>BSWB01000001.1:151436980-152686980 GCA_033239125.1 Fagopyrum homotropicum | reverse complement strand
GATTGGTAGGGTTTATGGGAGACGGAAGGTTACTGCACCTTCCAACGATGAGGCAAATCCAAGCCAAGAGGGCAGAACGCAAGTAAAGGACCCCGTTGACAAACGAGGAAAAGGGAGAGCTAAAGCTCGGAGACTCAGCTATCGAAAGCCTACAACAAAAGGTCGTGCTAGAGATGTACGTACCGGAACGCAAGAATCATCTCAAGTTCCACAAACGAACACGCAGAGCTCCAACATCATTGTGAACCATACGATATTTACGACCCTAGGTTTATTTTTGGCAAAATTGGCAAACTAGCCTTTTAAGCAAATCAATTGAGAAAGAAGACTCATACTATTTGAGACTGGTATTTTGACCCCCTATAAAATAGAATAGAGGAAATAGAGTACAAAAGAGGGCAAAGTTTGACAACCCATCGGATGTGACATGTTGTACTATCTCACATGTCACATCAATCAGAAAAAGGAATTTTCAACATTCTTACTTTATCACTTATTACCCAAAAATCCGCTTACCCAAATAATGTCACAATCATACCCAAAAATAAATTTGTCAAAGTACATAAACATACTCGAAAACAACATACCCAAAAAATCAAATATCAAAATAAAATCATATCCATAAATTGGATAATATTTTATATTTATACCCAATTTAAATATCACTTAATACAAAAACCATACCCAATTTAAATTTGTCATACCCAAAATTTTCAAAACTCGATATTATACACAAACATCAATATCAAATGACATTTGATCATTACCCAAAAATTCGCTTGAATTTGATCATTATAACACAGTTTGGGTAACCATAAAACATACCCACGATATCACTTTAAAAATATACTTAATAATAATAAATATACTACAAAGCCAATACACATATAAAAGCATACCCAAAAACCCGTTTACCCAAATAATGTCATAATCATACCCAAAAATAAATTTGTCAAGAAATATATTGCCTCTATTTTCACAATCATACCCAAAACCATACCCAAGAAATATACTACAAAACCAATCCATGTAAAAAAGATACTTAAATCAAAAGTAAACATCAAATCACCATCATTTCAATTAGAGAAATTATTACCCCTGTTTTTTAGTTTCCATACCTATTTTTTTCTCTTTTTGTATAGAGACCTAGTTTGCAAAAGAGAATTTCAAGGGGTCCTATTTCCCTAATTAATTCTTTATTTTTCTGCCTATTATAATTCATGCCTCAATTATTATAACCTTCTTTTTTTTTCAGGGTTTCGGTCAGCCTTATTTTTAGCCTCAGTAAAACCGAGGATATGCCACAACCATAAATACTCTATTCCAAATTTCTCAGGCTCTACGCCTCAGCAAATCCCAACAGATGGGAGGACAAAACATTCAACGTTGAATTTGGATCCTATGATTTATTACTATTATTTAACGAGACTTTTATTTTTCTGTGCATGGTTTGCTCCATCATTTTATGTAACGAGAATCGAGTCTTTTGCTCCATGAATTTGGCTCCAAAACATTCAACGTTGAATTTATGGGTTATATGATTTTATGGGTCATATGATTTTATTGTTTGCTCCATCATTTTATGTATTCTCAATGAAGAGATCATTTTATGGTCATATGATTTTATGGGTCACAACAGTCCACATTTGAGGGAAGATAGAAGGGTTACAGAATTGAGATCGAAGGAAGGAAGGGGAAGGGTTACAAAATTAAGATCGAAGGAAGGCTTAGGGTTACAGATTTTAGATCACATCAGTCCACAATTGCAGCAAAAGGTCGTGCCAAGAGGCAAATTTTAAGTATGTACATATGATTTTATGTATTCTCAAAGAAGGAAGGAAGGGGAAGGGTTACAGAATTAAGATCGAAAAGAACAATTTCATAGAGTTGGCGTGCAATTATGATTTTATGTATCGAGAATGAAGGGAAGATAGAAGGTTATTACACAATTAATGCAAATTTTCATTTCCAACACTGTAATTAACAACACAATCCATAAACTTTTAAGAGAAAATTTAGCTGTTAAGACACTTTTTGTTTAGTGTATACTAACTAGGCCCCTCTATTAATTCTATAAAATTTCAAATCTAAATTAAATTAATTATAGGGGCATACGAGTAAAATGTAAAATATAATTCCTATAAAATCTCTCTAATTGTCAAATCTCACGTTCGAAGCAGTTAGGGTTTTTTCGCAATCGTTCTAGAGTCAGTTTTCTTCTTCAACCTTTATTCCTGGACGTTTTGTTGCGTCCTCCTCGGCCGTTGGCTGCGTTTGTTGCAGTACTCTCCGGTGGTTGGTTTGTTCTTCTTCTTCATCTCCATTTTTCTATTCTTGATGTATTTTTTTGTTAGAGTTCGATCTTCGTTCTTGTTGAATAGATCTGATTTCTCTTCCTCCGATTTGGTTTCCGGGGATCGAAACAACCAGCCGCCGCCCGGGTATGCTCACCTTCGATCTGGAACATCCTTCAATCTGTTACTTTAGATTTGTGAAGGTTAGTCTTCTCTCCCTGTCGCCACAGATCTCAATACCGTCTTCCATTTTGCCGCATATCTCAGAAACGTCTTCCATTTCGCCGTGGATCTCGGAACCGGCCTTCCATTTCGCCGCGGATCTCAGCATCGGCCTTCCCTGTCGCCACAATACTCGGCATCGGCCTTCTATGTCGTCGCCTTGCCCGCAGGGAGAAACCGCCTAGCATACTTGGAGAAGTCATTGCCGCCGTTGCTTATGCACCGGCCTTCCAATCAAGTGCGATTTTTGTGCTAGATTGGCTAAATTGCTATGTTGATTATGGAGGGGATATAAGTAAACATAAATTGAGGCTTTTCTTACGCTTATGCTGCATTTAAGTGAGATTTGTGAAGGTGGATTTACTATGTTGATTTTGGTTGGAGAATCCACTGCTGCACTTATGCGCATCTCTGCTCGAGGAAGGTGAATTGAAATTAGTATAAGTTACAAATAACTATCTATATTTTATAATTACGTTTATGATCTCAATTTTTAGAAAATCTATAAATATGCCCCTACAAAGCTAATTATAGATTTTAGCCCAAGTTATATAATTTCAGGAAAGGTCCAGTATTTTTAAAGTTCACAAATTGCTCCAATTTGATTAATTATATGATTTGAACCAACCTTATAAATACGGAATATAGTCTTTTTTATAATTAAAAATGGGCTTGTGTAACTCGATGGGCTTGAAATTATGTAACTCGATGGGCTTGAACTTGTGTAACTCGACCTTGTGTGACACGACCTTGTGTATTACTATTGTGTATCTACAAGACGGACTATGTAAATGACGGATTTTGTGTAAATGACGGATTTTGTGTAAATGACGGACGGACTTTGTGTATATGAGGGACGGACTTTGTGTAAATGACGGACTTGTGTAATTGAGAAATGACGGACTTGTGTAAATGACGGACTTTGTGTAAATGACGAATTTTGTGTAAATGACGGACTTTGTGTAAATGACGGACTTTGTGTAAATGACGGAGTTGTGTAATTGAGAAATGACGGACTTGTGTAATTGAAAAATGACGGACTTGTGTAATTGAGAAATGACGAACTTGTGTAATTGAAAAATGACGGACTTGTGTAATTGAGAAATGACGAACTTGTGTAATTGAGAAATGACGAACTTGTGTAAATGAAAAATGACGGACTTGTGTAATTGAGAAATGACGAACTTGTGTAATTGAGAAATGACGGACTTGTGTAATTGAGAAATGACAGACTTGTGTAATTGAATTTATGTAATAGAAATTGTGTACTAGTATTGTGCATCTACAAGAGAATACATGAAGTTCAATTAATCCAATTGGTATCACTACTACAAAAAGGACTTTATAATCCGGTTAGTTGAGGGTTTATAATCCGGACCTGCACCGGATTAAAGGTTAGGGGTGTATTTGCCCCCAAACTTTATAATCCGGGCGTTTTTTTGCGAAGCACCGGTGTATTTGCTAGGTTCATTTTTGAACTATTTTTTGATCGTATTTTTGCCCGGAATATTTGACACATTATAATCCGGATTATTGAGCTGAATATAATCCGGATGTGTTACATCTGGATTATATAAGTGATAAAATAACCGGATTATATGTAACGTATATAATCCGGAGGAACATCCGGATTATATAGTTGTGTAAAACACCGGAATATTTCTTTTCTTGTTTTTTATAATCCGGATTAAGAAGTTTAGTGGTGGCTCCATTGGGAGAGGTTAATATACACCGGATACTTACAATCGGATTATTATAATTTTGACTTTATACACCGCCAACAAATATCCAGATTGTTTTCTCTTCTTTTTTTTTTTATATTTCATTATGTTTTTCGAATATACCACCTGTAACATTTGATTCAATCTAATAATTGATGTTTCACACATTTGAATTATACTAAAGCATAATAATCCTGCTCATTAATTGTCATAAACTAAAACGTGCCATGAAAACATGTTTACAGCTATTGCTAAACTTTAAATCATACGCCTAAACAAACGTAACTAGAAAAACTTAGTTTATGAGTTTTTCAAATAACATTACTGATATGGGTGATTCAAGGTACTCTGATTCTTCTTAGTGACCTCGTAATCAAAACAATTCTGCCACCGCAAATGACCACTTCGCAGAAAACTTTGAACACTGCAATAAACAAAGGTATATAACACGTCACATAGAAACAAACTATAAAAGAACAAACTTCAAAATATAGATGTCATAAGCAGTGTATGAGAAGCAAATTAAGCATAAATATTGTCAAAATTCATACTCAGACAAAACATAAGAAATGTCGTCATCCTTGTATGGTGATATATTTTGCATTAAAGTTCTAAATTAAATTCAAATTCATCAGTTGAATCCAAAATTAAAAAATTGATATTTATATGATTCATATTATGCAATTAGTAAACTTAAAATTATATGCAATCTTCTTATGAATTATAAAAACGAGTATTAGTTGAATTAACTCAAATTAGTAGTATCTAAAATGATGGCCGTTTGACTAATTAATACATACTATTGACTTACAAAAGTATAATTATGATCAAATAATGCGGCTAATACAAAAATCAGGCCATAAAATAAAAAAAATAAAGAAGGTAGATTTGAAGGAAAAATAAGGATAGATTGTGGGTTTGTCTGTGGCGAAGAAAGGGATGGATATTGGTGAGTAGAATATTCAAAGTAAAGGACACATAAACCGACATATTTTCTCCCCAACTTAGCTAGCTTGCTCGACCATATAATGAAACTAATAAGTTACTATGCCATTTTTATTTTATTTTAATTTTTAAAAAAAAGTGGTATGCCAATGAAGACAGTTGAATGTAGGCAACAAAATCCAACATGTATCAACAACAACTCAACAAGCAGCAACTCATTTATACAATATTTTGTTGATAACTAAGGGAATCAGAGAGAAGAAGTACATGTAATTAGAGGAATCTGAAGAAAAAAAATAGTCTAACGAGATTTTACCTCAGATTTGCACTAGGGTTCAGAGTCGATCTTAAAGGACAAATTCAAGCATGGTATATGTCACCCTCTTCCGTCTTCACGATTAACTACATTACAAGAAAGCTCGATCTAGTCACAAAAATGATGGATTTCATTTTATCCTTGATTATAAGAATGAAACATACATGAATTAATCTTTGATTATAAGAATCAACCAAACAAATGATGGGTTGAATTATACAACTGCAGCAACGCAACCATAAATATAAAGTATAGGGTTAAGCACACTTAACCAAGGGTAATTGCCTCTACTAGTTACCTTGGCTAGATTTCCATCATCACTCATACATATTTGCTTTTCTGCTTACACCCTTTTCACAACTCTCAAGTTTTAAATCAAATTCAGTAAATGGAACTTTGATAATCGCATGTTTATCACCACAATAGTAAGGCACTCTCCCCATGATTTCAGCTATTATAATTATCTTATTTGCAAATCAAGTTCTTCAGATGGGTCTTATTTGTCCTTTTATTTTTATTAAAAGTGAGCTAGTTGGAGATTGTGCTACTGTTATTTGAATTAGAAATCTTTTCCTCTGGAAACCGTGCAGACATATACATATATATGATCAAGTGACAATATATATATATAGAGCTGGTGACACAAGAAAGATTAGTTAACAAAAATTAAATATAAAGTTAGTGATAAAAGCATTTCATGACACAAGAGACCGATCTCGTGGCCACGAATACAGATTGGATCAGGACCACCAGAATAAGGGGACACCAACAGTTAACATGGTAAGAACCCAAAATCAATACACTAATAAAATATGAGAACAACAATGCTCCATCCCCACCGTTCATTGTACACTGAATAGTTAATAAGAGAATTAATGAACAAATTTTCCTTAAGAAATTGCTTGAAATATAATAAAGCATATATCAGATTCCATATATCTTGAATAAATTAGCCAACAGTTAACAGATTAGAGTTCGCAAAGCACCTTTCAATAACAAGACGAAGAAGGAATGAAATTGATAAAAACGAAAATGATTGAGGTATTTAGTTGTTAATGCTAAGTTTTTTTGTTTCTTGATAGAGTTTTTCTACTTAAATTTGGATTTTTTAAGGTTCTGGGCTCGAAGACCAATATTTATATAGCATTGGAGTATGTACAAGAATTTTTGATCTTCGGGATACCTTTTTTTTAATGTATAAAAGAGGCGATGAAAGATTTACTATTAGATTAGATCAACCTATAAAATCAATTAAAATGCAATACTGATGTTTTTGATCTTCAGGATACCTTTTAGGTTGTGGGGTACTTGAGGTGTGGTAGTATCTGGATTGTGTTAGTAACCCATTAACTATGTATGATTACAAGAAATTTGCAACACAAGCCCCTGTTCCTAATACTTTTGTTTCATGGACCGAATTGCTATGCATTGGTCAGAGGATGTTTAGCAGCAACAAACTTCTATATCAGAAAGTGAGTAATAAATTAGTAGACTATTTCTTGACATTTTATACTGAATATCTTAAACTTGAACTTTGATAGGTCTACTTCTTTCAAATTCTTTCCTCTAAATCAATAAAGTACATAACCATATGGCCCTGCAAAATCCACAAACAATTCTTTCATCTACAAATGGTTTGTTCTGTAGTTGCTTCTACATATGTTGAGCTCCAAATGTTTCAGATAAATGATATCTACTAATTATTCTTTATTTTTAGGTTAACTATTGCTATTGCTATATACTAAATCAATATCTCTCTATTTACTCAGTTGCATTTGCTTAACAGCGATTGGTATGTCCAATGAAGCTTCCAAATTCAAATTGTTTTATTTAGTTATTCCATCAAAGTAGGCTTAGCAACTTATTCTGATAGCCAAGGTGAATGTGTTTTTCATTAGTAGAGTTGTCAATGAAAATGGAATATGTCAAATATATACTACACAACCTACTTTTTCCTTCCTTTTTCTGTTTGTCCGGGTGTAGGAGCTTTGAGTTACATGCTAAATAGCACTCAATGCAAATTTACAACCTTAGGTCAGTTGAGTGAGTTTTAACAACGTAGCATCTCCACAATGTTTTACTCATATTTTCATTTACTGACCAGTCATCAAATTTAGTCTTTAACAAAAATTAGAGCTTTACAAAAAATAAGGTTTGAGAGCGTATTAAGATGAATAAAAAATTGTTGGTTAGGGATTTTAGTTAGATTAGAATAGTTGGTTTGTATTATAAAATAGGAAAATTTAGATATGTACTATCTCTTCATATGAATCCAGAAATGCTCAATCAATATCAAGCACCTATCCAAACAAAGCTAAAGACTAATATTCAGTAAATCATATGAATTGGATGACACAAAGAGAATATCAAGCACCTATGACTAAAGTATAAACCTTAAATCCAACTCTAGAATCAGGTTTATCACATCCAAATCAGAGTCAAATGACTAAGTATTCGGATGACACAAAGAGAAAAGCAGTTAATCAGATGGAAGATCCAACTCTGGATTTAGGTTTTGCGTCCATTGAAATCGGATGGCACAAAGAGAGACGAGTAGTCATCTCATCACGAAATCATACAATAACAAGAAGAAGAAGGAATGAAACTGATAAACATACCAAAGAGAGATCTGCAAAGCACTTCTCAAGTTTTTCTAAGCGACGGCGAAGTGGAAGAACAAAGATAGATGAAAATAGCTAGGGTGCGAAGGGAGAAACGGAGAGCGGGAGAGTTTTTTTTTTTTTTTTGAGATCGGGAGAGTTTATTGAAACAAACTAAACCGGGCGTGTCTTATTGGATAAAAAATATATATACCTTTATAATCCGGTTGTCACAAAACCGGGTTATTTGGGTTATCAAATAATCCGGGCGTTCATATTATGGTGTATTTATACCGCGTATCACATAATTTAGCGAACTTTATATTCCGGATCGTAATCAAATCCGGATTATAATTATTTATTCATCCTATTTCTCATTTTATAATCCATATATTACACGCCCGGATTATATGTTATGGAATATAAACCCAAATTTGTAGTAGTGTATTAAGGGTGGGAGGGAGGGCCGATCATCCAGAGTTCGAAATTTGTATTTTGGATTAGGCCTCAGCTTGTGTAACTCGAGTGGGTCTATTGGACATGAACTGAACTTGGACTTTATTAAATTGATTGAATTTGGACTCAATTAAATTACCAATTAATCCTTTTATTTAATCTTTATTAATAAATAAGAGGGGTCTAGTTTATCTACAAGATAAAAAAGTACTTACTTAATACTACATTAACAAAAAGTGCCTACTTAGCCATTTTACCCAACTTTTAACTGCCTTGACATTCACAGCAAATAAGATCGAAAACAACAAGTAACAAAACAAATACAACAACTCGGCAAAGGTTCACGATGAAGAGCTCTGCACATACTTAACATTTGAAACAACCACATAAAAACTGGAAACAACAACTAACAAAACAAGATATATTATGATTGCTACTTTGACGATGCTCCTTACATAGTCATTGAGATCTTTTATTTGTCTCTTAATATGATAGGAATCAGGATCACTTTCGGAAGCACTACTTTCAGAACGAGATGTTGTACCCATCGAGCTATAACCATGCCCATAACCTATAACATTTGAAAGACGAATCCATTTGAAGAAGTTACATTTATCGCATTTATAAAAAACCTTGTTCGGATTTTCATCTGTAAAGGAAAATCTCACAGCAGTCCTTCGTGGAGGTTGACATCGACAATATTGGGATGATAGCCTCAACG
Source organism: Fagopyrum homotropicum (assembly GCA_033239125.1). Taxonomy (NCBI): domain Eukaryota; kingdom Viridiplantae; phylum Streptophyta; class Magnoliopsida; order Caryophyllales; family Polygonaceae; genus Fagopyrum; species Fagopyrum homotropicum. Next base: position 152,677,705 of record BSWB01000001.1, on the reverse strand, counting down.
AAGGTGATGAAGATTGATTGTCTCTACTATAATCCATTACCTGCAATCCATAAAAACGAAGGTGAGAAAGGAAGTGAAAACCATCAGGAAGGTTACCTACACCCTAGTATGCGAAGAGGAAAACGAAGGTGAGAAAGGAAGTGAAGATTGATTGCCTCAACAGAGGTGATGAAGGTTGAACATTTAAAATTGGGTCGAGGAAATGACCCACAAATAATATAGGGAAGTGAACCGTCCGGTTACCTACTACCTAGTATCCGATTCCAATTTAACCCTAAACCGGTTACCTACACCCTAGTATCCGAACCCAATTTAACACTAAACCTTAAACCGGTTGATATTGAAAATTTAAAATTTATCAATAATAATACATGCCCATATAAATTATAATAATATATGGTCATATAAGCCCATTATAACGAGACAAAAAATATGAACCGTTACAAAAAGATGTTAATTAGACATTAAGATGTTAATTATACACACCGAGATTCTCCGAAACTAGATTTCCGAGTGACGGGGTTCAAGTATCATAGAACATGTGAACCATCAAGCTTGTGAGTTCACTTCATCTAACTAAATATTGCTTAATTCTACGACATTAAGATGTAAATTAGACATTACGGAAGTACTATGTCCGTCACACATGCATACAGTGGCGGAGCCAGGATATAATTTAAGGGGGGTACTAATCTGTTACAATATTTAATTCAATTACAAAAAATAGCGGTAAAATAATTCATTAGTAAAACTAGAGTTTAGTACAACAAAAGAGTTCACTACACTAAACGAGGCAAATCTCTCTTTCGGGATCTCATATTCTGAATATGTTGAATGATAACTTCATTGTCAATGCTTTTGAAAACTTCTTTCTCGATATAACAAATCAAACTGTCAGTAAAAAATTCATCTCCCATCTTGTTGCGCAAATCTGTCTTGATTATACTCATCGCGGAGAATGCTCTTTCCACCGTAGTTGTGGCAACTGGTAACACTAAAGTTAACTCAATAAGACGATATACCAAATGAGACGCTTTGTGAATACCTTTCTCAACCATCTTCTTAGCCATATCTGCAATATTCTGCAACATAGAAAAATCTTCATCTATTCTCATTTCAAGAATCGACATTTCAAGTTGTCCTCTAAGCTCCATTTGCTCACAAATTGCAAAATCTTGTGGATATAACTTTGCAAGTTGAAGTAGTTTCTCCATACTGAAATTGGAGAACGTATTCTTAGGATCAAGACATCCTATACAAGTGAGTAATTATGTTGTTGACTCACTGAAACGATTCTCCATCTCTGTATCAATTTGGTCAATAACCTACAAATGTAACACCACATTAATTTGGTACAAATACTAGTTTAATATTTAACTAGAAAATAACAAATTACCTGACAAAAAATTTCAGGTTTGAAGTGGTGGTAGTTTGTTGTACCATTTCCATTACGTCTAGAACGACAATTTGTAGCAAGATGATCCATGTCAAGAATCACAACATTGTGCTTAGTACAAAAATCATTGACTTATTCAATCAATTTCTCCCATCCATTGTTCCTCAATTCTTGAAATTTCACTTTACAGCTTTGAACAAGACTAACAACGGCAATGATATTTTGCTCCTTTTGTTGTAAGAATTGTGACAAAACACTTGTAGCCACCAACACTCTATTCATCAAGTGGACAATAAAACAAAACCATAACTCTCCATCTTTTCTGCCAAACTACCAGCTGTGCCCCGAGTTTTCTCATCAGTGCCCTCATCAAAGATATTGTCTAACACTTTGAGAGTTGGGTTCCACAAAGAAAGAATACGAATAATGGTTGTATAGTGAGAACCCCATCGTGTAGACCCCGGCCGAGCTAAAACACTTTCTTGATTTTCCTCTTCCTTTTGTAATGTCACCATTTTCCAACCTCTCCACCATTTCTTCATATTGTCTTTGCCGAAACTCATCTTTTTTCTTGCAAGAAGTTCCAACCATGTTAGTAATCACAGATATATATTCAAAGAAATCACTCACAAACTGATTTTTTTGTGAAACAACCACAATCACTAGTTGTAGTTGGTGAGCAAAACAATGAACATACCATGCACAAGGATTTTCTTTTAAGATAGGAGCCTTCAATCCATTAAACTCACCTCGCATATTAGAAGCTCCATCATATCCTTGACCTCTCACCTTAGAGATGGATAACTCATGTTTAGCAAAAAAAACTCATCAATGCCACATTTCAAAGATAAAGCGGATGTATCAACAGCATGAACAACTCCGAGAAACCGCTCCACCACCACTCCACGACTATTAACATATCTTACAACAATCGCCATTTGTTCTTTGACAGAACTATCACGAGCTTCATCAATCAACAAAGAAAAGAACTTGTCTCCAATATCACTGATTATGACTTTTGTTGTCTCTGATACACAAGCACTAACAATTTCCTTTTGAATGGGAGGGCTAGTAAGTTGATGATTTAATGGTGCATTCTTTGGAACCACCTTTCCAACATCGGCATTGCGTAAACTATACCACATAAGAATTTCCAAAAAATTTCTTCTATTTCGAGAACCTATTGCCTCGACATGTCCACGAAAAGTCAATCCTTGTGCAAGTAATAATCTAACAACATCCACACTTGCGGTCAACCGAATGCGATATGCAACATCTAATACTTCTTTTCCAACCGACACACATCTTGACACACTTTGTCTTTGATCTTTGTAAGCAAAAAAATGTCTTCTAGCATTGTTGTGCACACTATTCATAGACCCCATGTGTTCTTTAAACTTTTCCGGACCCTTCTTCCAATTACGAAATCCCGTCATCACAAAAACATCATCACCAAAACTTTTACCGACAACCCCTTGAAAAAGATAACACCAAAAGCAAAAAGCGGCATCTTTAGATACACTATATTCCAACCATTCAAACTCTTTGAACCACTTAGGAAGAAAAGCTCTTGGTTTATTTCCTTGAATACTTCTTGGAAAATCATGTGACAATGGTTGACAAGCACCTTGAACTACATATTCTCTTTTCACAACATCTCTAACCCGAGGCTCATAATCATTGATGGATTTGCGCAATGCCGGATCACTAATAATACTAAATTCACAAGTTGGATCATGAGGACTCTCCATTCGAGCTCTTTTTTCGCCAACTACATCATTTCTAACATCATTTCAATTGATGCACCAAAATTCACTCTAGGAATTGAACTTGAATCTCCAACAATTGGAATTGATACCTTCTTCCGAATAAGATATTTATCCATATTTTTAAATCCTAATCATAAATCAGAAAATCATACAATCAACAATCAACAATCAACAATCCAAAATCCAAAATCCAAAATCCAAAATCAACAATCAACATGAAAATAATTAAAACTGAAAATTGAACAAAAATTCAAGACAATCTTACCTTGATTGGTTGTTGCTGAGTTGTTGCCTTGTTGGAACTTGGAAGAACTTGAAGACGATTAGCGAGTTGACGGAAGTGAAGAACGATCTGAAGAAGAAGAATCGAAATGAAAATAATTAAAAGGTTGAGCACTTGAGCAGAGTAGAATTGAAATTAGTGAAGGGAAATTAGGGAAGACTTACTGGGAAGTGAGAAGACCGTCGCTGACTCGCTGCTGGCTGCTGCTACCGGCCGTCGCTAGTCGGCTTCTGTCGCTGGCTCGCTGCTGCTGCATGAGGAGTAGCCGGAAGACCCGAGAATAGAGATGGGCTGCGACTGCGAACCGGAGGAGCGTGGCTGCGAGTCCCTACGAGTCTGCGACTACGAACCGGAGGAGCGTGGCTGCGATTGTGAACCGGAGGAGTGTGGCTGCGAGTCTGCGAGTCTGCCTTATTGTCTTAGCGTGGCTGCGACTGCGAGTTGAGAATCGCAAGGGAGAGATGGGAGGAGCGTGCTGCGTGCACTGTTTCTAAATCTGATTAGGGTTTTTTTTATAAAATCAAAACGACATCGTTTTGATTGGTTTTTTTTAAAGCCTAAACGACGCCGTTTAAGGAGGGTAACGTTCCCCTCTGTTACCCTCCTTGGCTCCGCCACTGCATGCATAAGTCGAGAAATCGAGATTCTCTGAAACTAGAGTTTCGAATGACGGGGTTCAAGTATCATAGAACATGTGAACCATCAAGCTTGTGAGTTCACTTCATCTAACTAAATATTGCTTAATTCTACGACATTAAGATGTAAATTAGACATTACGGAAGTACTAGGTCCGTCACACATGCATAAGTCGATAAACCGAGATTCTCCGAAACTAGAGTTCCGAGTGACGGGGTTCAAGTATCATAGAACATGTGAACCATCAAACTTGTGAGTTCACTTGATCTAACTAAATATTTCTTAATTCTACGACATTAAGATGTAAATTAGACATTACGGAAGTACGAGGTCCGTCACACATGCATAAGTCGATAAACCGAGATTCTCCAAAACTAGAGTTACGAGTGACGGGGTTGTTTTTTTTTCTTTTTTTTTTTTTTCTTTCATTCTGTTCTTTTTTTTCAAGTATCATAGAACATGTGAACCATCAAGCTTGTGAGTTCACTTGATCTAACTAAATATTGCTTAATTCTACGACATTAAGATGTAAATTAGACATTACGGAAGTACCAGGTCCGTCACACATGCATAAGTCGATAAACCGAGATTTTTCGAAACTAGAGTTCCGAGTGACGGGGTTCAAGTATCATAGAACATGTGAACCATCAAGCTTGTGATTTCACTTGATCTAACTAAATATTGCTTAATTCTACGACATTAAGATGTAAATTAGACATTACGGAAGTACTAGGTCCGTCACACATGCATAAGTCGATAAACCGAGATTCTCCGAAACTAGAGTTACGAGTGACGGGGTTCAAGTATCATAGAACATATGAACCATCAAGCTTGTGAGTTCACTTGATCTAACTAAATATTGCTTAATTCTACGACATTAAGATGTAAATTAGACATTACGTAAGTACTAGGTCCGTCACACATGCATAAGTCGATAAACCGAGATTCTCCGAAACTAGAGTCCGAGTGACGGGGTTCAAGTATCATAGAACATGTGAACCATCAAGCTTGTGAGTTCACTTCATCTAACTAAATATTTCTTAATTCTACGACATTAAGATGTAAATTAGACATTAAGTCATCATATAATCACTTGATCTTCATACAATATGGTAGTATCATGTGAAGCATCATCCATGTGAACCATCAAGCTTGTGAGTTCACTTGATCCATGTTATAAATTTTATGTTTATACTTATTATAATTTTAAACTTATGTGATCATATCATCAACTTAATAAATTTTTATATTTATACTTATTATAATTTTATTGGTAATATGTAGTTTACACTTATGTTATCATATCCATGTTAATATAATGTAACTTAAACTTATGTGATCATATATCATCAAGTTAATAAATTTTAAGTTTTGTACTTATTATAACTTTATTGGTAATGAGATGTAATTTACACTTATGTGATAATATCCTTGTTATCACATACAATATGGTAGTATCATGTGAACCGTTACAATACATTAGGGAAATACTAGTTCTTTTTTTCAAAATCCGGATCCGAAACAATGTAACAAGTTGGTGTCCGGTTAGCTTCCTAATGAAAAGATTTCAAATCAATCCACGGCCGGATTTATCGCCCAATCAATGGTGTTTCATCTTTTCAACTACTGACCAATCAATGCAAATTCATGAGTTCCAACGTTATCATTAGGCTGCTTCGAGCTTCTCACCTTCCCACCTTTACACCTTCTATCATTACGACAAGTAACCGCCCCTTCCCACCTTCTATCTCCTCGTTCTCATACATATTATAATCGGATGAGAACCCTCAAAAATACTAGGCATTCGAGCATCCTTCAACCAAAAACCCTCAAAATGTCAAGGACCCCCAAAAACACAACTTCATCGTCCAAGAAACTTGTAACCCCAATCACTGAATCCGGAATGCAGATCTACACGGAGAGTATTACAGCAAAGTACAACAATCTCGAGTACCAAATCTTGGTGACCATCAGAAGGATTATCAAAGCATGTTTAGGGCCTTCTTTCAAAGCTGTTGTTGCATCGGACACTCCGATGGTTGATTTATTGTGGATGTACGAGAGAGAAGCCCTACAATGCTATGATGAAACCACACCTAATTCAAAGCCTTTGAGAAAATTGAAACTAGACCGCACACCAACTTCTTCTTCTAAGAGGGTGAAAATGGAATATGAGGAGGCACCAACATCGGTTGACAAAACTGTCATACAAGAGGGCGAGACCACACCTTCTTCAGCTTCCAAGAAAATGAAAGGGGTAGACATTGATCAAACCAACTTCATCAACATAGACGACGAGGACGAGGTGTAAGCGGAGATGACCTCTGGAAGACCTTTGCATGTTTCTTCCTTTTCTTTTGCTGTTTTGTAAGAAATGACCTCTCAAAGGCATTTCAATTTTGGCGGTGGTTATCAAGCATGCAATGTACTGAATGTAACACTTTCTATTTTCAACTATGTAAGCAAAGTGTTACATTTCACTTTATAATATCAATATTTGGGTAGAAGATTGTTTGTTTACACCATTTATGATCAACGGTACACAAACATCCCAAAGGTTCCAGTTCAAAACTATAAAATCGAACTATATTTTATGCTCATAATCTGCCTAGAGTATCATATCATATGGATTTACTTCTGGAGTACCTAAATGTTCCAGATCAAAATCAAACTTCATCTTGCATTTTGTAATCAATCGACCCCAACAGTTCAAAGACATCCCAAGTTGTTCAAAGACATGAAGGTGTACATATAAAGGTTCTCTGAGTAAAACCACTGCTATCTGTAATGCAGTGACATTTCCAGTCTCTTAGTAAAACTATACACCCCAACTTGTTCATAGACGAGCACTTCATCCCGCATTCTGTAATCCATTCGATAGCACTACATTGACAGATATATGACAGAAACAATCTGGAGAAATCAATGAAAAAATGAAGGGCAGAGAAAGATATCGAGAAGAAAGAAATCGAGAAGAAAGAAATCGAGAAGAAAGGGATGGAAGGAATAAATCGAAAAGAAAGGGAAGAAATCTGGAAGGAATAAAGAAATCGAGAAGCAAGGGAAAAAATCTCGAAGAAAATCTGAAAAATTGATCAAGGCATGGATTGATGAATGAATTGCCTTAATTGCAATATTACGTGATTTGAGAAATCTTGAAAATTGATTTTTACTTGATTTTCATTAACTAATTAATTACCCATATTTATTATCTTTTTTTAAAAATAATTATCAACATAATCTGCCAAATCATCCTAAAGAGTTTGCCACATCACTAGTGTCATTTGACACTAGTGTCAAACAATCTTTTTCCACTACACTAAAGTTAAAACCCTACTTCAAGCGAAGTGGTCTGTCGTAACCGCCGCTCATCGTATTTTTAAACTCAAAAACCCAAAACCTCTTAATCCTAATCATAAAATTTTTTGACTTCATTATATTCGATGGATCCTCCAAGACTTCCTTACCAAAAACGGTATTTGAGTGCACTCGAGATTCCTTTTCTTTTAGTTTTCCTGTATTTTTTTTTTGGCCCTTTGTAATTTCGTTTTAACGTTTTTATTTTGGAATTAGTTAATTTTAGTTTAGAACGGAATTAGAAATCGAGAACTTAGTTTAAGTTAGAAACGGAATAGGGTAGCGGAATCTTAACGAGAAGAACGAGAAAAACATAATTGAAAAAGAGACACACGAAAAAAAATAAATTAAAACCAACATGTTATTCGTTAGTGAAGAACATGTTGAGCTCACCTTCAACGCTTGCCGACTGCGTTGAAGTTGACGCGTAAACACAGGCGCGTGTGTTTACATTTTAATTTTATTTTTTTAAAACTTAATTATTGTTTGATGTTTTATACGGAGTTCGGAATTTGGATTTTTTGACAACTCTATTAGTTTGAAATTTAATTTAGATCATTGTCGAGCAGCATGTTAGGGCACAAAGACGACTACCACCTACCGCTTCTTTATGCCGTGGCGATCGGCGATAGGAGGATCAAGATTCTACCCCATCTAATCCTGCTACTGATCCCGCTTCTATTCCCTCCCCGTATGAGTCCGCTCCTACTACTAATGTCTATTCCCTCTCAACTTGAATTACTTCCTCATCGGGAGGCTCAATTTGAGTCAGATGATGATGACACCATTTGCACCCTTCCATCCATCCCACACTCTATATCTCACACACCCTCTCATTCTCACGCTTCCCCTCCCTCCCACACTCAAACACACATCTCTCCTCCTAACCATACCACACATGTACCCGGAGCTAATGTGGGACCATCATCTTCTACGGCTCGTGTTCCCCGAGGAATAAACCAGGTTGGCAACCTTACTCGTTTACTGGTGTCTCTTCTAGGGTTCAAGATTTGCTGACGGGGTACGCCGACGATAAAGCTACTCATATATGGATGGGCGAGAAGGTGAGAGAGGTGTCGGACCGGCTTCCCCCGTCTTCAGATCAGTCAATCCATTCCGGTGAGAGAGGTATCTGATGAGGTAACGAGAAGGTGAGGGAGGTGTCGGACTAGCGTCGTGATCGTGATGATTCGGAAGGATGGTTTGCTTTGGCTAGCGGAAATGGATTGACTAATTTTGAAGACGTTAGACTTCGTCGGGGTTGATCACATGCTCTATCATGCCTTCGTTGAGCGGTGACACCCGGAGACCAACAATTTTCATCTCCCTTAGAGTGAGATGACAATCACCATCCACAACGTGGCTATTCTAATGGGCATCTAGATATATGGAGATTCATGTAGGACTTCATGGAGCACACATCGACGCATAAAGTGGTTGAACTCCACATTTGAGATGGCGCAGGCCGAGGCACATGGAACCTTCATATAGGTAGAGGCCATTAGAAGGGTTACCACATGTCTCCTCCTTGACCTATCCACACCGGCAGCTACAATAGCATTTGGATATATGATGTTGATTATGGGAGCGGTATTGGTAGTCGGCAAGACTACCAATCGTATACGACCACGGGTGATCAATCTCGTACATGATCACGAGAGGACTAGCTCGTATGCTTGGGGTAGGGATTTTATGCTTTTTGTATTGGCATCTTGATATGTCTTCCCGGTCTAGGGTGAAGACCATGGGGGATGCCCCTCACTCTTACAAGTATCAACAATCCAAACATCTTTTTATTATTTAAGTAGATTATATATATCAAATATTTGACAAAAATTCATATTCTTGCAAAATATAATATTAGATATAGGCACACTTTCCCTCTCTTTGCGGTCCAGCCGCCACGGATATTGAGCATCAAGGTCTGCACATTGAACTTCAAGGATTTCGATCTTGAAGAACCCTGTCTTGGCACTTCAGAGGCTGACGTCTCTACGTCGCTAACTAAAGGAGATGAGGCCAAAGGACGTGAGGTTCATGTCATACGATGATCGGGTTTTGGACTTTGACATAGAGTTTGCTACCTCCAAGTATAAAGGTGTCATTCGTATGAGTGACATCAAGGAGACCTATATGTCGGACAAAGTGATGAGGCAGTTTGGGCGCCTATAGAGGCAGACCCGTCCAACTATAGGTGTCATTCGGCCCATCAGCATATAGCGCCCCCCCCCCCAAAAAAAAGAAGGGGCTCCATATATTTTCAATGTAGTATAGAATATTTGTTAAAAAATTTATAATGCCTTAATTAAAAGCTGAAATATTCTCTCTCTAACATTTTACTACGTGCAATAAAGTTGAAGATATTCCACAAAAAAAACTCATCTTCTAGCCCCAAAATCTCCAATTCCCGATCTCCATTTTTGCCAAAAAAAACTCCACTTTTCCATAGAAAAATACTGCGCGAATAAATTGATGATGACAACGGTAAATTTTAATCGTTATGGATATATATCTTCCATAGTTCTATACTTATCTCGTCCTATCTTCTCCAGTTTTTCATATCTGTTCAACTCAGTTACATTTTAATCATTTTGTTTGATATTCCGGTATAAATCTGGGTATATATTGATGACATGAATTATGACCTATTTTTAGGCATGTATTTATATAGATTTTCCCTTAATTTTTCATGCATAGGCATACATTCATGGCATTTATGGTTATATTTACCTACTTTGCAAGAATAGAGGTCTACACAGAGTTTTATTGCATTTGTAGGTAATTTGGCGAATTATGGAGCAAAAATGGCACATTTAAGAATTAAGCCTTGAAGCGGGACAAAAAGGAGCATAAAAGAAATTTAGGACGCGCCAGAGTATCTTCTGATACCGTCTGACGCGCCAAAGTATTTTCTGATACCTTCGGACGCGGCCCAGAGTATCTTTTGATACCAGCGGATTCCACTTCTTTTTAGCCCAAATATTTAGGGTTTTATCTTTAAACCCTAGATAGATCCCTACATATATTCGATAGCCTTCAGCATTGAAAGGCGGACGGTGACAGCCTTAGGATTTGGATCCCCAAAGAGAGGGAGGGTTGAAGATTTTATTGCGTACAGGGAAAATTCGGAGAAGGACACGATTTGAATATTGTGTACTTCGAGTATATATTAGGGTTTACAATTGGAGACGGATTGACATCCCGTTCTTCATTGTTCCCATAGATTGTTGTGAGGATTTTTATTCCCTTTTTCTATATTCATTCGATACAAACATTGATTGTTCGGATTTGAGATTGAGTTTTTGATTATTATTGAGTTTTTGAGGTTTTCATCCATTTTCTCTTTAAACTTGATTATTGAATTGATGATGATGGTTATTGGCTAAAACCCTTTAGCAATTCTAAGGTGAAGGGTTGATAGTTGTGGCTTAGATGATGATAAATCGATCGTAATTTGATTGGACCCTGAGAGTTAGAGAAATATCGTCGACACCCTAAATCACGGCCTGTTCTTAGGTTTCCACGGCCGTGATTATCAAGATCTAGCCGTGATTTACTTCAGTTTACGAACCTTGCTTTTACTTTAATCCAAATTTAAAGATTTGCTTTAACTTAGTCTTGACTTGCCTTTTCTAGGTAGTAGTGAAGTTTCAACAACCTCTACTTCGATTTCGAGTATCACAACCTTAATCGGTTTAGTTAGTCTTGATCCTTGGGTTACAAGTTTGGGTATTTGAGATTAATTCTTGTCTTTAGATCCTTTCTATACTGAAGCCTCAACAACCTTTATAGAGAGTATTTCTAGATAAGTCATATAAAGCCTTGGAACTTCACCGTACATTGCTTTACCTTAGCATATCTTTGCAACTCTTAACTCTGTCTTTAGTTCTTTAGTATATCTTGAATCGATTGCCACAATTAGATACCTAGATCTTTAGGGTTGTTGTTTTCCCAATATATTTGCAAAGCTTTACCCTTTTAATTGCTTGACAACTTTACAACTGAATTTGTTCCCCTCAAATCCCTGTGTTCGATACTCTGGAATACTTGCTAATCTACACCGATCCGTACACTGCGGGTTCGCTTGCTTTTATTCTATTTTATAAATTTAAAGCTTGATTGCACGCACGCTAAGTGGCGAACATATATTTCCATCGCCGAGAAGATTTGTTGGTTGCACCGCCGAGAAGCCTTGTTGGTTGTGCCGTCGAGACGCCCCGCTGACTGCACCTCAGAGAAACCCATTGATCGTGGCGTCAAGACTCTTAGCTGGTTGCGCCGCCGAGAAAGCCCCCTAGGGTTTTGGTTGTTGCCTGTTGTCTGCTTGTCCTAAGGTGATGCAGTGATCTATTTTATATATAAACATTAGACAATAAATTTAAAAGGTTCTTTCTTGGCTTCTTCCAAATTTGCAAATAAACATTTGTACAATAAGGTGTCAAGTGGACTAATTGGATGTTGATTACTACTTGAGTCGGCTTCCGTCATGTATTTTACTATTATACATATAGGGTTAGGATCCGGTGAGAACTCATATTACGGTAAGAAAATATATAGAGCGTTGAATCAATGAATTGATGATTGAGATTTATCGTTCGATTAAGGCAACTTTCAATTGGTATTTAATACACATTTGTGCATATGGTAACAAAAATATATGCGTATATGTAATTATGGAAATTACATATTATTATATATGGTACACGATTCCTTTTCATGTTATATAATGCACAAATAGATTATATTTTATAGACGATTACATTTATCACACGTAATTGATGATTGGCAACATCGATTATATTACATACAGGCTAATCAAGAGTAAACATGCAATGCACAAAATTTGGGTCAATTGCACGAATGATGCTATATGCAGATCAAGAGTAAAAAACGTGCAATTTACAAATGATAGTGGAAAACAAGTGGCGTCAAAATGGGGTCAAATGCACGAATCGTGCCAAATTTTGGTGCAGCACGAGTGGTGTCAAAATAAGTTGGAAAAATTCATGCACGACTACATACCTTCACTTTCATCTTTTGCGAGTACACGAGCAAAATAAAATAATAGGTTAAACGGCGAAATTTATTGAAAGATTAACATATTAAAGTTGAAGAAATTCATGCCCGACTATTTACATTCACTTTCATCCATGGCGATTTGAAGTTTAGAGGATGTCGCCAACACGAGTGAAATATACTCTATCGGGTAATAAGTATATACATATTATGGTAGCAAATACTTTGCTATTAAAATGGTAACAATATATAGCGATCCTAATATACAACCGGTGAAATTAATATACAAAAATAGACTTGAATCATGTACGTTGATTTTGTTTAATCGTGTGACACAAGTTTGTTCTTATTAATTGATTTTTTTTATTGTACAGTTGTTGAAGTGTAGGACAAGGAGGAGGCCAAAGGAAGATATTGATATATTTAAAGAGTATCATTTGCAATTTTTGTCAGGTTGTTTTTATCCTTTTGAAGTTATCATAAACATTGTAATTTTAAATTTTTGTGTGTGCAATTTTAGTTGTATAGCCATGTAGTCTAAAAATAGAAAATATGAATATGAAAAGTGTAAAAAGAAGCAAAAAAATTGAAGCGTTGATTCATTCACAAAGGGGAGTTCTAGATAAATTTCTTATAAAAGAACCACAAGTCAATCTTCATAATCAAACTACTAATTTTGAAGATATTAAAGGTCGAGTTGATAATATTGATGTTGATATGAGATATATGTAGCAAATATCTTTTATACATTATAAGTGAGAGTTTAGCCATGTATTCTAAAAATTGGAAAATATGAATATGGATATGAAAAGCGTAAAAAGAAGCAAAAAAAATTGAAGAGTTGATTCATTCACAAAGGGGAGTTTATAAAAGAACCACAAGTCAATCTTCATAATCAAACTACTAATTTTGAAGATATTAAAGGTCAAGTTGATAATGTTGATGTTGATGTAGGATATATGTAGCAAATATTCTTCATACATTATAAGTGAGAGTTGAGGATTTGCTACAGTAACGGGCCTTGGGCCAATTTGACCTTTTAGTTAACTGAACTTTTCAGCTACTTTTGACCTGCTTTAGGCAAACGTGTCAAGATGAATGATACGTGGTTGCTCTTCCACGTTCCTTCATTTTCGCAATGCCACCCAACTTTGTGCTTCTCATGAAAGCTTATTATCCTCTTCTCGATCATCACTCCACCCAAATTGTTCTTTAGATTTATCATTTCAGACTATTTTCTTACTAATCTTCGATCTGTTTATTTCAAGTTCTTCCACTCGCCGGATTTGCCTCTTCTTCGTCTTCGTCGACAAAAGCAGACACAAGCACCCGATTGTTTCAAGGTTTCTTCATCCTCCTTCACATCCTCACAATCCTCGGCGCCGCCTGTTGCGCAACCGCCTCAGGCGCTCAGATCTAGCATCGAGAAGGAGTTTCTCGCCGCTTTTGATAATGCACAACATGTATTTACTCAAGTTCGTGATAAACCCTAATTTTCTTTGTTTTTCCCCATCTTCATTTGGTTTCCTTTTTCCTAGGTTCGTTTTTGATCGAACCATGGATCTTCCGCCATCGGGCTCTCGGTTCCATCACTTGCTCACTTGGCTTTTTGCCTCCGGCCGCTGTCTGGTCCTTTTCCCTTCTATTATCTCTATTTTCCGTTCAATTGTCTCTTTGTTTGTCAAAAGATTATGGGTCTTTGGTAGTTTTGCAGCTTACTTGTTTTAAATTAAATGTAGATATGTTCTTCAGTTTTGATTGGATTATTGATATAGATTTGGAGGAAACTGACTTTAACTATACCATTCAGATTTATCTGAGATTTTGTATTGGTTATATTGCGCTTTTTCCTACGTTTTTGGTACAATTGATCATTTTAAAAAAAATTTCTTCAAACCTGCTTCTTATTTCCTTGTGTTTTTAAAGAACAAATTATCTGGGTTTTTTTTCCTTTCAAATGTGATGTTTTGGCGTTTGAGATTGAACATGTGGATATGGCAACATTGGAGAAATTGGAGAAGTAGGGTATTGATTGTGAACCTAAAGCTTCCACCATTAAGATAATTCAGGTGCGTTTTCAACTGCTAATTGTGACTGCTATTTGAATGCGCACAAATATGATCTACTTTTCTACCTTAGATGTGATGATGGATTTAATTGATTTTATTTAGCAGTTCAACTATAGGCCAATGTGATCCCACAATGTCAAATGGGATTTCACTACAAATTTAGATAACTTGCTCCAATTCACTATCATTTGTTTTTTTTTTCACATAGTTCACATCAATTTGTATCTTTGAGGATTGACTTGTTCTCATAAATTATAAAGTTGTTCGAGATATACTACAAATTACCTATTGAGATTGTTGCACATAATTTTTGTAGGATAAGTATTATACTTGTGCCTTACTTGAGTGACCTTGATTTAAACATTATCCAAGGTCTCCCTTTCTTTTGGCAAATAAGGTTTTTGTAATATCTATTGGCATATTCACTTTACTTTTTTCATTGACAAGTTTTTGTTATCATTGTTGATGTCAAGAAAAACTTGGATTTTTAATATTGTTTAGATGCCAATAGTAGTGGACATGACCAAGGCTTGCTACGAGAAGATTCATGAACTAAACAAGAAACTGAGTGATGATGACTATATGCTTCCTGCAGCTTGTGAATGACACACCTCTTGTAAAAAAATAATTAACTTTTTAGTTCACGGTAAATGTGAGAAAGTGAGTTCAATTAAGAGTATAATATCTTCAAGCTTGAGCTTGCATTTCTTCATATCTGTCTAATTATGACCTCTCTTATCTAATTAGGGTTATTGAGAATGAGTTTTTGGTGATAATCTCAAATCAAAAAGCTTTTAGGTCACTCAATTTTTAAGGGTTCCCAATTAAAAACAATGAGGTAGTAGCTGGAAATTGCTGCAATGGTAAGCAAGATGGAGTATTTTCCTCGAGTCTACACGACTTGTATTCATGTTTCAACAATTATTTATATTATTGGCTTTGGTGGCGTGAAGTTGATGAGAATATCTAGAGAGAAGGACCTTCACGAGTTTGAGAAAATTGCTGCATTGTTAAGCAAGATGGGATTGTACAAGACCACATGTAAACAAGCTTTATTGAAAGAGTTCTTGTTATTCATTCTAGCAATGAATTTTTATCTCATTCGATTCATTTTCAGTTGGTTAATTTTGGTTTGTACAAGTGAGCAAGCTTTATTGATCTCTACTTTATTGATCACTGCATTTGATACTTGGTATTATTATTTTGTGTATCTGATGGAGTGAGTAAGAAAATGCAAAATGATAGTGACTCTCATGATTTGCCGCTTGCTGATAAGTTGTAATCTTCATCTAGAGGCGCAAAATCAATAGAAGAAGTTATGCAGTCTTCTGTGAATGGAAAGGTGCTTCGACTTGTCATTGTAGACCAAAGCAATATCTAAATAGTGTGATTGATGTTTACTGATTGATTTAGGGGTTGTTTGGCACGCCATTTATAACAACCATTTTTTTTACACAAAATGCCATTATCAATATTTTTGGTAAACAATAGATATGACTATAAATGGTAACAAACCAAAGAATAAGAAATCTAATTTCCTTTATGCATTATTGATTTTGGTTTCAATGCTTCAACTAGGTCAATCATCATTCCTTCCACAACCAATTGATAACCACTCATATGATTGAATACTTATCTACATGAGGCTTTTAATTATATTTGGGGATGAAACAAGGAAGATATGACTACAATCATTTCGGTAGAACTTTGTTAAAATGCTTATAGAGAAGTAGTTCCGTGAGACTGAAAGTGAAAAGATAAAGATTGTCTTCTTTTGGTTTTAAGTTTTTCCTTTCAAGTTATTGAATTAGTCTCATAATTGTCATCTACATTTTATTCTGAAATTTTTTTTATATAATAAGGAAAATGAAGGGGCTGAAGTTTAACACAGTTACACTTTTGGACATACAAGTCATGGCAACCACAACGTTATACATATGAAACCCTCTCTTGAAGCTGATCTCTCGCTGAATTCCGGGTTGTATCCATCTCTCTTCTGATTCTTCGAACCATACTCTTTCCATGGAAGATCGACGGATGGTCTGGGGCTTCTTATCATTTGAATCATCGATGATGTGTTATTTCTGTTATATTTTTGTTTTTGTTCTTCATGGTATGGATAATGAACTTGCATCATCATTGGTGATCATACTCAAAATTGTCGTTTGATATAATTTTATTACATTTTTCATATGGTTATCATGGTTAATTACGATAAACTAAACCTATATTAGCTAAATCTATATTAGGCGCATGCATAACACACACTTCCGCCTAGTATAGAATAAGAGGGAGAGTTTTGTAATAAAGCCTAAAGGCTAACAACCCTAACAAACTTACTATGCTTGCATATATACATGTACTCGTTTCTGCATCAATATAGATTTTCCATTTAGTTACTTTCATCTCTTTACATGGTACAAAGCCATGGATACCAATTCTCGATTTTTCGAAGTAACCACTCCCATTTCTCAATAATTCTTCACATACAATACATCTTCTTTTCACATATGTTCCATGGCTACTAGCAAAGAGCCAGGATCAGATTCTCTTTCACTTGATCCAACTTTGGATCGTAACACCATTGTTAATGTTTGTAAGAGTCTTAGTCTTTTAGGGACCCGCCCCTACGCCTTAGCCTGGCCGCAAGTGCGGAGCCGCCCCTGCGGTTTTCATGTCGGGCGCCGCCTTTTTGGCCGTCTTGATTTTTCCATTTCTTTTCCTATAAGCTTCTTCTTCTTTCTCCCGTGAGAGGGTTTGCTCCAGACTTCTCCCTTCATCCTTCATCTTTTCTTCACGTTCTTCCTTTCTTCCTCTTCTTCTCGTGGTTTTCTCCTTGAATTCTTCTTATTTTGATCCAAGCGTGAAGCTTTAGTTATGTGGCTATGATGTTGATGATGATAACAAAAGTGCGTGGCTTTGTGGTAGTTGTGTAGCTGAGTAGTTGATCTCCCTTGCCTGGTTCTGTGGTGATTCTCCTTTCTTTCTTATTTCTTTTCTCTTCTTCTTCTTTTGCGAGAAATCCCACAAGTTGATCTTGTGTTTGTCTTTCCTGAACATTGGTGTTGCGTTTGTACATGTTTGATGATGGATGGTTGTCTTTGGCACCATAGAAGAGAAGAGAGTTGAGTTGTGGATCCAGAAGAGATCGATCGGGTGCTGAAAACTCCCCAATGTCAAGAAACCGCCCCGCGCCCTGCCAGTGCCGCCCCTGCGGCCGAGGCTTGTCACCGCCCCTGCGGCTGTGAGCCACCGTTGTCGTGGCTTGTCACTGCTCCTGCGCTTTTCCGTTTCCACAGGTGCGTATTTGTCCAGGACATACCAAATGTGGTATGTGTCATTCCTTTCATTTGTATTAGGGTTAGTATGTGAGAGTGTTAGTGTTGTTTATGATGATATTGATGATGTATTTTGAGGTATGCCTTAGGCATTTGTGAGTGTTGTTGAGATATCGAGGTTTAGTTGTGGGTTGTGAATTG
Organism: Fagopyrum homotropicum; assembly: GCA_033239125.1. Lineage (NCBI taxonomy): Eukaryota > Viridiplantae > Streptophyta > Magnoliopsida > Caryophyllales > Polygonaceae > Fagopyrum > Fagopyrum homotropicum. The sequence goes on along the minus strand of BSWB01000001.1, from coordinate 152,659,700 downwards.
GTATGATCTTGGAGTCTAGGAGGTGGAATCTCCTAGCCTTTGATAGTGATTGATGTTGTGTGCCTTGTTTATACAAGAATTGATCGTTTCCTTGAGGGGAAATCGTGACCACTGTTGTTAGGACTACCTTGTGGCATGTAAGTCTTTTGGGCTTACTTAGTTGACGTTTATGAGTTTGAGTAATTGTGATAGTGGTGTGTGTGCATATGAATGTTGCATTGAGAACCTAACAGGACTAGGACGATCATATATGTATTAATTGGCTCAAGTGTATGATAACGGGCGATGATAATTTGTCTAGCTCAAAATATGGCAGCTAGGGGGTTCTTTGCGACTATTCCACCAGGTGGTGATGATTGGCACCAATGCCAAACCTGTGTGGTGAAAGGGGATATAGGTGAGGTTGTTTTACTCCTCGTATCATACCGAACGAATTTGTAATGATATAACGTAATGAAAATAATAAACGGATATGATGTGAGCATTGCATGCTATGATGTGATTATGTGATTATATGTGCTATTACCTTTATTCTTATTCATGAATTGTTAGCTAACGGTTTCATACCGTGTTGTAGATGCTTTGCAGGATATAAAGACTGCAGAGTGATCCGGCGGGGTGATCAGACGAGGGCTTCCGTGCATTAGAATGTGTTTGGGTTTTGGGTATGTTTATGTATACACTTGTATGATTTTGCCGTTTTGTACTCGGCTGTGGTTTGTATGTATTTTAATATATGATTATACAATTTTATGAATTTGGTTTTATATTTATTTGTGTCTTGTTGTAAGATCCAGTGAACTTGTTGTCAGGCTAGAGACATTATCCATTGTGAGACCCTATCTCGTAGCGCCCCGAGTCTTGCGGAATTGGGGTGTTACAATGTCAATGATCCATTGTATTTGTCCAATTCGGACAATCCTAGAATGCAGTTGATATCGATCCTATTCAAGGGATCGAATTTCAATTCCTGGCGAAGGAGCATACGTATGGCCCTTGGAGCCAAGCAAAAACTTGGTTTTGTTGATGGAACATGTGTGAAACCTGCAATTGGAGATGGCAACCAACTCATGAGGTGAATTCGAGCTGATTACAAGATACGGTGCTAGATCTTGCATTCCACGAAATCGGACATTGTCAAATGTTCACCTATGTTGAGTCTGCACTGGAGCTTTGGAAGGACATTGTAGAGCGTTTTAAGGTATCCAATGCTCCTTTAGTTTATCAAATTCATAAAGATCTAGCTTTTCTTAAGCAAGAAAATGCTACGGTTGAAATCTATTATGAAAAAATGAAGAAATTGTGGGACGAATTACTGTCTATTGATGTCATTCATTTGTGTCTATGTTGAGGAAATGCTCAATGTACTTGTGATATTCTTAAGAAAATATCAATAAGGGAAGCCAAATTGCGTGTCATGCAGTTCCTTATGGGACTTAATGAACAATACGAACACATTCATAGCCATATTTTGTCTCTTGAAGCTCTGCCTACTGAGAATAGATTTTTTCACATGATCCTTCAAGTAGAAAAACAGAAGGAACTTACCTGTCATATATCTCCTGCACATGATATTCTTGCTATATCTAGATATGTCCCTTATAGACAAGCTGGTGGCATCAAGAAGGATTTTAAGAAGGATAAACTTGACAAACTATTTCTTCTTGTAAAGAGAAAGGACATCTGCGAGTCTTGTTTTAAAACTCAAAGGTGTTCTTGATTGGTACAAGGAGTATAAGGCCGGGGATGACAATTTTCCAGGTGTTAATACTGATGTTAACACTCACATTTCTCGATCTGTTAATAATTTGGAAATTGTAGTTGGTGATACTCCTTTGGAGATTTTAGATCTTCCAGCTTCTTCTTCTCTGGATCCCTCTTTTGTGCATGCCATTTATCAAGAGGTGCTCAAATTAATGATGGATAAGCACATCTCCAACATCTATTAATTTTCCAGGTATCATCACTCACCTTGTGACTAATGCAGTCAATATGTGCACCTGGATTGTGGATTCTAGAGCCACAAATCTCATATCTTTTTACAAGGATTATTTTTCTGTGATGCAAAGGCTTGATAAACCAATTTATGATTGGCCTCCCTGATGGTTTAGTAAAGGAGGTCCATTACAAAGGCACTTTGATCTTATCACCGGTCATCACTCTTCGCAATGTGTTTTACCTACCATATTTCAAGCACAATCTTCTGTATATCTCACTTGATTCTTGTTCAAACCTCATCACGTTGATGCTTGTCTTACTTCCAAATTACAAACAAAGGACTGTCACACTTGTATTTTGGTCAAGCAACATCGTTTACCTTGTTCGGCTAGGTTTTTCATCCACAATTCCGTCCAAAAACTCTTGCATGTTGTCAATAACAAAAAGTTGCAATTTTAAAGCATCGGAAAACAATTGCCCACTTACTAATTATTCACCACCTTTTTAAACCTGTAACGCCCCAATTTTTAGTCGCGTTTGCGATATTTATCTTTCCGACTTTTATCGATATTTTATTAGGTTAAATTTATTTTTTAAAAAAAGTTTTTTTATGGCGTAAAATATTTATTCCCGAGTATATCTATATTTTGGATACGTTCGTATATCCGTATTAAAATTTTCGAGTTTTATTACATTGCATAAAAATGTATTTCGGTTTTGGCCTTTATTTGTGTCTTATTGCAAGATCCGGTAAAATTATTGTCAGGCTAAGGGTCGGGACCCATTGTGAGGTCTCCGCCCGTAGCATTCCGAGTCCCGCGGATTCGGGGGGTAACAAAACCAATGAGTGTACATTTTGTTATAAAAATATTTAATGAAAATAATTTTTAAAAACTATTCTTATAACTATCCCTTAATTAATAGCTTTAAAAATATAAAACGAAATTAAACTTGATCAAAATTTATGATCGGAGCCAGTATTAAACTGTTCATTAATATTATTATTATTATTATTATTATTATTATTATTATTATTATTATTATTATTATTATTATTATTATTATTATTTATTTATTTATTTTTTAATTTTTTTTTATGAAGGAAAACACGTTACACGCCAGTTAAAGGGAGCCGACTAACAAGTTGGGCTCCGCAACCCTTTTGAATGGTAAACGCAATCCTAGTCAAAATAAAGTAAGTACTCCTACTATATCCAGGTAGCTCTTTAGCAATCGAGCCCAATCTTCTAAGTAGCTCCACCGCGTCATCACCCAAATTACCAAATGTAGAAAAGGAAAATGGAAGAAAATGATATCCCTTGGAACTACAAACGTCCGCATACTTATTTTTGTAAACTGCACATTAATATTAGCAGAAACAGAATCTTCTCACTGACTCTAATAAAGATCGATTGTTCACCTAAACATGATTACAGATTGATTATCAAAACAACAACAACAACACCTAGTGGATGGTCTGGTTATCCACGATTAAAGGCATCAACTTCATTTGACTCTCACAGTAATTTTGAATTGAGGAGATAGGTCTTCACAATTCATATATATAATCAATATTTAGTATCATAAAAAATAAAGAGATAATGAAATGAATCTCCATTAAAATCATATTCCCCTCAGAGGGGTAGGGAGCAAAACAGAGAATCGTCACTCAATAAAATATTCTCTTGAAATAATGAATAGTTCACGAGAAAAAATTATTATATCACGATTATTAATTCATGAAATGAAATACGTGATATAAATTTAATTATTTTTATCTCAACCATCAGTTTTTAATAAATGCAAGAACTTTAGCGTATATAATTAAAGTAGTTGAACTAAAGAACTCTTCTTTAATGTCAACTTTTAGATATGCTCCTTCCACTATAATTTGATTACCATCATTAAACCTTTGAAGAAAAGAAATTAGTGTGATTAATACAATTCCTTTGCACAGATCACACTACAAGAGATGCCCATCTCCAAAAGAAATGGGTTTAATATTAAGATTATGAAGTAATCACAATCTAAATGTGATCACTGATAGACCCCTCCAAACAAAGGCTGCTTAATTCCATATTATAAGATTAGTAATGAAACTTAGATGAATTTTGGGGTGTTACAATCTTTATGATGAAGATAACCAAGAGATAAGGACTACACATTATGATAACATTTGATGAATTTTTACTTTACTCGTAATTAGGGTGAATTAAGGCCAACGATTAGAAGAATACACAATTGAAAAGCTCCTTATGAGCGTTCCCACGTCAGAATGGAACATCACAAGGTGTCAAATTGACATCCACTTACTCTTTGCTGAGTGGGCATCTTTAGCCTTTGTTTGCTTTTTTGCTTTGTATGTATTGCACTTGCTCTCTATCATTGACCACCTATAATTAGGGTAAAAATCGGATCGATCCGAAAACCCGAGATCCTATCCGACTATTTTATAAAAAACCAACCCAAATCGATCCGAGAGGGTCTGAGTTTCCAAATTTAACCTTAACTATATGCTATTTTTACCGTATAAATTGGATATCCGATTGATTCAAGTCGTTATCATCATGATCATTTAAATATATCCATTCCGACAATTTTTCGAAACTCCGATCCGGAAAACCTCTCAGATCATCAATTGATGGATTATTTCGGATTTCTCAGATCGGATTTTCGACTTAGTGGATCGAATACTTTTGCTCACCAAGGTGGTCAAATTCTAAATCATGGGCCCAAAAGGTCTATTGGGCTTTCCAATCAAAGCCCAAACAGTAAAAAGAGTAGGGAATGAGGATGAGTCAAAAAATAAAAGTGTCATATGATCCTTTGGTAAGTATATAACCACTTAAGAAACATAAACAATTTGTTAATGTAGAATCAAAGACCTTCCAAAAGGTTGTCTGTTGAATAAAGATGAAACTAAATGCTCTAATTGATGCTGTAAACGAGTTTTTAATCCCTTGATTGAGTTGCTTTGAATACCTATTTGTAAATGCATTGAATTTTTAGAATCATCAGAACCACCCTTTTATAGGGATAAAAAGATGGTAAGACGGACCCAAAACAATTTTCCATGGGAGCTAAAGTCAAATGACGTTACATTTTTGAAAAGTTTTGATTAAAAAAAATCACAATTATCCTTTCAAAAAACAAAACAAGCAAAGGATCAGGAAGCAAGATCACAGAAAGCAGAAGTTCAGCACTATTCAACTAAAGATATAACACTAACTTGCATGAAACCCTTGCATGTGTATGAAGTGTTAAATGAACACTGTATTTGTCTTCTACTTAGACAATAACTATTGGGAAATGACCAAAAGGAAAGCACTAAACTTTGTTTTTTGGCTGATATAACTTTACTTGCTAGACTAGAAAGTAGAAACGTAGATTCTTATCCGTTAAGCATTAACAATTAACCATTACCCTAGCCATTAGCCTAGAAGTGACCAGTCTCTTCAAATATGTCAAACATACCAGAAAGGATTTTGAGCCTATATCCATGTTAAGTGTTTAAGTAAAAAAGACATATAACCAATACTAAGTTGATGTAGTGGTAAAGAGCAGCATGTGTGGAAAATTTGATATTGGGAGGGTATCCCAAAATGGGCCACGACTATATACCCTATCCGGACGTAGAACGGTTTTTGCCAATCAAAACGGAAACGTAACCAACTTTAAAAAAAATCATATACAATATAAGGGCAACCAGTCTAATGGAGAAGTAAATACTAACCTCAAAATCAATGGTGTGCAGCAGCTCGATGCCCTAATCCAGATTTTCTGTTATATTACAAAATATTAGAGGAAAACAAGAAAAAGAAGGGGATCAATCAACCGTGAATAAGAAAAACAAAAAGCATGCAAAACTCACGGTTATACTTTTTCTGTACATTAGAAAATTGTTAAGGGTGCATGACAATTGTCCAGTTCTTGCATGGGAGATGCTCAAAACAAACCATAATAACCACCTAAGCTGATAATTATGCACCAAAAGGAAAGCACATGTTCTGTGGAGTGTGGGGCATAATTAAATAACATGACCTACCAAAATCACAAATCTATACAGCTCAAGCTCAGCCCTTGATTGGCAAATAATAAAAAAAGGAAACAAGCAATGGAGGGTCCAGATCAACAACACTAAACAACTTTCATATGGATTAATGAAGTTTATGGCTTTACTTTGGCTTAGAATAATCAAACCACAGATAGCATATGCAAAGTTAGCTCATTCTCTCCATATATGTTAGCTGGTATAGCACGAATGCCCTCTTTATGCAAAGATATGCACCCTTCTTTGTAAAGCAAGTAAAACTGCCTACAGAGGAACCTAGGCTTTTCCTCAGAATTCCTGTTTCTGCTATACTCCTATTCATCCCACTAATCTCAGCAAATATGCCATTTATATGTTTGCATTGCATTAACCCTTTCAGCACATAAACAAGCTTTCGCCTCCACCCCCATTCCAAAATCACCAATCCCCCATGGCTCTTCAATTTGCTTGTTTTCTCTTTCTGTTATTTCTTACACTTCCCAACACTTCTCAAATCACAGCTGATGATACTCAGGCAAAGTTCTTCGGACTCATGAAGAAGACTCTCTCGGGGAATGCTTTATCCAGTTGGTTTTCCTTGGGAGATGATTCTTACTGTAATTATTCTGGGATTGGCTGCAATGACCGAGGTCGGGTTACCAAGATCAATATATCTGGGTGGTCAATCTCAGGTTACTTCCCGCCAAACGTGTGCTCTTACCTGCCAGAGTTGCAGGTTTTGGACATCAGCATGACCAAGATCCAAGGCAGCTTTCCGGAGAGCATCATCAATTGCTCTCTATTACAAATACTCAACATGAGTGGTTTGCATCTTACAGGAAAGCTTCCAAATTTCTCAGGTATGAAATCCCTTAGAGTATTGGATTTATCTTACAACAGCTTTGAAGGAGATTTCCCCATATCCATCACCAATCTCACTAGTCTTGAGGTGCTGAACTTCAATGAAAATCACTACTTCAATTCATGGGAGCTTCCCGATTACCTCCCTCAGCTAACGAACCTTAGGACATTGATTTTGTCAACTTGTAGAGTCCGTGGGTCTATACCACCGTCAATAGGCAATATGACCTCTCTTGTTGATCTTGAATTGAGTGGGAATTGGCTAGAGGGTCCTGTCCCTGCAGAGCTTGGGAGACTAAAGAACCTGAAACAGCTCATGCTTTACTACAATAGGCTCACCGGAAACATACCCGAAGAGCTGGGAAACTTGACCGAGCTCATTGAGTTGGATATATCAGTGAACTCGTTAACTGGCAAGATCCCAGAAAAAATATGCCGTCTCCCCAAACTTCAAACACTGCAGCTGTACAGCAACAACCTGACAGGAGAAATTCCGGAGGCTCTCGGGGACTCAAGCACTTTGGTCTACTTGTCAATTTACGACAACCGACTAAGTGGGGAGGTTCCAAGATCCCTTGGGAAACTATCACCTATTATTCTCATTGACTTGTCAGAGAATCAGCTTTCAGGTCAGCTCCCACCATATATCTGCACATCAGGCAAGCTGCTCTACTTTCTTGTCCTAAACAACACGTTCACAGGAGGGCTGCCCCAAAGTTATGCAGACTGCCCTTCCCTCCTCCGTTTTCGTGTCAGTTATAACCAATTAGAAGGCACAGTGCCCGAGACACTTTTCAATCTTCCTCATGCATCTATCATTGATTTGGCTTTCAATCATTTCACTGGTCCAGTACCCAAAACCATTGAAAATGCCAAAAACCTGTCTGAGCTCTTCCTACAAAGCAATAGAATTTCTGGGCTTTTGCCTCCTGAGATTGCTGGAGCACTTAACCTGGTTAAGATTGATTTTAGTAACAATCTTTTGTCAGGTCCACTGCCTGTAGAGATAGGCTCCATGAAAAAACTAAACTTGTTGCTACTACAAGGCAATAAATTTAATTCTTCAATTCCAGGGTCACTCTCTTTACTTGAATCACTCAATCTTTTAGACCTCTCCAATAATCAATTGACTGGTGAAATCCCTGAAAACCTATCTGTTTTACTGCCAAACTCACTCAACTTCTCATACAATCATCTTTCGGGCCAAATTCCACTTCCATTCATAAATGAAAGGCAGGAGGAAAGCTTTTTGGGAAATCCCCAACTTTGTGTCACAGTTCATTTGAATTCATCACATATACTTTTTCCTCTATGTCCACAAGAACATGCCCATAAGAGCATCAATTACATTTGGGTGGTAGTAGCTTTGCTGGTAACTGTGTTCCTTGGGACTATTGCGTCCCTAAGGCGATGTCTATCTAAGGAAAAAGCCATAATTGGACAGGATGAGACCTTGTCTTCATCATTCTGTTCATATGAAATGAAGAGTTTCCATCGAATAAGCTACGACCTACGTGAGATCCTAGAAGCAATGGTTGATGACAACATACTTGGGCACGGAGGATCAGGGACTGTTTACAGAATTGGTCTAAGCTGTGGAGAAGTTGTAGCGGTCAAGAAGCTATGGAGTCAAATGACAAAGGATTGTCCTTCAGAGGACCAAAATTTGCCAAACAAGGAGCTTCAGACGGAGGTTGAAACATTGGGTAGTATAAGGCACAAAAACATTGTAAAGTTATACAGTTACTTCTCAAGTTGGGACTGCCACTTGCTAGCTTATGAGTATATGCCAAATGGAAATTTATGGGATGCCCTTCATAAGGGAAAGGTTCTTCTTGATTGGCCAACTCGTCGCCAGATTGCATTAGGAATTGCCCAGGGTCTAGCCTACCTTCATCATGATCTGCTACCACCGATCATTCACAGAGACATCAAGTCTTCCAATATCCTGCTTGATGTTGATTACCAGCCAAAGGTTGCAGACTTTGGTGTTGCTAAGGCCCTCCAAGCAAGGGGAGGAATGGATTCTAGCAATACTGTCATTGCAGGGACTTATGGTTACTTAGACCCTGGTAAGTATGCTGACTTAAATATTACTGATGGTCCATAATCTTCTTGATCTTATTATAATCCACATGTTATATGATCTTTTTAACAGCCTAGTAGTTGATAAATCTACCTCCTAAAGTACTTTCTAGCTAATCATCCATATGTTATTTGTATCACTCGATATACCAAACAACATATGCACATTATATTGGTATTGTATAGGATTAATTGGTTTTCGAAACAAGTCATAAAATTCTTAAAACACAGTGCACACTGCAGCTTATAGTCTTTACAAATATTAGAGCATGAATTCCATGCTGATGGTAAATATGCAATTGAGATATGTTAGTACAATTTTCAAGCCTATGCTAAATGTTCTCATTGAAGGGATTTGTTTTAGTATAATTAACATGGTATGGTCCTGCAAAATTTGACAGATTATGCGAATTCAACCAAGGCGACAACCAGGTGTGACGTTTATAGTTTTGGGGTGGTACTGATGGAATTGGTGACAGGAAAGAAACCAGTTGAGCCAGAGTTTGGAGAAAACAAGAGTATCATAAACTGGATAGCAAGCAAGATGGAGACTAGGGAAGGAGCCACAGAAGTTCTGGACAAACGTTTATCAGGTTTGTTCAAAGGTGAAATGCTTCCTTTGCTTCGGATAGCCATGCGATGCACAGCTAGGGCCCCTGCTTGTCGTCCAACTATGAGTGAAGTCGTTCAGTTACTTATGGAGGCAGACCCGTGCAGATTAAATTCTTTCAAGTTGAGAGAAAAGAATGAAAATGCACCAAATGCTACCTTACACAAATAAACATGTCAATTATGACAGAAGACATCTGTCTTAACCATTGATATGTTTCAGGTGAAACAAGATTGTATCTGTAAAACTCTATTATGTCAGGAATCATTAGACGGAAGGTCCAGAAGATGAATATAGACTTTGCCATGTAAAAATAGTAAATAGAATCCTGTCCCTTCTCTTTTCCTTAAAGCCTATTTATATGTGTGAGATTTTGTAAGATATAGAGGAATGTATCCTTTATGGCTGCTTTTAGAAAAGCAATTAGCAATAATCTATGTAGCACAGGCCCATGAATAAATTATTTCTATAACTTTAAGCTTTATGTTTTTGTTCCCCTCTATATATTTTTCCTTTAATCTTATGAGAGTGATTAAAGAGAATAGGAAGGCTTTTGAAAGAGGACGGAGATGTGATTGGTGGAGGAAGGATATGAATAGCATCCACTTATTTCCAATCATAGTGGATTTAATATTCTACATTTTTGAGCTTCATTTGATAAATAATTTATAGATGAGAGGACTAGAAGAGCACATTTGTCTCCATTCAAGCTGTACAGAGATAGGGAAGGCAACTATAGAGCAATTCATGATTTCCTTTTCTTCGATATTATGCAACTTTCATGACATTTGTTGAAATAATTATGCTTCTAACAATTTTCACCGTGGATAGTGTGCCATGAATCTCACTGTTCTTCAACTTGCTATATTTCTATACTTTTATTTTGCAGTGGATTGTAGGAAAATCAATGGTAGCTTATATATTGTGTTAAAAGTCATAAATAATCTTTCAGCAAATCTTTCTAACCAATCAAGATCCATCACAAGGTAAAGGACCCCTATCAATCCATCAAAGTCATGTTGTTGGTGTATCTTTTTCATTTTTTTTGAGGTGACACATCCAACTCATATCAAAAGTAACAATAATTACTTTGGTGAAGATGGAAACTCATGATCAACAGTCCTCTGCTAACCGAAACTTATAATCATCCTTGTGAAGAAAAAAAAAATCAAGAGTAGCGAAAGACACATTTCACTTCCATATCTATAAAAGAACCAAATTTACAAGAAGCTGAACCAGCCATTATATAGCTATAAAACTTAAACAGTTCACAGTATGGAAGCAATCATTACCATGTTAAACCAGTGGGGAAGGTAACTTTTGATCAACAAATTAAAGGTTCGGCAAGAGGGCAAAATTCAACATACATATATAAAAATTAAAGTATTTCACAGCTCAAAAATGGCCGGGCGCTACATTGGTGTTGAACTTATCCAGCCCAATTAGAGCCCTTGGTAGCGCTCCTCTATATGTGATACCAATTAGACGCTTTTCCTAAACGCATGATTTTGATCAACTCAAAAGGAAAACAAGGACAGGAAGTGCTTATCGCTGAACAACAGAATATACACTTGAACAATAAAGAGCAGTTATTCCATCAATATCACAAACACATGGCGTGCAATGTGAAATTCCTCATTTTCAAATTTGCGTAAGCAGAAACTGAAGTACATGTAACTTTATCAAAATTGCAAACTTTAGTATACTGTATACATCATTGATCCAAATTTTGAGAATTACCTAACAAAATAATCCTCCATTTGCAGGGTTCATAGTTGTCTAAACCTGCAACCGCATTTCTCTTCACCTGCAAGTATAACCGTCCTTCAAATATTAAAAAGCATTTTGGTGGAATAGCTTGATTTTAATGGATTCAAAACTCACCGAAACCAACATTCAAACTCGTTTTTTTTTCCAACGGAAGCAAATTTGTAAGTGGCAGCCGGCGGGGAAGTATTAAGATGTCCATTGTCACTTTGTCAGCAGTGAAGAATGTGAGAACCCGAGTCACGAAAACATTTTTGTGCTTTGCAATAGAGAATTTGTATTTCGCACTATTTATTGGGCCCGGATGTCTAGCTGAGCCTTAAAGACTATGAGTCCAGTTTTCAAGGGGCCCATAACGTAATAATCAAATTAAGTGTTGCAGGAAAGTAAAGTTTTGATGATAAAATCTAGGAAATTTCTGATGGTATGAGTTTTTCGAATTTCGTAAAAAATAAAAAATAAATAAAATAATTAAGTTGCATCCTTTTAACTTTTGTGTTTTTCGAAAAATACCCAAATTCATTTAAGTTTTTAACGGAAGTTAACATTCAAAATAAAATAAAAAGATAAATTGGAAAACAAAATGAGATTAGAAAAAATAAGAAAAAGAAATGATTACATAATACAATTTTATTAATCTTCATCGCCAACACAGTGAACAAGCTTCAAGTGGGTACTCGTCTCTCCTTACACTCCCTTCTCGTCCTAGATGACGAATGTCGCCATTTGCACTTGACAATGACGAAGCTTCAAGTGTGCTCTTTGCCCTCGCTTGTTCGTTTTAATGTGTTCGGAACTCTAACCCTAAATCTGATTTGGGATTCTTCTCTTGTACGATTTGCATTCCTATTTACAAAAACACTATTGAAGAATGGAGTGGAGATAGAAATAGGATTTAAATACTCTAGAAGGGGGGATGAATAGAGTATGATAAATTTTCGCAGTAGCAGTGTCAATGTCTTGGAATGAATCTCAAGGTCTTGAAATGAAACTTAAGATCTTGACTGATCTTATAAACATGTAAAGCTGTTTACGAAAATTTAAAAAGTAAATGTAAAATGTGGAAAAGCACAATGGGCACACGATATGTTTGTAAAGTTCAACTCTTAACCAACCTACGTCTCCGCTTAGGGTTATCCAACCCGTAGGATTTAACACACTATTATTTCACTTCCTTAGAGTCTTAGATACAACCCAGAAGAACTTCCTTTCTTCTAACAACTTGTAGCCTATCCCGTTATACTATTTAGTCAACTCAAATCCTAGTGAAATAATAACCTAATTACACCGTAGTGTAGATAAGGATACCCTTAGTATAACACTTATGATTTATCATATAACGCTCTTTTATTTTTCTTAATCTCTCAACTAGAAGTAAAGCACAGTTACAATGAATGAGAGACACGAAAACTAAATGATCAGCAAGAAGATCGAGTGTAGTGAAGAATAGCTTTGCTTGTAGATCAATGCTTGAGTTGTTATCTTCACTGCTTACACGTTTCTTTTATAGGTTGTAGGGGCTGATTTTTGACCGTTTGAAGTTTAAATTCATCCACAGAAACTTATATATATATATATATATATATATTCATCAAGGGGGAGTTATCAATCTTCCCCTTGATGGAAGACAAAACAAATATCAATGGTGCAGACAACTATAATAATATATGTAGACAAATATTAGCAATGCATAGTAAATTCATCCCATAGAAATTTATATATATATATATATATATATATATATATATATATATATATATATATATATATATATATATATATATATATATATATATATCCCCTTGATAGAAGACAAAACAAATATCAGCAAACAACTATAATAATATATAGACAAATATTTGCAATGCATAGTAAAGTGCATAATTGTTTGGATCAGATTTACCACAAAATTATAAGACCAAATTTCTCCCCCTTTTTGTCTTTCAACAAGGAAGGGAAAAAAATCTAAAATTGTTTGAAGTCATTACTCGATAATGCTTCCTTATTAAACATATCAAGCTCTAATCTAATGAAATTAAATCTATTTTCAGGTAGAGGCTTAGTAAAAATATCAGCAAGCTGCAAATCACTTGTGATAAAAGAGATGGATACATCATCTGTCTTCACATGATCTCGAATAAAGTGATGTCTCACATCAATATGTTTTGTTCTTGCAGCACAAGATTTTTAGTTATGGAAATATCACTAGTATTATCACATTTTATAGGTATACCTTTGAGATCAAACCAATATCACAAAGTTGTTGATTTGTCCACTTCACTTGTGAACAACAAGCACCAACAACTATGTACTCTGCTTCTACAGTAGAAAGGGCGACAAAGTTTTGTTTCTTAGAGTGCCAACTGATTAGGAAAGACCCTAAAAATTGACAATATCTTGAAGTGCTTTTTTTGTCAACCCTATAGCCTGCAAAGTATGCATCTGAATAGCCAATAAGGTGAAAATTGTTTTGCCTAGGATACCAAAGACCTATATCCTTAATACCATTTAGATATCTAAAAATCCTTTTAACAACAATCAAGTGTGACTCTTTAGGATCAGTTTGAAATCAACACACATGCATACACTAAACATTATGTCAGGTCTACTAGCAGTAAGATAGAGCAAAGATCCAATCATACCTCTATACTCCTTTTGATTAACACTCTTACCATTTTTGTCTTGATCTAAGGAGAGAGTTAAGCTCATAGGGGTTTCTTGTTACCTTGGATTGATCCATGTTGTATTCTTGATCAAATCCTTGGTATACTTACTTTGATTGAAAAAAATTCCTTTCTTAGTTTGGTTTACTTGTAATCCGAGAAAGAAATTTAATTCTACCACTAAGCTCAATTCAAATTCCCTTATTTCTACCAAACTTGTTCAGCTCATTTTGCATAGCAATGATCCAATCTAGTTCTTGAAGTGCTTCAACTTAATTTTTGGGCTCTACAAGAGACACAAAAGTATAAAAACACAGAAATTCTTGAAACTTGGCCTAGTTTGAATACTAGACTTGAGATCTGAGATGACATTCTTTGTTAGATGAGATGAAGAATGCTTGAACTTTCTTCTTTTGGTTTCTGTAATAGTGGTGATGTAGTCTGATGTGTCTTCAAGACCTTGGGGCTCATTGGCATGACTTGTATCTATGTTGCTTAAGTCAAGGCCTTGCAGATGTTGTTCAAGGCCTTGAAATTTTTCAGTAGTATCCTGAATTTATTCCTGTATATTTAAAATTTGAGTCATTCTAGTTGTTGATCTTTCTTCTTCTTCTCCATCAGATGGTTGATCTCCATGTTGATTCAGGTTTAGATAACCTTTTTGGGTTCAAATGAAAACCTCTTGTTTGTTTACCTCGTGTACAAGCATTACAAAGCTCATCAACCTTGAAATTCAAGTTTGGTAAACCACGTACCAAGTCATTTGATAGAAGTTTACTCAAGGTATGCATGCTGACATGACCAAGTCTTCTGTGCCAAAGCCTTGGATCGTCTTTCAAGGCTTTGAGGCACTTCAAACTAATTCCTACAACTTGGTTAGTGTTCATAGAATATTATTGTAATGAGGTGTAGTAAGTACAATATCTCCAATTTTAGCATTCGGAACTTCACATTTTTTCTGAATCATATTATTGCCTTTATCACATAATTGAGAAATGCTAAGAAAACTATATTTTAAACCTTCAACAAGATAAACATCATCAATGAAATTAATAGAATTATTACCGATTTTACCTATACCGTTAATGTTACACTTCCCTTTATTGTAACACCCCAAGTTATAGGAACTCGAAGTGTTACGGGCTAGGACCTCACAATGGGTCCCGACCCTTAGAGTAGCAACGAGACAACGGATCTTACAACAAGGCATAAACAAATGAAAACCAAAACTCAATATCAATCTCAAAGGTTTAAACAAAGAAAAACGTAAAAGACTCGCAGCCGAGTTCAAAACAAAAGGGAAAACAACAATATAAAGATAAACCCGATCCCGTCCTATGATGGACGGGAACCCCGACTGACCACACCATCCGGATTACTCAGCAGCATCCTGAACCTGTGGAACATCTACAACAACGGTATAAACCGTTATGTAACATTCTATATATCAAAAAGACTATAAAGGCACAAACACACATAAGGTAAAGTAAAACACATCAACATGCTCACACACAACTGATTATTATTATCTTTCATTAGGTTATCCAATTACTATTTTAACTTATGGTTGTTACACGAGAGTCGCTATGATCTCGTCTCCGTTCCCTTTCACCAACAAGAGTAGAACGTATGCATCCTTCTATCACCTACTGGACTGGTCGCGAGAGCACCTCCTAGTTTCCCCATTCTGAACTAGACAAGTGGTAACCGTCCGGTTATAATACACTTGGGTCAATTAAGGTATAACAAGGTCAATTCTATTCCGGTTATCAGTTATAACAATAAACATCAACACAACAAGCCAAAACAATCGCACGAATATGCGGAATGAAGCTAAGTAAGTCCAAGGGACTTACCTCACTCGAAGGTAATCTAAAACTCATCAAATACTCAGAGAACGGCTCAGTTTCCCTCAGGAAAGGAGCAAGGAAAGCTTGTTCACACAAGCATCAAGAATCAGGAACCGAAACGATTGCTAGAAGTCTATAGCTTCTAGCATCAATGATCTCTAAGAGATCTCTACAAGCTAGGGTCACAAACCCTAGTCTTACAGAACTCTAAGGGTCAACAACATCATCAAAAGGTAAGGAAAGGAACGAGGGAAGCAAGGAAGGAAGCAACTCACCAAAGAAGGGAGCTACTGCAGATAAACCGCAGGGGCGGCTGGACAAGGCGTAGGGGCGGCTTGCCGCGGGAGCGGGGTATGCAGGCGCGGGGGCGGTTTCTATGACAGAGATACCGACTTCTCCTTCGACAGCAAGGAACTTCACCAAAGGCCGAAGCTTGCTTCTATCAACACACAACTACGTCACAACTCAACCAAGGGAGCCTGCGAACATCAAAGGATCATCAACGAAACACTCCACAAGAATCAAGGATCAAACTTGATTCTTGGAGAAGAAGAAAAGAGAAAACGAAGGGAGAAACGAACCAGAAGAAAAACAAGGCGCAGCAACACATGAACGTGATGAAGAACACGGGAGGAAGAGCTTACACGTTTAGCAAGATTGCAGGAAAGCAAGGGTGACGGCTGCAGTTCTCAAGGGTTGAATAACGTATGCAAACGGCCGGAAAAACGGGAAGAAGGCGGGATTATATAGGAGGGGGGTTGAGAGAAGAAGGAAAGATGTTCTAGGGTTAGAATATCCAAGGAATTCCGGCCCAAGGATAAGAAAGTCGGATCTTCTAAGATAGGAAACAAGATAGAACCGAAAAAGGAAAGAAGATCTTCGCGATCTGTGGTAATACCGCAGGGGTGGCCCCTTGTCACCGCGGGGGCGGTGACAGACACCAAGGCCGCAGGGGCGGCATCCTTCATCGCAGGGGCGGTGAAGGTGAAAACTGGGATCTTACATTTATCACCAAGAGTAATTGTTCCAGCATATTGTTTTTTTTAAATTTGAAAACAGTGAGCTTTTTCCACTCATATGTCTTGAGCAAGCACTATCTAATATCTATTTTATGCTCCTTAATCTTGGTGATATCTTGAAAAACAACCAAACTTCAACCTTTCCGGCTAGACCAAATGACAAAATTGGATTCATAATCAGGAAGGACCATATTTGGTGGTCTAGTCCCTTTAGGAACCCAAAATTATTTCACTTGTTATCTTAAACACAAAAGAAAGGTATTTCGAATTACATAAGGATCTTTCTTCTATATGGACAAGTTACTTTAACATGCCCCTTCTTACAACAATAGAAACCTTTGGGTGTGCACCAATTTTCTTTAGCCTTTACAAAAGTGGTCACAAATTTCCTTGAAAATTTCTTATTGTATTCAAGACCACTCTTGTTAAGGGAAGATTGGTGTTCACCCAACATCATATGAAGATTAGCCTTAGAATGAGTGAATCGAATGAGTACAACATGTTGGTCTCTATACTTCTCAGTCAACTGAATATTTTTTTCTCCAATTCACTATTATAGTGATTTGGAAAAGAAAGATTTTGCTTTAAAACCGAATTTTCCGTTTCCAAGGCCTTGGCTTTAATGTCAAGGGATGACTAAGAGGCTTTGAGATTCTCCATTTCCAACGGCAGATCACTCATGATATTCTCTTGTTCCACCAACTTCTCTTTCAAGGATTTAGTCTCAAGAATGTAATTCTCTTCATTTTATAATCATATTTTGCAGAAATTCAGAAAGTACAACAATAGGACTAAAAATTAAATTTCTCACCACAACCTCAAGATGACGTTTAGGATTTTCTTCTTGGTCAAACATCAAGCATAGATTTGATTGATCACTTTCAGAGTCTGATTCACTAGAGGAATCAGAGTCACTCCATGAGGCTACCATCGCTTTCTTCTTTCGGTCATTCTTCCAATGGTTGTTCTTTCTCTTTTGTGGACACTCCTTCACTAGATGATTTGTTTCTCCAGATTCAAAACACGTTAGTACCTTAGAATTATCACTAGAGTTTGAATACTTACCTTTATACTTTGATAATCTAGGATACTCTTTGTTTGAGAATTGTTTCTTCATCTTCAGAGTTCGAGCAAGTTCCCTTGTAATCAAAGGAAAAAGGTCTTCTTCGTCATCCTCACTTCTTCATCCTCTGATGGACTGTCCTCCTTTTTAAATTTTAGAGACAAATTCTTCACATTAGAGGATAGTTCACCATCTTCTTCACTAAGGACCATTTCGTGAGTGATAAGCTTCTCGAGCAGATCATCCAAGGTTAATGTTCTTAGATCCAGTGCTTCCTCAATGGCAGTCACCTTTGGTCCCCATTTTGACTTGAGCAAGCTTCTCAGGAATTTTCTGACTTTCTCCTTATTTGTGAAGATTTTGCCGAAAGAGACTAGGTTGTTCACAATTTGAGTGAGTCTTGTGAAAATTTCTTTTACTGTCTCGTTGGGTGTCATCTTTAACAACTCATACTACCTTAGGAAGATGCTGATCTTGGTCTTTTTTACTTGGTTTGTTCCTTCATATGTCACCGCCAATTTGTCCCATATCGCTTTTGTAGTTTTGCATGATGAGACACGGTTGAACTCATTTGCATTCAATCCACATTAGAGCAGATTCATACCTTTGTAATTCTTAGCCACATTCTCCAAATCGGTTTGAGAGTATTCACTCCACTATCATATTTAGGCACGGTGGCTCTAGTAGCATTTGTCTTTGTTGGTTTTTTTCGGCCTTTCTTGACGATGTCCCAAAATTCTAGATCCTAATCAATAATAAACATTTTCATTAGAGATCTCCAGTGTGTAAGTTATTACCATAGAAAAGGGCGGACGATTGGTTGATCTTTCTTGTGAGAATCTTCCGTCACCTGCAATGTTCATGATTAATCTCACAAATGGTTAAATCAAATATGAGTTAAGCTTTGATACCAATTGAAGAACTGAGTAGGAGATAAAAATAAGATTTAAATACTCTAAAGAGGGATGAATAGAGTGTGAGAAAAGTTAGTTAGCCCGATCTTGTTTTTTATTTTCTACAAGAGTACGTGAGGTTTTTTGTTTTTCATATTGATTGTATTGAGATTGGTAATGATAGTTCTATCAAATTTTTTATTATATTTTTACCACAGGGGCAATCAATAAGAAGATGTACAAGATCCTCAAGTTGAGATTTTCCATTTGAAGTTTTTAATTTTTAGTTGAGTGTCGAATTTCCATATCCACTCGCGAGAATAATCTAGAACCAATCCCGACTCCTTATGTTCATCCGAGGCTGATTTTATGGAGAACCAACCATTCGAGCTGCTTATCTAGTATGACTTGTCTTGTATTTAATTTTAGTGGTATCCCATTCATTTGATTTGATGAAGTGATAAACTTTAATATGAGTATTGATTAGATTGGTATTTTGTACCAACTTGATTAGGGGAATCGTTGTGACTCGGTTATCCTGCTAGAAATTAATGGTTTTTCCATTCCTACCTGCCAAATAATTTCGTTTTTAAACTTAGATTTGAGTTTTATAAGGTTTTTCATTGTTAAGACGCTGGTCCATTTAGATGATACTATAATATATTAATATTTCTCATATATTTTTTATTAACAATTTCCACCCATATGTTTTCCGGTTTAGCAAGAAGTTTTCATAGTAGCTTCATTTGAAGGACTTTATTGGTGGTAAGGGACTTTCTTAACCCGAGTCATCCGTTTCTTTTTTTGTTTACAAATTAAATCCCAACTGATCATTGGCCTATGGTTGTCGTCTTTGTTCCAAAATAATTTTGTACACGTTTTATCGAGTTTGTCTAAATTATGCATTGACAAGCATAAATCCTTGCACTAAGTTTTGTTTTATAAGAATGTTTATGTCTTCTTGTGAAAGAGAGTTTCCTTTCCATTTACGGAGTTGTTGCTTTGTTTTTATTATGAATGTTACTGAATGTCTCTTTATTGACTCTTCCATTAATAATAGGGCAACCAAGATAGTTATCAAGAGAGGTCATGTGCTCCATATTAAAGATATTTTTTTATTTATGTGATGCAACTCATGGTAGTGTTTTTAATTAGTAGTCCGGAATGCGGATTTGAGGTAGTTTATCTTTTGTCTAAAGATGGAACAATAAGTTTCAAGTATATCTTTCGTTTGAAGGCAGGAGATCGAGTTTGCTTTAGTAAATATCATCATATCATCTGCAAAGGATTTAAAAGGGATTGGAGTTGCGTTCCTACATACGGAGAAACCAATATGGTTGTTGTAATTAAAGTAATCATTTTAATCATTTGTGTAAGGATTTTAGGTCCTAGTATAAGAAGGTAAGGTGATAAGGGGTCTCCTTGTCTGAGTCCTTTTTTAGGAAAAAATTGTTCAGTTAGTCCGTTATTTACAAGAACCGAGAAAGATATTGATGCGGGGATAAGCCGCAGTTCCCGATCTAGATTGAAAGTCCTTAAGTAGGATAAAAATCAGATTGTTCTATAGAGAAAATCGGTTGATTTCATTCAAGAATAGGCCGATTTTTCTATAATCTCAAAATACGGATTAGTGGATAATATGGAAAGATAAGAAGATGAATATGGACTGATAAATGAAAGATATAAACTAAGATAATTCTGCAAAAGAACCTTGGCCAATGATGTGTCAAAACCCTTAAACGAGAAGATTATCTTAACCGTACTTCTTTAACCTTACACAAGTCTTCTAATTAAGACAAGCACAAGGAGGGACTAGAATTTACCAAGAGCACCAACCTTCAATAAGATTAACACACACAAGCACAGTCTAGAAAAGATTTCACAACAATTTAACCAAAACTCTCCTTTGATTGAATAAGAATGAATAAAATACAAACTTCATAAACTTCATAAACAAAGGTGCAAGTTCACACAATTTGTGGAAAAATATATCAACTCTAATCTACCAAACAATCTCCCCTACTAAGGCTATTTATAAAGGAGATTAACCTATGAAAACTAGGAAAGATATATTTAAAGATAATCTTGCAAAGATATCTTTAAGATATATATATATATATATATATATATATATATATATATATATATATATATATATAAAACTATAAGATAAGATAAAAAATATTTAATCCCTTAAGATAGTCTGATAGATTTAAGGAATCAACTAAAAGATATAATTGTCAAAGATAGAAGATCATGACCGGATTTTGCAAACTCGTCTCAGGAAGGAAAAATCGGACTAAAAGATCAATCGATTTTTCTGTAAGATAAATCGGTCGATTTTTTTGGGTCGATCTCTGGGTCGATTTTCCTTCTCTGAGGCTCTTCCTTGCACTATTATTCTTTTTTGCATGATGAATTCTTGGTCATGGCTTGACTCTTCCATAACAGTCAGTAGTGTCACTAACGAACTCTTGAGAGTGAGAAGAGCTTCCTTGATTGTACATGTCGTAAGTAGACTCGTAACTTCATCTTGAATGGCCTTTTTTCTTGACCTTATGATTGCTCCATCCATGATTGAATCCAAAGAAGGTGAAGGGGTTGTGTAACACCCCAAGTTCTGGAAACTCGGAGTGTTTCGGGCTAGGACCTCACAATGGTCCCGCCCCTCAGAGTAGCAACGACACAACAAATCTTACAACAAGGCTTAGACAAATGAAAACCAAGACTCAGTATAAAACCAAAGGTTTAAACAAAGGGAAGAGTAAAATACTCGCAACCGAGTTCAAAACAAAAGGGAAACAACAACTGAAACATAAACCCGATCCCGTCCTATAATGTAAGGGAACCTCGGCTGACCACACCGTCCGGATCACTCAGCAGCACCTATATCCTACAAGGCATCTACAACATCGGTATAAACTATTAACTAACATTCTAGATATCGGAAAGAACGTAAGGGCACACACACACATAAGGTAATATAAACATACATCATGCTCGTACTCAACCGGTTATTATCTTTCATTAAGTTATCCATTACTAATTCAACTTTTTTTGTCACACGAGAATCTTCCAAAACTTGCCTCCGCTTCCGTCTACCAACATGAATAGATCAGTATTATTCGTTGCGTGCAGACCTAGGTTGCAAGAGCACCTCCTGGTCTCCTATAGAACTAGACAAGTGGTCACTGCCCGATTATCATACACTTGGGCCAATTACAGTTATGAAGGTCAATCCTAGTCCGATTATCCGTTATAATAATAATAACAATACAATCAAGCCAATACACTCAACCAATATACAGAATGAAGCTAAGTAAGTTCAGAGGACTTACCTCACTCGAAGGTAACTCAAAGATCCACAACAACTCAATTTCCCTCAGGAAAGGAGCAAAGGAAAGCCTGTTCACACAAGGCATCACGCATCAGAACAAAACGGTTGTTAGAAGTCTATATCTTCTAGTCTCAATGATCTCTAAGAGATCTCCACATGCTAAGGGCTCAACCTTAGTCTTCTAGCGCTCTCAAGGGGTAAAAACATCAACAACAACCAAGGAAAAGAATGAGGAAAGCAAGTAAGGAAGTAGCTCACCAAAGACGGGAGCTATTGTAGAGGAAACTACAAGGACGACTAGACGAGGCGTAGGGGCGGTGATCCGCAGGGGCGGAATGTCAGGGCGCGGGGGCGGCGTGACAGCAAGCACTGTCGTATCCTTCGATAGTAAGGATCACAACAGAGCACCAAGGCTTGCTTCTCTCAATACACACACGTCAAGACTCAACTATACGAGCCTGAGAACAAGAACGAATCAACAACGGGAATGCCAACAAGAATCAAGGTTCCAACTTGATTCTTGAAGAAGAAGAAAGGGAAGAACGAAAGAAGAGAACGAAATAGAAGGGAATGGTATGCAACAACATATGAACGTGAGGAGGAAACAAAGGAAGATGAACCTACATGTTCAGCAAGATCACAGGAAGCAAGACGGTTGCAACTCTTAAGGTTGAAGAAACTTATACAAGAGGCAAAAAAGACGGGAAGAAGGCGGGATTTGATAGAGAAGGATGAAAATATAGAAGGAAAGGCGTTCTAGGGTTAGGAAGAAGATAGGAAAGCCGACCCATAAGATAGAAAATCTGATCTTCTATCTACGGATGGAAAAAAACGGAATAAAACAGATTGGGACGATTTGGGGCAAAACCGCAGGGGCGGTTTGCCCTACTACGACACTTAATTTAAGGGGGGTACTGATGTAATATCCAGAAATTTTATTCCGTTATTTCCGAGTCAAATCGGATTTCGATCCGTTGACCTTTTCCATACTACCTAGTGTTACACCCCATCTCAAATTTTATCATTTTATGTAAGCTTTGATTCACATAAAATGATGAAATTACATCAAGCCCTAATATATGTATACACATTTATAGATATAGATATATTTTTTTGTTGACAAACCCATGACAACTCGTGACAAACCATGACAAGGCCTTGACAAGTTTCAACCGATTACTCTCATTCTCTTGATTCAGCCCATGACCACTCTTCTTTCAGCACAGTTGGGACTTAAGGAGCATCATGGCCTAGCAATGAGGAAGCCCAACCCTAAGGCTCCATATCAGCCTCATGCCCAGCCAGAAGGAGACCCAGTTGAACGCGTCAGCAGCCAAGTGGAGGAGCGCCTTCCCTTCCTACAAAATTGTAACGCTCGGGGAGATTTGCCTATGTTATTTTAGCTGGATCTGCAGCTGTTCACCTATGTCCAGATTCACGCTAATTCCTTCACGTCTGCCCTCCCTCCTTTTTGGCTACAGTCATCGGTCTTCTTCCTACCAAACAACAACACTGCTCGCTGCCACCAGTTGTAACCGTAACCATCAGAACTACGTGCAGCCTAGGGTCTTCATCGCAACAGTGGGTCGACCTCTGCATTGAGATCTATCTTGTTGGAACGCTTCTGCACAAGTATCGATCGCCTGGTGTTTTCTGAATTCTGCACGCAGGATCTTCAACATAGGTAAGCCGCAAATGTTGTCTCCTCTTACTCCCTTCCCTACCTTGATATCTCTCTTTCTGATCAGTCACATAGTTGCGCAAGACTCGATATGCGTTGGGCCAAACATTTCAGTGGACATCATCTCCCATCCCTGCTGTGTCGATAATATCGTGCACCATCTCGTACCCTACCCAGGCCAGCGAGTCCTAACAGATCGGGAGATCTTCCCCACTGTCTCAGGATCTACACCTAAGCTGCAACCAAGAACCCTTAGTCAAAGTAACTCGATCTCTACTCTCCCTCCCTTGTCCGTATGGTTTCTGTAAGTAGAATGGTGAGTCACCCCTCCCCTTGTGCTCCAGTACTAACGGTGGGCAAAGAAAGTGTAGTGGAACAGACTAGGGGATCGGACATTGGTGCCGGACTATAGTACTCTACCTTGCTTTGAAATCCTAGGTAAGCAAGCTCTTCCCTTGGCCTTTTGATCCATCATTTTATAGGGTTGAGTTCTTGATGGGAGAGTAGGTTATAATGAATTGTTAAGTTGTTGGTGAGCTTAGGTACTTGGACCAGTAGGTAGGTTTGAGTAGTAGACAGTTGTCCGGAAGAATCAAAGGAAGGATGTAATGCAAGCTGATTTTTCTTACAGAATTTTTGGTGTGAAAGTGCTGACTTTGGGCCTCTATTTCTATACTTTAGAAACATAATCCACCGTTCAAATTTTAGTATGATATAGAGGAATATGTATACTATGATGTAACAAAAGTTGGGATCGATCCAACGGTTAGATCGGGATCCATAAGGGTCTAAAGTTGGCTGGTAGAGCAGTTGTGAAAACTCTCAAATTTTGGCTAAGTATGAAATTTCTGGATTTTGGAACCATCTTTAGAGATTCATGTAGGAGTTATGGTTGGGTATTTTTGAGAGATCTTTGCCCCTATATTTAGTATGCATATCATAGAGGATCTATAGATTTATTTTGGAATTTAATACTTTTTATCCGAGCCTCATATCTTAAGCCAAAGTTGGACCTTAGCGACTTTTTATGAAAGTCAAGAATGTGTTTAACTCTTCTAAAACTTTAACAAACTTCCGTTCTAGAGTGAGAGTGTGATTTTGAGTTCTAAGGAATAGTTTGGAACCTTGTTATAGAATTTTATAGAGTTTCGGGACCAGGGGTAAAATGGTCTTTTACCCGTATAAGGGTATTTTGGTAATTTCTTTATGATCGATTATATATCTTAGAAGTTGGAGACTTCTAAGAAAGTAGGATACATTATTGATCCACTTGCCTTGTATAACAGGCGATTGAGTTTCTACGGCTACGGGCCGAGTCGAGATAATAGGATTTGAGTTTTGACCCAGGTAAGTCCTTGCGACTTAATTAGCTGGTTTTTGGATGTTAGTTGAGTGATAATAGTGGTGTGTGCAATGTGTGTTTATAATAATAATAACTTGATAGGACGACGGTTATTATTCTGTTTTAAGGCCCAAGTGTATGTATAACGGGCCGTGACATCACTGCCCAGCTCTGCCAAGAGACTAGGAGGCTCTCTATACCCAGACCATACAGGTACAAGGTGAGATGCATCGGATCCATTCCTGATGGTTACACGGGGGCGGGGGCGAGGTTTGAGAATCCCTCGTGTCACAAAATAAGTATCATTAGTAAGAGTGAATGACCTAAATAAAGATAATAAACCTGGATCTCTCTGAAAGCATGTTATGTGTTTAGTTTTGCTATTGTGTGTGTGTGTGATATTTTCATTTACCTAACGTTTAGATAGCTAGCTAACGGTTGTTTTATGTTGTTGTTTAGTTTTACCACAGGTTATAGCAGCAGCTGAGTGATCCGGAAGTAGTGGTCAGCCGGATCTCCGTACTCCTTAGAGTGGGGTTGGGTGTTTACCTTGTTGTTTCTTTCTTCTTGTAAAAGACAGTTAGTCTTTTCCATTGTTTATGTACCATTGGCTGTTAGACGTTGTTGCATTCACCCCTTGAACATACTACTTTATGAATTTCTGTTTTTCTTATCTGTGTCTTGTTGCAAGATCCTAGTAAAATTGTTGTCAAATTGAGGTCGGGACCCATTGTGAGGTCCTAACCAGTAATGTCCCGAGTTTTGAGAATTCGGGGTGTTACAACATGGTATCAAAGCTCTAGGTTGGCAACAATGGCACTTGAAATCTTCTGAAAGACCGAATAAGTAATTAAGCGGAACCCGAAAAGGGATCTGAGTTTTAAAAAGGGATTTTGGTTTTCAAATGCATGCATAGTCTAGTTGGGAATAGAAAGTACGGTTGATCACCACTACTACCGCGGATCTCAGTATGCTTAGTATGGACTTTAGGTTGTTACTCTCTTTGGACTTATTAGCTTGATTATAATGATAGGTGATGTAGATGAGCGTATGCCGAAGATTAGTAGAATTTATAGTTATAGTACGCCCTTAATAGAGATAACAGTATGAGATCCTCATTTAGTTGACACACCTAAGTTTTTGAAGGGTGTCAACGTGAGGATTGGTATGCACATCTTATGTGCAATAGGGTGGATGAACGGCGGACAACTCTTTCGAGCTTGTTGAGGAACGTCGAGACGGAAAAGTGAAGACTAAAAGACAACACTAACTACGATGACAAGAAGGGAATCCCGAGTCAACTCAATAGGATCAAATGAAGAATATACATGTGGGTAGTTCAGGCAACGCGTTGGATGACCGGCAAGTATACAAATTGGAAGAGACAACCATAGATTCTTTCAAGATGGTGTAAAGCAACGTTACGAACAAAGGGGATGCCTTCAGAAACACAAATAGGCATGAAGGTCAAGGTGAAATATCGTAGCGATCCAGACAAGAGGCATTGAATCTAAGATTACTGACGGACCAGAAGGTGAAAGTTTGAGGCTAGAAGTAGAGCGGAATATCATCACTCTCGACAAGCTACTTGCCACCACAATCAAGAGGGGAAACCGAGACAATCATAAGCGTAGGAGTCAAGATAAGATACATTGTCCATCCCGATATGAAGAATTAAAGAGCCGCAAAATGAAAGCTTACAGGTTGCTATAAAGGCAGAAGTACAAGCAGCACCCCAAGGAAGGAGGGTGTAGGAGAATAGTCTTGGGAAAAAAGAGGGTCTCTAATAACTTTTCACTCACGAAGAGATTTAAGTTAATAACACTAGCGGGTCATAACAGAGAACCGCAAGTGGACAATAACTCGAGTAAAAAGAATCATGGAGAAACGCCTACAAGTTATCATAGAAGAATTTATAAGTCCGTTGACGGGAGACGAAGATACAACTAGACTCGTAAGAGTATAGTACTCTTATAAGAGTGTAATTTGTAGAAGGAGCTAAAGGAAAATAAATGGAAGAGATATATTTTCACCTTGTTTATCAAACCTCAAAAGAGATAGAAGAAAAGTAAGTCCACAATCTTATAAAAGGTCAACTACAGACTAATTGCTAACAACAGAGAATTTACACGTGTTGGCTAACTAGTGATGGTTGGTTGACAGATAAGAAGAATAACCACAAGGTTATAAAGGAAATTTACCGACATCTGGTGAATTTCTTCCAGAGATCAACGAAAACAATGGTGAAGTTAAATCAATACAAGAACTAGTAGCCTTGATGGTAACATTGAATGAGTCCAATATGATAACTATAATAAAGAAATTAAAGAGAAGCTCTTGACAGTCGGGAATGACCATTGATGATAGTAATGGTGTAAAGGGAATTGTTGTGAGTAGTTACTTACTACTGTCGAAGGAAAGATACATATCAAAGGTAGTATGAAGGGATCCCTGTAAGAAGAACTAAAAGAGTAAGAAGAAACAGATGATTGTGAACATGTTCTATGTCTTAGCATTCCACACAAGTAGGACTAATAGTGCTCCTCCGAGAAAAGGTGGGGTCAAACTGTCTAGATTGATAGGGGAAACCCTTGTGATTAAAGATGTGACATAGAATAATTGGAATTACAGAGGAGGCACAAACATAGAGAGTATGATTTAAAACCTTAGTGAAATGTGTGGTCGAATTGTGAGGTGATTGCAGATGGAATCTACATGTTGGCTAGAACAAACTAGAGAAGGAGTAAAGTTGAATGAATAAAGGTTGTTATATGGATCCGGTATTACCCCAATAAGATGATTACCGAAAAGTGTGTATATAAAAGTTTAATGAGAAATGGAGGTACTCCAATGAAAATTCAGGCTGGACTGATGACATAAGAGTTGATGAAAGTAATAAGACCAACCAACGTAGTCCGTAAGGCGTATACGAGGAAACTCAAAGGGATTTAACTATCCTACTGGTGGTAAAGATTTAAAGGAAGGTAAAACAACATGAGTATAAGGAAAACATAATAAATACGATGCGAGGATTTAACTTTTGAAAAAATCATATGCATCTGATCTTTGTATACAAAGGGTACAGATGACTTTGTGGTATACAGTGACACATCCAAGCTGGGTTTAGGGTGTGTTTTGATGCAGAGGGGTAAGGTCATAGCCTATGCGTCTCGGTAGTTGAAGACGTAGGTGGAAAACTACCCCACACACGACCTAGAGTTAGCTGTAGTAATCCATGCTCTTAAGATCTGGCGTCACTATCTCTATGGGGCGACATATCAGATCTTTATAGACCATAAGAGTCTGAAATACATATTCACTCAACGGGAGTTGAATAACCGCCAGAGGTAGTGGTTAGAGTTGATCAAGGACTTCGACCTTGAGATTCTCTACCACTCCAGAAGGGAGAATGTAGTAGCTGACGCTTTGAGCCGGAAGACGCCTCGGAAGAGAGCGATAGCCTGGTTGACGGTACAACCACAATTGCAGAGAGATTTGGCTTGGTTAGAGGTAGATATTCAGTTTTCAGGTACAACTCGTTAGTTGGCTACTTTGGACTTACTTCCTGATCTGTTAGGTGAGATCCGACAGAAGCAGGAGACTTGCCCGACTTTGACTAGAATCCGAGACATGATGTCTCGAGGCGAGGTACCTCAGTTAACTATTGGTGTTGATAGAGTGATGAGACGTCAAGACCGCATTTGTGTACCATCAAACAATGAGTTAAGGCAGAGGATATTAGGTGAGGCTCATACTACCCCATACTCAGTACATCTTGGGGCGAGTAAGATGTACAAGGATGTGAAACGTTCCTTCTGGTGGGGTAGTTTAAAGCCCGACGTGGCACGGTATGTAGCTCGGTGTGCGACCTGTCAACAGGTCAAGATTGAGCATCGCAGGTCCGGAGGAGAGCTCCACCCACTACCAGTACCACAGTGGAAGTGAGAGGATATATCGATGGATTTTGTCACGGGATTGAGACTCAGCAGAAGTTTTGATGCTATCTGGGTCGTTGCAGACCGTCTGACGAAGACCGCACGTTTCATTCCGATTAAAGAAAACGTGGCCGGTAAGTCGTCTAGTTGAGGAGTTCACCAAACACATTGTGAGACTCCATGGAGTACCGAGGACTATCGTCTCCGACAGAGATGGACGTTTTACCTCGAGATTTTGGCAGCAGGTACATACTACTGTCGGGACGAGTCTCCATTTTACCACTACTTATCACCCATAGACCGACAATCAGTTTGAGAGGACTATCCAAACGTTAGAGAACATGCTGCGGGCCTGTGTACTGGATTGGGGACAGGTATGGCCAGATCATCTTCCACTTGTATAGTTTTCCTATAATAACAATTGGCACACGTCTGTGGGGATGACCCCTTATGAGGCTTTGTACGGGCGGAGATGTCGCATGCCATTATGCTAGGAGGAGCCTAGCAGAGTTGATGGAGTAGCTCCTATTCAGATACAAGATGACATCGCCCGGATTGCCCTAGTCCGAGAGCAGATGTTAGCAGCTCAGAGTCGTCAAAAATCCTACGCCGACAAGAGGCGTCAACCTTTGGAGTTTAGAGTAGGGGCGCAGGTGTGGTTGAGAGTGTCACCGATGAGAGACGTTCGGCATTTCGGCATTAAGGGGAAGCTGAGTCCCCGATATGTCGGACCTTTCGAGATCTTGGAGAGAGTCGCAGAGGTTGCCTACCGATTAGCACTACTGCCGAGATTAGAGGGTGTCCATCCGGTCTTCCATGTATCTCAGCCGAGAGAGTACATCCCGGGCCAGAGGCACGTCATCAGCCATGAGGATCTGATAGTTGAGCCAGATCACACTTTTTTTTTAGTACCCAGTAGCCATCCTAGAGCGCAGTACTAGACGTTTGCGGTCTAAGGAGATACCAATGTTGAGGACCCAATGGTCTAGACGCGGAGCCGATGAGGCCACTTGGGAGATAGAGGAGATCATTAGATGTAGTTATCCCGAGTTCTTTGCGGAATTAGCTGCTATTGATGTACCGACGAGTTAGTGCTCGGATGTTGTTTGTGGGACTTTTGTGATTATACATTGGATTAGGTGATTGTGTTTTTATGTGTTGCCTCATTATGATGATTGAGTAGTTTTGCATATAAGAAAACGAGATTAAAATTTAGTGAGACCAAGTTATACACTTCTATTTATAGAAGTCATGTGAATAAATGCATTACTCTAAGTTTCGGGACGAAACTTAATTTAAGGGGGGTACTGATGTAATATCCAGAAATTTTATTCCGTTATTTCCGAGTCAAATCGGATTTCGATCCGTTGACCTTTTCCATACTACCTAGTGTTACACCCCATCTCAAATTTTATCATTTTATGTAAGCTTTGATTCACATAAAATGATGAAATTACATCAAGCCCTAATATATGTATACACATTTATAGATATAGATATATTTTTTTGTTGACAAACCCATGACAACTCGTGACAAACCATGACAAGGCCTTGACAAGTTTCAACCGATTACTCTCATTCTCTTGATTCAGCCCATGACCACTCTTCTTTCAGCACAGTTGGGACTTAAGGAGCATCATGGCCTAGCAATGAGGAAGCCCAACCCTAAGGCTCCATATCAGCCTCATGCCCAGCCAGAAGGAGACCCAGTTGAACGCGTCAGCAGCCAAGTGGAGGAGCGCCTTCCCTTCCTACAAAATTGTAACGCTCGGGGAGATTTGCCTATGTTATTTTAGCTGGATCTGCAGCTGTTCACCTATGTCCAGATTCACGCTAATTCCTTCACGTCTGCCCTCCCTCCTTTTTGGCTACAATCATCGGTCTTCTTCCTACCAAACAACAACACTGCTCGCTGCCACCAGTTGTAACCGTAACCATCAGAACTACGTGCAGCCTAGGGTCTTCATCGCAACAGTGGGTCGACCTCTGCATTGAGATCTATCTTGTTGGAACGCTTCTGCACAAGTATCGATCGCCTGGTGTTTTCTGAATTCTGCACGCAGGATCTTCAACATAGGTAAGCCGTAAATGTTGTCTCCTCTTACTCCCTTCCCTACCTTGATATCTCTCTTTCTGATCAGTCACATAGTTGCGCAAGACTCGATATGCGTTGGGCCAAACATTTCAGTGGACATCATCTCCCATCCCTGCTGTGTCGATAATATCGTGCACCATCTCGTACCCTACCCAGGCCAGCGAGTCCTAACAGATCGGGAGATCTTCCCCACTGTCTCAAGATCTACACCTAAGTTGCAACCAAGAACCCTTAGTCAAGGTAACTCGATCTCTACTCTCCCTCCCTTGTCCGTATGGGTTCTGTAAGTAGAATGGTGAGTCACCCCTCCCCTTGTGCTCTAGTACTAACGGTGGGCAAAGAAAGCGTAGTGGGACAGCCTAGGGGATCGGACATTGGCGCCGGACTGTAGTACTCTACCTTACTTTGAAATCCTAGGTAAGCAAGCTCTTCCCTTGGCCTTTTGATCCATCATTTTATAGGGTTGAGTTCTTGATGGGAGAGTAGGTTAGAATGAGTTGTTAAGTTGTTGGTGAGCTTAGGTACTTGGACCAGTAGGTAGGTTTGAGTAGCAGACTGTTGTCCAGAAGAATCAAAGGAAGGATGTAATGCAAGCTGATTTTTCTTACAAAATTTTTGGTGTGAAAGTGCTGACTTTGGGCCTCTATTTCTATACTTTAGAAACATAATCCACCGTTCAAATTTTATTATGATATAGAGGAATCTGTATACTATGATGTAACAAAAGTTGGGATCGATCCAACGGTCGGATCGGGATCCATAAGGGTCTAAAGTTGGCTGGTAGAGTAGTTGTGAAAACTCTCAGATTTTGGCTAAGTATGGAATTTCTTGATTTTGGAACCATCTTTAGAGATTCATGTAGGAGTTATGGTTGGGTATTTTTGAGAGATCTTTGCCCCTATGTTTAGTATGCATATCATAGAGGATCTATAGATTTATTTTGGAATTTAATACTTATTATCCAAGCCTCATATCTTAAGCCAAAGTTGGACCTTAGCGACTTTTTATGAAAGTCAAGAATGTGTTTAGCTCTTCTAAAACTTTAACAAACTTCCGTTCTAGGGTGAGAGTGTGATTTTGAGTTCTAAGGAATAGGTTGGAACCTTGTTATAGAATTTTATAGAGTTTCGGGACCAGGGGTAAAATGGTCTTTTACCCGTATAAGGGTATTTTGGTAATTTCTTTATGATCGATTATATATCTTAGAAGTTGGAGACTTCTAAGAAAGTGGGATACATTACTGATCCACTTGCCTTGTATAACAGGCGATTGAGTTTCTACGGCTACGGGCCGAGTCGAGATAACAGGATTTGAGTTTTGACCCAGGTAAGTCCTTGCGACTTACTTAACTGGTTTCTGGATGTTAGTTGAGTGATAATAGTGGTGTGTGCAATGTGTGTTTATAATAATAATAACTTGATAGGACGACATTTATTATTCTGGTTTAAGGCCTAAGTGTATGTATAACGGGCCGTGACATCACTGCCCAACTCTGCCAGGAGACTGGGAGGTTCTCTATACACAGACCATACAGGTACAAGGTGAGATGCATCGGATCCATTCCTGATGGTTACACGGTGGCGGAGGCGAGGTTTGGGAATCCCTCGTGTCACAAAATAAGTATCATTAGTAAGAGTGAATGACCTAAATAAAGATAATAAACCTGGATCTCTCTGAAAGCATGTTATGTGTTTAGTTTTGCTATTGTGTGTATGTGTGCTATTTTCATTTACCTAACGTTTAGATAGCTAGCTAACGGTTGTTTTATGTTGTTGTTTAGTTTTACCACAGGTTATAGCAGTAGTTGAGTGATCCGGAAGTAGTGGTCACCCGGATCTCCGTACTCCTTAGAGTGGGGTTGGGTGTTTACCTTGTTGTTTCTTTCTTCTTGTAAAAGACAGTTAGTCTTTTCCGTTGTTTATGTACCATAGGTTGTTAGACGTTGTTGCATTCACCCCTTGAACATACTACTTTATGAATTTTTGTTTTTCTTATTTGTGTCTTGTTGCAAGATCCTAGTAAAATTGTTGTCAAATTGAGGTCGGGACCCATTGTGAGGTCCTAACCAGTAATGTCCCGAGTTCTCAGAATTCGGGTGTTACAATGTGGATCAAAAATCACATCCCATACTGTTAGAAGTTATAAACTTCTAAGAGGTGAAATCTCTTAAAGAGAAAAAAATGAACATACAGCTCTCATACGGCAAAAGACTATTTTACCCCTGGTTCCGAAAATCCTAAGGTTTTCCTATACTTATTTCCAACTCTCCTTTTGGAGCCTATTTCCACACTCTAGTACTTACAGTAAAGTTTAGTAAAGAATTACAAGAGTTATATCAGATTCTAGATTTTCTTTAAACGGTCATTAAGGTCCGATTAGAGTTAAGATCCAAGTCTTAGATTAATGGATAAAAATTTCGGAAACACTCTTTAGTTCCTCTACAATATGTAGGCTAAACATAGGGCAAAAGTCTCTCCAAAACTCAACCATAACTCTTATATAACTCTAAGGTTGGACTAGAAGCTAAAATTCTATACTTATTCAAATATTTTCCTGTTTCAAAAACAGCTCAAGTGCTCTACTTCGGGATCTTATAAAACCTAATCCGACCGTTAACTTTCTCCAAATTTTAATGCATTAAACTATATGTATTCATCTATGACATATAAAAACTTCAACGGTGGATTCTCGATTTAAGTTATAAAAATTAAGTCCTAAAGTCTGCAGGTCGAAGTTAAATGCTAAGGTGTGCAGAAGGTCCTGAGTTCGAGTCCCCCTTCCAGCAGTACTTCCTATTTTATAGGTTCAGCAGGTCCTCAGTTCGAAGCTGGCTAGTTGCACAACTGAGATTTTCCAAAACTAAAGAACAAGGGTTCCCTAATTCAACTCAGCAGCCTACACATCTACAGCTAACTCCTCCTCTCTATCTTAGCATGCGTGGAACAACTGCAACAAGCAGAAGGTTTACTTACCCGGTGACTACGCGAGGGGAGGTCCTAGG
Source organism: Fagopyrum homotropicum (assembly GCA_033239125.1). NCBI lineage: Eukaryota > Viridiplantae > Streptophyta > Magnoliopsida > Caryophyllales > Polygonaceae > Fagopyrum > Fagopyrum homotropicum. Next base: position 152,625,530 of record BSWB01000001.1, on the reverse strand, counting down.
GTACTGCTCAAGACAGGCGGCTAGGAGGTCTCGTTCCCGTGCTGAAGGTGATCCTTGCTGTGCTTAACCGTCGTCTACAGCGATGAAGAAAGCACAACCTTGTCCTAGTCTTGTTTTCGATGGAGTCGGCAGTAATTTGGGCTCAGCGCTGGGGTTCCAGCGTCCAGTGCAGAAGACCGAGTGCAGAAGGCTGAGCATCCAGTGCAGAAGATCGATCGGGATCCCGGCGTGGATGACGACTCAGCAGATCCCGGCGTCGAGGATGAGGCGGCGTGTCGGCGCTACTGGAGTCCGGCCGGAGGCAGTCACGTGTGGAAGGTCCGGTGATGGTTCTGGATCTGCTTCGGTTGTACTGCGGGACTCGTAGTTGCAGTGTACGCTGGATTAGGGCAAGGTTAGATTAGGTTAAATTAATTAAGGAGAAGATTAGGTTAAATCTTCAGCAATTAGGGTAAGGTAAATTTTGGGCTGGAAGAAGGGTTACTGGGCCAACTGTTGGGCCTGCTCATCTAATAAAAAAAATGCTGAAGGAATAATTCGTTACTCGCACGGAACCGCTCTTCGGGTTTTAATAAAAACGGAATTATTATACGCGTTACATAATTTATCATTTTATGTGTATTAAGGTCACATAAAATGATAGAATTTATAATTTGTTTTATTTATTTAAAAAGAATAAAGGTTGGCGAATCGGAATCCGATTTGATCGGTATTAAACGGAAATTAAAATTTTCTGGGTATTACATCAGTGCCCTCTTAAAATGAGTTTCATCCCGAAACTTAGAATAATGTATCTAATCAAAAGACTTTCTTTGTATAACTTGGTTTCATTAAGTCTTGTTTTCTAACATGTAACTACTCAATCATCAGGATCAAGCACACATCAAAGAAAACACATCTACTCAATCCAAAGTAAAAACATGAAAAGTCAAACCGCACAACATCCGAGTACTAACTCGTCAGTACAAAAGTAGTAGCTAACCCCGCATAAAACTCGGGATAATTACGTCTAATACTCTCCTCTATCTCCCAAGTGGCCTCATCAGCTCCTCGTCTAAACCACTGGAACTCTACAAAAGCATGAACCGGCTAAATTTTCTGATCTTCATAGCTGATGACGTGTCTCGGATTCGGTAGGTACCCTCTCAACGGTTTGGTTTTCTAAACTTACTTCCAGCTCTTTTGATGACTCTATCAAACCATAAAAAAAAACTTTTCCTTCCACTTGGCCCACTTGCTTTTTTCTTTCGAAAGTTCCCGACTATCGATTCTGAAATAATGATTTTAAACTTCTGTCGGCACTTTACTAAGTGCCTAATGCTCTTTGTAATACAAACCGCTTGGCCCGGTTTCCTTAATGTGACCTAATCGGATCGTTCCATAACTAATGGGTTTTCATCTACTTCTTGTCAAGCTTTCAAATTTATATAACTCAAAACAAATCACACACCCAAGTGGACCTTTTCATCTACTTCTTGTCAAGCTTTCAAATTTTTATTCATCTGTGGGTTATGGGCCTACCACGCTTCTGGTGTAACACCCATTAGTCACAATGGCGTCTTTTTGAGGGTCAACATGATGTACCCAACTCCCGCCTATACTTCCCTCCTACTACTAGCAAGATCCTCTTCAAACAGACTCTTACTCTCTTACTCAACCGTAGTCTGTTCTTAACCACCCATAAAGCAACCTCTAACCCGATTTTCTCCATATCTTTAGATCATCCCAGAAGGTTGTCGTTGCCTACTTGGGGAATCCTCCAAGGCATCGGTAAAGTTACCTCTTAAATCCGCAGTCACTAATGTCTCTTCTTAACGGTACCTACTCGTCAATACCAACCAACCCTTACACGTCCTCAGTTAACGTCGGTCAGTCTATAATTGACTTATCTCCATATCCCGGACTTACTCTTCTCATACCTATACTGGCGTTAAATTTCTTGGTGCGCATCATCTGCTCGATTAATCCTTTCATGCTTTGCTAATTCGTTTTATCTTCCACACTTCTGTTTTTTCCCTAGGCTAACTCTACTTCTCAAGCCCAACTGGGTCATTCCTCTTGACATAAATAGTCATTCCAAGTCTTCAACGATAGCTGGTAAGTGTCTTGGTAGTTCTGATGACTTTAGTTATCATCCCCTTGAAGTTCCCCTTGCATGGACCATCGGTGTTGATGACTTAGGTCCCGTGATAATTGGGGTTACCTTGAACTTTCAAGTCCACTAAGGCCGTTCTCATATATACATTCCTTCGTTGGTGTTACCGGCAATATTGCCTTCATGAAACTCCGTTGTTTCCGCTACAGGGCTTCAACTCTTTGATACCGGCATTGTGATTTCTTTCAAATTCCTATATCTTTGAGGAGGTCAAAACCTCTCCACACTTGCAAAGTCTACATTTTGCTTCTACACTCCATTGCAGGTATCCCTTCCATGCACCTTAGACCCTCATATCCGGGTCGACATTTTATCTCTTTTGGTCTCTCAAGCTTGTCTTGTGAACTCTTCTACTAGGTGACTCGTCTTATAAAAATTTCCTCCCCTGAATCGGTCTCAACTTTCAATTGATCATTACTGCCCGTTTCATTTTCGAACCTCAGTTACGTTGTACTCTTGCATAGATTCTACAAAGGCATCCTCATCTCAACACTTTATTCCAATTTAGCAAACCCCGCCTTTTGATACACGACTTTCCTTCTTACTGGTTAAGTTATTCTTTTGGTTTACACCTTATCCATCCTAGCGTTATCGGTCCGATGTGTATGACTTTTTATCAAACACCTATCTGTACCATTTGCATAAGAAACCTCAGTTGTATATGATTTCCTCAAAAATCAAAGTTCTTGACTCGCATTTATTATGTTGTCCTTATGCTCATGTCGCTTTACCTTCTATAAATCTTTACACCCCAGTAGGATAGTTACGCCTTTGAGTTTTCTCGTACTCGTTTTACGAACCACGTTGGTTGGTCTTATTATTTTCATCAACTCTTATGTCATCAGTCCAGGTTGAATTTTCAATGGAGTACCTCCATTTCTCATTAAACTTTTATATATATACCTTTCGGTAATCATCTTATTGGGGTAATACCGGATCCATATCAGCCTTTAGTCATTCAACTTTACTCCTTCTCATGTCTGTTCTAGCCATCCTGTAGATTCCATCCGCAATCACCTCACAACTCGACCACACATTTCACCAAGGCTTTAAATCATACTCCCTATGTTTGTGCCTCCTTTGTAATTCCAATTATTCTATGTCACATCTTAAATCACAAGGGTTTCCATTGTCAATCTAGACAGTTTGACCTCACCTTTTCTCGGAGGAGCACCATCGGTCATACTTGTGTAGAATGCTAAGACATAGAACATATTCACAATCATCTGTTTCTTCTTACTCTTTTAGTTCTTCTTACAGGGATCCCTTCATTCTAACTTTGATATGTATCTTTCCTTAGTCAGTAGTAAGTAACTACTCACAACAATTCCCTTTACACCATTTCTATCATCAATGGTCATTATCGACCGTCAAGAGCTGCTCATTAATTTCTTTATTAGAGTTATCATATTGGACTCATTCAATGTTACCATCAAGGCTACTAGTACTTGTATCGATTTAACTTCATTATTGGCGTCGTTGATCTCTGGAAGAAATTCACCAGATGTCGGTAAAATTCCTTTATAACCTTGTGGTTATTCTTCTTATTTGTCAACCAACCATCGCTAGTTAGCTAGTACATGTAAATTCTCTATTGTTACCAATTAGTCTGTAGTTGACCTTCTATAAGATCGTAGAGTTACTTTTCTTCTATCTCTTTTGAGGTTTGATATACAAGGTGAAAATATATCTCTTCCATTTATACTCCTTTAGCTCCTTCTTCAAATTACAATCCTATAAGAGTACTATACTCTTACGAGTCTAGTTGTATCTTAGTCTTCCGTCAACGGACTTATAAATTCTTCTACGATAACTTGTAGGCATTTCTCCATGATTCTTTTTGCCTGAGTTATTATCCACTTGCGGTTCCCTGTTATGACCCGCTAGTGTTATTAACTTAAATCCCTTCGTGAGTGCGAAGTTATTAGAGACCCTTTTTTTCCCAAGACTATTCTCCTACACCCTCCTTCCTTGGGATGCTGCTTGTACTTCCACCTTTATAGAAATCCGGTCCTTGTTGTATCCCGATCCTTGTTGAAATTCTTGTGTGTTCTAGGAGGTGACACCACTTCCATGTTGGTGAAATCTGCTCCCCTTTCTAGCAACCTGTAAGCTTTCCTTTTGCGGCTCTTTGATTCTTCGTATCGGGATGGACAATGTATCTCATCTTGACTCCTATGCTTATGATTGTCTCGGTTTCCCATCTTGATTGTGGTGGCAAGTAGCTTGTCGAGAGTGATCATCTTCCGTTCTGCTTCTAGCCTCAAACTTTCACCTTCTGGTCCGCCAGTAAGCTTAGATTCATTGCCTCTTGTCTGGATCGCTACTATATTTCACCTTGACTTTCATGCCCATGTGTGTTTTTGAAGCTATCCGCTTTGTTTGTAATGTTGCTTTACACCACACTTGAAAGAACCTATGGGTCGTCTCTTCCAATTTGTATATTTGTCGGTCATCAAACGCTTTTCCGGAACTACTCTCATGTATTTTCTTCATTTGGTCCTATTGAGTTGACTCGGGGTTCCCTTCTTGTCATCGTCGTTGGTGTTGTCTTTTAGTCTTCACTTTTCCATCTCGAAGTTCCTTAACAAGTTCGAAGGAGTTGTCCAGACGTTTGCCTACCTTAATGCTCATAAGCTGGGCATACTTATCCTTACGTTGAAACCCTTCAATTATACTTAGGTGTGTCAACTGAATGAGGATCTCATTCTGTTATCTCCGTTAAGGGTATACTATAACTATAAATTCTACTAATCTTCGGCATGTGCTTATCTACATCACCTATCATTATAACCAAGCTAATAAGTCCAAAGAGAGTAACAACCTAAAGTCCATACTAAGCATACTGAGATCCGCGTTAGTAGTGGTGGTCAGCCGTACTTTCTATCCCCCACCAGACTATGCATACATTTAAAAACGAAAAGTCCTTTTAAAAACTCAAATCCCTTTTCGGGTTCTGCTTGAGTACTTATTCGGTCTTTCAGAAGATTTCAAGTGCCATTGTTGCTAACCTAGAGCTCTGATACCATGTTGTAACACCCCGAATTCTCAAAACTCGGAACATTACTGGTTAGGACCTCACAATGGGTCCCGAGCTCAGTTTGAAAACAACATTACTAGGATCTTACAACAAGACACAAATAAGAAAAACCGAAATTCATAAAATAGTATTTTCAAGGGATGAATGCAACACCGTCTAACAGCCTATAGTACTTAAACAACGGAAAAGACTAACTGTCTTTAATAAGAAGAAAGAAACAACAAGGTAAACACCCAACCCCACTCTAAGGAGTACGGAGACCCGGCTGACCACTACTTTCGGATCACTCAGCTGCTGCTCTAACCTGTGGTGAATCTAAAAACGAATCAGAACAACCATTCGCTAGCTATCTAAACATTAGAGGAATTAATAATAGCACACACACACATCATAGCAAAAGTAAACACTCATCATGCTTTCAAACAATCCATTTATTATCTTTACTTAGGTCATTCACTCTTACTAATGATACTTATTTTGTGACACGGGGGATTCCCAAACCTCGCCTCCACCCCCGTGTAACCATCAGGAATGGATCCGATGCATCTCACCTTGTACCTGTATGGTCTGGGCATAGAGAACCTCCAGTCTCTTGGCAGAGCTGGGCAGTGATGTCACGGCCCGTTATACATACACTTGGGCCTTAAAATATAATAATAACATTCGTCCTATCAAGTTATTATTATAAACACCCATCGCACACACCACTATTATCACTCAACTAACATCCAGAAACTAGCTAAGTAAGTCGTAAGGACTTACCTGAACCAAATCACACTCTAACAATCTCAACTCTGTCCGTACTCGTGGTAACTCAAACGCCTGTCAAATAAGGCATGTGGATCAAAAATCGCATCCCATACTCTTAGAAGTTATAAACTTCTAAGAGGTGAAATCTCTTAATGAGAAAAAAATGAACATACAGCTCTCATACGGCAAAAGACTATTTTACCCCTGGTTCCGAAAATTCTAAGATTTTCCTATACTTATTTCCAATTCTCCTTTTGGAGCCTATTTCCACACTCTAGTACTTACAGTAAAGTTTAGTAAAGAATTACAAGAGTTATACCAGATTCTAGATTTTCTTTAAACGGTCATTAAGGTCCGATTAGAGTTAAGATCCAAGTCTTAGATTAATGGATAAAAATTTCGGAAACACTCTTTAGTTCCTCTACAATATGTAGGCTAAACATAGGGCAAAAGTCTCTCCAAAACTCAACCATAACTCTTATATAACTCTAAGGTTGGACTAGAAGCTAAAATTCTATACTTAGTCAAATATTTTCCTATTTCAAAAACAGCTCAAGTGCTCTACTTCGGGACCTTATAAAACCTAATCCGACCGTTAACTTTCTCCCAAATTTTAATACATTAAACTATATGTATTCATCTACGACATATAAAAAAATTCAACAGTGGATTCTCGATTTAAGTTATAAAAATTAAGTCCTAAAGTCAGCAGGTCGAAGTTAAATGCTAAGGTGTGCAGAAGGTCCTGAGTTCGAGTCCCCCTTCCAACAGTACTTCCTATTTAATAGGTTCAGCAGGTCCTCAGTTCGAAACTGGCTAGTTGCACAACTGAGATTTTCCAAAACTAAAGAACAAGGGTTCCCTAATTCAACTCAGCAGCCTACACATCTACAGCTAACTCCTCTCTATCTTAGCATGCGTGGAACAATTGCAACAAGCAGAAGTTTACTTACCCGGTGACTACGTGAGGAGAGGTCTTAGGGTACCGCTCAAGACAGGCGGCTAGGAGGTCTCGTTCCCGTGCTGAAGGTGATCCTTGCTGTGCTTAACCGTCGTCTGCAGCGATGAAGAAAGCGCAGCCCTGTCCTGGTCTTGTTTTCGATGGAGTCGGCAGTGATTTGGGCTCAGCGTTGGGGTTCCAAAAGACCGAGTGCAGAAGGCTGAGCGTCCAGTGCAGAAGATCGATCGGGATCCCGGCGCTTGCTGTGCAGGGGAGTGACATCAGCGTGGTTAACTCTCTCAAGAAGGAGGGAAGGGATCGGTACTCACATGGATGATGACTCGGCAGATCCCGGCGTCGAGGATGAGGCGGCGTGTCGGCGCTGCTGGAGACCGGCCGGAGGCAATCACGTGTGGAAGGTCCGGTGATGGTTTTGGATCTGCTTCGGTTATGCAGCGGGACTCGTATTTGCAGTGTACGCTGGATTAGGACAAGGTTAGATTAGGTTAAGAATTTGATTAGGTTAAATTAATTAAGGAGAAGATTAACTTAAATCTTCAACAATTAGGGTAAGGTAAATTTTGGGCTGGAAGAAGGGTTACTGGGCCAGCTGTTGGGCCTGCTCATCTAATAAAAAAAATGCTGAAGGAATAATTCGTTACTCGCACGGGACCGCTCTTCAGGTTTTAATAAAAACGGAATTATTATACGGGTTACATAATTTATCATTTTATGTGTATTAAGGTCACATAAAATGATAGAATTTACAATTTGTTTTATTTATTTAAAAAGAATAAAGGTTGGCGGATCGGAATCCGATTTGATCGGTATTAAACGGAAATTAAAATTTTCCGGGTATTACATTCGAAAAGAGTGAAAAATCTCGTGTGCAATGAGGATGTTATCATCTATTGACCTTTTAGTAACGAAAGCTCCTTGGAGAGGGTCGATAAGTTTTGGCATGATGAGTTTCATTCTATTCGTAATGATTTTTGCATTGATTTTGTATGTTGTTGAGCAAAGGCTAATATGTCTAAATTGATTAATAGTTTTAGAGTTGTCTACTTTTGGGATTAAAGTTATAAAAGTTTGATTTATTTGTTTGAGCAGTTTCCCACTTCTGAAAAAGTTCTTAATTGCTTTTGAAACGTCCGTTCCCACCATGTGTTAGTAGTTTTAGTAGAACCCGACAAACAGACCGTCAAGTCTTGGGGATTTATCACATCTTGTGTCAAAGATAGCATTTTTAATTTCCTCATATGTTGGTGATTTTTTAATCTTTCATTGTCTTCGTTACTGACTTTGTTCTTGATGAGTTGAAGATTTTCTTCTAAGAGGTTTTTATTTAGTGAGGAGCTAGTTAATTTGCAAACAAATTCTTTTTTTAACTTCCCTTTGGATTTCATTTTCAGCTGAAATAATTGTCCCATTTAAATTTATTAATTCCTTGAGATGTTTCTGATTTCGTCTACCAGTAGCAATCTGGTGAAAGTATTTGGAGTTTGTGTATATGCTTTTCAGGTTATTATTATTTGTTCTTTATCTTCAATATCTTTGGTGGAAGTTGATGATGCGATTTTAGCACCACACTATCCTTCATACATCCTACCCTAGCACGTTTCTTGACCTCTATTTGAAAGACCTTGAGTATGTTGTTTGACTTTGTGGTTTAAACAGGATTATCCATGATTGATTTTGATGAGTATGATTTGCTACACATTCTATGATTTCATGTGATGTATGATTGACTTCCTTATATCTATAACTTGTTTTGATCATATATTGATTCTTATTTGCTATGAAGCATTCTTTAAGGGTAATCTGTGAGTATAAGCACACAACCAAAAGCTTTTGAAAGTTTTCATTGATCTTAACTGATTTGTAATTCATATTATCTTGTATCTAAGATTTGAACCGTACTTGCGGACAAGCAAGAGGCAAGTATGGGGTATTTTGATAACATGAATTATAGCCTATATTTTGGCATTGGTTTTGGCATTTTCTTATCATTATTCTGCATGCATGGATATATATTCTTGATAATTATGTCATTTCTTGTCTACTTTGCAAGAACCATAGGAAGAGAATGGAAGAAGGATTCACGAGAAGATACGAAGAGAAGTACGTAGATGAACACTGATCTCGGGCCATACCCATAATGCACCTCGACCGAGATGGCCAACTGGGTCTTGCTCGAGGTCGACAGCCCACAACCCATAAAGAAATAAATATTTTGACCTAAAATTCTTCTATAAGAATGGAAGGTGAATATTGAGTTTGAGAGGCTGAGACGTCGAAGATCTTTTGACGGCTATTGGAATCAAGATTGAAGGAAAGAGATCTAAGGAAGGATTACTTGGAGATCAAGGTTGAAGATTGAGAAGAGAGGAGATTTTGTAAGGTTTTCTTGGAGGATTCTAGTGAGTTGTTATCATCTTTTGAAACACGTTATTGACGCATTGTTGGTTTGTTTGTATTATTGATTATTGAGAATCCTTTGTTGATTGTTTTATTCTCTTTTCTTGACATCTTGATTGAATATTATTTGATTGCTTTGACATGATGATTGTTGGCTAAAACCCCTACGATTCTAGGGTGATTTGTTGAAAGTTGTGGTATAGACGATGAAAGAATGAGCCTTTATCGTGAGTGGACCCTGAAAGCTTGAGTTTTACCTAAATTGAAACCCGTCTCGGTCTGTTCTTGGAGTGATCTCGACCAAGATCGATAAGAACTGCACGAGATCGCCCACTGCATGCCCTAATCTTGAGTTTAGGTCATAGACGATGAAAGAATGTGCCTTAGGCACTTGTACCACGTCACAGTTTCCCCTTGAGGAAACGATCAATGCCTGCATAAGCAAGGCACACAAAACATCAAATGCTGCAAAGGTTAGGAGACGCATCTCCTATACCTCATAACCACAACCATCCCATAACCCGGGTCTAAACCTCAAGAACACATCAAACCTCACAAATGCCTAAGGCATTACCTCAACATATACACAAGTGCCTAAGGCACATTCCCAACATACATCTCATCAAGCTCATCCTAACCATCCTAACCTAGCCACATCTAAAGCCAAGGCCAAAGGAAAGGAAGGAAGGAGAATACCAACTAGGTATGCCCTGGACACGCACGGGCGGAAGCAAGAGATGCAGGGGAGCTGAACCCAGTCAAGCGCAGGGGTGGACCAGCTCTGGCGCAGGGGCGGCTCAATCCAAGCGCAGGGGCAGCTTAGCTTAGGCGTAGGGGCAGCAAGTGTGCAGAAACTGATCCCGACTTCTCTTCAATCCTTCTCTCGACACTCTTCACTTCTTCACAACACAACAAACATACACATACATGTATACACATGTATGAACATTAAAACATCCAGGAAAGATCCACACAAGCCTAGGCTTGTGAATCCTAAGCTAAAGAGAAGAAAGGAAGAAAGGAAGAAGAAAAACTCATCACAGCTGCTAAGGAAAGGAAAAACAACTTCACCACCAGCTAAACCCAAGCACAACAACAACAACAACAACAACTATCACAACTCAACATCAACAACCTCCAAGCTCATGAAGCTCAAAACTCTCACAAAGCTCACACAAAAACAAAGAAGATCAAGAAGAAGATCCAAAGGAAGAGAGGAAGAAAAGAAGATGAACGTGAGGAGAAGAAGGATTGAGAAGATGAAGCAAACCCTCATCAGGAAGCAAGGGAAGCTTATATAGGAAGCCAACCAAAAGTACGGGTCAAGGTCACCAAAGACGGCTGCAGCCGCACAAACCCGCAGGGGCGGATCAGTAGGGCCGCAGGGGCGGACCACAAGACCCGCAGGGGCGGCCTACTAGGTGCGCAAGGGCGACTGGACCTGTCTCAGCCCACTCAGAACCTGCGTCTTAACTGAGGCGCATGTGTGGGATCCCGAAACGACTAAGGCTCTTACAAGAAGTGCCTGTCTCCTTCCGCTTTTGTGTCCTTAATGTAATACCCCAAAAATTTAAACTCTGTTTAATACCAGATCAAACCGGATTCCGATCCGCCAACTTTTATTCTTTTAAATAAAATAAAACGATGTTAAATTCTATCATTTTATGTGACCCTGATTCACATAAAATGATAATTTATGTAACCGTAAATAATTCCGTACTTCTTAAAAACCGAAGAGCGGTTCCGTGTGAATAACGATTTATTCTTTTAGCTCATCTTTTTAACTAGATGAGCAGGCCCATCGGAGTAAGCCCACTAAGATTACCCATCCGGCCCAACACTTACCTTAAACCTAATTAGCTTCTAACCTAATCAGCCTTAACCCTAAACTAAACGGCAATCTTACGCTCCCTCTTCTGCCTTCCTCTGTGAGACGACCTTGCAGCAACAACTCCTCATCAGCAACTCAAGACGTCCGAACCACCGACCGACAGCGAGCCCTGCAGCAACACCGCAGCCACCGGGATCCCTTCCGCCGTCTCTGTCGACCGCCAGGTGAGCCGCCATCTTTGTCTGCCTTTTTCCTTCCTCTCTGTCCTCGGGTATCGCCAGCCAGAAGCCCTGACCTTGGTTTCACACAGCAACAACACTAAGATGCCAGTGGGTGCTTGCAGTGGTGCCGATCGACACAACAACGAGGGTCCTCATTCGCTGCAATAGGTGAGTCACCCGTCTTCTTCCCCTCTGCTTCCCTTCTTTTTTCCTGTGCTAACTGGAAGTCGGGTCTCTTTCGGGTCCTACATTTGCTAGCCAGGAAGAGTGGTGCAACGGTGGGAGTGCAAGGGAGCCGGCTTAGAACCCCTCTGTTGCGGCCACCTTGTAAAACCGGACCAGTCTCAGCCTTGTTGGTGAGTCTTCTCTGTAACCTCCTGTTAGTATCGTAGTAGTGCAGAGGAGATGGAATTGTTGTTTCCAAATCATAACCCAGTAGGACTTAGCTTCAAAAGTTAGTAGTACAAGATATGAAATTAGGGAAGGAGTGTGTGTAGTTGTCACCTTGGTTTGAACCTAAGATGTGTGGGAATGGATTTAATTTTTCCAGAATAGCTAACAGTGAGTTTTGAACCCAAAGACCTCATGAACTTCTTGCCCAGATTTTTGTCTAGTGCTCATAAACTGTCGAGTTGGAGAATAAATTTCGATAACTTAGGATGAACATCCACCGTTGAATTTTTAATATATTGTAGATGGAAATATGAAGTTTACTGTATTAAAATTTGGAAGAAAGTTAACGGTCGGATTAGAACTTATAAGGACTTAAAGTAGGATTGGTGAGCTGTTTTTACAGCAGAGGAAATTTTACTAAGTATGGGAAATTTCAGTTTTTATACCAACTTTGGATATTTATGGGAGAGTTATGATTAAGTATTTTTGAGAGATCTTTACTCCTATGTTTAGTATGTATATCATAGAGGATATAAGATTTTATCTCGGGATTTTTATAACCTTATCCAAGCTGCGTATATGAACCCAAAGTCGAGCCTTAACGACTTTGGTGTAAACTAAGAATGTTGGATAACAAAAACTTTACTAAAATTTTCTATGAGAACTAGGTTTAGGACATAGGTCCTAGAAGAGAATATTAAACTAAATGATAGACTTTTTCATACTTTCGGAATCAAGGGGCAAAATAGTCTTTTTAACTTAAGAGAACCTTTTTCCGTAAATTCTCTTCATGAGATTGTACAACGTAGAAGTTTATAACTTCTAAGAGTATGGGATGTGATTGTGATCCACATACCTTGTTTGACAGGCGTTTGAGTTACCGCGAGTGCAGACCGTGTCGAGATTTGAGAGCTATGCTTTGATTCAAGTAAGTCCTTGCGACTTACTTAGCTAGTTTTTGGATGTTAGTTTAATGACAATAGTGGTGTGTGTGATGTGTGTTTATAATAATAACTTGATAGGACGACCGTTATTATTATATTTTAAGGCCCAAGTGTATGTATAACGGGTCGTGACATCACTGCCCAGCTCTGACAGGAGACTGAGAGGTTCTCTATACCCAGACCATACAGGTACAAGGTGAGATGCATTGGATCCATCCCTGATTGTTACACAGGGGCGGAGGCGAGGTTTGGGAATCCCTCGTGTCACAAAATAAGTATCATTAGTAAGAGTGAATGACCTAAGTAAAGATAATAAATGGATTGTTTGAAAGCATGATGAGTGTCTACTTTGCTATGATGTGTGTGTGTGCTATTCTTTTTTACCTAACGTTTAGATAGCTAGCTAACGGTTGTTCTGTTGTGTTGTTTAGATTTACCACAAGTTAGAGCAGCAGTTGAGTGATCCGGAAGTAGTGGTCAGCCGGGTCTCCGTACTCCTTAGAGTGGGGTTGGGTGTTTATTTTGTTGTTTTCTTTCTCCTTGTTAAGACAATTAGACTTTACGTTGTTTAAGTACCGTGGGCTGTTAGACGTTGTTGCATTCATCTCTTTAAAATCCTATTTTGTAAATTTCGATTTTTCTTATTTGTGTCTTGTTGCAAGATCCTAGTAAAATTGTTGTCGAACTGAGGTCGGGACCCATTGTGAGGTCCTAACCAGTAATGTCCCGAGTTTTGAGAATTCGGGGTATTACACTTAACACCGACTACACAAACCCTACTTGAATTCTTCCGATTTGATTTGTTTTTTTTACGGAATTTCTGATCTCCGGCCTTCGGATCCGGCTACGTTGTTTTCCAAAAGAGTGTTCTCCCTCTTTTTAGAATTCTCCACTCCGTTCTCTTCGCTCTTGTTCATCAGCAGCCTACGGTTTCGTCAACGTAGGGTTTTGCCGCCAGATCGTCTTCTCCGTCTTGCAGATGGGCTTCCTTCACTCAATTTCCTTCACTTCTGATTTATTGGTGAGATATGGTTTCGGCAGCAACATCCTTTGTCTTCTTCGTTGTAGGCGCAGGAGCTACTGCAGAGAAACCGCAGGGGCCGCTAGACAGATGCGCAGGGGCGGCTGAACAGAGGCGCAGAGGCGTCAATGTGCAGGCGCAGGGGCGGATCTTCGTCAGAAGCTACTGTCGGGCTTCTCTTCGACAGATCTCACAGCAAGGGCAACCAAAGCTTGAACCTTTGCTTCCAACACGTCGAGACTCCACTCCAGAGAGCCTGAGAACAACGAAGAGTCAACAACGGAACACTCCACAAGAATCAAGGCTCATGCTTGATCCTTGGAGAAGAAGGAAAGAAAAGAACGAAAGGAAGAAACCAAAACAGAAGGGAAGGCATGCAGCACTAAAGGAACGTGAGGAAGAACCAGAAAAGATGCACTTACACGTTCAGCGGGATTGTAGAAAGCAAGGATGGCTGCAGCTCTCTAGGGTTAGAAGACGATAGCAAGGAACGGGAAAAGGAGAGAAGGAAGAGAATATGTAGGGAGGGCTGAAATGCTAGACGGAAAGGGCGTCTAGGGTTAGAAAGAAAACAAGGAAACCGGCCCATAAGATAGAATATCGGATATTCTATCTATGGAAGAAAGATAAAACAAACGAAAACAAATCGGCGCGATCTGTCGCAAAATCCGCAGGGGCGGATCTCACAGCCGCAGGGGCGGCTGGCCGCGGGGGCGGCCCTCTTCACCGCAGGGGTGGTGAAGGCAAAACCTAGGATCTTACATACTCTGATTGAGGAGAACTGAATACTAACAAATTTCTTATCTACATTCTTTTTTTTAGCCGTCTTAATTACATCTTTATTGTGTCTTTCTGTCGCTAATGCTTATAAAATTTGTGACCCATTTTCCCTTTTGTCATTGTTTGCTTACCAAATAGACTTTTCCTAGTAGAGTATCAAGGTGGTTCAGATGTTGCGCCTATACGAGATGGTGATTGGGATGAGAGGTTGTCGAATTCACATATATTATAGTCCAAGAAAGTGAGCTTTCTAGCCAAGGTTATGTGATATTTTTGTAACCTTGGATTCCTATTAAGGTTCACATTTACATATAGTATAACTAAATTTGGTGAGTAGGTGGACATGTAAAAATTGTTCGTTGACTTCAAATATTACATCCAACAACCTTCGACCTTGTGATTTAAAAATGGGATGGGTGTTACCTTCCATACAACAATTTAGGTGCAACTATAACTTCAATTTTAGGTTTGTACATGACAATGTTTTCAGTAGTATATAACGCTTGCATTAAAATTTCATTGGTTTTGAAGGTGATGTTGTTTTCCTGTTTCTTCAAATTTAGTATGTATTCATATTTCTAAACCTTTACTTGAAATGCTAATGTGAAATTTCACACGGGAGTTGAGGAAAAACTTTAATATTGCTTCTAATGTGAAACTTCGTCAAACAGATTATCTATATATCAAGAGAATAATTCTGACCACAAATCATTGAGGGACATACTACGAGATGCAATCATGATTCATGCAAGGGAACTAAGAAGTGCAAAAGCGATTATTGATGGAAACTTGGTAACTCATTTTCGTTATAGTAAGTTTTTATCAACTATTTTTTTAATTTCTTATCATGCCTGTCTTCATGTGGTTAAGGATGAGCCATTTGCATATGATAGTTTGCATGAAGTTGAATTGCTTAAACCATTTATGGAAGATGCAGCTATAGAAGGTGATTCTAAAGTAATCCATGTTAATCTTTTTGCTGATCAAAATAGACAGAGGCTCCAAATAAGTTTTTTTTTCCTTCCTTGCTGCTGTTTGTGAAGCCCTAATCTAATGCTCGCAACCTTTTCATTGTATTTTTTTTATATGTGACAAGACTCATACATATTTCTTCATTGTTCATATGTTGTGATCTCTTGACTGATGTATTTTCTTCTCTATTGATAAACTTGATTGTCATCATGGTAGTTTTTAAACAAATTTTAACATGGTTATGTGGGAACTCATTATGATTAACCTGGACATGTGTCTTGCTATGGTAATATTGTAGGCATATATAAGATTTAGAGACTATCTCCGCAAACACAGATAGGATCTCAAGGTTCGATGTATGACCTTGTAAGTTGAGATTTCCTTGTTCATAGAGTGTGACATATGTATATATGACTTGTAAATTCTTTCCCACTAATATTTTAAATTCAAGTGTTAGATTCAACTTTGGAGTTTTTATAATGATTCAACTTTGCTTCTCCAATTCTATTCTCTCCATCTCGGAACCGCAAATTTTACCCGTGAGCTTTCTCTCTTGTTTCTTGATGTCATGTTGATGACATGAATTATGACCTATTTTTAGGCATGTATTTATATAGATTTTCCCTTTATTTTGCATGCATAGACATACATTCATGGCATTTATGGTTATATTCACCTACTTTGCAAGAATAGAGGTCTACACAGAGTTTTATTGCATTTGTAGATAATTTGGCGAATTATGAAGCGAAATGGCACATTTAAGGATTAAGCCTTGACGCGGATAAAAAGAAACATATAAAGAAGCTAGGACGCGCCAAAGTATTCTCTGATACCGTCTGACGCGCCAAAGTATACTCTGATACCGTCTGACTCGCCAAAGTATTCTCTCGTACCGTCTGACGCGCCAAATTATTTTCTGATAACTTCTGACGCGACCCAGAGTATTTTCTGATACCAGTGGTCTCGACTTCTTTTCAGCCCAAATATTTAGGGTTTCATCGTTAAACCCTACTTTTATCCCTACAAATATTCGAGAGCCTTCAACATTGAAGAGGAGCCAAAATCTCCAAAAGGGGAGACTTAGAGGGAGTAGAAGTCTCCAACTTGAAAATTTGGACGCTGGGATTTTGAAGGAAGATTTGGGAAAGACGCACTTTCCTATTTGCGGAGTTGGAAGATTTTAGGGTTTCACTTGAAGACGGATTGACATCCCGTTCTTCGTTGTTTCTCTAGATTGTTGTGAGGATTTCTATTCCTATTTCTGTATTCATTATACACAAACACTTGTTATTGGATTTGAAATTGAGTTTTCAATTATATTTGAGTTTTTGAGGTTTTCGTCCATTTTCTCTTTAAACTTGATTATTGAATTGATGATGATAATGATTGTTGGCTAAAACCCTTTAGCAATTCTAAGGTGAAGGGTTGATAGTTGTGTCTTAGATTATAATAGATCGATCGTAATTTGATTGGACCCTGAGAGTGTGAGAAATATCGTCGACACCCTAAATCATGGGTTGTTCTTGGTTTCCACGGCCGTGATTCTCAAGATCTAGCCGTGATTTCCCTAGGTTTACGAATTTTGCGTTTGCTTTGATCCAAAGTTAAAGATTAGTTTTAACCTAGCTTTGGCTTGCCCTTCCTAGGTAATAGTGAGACTCAACATCCTCTATTTCGGTTTCGAGTGTCACAACCTTAACCGTTTGAGTTTATCTTGATCTTTTGGGTTTGGGTTGGGCTATTTGAGTTCAATTCTTGTCCTTAGATCCTTTCTATACTGCAGCCTCAACAACCTTTATAGAGAGTGTTCTTTGGGTTAGACATATAAGGTTTTGGAATTTCACCGTACATTACCTTACTTTAGTATATCTTTGCAATTCTCAACTCTGTCCTTATATATATAGTATATCTTGAATCGATTGCCACAATTGGATACCTGGATCTTTAGGGTTGTTGTTTTCCCAATTATTTGCAAAAGCTTCTATTTTACTTGCTTGAAAATTTACGAACTGAATTTGTTTCCCCCAAATTCCTGAGTTCGATACTTTGGAATTTTTTCTTTACTACGCCGATCTGTACACTGCGGGTTCGCTTTGCTTTAATTTCAGTTTTATAAATTTAAGACTTTGACGCACACTATGAATACTTGGAGCTTTTGCTTTTGCTTTTAATCTTTTCGGTATGAGTTTTTGAGTTTTCAGGTTTTCCAATGGCTGGATGGAGCTATGAACCTGCATTTGATCCAGCTTGGATAGCATGGCAATGTGCTAGGGCGGACCACTATGAATACTTGGAAGAGAAATACGCCTTTCATTGGTTCGACAGTGAAAGAGAAAGAGATGAAGTTATTGAGGATGAGCTTGCCTATTGGGATGAGCTCAATCCCCCTCATAACTTTTATGAGCAACCTCCTCAAGTGCAACCTCCACAACAACCATCCGAGGACCGGACACAAATGATGCTGGGAAAGATATTAAAAGTGATAGACAAGGTGGAAGACGGCCTGAAATCTATTTCTGAATCTTTTAAAGCCATGGAAAATCATCTATCCAACGAGGAAGAATTCCAAGTCTTAAGCCTTCCTCCTATCTAACCTGAAGCTCCTCTTGAAGTCATCATTGAAGAAGAGGAAGAAGTGGAGAACATTGGCCAAATTACTGAAATTGTGGCCAAGGTTGAAGAAGATCCAGCTGAGTTGGGAGTCATTTCATGTGTGGATCATCATCCCAACATGAAACTTGTCCCAAGCCTTGAAGAACTTTACAAGGTACATTCTCTTACTTCTTTTGAAATTCCTATTAAAATTTCTAATTTTTTCAGGAATGCACCGGAGAGTTAGAGGTCTCTTCCAAAAGAACCTCCTAAGGTGAAGATGAAGCCTCCATTAAAACTGTTGGAAGTAGATGCTCCTTGGACTACAAGGAGTAAATTTGGCAAGCGCTTCAACGCTAATGCCAATAAGTGTTTCTTGTTCAAGTATGGGGTAATTCATATGACGAATACCATACATTATCCCCAGGCTGAAGTTGGGGAAGCTAAGTGGATCCTCAAGAAACTAATTTCTCGATCTAGGAAAGGATGGGACGCAAGGCTGAATTATGTCCCATTAAAGCATATGAAAGCTAGGAGGATTCCGGTGAGAATCAAACCATACAAGCTTGTACGTGGGAGATCTTACCATTTGCCCGTGAAATTAGGAACCGGAGATTTCTGGGAAGAGTTTAATTGTCGATTTAAAGAGCAATCCAAGATGTTCAAGGTGAATTGAGTCATCTATGGAGATAGGTCCAGCTAGCGACGTTAAACCAAGCGCTTCTTGGGAGACAACCCAAGGTAATGCATCCTTTTCCCCTTTTCTTTTTCGTAGATTAGATTAGAGTAGTTGTTTTTGTTTGTTTTTCTTCGATACCTTCCGGTATGTTTGTGTTTTTGGATGTCAGGAATAAGGAATAAGCAAGAGAAGATGAAAAAAGCCGAAAAGAATGACGAAACTTGGATTTTTGGTACAGATCAGAGAGTTCCACGACCTAAACCACAACCGTGGTTATGCATTGAGTCGTGGAAAGTGATTTTAGAGAGCAACAGAAAGTTCCACGGCCAAAACCACGGCCATGGAAATGCCCGATAGGCCGTGGAAAAAAAATTTCGGAAAAATTTTTGGCGGAAAGACGTTCCCTTTCTTCATTCAGCAACGCTCTTTGACGTCGATTAGAGTATTCAGAGTTTCCTATTGAGCTTCCATAGATTCCAATCACCACCGCCCGATTGATGATTCGCCTTGCCTGATTCGCCATCTTACATTGTGAGTATCCTTTTCCATCTTTTCTTTTTTTTTCTTCACATTGGGGACAATGTGAGTTGTAAGTATGGTGTGGAGGTACTTGCAATACCATTCGCATGTTTTATGTCTTGCATCATATAATTTTGAAAATTTTGAAAATTTTTAAAAGTTTTGTGCTTCTAGGATGGATATGATCTCTATGATAACATTTGTTTAGTGAAATAGCTATGATGATTCTTATATATTTGAATTGATTTATGACATATGTGGGATTTGAATACTTTGTTAGAATTTCATGCATGTTTGATAATTTGCTTTCATTCTAAATCATGTTGAGTGTTGAAGGTTGAAACCGCATATAAGTTCTTACCCTTCTTATTGAAATGATTAAGGTACCTCGATTTTCTTACTTCTTTCCTTGTTCATTTAGCCCCTCGATGAAATAATTGCCTCCCTTACCTATCCGAGAACTAGGAAGAGTTGAATTTTGGCATATTTGATGTGGGAGGGTCATGAAAGCAATTGTTTGCATTCAAAGTATAGAAATTCTAGGTTTGGGGAAGTCAATCTTGATGATGAGTAACTCGGCACCATTCACATAGCCGGGTGTTTGTGTCTTGTCAAAGTCGGATTGAGCGATATTCCTAACGGATTATGATATGTGCATCAAGGGTTTGAGGCATCTTGAAATTGAGAAACGCCCATCTCCTAGGCTTCGGTTTTTGTGCACCGCTGTTCATATTTCCAAAAGTAAAGTCGAAAAATTTTGTGCAAAAAGTAAAGAGCAAAGCTCTAAATTGGTGGTTAGTTCAAATAGTAAAAAGAAAAAGAGTTTGCGTTGTTCCTTTTTCCCGGATTCATACACACATTCCTTTATAAGTTTCCCACCTATTCACGTTTCTTGACCTTTGCTTAAAAGACCTTAAGATCTTTGAGTATGTTGTTTGGCTTTGTGGTCTAAACTGGATTCCTCATGATTGATTTTGATATATTGCAAGTTATGATGCATGTTATGATTTTCTTCCAAAGTGTGATTATCCTTTTCATGATGTAATTCCTTTTGATCATATGATGATTTTCATTAGCTATGAAGCAGCCATTTGAGGGTGATTTATGAATAGAAGCACAACCAAAATATTGTGGTTTTTATTATTTTTACATATTCATAATCCATATCATCTTGTATTTTAAGTTTGAATCTTGCTTAGGGACAAGCAAGAGGCAAGTATGGTATATTTTAATGACATGAATTATGACCTATTTTTAGGCATGTATTTATATAATTTTCCCTTTATTTTGCATGCATAGACATACATTCATGGCATTTATGATTATATTCACCTATTTTGCAAGAATAGAGGTCTACACAGAGTTTTATTGCATTTGTAGGTAATTTGGTGAATTATGGAGCGAAATGACACATTTAAGGATTAAGCCTTGACGCGGGATAAAAAGGAACATAAAAGAAGCTAGGACGCGCCAAAGTATTCTCTGATACCGTCTGACGCGCCAAAGTATACTCTGATACCGTCTGACGCGCCAAAGTATTTTCTGATACCACTGTAGGGTTTTTAGATGTGTAAAAGCGGAATTTCAGGAAACAATTTCCTAAACATCTAAACAAGGATCGCATGCATAATAGATTAGATAAGGGGGGAAAAGGAATACCTTTTGATGCGTGTTCAATAACTCCTTAAGGATATGTAGAGTCTCAAGTGTTACTCCTCTAGTTGGTCCACCCGAGACTGAACAAGAATCGCCTTAACCTTCGATTGCTAGAACAAAGGATGAAGCTTTTGAGAGAGAGGGATCGAAGAGGAAGAACGTCGCTTCTTACGTGAATACACGGCTGAATGTTTTCTTACGTCAAATCCTCTAATCGATCGAATATATATAATTAGGGTTGGGCTTTTTAACTATTAAAAAGCCCGACCTTAAAATATAAGATATATGTTCAGTAATTAATAAATAAATAATCTCTTATCTATTATTAATTACCAACTCCAAAATATATTTTGTACTGACGCGGCCCACAGTATATACTGATACCAGCGGACTCAACTTCTTTTCAGCTCAAATATTTAGGGTTTCATCGTTAAACCCTACTTTTATCCCTACAAATATTCGAGAGCCTTCAACATTTAAAGGGGAACCAAAATCTCCAAAAGGCGAACCAAAATCTCCAAAAGGGGAGACTTAGAGAGAGCAGAAGTCTCCAACTTGAAGACTTGGACGCTGGGAATTTGAAGGAAGATTTGGGAAAGACGCACTTTCCTATTTGCGAAGTTGGAAGATTTTAGGGTTTCACTTGAAGACGGATTGACATCCCGTTCTTCGTTGTTTTTCTATATTGTTGTGAGGATTTCTATTCCTTTTTCTGTATTCATTATACACAAACACTTGTTATTGGATTTGAGATTGAGTTTTCAATTATATTTGAGTTTTTGAGGTTTTCGTCCATTTTCTCTTTAAACTTGATTACTGAATTGATGATGATAATGATTGTTGGCTAAAACCCTTTAGCAATTCTAAGGTGAAGAGTTGATAGTTGTGTCTTAGATGATGATAGATTGATCGTAATTTGATTGGACCCTGAGAGTGTGAGAAATATCGTCGACACCCTAAATCACGGGCTGTTCTTGGTTTCCACGGCCGTGATTATCAAGATCTAGCCATGATTTCCCCTGGTTTACGAATTTTGCTTTTGCTTTGATCCAAAGTTAAAAATAAGCTTTAACCTAGCTTTGGCTTGCCCTTCCTAGGTAATAGTGAGACTCAACATCCTCTATTTCAGTTTCGAGTGTTACAACCTTAACCGTTTGAGTTTATCTTGATCCTTTGGGTTTGGGCTGGGGTATTTGAGTTCAATTGTTGTCCTTAGATCCTTTCTATACTACAGCCTCAACAACCTTTATAGAGAGTGTTCTTTGGGTTAAACATATAAGGTTTTGGAACTTCACCGTACATTACCTTACTTTAGTATATCCTTGCAATTCTCAACTCTGTCCTTATATATATATATATATATATATATATATATATATATATATATATATATATATATATATATATATATATATATATATATATATATAGTATATCTTGAATCGATTGCCACGATTGGATACCTGGATCTTTAGGGTTGCTGTTTTCCCAATTATTTGCAAAAGCTTCTATTTTACTTGCTTGACAATTTACGAACTGAATTTGTTCCCCCAAATCTCTGAGTTCGATACTCTGAAATTCTTACTTTACTACGCCGATCCGTACACCGCGGGTTCGCTTTGCTTTAATTTCAATTTTATAAATTTAAGACTGACCCACACTTTCGAGCGAACACATGTATTCTTTTCTTTTTTTTTAAGCTGTATTTTTGCTCTTAGTGAGTTGATTATGAGCTTGGTTCTTTGTTGATAGCTGTAATTGGTCACCTAACATCTATTTATGCGGAATCTGATTTTTTTCTTTGTATGTTCTAAACTAGGTGGATAGTCCTTGATTGAGAAGAAATCAGTGGCATAAAAGAACTATGTAAAATATAGCAGTGTCAAATTTGTGGTTTTAAATATTTATTTGTGAAATGAAGAAGAGTTTCAAGGTAAACCCATAGATCCATGGACTATTTGAATGTACACATTTCCTAGTTTTGGATGTTGACTGAATCCATGAACTTCAGGCATACTTGATGTAATATCCAGAATTTTTATTTTCGTTTATTCCGGGTCAAACCGGTTTTCGAGCCGCTGACCTTTTTTAATTCTACCTAGGGTTGTACTAGCACTAAATTCTATCATTTTATGTACTCTTTAGTCACATAAAATGATGAATTTTATCAAACCCTAATATATATGTATATACATATTATTGACTAAGACATGACAACATTTGACAAGCCCATTACAACATTGACAAAGCCCATGACAAGGTTTTTGACAAGGTCATGACAACTTTTGACAAATCCCATGACAAGGGTTTGACAAGCCCTAGACATGCTTTGCCTCCAACCAGCCAAGGATGCAACAACCCATCGGGATCCAGTAGCTGACAACCCAGATCCGTGTAGGCCCGCGCGTTGCTCTCCTTCCTCGCCAGTCCAAGAAGCCCATCGCTGCTCTCCTTCCTCGCCAGTTTAGGAAGCCCAGCGCTCTTATCCTTAGCAGCCAGTCCACATAACTCACCCAAAGCAACCGGCGCTGCTTCAGCCCAGAAGGACCTGCTGACTCACCCATCTCCTTCAGCTGTTACGCCTCTTTCCTCAGATCGTGAGTTACGCCCCTCAATCTCGTAACCGGTGGATGGTCTTCCTCTTCGGTTCCCAGCAAGCGTAGAAGACGCCTTCATTACCTTCCTCTTCGGTCCACAACAAGCGCAGAAACAGATTCCAACGCCTTCCTCTCCGATTCCCAGCAGGCAGAAGACAACTCCACCGTCCTCCTCTTCGATCGCCGAGCACAATGCAGTAGTGGTTCCTCGCCTCGCTCTCCTCTTTCCTTCATCGTCAACAGAGGTATCGGCCTCCTCCCTTCCCTGGACACACCCTCTTTGCCCCTGTTTCAAACAACCCTGCTAATTTCGGACCTTCTTCTGTGTGCACTCAGTGAAACGAACCGAGTCAGCCCTTCGTTCACCTGTCTGCCAAAAAAAAAGTGCACAGATAGTCTCGAAAACCCTCTTCATTCTTGCCACATCGGCGGGAGTCTCCTGACCTAACCTTGGTCCTTCGGTCTTTGAAATTCCCCAGACCATGTGACATGCCTTGCATCCTTCATTGTCTGTCGTCAAGTAACTCAGCATAAGTGATGCACCAGCCCCATTGTAGTGCACAGATCGGCTAGAAACGGAGGCGGACCCTACAAGCTAACCCAGTCCAGAACAGTAGGTAAGTAACCTTAGAATTTTTCTACGATGAGTGTCCAAGAGGGAAGAGTCATAAGTATATATGTGTGTGTCGATGTCTATAGGACTTGAAGTGAAGATTTATTTCAACAGATCGTTAGAAGAAGTGGAGGCTGGGAAGGATCGAACCGGTGACGTGTAATTGGGATCCAGAACACGAGTCTAACATCGGTAATAATCAAACCTAAGATCCAATACATCTTGCTGAATTTTGATTTCCAGAAATGTCAGTGTTTCAGTCAACTTTGAGCCTTTTGTTCGATACCTTAGACACATAATTCACCATTCAATTTCTAGTATGATATAGAGTGATTTGCACACTGTTATGTATCAGAAGTTAAGACCGATCCAACTGTCGGATCTGGATTTATAGGAGCCCAAAGTAGGTTGGTTGTGTAGTTGTGAAAACACTCAGAATTTGACCATGGATATTTCGAAATTTTGGAACCATCTTTAGAGATTTGTATAGGAGTTGTTGTTTGGAGTTTTTGAGAGTTCTTGGATCCTATGAGTAGAATGCATATCATAGACGACATAGAAATTTATTTCGGAATTTTTATAAATTTATTCGAGCTTCATATTTGGAGCCAAAGTTGGATCCTAGTGACTTTTTAGAAAGTAAGGAAAATGTATAGTTTGCTAAGTTATACCTAAACTCGCTCTTAAGAGATAGAAATATGAGATTTGGTCCCAAGTAAGAGTTTAAGCATGTAACATGAGATTTTTGGAAGATTCAAGACAAGGGTAAAATAGTCATTTTACCTTATATGTGCATTGTAGTAGCTTACCTTCTGATAAGACCTTACATCTTAGAAGTCATAGACTTCTAAGCATATTAGACATGTGTTGATCCACTTGCCTCGTATGACAGGCAGTTGACTTGCTACGGTTATAGATCGAGTTGTGTTTAAAAGAGTCAAGACTTGATTCAGGTAAATCTTTTGGGCTAACTTTCAGATATGGGTGTGAATGATGATAGCGGTGTTTGAATGATATGTGTAATAGTGTATTTCATAATAACCATCGACCGATCTACATATTTGGCCTAAGAATAACGGGCGGTGGCATTCTGCTCAGTTAGCCCGAGGGCGCTGGGGGTTTCTTTCGGGACTCGTCCATACTTGGTTTGCGGGGACGCCACCGGCGGAGGTGTGCCAAACCATCACCAGTTGGATAAGGAACGGAGGTGAGAAATCTTAAGATTTCTCGTGCCACAACTTTAAAAATGGAATAAAGTGAATCACCTAAGTTATCATATAATAAACGGTTTGTGTGCCAGCATGATGATTGTTTTATTTTGTCTGAGTTGTGCTTGTGCTATTTTCTTATTCTACTTATATTTGGATTGTTAGCTAAACTGTTATTCCGTGTTGTAGTTTTGGTGTAGAGATTGGCGGTTGCAGAGAAATCCGGAAGAGATGGCAGCCGGTCCACGTACTCATTAGATGGGGACGGGGGAGTCTTCCATACGTCATGCATGTTATATGTATATATATGTTTTGTAAGGATGTAACATGTGCACATTCATAAAATACGATATTATGTTCGAAATTGTTTTAATTACATTTGTGCCTTGTTGTAAAATCCTAGTAAATTTGTTGTTAAACCAAGGTCGGGACCCATTGTGAGGTCCTAACCAGTAGCTCCCCGAGTTTCGAGAACTTGGGGTGTTACACTTGAAGAATTTTAAGACATTTGGTTTGATTTAAGTTTATATTTATTTTGTTTGCTTTCTTAGCTTGTTATTATTCCAACATCTACATGCATGCTTAAAGAATTTTAATACAAATTGTCTTATTGATGTTTTTAATTTTGTTGTTTTCTCTCCTTAGACTGTTGCCACTTCCTCCATGCACAAATCAAAGGGTGTGTTGCTGCAATGCAGTCCAAGTGGAAGCTCGTCTTGTTTCCGCTCATCCAAAGAATTTGTTCGTTGGTAAATTTTTTCTGGGGTGTAATGACACAGTTTGCACCACTTGGCGACCACTCAGGAAAGGTTTGTTGCCAGCAAGAGCATTAGTGACTTTAGATGCTACGAGTGTTTCTCCAGAACCTTTGGTTGGTGAGGAAACGATTGGGGTATTATTGTTGAACGTTTGAGGTCTAAAGACCCTGGAAGATGTGTAGCCATTTTTGTTTAACCTTTTTGCAAACCCGGTACTTCAACCTCTTTTCCTTAGCTGAATTTTCTTGATAATTTGAGGGGCATTTAACTTGTATTGGTATTATGCCTTACATATCAATTTATCTTCTATTCTGTAAACTGTATGGTATTTTAGTACTTTTGGTCTCATTGAAGTGTTTAAGTCTGGCTCTTTGGTGATTCGTTTCTTCTATTTGGCTAGACATAGACAGTATCCTACCACCCCCTTTGGTTGTGTATAAGAAAGGATCAAGTAATGCCCTCCCAATTTTTCCAAAAAGTAGAATATTAAAAGAGGGAATTGGATGAAATGCACTCAATGGTGAAGAAAAGGGTGGTAATGATTCATACCTTCGTACCGTGATTAGCTTGGTGAGCCAAATTGCATATACTATCTAAGAACCGGTTTGTGTGGATATGGCAATAAATGTCGTATGAATTATCTTGCCCATGTCTCTAAGGTTATTTTTCATTTATTGTCTCTTCTTCTTTCATAGTATATCGGATTGTTTGGCCTTTCAATTTGAATGATGTTCACTTTAAAATCATTGGACTAATTATAGCTCCGAGCAGGCATTCATACCTAGAATAACTTGTAGACCATCAAGCACAAAATACTCATTCTTGTTCCAAAGAAAACAATTACCTAGAATAACTTTGATCAAGTAAGTCTATATCTCCAAGAACCATGTTTTGCTCATGGACAAACTTATGTTGCACTTTAAAGACCAAAAGAAGAGAAAACCTTAATAAACTTTAGTTACCGATTACATTCGGGTATAATTTATGGCTGGATTTGGTTTTCGTTTGAAATGCATATATACTAACACGTTCACATATATTTTATATAGTTTCGCAGCGGTGCGTTCGAAGAGCAGCATAGCCAACTGTTACATAGGAGCAACTTGATGAAACAAGTATTACTGTACTTATTATCTTTTTTTATGTTTTGTGGAATTCAACTATAAGGTTGACGTCTCGTTTTAGTGTAGCACCGATCTCATTTATATTTATCACTTCTTATGTTCAATGTTTGGCTACAAATTTTACAATTCATTTCAATAAACTATTTTTTTCTCTTAGCCCTTAACCGATATAATTTACGAGTATAAGTCACGGTGCGCGTGCATAACACGCGCGTCCACACTAGTAAAAAGAAAAGGAGGAATTGGTAAATTAAGAGCCCGATTGATGTAGCTTTAGGTTGAATATTTATCGTCTTATCTTTTTATGTTTAAACTATTTCTTCTCAAATTCAATTGCACCGGACTAATGTACATATGTGAAATTAGACCGCTTTTGTTTTTTGTTAAAATTTGCTCTGAATTGACATTTATGTTTTGGTTAAATAATATCATGTCTT
Organism: Fagopyrum homotropicum; assembly: GCA_033239125.1. Taxonomy (NCBI): domain Eukaryota; kingdom Viridiplantae; phylum Streptophyta; class Magnoliopsida; order Caryophyllales; family Polygonaceae; genus Fagopyrum; species Fagopyrum homotropicum. Next base: position 152,597,882 of record BSWB01000001.1, on the reverse strand, counting down.
CTTCTTTAACATGTGCTCACAAAATATGTGCCCAATAGTAGTTCCGGTACAACCTAACGAATAAGAAGAGTAGTGAATTTCACGGCTGCAAATCCGCAACCAGTCGAACAAAGCTCCTTCTCTCTATTTGATCACCTTCTCTTTGATGATGATTGTGGTTGTGTTTCATCTTCAACTTATTTAGAAGCAACAAAGTCACAACAAACTACTTTGTAGTTTGGTAATTTGTAGGAAAATATGTATCATTCCTAAAATACATCCACGTTTGTACCTTGCATATTTAAATTTGTAAATGTACTTATCAATTCTTTATTTGTTCTCGAAACTCTTATTCATCTATGGATGAAAAAATTATTTATTGACAAGGAGTCATAGTGGTAACTGAAATATAGTTATCGGACAATAAGTATAAATTGTTTGCATATTATCCCTTAATGTTGCTTAATGTTTAAATATTAAGTAATAAGGAACAAAAGCTTACATTAAAAGTTTCGTTAGATATATATACATTTATAAATTAGTAAAATCATGATCATGACTTTTCATATTGTTAAATGATATATTTCATAAAGAGGTAAGATAAATGGATCACGTGAAGACAAATGTTGATCTTTTTAGTAATAAGTTTGTGTCTATATATATATATATATTAAAAATAATTAAATAACAATTCAATGTCTTATTTTACTAGTAATAACTTTCGGGGGATTTCATGAACCCACATGTAATGTCTATTTTTTGACATTTATGGTCTATCTTTCTTGGTACCTACATATATGATCAAATCAAAGAAATCACAAGTTAATTTATGATCATTACAAAATAATAATTTGAATAATTAGTTGATAAAAATACGTAGATGAGACAAAATATATCTTACCTTGATCATTATATGATCTATAGATAGTCCTAATGATGAACATTAACACCCCTCACAACCAGGACCGCCTATGACTATGTTGTTGGTACCTTCATATATGAACAAAATGATAATAAATCACAAATGAAATTAAAGATGATAGTAAAATATAAGTTTATGATTTGATTGAGTAGTTTATGAAAATATGAATAAGTGAATAAATTTCACACGTACATGACTATCAAGTATATAGGTAGACAAATATATTTTTGGTACCTTCCTCACCTTCAATTGTCAAGTTTATGCCAAAATTTTACATATTTAACATGGAATATGATATGTTTGATAAGAGATAATTTATAATATTACAACATAATTTTGTAAAATTAACGGCATTATTTGATACATATTAAGGCTTAACCTTAGTCCATGGAAATGACTATAATTATTTTTTAAGAGTTTGAAATTTTGATTTTATCTTTTTAAAATAATATATTTTTGTTTGTAATATACATGCATGATATATTTGTGTGTGTGCATTTTAGTATTATTCATTCATCAATATATGTTACAAATGGCAATAAGTTTTAAAAAAAAATTCACAATTACATATCTCGTCCATATACAAGTAGCAACAGGTTTTAAAGTATCGTGTGAAAGTGATTAAAAAGTGATAAAGTAATGTATTTCAAATAACATGGCTAGATGGGTCTATAGATATAATTACCTGATGCGGAAAAGTTCAAGGTGGACGATGAATCTTGGTGGCATTGAGCTTTGCACATTAATTGACATACGTCTGTTGGAGCCGCCTTCGGGCAATGTTCTAGGCATGTCGCAAAACATTCCTCATTTGCGCCTGTTAATTAGTCTCATGTTACATTATGATACAATAAGTTTACTATGGGAAAAAATTATATGATCTATTTTTGTTGTACAAACTCTTTTTTCTTGTTACACCTTGGAAATTGCATGATAGAATATTTTAAATAGTTACTGTATTTTAAAAAATTTGTTAAAAAGGATATTTTTGAAATAAATAGTCAACTAACCTATAAATTATGAAATGATGAATTTGATGAAACAAAGGTGAAATAAATAAAAAAGAGCATGGCAAATATATGACAAATTTATATATGTACCGGTGACCAAATGCACATTCATATACATGAGAGCCATACAAACTAGAACTATCATGACTCGTGTATTTCCTTGCATTGTAGTCATGACCAATAAGTTGGATTTATTTTTGGTTTTAATTTATTTGAGGTACTTTCTTTCGTGTTTTCTTGAAGAGTTTGATCTTTACTAGTGTGTATATATATAATACTAGATGTTTGATTGTATCAGTATTGTGAGGAAAATCTAATCATTATAATAGGTAAAATATATTTTGATTCAAAAGTATTACTTTTTGTAACATATATGTCAACATCAGATGTAGAGTATCACTAAATATGGAAAAAAAGTTATTTATTAGATATTACATATGATATGTTTCAAATTTATAATGAACAAAATGAATCACTATTGTGTATCGGGTCTATCTATATATTTGTGTCTACTTTTAGGGATTTCAACTTTTATTATGGGAAGAAAGAACATCCATTAAATGGTTAAAATCTATAACACCTCAACTTCTTAAAACTCGGGGCGCTACTGGTCAAGATCTTACAATGAGTCCCGACCATAGTTAGACAACAATATTATCGGATCTTACAACAAGACACAAATGTAGTAAAATAATTTGAAATCAATAAAAGTCAATGTGATGAATGTATAACATGAATTAGCCTTACAAGACAAAAATATTAACATAGTGTGCATGTAGAAATGGAAAGACTCTCCCTTTCCATCTAAATGAGTACGTGGACTCGGCTGACCAACAAGGCATCTACAACAACGGATAAACCGTTATCTAACAACCTACATATTAGAAGAAATATAACAACACATACACACATAAGACGGAAATAAACACATAACATGCTCACACACAACTCCATTTATTCACTACTAGAAAAATGGGTCATTAACGACGCTTTTTTAAGTCTTTCTCGGCGCTATATAGCGTCGAGAAAAAACCTCTTGACGCTTTCACAAAGCGTAATTATTTGCGACGCAGAGAATGATCAATGCTTTTTATTGTCGACCTCTCTCGGCTATATGTGGTCGGTAGCTTATTATCGACGCTTTATTTTTTGAATTGTTTTTAAAAAAATCAAATGCAGTGGACGTTATAAAGCGTCGAGATTTTTGACCGCCAAGTTCCCGCCAATATTTATTTGAATTCATTGACCCTATCAAGCGTCTTTAATATTACGCGCCCATTATTTTTTAAATATATATGAATACTAAAAAGTGTCAAGAAATGTGTTATAAGTAATTAATGTTTAGCGTCAACCCCTATAAGGAATTTGCGCTAAACATTATTGATACTTTTATGCACTATTATAAAACCATGTTACAAAAATTTATTACAAAAACAAGCATTTAAGATAAACATCATATATACAAATTAGTACTTAAATCAAACAAAAATTACATACAATGTACTTTTCACGAGTGATAGGATTGATCTTCACCCCCCCCCCCCCTCCCCCCAAGTTTTGACATCAATAATACATAAATATAAGTTTACTTGCTTCTATTTATTACCTAACAACAAAGTTACCAAGCACACCAAAATCCCCACTTTGCTAAGAATTGTAGGACTAAATAAAAGTTTAGTTACTTTCCCAACTATTAGTTTATTATGATTGTGAGAATGTATAGATAATACTTCTAGAATTTAATGTCTCACATCAAGAATGTGTTTTTCCTTAGAAAAGTGCTCACTAGAAGCTACATCACTTTTGCATAACTATTCATGAGAAGCTCTTCAACGTCTTCAGATGTCTCTTACAACGAGTCCACCAACTCAAGCTTTGCATCTCCTCCGAGCATGATCATCTGTTGACAATGACAATTACTGGAAGATTCAAAAAAGCAGAGCAATGGGTGAACACAACAACCTGCGGTATATAAATTACAAGTTAGAAATTATAAAAATGCATGGTGAAACTCATCTAATTGGATAACTATTAAGCTAACTTCAATAGACAATGCAAAACTAGCTTCATAAGCATGTACATATGACTGAAAGATCAACATTCGCCTTTTGGGAGGATTCCTTATGATGTGTTGTATGAGCGGAGATGTCGTACACCATTATGTAGGGATGAGCCTGGCAGAGCAAGTGGAGTAGCTTTAGAGCACATACAAGACGACATTGCTCGAGTAGCTAGGATTCGGGAGCGTATGTTTAGCAGCACAAGTCGTCATAAATCCTACACCGACAAGAGTTGTCGACCTCTAGAGTAAGAGTGGGTGTTTGGCTTGGTTGAGAGTGTCACCGACGCGAGGCGTCCGGCGTTCCGGCATTAAGGAAAAGTTGAGTTCCCAATATGTCGAGCCTTTTAAGATCTTGGAGTGAGCCGGAGAGATCGCATACCGACTAGCCGGCACCGAAGAGTGTTCATTCTTTCTTTCACGTGTCTCAACTGAGAGAGTATATACCAGATTTGATATACATTGTCAGCTACGAGAATTTGACACTTGAGCCGATCATATTTTGGTGGAGTATGTAAGATCCTAGGTTTTTGCCTTCACCGCCCCTGCGGTGAAGAGGGCTGCCCCCGCGGCTAGCCGCCCCTACGGCTGTGAGATCCGTCCCTGCGGATCGTGTGACAGATCGCGCTGATCTATTTTCGTCATTTTATCTTTCTTTCATAGATAGAATACCCGATATTCTATCTTATGGGCCGGATTCCTTATTTTCTTTCTAACCCTAGACGCCCTTTCCGTCTAGCGTTCCAGCCCTCCTATATATTCTCTTCCTTCTCTCCTTTTTCCCGTTCCTTGCTATCGTCTTCAAACCCTAGAGAGTTGCAGCCGTCCTTTGATTTCTGCAACTTCGTTGAACATGTAAGTTCATTCCTTCCTGATTCTTCCTCACGTTCTTACAGTGCTGCATGTCTTCTCCTTCTGTTTGGTTTCTTCCTTACGTTCTTCTCTTTTCTTATTCTCCAAGGATCAAGCTTGAGCCTTGATTCTTGTGGAGTGTTCCGTTGTTGACCCTTCGTTGTTCTCAAGCTCTCTGGAGTTGAGTCTTGACGTGTTGGAACCAAAGGTTCGAGCTTTGGTTGCCCCTGATGTGAGATTTGTCGAAGAGAAGCCCGACAGTAGCTTCTGACGAAGATCTGCCCCTGCGCCTCTGTCACAGCCGCCCCTGCGCCTCTGTTCAGCCACCCCTGCGCATCTGTCTAACCACCCCTGCAGTTTCTCTGCAGTAACTCCGTCTTTGGTGAGTTGCTTCCTTCCTTCCTTCCTTTCCTCGTTTCTTATGTTGTTCCTTATTCCCCTGAGTTGTTGTAAGACTAAGGTTGAGACCTTAGCATGTGTTGATCTCTTAGAGATTGTTGAGACTAGAAGTCATAAAATTTTAGCAACCGTTTTGTTCCTGATTCATGTTGCTTGTTCGTAGAGGCTTTCCTTGCTCCTTTCATGAAGGAAACTGAGCTTCCTTGTGTGTTTCTGAGTTGTTCGCTGATCTCTGGTGTTACCTTCGTGTGAGGTAAGTCCCTTGGACTTACTTAGCTTTATTCCGCGTATTAGTTGGATTATTTTGGCTTGTTTGTGTTGCTATCATGCTTATAAACGGGCGGTGACCACTTGTCTAGTTCTACAAGAGACTAGAATGTGCTCTTGCAACCCAGACCGTAACGGATAATACTTGATCTATTCCTATTGGTAGACGGAAGCGGAGGCGAGTTTCAGGATATTCTAGTATGACAAAAGAAGTTGAATTGGTAATGGATAACCTTAATGAAAGATAATAACCAGTTGATGTGTGAGCATGCTATGTGTTTTCTGTACCTTATGTGTGTTTGTGTCTTTACACTCTTGCTTATACCTAGAATGTTAGCTAATGGTTTATACCGTCGTTGTAGATGTTCCGCAGGTTCAGGATGCTGTTGAGTGATCCGGATGGTGTGGTCAGCCGGGGTTCCCGTACATTATAGGACGGGATTGGGTTTTTGTTTCGTTTGTTGTTTCTCTTTTGTTTTGACCCGACTGTGGAGCTTTTGTGTTTTCTTCTGTTTGAACCTTTGGTTTTATATTAAGTTTTGGTTTTCATTCGTCTGTGCCTTGTTGTAAGATCCATTTGATGTTGCTACTCTGAGGGTCGGGACCCATTGTGCGGTCCTAGCCCGTAGTGCTTCAAGTTCCCATAACTTGGGGTGTTACAATATGGTATCAGAGGAGGTTGGCAACAATGGCACTCGAAATCTTCTACAGGTCGGATGGATAAATAAATAGAACCCGCAAGGGGTCTAACATTTTAAAAAAGGGGTTTTGTTTTAACCTTTCGGTCTGGGATAGATGTACAAGCGACCACCACTACCTCTACGGATCTCAGCAGTGTAGTTTCTTTCGTGTTGGCCTTTATATGTGTTTTTTTTGGACTTTTGCTTTAGCGTGGCCTTATATCTATATATGTAGTCTTATATATCTATCCTTATAGTAGATGGCGCGTACTAGAGCTACATCTGCTATGGGGCGAGGAAGGGGTCAACCACCACTTCCACCTGCCGTACGTGGACGAGGGCGTGCAGGAAGACCTCCACTTGCTAGAGGTCGCGGCCAAGCCCCAGTTGCTGATTCAGCTATCGCTCAGGCGTTTGCTGAAGAGGTTGCTGAGAGCATTGTTCCTGAGGCTGGAAATTGGACCGCTGCTAGGTCTGGAGCATAGAGAGCGTCATCAATAGAGTCCGCACGAGTGTCTATCGGAGCTTTTGCATTTCACGACTATGTGTAGAGGGTTGAAGAGGCTATCAGGACTGAAGGACCAACACCAGTTCCTGCGAGATCAGTTGAGGTTTCGCAGAGAGTTACACAAGTTGTTGCCCCGCCTGCTAGAGTTGCTGAGGTTGTTAGAGCGTCGGCTGAGGGAAAAGAGCCAAAGCTGACAGTTGGTTGAAGGCTTTCGACCAGCTGAAGGTTCCCGTCTTCGTGGGAAGGACTGGCTTGGAGGTGGAGGAGTGGTTAGGACAGGTGGATTCTGCTATAGAGGCTATCGGTTGCCCTGAAGGACGTCGAGTCAACATAGCACAAACGCTGCTGAAGGATCAGGCTCATTCTTGGTGAAGGACCGTTCGCAGTAAGTTCGCCAGTTATGAGCAGATGAAGACAGTGATCAGGGATCGCTATTGCCCTGCAGCCATGAGGAGAGACCTTCTTCAGGATTTCCTTGAGGCTGGATTCGAGGATTTGCCTATTGTTGAGATAATCCTCAAGTTTCAGGACGAGTTGGCGTTTCTAGGTCCGTCCGCACCACCGGAGGATCAGCATGTTTACCTTTTCTCTCGGAGGCTAAGAGAGTCGACACGCTCTTATCTTACTGGTTTCCGTTGTGAGTCTTTGACGGACTATCAGGATAGATCTTCTGCCTATGAGAGAGACCGACCGGGTCAGAGGAGAGCTTCTCAGACAGGAGGTCCTGAGAAGAGACAAAAGACTGGATCAGCCAGTTCTGGAGCTAGAGCAGCTGGTTTTGGGCGTAGTCAGACGCTTGGACGTTCTAGTTTCTAGCAGAGTTCTGATAGAGGACGGCAGTGTCATAACTGCGGAGTAGCTGGACACATCCGAGCTGACTGCAAGAAGCCAGCAGTGAATTGCTTTTCTTGTGGCAAGCCCGGACACAAAGCTGCATTTTGCCGTCAGGGCAAGGCGCTATCCCAGCAGGGTTCTTCACCTGCTAGTGTTGTTGGAGGAGGACAGAGATCATAGTACCAATAGCAGCAGTAGAGAGTTTCTGGTTCTACCGCTCCTCAGGGTTCCACTCCAAGACAGGGGAGAGGTAGAGGACGTGTTGGTGGATCTGCAGACACCAGAGATGCACCAGCCCGAGTTTATGAGTTGAGGAGTGTTGTAGAGCCGATAGCGCCAACAACTACAGGTACCATTCACATTAATCGTTTTCCTGTCAGAGTTCTTTTCGATACTGGTACTACACATTCTTTTATATCTGATGTATGTGTAGATAGATTGGCCTTAGCTATTGTAGAGGGTAGACCCTTCTTTATAGGATTACCCGATGGGGGTAAGATACGAGGTACACAAGAGGTTCGCGATTGCCCTATTAGATTGGGAGGTCGCGATTGGCCAGCTAACTTCTTCGTCATGTACTTAGTACATGAAGAATTTATTATGGGCATGGATTGGATGGATCGACATCGAGCAGTTGTGGACATCGGCAAGAGGACAATGACAATAACTACATATGCAGGTCATGTTGAGATCTTCCGAGGATGGGATTTAGGGAAGACTGGTACAGTTATCAGTGTAGTTCGAGCTGCGAGACTTATCAGTCAGGGATGTGAGGCTTTTTGGTGCTATGCCATGAAGAATAGTACTAGTCCAGCTTTGGAGGAGATTCCAGTAGCTTGCGAGTTTGTTGACGTCTTTGGAGAGCCACCAGGTTTACCTCCACAACGGAGTGTAGACTTTGGCATTGATCTAGAGCCCGGTACGAGACCGATCTCTAAGGCTCCTTACCGCATGGCGCCTATCGAGATGCTTGAGTTGAAGAAGCAGCTTGAGGAGTTAGCAGAGAAGGGCTTCATCCGCCCTAGTGTATCTCCTTGAGGTGCACCAATTCTCTTCATCAGGAAGAAGGATGGGTCAATGAGGTTATGTATCGACTACCGAGAGCTGAACAAGGTGACGATCAAGAGCAAGTACCCATTGCCCCGTATCGATGATCTTTTGGATCAACTGCATGGAGCTTTAGTGTTTTCGAGGATTGATCTAAGATCAGGATATCACCAGCTGAGGGTGAGAGAGCATGACGTAGCCAAAACAGCATTTCGGACCAGATATGGACACTACAAGTTTGTAGTGATGCCATTCGGGCTCACGAATGTTCCCGCAGTCTTCATGGAGTTGATGAATAGCATCTTCATCGACTTTCTAGACCAGTCTGTAGTTGTCTTCATCGACGACATTCTGGTTTACTCCCGCAGTAGAGAGGAACATGCTGGACACTTGAGGATCGTTCTTCAGGTCTTACAAGATAGAGAGCTCTACGCCAAGCTCTCTAAGTGCGAGTTTTGGATGTCCGAGGTAGCATTCCTTGGTCACATTGTTTCAGCTGAAGGGATCAAGGTAGATCCGACAAAGATTGAGTCAGTAGCTTCTTGTCCGCCACCTAAGAACATTAAGGAGGTTCGCAGCTTCTTAGGATTGGCAGGCTACTACAGGCGTTTTGTTGAGGGCTTTTCAGTTATCGCCCAACCGCTCACTTCCTTGCTGTGGAAGTCTACGAGGTTTGTATGGTCCGAGTCTTACCTACAGAGCTTTGAGGAGCTGAAGAAGAGATTGACCTCTACTCCTATCCTAGCTCAGCCAGAGGGCATTGAGGATTTTGTGGTTTACAGCGACGCATCCAAGCTGGGCTTGGGATGTGTTCTGATACAGAGGGGAAAGGTGATTGCTTATGCGTCTCGACAGTTGAAGACGTACGAGGTGAATTACCCTACCCACGATCTTGAGTTAGTTGTTGTTGTTCATGCCTTAATGATTTGGAGACATTATCTGTACGGAGCCACTTGTCAGATTTTCACAGACCATAAGAGTCTGAAGTACATATTCACTCAACGGGAGTTGCATAACCGCCAGCGCAGATGGTTAGAGTTGATCAAGGACTTTGATCTTGAGATCTTATACCACCCGGGAAAGGCTAACGTGGTAGCAGATGCTCTCAGTAGGAAGACTTCCCGGGAGATGGCGATTGTTAGGCTTACAACTCAGCGACAGTTACAGTGAGATTTGGCATGGCTAGAGATGGATATCTACTTCCCATATTCCGACAGTCAGTTGTCCACCTTGGAGTTAGTACCTGATCTATTGGCCGAAATCCGACAAAAGCAAGAGAGTTGCCCAGCTTTGACATATATCCGAGACCGGATGTCTCGAGGAGAGGCACCACAGTTTACAATTGGTGCTGACGGAGTTTTGAGATGCCAGGAGCGTATATGTGTGCCGTCAAATCAGGAGTTGAGACGGAGGATCCTTCAGGATGCTCATTCTTCACCTTACTCAGTACACCCTGGTGCGAGTAAGATGTATCAGGATGTCAGACGCTCTTTCTGGTGGGGAGGTCTGAAGCCAGATGTGACGAGATATGTAGCTCAGTGTGCGACCTGTCAGCAGTCCAAGATCGAGCATCATAGACCAGGAGGTGAGCTACACCCACTCCCCGTCCCTCAGTGGAAGTGGGAAGACATCTCTATGGATTTTGTGACTGGTTTGAGACCGAGTCGTGGTTTTGATGCTATTTGGGTCATTGTAGATCGACTGACAAAGACCGCACGTTTCATTCCGATTAAGGAAACGTGGCCGGTGAGTCGATTAGCAGAGGAGTTCACGAGACAAATAGTGAGACATCATGGAGTACCTAGGACCATAGTCTCTGACAGAGACGGACGGTTCACTTCGAGGTTCTGGCAGCAAGTTCATGCCGCTCTAGGCACGAGTCTACAGTTCACTACTACTTATCATCCTTAGACCGATGGTCAGGCTGAGCGGACCATCCAGACTTTGAAGGACATGTTGCGAGCATGTGTGTTAGATTGGGGACAGGTGTGGCCAGATCACCTACCCTTAGTGGAGTTTTCGTACAACAACAGTTGGCACGCATCGATCAGGATGGCTCCTTATGAGGCTTTATATGGACAAAGATGTCGTACACCGTTGTGCTGGGACGAGCCTAGTAGTGATAACGGAGTAGCACCCGAGCATATTCAGGATGACATGGCTTGAGTAGCAGTAATCCGAGAGCGGATGTTAGCAACACAGAGTCGACAGAAGTCTTATGCTGATAAGAGGCGCAGACCTCTGGAGTTCAGAGTTGGAGCTCAGGTTTGGTTGAGAGTATCCCCGACACGAGGCGTCAGACGTTTCGGTGTCAAAGGGAAGTTGAGTCTCATATATGTTGGACCGTTTGAGATTCTTGAGCGAGTTGGAGAGGCAGCATACAGACTTGCGTTGCCACCGAGACTCGAGGGTGTTCACCCAGTTTTCCATGTGTCTCGGCTACGGGAGTACATACCTAACCCGAGACACATCGTCAGTCATGAGGATCTAGTGATCGAGCCAGACCACACGTTCGTAGAGTCTATATGCTGCCTTCAAGAACTTCCCGTAGGCAGGCATCCTTACTTCAAGAACTTCCCGTAGGCGGGCATCCCTAGAATAGCATCAAGGAAAGGAATGTTAATGTGCAGTTTATTCATCAAGTCAAGGAACTTACCAAAGTGCTTGTCTAGATGTGCTCTGGCCCTTGACTGGGGGAATGGAAGTGGTGGTTTGTATGCAGGAGGTGGAACATAAACTTCAGTTTTCCCCTCCGTTTTCTGTGGCTCCACCTCGGTTGGCATCTCGGCCGAAGTGTTCTTCGACTGTACCTGGACCGAGGTGGTCTTCGTCGGTACTGGCACCGACCGAGGCACTGGATCTGCAGTTTTCAGTCCACTCCTCGTAGTTATGGCCATAATTTGGCCCTTAGGGTTGCTTTTCGTCCTTGCTGGAAGCTTCCCTGGATCTTTTGGCGCTTCATTCGCCCTACTAGCAAGTTGTTGTTCAAAGGCCTTTTGGGCCTTCGAAAATGAAGTCATGGATGTCTCCATAGCACTAAGCTTGATCAAGATAGCCTCTAGCACTGCGTCTTTCTTTTCCGGCTGGGACGAACTTGATCCTTGCCCGTGGCTCTTTAATGGAGTAGAAGAAGAAGAAGGGGAAGAGAGGAAAGGATTAGAGGAATCGTTAGAATTGGAGTTAGAATGATTGTTACCAGAATTTTGGTTGTTCGCCCTCCAATTGTTGATGTTGGATCCTCTATTATTGTTGTTGTTGTAATTGTTGTTCCGGGAACCGTTGTTGTTGTTACGGTATCCATTGTTGTTGTTCCTTGATCCTTGCTCTTCCTTCTTGGTTTGAGCAACCAAGAGTTCCTTCAATTGCTTCACGTCATTCTTCAAAGACGTGAGTTGATTGTTGTTAGGTTGAGTCTCTTGAAAGTTGAATCTTTTAACTCCACCTTCAGTTCCCTGGTGGGTATATTTCTCCATATGCAAAGCTTGCTTCTCAATAAAGTCCCAAGCTTCGTCAATCGCCATGTCCATAAATGTACCGGTGGAGAGTAGTTGGAGGTTGAACTGGGTACTTTCGTCCAGTCCCTTGAAGTATATCTCCAACAACTCTATCTTTGGAATCCCATGATGTGGGCAATCCAAAAGAATGTCTTTAAACCTCTCTCATGACTTGGACAAACTCTCCTTGTCCTTCATAATGAATGCATTAATCTTCCCTCTCATTTCAGCGGTTTTAGAGGGGGGGAAGAATTTAGTCAGGAATTCCGTAGTCATCTCCTCTCAAGTGCTAATTTTTCCTGAAAGAAGAGATTGATACCAAGTAAGAACTCTATCTTTTAAAGAAAAGTAAAAAGGTCTTAGCTTGTAGTTGTTGTTTTCTATTCTTGAGGGTCTCAAGGTCTCCATCAAGATCTCATAGTTTTGAAGATGTTGATGCGGAGATTCCTTTTCTAGCCCTCCGAACTAGCATTGGCGAATCATGGAAAGAACTTGCGGTCGAAGTTCGTAGTCATGATCCGCTGGATCTCCTAGGTTAACTCCTGGACGCCTCAGTTGTTGATTGGGGTCCATCCTTTGACCTAGGGTTTGCGGGATTCCTGCAAAAAGAGCGCCTCGGATTGGCATCCGAGGTGGAAGTACCTCGGCCGGGGCGTCAGGTACTGGGACCTGCCTCGGTCGAGGGTCTGCAACTGGGACCTGCATCGGTCCAACATCGGGAACTGGGTCTTCCCTCGGTCGAAGTAGATATTGGTCTCGTAAGGCTGCCATATCTGCTTCGATCGCTTCAGTCCTGGTGCGAGTTTCTTCTTTCTCTTGCCTCAGTTCTTCCTTGCTGAGGCGTAGCTCTTCTAACGCCTCCTTCAATTCGGCCTCAAGATCGCGATTGTCTTGGTTGGCCATCTTCGCTTCTCTTAAGCGTCGTTTGTATGTCTATTTTGGTTCGGGATCGTAAGGAACGATTTCCTTTCCAGTGCGGGTTCTTCGCATAAACCTAAGAAAGAACCTGGAAAGGTCACTCAAGTAGAGTGGTTAGTAGACACGGGGGCAAGTGCCCCAAAAGCGTACCGTAACCGGCTCGGTCTAGACCAAGTTCCCGGCAACGGCGCCAAAAACTTGTTCGCTCCAAACGGTGTGTGCAAGCTTTAAATTTATAACCCTAGATGTAAGCTTAAAACAAGGATGCGAACCCGCAGTGTACGGAACAATCGTAGTAAAAAGCAAGGAATTTCAAGGGTCGATCACAAGGACTTAGTGAAACAAAGTCGGAATAGGTAAGCTTTAGCAATTACTAACCACAAAGCAATTAAAACAATCAAAGATGATAAAAGTCAATAAAGGAAGTATGCAATTCTAGGGATTAAAGCATCTAGTTATGGTTCCAACTCAAGATCTAAAGATAAGCGGACAAAGCTGAGATTTTTGCATAGGGAAGGCGTTTCTAAAGTGTGAATAGATCACCGGGTAAGTCTCACTACACACTAATCCCATACCGTAACTCCTATTACCGGGTAGTCTCAAGGAATTAAGATAAAGAACTATAACCCACAAACTAACACACCATCCAAGGGAATAGAATCAACCTTTACCGGGTAAGTCTCACGCTAACTCACAAAGATGGGATGAAAGCACACTCAAACCCCAATAAAGGATAAACCTTTATTACCTATACTTATGATCTTAGGTAAACAAACAAAGGAATCACCGGGTAAGTCTCATCCTAGGCTTGCGTTGAACCAGGAAAGGTGTAATAAGAATAGGATTTGGCAAACTCTAACACTTAACTCTCAGTTTCGGATCAGATAAGTCACCTCGGTCAGAAGAATTCCACCCCGGCCGAGATGTTCATCGACTGAGCGAGATGCTTTAGGGTTAAGGTTAAGACTCGAACTTTCAGGGTCCTACTGTGATTTAAGATTATTCTATCATTGTTTTTCCCACAACCTTCAGCCAATCACCCTAGAATCACACAAGGAAATTAGCCACTCATCATCATGAAAGTATTAATCAAATATATGGGAAGAAAGAGAATAATTGAACAAGAAAACCTTAAGAGAAAGGCTTCAATAACTGAATCAATTATCAAAACAACAAGCGTTCCTTGGATAGAAATCCAACAAGACAACAACTGAATCAATTATCAAAACAACAGGCGAATCAACCGTGCGCTTTGGGCGTCGGCCAACAGGCCTCCCATTCGGCCCGTCTTGACACGGACCAAGGAGTCTGAGATGTGTGCGAGCCATCGGGCGAGTAAACCCGTACGATGCAAGGAAGCTAATTGGCGGGATCCCCTAGCGGGTTGCACCGCCAACCGAACTTGATCTTCTAAGAAGGGTTCGAGTGCGAGCATACTTGTCGGGACCAAAAAGATGGTGAAATATGCTTGAGCGGGGCAAAGCCAAAGGAAACTCTGGTGGAGGCCCGAAGCGAACTAACGTGCAAATCGTTCGTCTGACTTGGGTATAAGGGCAAAAGACTAATTGAACCGTCTAGTAGCTGGTTCCCTCCAAAGTTTCCCTCGGGATAGTAGGAGCTCGTGCGAGTTTTATCGGGTAAAAGCCAATGATTAGAGGCATCAGGAGCGCAACGCACTCGACCTATTCTCAAACTTTATATACGTAGGACGGCGCGACTGCTTAGTTGAGATGTAACACCCCAAATCCGTGGGACTCGGAGTGTCGCATTAGGTTAGGACCTCACAATGGATCATAACCCTAGCCTGACAACAAGTTCACTAGACTTTACAACATGACAGTGACAGATATAAAAAAATGCATAAAACTGTATAAACTGTACAACCATAAAAAGGTGAACAACATTATAGCCGAGTATATAAAACCACATCCTCACACAGGAGGTAACAAAAGATCATCATCACGCAAGAGGGAAACACAAACAACCCCAAAAAACCACAACCATCCTATGTACGAGAGGTCCTCGGCCTGCCACTCTGCTAAATCACTCAACAACACGCCTATCCTGCAAAGCATCTACAACATGGTATGAAACCATTAGTTAACCATACATATATGAGGTAATGCATAAGAACAAACACAAGTCATGAAAGATAAACACATCAGCATGCTATCACACATTTACCCATTTTATCATCTTTATATAATACCCATTCACTCAAATCGTATAATTATAGATAGATGAAAGTATGTGGCACTAGGACCAATACATCCTCGCCTCTAGGCCTGACGTCTATCTCGAAGTAGTGTCGGTCACACAACCCGTGTACCCTATGGGAGTGAATTGTGCCCTTCTTGTATACTAGATGACATGAGCACAGAGAACCTCCCAGCCCCTTACAAGATGAAGGGAAGGGTTATCACAGTCACGCATACAGGGCAAGCAATAAAACATAGGTCGGTAATGAACGACATCTCATGCTATCATTATAAACACATAACGCACACACCACTCATGCAAACACTCAATATAAAGATGATAGCTAAGTAAGTCCTACGGACTAACCTCAACCTCGCATATCACTCAACCACAACTTGATCACCTCAACACTAGAGGAACAACACAGCCTATAAACAAGGTATAAAGAGATATATCAATCTCCTATCAACATAAGGGTCACACCTAGACCCAAAGGGATCCATAGGATCATCCTCAACCTAACCTAACAACCTAATAAACCTCAAAGGCCATACAAGACATATACCGATCATAACCTCAACAAAACACCTCATCACACATCTAGCATGAACCTAGATGTGGGTCCCGTTCAAACCAAACCACCGAACCGGCGGTTTGTGAACCGGCGTAAATCGCCGGTTTGACCAAACCGGCGGTTTAGGTTCGCCGGTTTAGTTGAACCGGGGGTTTACGGTTTAGGTTTAGGTTTGGCTCTCGGCCAAACCTAAACCGGCGGTCCAAACCGGCGGTTAACCGCCGGTTTGGACCTTTTTTTAATTTTTTTTTAAAGCCTAAACCGGTGGTTAAACCGGCGGTTTGGCAGTTTGGCAAAAAAAGAGCCGTTGGCATTGCCAGTGGCTCTTTGGCCCACAACGCCTATAAGCCGGTTGGCCCCACATCTCAACGGCTCTTAGAGCCGTTGGGTTCTTCTTTTTTTTTTGTAGTTTTGTAATATTTATTTAATTAAAAAAAATATTACTACCCACAATTCTATAAATACCATACAATTCTTCCATTTACCTCACACCAACATTCTCATCTATCTACTACTACTCTCAATCTCCATCTCGTATTCTCGATCTTTCAATCAAGTGAAATGGAAAACCCGGATCACCCAAGCGACTACGACTTCAGTCCGAGTCCCGCTTTCTTTCCTAGCACACAAGAAAGCGAGACTCAAATGCCGGATTCGGAAATGCCACAAGTTCCACAAGGTCAAGGTGAAGGGCTATTCCGACAAGCTCCTCCACCGAAAATGCTCACCTCCGACATATTCACGAAGCATTACAAGAAGGGTCCGGTGGTGGATGATCATTGCCAAGTTACGTGCAATTATTGTCCGAAGGTGTACAAGTGGAAGGCGAAGGGCGGATACGGGACTTTGCAAACTCACATGCAAAAGAATCATCCGGAGAAGCTCAGAATATCACGGGGACAAACACAATTGTCCCACGGGTTTGCATCCTCTTCCGCTCAATCTTCTTTATTTACTTATAATCATGTTGATGAATTTTCGGATTAGCCAACTTAATTGCATCCGAAGCTTTTCCATTTTCTTATGCGGAATCTATTAATGTAAGAGAATATAACACTACTTTTCTTCAACCGGCTTATAAACCAACTTCTCGTAAACAAGTTTCGAAATTAATTTCTCAATCTTATGAACAAAAGAAACAAAATATTCTTACTATGTTACAATCTTTTTCGCATCAAGTATCAATTTGTAGTGATATTTGTAGTACTTTATCACAAAAACATTTTTACTTGGGCATGACTTTACATTTTATCGATAATGATATGTACTTGCATAAATTTGTTATTGCATTTCGCCATTTTAATGAAAGAGATACTTCTGTCAATATTGCTAATTTAATAAGAACGGTTTTACAAGAATTTAATTTACAAAATCGAGTTTTTTCATACTCATTTGATAATGCTTCATCTAACACCCACGCCGTAAACAATTTGGTGGGGAATGCGGGTCAACTTATAAAAACACCTTTTACTCACCAAAGATGTTCATGTCATATATTAAATTTATGTGTCCAAGATGGCCTAAAAGTTGTACATGAAATGTTAGAACCTATAACCGACGTAATTGAACATATTTGGCATTCAACCGACTTAAGAAGAAAATGGAGATCAACTTGTATAGAAAAAAATGTTCCTCCGATTGCTTTTTCAAAAGATATTGGAACTCGTTGGAACTCAACCTATAAACTACTTAGTCAAGCTCTTCGTTATAAAGATGTTTTACAAAAATTTTCCTCACAATTTATTTCTTGGTCTATTTTAGATGATGAAACTATTTGGCAAACTTGTTTTGATATTTGTAGTGTTTTAAAAGTATTTAGTGACTCTACTAATATGTTGAGTTATGTTTACATTCCAACCTCTTGTAGTTTTTTAGAAATAGCCGTAAATGTCGTCGAAGCTTTACAAACCGGTTTAGGTTTAGAATCACTTAAATATGCGGCAACCGAAATGAAAATAAAATGGATAAAATATTATGATGACATTCCCCTAGTTTATCTTATTGCCTCCGTTTTCGATCCTAGACTAAAAATTGATGGTGTTACAGAATTTTTAAATGCTTATTATGAATGTTTAGGTTTATCTTATATTAAGAACGTTAAATCTATTACTAGTAATATTCGTGTTGAAATTGGTAAATTACTTCCTTTATTTGAAACAAGTGCTAGTGCTTCTTCCCAATCAACTCCCCCACCCTCTTCTTCTTCTTCTTCTTCTATTATTTCTAAAGCTAAACAAATTTTAGCTAAAAGAACGAAAACACCTAGACATTCATCCGCAAGTGCAGAATTTGAAGATTATCTAACAACTCCTTTTAGTTTTGATGGTGATATTGGTAGTTTTCAAGTTTTAGAATATTGGAAGAATATGGCCCCAAAGTATCCAACATTGGCCAAGATTGTGCAACAAATTATGGCCGTCCCCGCATCAACGGTGGCCGTGGAGCAAGCTTTTAGTCAAGGAGGAAACATGCTAAGCTACAAGAGGAGTCAATTGAAGTCCGATAAATTGGAGGTTCAAGTATTGTTCAAGATTGGATAAGGGCAGAGAAGAGGCAACAACGGAATGCACCCGTTTATGACTCAAAATCGGATTCCAACTCCGATGATCCGGCCACTACTTCAGGGTCCGAGGTGCAAAGGTAAGGGGGTAACGAAAAAAATTCGGAAATCCGAGAAAAGGTAAGCAAAGGTAAGAGAACTATGTAGGCTTTGATTCCTCTTATACGCCAAGAGGATACGTAGGCAACCGGGAAACCGGTTCAAGCCCTCTCCTTTTTTTTTCAATTACTTCTATTCAAAATAGAATTGTAATTTAATAAAAAAAATGAGTATTCTCTTTCATGTATTTTAGTTAGTAATTTTATTTTAGTTGCTTTCTTTTATCGTAGTTAGTATTTTTATTTACTTAGTAATTATTTTATTCAAAAGCTAATTTAATAAAAAAAAAATTTGGATGTATAAATAAATGAGTTTGCTTTGTTGTAATTATTTTACTTGATCTTTTTTATTTTACTTGCTCTCTTTAATATTTATTTACTTAGTATTTTTATTTTAGTTGCTTTCTTTTACTATGTAATTATTTTATTCAAAAGTTAATGGCAAATGTAATGAAAAAAAAATTGAATGTATAAAAAATTGAGTTTGCTTTGTTGTTTTTTAGTTACTAATTTTATTTTAGTTGCTTTCTTTTATATAAATTATAAAAACATAGTTATGTAAAATTTCAATCTACAGAACTTTAGTAAAAATTTAAAATGTACAAAGATTAACAAATGCATAATTTTTTAATTAAAATATAATATACTTATATAATAATTTTTTTATATTTTTTTTAAATTCATGTGCCAAATCGCCGCCGTTTTAGGTTAAACCTAAACCGGGGGTTTGTTCATTGCCGGTTTAGGTTTAGGTTTGGCCAAAGGTCAAACCTAAACCGACGGTTCGCAAACCTAGACCGGCGGTTTAGGTTTGCGACCCACCACTACATGAACCTATACACTCACACTAGGAAAGGAGAGTACAAAGGTATCCTAAAGCAAGTCTAGAAGCAACACACACCTGCAACAAGACCAACAGAAGGGCTAGACTGCAGGTGGTCGCAGGGGCGGCTGCAGGAGGCGCTGGAGCGGACCTTGGCCGGCACAGGGGTGGCTGCAAGTGGCGCAGGGGCGGCTGGACAGTAGTGGACACCAAGTCAGCCCCTTCTTTACTTCTTCTCTCGATTATTCACACCTTCTTCACTCCACATCCATACATACATAAACATACATATATATACATCAAAGCAAACTAATATAGGCTGCCATAATATCCAAACCTAAAAGAATCTAAGCTAGATGAAGAGAAGAGAAGAGAAGAGAAGAGAAGAGAAGATGAAAGAATGAAGAAAGAAAGAGAAGAAAGCCATGAGACACACCAGCTGAGCTCTCTATGAGATTAAACACAACACCACAACAACCCCAAGTTGGCTCACAAGGCACAACAACATCAACCATCAACAATCACATGCAAAGCCATCCACAACTCTCATAAACTCAACAAAACTTCAAGGGAGATCAAAGAGAGATTCCAAGGAAGAAGAGAGGAGAAGATTAACGTAGGGAGAGAGATGGAGCTGCAATGAAGAACCCTCATCATGTAGGAAGAGAAGAAGCTTATATAGGAAGGAAAAGGGTAAAGCACGGGTCAAAGGGTCAACAAAGACGGTTACAGCCACACAGAGCCGCAGGGGCGGACCCTGTGAGGTGCAGGTGCGGCCCAGGAAAACCGCAAGGGCGGCCTCTGGGTCACGCAAGGGCGGTCTAGGCACATTCTAGGTCCTCAACACATACTCTCAGCAACTCAGCAACTAGGCTCTTACATCTTACCCCCTAAAAACAAGTTTCGTCCCGAAACTTGTAAAATCTCAAATCCTCTCGGACCCATAAGCCGAGGTATAACTCTTTCTCTATCGGAGGTATCACATCTCCGTTCAGAAGATCATAACCTATAACGATCTATAACCTCAAACATGAACGTAGAGGAATCATCAACTCTAGAAAACAGGGACATAACGCTACCCAAAGGCGTAGAGGAATCACATCTCTCGCCATACCACATTACAAGGCATAGAGGAAGCACTTTTCTAGCCAAATCATAATCATATACAACGCATGGAGAAATAACATCTCCAATGAACTATGTCCATCAAGATAGCATGAAGGAAAGAACCATCTCCAGCTGAATCCTAATCACACTCAGATAGCGTGGAGGAAAGAACCATCTCCAGCTATAATCATACATCACACTAGCACATCAAGATCTAATAAGATCATAATCACATCATAGCTAGTATGGAATATACACATCAAGGCATGTAAGCACATAAACACATAATCAAATACTCACCAAGATAGCACTAAGATCTACTCATCGACCCTAGGTGCATCTATCTCAGCATAGAACTCTGGATAGTTCCTTTGGATACTATCCTCAGTCTCTCATGTAGCCTCCTCAGGTCCTCGTCTCGACCACTATATCCTCAACATGGAAATGTCCTTCGAACGCAAGCGTCTCACACCTCGCTCTAGAACTGCAATAGGATGTTCAACAAAGGTGTGGTCCGGCTCAACCACCAAATCATCATAGCTCACAATGTGCCTCAGATCCGGTATGTACTCCCTCAACTGAGACACATCGAAAACAGGGTGAACACCCTCTAATCTCGGAGGCAAAGCTAATCTATAGGCTGCCCTCCCAACTCTATCCAGTATCTCAAAAGGACCGACATATCGGGGACGCAGATTCCCGTTTATGCCAAAACATATGACGCCACGTGTCGGAGATATTCTCAACCAGACATGAGCTCCCACTTTGAACTCTAGAGGTCGATGCCTCCTATTTGCACATGACTTCTGGCGACTCTGTGCAACCAGCATCCTCTCTCTAATCAGCGCTACTCGAGCCATATTATCCTGAATATGCTTTGGCGATATCCCACTGATACTGCTAGGCTCATTACAACATAAAGGTGTACGTCACCTAGGTCCATACAGTGCCTCATAAGGAGCCATCCCTATAGATGCATGCTAGTTGTTGTTGTATGAGAACTCAACTAGTGGGAGGTAATCAGACCATCCATGTCCCCAATCCAACACACAAGCTCGCAGCATATCCTCAAGGGTCTGGATGGTCCTCTTTGACTGACTATCTGTCTGGGGGTGAAACGCAGTCGTGAAGTGTAGACTCGTCCCCAAAGTAGTCTGAATTTGCTGCCAAAACCTCGAGGTAAACCGTCCATCTCGATCAGAGACGATCGTCTTCGGTACACCATGGAGTCTCACTATCTATCTAGTGTACTCCTCAGCCAATCTTCTCACTGGACACGTCTCTCTGATAGGAATGAAACGCGATGTCATCGTCAGTCTGTCAACAACAAACCAGATGGCATCAAAACTCCTACTAGGCCTCAATTCCGGTCACAAAGTCCATGGAGACGTCCTCCCACTTCCACTGCGGTACTAGTAGTGGACGGAGCTCACCTCCGGGTCTGTAATGCTCTATCTTGACCTGTTGACAGTTCGCACATTGTGCCACAAATCTGGCTACATCGGGCTTCAGCCCTCTCCACCAATATGAGCGTCTCACATCATGGTACATCTTACTCGTACATGGATGTACTGAGTCAGGTGTACAGTGAGCCTCCTACAAGATCCTTTGTCTCAGCTCTACATCAGCAGGTACACAAATACGATCATGACGCCTCATCACTCCATCTGCTCCAATGGAGAACTTGGTGCCTCTCCACGAGACATCCTCTCTCTAATCCTCATCAAGGTCGGGCAGGTCCCCTGCTTCTGCTGGATATCATCCAACAGACCAGGTAGAACCTCTAAAGTATACAACTGGGCATCCTTATCAGGAAACTGGATGTCCATCTCTAGCCAAGCTAGATCTCTCTGAAGCTGAGGCTGAATTGTCAGTCTCGCAATCGCCTTCTCTCGAGGCGTCTTCCTGTTCAAGGCGTCAGCTACAATATTCGCCTTCTTAGGATGATACAAAATCTCAAGGTCAAAGTCCTTGATCAACTCAAGCCATCAACGCTGGCGGTTATTCAACGCCTGTTGCATAAAAATATTCTGACTCTTATGGTCTGTGAAGATCTGACATGTGGTACCATACAGGTAATGTCTCCAGATCTTCAAAGCATGAATTACCGCTGCTAACTCCAAATAATGAGTCGGGTAGTTCTCCTCATACGTCTTCAACTGTCTAGATGCATATACAATCACTCTGCCTCTTTGCATCAATACACATCCCAAGCCTAGCTTGGATGCATCACTGTAGATCACGAAATCATCAGAACCCTTTGTCTAGATGCATATACAATCACTCTGCCTCTCTGCATCAATAAACGGTTGAGTGCCAGCATGATGTTTGTTTATTTTGTTTCTGCTTGTGTTTGTGTTGTTATCATTTTTGCTTATATTTGGATAGTTAGCTAACGGTTTATCCGTGTTGTAGATCTGTAGAGATAGACAGTTGCAGAGAGATCCGGAACGGATGGTCAGCCGGGTCCACGTACTCATTAGATGGGGACGGGGGAGTCTTCCATACGTCGTGCATGTTATGTATCTTTATATATGTTTGTAAGGCTGTCACATGTGTACGTTTATACCATTAAAAATATTATATTTTAGAAATTATTTTAAATACATTTGTGCCTTGTTGTAAGATCCAAGTAATGTTGTTGTTAAACCAAGGTCGGGACCCATTGTGAGGTCCTAACCAGTAGCTCCCCGAGTTCCGAGAATTTGGGGTGTTACATTCAACTCCTCAAAACTCTGGGCACACTGATCAGTCCATACAAATCTGGTAGTCTTCTTCAAAAGACTCGTGAGTGGACGGGCAATCACAAAAAATCACAAATCGTCGGTAATAACCGGCTAGGCCAAGAAAGCTACGCACTTCCTTGACGTTCATCGGTGTCGTCCATGCAGTAACATACTCAATCTTCGCCGGATCAACCATGATCCCACTGGCTGAGACAATATGCCCAAGAAACGCAACCTCAAACATCCAGAACTCGCACATAGAGAGCTTGGCATACAACTCTCTATCCCTCAAAATCTTCAAAATCGTCCTCAAATGACCGACGTGCTCCTCTCTACTACGAGAGTATACCAGAATTTCATCAATGAAGACTACTACAAACTGGTCAAGAAAGTCGATGAAGATACTATTCATCAACTCCATGAAGACTGTTGGGGCATTCGTTATCCCAAATGGCATCACTACAAACTCGTAGTGTCCATAACGGGTACGAAGTGCCGTCCTGTGTATGTCTTGCTCCCTCACTCTCAATTGGTGATATCCCGAGCATAAGTCAATCTGGAAGAATACTACCGCTCCCTGAAGCTGATCAAGTAGATCATCAGTACGAGGCAGTGGATACTTGTTCTTGATGGTCACCTTGTTCAACTCTCTATAATCGATACACAGTCTCAACGATCCGTCCTTCTTCCGCACGAAGAGGACAGGTGCTCCCCATGGGGATACGCTAGGGCGGATGAATCCCTTCTCAGCCAACTCCTCGAGTTGCTTCTTCAGCTCCAACATCTCGACAGGTGTCATACGATATGGGGCCTTCGATATGGGTCTCGTACCATGATCCAACTCGATACTGAAATCCACACTCCTCTGAGGCGGAAAGCTCGACGACTCAACAAACACGTCTACAAACTTGCAGACCACTGGTATGTCTTCCAATACTGAACTCTCCCTATCCTTCATGGCATAGCACCAGAAGACATCACATCCCTGTGCTATCAGTCTAGCTGCTCCTACGGCACTGATGACAAAATCTGTCTTCCCAAGGTCCCAACCTCGGAAGACCTCTATCTGACCTACCTCGGTAGAGACTATAATAGTTCTCCTACCAACATCTAAACTTGCATGGTGTCTACGCATCCAATCCATACCTAATATGACTTCTTCATGCATTAATGGCATGACTAAGAAGTCAACAAGTAAAACACGAGTCCCTAAACGAAGGGGACAACTACGTATCTCACGGGTACCTTTGACCCGACTACCATCAGGTAACCCTACAGTAAAGGGTATCCCCTCTATAGTAGCTAAAATCATACGCTCAACACATACATAAAAAATAAATGAATGCGTAGCACCCGTATCAAACAAAACTCTAACAAGTAAACCATGAAGCAGAATGGTACTTGTAGCAGCCGGTACAGGTGGCTCCTTTGCACTCCTCATCTCAAAGACTCTACCTTGAGCTCCTCTAGTGTCAGTGGTACTCCCACCACGACCTCTACCTCTACTCGGCCCGGGAGCAAATCCTTGAGTAGAAGGACGATCTGGGAGTCTCTTCTGTGCCTGTGTCTATTGCTGAGGTGTCTTCAGACAACCTCCTACCACACTAGCAGGGGAAGAACCCTGTTGTGATGCAACTTCGCCCTGCCTATAAAAGACAGCTCTGTGGCCTGGTCTACCACATGTGTAACATGTCACTAGTGGTCTCGTACACTCTGGTTGTATATGTCCAGGATCACCACAGCTGTAACACTGTCGTCCCTTATCTACAGTCAGTGCAGATGAGAGGTAACTCTGACGTCTATGGCTCCGTCCAGAGCCAGAAGCTCCTCTAACACCACTGGTCTGCCCAGTGCGCTGCCTCTTCTCAAACCGTCCCGTCTGAGAAGCCCTCCTCTAACTGGTTCGCCCTATCTCATAAGCAGAAGCCCAACCCTATTAATCTGCTAAGGACTCGCAATGCAATCCCACCATGTATGAGCGTGTAATATCCCTCAATCGATGGGAGAATAGGTACACATGCTGGTCCTCAAAAGGTGCAGTTGGACCTAGAAATGCTAACTTAGTCTGGAAGCGGCTGATGGCGTCTACAATCGGCACATTCTCAAAGCCGGCCTCCATAAAGTCCTGCAGCTTCTCCCTCCTCAGTGAGGCAGGGCAGAACTGCTCTTTGATCATACTCCTCATGCGGTCATAGTTGGTGGCTCTGGCTCGTACAGTCCTCCACCATTGATGTGCAAGGTCACGGAATATAGACTAAACTAGCTCTATCCGTCTGTCCTCAGGACATCTAATAGACTCTAAGGCTGAGTCTACATGTCCTATCCAAACCTCAGTCTCCAAACCAACCTTCCTAGAGAAGGGTGGTACACCCAGCTGATGAAATGCCTTCAACCAGGTATTTGTTCGAGGCCCTCTGGTCTCCTTTGGAACACGAACAATCTCAGCAGCACGTGCCGGCATGTTGGCACCTGTGTGGCTTCTTGAGACATCTCAGAAGATCTCTCATACCCTGGTAGATTTGGGGCCCATCTGCCGGCTTTGGCAGCCTCCTCAACACGTCTAATGTACTCTCTAAACTTTGGCCCTCTCATGGAGACACGATCTGAGTCATCTGACTGGACTCGATGTGAATGTTGTCTCCTAGATCCACCACTCCTCGTCTCTGGGACGACACTCTCAACAATCTCCTCATGCACCTCTTCCACCACTGATGGATCAACAGCGGGAACTAGTCCTTGTCCTACCACGCCTGGAGGAAGAGGTGGTCTACCGCTACCCCGGCCTACAACAATAGTAGCTCTAGTCCGAGCCATCCGCGGGGTATGCACACCTAACTTATAAGGCTCTATATAGGCCATATGTATAGATATATATAGATATATAACACATATACAAACATAATCCATAATACATATATATATATCTATACTACAGAGATCCATAGAAGATGTGGCGACTTCTCGTACATTCTATTCCAAAACCACACTTTAAAACCAAAATCTTTTGAAAACATCACACCCCTTTCGGGTTCTGTTTATTTTACCTATCAAACCTAATTGCAGGTAGCAAGTGTCATTGTTGTCAACCTAAGGCTCTGATACCAACTTTGTAAAACTCCGAATCCGCAGGACTCGGAGTGTCACATTGGGCTAGGACCTCACAATGGATCCTGACCCTAGCCTGACAACAAGTTCAATAGACCTTACAACATGACATTGACATATATAAAACAAATGCATAAAAATGCATAAACTGTACAACCCAAAAGGTGAACAACATCATAGCCGAGTATATAAAACCACATCCTCACACAAAAGGTAACAAAAGATCATCCTCAAGCAGGAGGGAAACACAAATAACCCCAAAAGACCGCAACCATCCTATGTACGAGAGGTCCTCGACCTGCCACTTTGCTAAATCACTCAGCAACACGCCTATCTTGCAAGGCATCTACAACATGGTATGAAACCATTAGCTAACCATTCACATATGAGGTAATGCATAAGTACAAACACAAGTCATGAAAGATAAACACATCAGCATGCTATCACACATTTACCCATTTTATCATCTTTATATAATAATCATTCACTCAAATCATATAAATATAGATAGATGAAAGTATGTGACACGAGGACCGATACATCCTCGCCTCTGGGCCTGACGTCCATCTCGAAGTAGTGTCGATCACACAACCCATGTACCCTATGGGAGTGGATTGTGCCCTTCCTGTATACTAAATGGCATGAGCACAGAGAACCTCCCAGCCCCTTACAGGATGAAGGGAAGGGTTATCACAGCCACGCATACGGGGCAAGCAATAAAACATAGGTCGGTAATGAACGACATCTCATGCTATCATTATAAACACATAACGCACACACCACTCATGCAAACACTCAATATAAAGATGGTAGCTAAGTAAGTCCTACGGACTTACCTCAACCCCGTATATTACTCAACCACAACTTGATCACCTCAACATTAGAGGAACAACACAACCTATAAACAAGGTATAAAGAGATATATCAATCTCCTATCAACATAAGGGTCACACCTAGACCCAAAGGGATCCATAGGATCATCCTCAACCTAACCTAACAACCTAATAAACCTCAAAGGCCATACAAGACATATACCGATCATAACCTCGACAAAACACCTCCTCACACATCTAGCACGAACCTATACACTCACACTAGGAAAGGAGGGAACAAGGTATCCTAAAGCAAGCCTAGAAACAACACACACCTGCAACTAGGCTGCAAGTAGCGCAAGGGCGGTTGGACAAACGTGTACATCAAGTCAGCCCCTTCTTCACTTCTTCTCTCAATTCTTCACACCTTCTTCACTCCACATCCATACATACATAAACATACATATATATATACATCAAACAAGCTAATATAAGCTGCCATAAGATCTAAACCTAAGGGAGTCTAAGCTAGATGAAGAGAAGAGAAGAGAAGAGAAGAGAAGATGAAAGAATGAAGAAAGAAAGAGAAGAAAGCCATGAGACTCACCAGCTGAGCTCTCCAAGAAATCAAACACAACACCACAACAACCTCAAGCTGGCTCACAAGGCACAACAACATCAACCATCAACAATCACAAGCAAAGCCATCCACAACTCTCATAAACTCAACAAAAACTTCAAGGGAGATCAAGGAGAGATCCCAAGGAAGAAGAAAGGAGAAGATGAACGTAGGGAGAGCGATTGAGCTGCAATGAAGAACCCTCATCAGGTAGGAAGAGAAGAAGCTTATAAAGGGAGGAAAAGGGTAAAGCACGGGTCAAAGGGTCAACAAAGACGGCTGCAACCACATAGAGCCGCAGGGGCGGACCTTGTGAGGCACAGGTGCGGCCCAGGCAAACCGCAGGGGCAGCCTCTGGGTCACCCATGGGCGGTCTAGGCACATTCTAGGTCCTCAGCACATACTCTCAACAACTCAACAACTAGGCTCTTACATGAGACGTGCCACAAAATCGAGAGATCTAATTGGCCGTTTTCGGGAAGCAGAATTAGCGATGTTGGATGAACCGGAAGTCGGGTTACGGTGCCCAACTATGCGCAAACCTAGATCCCGCAAATGGTGTTGGTCGATTAAGACAACAAGACGGTTGTCATGGAAGTTGAAATCCGCTAAGGAGTGTGCAACAACTCACCTACCGAATCAACTAGCCCCGAAAATAGATGGCGCTTAATCGCGTGACCTATACTCGACCGTCGGGGCAAGTGTCAGACCCCAATGAGTATGAGGGTGCGGCGGTCGCCGTAAAAACCGCGACGTAAGCCGGGACGCTCCGTCCGTCGATGCAGATCTTGGTGGTAGTAGCAAATATTCAAATGAGAACTTTGAACGCCGAAGAGGAGAAATGTTCCATATGAATGGCACTTGCACATGGGTTACTCGATCCTAAGAGTCGGGGGAAGCCCGACTGATAGCACGTGAGCACGAACTTCGAAAGGGAATCGGGTTAAAATTCCCAAACCGGGACATGGTAGTTGACAACAACGTTAGGGAGTTCAAAGACGTCGGCGGGGGCCTCGGGAAGAGTTATCTTTTTTGTTTAGCATCCTGCCCACCTTGGAAACGGCTTAGCTGGAGGTAGGGTCCAGCGGCTGGAAGAGCATCGCGCGTCGTGTGGCGTCCGATGCGCCCCATGCGGCCCTTGAAAATATGGAACCGAGTGCCGATCAGGCTCGTTCGTACACATCACCGCATTAGGTCTCCAAGGTGAACAACATTTGGCCAATGGAACAATGTAGACAAGGGAAGTCGGAAAAATGGATCTGTAACCTTGGGAAAGGATTGGCTCTGAGGGATGGGAACATGGGTCCTAGCTCCGAACCTGCCGGATATCAGCGGTGGACTGCTCGAGCTGCTCATGCGGCGAGAGCGGGTCGCCGCGTTTCGTCCAAGGGACGGGCTGGGAACGACCCTTTCGGGGCCCTTCCCCAGACGTCGAACAGTCAACTCATAATTGGTACGGACAAGCGGAATCTGACTGTTTAATTAAAACAAAGCATTGCGGCGGTCCCTGCAAATGTTAACGTAATGTGATTTCTGCCTAGTGCTTTGAATGTCAAAGTGAAGAAATTCAACCAAGCACGGATAAATGGTGGGAGTAATTATGACTCTCTTAAGGTAGCCAAATGTCTCGTCATCTAATTAGTGATGCACATGAATGGATTAACGAGATTCCCACTGTCCCTGTCTACTATCCAGCGAAATTGAAATACCACTACTTTTAACGTTATTTTACTTACTCCGTGAGCCGAAAGCGGGTCATCGCCCCTCTTTCTAGACCCAAGGGGGATGCGGCCTGATCCGGGCGGAGGACATTGTCAGGTGGGGAGTTTGGTTGGGGCGACATGTCACTTGTATTTTTCACTCAGATTAGTTAAAGATTTCCTGTCATGCGCTCCTAAACAAAAACGACAATTCATGATGCGCGGGTCACTCATCCAATCTAGTGTATATATATATATATATATATATATATATATATATATATATATATATATATATATATATATATATATATATAAAAGCATACTTATAAAAAAATCACCCTATATTTTGTTATATAATAATAAATATAAAAGGGTACCAGTCAGCCCGCCCGGGCACAACTGTCACCGACCCACTAACCGGGCTCGATCCAACTCATGATAAACAGGCAAGCATTTTTTTTTAATATATAAAGCCCGACCCGAGTCCGTGTATGAACAAGTATATGCACAAACTAAAAAATGATGCACAATAAGCCCGTATATGAACACATATAGTTGATATTATTCGGGTTCGGGCCGACTAATTTTTTATTTTGATGTCCGGGTTAAGTTTGGCCGGACTACCCAGCGGCCTGTCCGGTTCACTTTTTTTTGCATGTCTTTCCCCCTCCCCAATTTTTCCCTATTTAAAATTTTGTATTCAATTTGTTTTAAAAACGATATTTAACATGTTCAAAAATCAAAATATGCATTAAAACTACATTCAACATGTTTAATACTTCATTAAACTTGTTCAAAATCTACATTCAAATGTAAATATTTCAAAATTTGCATTATACATACAAATTAACTACATTCAAATGTTCTTTAAAGGATAAAGGCTTACTCAAAGGCGAAGTGAGAGACGCCGATGAGACAAGGAGGTTGCTTAGAGAAGCGAGACGAAGTGAGAGATGTTGAGGTTGCTCAAAGAAGTGAGGATCTAAATGTGAATGGCTGAAGACTTCGTTTGAGAGAGAACCCGACAAAGTGAGAGACGACGAGGTTTCGTTTGAGAGAGTACTCAGAGAAATCCGTCGCGTGAGTGAGAAACGGCTAAAGGACCGAATACTATATAAATATATTTATAAAGACTTTGTCTAATATAACTGATAACGTGATTTATGACGTTAGTATAGGCATACATTTAGATAGTTTCTCCCGTTATTCATGCACGTTTTGACATTAGTTCACGACGTTTACACTCATTTCGTGCATATTTCTAGAAAAGACGTCTACACGAGCTTTTGTCGGTTTTGTAGGTATTTCGGGGATCTATTGGACGTTAATCGATACATTTGAGGGCCAAGCCTCATGATGGTACACATCCAAAGCCTTGGAGGAGCATAATTGGAGCAACAAAGGACACAAAGACCACTATTGGTGCAAGCAATGGAGCAACTCATGGCTAGACGATCATAGCATGCTTCTGTTGAAGAAAATCGACCTACACCCAGGAAAATCGGCCGATTTTTTCCTCTGGGTCGATTTTTGGGCCTTTGACAGCTTAAGCCACGTGTCCCACGATCTCTTGTCCGGCCTTGCTCTTGGTGGAGAATATAAGTGGTCCTTCAAAGCTGTTGCTGGCTCTCCTCCCCATTCTCCTCCTCTCCCACATTCCTCTAGCATCTTCCTAAAGAATCTTCCAATTGGGAGCTCTCTTCAAGACACCCTTGTGGGTGTTCTTGAGGGAGAATAGTGTAGATTTCAATTTCATAGTGAGATTTGAGAGATTTTTGTGAAGAAGATTGTTGAAGGTTACAAGATCCGACTTGGAGCTACATTTGGTGTGTTGAAAGACTTGTTTTGAGCTCAAATCTAGCTAAGTTTCATTGCTTTCATTTCCTTACTTCATCTTCTTGCTATGAAAACCATGTTTGCTTGTATGATGATTCTAGATCTTGAAATGCATGTTATTGGCTAGTTTGTTGTGATTTTGGAGTGATGGATTGATGGTTAAGGCTTGGGTGATGATAGAATGGACTTATATGTTAGTTTAGGATGATTCGTATGCACAAAACCTAACTCAGACATAAAAATCGACCTGTTCTTCATAGTAAATCGGCCGATTTTTATTATGATCAACCCGATTTTTCCTTCTGTTGCTCTTTAATTGATGAATCTGTATGTTAGGATGTTAGATTGTTGAAATCCTAGTGTTTGTGGAGCATGATATAGCTTAGGGTGACCTAATGCTAGCAAACTAAGTGAGGAAAGAGACCTACCCGGTGATTTCCGATCTTAGATACCGAAGATGATGAACTCTAGGTAGTAGTGAGCCTCATAAGCCGCTATTGGACTGAGTGTGCTAGGATTGTTGCTTGAGACTTACCTTTTCCGAGACTTACCCGGTAAGGAGAGGTTTGCCCCTTAAGTAGTGTCCGGTTTGTGTAGAATTCCCAACTTTACCTCCTTGAGACTTACCCGGTAATAGGAGTTTGGTGCGGGATTAGTGAAGTGAGAGACCTACCCGGTAATTGCTTCCATTAGTGAAACACCCTTTCCCAACATCACAGCTTCGTCCTTAGAATCTTTAGAACCTTGAGTCCAATGCCATAACCGGAAATCTTGACCTCTAGAATCCACTTTTCTCTCTTTGATCACCTAGTTTGTGCTTGCGTTACTTGTTTGTTTTCGTTGATTTGTTAGCATAGTTGATTGTTCATCTTGCATGAATTGTGATCCTTGATTGATCACCTAAAAACCCACCAAAAACATTTAGATTTTCATTTCTTTATTTCTTTCTCTTTTCTTAGACTAGATTTGCACTATCTTTGATCATTGAATGACTTGATTTCGCCTCAGTCCTTGTGTTCGACCTCGGAATACTTTCCTTTCTACAAACGTCCCGTACACTGCGGGTTCGCTAGGTAGTTTAGGATTTAGTTCGAGTTATAAATTTAAAGCTTTTTGTGCTACTAATCCTAGCGTAACAATAACGTCAAACAAACTTTTTGATTTATTAAGAGACAAAAGACCCCTTTAATCAAGTTTTTCGAGAATTAAAAAATAATCTTAAATTAGGGCTAAATTTGTATCAACGATACAAGATGATCTTATTACACAAATCTTCTCATATCTCATATCATATATATTTATGTATTAATCCGGGTTGAACAATCAACCCGACCGGACCAGACTTTTCGGCCGTACTTTTTGGCCCGATTGTGCTTTTCATTTTGTTCATACCCGCTTGTTTTTTGCGGATGGACCGGGCCGGTATAGACAATCAGGGAGTATCAGCCCTAGGGGCAAGTAAGCAAATTTTATATCGGATGACCGAGAATTTTGGGGAAAGAAAAATAATAACTGCCCTCTTCCATGATAAATTCAAATTTTGTGGGAAAAAATATTCAAATTTAAATTAGACGCGGGCCAAAGATAACAGCAGTTAAATCTGACCGTTCGGCGTAACCTAAGAGCCAGCCAATGAGAACACTAATAGGCAACCCGAGTTAGCTAACCCCGGTTGATCATTTAGGGTTTGAACTGCTGTCCCTCTTCGTCTCTTCAATCTTCTCCCCACTATATAAATCCCAGTAAGGGACTGAGCACCAAATATTGTCTTGCCAGTGTGAAGCGTCTTGATAAACGCTTCCCTTTTGTTTGAATTTGCTCTCTTCTTTCAAATTCTTGAAGCTTTTTCGTCCAGATCTATAGAAAAAAATGAGGGAGTGCATCTCGATCCACATTGGTCAGGCCGGTATCCAGGTCGGAAATGCCTGCTGGGAGCTTTACTGTCTCGAGCACGGTATCCAGGTAGATTCCTCATCTCCTTTTCTAACTTTGTGAGATTTGATAATATTTGAGTTCTAGATGAGAAGTGTATGGTGATATTTATAGGTTTCGGCAAGTAGTTCAGATCTTATGCAGATCTGGTGGATTCCACCATAGATCTATGAATTAGATAGTTCTATCTCACACTCTCGTTATCTGACGTTCCGCAATTTATGAATCTTTGCGTTTCATATGAAAACTTGTTGGTTGATTTTAAATTCAGCTCTGTATTAGTTCAGATCTAGGTTGTTTCCTTTATTTTTTATACAGATCGGATGGATTCCACAATGGATCTGTGAGTTTGTTGTTCTTCCAATGTTTTAAACACTTGAGATCCGCTTTTCATATTTCAGTTCAATTTTGTCTAAAATATTAGGTCTTAAGATTTTGAATTTCATCGCAGGTTTTTCTTAACTTTATATTATTTTGTAGTTTGTGGATCGTTATGGTAAAGATTGAGATCTGTAATCAATCACTCCTTGGATACTGGTGTGTTCTACATGAGAAAGTGACTGTTGATATTTTGTCTATTTTAGCAATTATATTCGATCCAAGTATTTTCTTGTAAGATGTTTATAGATCTGTAGCATACCACCATAGATCTATGAGTTTGGTTTTTCTTCCACGGTTTTCTACACTTGAGATCCGCTTGAGCATGTAGTTGGTTTACATTTCAGTTCACTTTTCTCTAAACTAACTAGATTTAAGAATTTGATTGCATCAACACATCTTTATGAATAAGATTTGTAACCTTTAATCTAACAGCCAACAAGTTTTTTTCTCTAAAATAAAGACATGTTATTTTACTTGAATTACATTACAGCTCTCTCGTGTGACCTGCTTGTGTCTTAATTGTATTACCTTCTTTATTTCAGCCTGATGGCCAGATGCCAAGTGACAAAACTGTTGGTGGAGGTGATGATGCCTTCAACACCTTCTTCAGCGAGACTGGGGCAGGGAAGCATGTTCCTCGTGCTATCTTTGTTGATCTTGAGCCCACTGTGATTGATGAGGTAAGGACCGGAACATACCGACAGCTTTTCCACCCTGAGCAGTTAATCAGTGGAAAGGAAGATGCTGCCAACAATTTTGCTCGTGGTCACTACACAAGTAATTACCTCAATCTAATCTGCCCAGCACTGTGTTTCTTATTATTGGTTACAACTTAAAGATTCTGATCTTAATGCTTTTGGTGCCAGTTGGAAAGGAGATTGTTGATCTGTGCTTGGACCGGATCAGGAAGCTGGCTGACAACTGCACTGGCCTTCAAGGTTTTCTTGTGTTCAATGCTGTTGGTGGTGGAACCGGATCTGGTCTAGGGTCTCTTCTCTTGGAAAGACTCTCTGTTGACTATGGAAAGAAATCCAAGTTGGGTTTCACCGTCTACCCATCTCCACAAGTCTCAACCTCTGTTGTTGAGCCATACAACAGTGTTCTCTCCACCCACTCCCTCCTTGAGCACACTGATGTCTCTGTGCTGCTTGACAATGAAGCCATCTATGACATCTGCAGGCGCTCACTTGATATTGAGCGTCCTACCTACAGCAATCTGAACCGCCTTGTTTCTCAGGTCATTTCTTCTCTGACTGCGTCTCTGAGGTTCGATGGAGCTTTGAATGTGGATGTTAACGAGTTCCAAACCAACCTTGTCCCCTATCCAAGAATCCACTTTATGCTTTCTTCCTTTGCACCGGTCATCTCAGCTGAGAAGGCTTACCATGAGCAGCTGTCGGTTGCAGAGATCACCAACAGTGCCTTTGAACCCTCATCCATGATGGTCAAGTGTGACCCAAGGCACGGGAAGTACATGGCTTGCTGTCTGATGTACCGTGGTGATGTTGTTCCCAAGGATGTTAATGCTGCAGTTGCTACCATCAAGACTAAGCGCACAATTCAGTTCGTTGACTGGTGCCCTACTGGATTCAAGTGTGGTATCAACTACCAGGCTCCCACTGTCGTTCCTGGTGGTGACTTGGCCAAGGTTCAGAGGGCTGTTTGCATGATTTCTAACTCTACCAGTGTTGCTGAGGTCTTCTCTCGCATTGACCACAAGTTTGATCTCATGTATGCTAAGCGTGCCTTTGTTCACTGGTACGTGGGTGAGGGTATGGAGGAAGGAGAGTTCTCTGAAGCTCGTGAGGATCTTGCTGCTCTTGAGAAGGATTATGAAGAGGTTGGTGCCGAGGGTGTCGAGGGCGAGGATGATGACGGTGAAGAGTACTGATGAGTTTTCCAGTATCAAGTGTTTTTAGATCTTGAGATATGTTGTGATCTTAGTGATCTATGATCTATCTCCTTGCAGACCGTTGTGTTTCCTCTTTGGGTTGATCTGTGTTTCTTGTTTCTGCATTAAAGAATTTGGATTATCTATGTTTCTTGTCTTTGTATTGAAGGATTTGGATTTGAAATATCTTCAAATATCAGTTTGGATTGATCTATGTTTCTGTGATGAATAATTTTGGATTTCACAACTCATCCTGTTTCCATTCTTTCTAAAGTAAACATGCCAAATTCTGTGATGAATAATTTTCCTTGAATGATGAGCATAATAACACTGTCGCAAAAGACGGAAGTGTGATAATTTTGGATTTCACAACTCATCCTGTTTTTGAAATTTACCTTTTAAAATATCTGTATATGTGCTAATTCTCTTCTGGAGGTGATTCGATCCATCAATATAACTCAACTTAAGCAGAAACTTTAACTAGCATCAAGTTCTAGTCAACAAGGCCAAATATCTGCAAAGAATCTCTTTAAGTAAGACCACAACTCGGCTATGAATGCAATCTCACCAAACAAAAGATTACTATTTGTCTAGTCTAGAGGTACCTACGAATAAATACTCGTAATAGTTGCAAAAGAGCCTGTTTTCTTTTCCAAGAAACAAAAAAAAAAGCCTGTTTTGGGGATCACGTCCCTCCACCCTCCTCTCCAGGAGGTAAATCCTTGTGCGTGCTTAATCTCAGTCTTCAATTGAGGAATTCCGTCCTTAGAAGCTACCTATTAAATCTGTAAGAAAATAAAAAAGTTTCAAGTAATCTTTCTCCATAAGAACTACAAATAAAATACAAATGAAGTGTAAAATATATGCAGGAAGTTATGGCGGCACAAGTATGTCACCTAGACATCAGGAAGTTTCAGTCTCGCTCATGACGAAAGCTTGGATAAGACTTTGAGCAGCATGTGTTTGTTCAGGGTTGCCAGATATAATAATAGTTGTTTCTGAAGCACCCGGTTTAGGATCATTTATTGTGATTTTTGCCTCCGAAATCTGCACAAGATAGATATACCAAGGGTGAGACGATATCCAAAAGGAATGTTAGATGACATAGTTCCGTCACTTTACCATACGAATTTGTTTCAAACAGCCTCCATCTTCTCCATAGATTGAGGATACAACAGAGCTAGGAACCACTACTTCCACTCTGGTGTTAGTGATGATAGCAGATTGGTTTCCCCTGCACAAGACAGTGTATATTTGAAATTGACATCAATAAACCTATCAAAAGCCACCTTGATACCAATATTACATACCCTCCAAATCCAGGCATTCTTCTTGGAGGACCTCCAACAAAATCCGAAGGGCCCATTGGACCACCTTCTATCAAACCCTAGAAAAGGTGGTTCAAGAAAGCACACTCAGAGGAAACACATCGATTGGCAGAATGATTTTGTCAATAGAACTTAGGGGTAAGAAGAACTGGATCTATACCTGAG
This sequence comes from Fagopyrum homotropicum, assembly GCA_033239125.1. Lineage (NCBI taxonomy): Eukaryota > Viridiplantae > Streptophyta > Magnoliopsida > Caryophyllales > Polygonaceae > Fagopyrum > Fagopyrum homotropicum. The sequence continues at coordinate 152,561,054 of BSWB01000001.1, read as the reverse complement.
GTCTCCATGGCCTTTCAGGCATATGAGGAATTCCTGGTCTGTGGATATCATGCATAAATGGAGGGCGATCGTCACGGGGATGGAAACCGCCATTAGGTGGTCCACCAACAGAATCAAAATGATGGAACGATGGACCACGAAACCCTCCCGGGGGTGACATTTCTCTTCTGCCCATAAATGGAGGTTGATGTGCTGAATCCGGGAACATGGGATCAAAAGGGAGGTTCAGAGAAGGAAAGTTTTCCCGGAAGAAATGGTGCCTTAACCTAGTTGTGATCTGCAATAGAGCTTCCTGGACCACCTCAAGATCCCCATTTATCTGAATATCATAATTTAGTTATTCCATAGTATTTTCACACAAGGGGGGAATCTGTAAGTATGAATTTGAATAAACCAATGACCAAAAGCTAACATGAAAAAGTTTAAACATTAAGCCAGAAACAAAGCAAACATTTGCTGGAAGTATGTGGAGAGGGATCTTCATAGAACATAACCATTTATATAAAGAACATCCAGACTCAGTGAAAGAGTCAAAGGCAAGAACACAACAGCATTACCTGAACAACTTCTTCGTTTTCTAATGCCCACTGTGGATTCTGATCCTTTCCCAAGACCCGGATATAAGCACCAGTAGCCTTCCTCATTTCTGCTATAACAGCACCACCCTTTCCAAGTAAGCAACCGATTTGATTGGAAGACACAAGTAGCTTTGCTGTTACCGTTTTGTCAATGCTATCAGCTGCCACTTTTGATATCCGGGCATGAACTCGAAGAGCTGCATCTTGAACAGCAGATATCCTATCATCTGGGTGCTACATCAGTGCAACATATGGTCAATGATCGTGCATTCACCTTTTTTTATGGAGCAAGTTGGCTGTAACTGCTATGAAACACGTAAACACACAAAAGCACATGAAGATATATGAGAACGTACCACATGACCAGCTATAATTATAATACGCTCTTCTCCATTGGGAACATCTTCAATTACTTTGATGTCACACCCTGTCTCGTGCTTGAGTGACTTAATAACAGTTCCCCCTTTGCCTATAAGACCTCCCACCCTCTCAGCAGGGCAGAGTAACCGGATGGGTAAGACTTCAGGAGGAAAGTTCATCCTATTAGGCCCAAAGCCTTCACGAAACTTGCCAGGACGAAGATCAGTGTCCCGAGACAACCGTTGAGAACGGAAGGTATGAGATTCAGACCTTGAAGCATGATTTGTAACTGATTGATTCAATGCTTCTGTTGGGTCAACGTTCCTAGATGCATCCTCGATAATCTGTTCAGAGATCAGCTTGATGGCTTTCTTTACTGCATCCAGAATCCCTGTTATCTGCAATAGTAATGTACATAAGGAAAAAAGTGGAAAAGACACGTGAGAAATCAGAATGCATATAATAAAAAAGGCCCTTGAAGATAAGCCACCAATGTTGTGAAGAGTTGACGAACCTTTAAAAGGCACTGCAATATATAGTGTCAAATGAAAAAGATGCATAAAACTATAAGTAGCTTCCATCCAGATTTAGATTTTATGGTTTATGCAAGGACACCTTAAACTTTACGATTAAATATCAAATGTTTTGACACTCATGTGCAACACCAAGTACTTGGTAGATTGTGATATTTGAAAATGGTCCCATGCAATAAGGGTAGAAGGGCATTTATCACGCTTCAGAAATCATGTAAGATAAATATGTCACTACCAAATTGAATGTCAAATGTGCAGGTAGCCTACCTGAACTAGTTCATCTGAATATGAAGCACATAGAGGAACTTTATCTCTCGGAAGAACTTGAACTTCTGCCCCACTTTCATCAAACATTTGCTTAATCGCAGAGCCTTCTTTATCCAAAAGGAAGCCAACTTGACTGGAAAGAACAAGCAACCTAAAGGTGACATTAACAGATTCACTATTTTCTTCATTCTCATTTCCCAATTCATTCTCAATGTCAGTCAATTTTTCAAATACAAGTAGGAGAGCACTCTGTACAGATGAAGCTCCCTTTCCTGACACTAAATCCTCAACAACAGCAACAGATTGCTTATCTTTATCGTTCTCCTCGTCGCCTTTTTGCTCCTCAGCCACGTCCGCTGGTTCACCATCACTTTTTTGCTGTTCATCACTGGTTTCAGCCTTCTTTTCAGTTTCTGTAATAAAGATAACTCTCTCATCACATCCAGGGAAGTGTGCTTCTACTCTGACATCTGCACCCGTTTCTTCGCAAATTTGTGAAATGATGTTACTGTCATTGCCCACAAATTTATCAATTTTAGAAGCAGGGCAGAGTAAACGGAAAAACACTCTCCCAGAAGGAAACTTCGTGGATTGGTTTTCTGTCTTTTGTAACTTGTTCCCATTTGACTCAGGACTTTGATCATGTGATCTCTTGGACGGAGTTAATGACACAGACATGTTGAAGAGATTCCTGCATCATTCACAGAGCATTAAGTCATTGATACACATTTTACTGAAAGCTCTGAAACTCAGCTGTCTAAAGTGGAGACGGCCTGAAGGCACAAAAAGCTATACATACCATTTGCAATCTAAAAGTACACATACACACTAAACGAGTAGCTATATTCAAGATGAGATGATTGTAGTCCTTAGCAAAAATACGATAAACATAACAATGAACGTCATAAGCCCAGTGTGTTTGAAAAGAAATGTAGTCTTACAGCTTCTAGAAACTCCAATCAAAGATGTTCTTCAACAATGTTGAACAATACTAAACCAATTGACAAACATTTCATAATCGACTCCACGTAAGAAGGCCGAGCAAAAACCACTTGTTCCAATCTCCCAACATAGAATCTCCTCACAGCAACAATTAGATAAACCAGCAAAATCGAGAAAAGGTGCACACAAGTCCGAACAAAATGAATTAGCAAACTCGTTGTGAGAACAGCCGGAAATCCAAAAACCCTAATGGTTCGTACATTTCACGGGGAATTGAGTGACGGTGAATCAACAAGCCAATTGTAATAGAGCTGAATCTTTTCAAATTGAAGATCGGGATTTAAAACCCTAGAGAAAACCAGGCACTGGAGACTGGGAGAAAAGTAAAAACCCTAGATGTAGAGAAAGAGTGTGTAGGTTACCTTGTGAAGCGTTGTAGTGACACCCGAGCTTCTCACTCGGCGACGACCGCTACTTCCGGCGACAAATCCTGCAGAGCTCGCCCCCACCCTTCTTTTTAAGTTCGGCCGGTGGCTGCTTCGAACTGGTTGCTGCTATGAAATCTCCGGCTTTTATATTTATTGAATTCGTGAGATTACATTACTTGGAACATTTTTTCTAGTTTTCAATACACTTTTCGAGTTTCTCATCTACACATAAGCTTGACATCAAGTATTAATATTTCACATACATCCATACCTAATATCTGAAAGTTTAGTTTTATTATATGATATTTTTCTTCATCATAAAGAAAAAATATAGATCACATAAATCTGAAAGTTAAGTTAAAAAATATAGATCACATAAATCTGAAAGTTAAGTTGGGCTTTTGGGCCTATAGGTTTAAGTTTAGGTAAAGGGTAAGGGGTTTATGATAAAGGATTTGTTGTTTTAGGATGTAAGATTTCTGTAAATTTAAACTACTAAATAAATACTTAATAATTACCATTTTAATTTGGATATTTATCAATATATCTAGCCATGGTCCGGTTTAGGGCAAACTTTCGAACCAGTGGCTTTCAAACCGGTTCAAACCGCCGGTTTGACCAAACCGCTAGTCGGCGATTTAGGTTTAGGTTTGACCCGATTAAAACGCTGGTTTGGTCCGGTTTGCTTTTTTTTTTTTTAACGAATCGGATTGGCGGTTTAGCAAACCGGCGGTTTAACTAAACCGTCGGTTTGGTTTTTCCCGGTTTAGGTTTCGGGGATCAAACCTAAACCGCGGTTTAGATTTGCGACCCATGTCTAAATATGTCATATTAGATTTTAAAGAAATCAAAGTTCAAGTAGTTCATTATCTTATGGTAAGTTACCCACGGGCCTCAATTGAAACTATAAGTCTCTGCATTTTATTCCCTCTATGTCCAACGATGACCTTCAAACAATTAAGGTTGTTTAGGCGTCTACCTAGTAACGCACCTATTTGAGTAATTAGGCTTTACTGAATCCATACAAGCAATTACGTACATACGCTCTAGAATTAATGAAACTCGTTTCAATCGTGAACATAGCCGATAATTACTCGTATGATGCCCAAATAATACATTCTTTCCACGAATGAGGTGTTGGAACAAATATTTTATATTAAACAGAGCGTCAGGTTTTTCCTAAAAAAATTCCGGTGGACGGATCCGGCCATTGTCAACACCGGAAAACGGAAGCATTGACTTCGTCTCCGCAAACACTGAATCGTGGTATACTTATTTGCTAAAATTGAATTTCGAGTGAATGAGATAATGATGCCCGAAATTACGTGTACGAAACTTAAAACTTTGAAAAATGAACAAAAATGTGGCTATCACAAATTGACTAAAAGATTCATTCGGGGTATGAGGCTCAAAATGAAACCTCAAGTACACACATGGGCTCCAAAATGGAATTGCTTGATTTCCATTTCGGGGTGAGGCGAGTAATTGATTTCCATTTCGGGAGTCATGTGAGTAATTGATTTTGGAAGTCTGTGTTACATCACACCACATTTACCAAATGTACACATCTTGTAGATCTGATATATATTACATAAATAGAAGTCTGCATTTCATCACATCCAAATATCAAATGTACACAAACTCCAAATTTGATCTCAAATGTCAAATGTAAACAAACTACAGATTTGATACATATAGAGTAAATCTGTTACATTTTTTTAGTGACACATATACATAATCAACAACTACCTACGAATGTGCATAGAGTAAATCTGTTACATTTTTTGTCGTCTTTTTCGAAGATCTTGTGAAATCAACAAAGATAGCATACCTGGATCTGGAGATTGATGAGAGACAAACCGAAATTTTGAAGAATTCAACAGTTGCAATTGATAACTGAATGAACCTGCTAAAGACGAATGTTGAAGGCTCGTTTGAAGTCGGATGTTGAAGATGAAGAATAAGTTGCAGAAGATACTTCCAAAAGAATGGCGATGAAGATGATTTCTCTTGCTTTCGAATGACGTCTTTGATTTGGTTGTGATGTTTTGTTTCCGAAAAAAGAGGGATAATGGCGCATTAAATAGATTCTCAAATCTCAAATATACGATTACCAAAAACGAGGTAACCGGTTTTTTTTTTAAGATAATTAATATATTCAAAATATGAATTATCTTTAACTATTATGAGAACTGCCTAATTAAGATCCTCTTAACACCTAAGTTATCTTTTTTTAATTGTTGAATATTAGGAGCCTAGTTAGTGTTATAGAAAAAAAAACATTTCTTACTAGCTTGATCTTCTCAATTGATTTCCACCAAGGAGCTCACATGCATAATTAACTTTTATTCTGCATACTATACACATAATTATATGGCTCGTTACGGATCCAAACAACTTTCACTTCGGAGCTCATACACGTAACCAACCGGGGGATTAAAACTTATACATACACACATTAATCCATCACGTGTACTTAAATTCCCCCTTAATGAATTGATAATGTTAATTTGTTTACAACTTATACATCCACAAATTAATCACATTTATATTTATTGTACAAACTGTGTATATATATATATATATATATATATATATATATATATATATATATATATATATTTATGATTTGGAACATATAGGAATAAGGGTGTTATATGAGTTGAGCCATAGCATATTCAAGCTCGGCTCGTTTATAAACGGTCCGAGTCGAGTAGCTCGTCTAAAATAATGCTCAAAATAAATAAAAGGTTGTGATTTGTCCAAATTAACTAACTTTTGGCATATACATGAACAAAAGTTTAAGGAAATTTCCAAATAGTATCCTTATGGTTTGGGATATTTCGGATTTTTCCACGAGTTTTTTTTATTTCTAACGGTGCCCTTGAGTTTTATAATCTTTTTGAATTTTGCCCAAATTTCTATAAATTTCCAAACAGTCCCTTAACTTCAAGTAAGAGGAAGAGCTTAACAAACTAAAAAGAAAAATAAGAAAATAACTAAAAGCTAAAAAAAAAAAATAGTGGGAGGAAAATCTTCTTCCTCCTCTTTGATGACAGGACAACCCAAATCACCATCGAAAAAAAAATCGGCTCAACGACTATCGCCTTTGTTGATCAAGAATCCAAATTGGCGCATAGTGTCGATCTTGTATTTCAATTCTTCACATCCCGATCTCCTTCTCTCCATTACACGCGCTACTTCTCTAAGTGTTTAAAAGCTTCTAACCTAATCCATTGTGTTTATGCTATTTTCGTTAACTGAATGACATTCAATAAGGATCGATTAAGTTTTTTTCTTGTTGTGTATGAAATTGGAAGATTCGAATTACTATTTACACAATTAGGATTGACTATGTTTCCTCTCTTTTTTTTTGGTTTAAAAGTTTTAAAGTTCTAAGCATGACATTGAGATAATTTTGCTGTAATTTTTTTTTTTTTTTTGGAGCTTGCTAACTCTACAACTTCTAGAGAATAAATATATATTATTGTTGATTTTAACTTCTAGTTCACTGTGCAAGATTATAAATACACTATTTTAAGTATATATAATGATGTTTTATACGTCTTAAATCTTTTTATCCCGTTGGATATAAGATATGTGTTAAATTTTTATAAATAATTTATTTTTTAATACAAGTAATGATGACTATGATAACTATAAGTACTTTAGACAATTTTTCTTAGCAAATTAAACTGTAATTATAAAACCGGTCTCTCATTTAATGAAACCAAATGTATGTATATATTACAAGAATTTTGTTTTAGAAAATAAAAAAATTCTTATTATATTGTGATTTGTATTAATAGTTTTCTTATTTATAATATATTTAAGGCTCACAAAATTAAATATATATTTTAAGATTAAAGTATTTGCTGTTAAGTATTCTGATTATATTGGATTTTATGAAGTATTTACTATTTATAAAGGGCAAATTAGAGATATCTATTATTTTAGAACCTTCTTTTCAAATTTTTTTTTAATTATAATGTACTTTAATGCTCTTAATTTTTGTATCATTTATATGACTGTCACTCTTTCTGTTGCTTTAATTTTTTTATTAAATTAAAGTAGAAAAAACATATTCGGATCAAACGGATATCCGATCAAATGGACCAGTACGTCAGATATTTGGATCCGGATAAAGTCATTTTCGGATCAACCGGGTCAAATAAAAGTCATTCGGATCAAATAGATCATTCAGATATCCGTTGATAGTTATCCAATCCGATCCATCTACAACCATTTTCGGATACCATATATTAGAATTCAGATCAAACAAATCAGTTAGATATTCGAGGATAATTTTGATCCGGAACTGACGGATTTCCAACCGGCTAAGGATCATATTTGACTAAAAAAATCTTCAAATATCCGGATAATCGGATCGATCCGTTATCCACTCCTAGAGGAGGAAATAGATCCCGGGGAAGGAAATTTGGCATAAGAGTTGCTACTAAAATCGTGATTTTGGATGAACTCAAATTTTGTTATTGTTTTTTCTTTTAACCGATTTTGAATGAGTGAAAAATGATTATTTTTGGGACACATATGAAATGAAATGTGAAAACAGTATTGAAACCCCAAGATCTTGAATTTATAGATTTGTAAACAAAAAATAATAAAAACTCTAACACACTCAAACTAAAATAAACTACAATCCCAAATCTCAAACTAAAAATTAAAACAGTATTGAAACCCCAAGATCTTAAATTTGTATAATGAGTTTTCGGTTTAGAACTGAACTAAAATAAACTCTAAAATCAACTGAATATGGTTATAGTCATGTGAAAATTGGTTGGCGTAGCAAGAGTTAAAAACCTATTATATAAAGTGGGTAATATATTCTTATCATGGCGTTGTTCGATAGCTGTAAAATTTTTCACAAACTACCCCTTCAACCTCTTTCATCTCCTTAATCTATCTCTATAAAATTTTCCATAAATTTCAACCTCTTCAATTCCATAATTTCTTTAAGTCACCCACAACCGAACACACCCATAAATACACACACTCAAACCAAAAATAAAATCTTCATATATATTGTTATCCGCATTTTTTAGAAAGTACGAGACGACCTTGGTCTCAACCGTATATTATTAATAGAAACTTAAAAAAACAGCTAACAATGATGAGTCGTTGGCTCGCCGTATTAATAATCAATATTGGTATCCATAGTTAATGAGATATATTAATCACACAGTTAAGTTTAATTACACCATTCAATCTTATTTAATTTTCCCAAACCATAATAATACATCTCTTTCAAATACAAAAATGGCATGTAGCTTGTAGCGGGGCATGCCTTGCTACGCATAAAATTGAGACATTTAAGAATGTCGACCAAGCACATCGTCCTTAAACTAATCATTTATCTAATCTTATTCATATTTGAAACTTAATACTTTATAATATATATATACATCTTGCGAAGACATCGTCCTTTAACGTTAATACCAGTAAAAACAGTACGTGTTGGTGTCATTATAACGTGATAACATGAAATGCATTAAAAGTCATCGACAGGCCGTAGCTAGCAAAGCATAATATTTTGAGGTAGCTAGAATATTACCTAGTATATCAATAATTTAGTCGACCGTACGAAGAGTGCAGACACGAATGTTAAGTTAGAGCATGCCTACATCACGTAAACCTGAGTTATTTTCTTAATTAGGAAGGATAGGAATTACGTAAATAATAAGAAATTAAAAAGTCAGAATATTGAAACTATTATAAAATCAAGAAATAATAATGTTTTTTATCTTAAAAGTTTTGACTTTTACGCCGATAAAAATTATTTGATATAAAATATAGTTTTGACTTAATTATGTGACGTTAGCGCTTCGGTGTTAAAGTGATATGCATGAAGCAGCTGGCAGTCATTGGCACGTATTGCTGAAAATGGAGTGTGACAGAATGCGTCGTTTGCAATTCTTCTATTTGAAAAACTGACGTCATATAATCGCCGTCTTTACAAAAAGACTATCCAGTAGCCACCTCGACAAGAAAACGAACATAATTTCTGCTGATAATTATGTTATGGGAAACAAGCATCATATTTTTAATAAATAAAATATCTATCTGTGGCAAAACGTTTCGTACGTATTCTACTAAGTAATATTTATTGATTTTTTTTCAATGAAATAGTTTTTATTTAGATCTAGTTTATTGTGTATGAGTAGATTTAATATAAATAAATTTTATTTTATTTTAAAAAATGGAATTAATGTTTGTTTATTTTAATTTTATAAATATTTGATTATCTAAAATATTGGCGTAATATCTAATATAAATAAATTATATTTATAACATAATTAAAATCTAATTTAATTTAATAGAAATTATTTTATTTTTTTTAAGAAAAGAATGAGAATAAAATGGAGGTAAAATAAAACCTAAATAGAAATTGTGATTAAGATAGAAGTAAGATATTTTTAAAATAAAAGTTGTATGATTATAAAATTTGTATTTAACTTAAATTTTTTAAGTTATTTTATTTTATGATAATGGAAGTAAAATATAATCTAAATAGAGTTTTTTTTTAAAAAAAGGTTGCTTATTTTCTGTAATACATTGATTAAAATGAGTTTGTTTAAAAGGTACATAAATAGTAAATTATGGTCATGGTTGATGACGAAGAGAAGAGTAGTCATACATTAATCATAAATTTATATAAACTGAAATGAAAAAAAGTTAATTATTTCGTTTAATACATGGGTTAATTTTTTCTGATAAAAATCACATTTTATAATAAATTATCTTTTGAAAAATTCTTATAAGTGACACCACCTTATATAGTATAGTTAAACTGACTCACATTTATTGTTTTTTTTTATTAATATTTGGTGATATGTTATACTATTTTTACATAATATACCATTATATTAGTTGATTAATTAAAAATTTTCTAAAAAATATATTTTTCTACAAATATAAACAAAAATACATCAACTAACTTATGAGGTAAAATTATTTTTAGAAAATTATTTATTTTAACATTTAGTAATGAAGTATAATAAGGATATTTCGGACAATATGATACAATACTTATTGAAAATTTACTTAAAACAATATATATGTTTGAATTCATGAAATATATCTTCTAAGTGGTTTAATTTATAAAAATAAAAGTTTAAAGGTGGATTATTAAAAACTGTATCATAAAATGTGTTTTTTTTAAAAAAATTATTGAAATAATCATAAAAACAAAAAATATCATTAACTAAATGAAACTTTTGTAACAAAAATATTAATTCATATATAAATTTAACAACAATATGATATGTTTATTAAATAGATCGTGTTTGTAGTCTACAACAATAGAAGAAATAAAAATTGTTCGAAAAATTATCAAATTGAAGTAAATATTAATAGACTTTGTTATATAGTTTCTAAAAAAACTAATAATTTTGTTTTGTATGTTTAAAGAAAAAAACATGAAATTAGAGTTTTTTAGGATCTCGTATTCGAATGAGAATTATTAAGATATTAACTAATCAATTAAACTAAATAATAATGTGACGTGATATATGACATGTGTAACCGTGTAAGTTTGATGAGGAGATTGCACGAAACCGTGACAAATGTGAGTTCATGGATTGCTTTAGTATATAGATAGAAACACCACTTTTCTTAAACCATATTATACAACATTAATAGTCATCCAAACACAACCAAACATTGTGTTTGAACTAATAAAATATAATGTTGGAATTAACGGAACACAATAATATGATAGGTTTATTAAATAGATCGTGTTTGTAGTCAACAATAATAGAAGAAATAAAAAGTTGTTAGAATAATAATCAAACTAAAGTAAATATTAATGGACTTTATTATATAACTTTAGATTTTGTTTTATTTTGTATGTTTAAAGAAAAAAATGAAATTAGAGTTTGTTAGGAACTCGGATTTGAATGAGAATTCCTAACATTTTAGTTAATTAGTTAAACTAAATAATATGTGATGTGGCTTAACAAATTGTAACACCCCAAATCCGTGAGACTCAAGATGCTACGGGCTAGGACCTCACAGTGGGTCCTGACCCTTAGCCTGACAACAATTTCACCGGATCTTTCCAACAAGGCACAAATAAAAAGGTAAAACCAAATAGTTGAATGCAATGTGACATGAACCAGAATACGATACAAGGTGGAAAATCAGCCGAGTCCTTAAAACAATATACCAACAACGACTAAGGTACAAATGACAACGGAACGTAATATAAAACCTTCATCCCCATCCTATAATGTACGGAACCCCGGCTGCCTACTCCTCCGAGTCACTCGGCGGTGTCCCTAACCTGCAAGACATCTACAACAATCGATATAAAACCGTTAGCTAACATTCTAAGCATTAGAAAGATGGTAACAACACATACACATATCAACACGGAAACACACAACATGATATCACGCAAACCGGTTATTATCTTTTCATTTACGTCATTCCATTACTAATTCAACTTAGGTTTGTGACACGAGAATTCCCGAAACTCGCCTCTGTCCCTACTTACCAACAAGGATTCTAAGGATCAAGGAATCTGATTGTGGTTTTCGATTCAAGACTTCTAAAGTTGGTATAGACAAAGTTGGGGTTGTTAAGGTATGTGTTCGAAAACGGAATGATGTACGGTGAAGTCTCCACCACCCATGTCCGAACCCAAAGGCTCTAAATAAAGGATGTTGAGTCTCGATAAGATAGAGGATCTAAGGGAAAGATAATATTCTCAAAACCAAACACAAACCCAAGGCAATCAGGTTAACTCACAAGGGTAAGGGTTTACAGCACACTCAACCTTAATAGAGGGGTTTGAATCCTCTATTACCTAGGACTTGTAATCGTTGGTAACCAAGGATGGGAATCACCGGGTAAGTCTCTTTCCACACTCGGATATAGGTTAGAAAGGTTCAACAAGGCTAGGATTTAAGCAATCTCTAACCAAGGATAAAGGATAAGGCAAGATAGGTAAGACAAAAGGAAAATCGGGTTGTTCATCCCTAGAAATCGGTCGATTTACTTAATGAACACCCCAATTTTTGCTTCTATTAAGGTTAAATTTAACTCTAAGGGTCCAATCTGTTTATGAAGGTCATTCTATCACCATCTTAACCATAATCTTCAACCAATCACCCTAAAATCACAAGGGTTTTAGCCAAGAATACACATTATCAAAATCAAAGAAGATATAAATTCAAGAAAGCGAAAATGATAAGAAAACTTTGAATCTTGAATAAAATCAAACCAAGAGTGTATGAACAATGTTTAGTCCTTCAAAACCCAAAGAAAAACTCAATAAATCACGTTCACAAAGACAAAATATAGAATCAAACTCACAAAACTTCCAAGAACTCTATTCTTGGACTAGAACTTCCGAACTTCCTTCGATCTTCAACTCCAAATGCTTTCCTCAGCACCTTCGATTGTATTCCTCAATAGTGTTGTATGGAATTGGATGCCTTTGAAGGTGGTGAGACGTCCTCCTTTTATAGTGTATGAGATGTGATCTTCTGGTTATAATCCTACAACCAATCGGATTATATATGATAAAAACCGAGTCATTTGTGAAGAAGATTGACCGATCTATATAAATATATATCCGATTTTTGCCTCAGATCGTGTGATATCTTTTAGTTGCAACTTCTATCTTCTCTTGTGATCTTTTCTCATATCTTTTCATATCTTTTGGCTCCTCTCCTAATCCTCAATGATGTCATGCTCCACATTATCCCTTTTTCGTGCCACATCATCACCTTTTACCTAAAATTTCACAAGTAAAAGTGTGTAGACCTCTATTCTCAAAATGTATGTGAATATGAACTAAAAGTCATACAATCATCATCAAATGCATGTAAAACTGAGGTGATAGACTCTTATAATGCATGAATATGATGGTATATAAATCATGTCATCATTATGCTAGATCCAATCCTAGCATGATACTATCATATAACCTCCCTAGGATAAGAGAAGAACACAAGATCGAGGAAGGGTACTCACTGGTGCAAGGACGTGGTCGCGGAAGAAGGAAGCGCGTCCGCGAAGAGGAGCAGAAAGCCGCACCGGCGGCTGCAGGTGTGCCAGAGCCGCCCATGCGGCCCAGGGAAGCCGCCCCTGCGGCTCAGGCTAGCCGTCTCTGCGGTTCAGGCTAGCCGCCCCCGCGGCACTAGTGTAGTGGGCGCACCCGCGGCGCTGTCCAACCGCGGGGACGATCGAACTCTAGAAGGGCGATCCCGACGCGTCTTCGGCTGGTTCCTTGATGTGCAGAGGTGCCTCCTAGCTTGCTTTCTCCCTCATGGATGTCCACCGCATGGATCTACACACACCTAACTTTCTTGAATGGATCCACACACATGCAACACAAAAGAGGACCAAACTTGAGAATTCATGGCTTCCACCATTAGGGTTCAAAGAAGGAAGAAGATGAAGAAGGACAAGAGAATGGGAAGAAGACTTACTCTGCAGCCTGGTTCTGCAGTCCCCAGCCTATGCACGGGAAGGAGCAGCTCTCACTTGCAAGAGGGAGATGAAGAAGCATCACCATGGGAGAGGAAGAGAAGGGAGTAAGAAGAGAGTCACATGAAACAAAAAAATGAAAGGGGAGAGAGATGGTTGCTCACTTGGGGATAGAATGAAAGGTCAAGGCAACCAAAGAAGGAAACGAGGGGTCGGAAGGAAGACGGGATAAAAATCCCGTTCACTAGGATCATCGTGCCTGGGGCACGACTGAGCCGCAGGGGCGGTGGCTACCACTAAAGACTATCAAACCGCTCTCCCACCGGAACAAAATTTTCGGGAGTTACACAAATAACCAACACGTGTAAGTTTGATGATGTAGATTCACGAAACTGTCTCAAGTGTAAGTTCATGAGCTGCTTTAGTATATAAGATAATTATAAATAGATATATTATACTTATGTATTATAATTACGCATTCTATATCAATTATTATTTGATTGTTATAACAACTTACGTGGGGATGAAATGTTCTCGCATCAATAATAAAGAGGATGAAGAGTCTAATATATAAGATTGATGAGTTACACCTCCTATTCTCAATTGCTTTAGCATTGAACCGCATCGCAACACAAAATAGTACGATTGAAACAAGCAAAGTCAAAAGATTAGGTTGCTTCCAAGTCACAAATGGGAGCAAGAATATCTCGTTATGCAGAATTGCCTATCCACAATCCCGGAAAAAGACGTGAAAGAGTCTCGTCTTTAGCCTTACAATTTACAGTAGGTCGATTAACTGATTTGAAACTTTGTTAGTAACCACACACGAAGCTAGATAGTCAACTACAACACTAAGTTTTCTAAAAATGTGAAAAAAATGAAGAAAGAATTTAAATTTTGCTTTTCAAGGTGGCTCCAAGATTCATGATGAAAGTAATCGATTGTTAATTTGTCCCTTTTAGTTTTACTTGTTCAACTCGTAATTTTACTCGTAACACAACTTGTTATGAATACAGTCTTGAACTCTACGGTAAAAGAAGGGAGTTTAACCGTCCGTACTTATTAATAAAAAAAACAAAAGTCAACCGATTTTTCATCCTTCTTCTCTTGAATGATCAATTATGAAATATAATTTTCAAATACTGTTGTGTGGAATTATGAGAAAGAACAACAATTAACAATCAACAAAGACGACACACATATTTATAGTGGTTCACTCAATAATAATTACATCCACTTGCAGATAGATTTTATTGAGGAGTTTTAGAATACAAATAAACAAATTATAACCAGATTAATTGGAGGCAGAAAAAACACTATAATATATATAGTAACAAAATCCTATGTTATACTTGATCGTCAAGTATAAGATTGGGCAAAACAGTAATTGTCCAAACAGATGACAAGCCCAATTCAAGGCATATCAATAAATCTCCACCTTGACTTGTAAACTCACAAACATGCCAGATGTAATATGGGACCATCCTCGACACCAATTATACAAGGACCAATCACTAATCAAGGGCTAAAAGGATCCAAGAGGAGACACCATCAAGAAAGATCAAGGAGAATTGGAGATGAAGAATCTCGGCCTACACTCAAGAATTTCGGCCGAGATTTCCATCCGAGTTTTCATCTCTGACACGCGTTGAAGATCCGGCCAAAGATCTTTTTAATTTGACAACCATCTTTTATATTTTCTTTCCTTAAAGCTCTCAAACTATCTTAAGAAAGTTGTTAGTTTTTTATCCTATTTTTAGGATTATTATTTTTATATATTTTAAAGATATCTTTCCTAGATTATCTTTTAGAAGATATCTTTCTTAGTTTAGATAGAAGATCTAAACTTATAAATTGCCTTATAGGGGGGGATTGTTAGATATATTAGTTGTGATTATAGAATTCCACATTATTGTGAGATACTTGTAACTTCGCTCACGGGGTTTGCATTTTATCATTTCTATTCAATCAAAAGGAGAGTTTTTGATTGAAAAGTTATGAGTATTTGCTAGGTTGTTCTTGTGTGTTAATCTTTTTTAAAGGTTGGTGCTACAAGTAAAACTGATCCCTCCTCGTGCTTGTCTTACTTAGAAGGCTTGTGTAAGGTTAAAGAAGGAAGGGTGAATGATAATTCTTTGTTATGGGTTTTGATCCAATTTAGGTCAAGGTTCTTTACAAGTCTTAACATAATCCTATCTTCCTATATTTATCATTCCATATTATCGTCTTTTTATCTTTCCATATCATCCATTATTCCGTATTCTGAGTTTCACTAAATCTGGGCCTGTTCTTGAGCAACAGTCATCCGAGATTTCCTATATGTTGACGATTTGAGGACTTTCAATCTAGATTGGAAAACTGCGGCTTTCACCCCGCATCAAGATGTATTAGTCAATGCTCAGACTAACTTTTCTCTCTCTCTCTCTCTCTCTCTCTCTCTCTCTCTCTCTCTCTCTCTCTCTCTCTCTCTCTCTCTCTCTCCCTCTTCCTCCCTCTCGATGTGCTCCATGGGCACTCAATAACTTTTGACATTCAGCTAGTCCAAACAATGTTGGAGCTTGTTGTTGGATACCATCTTAGTGATAATATTAGCTAGATTACTAGCAATACCTACTTTCTTCACCATGACCCTCTTCTCACTTATCAAGAAATGATACTTGACGTCAATATGCTTAGTCCTCTCATGAAGAACCCTATCTTTGGACAAACAGATTGCACTCAAACTGTCACAATATATAATAACTTGATCGTGATGTATACTTAGATAATTAACCAATCCCTTCAACCAAATTCCCTCTTTAGTTGCTTCTGCGAATGTCATGAACTCTACCTTTGTGGTAGACAAAGTAATTGTGGGTTGTAAGGTTGTCTTCCAACTCACAACATAACCGATCATAAATCTTCTAGCATCAACATCTCTTGCATAATCAAAATCAAAGTACCTTGTGACCAAATATTGTGTATCATTCCCAAAAACGAGCTCAATGTCAGATGTACCTCTAAGGTACAGAAATACTCTATTCACAGTTTGCCAATATTCTTTTCCTAATTGCCCTAAGAACCTGTTCAGGACAATAACAACTTGTGCCATATCTGGTCTTTTGTAGACCATGACATACATCAAACTCCCTACTACACTGGCATAAGAGATTCGTGACATATACTCCTTCTCCTCATCCGACTGAGGTAAAAACAAAGTGGTAAAATGGATGTTAATAGCACTAGGTGTATCAATAGGCTTGGCTGATGATATTTCGAACCTTGACAACACATTTTCAATGTAGTTTTTTGTGATAAGAAAATATTCTTATGATCTCTATCTCTAAGAATCTCCATTCCTAGAATTTTTCGAGCTGCTCCCAAATCCTTCAAGCTTCATCTCATCTCCCTGTGCAAGTTCATATTCAAATACAACTTCTCTATAGGTAGATGATTCATGAGTATACACCTCTTCAACAAAATATAGGGCATAACCAACCATATCCTTAAAATTGTACCTTTATGGAGGTCTTACTCCAACTCTTCTTGAGCGTCCCTTAGCTAAGATCTAGCAAATGGATTATGATGGTTGATTTTATGATCTTGCAAATTCGGGAAGCTCATCTTCTGACTGTATATGCTCCTCTTCTTCTTGAGGAAGAAAATGTATCTCTACCTGTTTATCAACACTGCTACTCTCCCCTTTTTCCATTGGCTTCACTGTCGATTTAAACATAAAACTCTCATCAAAGACGACACTTCTACTCAAAATAATTCTTTTCTCGGATGGAGAACAAACTTTGTATCTCTTGACACCGTCTACATAACCTACAATCACTCATTTCTTTGCTCGAGGATCTAGTTTACCCTCACTAACACGATAGTAAACAATACAACCAAAAACCATAGTCAACAGACTTACGAAACCATACCTCATAAGGCGTTTTACACTCCTTGAAGTTCTTGAAAGCTTATCCTTTATGTTTCATGACAAACAACGAATTCATTCTTAAATAATCATCAATGACAGTCAAGAAATACCTTTGACCTCCTAGAGACTCAACGCTAGACGAACCCCAAAAATCCAAATGGAAGTAATCTAGTGTGCCTTTTGTCCTGTGAATACACTATGGAAACTTGCTACGGTGTAGCTTCCCAATGACATAATGCTCACAAAAGTCAAGGCTCGTGATCTTGTGATCACCAAGAAGATCTTCCTTTGCAAGAATCTACATCCCTATTTCACCCTTATGGCCAAGTCCCGTATGTCATAACTTAATCATATCATCCTTGTGAGCCTCTAAATATGCATTAGAAACATACCCATAAATTATAGAACCCTACATGAAATAGAAAGTGCCATTTTGGCATCTTTAAAAATAACATCAAAACCCTTACAGACATTCAAAACTACATTCACCTTTAAAACAAAACCCCTTATTATCCAACACAATCAGGGATATCAAATTCTTACTAAGTGGAACATGTTTGACCTCGTTCAATGTACAAAATCTATCTTCATGTGTCCAGATTTTAATCGAGTCAATTCTAACCGCTTTGCAGATAGAACCGTTGGCCATGGAAATATTGTCACCATCTACTTGCTTATAAGTTTAGAACCACTCTTTGTTACGACATATGTGATAGGAAGCTTTGGAATTAAGATCCCACACATCGACCTAATAAGCGTGTCCACCCACAACTAATATTATACCCTTATCCAATTTAAAATCATCTTCTATAATAGTTGCAGAACCAGAATCCTGCGGTTTTCTTCTTCTTAGGACATTTGTTCTTCCAATGCCCTTTCTCCTTACAATAGTTGCTAACGTCATTATACTTATGACCTTTTGAAGAAGACGATTTCTTGCCCTTCTTCCTTGATTTTCCTTGTGCCTTGCCTCCGCTTGTATACATGCCAAATGTCTGATTGTCCTTACCAACACCACTTTCATTCACTCTATGACGTAGCTCCCTTGTATGAAGGGAATACCTGACGTCTTTTAGAATAATAGTATATTTTCCAACAACAAATTACTGAACAAAGTTTTCATTTGATGAGGGCAAAGATACCAACATAATCAACACAACATCCTCATTCTCAATCTTAACATAAATATTACGCAAATCTAGAACAATTATGTTCAAGTGATTTAAGTGTTCACGAAGTTTCTGACCTTCCTGCATTCGCACGCTGAACAAACTTTATTTTAGAAGCAACTTGTTGGTGAGAGACTTCGTCATGTAGAGGCTCTCCAACTTCAACAATATTTTGGTTGCGGTATCCTGATCCGAAACCTCGGATAAGACACTATTTACGAGATACAACATGATGGTCGAATGCATCTTGTCCTCCTGAGTGGCCATCTCAGCAACATCGGCCTTTTTTTTTATCGAATTCCTTCCTTGACAACAACCCCATAAGCCCCATTATTTTAAACGCTCACATCTTGATTTGCCACAAACCGAAAGAAATGAACGTATATATTTAAAATCTACATGCAAACTTTAACATAAGCGGGTTAGTATGAATTTTTTTGGACTTTTGGGTTATTGTTTATATATTTTAAAACAATAATTCAATAGTATCCTCTCACAATATTATTCCACGGATTTTTATAATATTCTTTCATTCAAAACAACAACTATAATTCTGACCACAATTATATATCTAATATACTAAATTCGCTAGACATGGATCAAAATGGATCTCAAAACAATGTCTTTTTTACAAAATTTTCTTTTGTTTAAAGAAAAAGGTGTACGGTACAAGTGGCCGAGAAACACATGTTTAATTTGCGGCTGAGTGCTTATATGATTTAAGTTTTAAGACCAATAAACAATTAGGGTGCGTTTGGATATTCCTCTAATAATGCGTAACTGATATCTACCTCCACTATGTACGTACGTGGCCGGTGATATATATCACGTACCTGTTTTACAATGTCATATTCTAATATATAGGATGAACAGTCGATTTCGTGTAAAAACAGATTTTTTCCAAAATAATTTTAAAAAATTACATTAAAATGAAATAGATTCTTATTTTAGTATTGCTTAAAAATCACGACCCCACGAAATACACCTAGTTATAATACTTTGATTATTATATAAAAATGGTGTAAGTTCCGTTAGTTAAGTAGGCATATTCTTTTCAAATTTACATATAACAACGTAGACTCTTAGTGCTCGTTCGGTTGAAGCGTTGTAATGAAAACGGAATGAAATCGGTTAAGGGCAAGAAAAGGAAATGGAAATGAAGAGATTATTTCATGGGTTAAAAGCCCTCTAACCAAACGTAATTTTTAATTGATTCGAAATCATTACGTTATCGGGAATGATTCCTACCGCTTCCAAACGAGTCGTTAGTTTATAGCATGCACCAAAATGAAGTTTGTAATTTGATCGAACTAACCTAATTAGGTATCTTTGCCAAACTTTTCGTCGTCTTCTTTCTGGAAGATGCTCTAGAAGAAGTGTGACTCATGTAGACCAGTAAGATTTACAGATCACCAAAGCATGTACGGTTATCTTTCCTAAACGGGTACTGGGTATTTTTTTTTATACTTTCTAAAGTGTAAAGCAAATTTATGTTTAAATTAACAAGAAATCGTAAATTCGTGTGTATATATATTATATAAGTTTACAACGCAAGATCAAAATATCATACAGTTAGTACAAATATTACGACCTAAACAAGCACAACAATTTAAAACCGGAGAATGGTATTTCAAAATCTTGATTTTCTTATAGAATCGATAACGTATTTCTACACAAAACATGTTCTTGCCTAACTTAAAAATATTAAGGTAAACTACTATATAATAAAGATAAACTCATAATAATATCTCTAACGAAATATACTACGAAACAACATTGATTTCCAAATAATGAATGTAGACCAACATAATTTAATTAAATTCAAATTATTATAGAACTCGATATAGCGGTGCACTTTAACAACCTAATAAAATGAAAAATATACAAATAATGGTGATCAATGCAGAACGGGAAGAAACAATCTCTTAGAGAACCCGGATACAAAATTTGGATTTGAGCGACAAAAGGGGTGAGGGACGACGATGGTCAATAGACGAGAATAGTAGAATAGTGGCAAAGTGTTCGCTTGTGTACATGAAACACTTAACGGGTATTTTAGTGTGGGAGAGCCAAAGTGAATGACGGGACAGGAAAGAGTTGGTTTATGTTTGAGACGAACCCTAATGAATTTCCAATTTTACATTAATGCGTTTTAGACGATGAACGGGACGGTGATGACGAATTGGATTGTGGGTGGTTGGATTCTCACCCGTATACATGTCATCACTTGTCAATTTCACCCCGTCAACCGCTCATCACCTGAAATTATTTGGGGTTTCAGCCATATAATTAAGTGGGGGTGGCTGGTTGAGTTGGATAGTTGGACACCGTTTTCATGCATTTCGACAATGACTCGGGTAATGGGTGGATATATATATCACTTCCATCACCGGGGTGTAAGACCCGATGCCTTAAGGACGTTGTTTTTGTGTTGACCATGCTCGCACAAACACTTTTCAGAAAGTCACCCGTCATGATATTGCTCTCGTCCAAACACGCTTAACTCTAAAAATTTCTTTATCCTCACTCAATCACTAAAAAATTTTTTTTTAATATTAACATGATAATTTTGTGCGGTGTTACAAGCTAAGTGTGTCAGTGTCATGTATAATCTTCGTTTGATCCGTCATTCAACTTGTAGCTATTGTCACCCGTATCCACTGTCCACTTATAACTTGTTTTTTGATCAATATTCAATTAAAATTTTAAAATAAAATAAAATCGTGCAAGTTGAAATTATATATATATATATATATGAACGATTTAATAACTTATGTATTTTTAAAATATAAAAAGATGAAGTGAAAAATCAAAATTATTAAACTAGTTTGGATTACCAAAATTGCCTTCCACTGCAGTCGTAAAAAGAAGATATTACGTAATTAGCCAGCTTCTATTAGGTTTACGGATAAACAAATTATTACGTAATTAGCCATTTTCCTTATAAAAAGAAGATAGTCTTTTTCTAGCATATACGGAGCAGCGGTTCAAAAAAAAAAAAAAAAATTTGGAAAGTTCCAAGCAAGTGACGGCCAAGTCGATCCATATTCCATGCTATTTAAATAATAATAAATCAGATCAATTCCCTCGGATGACACGTATAGGCATACGTGGATGGTAGGTGTTTTTGTTACGATAAAGTTTTATAAAACTTTTTTAATTTTTAATTTATTGTTTTTTGGTTTATTTTAAAATTTAGTTAGACTAATTTTAGGAAAATAAGACCTGATAATATGTAAATTGAGGTTAATTGGTCAGACTTGAAATGGGGATACTAATTTGATCTCCATTTTAAAATCATTTAGTTAATGGCTTTTACAAATTTATGGGTGAATCATACCATAATCTAACTTTTCACTCATTTTCTAACTCGAATGTTAATTTTTCTTCTTCTCTATACCAATCCTTTGAAAATTGGATTTTTTTTCTTCAGAATAATAACAAATTTAAAATAATTTTTAAGATTAGATATAAAAAAAAAACTATTTTCGAGTATTGGTTTACACCAGAAACTGCGGGTTTAGAAAAAAATGTTCATGAAGACTTGAACTCAAGACCTTGGATTGTGGGACCAACATGTTTTCACTAAGCTGCACTATTTTAGTAATATATGTTCAAAACTAAATATATTCTTATCAAAAAGATAGAATTTGAACTCAAAATCATATTTGTATTTTTTTTATAGATAGTTATATTTTTTTAACATAATTATATTTTTACTTTATTAACTTATAAGTATCATTTGACCTGTATAGAATTAAGAGTTATAATTTTTATTGAATATTTTATATAATTTTAAAAAATAACAATTATAATTATTATTCGGAAAAATACATACAAATATATAGGAGTTAAACCTCTTAGATTGAAAATATGATGAAGCGGAAAATTAGAACTCACGAATTTGAATATAAAATCGTATTTGTGTTTTTCTTTTTGTAAATAGTTATATTTTTTCCCCATAGTTATATCTACTTTAATGACTTATAAATATCATTTAACCTATATAGAAATAAGAGTTAAAAATTTTATATAATTTTAAAAAATAACTGGAAATTATAATTATTATCTAAAAAAATACATACAAAATGGAAGAGTTAAACTAATTATATTGAAAATATAATGATATTTATAAGTCAATAAAAATTGTAACTCTTATTTCTATACATGTTAAATGATATTTATAAGTCATTAAAGTAGATATAATTATGTGAAAAAAATATATACAAAAAAAAACACAAATATGATTTTGGGTTTGAATTCTACCTTTTTTGATAAAAATACATTTATTTTTGAACTTATATCACTAAAATAGTGTAGCTTAGTGGAAATATGTTGGTCCCATAACCCACAAGTTTAGGAATCGAATCACACCTATTTGTTTTTTTTTTTTGTTTTTATAAATGAATAAGCTATATTAATTACATCTCCTATCATATTAATAAAAGCTTCTATCGTCTAGCGACTAACGGTCATGACATTGAAGTTGAATCAATTGGTCCTGAGTTCAAGTCTTGTACAAAGCTTCACTTTTTTTTAATAAAGTAATGAAACCCGCAGTTTAAAATTGCGGGTCTGCTCCAAACTTAATTCCTTCCTACACTCGAAAATAATTTTTTCATACCTAATCTTCCTTCCTACACTCGAAAATAGCTTTTTTTCATACCTAATCTTAGAAATTATTTTAAATTTGTTATTATTCTGGAAAAAATCCATGAAAATAAGTGGTTACTCCTTCATCACATATCATTAAAATCCTGTTATATGTTATATGTGACGTGGTCATTAATGACAATTAATAACAACTAACAAGCATAATGTTACGAGTACCAAATACAAAATTTAGAAAAAGAATAAAAATGTGATTATCTCACATCGACTAAAAGATTAGAATTCTTATAATATACAAGGAGGAAAAACGCTTACAGACCGTGATCTTTGGGTCACCACCCATTTTCATTGGGAGCAGGCGTATCTAACCGATAACACGTGCCGTGCCGAGCCGCAACCACAACCTATTTGGGTCATGACGAGAACGGACCGATCTGATTGTTTTGGGGTGACCACCCAAAGCTATCATCTTATCCCCTCTTCCTTTCTTTTCAAAACTCGAGGGTACAACGCAGAAGCGGTTAGTCAAATTTCTAAAGCCATTACGGGTCTTGGATTCGGAACGCTATTCAAACCGATGTAATCCGGCGCGTTTTCAGAATTAAGGACAAGGATCTTCCATTTCGACTCTACACACTAACGTTATTGTAGTCCTACGGGAGTTTTCCTTAAGTTTGATGTTTTTTTTACAGTTTTCAGAAGAAGTACTTAAAAAAAAAAGTTTCCTACATATCCTCGGTGTTGAAAAATCAGTAGAGCGGGTGTTACATCTTAGTATCTTACCCATATAAGGAGGATTACTGTATATTTACTCTCATTTTAGTACTCTTACTTGACCTAGGAATTTCGCTTTCCCTTTGTTTGAGAATTCTTAATACTTGACTAAAATTATTTATTCATGCTCAACAATCAACACAAGAATTTGATCAAGAAAATGCAACTATTGTGATGGCAAGATTGTGTTCTTAAAAGGTGGAGGTAATTGATCAATTTACTGATGCAGGAAGGTTTTGATGCTACACAATAGTTTTATAGGACTCTAATACGTCGTAGTTGGAATCTTACATTTTTCCCTCCTAACTTCTTCTCTCGCTTCTGCTGTAGTCGGATTTATCACAATTACACCAAACTGACAACAAGCAATGTTGTATAACCCACAACCATGACAACAAAGTCTACTGTAACATGAATATGTAACTATAAATTTGTAACAATACATTGGATCTGAATATATGATTGCCCTATTCTTTATTTCATCTTTCTTTCTCTCGCTTTTGTCATACTTGCACGAATGCAAACTGCAACAACCCAATATTCAACACTGCAAATACCCGACCCGACAAACATGATAACACAGTTTACTTTAACATGAATCTGCATATTAACGTACAATAACAATTTATAAAACAACTTACCATTTTACTTGAAATGTATCACACATACATGTTGGCACATTCAGTACATAGCCGCTAGTAACATATATTAACTCGTACTAGTAAATTACTAAATTAAAGTTGGACGTAGTAAAAGTAGTTTTTTTTATATGACATACAATTCGAGTATTATATGTTGATTAGTTCATGAAAGCATGCTCAAGTGACAGATGGATAGACCATCCATCATGTTGTACACGAACTATAAGGAAAAGTCAAACTTTATCAAAATCAATCTTCTACAGCTCTCCAAAAAATTGTCTGCCCCTTCAACTCATTAATCGAACCCTAATTTCATGCCAACCACAAAACACGTACGTATATCCCTTTGCAAGGCAATTCGCCTAGGGTTTAGCAAACACATTTTTCTGTGACACACAATCTTATTACAAACTGATTTTTGTGTTAGTGCAAATGAAATCTACATTACAAGAAATAAATGTTACACGACACTTGGTTTAACTACGAGATCTAGCGAAAGAGAAGATCAAGGGTGGGTCGGTGGCCTAGGATTATCGAGATTATTGGAGATTATAATCGCGGAAGATTATTCTGCCTATTTTTTTCATCCAGTTCAACGTGCATTATCGAGATTATTAGAGATTATTGTGAAATTTTAATCTCCCAATTAATCTACCTATCTCCGCCAAACGGACCCCAAATGAGATCTTTTGGGTTGAAGGGAACCAAAAAGATGAAATTTATCCTAAAATTTTCAACATTCTTTTGTTAGTATGAAATAGAGAATATCATTTAGATTAATCTCTTAATATTTTAGAAAGAGAATATTATGTTTTTATAATTATTTTTACTCATATAAACTATTTTAATAATCTAATCTATAATCTTTGTCTAATATAAAATATTTATTGTAAATAATTCCCTCTATTTAAGCTAAAAGAATTCTCTCTCATCTAATATATATATATATATATATATATATATATATATATATATATATATATATATATATATATATATATATATATATATATATATATATATATATATATAAAGGGAATAAAGTGGAGTTTATAATTTTGGTGAGATTGATATAATAATAGGTAAATATAATAAAAAAGCATAATTTATTGATAAGACAAATATAAACATAGGCCAAATAAAGCAATAACCCCACCCCAAAGTGGCCTCTCACTCTTCACCACTAGGCCACTAATAAAAGAAATAACAACAAATGAGGTGTGAAGGCATTAGACATGTAGTGTTCTTGACCAAAGAAGGATGTAACACGTACTTCATAATATAACTATATTTTAGTTTACCAATCTCATTTTTTATTACTTATATGTTGACTTAACCATATAGAGATTACTTTAATAGCTTACCATAAATTTGCATTCTTGTTTCCTTTTCGAATGATAATAACTCAGTAATATATAAACACCATTTTTACTACAATTGTATTGGCCATCATTATCCAAACAAGAATTGTCTAAATAATTTCATTCTGTTTCGATAATTTATATTATCACTATGAACATATCAAAATATATATAATGTAGTTATCGTTCTATTGTAATAAAATATGAATTCAACAACGAATACTTCTACATTTTTAACTAGTTTTCTTATGCTCATATTAAAACTTTGCTAGTCACAATTATCGTAATATTTTAATGATAAAATTAATTAAAATATCCTAAATGTATAGGGGCGGTAACTTTATATCACAAACTTTTAACATGAATAAAAATAACACAATTTTCATTATACAGGGTAACACGCTGACATAAAAACTTACTTTCAGCAACGAAGAATTCCTAGCTCCCTTTTCCCCACCGAATGTCATAACATGGCCCAACACATTAGGGAGAAATATAATGTGAAAATAAAGTCGACAAGGTGAGTATGTTGCCACTATTGTTGAGCACGAGAACACACAAAGAACATGTGCCACACATATGATGAGTGTAAAATGTAACACTTTTTAGACTTTAGATTCATGCATTTCATACCCCATTTTACTCTCTCATACATTTCTACTTGTATGAAAAGCGTTCACTTTCTGCATTTCGCTATCTACCTTGGATTTTATGTGTTTCAGGCATTTACAACATCAATTGTGTCATAATTACATCCTTCCAGAAGTTAGAGCTTAAATGAAGACTCTATATGACTGAGGAACTAGAACACAAGTCTCCTAAATATGCCTTCAAGTGAAGATCCACAATTTGAAGCTACATATGAGCGAAACAACCAAGCAAAGTGGCCAAGGAAACCGTGGCGAAACGGCATGTCTACAACTAGCTTGTGGCCGTAAGAATGACGTATGGAGGCCGTTGGTTTGTTATTTCGACTACCGCTAAGAAGGAAATCAAATCTTCCGATTGTAACTTTGGAAGGTGTAACGCCCATAATTTTGGAGTGTTTTCGTTTTTTATTATTTTTATTTTTTTTATCGATATTTTAATAGATTGAATATTTTATTAAAATTTTTTTAAGACGTAAAATATGTTTCCGAGTATATTTATATTTTTGGATACGTTCACGTAGATTCGTAGTATAATTTTCGGAAAAGTCGGGAACGTTTTCCGATCTGAAAAGCCTGTTCAATGTATTTCGAACTAGTTATTTCCGCTTTTCTTTTTCCCTTATTTCTTTTATTCTTTTTTTTTTTCTGGCCTATTGGGCTTCTCAAATTGTTGAAGCTTATCGATGAGCTGCTGCAATTCCTGCCCAGGCTACCCACCCTTGACCCTGCAGCCCGACCTCTCACCAGCCCGACCCTTCTCTCTCACGCTATCTCCCTCTCTCACGCTATCTCCCTCTTTGATGCCTTGTAGCCTTTCCCCGCTTTGCAAGCTAACCCTCTCATCTCACCTCTCTTCACTACCTCACAAGCAGCACATCCCCTGTGAACTCTCCTTCCCTCACCTTCTTTGGATACCGACGCTGCTGGAAGAGAAGATCGAGCAGCCTCTGTTGCCGCCCATTGGAGCCGCCCTCGAAGCCAACCAAGCGTCGCCGAACGCAGGGAGCTGCACTGCTATGCTTCTCCTTCTCCTCTGTTTAATCTCTCTCTGCAACGCTTCGCCGGGGCCAGTGCCGCTAGGAGAGCCACATATGGGCCGCCTTGATCCATCTCCTTTCCTTCTTCTCTCTGTCGGGTATAAAACTGGCAGCCCAGCCAAACGCCGGATCCCATTGGCCGTCCGCTACCCTTCTGCAACCGCCAGAGGAGCCATCGGAGCCGCCTTCCCCTGGAACCGGAACCCTCACCGCCGCCCTCTGAGCTTCCCCTTCCCCTTCTGCGCTATACAAAGGTTGAAGAAACCTAATTTCATTGTTTAATTCAGGCCCCATACTTGTGGCTTAATTGCAGAGTGTACCCACTTTCTTATATATTTCGGTTTTTACCCCCCATCTCTTGGAAATTGTTGTGTATACCCTGCTGAATTGTATTATTGTAGTCTCGACACCATATTCTTAAAATGTGCAGCTTTTGCCCTTGGGTATAACTTATAATTTTGACCCAAAGCTTATTTCGGAAATGGCCGAGTTTTGTGAGTTTCTTTGTTGCCGGAAAAGTAGACTTAGGTTTTTATCCATGTTTATAAATTTGGTATGGATCGTCCTGGAAAGCGTTTTTGCGAGTTTTAATCCTTATTTTAAAAGCGGGACTTTCCGTATATTTTATGCCTCGATGGATTAATTTCGAGTTATGACTCAAGGGTTTAATTGCGGGCTTTTAGCATTTGCTTTTGAAAATGAGTTTACCTTAGAATATTATATCTTATATATTACGATCAAATTTAGCGTATTAGCTAAATTTGTGTACCTTTGGTTTTAGGTCCGGAAGCGCCCCGATAAAGGCCTAACAAGTCCAAGTTCGACATCCGTCTTTTGACGTCATGTGAGTTACCTTCTTCCTCGATCTAGTTATGATTAGTATTAGTATCATGCTAGGCTGGATCTAACACAACTTAGAGAGAATGTCAAGTAGTGGCCTTGGACCGTATATAGATGTTGGATGGTTATGAGTAGTGTGATGTTTCGGTACGATCATAGGATGATCTTCGAGATTAGGAGTTGAACCTAGCATGCTAGGGTTTTGACCTCATATAGGTTTTGGGAGACTAGAAGTCCGAGGGCTTCTAGCTTGTTGGTTAGTTATTGATTGTGTGTCTTGTCTGATCAGGCGATGTGTTACATTCCTACGGGAAATTGAGTACGGGATTTAGCGGGTTTAGCTTTGGGACAGGTAAGTCTCCGGACTTACTTAGCTCGTATTCTCTGTATTAGTTTCAATGCGTGTTTGGTGGTGTGTGTTTATTGTTTATGTGTGTGTTTATTGCTTATGTTATAACATCTAAACCGGTAATAGGACCACCGACTTTATATGTTTATATTTGGCCCAAGTGTATGATAACGGGCGGTGACCGCTTGTCCAGTCCAAAATGGGGATGACTGGGAGGTGCCTTGCGACCAGCCCATCGGGTGATGCTGATCCGCATCAAGTACAAACCCGTATGGTGAAAGGGGACAAGGGCGAGATCTTTAAGATTCTCGTGTCACAAAAGAAGTTGAATTAGAACGGGATATGACCTAATAATAAAAAGATAATAAACCGGATTGTGTGTTTTGGAACATGTTGTGTGTTTATGATGCCTTATGTGTGTGTGTGCCAATACCATGATTCTAATGCCTTGAATGCTAGCTAACGGTTTTATACCGATATTGTTGTAGTTGCCTTGCAGGTTAGGGGTGCGGCCGAGAGATCCGGAAGAGTGGGCAGCCGGGGTCCGTACATTTTAGGATGGGTTTTGGGGGTTGTTTTATGTATTGTTTAGGGTATTATGTATGTCGCGCGTATGGAGGTTGCCTTTAGCATTGTATCTCGGCTGAAGTCTTTCGTTGTTTTCTTTTGGGGTTCATATCATTGCATTAAAATGAATTTCGGTTTTGCCTTTATTTGTGTCTTGTTGTAAGATCCAGTGAAATTGTTGTCAGGCTAAGGGTCGGGACCCATTGTGAGGTCCTAACCCGTAGCGCTCCGAATCCCGCGGATTCGGGGTGTTACAAAAGTGGTATCAGAGCCCTAGGTTGACAACAATGGCACTCACAATCTTCTAAAGGCCGAATAAGGAATAAACAGAACCCCGCGGGTTCTGAGTTTTCGATTTTAAAAAAAACACATGCATGAGTCGGGGTAGAATGTACGGACCACCACTCCTTCCGCTGATCTCGGCAGCTTAGTTTATTGGATTTTGGTATGTATATATATGTATATAGATATGGATATGAGGTTTGTAGTTATGCATGATAGAATTGATGTGTATCTTTGTGATTGTATGTTGCATGACGAACTGAATATATGTGTATAGTTATATATGTGGACATTTATATGTTTTGGACCTTGTATTGTTGTAATGGAATGCCGAATGCGTGATATTAGTAGTACTATGGACTTAGGACTTATATAGTTATGGATACGTATTCCTATTATATATAGTAGCATATGGAGATATAGGACCTTTTAGTTAAGATGCTATTATGATATCATCGCCTTGGACGACGTAGTTTGACTTAGGATAGTGTACATACGAGGACGAATATGCTCAAGTATCGAGTTGAGAGCTACGTTCGGGCGAACACCTTGGAGTTCTTGTACTTCTTTGAAGAGGATGTCGAAGAGGAGGATTAGAGATGACGTAAACGAAGGACAATCAAGTAAAAGAAAACTCGAGACAACTTAAGAGAAATCGAGATGGAGAGCATACAAGTAAAGGGGAGCAACGTTAAGATACATAAGTGGCTATAAAGAAACCGGGATTGTACGAGGACCAGACCAATAGAGATAACGAAATTAAGTCTTCAAGAAGACGCATGGACAACTAAAGATGTGAAGTTTACTTTAGGCTCCAAAGCATTGGAGTCAAGAGGAAAAAAAAAAAAAGTAAGTTTCAACATTACGAGAGTTATGAGGAGAAGGGCATGGTGGGGATTCATGTGGAGTTGACCGATTTCCATTATGAAGATATGACTAAGAAACGCCAAGAAGGAGGAAGTGTGTATAAATGATGACCCCAAAAAGATAAAAGACGAAATGAAGAGCTTTGGTCGAGAGATTTAAGATACTAACCAAGAGGAACGCGAGTGGATGCTAGATAAGGTTATAACATTTGAGAAGGTGCTCTTGAAAGACATCAAGGAAGAATGGTTAAGTCTATGAGAGGGAGTTATATAAAACAATAAGGCAAAGAAGATATAGTTACCTTATAAAGAAGAGGAAGCATGGAATGAGGAAAGCACTAACGGAGTTTAAGGTAAAGTACCCCAAGGAGGGTAGCCTTCATGAGAAGGTAGCATGAGAAGTGTAGTAGAATAATAAGTTGTTGACTTCGGAGAAGGTCAAATACAATTTAAGCGGTGACAACTAAGAACGCACAGGTGCGAGTTGTCTATTGGTGAGTGTAGAGGGGATGAGTAAACAAGATTATGGGCATACAGAGGATTTGGATGACCTTATGCGACCTTTGTAGGTCATGGAATTGGCATATGGGAGAACGACACGAATTAGAGATTTTAAAGTTTGACCACTGTAAAAGGGGAAGTAGTAAATCAAGAAGAAGGTAAGGTGTCAAGGAGGTGGTACGTAAACGGGAGTATACAGAGGATGCAGGGTTTGAAATGGGTGATATGTTACCGCGGGCAAGAGATAAGTCAAGTTGCTAGACTCACACGGAAGAGACATGGTGGCTATGGCGTGAAAGGAGGACCTAGATAAGGGCAATGTTGCGAGCTTAAAGTTTATGAATGTTGGCCCTGAAGAAGTAATGAGTAGGATATTTCAGTGATTTGGGAGGGGAAACTTCTTCTAGCGTTTTCACGGGGCTTACTGGTACGCTTGTGAAGTTGTTCATGGAATGCCAAGAGATGTATAAGGCAACTAACAAGGGTAAGAGAAGACCGAAGCTTTGAAATTTGATGTCGACAAGAGATGTACAAAAAGTATATGGAAGGTTGAAGTTAGAACCTCTACCGTCGGGTTGACCTTACAGAAGGAAAGTGAAGTATAATTTCTACTTGAAGAAAGGATGTCCATGGTGAATGCTTCTGTAGAATATGAAGAGCTATTTTCATATGTTGGGATGCCGCGGAAAGTGAAGAAGATAAGGTCAATTGTTTTGAAACACGGTTAAGTCCTACCGATTGGACCCTTATGGTAGCACATAAGTGAGAAACCTTAGAAGATTTTTAGAATCATGTCATCAAAGAGGGAAAATGAGATTAAGTTAAATGAATACTTAAATAAGGCCCCAAGAGTCAAGAGACTCGAGCAAGTCTCTCGATTTCAGGAGATGAAAAATATTTAAAAGAAGACGGTCAACATTGTAGATAAAGATGGAGCAATACACGTGTTTGAAAGACGTCACCCCATCAGATAAGAGGAGATTCATTAGTGCACTGTTTTGTATGAGACAAAATAAGGAAAGACAAAAAAAAAAAAAAGAGATATCACGGATTCCAATACATCGGAACGTTGATTTTTCCACTAAGGTTGAGTTTGACGCACCTCCGATATCCAAGGCGTTGTATAGAATGACACTTGTGAAGAGACATGAGTTGTGGAAGCGAGGGAAGGAGCAGTTGTAAGAACTTATTGAAAAGAGTTCATTAGATTTAATGAAATGCTATGGAGAACTCCGAATGCTATCTTAAACTCTTGATTTGAAGTGGTTATGGAGAACACCAGTTTGCGGAAAAAGAGACGATTATCTCCGCTTGTACATCAATTACCGTTAGTTGAACAAGATAATGGTGAAAGACAAGTATCACTTTCAACGAATTGACGATCTACTCGATCAGTCACAAGGGTTAGTAGTTTCTTCTAAAATTGATTTGAGGGTTGAATGTCACCAAGTGAGAATTCGAGACTCGGATGTTGCAAATACGGCTTTCCGGAAAAACCATGGTCACTACGAGTTGTAGTGATTCCATAAGGGCTTACTAATGCCCCGAATAAGATAATTTTGGTCTACTCTTGAAGAAGAGAGAAGTTGTATGACAAGTTGCCTCGGGATGGAAACCCCGAAGGATGTGAGAGAAGTTACAAGTTTCTTGGTCATGCCGGTCACTTCCGGATTTGTGGAGATATTCTCCAAAGTAAAACCATCTACCGGTAAACCTACTTCGGAAGATAAAGAAGTTTATGTGGAACGAAAAGAAGGACAATGGAGTGTAAGAATTAAGAGAAGATTAATTGGTGCAACTGTTTTGAATTTGCCTCGAGGTATGATGGGTTTAAAGTGTACAAGTGATTCTCCAAGACATGGTCTTGATTGAGTTTTGAAGAACGAGGTAAAGATGATATCATCCGCGTCTCGTTAGTAGTAGCAGTATGAAGTAAAGTACTTTCTTCATCACTTAGAACTTGCAACAAGAACTGAGGAAACGTAACATCAAAGTTTCGTGTGACAAGAACTAGAGCCGATAGTGTAGATTGGAAGTTTGACCTTCTTTGTTAAAGACAAGAAAAGAAGAAACATAATAAAAATATTGTAGTGAGAAAGACCCGAGTAGGAAGTTGAGTTTGAGATGTACCGGACCTTTTTGAGATCTAGCGCGAGTTGGAGAAGTGGCTTACAAGTGGGTGTTGCCACTTGGAGTTTCATGTGTATCAATCGAGAGCGTGTGTACATGACTTCAAGATATGTCGTCAGTCGTGATGATCCAGTCGAGACGAGTAGCCAATGAGGCTAATTGAAAGACGTAGAATAGTATCCTTGGTTGAGTTTTACGTTGAGCTAGTCTCATCAATAGAATCGGCGTATTGACCTAGTTCTTTCCTTGATCGAGTTGTGTGCGTGTGTAGTGTTATATGTAGTTGTACCCGTGTGAGAGTGTGTTGTATGATCTATTAGACTTGATGGGATAGTTTGAGTAGATTGTGGGTATAGATTAGAAGGTTTAAGCCTTCTTAGTTTGAGGGTTCATACCTCGGCCTTAAGGAACGAGAAGTTCGACACATAGCAAGTTTCGGGACGAAACTTGTTTTAAGGGAGATCTAATGTAACGCCCATAATTTTGGAGTGTTTTCGTTTTTTATTATTTTTATTTTTTTTTATCGATATTTTAATAGATTGAATATTTTATTAAAATTTTTTTAAGACGTAAAATATGTTTCCGAGTATATTTATATTTTTGGATACGTTCACGTAGATTCGTAGTATAATTTTCGGAAAAGTCGGGAACGTTTTCCGATCTGAAAAGCCTGTTCAATGTATTTCGAACTAGTTATTTCCGCTTTTCTTTTTCCCTTATTTCTTTTATTCTTTTTTTTTTCTGGCCTATTGGCCTTCTCAAATTGTTGAAGCTTATCGATGAGCTGCTGCAATTCCTGCCCAGGCTACCCACCCTTGACCCTGCAGCCCGACCTCTCACCAGCCCGACCCTTCTCTCTCACGCTATCTCCCTCTCTCACGCTATCTCCCTCTTTGATGCCTTGTAGCCTTTCCCCGCTTTGCAAGCTAACCCTCTCATCTCACCTCTCTTCACTACCTCACAAGCAGCACATCCCCTGTGAACTCTCCTTCCCTCACCTTCTTTGGATACCGACGCTGCTGGAAGAGAAGATCGAGCAGCCTCTGTTGCCGCCCATTGGAGCCGCCCTCGAAGCCAACCAAGCGTCGCCGAACGCAGGGAGCTGCACTGCTATGCTTCTCCTTCTCCTCTGTTTAATCTCTCTCTGCAACGCTTCGCCGGGGCCAGTGCCGCTAGGAGAGCCACATATGGGCCACCTTGATCCATCTCCTTTCCTTCTTCTCTCTGTCGGGTATAAAACTGGCAGCCCAGCCAAACGCCGGATCCCATTGGCCGTCCGCTACCCTTCTGCAACCGCCAGAGGAGCCATCGGAGCCGCCTTCCCCTGGAACCGGAACCCTCACCGCCGCCCTCTGAGCTTCCCCTTCCCCTTCTGCGCTATACAAAGGTTGAAGAAACCTAATTTCATTGTTTAATTCAGGCCCCATACTTGTGGCTTAATTGCAGAGTGTACCCACTTTCTTATATATTTCGGTTTTTACCCCCCATCTCTTGGAAATTGTTGTGTATACCCTGCTGAATTGTATTATTGTAGTCTCGACACCATATTCTTAAAATGTGCAGCTTTTGCCCTTGGGTATAACTTATAATTTTGACCCAAAGCTTATTTCGGAAATGACCGAGTTTTGTGAGTTTCTTTGTTGCCGGAAAAGTAGACTTAGGTTTTTATCCATGTTTATAAATTTGGTATGGATCGTCCTGGAAAGCGTTTTTGCGAGTTTTAATCCTTATTTTAAAAGTGGGACTTTCCGTATATTTTATGCCTCGATGGATTAATTTCGAGTTATGACTCAAGGGTTTAATTGCGGGCTTTTAGCATTTGCTTTTGAAAATGAGTTTACCTTAGAATATTATATCTTATATATTACGATCAAATTTAGCGTATTAGCTAAATTTGTGTACCTTTGGTTTTAGGTCCGGAAGCGCCCCGATAAAGGCCTAACAAGTCCAAGTTCGACATCCGTCTTTTGACGTCATGTGAGTTACCTTCTTCCTCGATCTAGTTATGATTAGTATTAGTATCATGCTAGGCTGGATCTAACACAACTTAGAGAGAATGCCAAGTAGTGGCCTTGGACCGTATATAGATGTTGGATGGTTATGAGTAGTGTGATGTTTCGGTACGATCATAGGATGATCTTCGAGATTAGGAGTTGAACCTAGCATGCTAGGGTTTTGACCTCATATAGGTTTTGGGAGACTAGAAGTCCGAGGGCTTCTAGCTTGTTGGTTAGTTATTGATTGTGTGTCTTGTCTGATCAGGCGATGTGTTACATTCCTACGGGAAATTGAGTACGGGATTTAGCGGGTTTAGCTTTGGGACAGGTAAGTCTCCGGACTTACTTAGCTCGTATTCTCTGTATTAGTTTCAATGCGTGTTTGGTGGTGTGTGTTTATTGTTTATGTGTGTGTTTATTGCTTATGTTATAACATCTAAACCGGTAATAGGACCACCGACTTTATATGTTTATATTTGGCCCAAGTGTATGATAACGGGCGGTGACCGCTTGTCCAGTCCAAAATGGGGATGACTGGGAGGTGCCTTGCGACCAGCCCATCGGGTGATGCTGATCCGCATCAAGTACAAACCCGTATGGTGAAAGGGGACAAGGGCGAGATCTTTAAGATTCTCGTGTCACAAAAGAAGTTGAATTAGAACGGGATATGACCTAATAATAAAAAGATAATAAACCGGATTGTGTGTTTTGGAACATGTTGTGTGTTTATGATGCCTTATGTGTGTGTGTGCCAATACCATGATTCTAATGCCTTGAATGCTAGCTAACGGTTTTATACCGATATTGTTGTAGTTGCCTTGCAGGTTAGGGGTGCGGCCGAGAGATCCGGAAGAGTGGGCAGCCGGGGTCCGTACATTTTAGGATGGGTTTTGGGGGTTGTTTTATGTATTGTTTAGGGTATTATGTATGTCGCGTGTATGGAGGTTGCCTTTAGCGTTGTATCTCGGCTGAAGTCTTTCGTTGTTTTCTTTTGGGGTTCATATCATTGCATTAAAATGAATTTCGGTTTTGCCTTTATTTGTGTCTTGTTGTAAGATCCAGTGAAATTGTTGTCAGGCTAAGGGTCGGGACCCATTGTGAGGTTCTAACCCGTAGCGCTCCGAATCCCGCGGATTCGGGGTGTTACAGAAGGACTATATTTTGTGTAACTCTAGACTCCGAGAATTCCTCTATATATTGATAGGTCAGCTGTAGGGTTAGATACGCTGATTCATCCCGAATTACGCTTCATTCAGATTCTCTTTACCCTAGCCATCAAGTAGTTGTTAGGTTTGGTTTGAAGGTTATTCTATAGGAACCAAACAATTGTAAGTTTTTTTTTTTCTAATTGTATATATTTTTAATTGAATAATTTGTGATATCTTAGTGTCACTCAATCGATGACAAAATTGAATAATCACATACATGTTAGCAATGTGAATAAATTTAACGGGTGAAAATAAATTTGTGTTAGCTTAACCTCCAAAATATCCATAACCACCAATATGATTTTCAATTTTGTCCTCGATTGAGTGACACTAAGATATCACAAATTATTCAATAAAAAGTAATATAAAGATTAATTAATAAATATGTTTACATGAACAATTTCAAAGAAAAAAAATTGTACAAATAAATATCAAATTATATAACACGAATCGAAATCATCAAAATTACACAAAATCTGAAAAATAATATTGTGAGAAAATGTAATGAAATAATTTAAAAATATGTAAAGGCACATATATTGCCCAAAAAAGATATACTATTGTGAGTTTTAATACATTATAACTAAAAAAAAAAAAATTGTTTTGAAGAGGACGCGTTGATTGGGCGCGTGGAAAGCTTCAATAACAGGTGGAAAGCTTAACTGGGCGCACTAAGCTCGTGATTCTTTATAAATACTGACCCTACGAACTTCATTTCTCATCCTCCCTTGTTTAGAACAACACACCCATTTCTATCGCTACTTTTATCCCCGTTATCTTTCCACTCTCTATCCCTCTCTATCGCATTTCTCTATCTTCGCGTCCGTCCTTCAATTTCGAGGTTCATTTCTATCAAACAATCCTGTTTCACTTTTCATTTTGAATTTGCCGATGGAACTGATTGTTTTTGTTGTTAATTTTTTAATATGTGGCCTTAAAGAGTGTTGTTAGAACGGTGATTTGAGATTTCGGTGAGAAACTAGGGCTATGGTGGCTGAAGATAGGAGAATCATGAAGCTATTGCAAGAGGATGGAGGAAGAACAATAGTGAACGAAGAGGACAACGAAATTATGAACAAAGAGATGGTTTCTTCGCAAGCCTTCTCGATTTCCATTAACATTCAACGTCCATTGAAACGAACAATCGTCGTCGGATTCGCTCTTACACCGAAGAAGACGAACAGGTTTTTGCAGCCCAAGTTTGAAGCTGTTGCCAGGTATATTTTACTGTATTTGAAAATGCCAGGCTATTGGTTGAATCGTTGACGATTTTTTATTCTTTGTGTTACTTGTGTCGAATATGCTGTCATGTTGTATGTGGCTGTGATAATACGAGTAATGAGAATCGTAGGTTTACGGAATGCTTTATGGAATCTAGACTTCCAATTATATAGGGAAAGATGGAAATCTCCCTTACTATTATCACTTGCTCCCATTTTGAAATTCTGCCGACATTCTGCTCCTTCTCATTGGTCCTTGGCTTTTGGGAAGAAAGTGGTAGGTGTTGTGCTAATCTTGTACAGCTAAAGACTATAGTGACCACTGACCGTAAAATCTCAGTTGATTTTTAGTCTTGTAGTGGAATTTTTATATTTTTTAACCTTTTGCCCATCCTACCTTGCAAAGTTTTTTAGTCTTATGTGATTTTTCATTTTTATGATAAAGGTGTATAGCTTTTATTGAGAATTAGTGATCCCACATTTGTTACACTGTCTCAATCATCACTGTCTAATGTAGGAATTTTGTTAGTTTTCTTCCATCCCTTTCCAGAAGGAATATTTAGTTGTCCTTTAGTTTGTTGGCTCTTGTTATTTTGGAATCGTAAAAATCTACTCAATACTATCATTGATATTAGGTCTGTGTTTTCTTGATATTTTTACCTTTCAATAAATTCTCCAATCTCACAAACTTTTGGTTATAACTAGACAAGTTACCCTTTGGAGCGGCTTTCTTTAGGGGCTAGTCATCTTAGTCTTGACTTTTGAACAGTCAGCCTTGGTTGCTGTTGTCTAGAACCTGGTGAATGAGTATTTGATGTCTGTGCCAATCTTTAGCAGCTGCTAAATGCATTATACTTTTTTTTCTTTTTTTTTTTTGCAGGCTCAAGGGTATATCTTTCGTTCCTATCGATCTAAACAAGCCTCTCTCGGAGCAGGGTCCTTTTAACATCCTGTTGCATAAGGTAATCCTTTGTTCAAATAATGAAAAATGTTTGTGTCCTAAATCTTTCTGAAATAGCACACAAGTTTTAACTTGTATATGATGTCTTTGCTCTTTTCTTGCAGTTATTTGAAAAAGAATGGTGCCGGATTCTTGAGGTGGGTTACACAATAACCTAGCTATTCATCTCCTAAACATGAATATGCAGAATGCAAGCTTTTTTATCTGTGCATGGCAATTTTAGAGTGAAAATTTGTCTTTTAGCTCTAGATTGTACTATAGAGGATAGGAACGGTGCACTTGTGCTTTATATTCTTGCTTCTTACCTGTGGATGATATTTTGCAGGATTACAGACTTGCACATCCCGATGTCATTGTTCTTGATCCACCAAATGCAATTAAACACCTTCGCAACAGGCAGTCAATGTTGCAAGATGTTGCTGACTTGAAACTGTCCAACTCATACGGTAATCTTACTGAATTAATGTTACTGCCTTAAAAGCGACTTGCTTCGCTTACAAATTGCATGTTTCAACTTTGAAAGGTTTTTACCTGCATCAACACCTATGATTTTTTTTTTCTGCAGGAACAATTGGAGTTCCGGGACAACTAGTCGTAAAAGGGGGTGCGTCATCAATCCCTCTTGCAGTTGCTAAAGCTGGACTATCATTTCCTATTGGTAAGCCAGTGCAACTTCTCTGTTATGCAACTTTGCATTACCATCATAGCAGCTCTTTGTAATACTTACACTATTCACTAATGCTACTACAAGTAGATCTTTGAATTTTTGGTACTTTTTATGCAAGGAAGTAATGTTACATGTATGATGTAATTGTGCAGTTGCAAAGCCATTTTATGCGGATGGAAGTGCCAAGTCGCACCAACTTTCCCTCGCTTATGATTCATATTCCCTTACGAAACTTGAACCACCTCTGGTCTTGCAGGAGTTTGTCAACCATGGTAATCTCTTTTTCTCCTACATGTAATGTTTAGATTCTTTACCATATGCATACCGAGCATCTGCAAAATTGGCTTTCATCTCTGATTGTACTTTGGTATCTCTTGCTAATGTTAGGAGGTGTGCTCTTCAAAGTCTATGCTTTTGGAGATGTTGTAAAGGTCGTGAGACGGTTCTCTTTACCAAATGTTAATAAACACGAAATCTCAGAAAATTCGGGCATGTTCCGCTTTCCAAGGGTATCTTGTGCAGCAGCTTCAGCAGATGATGCAGACCTAGATCCAGAGATTGGAGGTAACTTAGCAAAATGCCTTCACTGCCTTAGGATGAAGCCTTGCACTCAAATCTACATATGTTGTAGGTATTACACATAAGGCCTATTGAACACTAAACTGACAGTCTTTCCTACATTGCAGATCACCCGCCTCAACCTTTATTGGAAAAACTGGCAAGAGATCTTTGCCGCCGACGGGTAGGCTTTTTCCCTGATATCTTATCTATATTACTTCAGTTTTCTTGATCTTCTGTTATTAAAATTGCTCCATTTTTTGTATATTGGATAATGTAGGGTCTTCGGCTATTCAATCTAGATATCATTCGAGAACACGGGAACCATAACAAGTTTTATGTAATCGACATCAATTACTTCCCTGGTAAGTGCGACTTTTATTAATATATATGATGGGTTTGCATTGCAGTAAACTAATCCTTTTATCTCTTGTGACGGATTTGTCACAGGTTACGGGAAAATCCCAGACTATGAGCATATATTCACAGACTTCTTGTTAAGACTAGTAGAAAACAAACGCAAAGAAACAACAAGAGAGCTTATTAGAACCAAGTCAGAAGCGAAGTTGCTGAATTCAAAGAGGTGGATGCCTTCATCACCATTCCATTCAATTGCTCTTGGAACAGAGAGTTGAATGTTTATGTCAAGGTCACAGTTGTACATAGAGCCTTCGGAATAATGTTAATTTTTGGTGTAAAGTTGTAGTTTCTGTGCTACTAATGAGTTTAATGACTAACTGACTAAAACAAAAGGCTTCTCTCAGGCTCTCAAGTCTCAGAGGATGATGCTACTGAGATTTTTTAAGTTGTCCCTCACCAAAAATAAAACTTAGGGGAAGAAGTTGCAATAAAAGGGTAGCAACCTGGAGCTATTTGATGTAAATGTTCCTTATCTGGTGGCATATATGAAATTGTAAGAATGTAATAATGGTTTCATGTACGGACCTGCAAATATGAGCTATTGTGTTGTAAAGTATGAAGTCTTACATAGTAAAATATTAATGAATTTTTTGTAATGGATTATTATCTTATATGAATATCTATTTTAATATTGGGTGTCGTGGTGTAAAATATGAATTTTCAACTTTATTAATTATTACTCCCTCCGGTTATTAATAATTATGATTAGTGTAAAAAACACGTATGAAGAAAAATAAAAATCGAAGATATAATATTTAATGAGAAGAGAATAATTAGTGTTTTGAAAATAAAAACAATAAATGGAAAAAATAGGTGCAAATATATTTATGGAAGGTTTGAGTATTAATTATATTTATAATGATATAGATTATGAACCAAAGTTTTAAATCTCTAATGATAATTATTGAGAACATAGAGTAATTTGTATAGTATGAATGGGATTGGTTATGAATTATTGCATTGTAAAAATGTGAGATCATAACGTGTTGGGTTGTAAAACACGAACGATTTTGAACCGTATTACAAGAGTTGTTCATACTTTAACCTTATTTTATTTTATATTCGAGCAAAAATTTG
The DNA here is from genome assembly GCA_033239125.1 of Fagopyrum homotropicum. Taxonomy (NCBI): domain Eukaryota; kingdom Viridiplantae; phylum Streptophyta; class Magnoliopsida; order Caryophyllales; family Polygonaceae; genus Fagopyrum; species Fagopyrum homotropicum. The sequence continues at coordinate 152,519,695 of BSWB01000001.1, read as the reverse complement.
ATACCAAAACTTTAATTAACAGTGGTGGAATATTACTAAAATCATGCACAATGCAGGTTTTTAACATATTTGACTTTGTTATTTATTGGCTTAATTCGTAATTTAGTAAATGATTTAATATGAGAAAAAACGTGGGGCATCACGTCAACAAGGAATCAGCGACCTTCATCACATATATATATATATATTACTAAAGATAGATAGGATCAAGTGAGAACAAGAGTTACGGTAAGAAATAAGAACGTACATCAATCGTCGGATTAAATAATCAATGCCTAAGATTTAACGTTTATATATGGTAATAATGTATTCACTTTATTGTTGTATTTACATAAATGGTAGGTAAGAGATAATGTGCAAATAGAATGTTACTGATATAAAATATAATATTATAAAAGTGCAATATTTATTTTTCTATGTATTCGTGCAACGATCAATCGTTTTTTTAATAAATTTTTCTTATTCGTGTATTATGAACTATGCTACATCTTAGTCATGCATCTTTTTAGAGGTATAGCCGTGCATCATAGGTGATGTGCACTAGTCATGCATCATAGTTGAGGCGATGTGCACGAGTCGATTAACATATTTCTGCATGATTTTTTTTTAACTTAGTCTATTAGTCTTGCAATAAATTTACACTTTTAAGATATTATTTGTTTTTCCATTGAATTTTAGGCCACTCGTGCTAACCATTTACTAGCATTACACTTGTGCATTACATTTGCTAGACTCGTGCATGCATTAAAATACAATCTATACGTGCTTGTATGTATAGTTTAAAATGCGGCAGTAAAAAGTGGTAATTAATAAAAAAAATTATTTCCATAATTTTTGTTGTTGTATACTGTAATTACCATATGCATCATCCCACAATGAATAAGAATCTATTAATGCCTTATTTAGATGTAAAATCTCAGGCTTTCGTGCTTTAATCTAACGCTCCATAATTGTTCTTATTTCTTACCGTAACACTTGTTCTTATCGGATCCCGACCCTATATATATATATACTATTTAGATATTATTTTAAAACAACTAATTAGATATTGTTTTATTAGATTTAGTTAAAAAAATTTTAAAAAAGATTTATTGACTTAATTCGTGGTTTAGTAAAAGATTTAATGCGAGAAAAAACGCGGGGGCGTCACGTCAGCATTAGTGTAGTGTACTTTAATAAAATGCTAGTAGTGGAATGACTTAAAAAGAGAAGATAAAAACCGGATTGTATGGGTATGAGCATGATGTGTGATATGTTTACCTATGTGTGTTTGTGCCCTTGCTATCTATATAATGTCTAGAATGTGAGCTAGCAGTTTTATACCGATTGTTGTAGATGCCCTGCAGGTTAGGAATGCCGCCGAGTGACTCGGAGGAGTGGAAAGCCGGGGTCTCCGTACATTATAGGACGGGGATGGATTATGTTATTATGTTGTGGATTTATGTATTTCGTATTGGAGTATGTCGTTTTGAGGACTCGGCTATGTTTCCACCTTGTATTGTTATTTTTGTACTCTCGCACTTGCATGAAAAATGATTTTGGTTTTTGCCTTTATTTGTGTCTTGTAGAAAAGATCTGGTGGAATTGTTGTCAGGCTAAGAGTCGGGACCTATTGTGAGGTATCCGCCCGTAGCGCCCCGCGGATTCGGGGTGTTACAATTAGAGTCACGATTTCAGAATTTCTCTCTTCTTTATTCAATAACCATCTTTATTGGCCAATGTGTGCTGCTGAAAATTGCAAGTTAGTGGTGGATAATTTCTTTTATATGGGGGAATTTAGTTTTTGTAATATGTGTGAGAGTGTAAACCCTAACTCCGAGAATTGATGTAGCAGCGAAATCAAGTTCTTGTAATATCATTTGAGAGTGGATAATTGAGAGAAATACTAAGGTTTCTTATAATATCATTTGCGGATGTCATATTTTGTTGTTTAGTAATTTGTGGTATCTTTTTGATATGATAGACATTTAGAAAGCAAAAATGAATGATCCAATGAAAAAGAGTTCATCTATTGATATGACAAACATGTGGAAAGAAGAAATGAATGATCCAATGAAAGAGGTGGCATCTATTGATATGACAACCCTGTTGAAAGAAAAAATGAATGATCTAACAAAAGAGGGTGAAGATAGATTGCCAAAAATAAGGCAACAATCGAATCATCAAAACTCAGACGGGCAGGTAGATGGGAAACTATGAAGAAATGGATAGTTTCTTGTCACGAATCTGTAATGAAATATACAAATAGAGATGCGATGATGCCCAAGTCCTAGTTGTTGTAGTGGTTTACTGTTGTAAAGAAAGGGTTTACTGTTGTAATGAAAGAGTTTAGAATCATTCGAGGGCAATATGTAGATTTATTGTTTTGTGGGCTACTGTCCAAGCGTATGCCATTTAGGAAAATTAGTGGATGATTCTAAATGGCATACGCTTGGACAGTAGCCAAAAAAACAGTAAGCCTACCTATTGCCCTCGAATGATTCTAAACCCTTTCATTTCAATAGTAAACCCTTTCATTACAGCAGTAAACCACTACAACAACTTGGGCTTGAGCATCATCGCATTTTCATCTGTATATTTCATTGCAGATCCCTGACAAGAAACTAACCATTTCTTCATAATTGCCCATATACCTGCCCGTTTGAGTTTTGATGATTCGATTGTTGCCTTATTTTTTACGCATTTATCTTCACCTCTTTCGTTGGATCATTTATTTTTGATTTTCACAGGCCCGTCATATTAATAGATGCCACCTCTTTTATTGGATCATTCATTTATGCTTTTCCCTTGTCTGTCATATCAATAGATGCCACCTCTTTCATTTGATCATTCATTTTTTATTTCCTCATGTCTGTCATATCAATAGATGTCACCTCTTTCGTTGGATCGTTCATTTTTTATTTTCTCATGTCTGTCATATCAATAGATGTCACCTCTTTCATTAGATAATTCATTTTTGCTTTCCACATGTCTGTCATATCAATAGATGCCACAAATTATTGAACAACAAAATATGACATTTCTTCAAATGATATTACAAAAAAAATTAGTACTTCTCTCAATTATCAACTCGAAAATGATATTACAAGAACCTGATTTCACTGCTACATCAATTCTTGGAGTTAGGGTTTACACTCTCACACAGATAACAACAACTTAATTCCCCACATGAAAGAATTCATCCACCACTAACATGCAATTTTCAGCAACATACAATCGTTGGCCAGTAAAGACGGTTTAGAGAATCGGTAAAGATCATACGAAAAGAAGAGAGAATTTCTAAAAACCGTGACTATATTGCTTATTATTAACAAAAAGAGGAACACAAAACGGAATGAAAAAGAGAAAATGAAGCATTCATTTACATTACAAGAAAAAGATGAAGTAAATTCAATTACAAGAATAATAGGGAAAGAAATAATCGTACTAACCTGTGAATGCGAATGGCGAGGCAAGACTACCAGCAATCGTTGCGAGGAAAGATTAAAGAGCATGAAAGACTACCGGCAATTGTTGCGAGGAAAGATTAAAGTTGAGAGAATGGCGAGGAAAGACAAAGAGAATTTGGAAAGAGAATCGCTCGGAATAGAAAAGAGAATAGTTTAAGTCTTGAGATTTAACAATTTTATCTCAAAGAATCTTCTTAGAATCAAATTTTTCGGTTTTGTTGTTAAAAAAAGGACAAATTGGTTAATCACGCCTTTTAGCACTATTAAGTAAATATACCCTTAATAGAGTAATATTGGTAAGTTAGGTAGAGTAATAAAAATTAGAGAGGTGTACAAAACAAAAGCATACAAAAGAGCCTACTTCACCCATTAAAAACAATAAAAGATATTAGGCAACAAGAAAGAAAATTTTGATTTCTTTTGCAAAATTTTTACAATCCGTTTTTTAGTAACAAAAGATTTTTGAAAATCATATATATTTTTAAAAAAAATAATTTTTTTTAAAAAACTATAATTAGTAGATGGCGAGTCAACATCCATTTTTTAATTAAGATAAACAAATTAGATAAGTTATTTACAACTAAATTAATAGTACAAAAATATTAAGAGAAATATTGAAAAAGAATTAATGAAATCTTTTTAAAGATACAAGTTGTGGTACGTTGCTAAAAGTTTTTAAAAACTAACGAAAGATTTGAAATTTTTTTAAAACAAAAAAATAACTGTTACAAAATTTGATGGCCCCGAAAATTTGTAGTCAAAGTAATTTGAACAAAACAAATTTCTTGGAAACTGAATTAAAAAAAATAAAATTAACAAATCTTAATTAGAATAAAAAATTTTTTGTAAAAAGCAAATTGAATAAAAGCAAAATAGTTAAATAAACAAAATGAAACTTAATAAAAAAAATTTTGTTAAAACAAAAAATGAAAGACAATTGTGAAAAGCAGAATTTGTAGTTGAAATAAATGTTAAAACAAAATTTTAAGAGAAATATTGAAAAAAAAAAGTAATGAAATCTTTTAAGAGAAATATTGAAATCTTTTAGATAGGTTATTTGTAAACTATTGATACCCTTGTTCCTACAAGTTGTTGAAACACCAATTCTTGAAAACAAATCACGGAAGTACGAGAAATTCATGCAGATGGAAAAAATAATTTTGTTATTTGCTACAAATTTCACATATTCTCTCAAACTATAGATTACACATAACACATAAATCGTGATATAGAAAAGACAAAGAGAAGATAAGGAGGCATGCTATTGTGAATGGATATACAAATAAAAACGTATACTTGAAAATCGGTAGATTTGAAAATTAATAAATGATAGCAAAATGAATGTGACGATTGAAAATCGGTATAAAAAAGGAATAATAGTAAGGGGATAACAACGTAGAAAATTAACCTGAAAACGATATGACGAAGCAACTTAAAATTTTCTTCAAATTATCAGAACCTTGAAAAAGATGAAAGAACTTTGATTAGTATTGGAAATCAAAAACAGAATGGAAGACGATGTGATATTATTTGTATATATAGTGTGAGAAATAAAACGTACAAGAGAAGTTCAGGGTTTATCGTCAACCAACGTAAATCGTGTAATCGGGAGATATTATTAGATTTAGTAGATTTTGATATTTTTATTTGGATATGTTTTTTAACGTAAATGAGAAGTTTAGGTTTCTGTCCCAAAGTAAATTGTGTTAACGGAAAACAGCTCAAAGATTTTGATATTATTAGAATTAGTTAAAAAAAAATTTAAAATTTGTTTTGTTTGGATATGTTTTTTAACGTACATGAAAAGTTTAGGTTTTATCGCAACCTAAATTGTGTTGGGGGATAATAACGCAGAGATTTTGATATTATTAGATTTAGTTAAAAAAATATTTTTTTTAAAATTTTGTTTTGTTTGGATATGTTTTTTAACGTAATGGAAAATTTTAGGTTTTATTACAACGTAAATTGTGGTAGGCAATAACAACGCAGAGATTTTGCAAATTTTGGTATTATTAGATTTATTTAAAAAAAGATGTTTTTAAAAATTTTGTTTTGTTTGGATATGTTTTGAACTTACAAAGAAGTTTAGGTTTTATCTCAACGTAAATTGTGTTAGGGGATAACAACGCAAAGATTTTGTATAATTTTGATATTATTAGATTTTGTTATAAAAATACTTTTTTGTTTAAGTAAAAAAATATTTATTAGATTAATTTGTGATTTAGTAAAAGATTTAATCCGAGAAAAATCGTGAGAGCGTCACGTCAGTATTAGTGTAGTGTACTTTAGTAAAGTATATAGATCGAGATAGATTTTGTTGGAATTTGTTTTGTTGATATTTTTTAAATGAAAGTTTTATCAGTTTTTATATAAAGTATTTAAAATATCTAAAATAAATTCAAAATTTTTATTAAAAAAATTCTTTGTTCTAATTAAGGATTAAATTTAAAGAAAAGGATTTAAAAATCGATTATTTTTATTAAAAAAATAAATTATTTTACTTAATTTAGGATTCTTATCATATTCAATAATTTTTATTTATTTATTTTTTTTAAATCTACATCATACAACTAATCTTACTTTTTTAGGATATGTAAGAAATTGTTTGTCACTTCATCGCCGAAGTTAGGTTTTTTACCGGGAAAACAAATTATATTATTTTTGGTAAATATATTGATAGTTTGTATAACTCTCGGTAATTTTTAAAGTTTGTATTATTATGGGTTCAATATTCATAGATGGTATTATTCTTGGTTATTATTTTTTCTTTTTAATACTTCTAAATGCATATCTATCTTTAATAGTGTTGAAACGAATAAAAATAAAAAGAGTCGTAATAATATTATTTGAAGCAAAAGTTATTCATATAGTTTTTTAAAATTCAAATATTCTCTTTTTATTTATGCGACACATAGGTAATTAAAAAGTCAATTCTAAAAAAACTTTTAAATATTTTTAAAAATAATCAGATATCTATATATCTAAATTTCAGATTTGGTGATCCGAACCATATCAAACGGCTATCATAAATCTTGATTTTTTTAAATAAATTGGATCAATGAGTTTTTTTTGGATAGGATTGATTTAGAGGGTATATACAAACGGTAACAAAGATAAGAGTAAAGAAAAGCCCAACATCTTCCGGTTAACTTGACCATGGACTTCAATTCAGTAAGTTACAATTTTTCCTTCTTTTTTTTAAAAAATTTTAGTCTCTCTTGATTTGGATCTCCTTTTCTTTTCTTTTTTTGGCGTACAAAATCACGTCTTCGAGGATGAAAAAAGAACATCAACATATATCAACAAGTAAAAGTGAATATATTTATATAGTATTTCCATTCAATAATTGGAGGGAGGGTATTAAAAGTATAGAATACAAACAAACAACCACCAATTATATGAAAGGCAGAAATAATTCCATAAAACCTCTTTGGTCTTCAACCATCCTCAATCTTCAAGCAGAAGAATTAGAAGCAATTCCGGTGCACAATTAAAGGCCGAGACTTGTAACACCCCAAATTCTCAAAACTCGAGACATTACTGGTTAGGACCTCACAATGGGTCCCGACCTCAGTTTGACAACACTTTTACTAGGATCTTGCAACAAGAAACAAATAAAAAAAACCGAAATTCATAAAATAGTATTTTAAAGAGATGAATGCAACAACTTCTAACAACCTAATGTACTTAAACAACAAAAAAGACTAATTGTCTTAACAAGAAGGAAGAAATAGCGGACTCAATACCATTCATACCACAACCATTTAAATTTGAAATGATGTGGACTCAACGTAAAGCGTTTGAGAACATTGTTAAACAAACTTGGCGTGCTAACTACCGGGGAATGAGATGTTTAACCTCATTAGGAAGACACAACTTTTAAAAATAAAAGCTAAAGAATGGAGCAAATTAAACTTTGGAAATATTTTTAAGCAATTAAAAGAAGTTGAAACCCAACTCTTGGACATTCAAGGTCTATCACCGCCTAGCCTAAACCAAAGAGTTGAAAATCTTCAAAGAAATCTTCTTATAAAACAAAATCGCCTTATCAACTTCCACCAAAGATATCGGAGACAAAGAATAAAGAATAAAAACTTGAGAAACATCGACACAAATTCTAAATACTTTCACCGGATAATTACCGGTAGAAGAAATAAGAAACATCTAAAGGAATTAATTGATTCAAATGGGACTATTATTTCAAGTGAAAATGAAATCCGAATGGAAGTTAAAAAAGAATTTGTAAGCAAATGCTCTTACTCCCCACTAGATAGAAACCTATTGGAAGAAAAACTTCAACTGATAAAGAACAAAGTCAGTAACGAAGACAATGAAAGACTAACAAATCCACCAACAAATGAGGAAATCAAAAATGCGATCTTTGATATCGGATGTGATAAATCCCTAGGACCTGACGGTATACCAGCCGGATTCTACCAGAAATACTGGCACATTGTGGGAACGGACGTTTCAAAAGCAATTAAATTTTTTTTCAGAAGTGGAAAACTACTCAAACAAATAAATCACACGTTTATTACTTTAATTCCAAAAGTAGACAATCCTACTAATATCAACCAATTTAGACCTATTAGTCTCTGCTCAACGATTTACAAAATAATTGCTAAAATCATTACGAATAGAATGGAACCCATCATGCCAAAACTCATTCACCCTCCCCAAGGAGCTTTTGTTACTAAAAGATCAATACATGATAACATTCTAATTGCACACGAGATTTTTCACTCTTTTCGTAGTAGAAAAGGCAAGGAAGGTTGGACAACCATTAAACTTGATATGGAAAAGGCATACGACCAAGTTAGTTGGGAATTTATCATTCGCATTCTCCAAAAGTGTGGATTCAATAAAAAATTTGTGGGATGGATCGAGGAATGCATCTCCACAGTTTCTTTCTCGGTTCTTGTTAACAATGGACCGACATACCAATTCTTTCCCAGAAAAGGACTTAGACAAGGAGACCCGTTATCACCATACCTTTTCATTTTAGGAGCTGAAATCCTTACACAAATGATCCAAAATGACTGTAATAATTATGATAATCATATTGGTTTTTCCGTTTGTAGGAATGCAACACCAATCCCTTTCCTATCATTTGCCGATGATATGATCTTTTACCAAAGCAAACTCAAACTCATGTTTGAGAACGAAAGAAATACTTGAAACTTATTGTTCCATATCTAGACAAAAAATAAACTACCTTAAATCTGCTTTCCAAACTACTAAAAACACAACCATAAGCTGCATAAATGAAATAAAAAATATACTTAATATGGAGCACACGACCTCCCTTGATACCTATCTTGGATGCCCTATCATTAATGGAAGAGTTAACAAAGAAACATTCAGTGCCATCAATAATAGAACAAAGCAACAACTCCGCAAATGGAAGGCAAATTCCCTTTCACAAGAAGGACAAAACATCCTCATAAAGCACAACTTAGCAACAAAACCATCATTTGTTATGCAAGGATTTATGCTCCCAAAGTATAATTTGGACGAGCTCGATAAAACGTATAAAAAATTCTTTTGGAACAAAGATGACAATCATAGACCGTTGATTAGTTGGGATTCAATTTGTAAACCAAAAAGAAACGGAGGACTCGGATTAAGAAAGTCCCTTACCACTAACAAAGCCCTCCAAATGAAACTTCTGTGGAAAATTCTTGCCGAACCAGAAAACATTTGGGTGCAAATTGTTAATGAAAAGTATTTGAGAAATACTAATATTCTACAATATCATCTAAAAGGATCAGCATCCTGGCAATGGAAAAACCTTATAAAACTCAAATCTGATTTTAAAAACGGAATTATTTGGCAGATAGGCAATGGTAAATCCATCAACTTCTGGCAAGATAGTTGGGTCTCAACGACCCCCCTAATTAAATTAGTACAAAACACCAATTTAATCAATACTCAAATTAAAGTCAGTCACTTCATCAATTCGAATGAATGGGACACCACTAAAATTGAAAATGAGTTACAAAACATTATCAGCCCAACAATTAGAAAACAAATTATAGAAACAATCATCCCAACAAATGAAATACAAGACATACTTTACTGGAGAAGCAGCTCGAACGGCTGGTTCTCCACCAAATCAGCCTCGGAAATGATAGATAAGGAGTCAGGATGGCTTCCTGACTATTCTTGTGATTGGATTTGGAAATTAGACACTCAACCCAAAATTAAAAACTTCATATGGAAAATCTCTAGAAACGGTATCCCAACTAAAACAAAACTTAACGAAAGAAGAATCGCAGTTCCTATAAACTGCGAATTTTGTAATTATCAACTCGAGGATCTTGTACATCTTCTTATTGATTGCCCCTATAGCAAAAATATAATCACAAAATTTGACTCAAATATCATCACCATTCTCAATACCATTGACACGGAAAACAAAAGACCTCACGAATTCTTGCTGGAAATAAAAAATAAGATCGGGCTTTCTAATTTCTCTTGACTTGCAACCATATGGTGGATTATTTGGTTCTTCAGAAATAAAATCATATTTAACAATGATGCAATCGGATCGGATCATAAAATCCTAAATTTCATTAAAAACCTAGTTCAGAATTGGAAAAATCATAAGGCCGATGATGATGACTATGATTTTAAACATATTCAAAAGAACAACCCACCCAACACAAGAAAGAAAAATAATATTAAATGGGATAACCAAAACCCGGGTTCCACAAACTCAACTTTGATGGATCAAAACTCGATTCAGGGATAACATCCATTGGTTTTGTTATAAGAAATCATTACGGTGATGTTATTAGCTTGGGCGCTAAGAAAAATAACTTTAACTCGGTAGTTAAAGCAGAAGCTTTTGCGCTGAAAGCTGGACTAAAAGAAGCAATAAGACTAAATATTAAAAAGATCGAAATTAAGGGTGATAACCTTTGTGTTATCAAGGCACTCCAAGGTCTTTGGAGTTGTCCATGGGAGATCGAGATGATCATATCCGACTCCATACTGGATCTTCGCTTCTTTGAGGAAGTCCAGGTCAGACATGTGTTCAGAGAAATCAATTGTGTAGCTGATCGATTGACCCATTTGGGAATTTCGAACCCCAACATACCATTTTCTGACGACCCCGAACTTAATGTTCTCATCCGCAAGGATGCTTTAGGATGGACTACCTCGAGAAGATAGTTCACTCCTAACCGCTTTCCGTTTTCAAAAAAAAAAAACAAGGCAAACCCCCAACCCACTCTAAGGAGTAGGGAGATCCGGCTGACCACTACTTCCGGATCACTCAGCTGCTGCTCTAACCTGTGGTGAATCTAAAAACACAACAGAACAACCGTTAGCTAGCTATCTAAACATTAGATAAATAAAAATAGCGCACACACACATCATAACAAAAGTAAAACACTCGTCATGCTTTCAAATAATCCATTTATTATCTTTACTTAGGTCATTTACTCTTACTAATGATACTTATTTTGTGACACGAGGGATTCCCAAACCTCGCCTCGGCCCCCGTGTAACCATCAAGAATGGATCCGATGCATCTCACCTTGTACCTGTATGGTCTGGGTGTAGAGAACCTCCCAGTCTCCTGTCAGAGCTGGACAGTGATGTCACGACCCGTTATATATACACTTGAGCCTTAAAATATAATAATAACACTCTATCAAATCTCAACTCGGTCCGTACTCGTGGTAACTCAAACGCTTATTAAACAAGGCATGTGGATCAAAATCACATCCCTAAACTCTTAGAAGTTATGAACTTCTAAGTTGTACAATCTCATGAAGAGCAATTACGAAAAAGTCTCTCTTAAGGTGAAAAGACTATTTAACCCCTGGTTCCGAAAATCCTAAGATTTTCCTATACTTATTTCCAACTCTCCTTTGGAGCCTATTTCCATACTCTAGTGCTTACGGAAAAGTTTAGTACAAAAATACAAGAGTTGTACAAAATTCTAGATTTTCACTAAACGGTCATTAAGGTCCGACTAGGGTTAAGACCCAAGACTTAAATAAAAAGATAAGAATTCCGGAAACAATCTCTATATCATCTAATATATGTATACTAAACATAGGGCAAAGGTCTCCTAAATACTCAACCAAACTCTTACATAAATTCTAAAGTCAGACTAGAAGCTAAAATTCTATACTTAGTTAAATATCTTCCTGCTTCAAAAACATCTCAAGTGCTCTACTTCGGGACCTTATAAAACCTAATCCGACCGTTAACTTTCTCCCAAATTTTAACACAATAAACAATATATATTCATCTACGACATATAAAAAATTCAACGATGGATTCTCGATTTAAGCTATAGAAATTAGGTCCTAAAGTCAGCAGGTCGAAGCTGAATTATAAGGTGTGCAGAAGGTCCTAGGTTCTAGTCTCTCCTCCAGCAGTCCCTCATATTTATCATGTCCAGCAGGTCCCCAGTTCGAAACCTACAGATTACAACTTATGCAAATTAATCTAAACAACCTAGGTCTTTTTCTTAGTGTAAACCTCCCTCTGTAACACACAGATAACGTAAAAGCCGTAAACATCGTAAAAGCCGAGGATTAGGTTCACCTACCGGACTGCAGCAAGGAAGAAGGCACGCTGCTGAGGGCTTCGATCGGCACCAACACCTCCGGGGTCGCTGGTTCAGTTCGGCAGCACCGCTGCAGTGCTTGGAAGGCCCGACTCAGCTTCGGTTCCTTGCTATCATCCCGATTAGGCCGAGAAGGCGACATAAGAAGCACATACAGGGAAAGGGGAGGATATGGCTCACCTTGCTTACGAACCGCCGAGTCGCACGCTAGGACGGGGTGGGTAGCCGTTGTGGTAAACACACGAGAAGGCTCGAGTTGGCTTGCGTCGGCACTGGCTCCGGTGGGCTCTTCCAAGGTGGCAGTCGTGGGTTCGGTGGTAACTGCAGACGGGTTGCGTGTCTCTCGTGGGTCTTCGACGAAGACGAGACCTCGTCCCCGGTTGCGAGTCCGATGTGGCGGTGGTGGTGGCTATTGAGCAGCAGGGCGCCGGTGAAGTTCCTCCAAGTGCGAGTCTGCTGCGACAGATGGGGAGAGTTGACGAGTGATTAGGGTAGCGTAGTTAGATTAGGGAAATGAACTAGGTTTAGAATTAAGTATGGTTAAGGAAGCTGATTAGGGTTTAGGTTAATTAGATTATGGGCTGGGCTGACATATATTTGGGCCGGGTCTGTTGGGCCTGCTCATCTAACTAAGATGGGCTGATAATTAAATCGTTACTTGCACGGAACCGCTCTTCGGTTTTAAATTATGAATAATTGTATTCGGGTTCCCTATTTATCATTTTAGGTGAATTAAAGTCACATAAAATGATAGAATTTGATAAAGCTTTATTTTATTTAAAAGAATAAAGGTCGGCGGATCGAAATCCGGTTTGATCTGGTATTAAACGGAAATTAAAATTTTCCGGGGTATTACAAGACTCATCATACTCCGACTTAGCAATCCACATCTCTATTCATCACAATTCACAAACCATTTAGTAGATAAATCAAATAACGTTGGGGGTCGGTTTTGAAATTTGGTTTTTTAATGAAAAACTATTGTACCTGTTGGAATGTGCTTAGGGATGCCAAAATGGAGCCTCCAATCCAAACACTATACTTTCTCTCAGGGGGAGCCACTACCTTAATCTTCATGCTACTAGGAGCCAAAGCAGTAATTTCTTTACTCATCCTATCCGCAATCCCAGAGAACATTGTTGTACCTCCACTAAGAATAATGTTCCCGTACAAATCTTTCTTGATATTAACATCACACTTAATGATAGAGTTATAAGTAGTTTCATGAATCCCAGGAGCTTTCATCCCAATCATGGAAGGCTGGAAAAGCACTTCAAGGCATCGGAAACATTCAGAGCTTATAGTGATAACTTGCCCGTCAGGCAATTCGTAGCTTTTGTCAACTGCAGAGCTAGTCTTTGATGTTTCAAGTTCTTGTTCATAGTCAAGAGCTATGTATGAGAGATTCTCCTTCACATCCCTCACAATTTGACGTTCGACACTTGTTGTGAACGAGTAACCACGCTCGGTCAGGATATTCATCATGTGGTCAGTCAGATCGCGGCCTGCTAAATCAAGACGGAGGATGGCATGTGGTAGAGCATACCCCTCGTAGATTGGAACTGTATGGCTAACATCATCTCCAAAGTCCAACACAATACCTAACATGACAAAACAAAACTAGTTGATCATAGTTTTTGTTACATTTTTTAGTACCAGTGAATTATTTAGTTAAAAAATGCTTGCTCTACAAGAGATAAGTGTGTAGTTGCTTGTTGATAGGCTTACCAGTGGTACGACCACTAGCATAAAGGGAGAGAACAATTTGAATGGCAATATACATAGCAGGGGCATTGAAGGTTTCAAACATAATTTGTGTCATTTTCTCACGATTAGCCTTTGGATTGAGAGGTGCTTCAGTGAGCAAAACCGGAGCTCTTCTGGTGCAACACGAAGCTCATTGTAGAATATATTATGCCAAAATTTCTCCATATCATCCTAATTTGTGACAATACCATGTTCAATAGGATACTTTAGAGTCAAAATACCACGTTTAGACTGCGCCTCATCTCCGACATAAGTAGCTTTCTAGCCCATGCCAACCATCACACCGGTATGAGGGGGACATCCAACATTGCTAGGGAATACAACCCTTGGAGCATCATCTCCAGCAAATCCAGCCTACAATATTAAGGATGACAACATTTCGGCTATTGATCTTTAATTAACTATCAACATAAAAAGGTTTCTAGTTTACCTTAACCATTCCAGTTCCATTGTCACAAACAAGAGGCTGGATATCCTCCCCGTCAGTCATCTTCAACCAATAACGACTGGGAGAAAATTCTTAACCAAATGAATAGTATATTACACCAAATTCAAAATGATAACTGCAAGAGAATCCATAAGAGACAAAATAACTGATTAGTTGCTTCTAGAAAATCAACATGGACAAGAACTTTTGTCTTAGAAAAACATTGCCTAAGAATTCTTCCACGCATCAAGCAAAATAATCACATAATTATCGACCAAACTTGGTCTGAAAGTTGGATTCCAGACTCCATTCCGGCGAGTTTATAATCCTTTCACACTAAATCAATTCTAACCTATCTTAGTGATCTGATTAATACACCATCCATAGGATTGTGATTTATGAAGTGTAAAGCCACACCGCTTTAACATCATAACGAAAATCGCCTACGACACTATCGAATCAAATTTAATACCTAAAAATTAAAATTAAACCTAAAAAACAACGTGCAGTGAAATTTGTCGAACTACAATGATCGAGTTTCAAATAAGCTGTTAGAACGCCGGCAAAGAAGCTCAAATTGGATTCGAAATCCATGCCACTAGCCAAAAACAATGAGAAATTGACAAATCAGACCGTACCTTAACAAGGAAGCTGTGATTCGTTATGCAGAATTTGAGTTGCGATAATTGGTTTGGAATTGTGAAATAAAACCAAATGGAAATCCAAAGAAAAACGAAATCATGCCTTTAAATAAGTTCTAGAAATGTGGGAGGAGATTTTGCTGGTGTGATCCGGTTTTCAGTCATAAGAATGCATAACGCGTCTAATTTTCCGCATGGATAGAAGACGTCAACTTAGGAGCCATTTGATTTGGGCCCACCCTCCTTCTTAATTTTCGTTTCATATTTAATTTTGGCCTCCCTGCATAAACTCTCTACATCCTTGGGCATTTGAGAAGGCTCAATAAGAAGGTGGTGTAGTTAGTACCACATTTTAAGGAGATACGTGTTTCAAATGGTTCTATAAGGTGGTGAAGTTCGAGGAGTTGAGGGTTTATCCCTCTATTATTAGAGAGGTCAAGGCACGTGTATTTTTAGAGGTTGAGTCGGAAGACATGTCCGTGGTTGAGATTGTGAGGAAGTTTCAAAGAGATTCGATATTGTGGTCGAGGAGTACCCGAATGAGCGATATCGAATTCAGTCCTTAACTAGTGTTTGAGGTCAGATCTCGTGCATATGTCTCAAGATTTATGCACACGGAATTGAATTAGTACCAAGACATTACAATGACTTGTGAGATGACTCATCCGAGGCATGGGAGGTTAGAGAGCTCGTAGGGTCCGAGCAAGAAGTCTTAGACCGAGTTTGGTGCTAGTGGGCCTAATAGAATGAGATCGGATTGTATAACTATGGTAGTACCAAACACATGAGAGATGATTACCCAAGGCAAATAGTCATTTGGTCACGTATATTTTATGAGCACTAACTAAGTTTCAGGAACAAGATTAACGTCTTAAGGCCTTGACGGACGATTCAAGGCTTTGGCATAGACGACTTGGTCACGTAAGCATGCATACGATGAAGAAACTGATTTCAAAGAATTTGGTACGTGGATCACCAAATCTAAACTTCGAGGTTGATGAATTATGTAAGGCTTGTACACAAGGTAAACAAACAAGAGGTTCATTCAAACCAAAGAAGGTTGTAAGTTCTTCTCAACCTATTGAACTTTTACATATGGATTTATGTGGTCCTATGCGTGTCAAATCTCCCAAGGAAAAACAATACATCCTAGTCATTGTGGATAATTATTCTCGTTTTATATGGATCTCATTCTTACGAGAAAAATTAGAAGTTTTGATGCACGTAGTGATGAAGCTACCTTTATAGGATATGCTTCAAATAGTAAAGCTTATCGGGTTTACAATAAACATACCAAAATTGTCGCGGAAAGTATTCATGTAATTTTTTATGAAAGCAATTATGGTACTTTGAGTGATAGCTTTACATATCTTAATATGAATCGACATGGAGATCAAAATTCTGATGAGAAGAAGATCCTAAGGCTCAAGTTAAGAACATGCAAGAACAAATTCAGGATACCGGAGAACAATCTCAAGACCTTGAAACGCATCTTCAAGACCTTGAAATGACCAACAACAACACTGATGAAGATCAATCTCAAGGCCTTGAAACCCAACTTCAAGGCCCTGACATCGGAAACAAGGATGAAACTCCAACGGTACCTGAGTCAAGTCGACCAACTAAGCCTCCAGAATCTTCATACGTTCCACACACCAAGAGAAGAAAGTTCAAACACTCTTCATCTAATCCACAAGAGAACGTGATCTCAGATCCAAAAGCAGGTGTGCAAACTCGATCTAGGGTAAACAATTTGTTTGCTTTTTCTAGCGTTTGTGTCTCTTGTAGAGCCCAAAAACTACGTTCAAGCACTTCAAGAAACAGATTGGATTATTGCCATGCAAAATGAGCTAAATGAGTTTGAGAGAAACAAAGTTTGGACCCTCACGTCTAGACCTAAGCACCAATCCATCATAGGAATAAAATGGGGGTTTCGAAACAAATTGGATGAACATTGTAAAGTCATTCGAAACAAAACACGACTTGTAGCTCAAGGCTATAACCAAGAAGAAGGTATTGATTATGAGGAGACCTTTGATCCTGTTGCCAAGTTAGAAGTCATACGTATCCTACTTGCATTTGCATCCTTCATGAACATAAAGTTTTTTCAAATAGATGTTAAGTGTGATTTTCTTAATGGCTTCTCAGAAGAAGAAGTCTACGTTGCTCAACGTCCTGGTTTTGAAAATGATGAATTTCCGGATCATGTTTTTTACTTGGGCAAAGCTCTTTATGGTCTTAAACAAGATCCTCGAGCTTGGTATGAAAGATTGTCCAAGTATCTTATAGAAAATGAATTTAAAAGATGTTTGATTGACAAAACATTGTTTGTCAAAACCAGAGGCAATGATTTATTAGTAGTAAAAATCTATGTTGATGATATACTATTTGATGCTACTAATGATTCTCTATGCGAGGAAAATTTTAATCCTCATTGAATCAGATTATTGGAGGTTATCACAAATACATTCTGATAGCATGAATTATAGTCTATATTTTGGGACTTGTTTAGACGTTTTATCTTCAATAATATGCATGTTTGAATGTATATTATGTGATTATATTGTCGTTTCATCTACCTTTACGGGAATCGAGGTTTGCACCTAGTTTCGTTGTAATCGTAGGTAAAATGGCACATTTTGGACTGAAATGGAGCTAAGGAGCGAAGGAGTCATTGGAGCTACATTCATGAGCTTAAAAGAGAACTCAGGAAGCAAGGAATTAACAAAGAAGATTTACTTTGGACCAGATTTAAGAGATTTCACCTTCAGTTGAGATTCACCTCGGTCAGCTACAGTGTCACCTCGACCGAGGTGATCTAGAGGAGCGCCCCGACCGAGGCGAATACCCTGACGCGGCGAGATATATTTTATTTGGCTGAGATCTTTTATTTTTGGAAGGAGAGATCTTATATTTTTGGGCTGGATTTCTGGAAGGAAGATCATATATTTAGGAGATCTATTTTCGAGATATGAATATATTTTATTAGGAAATTATCTTTTTAAAATATTATTATCTTTGGAAGATAATTCTCCTATAAAAGGGTTGGATTTTCCATAATTCAGCATCATCGCATACTTAGAGATTGAAGAAGCTGCAGTTAGGAAGGATTTTTGGAAGTTTGAAGGAAGATTGAAGCATATTTCTTACTTTTACTATAATTGATCCGTACACTGCGGGTTCACATCCTTGTTTTAGCATATTTCTTGGGATATAAATTTAAAGCTTGTACACACCGTTTGGAGCGAACAAGTTTTTGGCGCCGTTGCCGGGGACTTGGTCTAGACCGAGCCGGTTGCGGTAGTCTTTCGGGGCAATTGCCCCCGTTGCTACTAACCACTCTACTTGAGTGACTTTCGCAGGTTCTTCTTAGGTTTATGCGAAGAACCCGTATTGGGAAGGAAATTGTTCCTTACGATCCCGAACCAGAAAAGACATACAAACGACGCTTGAAAGAAGCGAAAATGGCCAATCGAGACGATAGCGATCTTGAGGCCGAGTTGAAGGAGGCAATGGAACAGCTGCACCTCAATAGGGAAGAACTGCAGCGCGAGAGGGAGCAAAATCTCACCAGAGATTGAAGCAGATATGGCTGAGTTACGAGCTCAGATTCTGCATCGACTAGACTCTCGACCGAGGCAGGACCCCGCTCCAGCTGCCCCGACCGAGATACTTCCACCTCGGATGCCTGTCCGAGATGTTCTTTTTGCAGGTATTCCACAGACTCTAGGGCAGAGGATGGACCCAAACCAGCAAGTGAGGCGTCCAGGAGTCAACCTAGGTGATCCAGGGAGCATGATTATGAACTTCGACCGCAAGTTCTATCCATGATCCGCCAATGCCAGTTTGGAGGTTTAGAGAGGGAGTCTCCGCATCAACATTTGCAAAATTATGAGATTTTGATGGAGACCTTGAGACCTTCGAGGCTGGAAACTAATAATTACAAGCTAAGGCCTTTTTACTTTTCTTTGAAAGACAGGGCGCTTACTTGGTATCAGTCTCTTCCTTCCGGAAAGATCAACACTTGGGAGAGGATGACGACGGAGTTCTTAACAAAATTATTTCCCCCCTCCAAAACCGCTGAAATGAGAGGGAAGATCAATGCATTTATCATGAAGGACAAGGAAAGTTTGTCCAAGTCATGGGAGAGATTTAAAGATGTTCTTTTGGATTGCCCACACCATGGGATTCCAAAGATAGAGTTGATGGAGATTTACTTCAAGGGATTGGATGGAGCTACCCAATTCAACCTTCAACTACTATCCTCCGGCACATTTATGGACATGCCGATTGATGAAGCTTGGGAGTTCATTGAGAAAAAATCTTTACACATGGAGAAATACTCCCATCAAGGAGCTGAAAATGGAGTTAAGAGAGTTAACATCTAGGAAGCTCCATCAAATGACAATCAACTTATCTCCCTCAAGAATGATGTGAAGCAATTGAAGGACCTTTTGGTTGCTCACACCAAAAAGGAGGATGGAGGATATCAAGGGTCAAGGAACAACAATCATTGTTCCCGGAACAACAACTACAACAATAATGGAGGCTCCAACAACAACAACTAGAGATCTAACAATCAAAATTCGGGTAACCCTTACTCGAACTCCAATTCTAATAATTCTTTTAATCCCTCTTCTTCTTCTTCTACTCTATTGAAGAGTCAGGAGCCTGGATCAAGTTCGTCCCAACCAGAGAAGAAAGATGTAGTGCTGGAGGCCATCTTGATCAAGCTCAACACTATGGAGACATCCATGACTTCATTTTCGAAGGCACAAAAAGCCTTAGAGCAACAATTCTTTAATAAGGCGAATGAAGCGTCAAGAGATCCAGGGAAGCTCCCAGCAAGGACAGAGAGCAACCCAAAAGGACAGATCATGGCAATAACGACGAGAAGTGGACTGAAAACTGTAGGTCCAGTGCCTCGGTCGATGCCAATACAGGTGAAAAACACCTCGGTCCAGGTACAGACGAAGAACACTTTGGTCGAGGTACCATCCGCGGTGGAGCCTCAGAAAGCGTCAGACAAAACTGAAGTTTATGTCCCACCTCCTGCATATAAACCACCACTTCCATTCCCCCAGTCAAGGGCTAGAGCACATCTAGACAAGCACTTTGGTAAGTTCCTTAACTTGATGAATAAATTACATATTAAAATTCCTTTCCTTGATGCTATTCTAGGGATGCCCGCCTATGGGAAGTTTTTAAAAGAGATTCTATCAAGGAAGAGGAAGCTAGAAGACTTTGGTGAAGTAAGAATGACATCTAAATCCTCGGAGTTCATTCAATGAAGGAGAAGATGCCACCTAAGTTGAGAGATCCCGGCTCATTTTGCATCCCCATTCAAGTTTGGGATGCTACTTGTGAGGCGTTGTGTGATCTAGGAGCCAGCGTGAGCATCATCCCGCTGGAACTATGTGTGAAGATCGGACTTGGAGAGCCCAAGCCGGTGAAGATTAGATTGTATATGGCGGACCGCTCCATTACCCATCCCGTGGGCATTTTGGAAGATGTTTCGGTTAAGTTAGGTAACTTCTATTTACCTATAGACTTTGTTGTACTTGATATTCCCGCAGATTATCCCGTCCCTATCATTCTCGGGAGACCATTTCTAGCAACTTCAGGTTGCAATGTGGATTGTAAGAACGCCAAGTTGCAATTCAACATTGACGGAGATCAAGTGGAGTTTGCATTGCTTGCTGTAATGAAAGGAGAGCCGTTGGAGGATGATATCTTCAACATCTATGATGAAGAAGAATCAAGAGAATTGGTGAGCTCTATCCTTATTAATGATCCACTTGAAAGAGTTATTAGTTTTAGCTTAATGGAGGAAAGTATAGATGCTTCTTGTGATGCAGATATACGGAGCTTAAAGGCACTGGAAGAAGATCCAGGAGCTAAGATTGAAAAACTAATCCAGGAGAAGAGAATCTCCAGTTTAGGTCCCAGTTCCAGTACCTCGGCCGAGGCACTTTTTGGACCAAACGAGGTGTTCTTGGCTGAAGAACATCTCGGTCACCCACTCAGGACCTCGACCGAGGTCGCAAGCGAGATACCGTCAACTGAGAATAACAAACTTCTTACTCCCTTTTCTGAAACTCATTCACAGTTGGTGGAAAACTTTCTCCACCAAGCTTCTGATAATAAAGAACCTTGGTATGCTGACATTGTTAATTATCTTATTTGCCAGGAAATACCACCCGGATTGACGTACGCTCAAAGGAAGAAATTCTTTAAAGATGTACGCCACTACTATTGGGATGAACCTCTATTGTTTAAGAGAGGTCCGGATGGGACGCTTCGAAGATGCATTCTGGAAGATGAAGTTACTAGTGTCATAGGGCATTTCCACTCACTTCCTTGTGGAGGACATGCTAGCGCTCACAAAACATGCGCTAAGGTATTACGTTCCGGTTTCTTTTGGCCTACATTATTTAAGGATGTGCAAACGTTTGTTGTTTCTTGTGATGCATGCCAAAGAACAGGGAACTTATCTAGGAGGAACGAGATGCCACTCAATATCATCCAGGAGGTTGAGATTTTTTATGTACGGGGAGTTGATTTCATGGGACCTTTCCCATCATCCGGAGGAAACCTCTACATCCTCCTAGCTGTCGATTACGTCTCTAGATGGGTGGAAGCCATTGCCTCTCCCACTAATGACGCCATGGTGGTTGTGAAGTTATTCAATCGGACTATCTTTCCATGTTTTGGGACTCCATGCATTATCATCAGCGATGGAGGGACACATTTCATCAACCGGAAGTTTAAAGCACTTCTATCGAAGTATGGGGTAACCCACAAGGTAACAACCCCTTATCACCCTCAAACTAGTGGAAAGGTCGAGATTTTGAATAGAGAAATCAAAGCAATCTAGGAGAAGACCGACTCTAGGATGAGGAAGGATTGGTCCATAAAGTTGGACGACGCTCTTTGGGCTTACAGGACCGCATTCAAGACTCCCATTGGTACCACCCCTTATAATTTGGTATATGGGAAGTCTTGTCATTTGCCCGTTGAGCTAGAACACAAGGCGTAT
This sequence comes from Fagopyrum homotropicum, assembly GCA_033239125.1. Taxonomy (NCBI): domain Eukaryota; kingdom Viridiplantae; phylum Streptophyta; class Magnoliopsida; order Caryophyllales; family Polygonaceae; genus Fagopyrum; species Fagopyrum homotropicum. The sequence continues at coordinate 152,497,785 of BSWB01000001.1, read as the reverse complement.
TGGGAAATCAAATGGTTGAATTTTGACATCACGGAAGCCGGTGAGAAGCGGTTATTGGACATCAATGAGCTGGAGGAGCTGTGTTGAACGATTATGAGAATGTCAAAACCTACAAGGAAAGAACAAAGAAATGGCATGACAAGCGTATCATTCCTAAGGAGTTCAAAGAAGGAGATTTAGTTATACTCTTCAACTCCCGCCTTCGCCTCTTTCTAGGTAAATTGAAATCTAGATGGACAGGACCTTACGTTGTGAAACATGTTTTCCCTTATGGTGCAGTTGAGATTTGGGGAGAAACAAGTGGAAGCTTCAAGGTCAATGGTCATAGGCTTAAGAAATACCAACCGGAAGTCCATGTTGAGGAGATTGCACCACTATATCTTGTTTAGGGATGACGTACGGTCCAGCTAGCGACCTTAAATCAAGCGCTTCTTGGGAGGCAACCCAAGGTATTGCTTTCTTTTCCCTTTTCTAGTCTAGCTTTAGATAGTTTGATTTTGCTTTGCTTTGCTTTGTTTTTGGCGTCCTAGACAAAAATCAGGTACTTTCTAAGGAAGGAATACAACCCAGGAGCAACACTGGAAGGACAGAAGTTCGAGAAATTGAGAAGACGGAGTTTGACTGAGACACATCTCGGTTGCAGTCATAGCACCTCGATCGAGATGATTCTTGAGCAACCGGGGCGACTAGGGCTGACAACAATCCACCTCGGTCCAGACACCTCGGTCCAGTCGGGACCACCTCGACCAAGGTGACAGCAGAATCGGCAAGGGGTATAAAAGGGAGACGGTTTCTCTCTCTTTCCCTCCCATCTCTCTCTCGACCGCGGCAATAACCACCTCGTTTCTCCGATTTTCACTCGTTTTCGACGATTTCTGCTTCGATTCTGTGAGGAAAGACTAGAGGAACCGATTGCAAGCAAGAATTAGCAACAAAAACGCTTCCAATCGACTGAATCTTGGGTAATTAAATCGAAAACCCTAACTTCTCTATTTTCGCCAATTTCGAAAATTAGTGGCTTTGGTTGCCATAGATCTGTGTTGAAAAAGGCTTAAGTACCCCATAGGAACAATTTGTAGTGAAATTGGGGGAAAAGAACTGGAAATCAGAGAGTCAGATTAGAACAACTTCTCGCCTCGGTCCAGTCGACCTGCGCCTCGGCCGAGGTGTTCTTGAGATCTGTCAGAGCAAACGAGGTGATCTGTCGGAAAGAGAAAATGAGTTCCAGGTCCGATCTCCAATTAGTTTTGAGGGACAGATCCTCACCTTCTTCTTCTTATTCTCGACCTTCCATTCCGGTGATATATGAGCGTCACCAGGCTGACTATGACCGCATCTGCACGCGCCCTGTGATTGCGCCGCGGTTTCTTGATATCTCCGCTTTTGATTGCCTCCACGTTGTTGATTATCTTAGGAAGATGGTATCTATGGTAGGGCTGGAGCAGTTCATGGAGATTAGAGCTCTAGCCTACCTCGAGCCCACTTTAGAGTTTGTGAGTTTTGTGACTCACTTGCCTGAGGAGAGAGCCATCAAGTACCGGTTGCTGAACCGGAACTACTTAGTTCCTATGGACCAGTGGAGAGACATCTTCGGCTTCCCGACCCCCACAGTTCCCGATTTCCCCTCTCGAGCCATAGCTCGATAGTTTTAGGGTCAGATTGCTCATGTTGTTGAGCATGCTGATAGGTGGAGACCTGGAGACCCCAGGGAGCGTATTATCTTCCACCTTGCTTTTAGATTAGCCCACCGGATCTTCAGCGAGACCCTTTTGGCGCGTACTGAGACGTCCCAGAAGATTAGACAGGGGGAGATTCTGAGCCTATTCTGTATGGTGACTGGGGGAGTGCCTGATTTTGGGGCGATGCTAGTTGAGGATCTACACCGAATCAAGGCTAAGGGGAAGGGAGATTTTTGTTGTGGGGGCTTAGTAACTCATATAGCGACAATGATGGAGTTGGATCTGAGCGCTTGTACATTGGTGGCGGCTGCCAAGCCGCTAGGTCTGCAGGAGATGATCACCAAGAGGATTCTAGTTCCTCGTGGACTCACTACGTCATATGTAGCGATGCCTTGGGAGCAGACTGCCCCTCAGGGTATCAGGTGGTCAGCTCAGTTCTCTGTCTACGACCCTCAGTATTGGTCCACTGCATGGATACCTTACATTGAGGATGCGAGAGATGCAGCAGCTCAGGTACATGAGGAGGATGAGGATGACGATGGCGGTGCTGCCATGGAGACAAGGACATATACAGCCGGTCCTAGTGTGTCAGTCGTCGATCTGGACGACGAGGAGACAGAGAAGGAGGCAGCACCACCACCACCATCTCAGCGCAGATCCCGCCGCCGCAGATTCAAAGATCCAGCAGCGCATCAGAGGATTGATGACCTCACCGACCAGATGATCGACTCCTACGCAACCCTGACAGTTGATATCCGTGAGCGTTTTGATGACTAGCGCCGAGGGATCGAGGACTGGACACATCAGATGCTGGAGAGCCAGCACTACCAGCGCCAGATGATGGAGATGCAGTTCCAGCACACGATGGGATATTCTTTTGACCCATCCCAGCATCCGTACGCACCATATCCACCACCACCACCAGCAGATCAAGACTAGAGCTTGTAGGGATTTCTCTTATTTATTTATTATGCAACTCAGCTTATGTCCGGTGAGTACTCTATTTTCAGACTTATTTTGACCCATTGGGACAATGTGTCCCAAGTATGGGGTATTTGTTGATGTATTTTATGTGACCTTATGTGTATGACTCTTGGATATTTATGATCTTGTTATGCTTGGCTCTATATGCTTATCTGAGATTACATGCATGCATACAAGTTATTTGATTGAGAAAAACTAGAGTTGGGTCCGGTTCAAACCAAACCGCCGAACCGGCGGTTTGTGAACCGCCGTAAACCGCCGGTTTGTGAACCGCCGTAAACCGCCGGTTTGTGAACCGCCGTAAACCGCCGGTTTGTGAACCGCCGTAAACCGCCGGTTTGACCAAACCGGCGGTTTAGGTTCGCCGGTTTGGTTGAACCGGCGGTTCACGGTTTCGGTTTAGGTTTGGCTCTAGACCAAACCTAAACCGGCGGTTCATACATGCGGTTAACCGCCGGTTCGGTTTGACCCATTTTTTTTTATTTTCACTGCCTAAACCGGCGGTTTGGCAAAAAAAAGAGCCGTTGGCATTTGCCAACGGCTCTTTGGCCACAACGGCTATTAGCCGTTGTGGGCCCCACATCCCAATGGCTCTAAGAGCCGTTGGATGTGTAATTTATATATATATATATATATATATATATATATATATATATATATATATATATATATATTTAATATTAGTGTAATTAAAAAAAATAATTACCCACAAATCCTATAAATACCATACAATTTTTCCATTTACCTCACACCAATATTCTTATCTATCTACTACTACTCTCAATCTTCATCTCGAATTCTCTATCTCGTATTCTCGATCTTTCAATCAAGTGAAATGGCAAACCCGGATCACCCAAGCGACTACGACTTCACTCCGAGTCCGCTTTCCTAGCACACAAGAAAGCGAGACTCAAATGCCGGATTCGGAAATGCCACAAGTTCCACAAGGTCAAGGTGAAGGGGCATTCCGACAAGCTCCTCCACCGAAAATGCTCACCTCCGACATATTCACAAAGCATTACAATAAGGGTCCGGTGGTGAATGATCATTGCCAAGTTACGTGCAATTATTGTCCGAAGGTGTACAAGTGGAAGGCGAAGGGCGGATACGGGACTTTGCAAACCCACATTAAAAAGAATCATCCGGAGAAGCTCGGAATATCACGGGGACAAACACAATTGTCTCACGGGTTTGCATCCTCTTCCGCTCAATCTTCTTTATTTACTTATAATCATGTTGATGAATCTTTAGGATTAGCCAACTTAATTGCATCCGAAGCTTTTCCATTTTCTTATGCGGAATCTATTAATGTAAGAGAATATAACACTACTTTTCTTCAACCGGCTTATAAACCAACTTCTTGTAAACAAGTTTCGAAATTAATTTCTCAATCTTATGAACAAAAGAAACAAAATATTCTTACTATTTTACAATCTTTTTTCGCATCAAGTATCAATTTGTAGTGATATTTGGAGTACTTTATCACAAAAACATTTTTACTTGGGCATGACTTTACATTTTATCGATAATGATATGTACTTGCATAAATTTGTTATTGCATTTCGCCATGTTAATGAAAGACATAGTTCCGTCAATATTGCTAATTTAATAAGAACGGTTTTACAAGAATTTAATTTACAAAATCGAGTTTTTTCATACTCATTTGATAATGCTTCATCTAACACCCGCGCCGTAAACAATTTGGTAGGGAATGCGGGTCAACTTATAAAAATACATTTTACTCACCAAAGATGTTCATGTCATATACTAAATTTATGTTTCCAAGATGGCCTAAAAGTTTTACATCAAATGTTAGAACCTATAACCGACGTAATTGAACATATTTGGCATTCAACCGACTTAAGAAGAAAATGGAGATCAACTTGTATAGAAAAAAATGTTCCTCCAATTGCTTTTTCAAAAGATATTGGAACTCGTTGGAACTCAACCTATAAACTACTTAGTCAAGCTCTTCGTTATAAAGATGTTTTACAAGAATTTTCCTCACAATTTATTTCTTGGTCTATTTTAGATGATGAAACTATTTGGCAAACTTGTTTTGATATTTGTAGTGTTTTAAAAGTATTTAGTGATTCTACTAATATGTTGAGTTATGTTTACATTCCAACCTCTTGTAGTTTTTTAGAAATAGCCGTAAATGTTGCCGAAACTTTACAAACCGGTTTAGGTTTAGAATCACTTAAATATTCGGCAACCGAAATGAAAACAAAATGGCTAAAATATTATGATGACATTCCCCTAGTTTATCTTATTGCCTCCGTTTTCGATCCTAGACTAAAATTGATGGTGTTGCGAAAATTTTAAATTCTTATAATGAATGTTTAGGTTTATCTTCTATTTAGAACGTTAATTCTATTACTAGTAATATTCGTGTTGAAATTGTTAAATTACTTCCTTTATTTGAAACAAGTGCTAGTGCTTCTTCCCAATCAACTCCCTCACCCTCTTCTTCTTCTTCTTCTTCTTCTATTCTTTCTAAAGCTAAACAAATTTTAGCTAAAAGAACGAAAACACCTAGACATTCATTCGCAAGTGCGGAATTTGAAGATTATCTAACCACTCCTTTTAGTTTTGATGGTGATATTGATAGTTTTCAAGTTTTAGAATATTGGAAGAAGATGGCCCAAAGTATCCAACATTGGCCAAGATTGTGCAACAAATTATGGTCGTCCCCGCATCAACGGTGGCCGTGGAGCAAGCTTTTAGTCAAGGAGGAAACATGCTAAGTTACAAGAGGAGTCAATTGAAGCCCGATAAATTGGAGGCTCAAGTATGTGTTCAAGATTGGATAAGGGCGGAGAAGAGGCAACAACGGAATGCACCCGTTTATGACTCAAAATCGGATTCCAACTCCGATGATCCGGCCACTACTTCCGGGTCCGAGGCGCAAAGGTAAGGGGGTAACGAAAAAAACTCAGAAGTCCGAAAAAAGGTAAGCAAAGGTAAGAGAACTACGTAGGTTTTGATTCCTCTTATACCCAAAGAGGATACGTAGGCAACCGGGAAACCGGTTTAAGCCCTCTCCTTTTGTTTTTTTTCAATTACTTCTATTTAAAATAAAATTGTAATGTAATAAAAAAATTGAATGTATAAAAAAAATAAGTATTATCTTTCATGTATTTTAGTTAGTAAATTTATTTTAGTTGCTTTCTTTATCGCAGTTAGTACTTTTATTTACTTAGTAATTATTTTATTCAAAAGCTAATGTAATAAAAAAATTTGGATGTATAAATAAATGAGTTTGCTTTGTTGTAATTATTTTACTTGGTCTTTTTTTTATTTTACTTGCTCTCTTTTATATTTATTTACTTAGTAATTTTATTTTAGTTACTTTCTTTTACTATGTAATTATTTTATTCTAAAGCTAATGGCAAATGTAATGAAAAAAAATTGAATGTGTAAAAAATAGAGTTTGCTTTGTTGTTTTATAGTTACTAATTTTATTTAAGTTGTTTGTAACACCCCAAATTCTCAGAACTCGGGGCATTACTGGTTAGGACCTCACGATGGGTCTCGACCTCAGTTTAACAACAATATTACTAGGATCTTGCAACAAGACACAAATAAAAAAAACCGAAATTCATAAAGATGTGTTTTTAAAAGGATGAATGCAACAAGGTTTAACAACCTATAGTACTTAAACAAAGGGAAAGTACTAACTGTCTTAACAAAAGGAAAGAACGACAAAGCAACAACCCAACCCCCACTCTAAGGAGTACGGAGACCCGGCTGACCACTACTTCCGGATCACTCAGCTGCTGCTCTAACCTGCGGTAAATCTAAAAACACAACAAAACAACCATTAGCTAGCTATCTAAACATTAGAAGAATAATAATAGCACACACACATAGCAAAAGTAAACACTAATCATGCTTTCAAACAATTCATTTATTATCTTCATTTAAGTCATTCACTCTTACTAATGATACTTATTTTGTGACACGACGGATTCCCAAACCTCGCCTCCGCCCCCGTGTAACCATCAGGAATGAATCCGATGCATCTCACCTTGTACCTGCCTGGTCTGGGTATAGAGAACCTCCCAGTCTCCTGTCAGAGCTGGGCAGTGATGTCACGACCCGTTATACATACACTTGGGCCTTAAAACACAATAACAACGGTCGTCCTAACAAGTTGTTATTATTATTATAACACACATTGCACACACACAACCATTATTACCCAACTAATATCCAGAAACTAGCTAAATAAGTAGTAAGGACTTACCTGGATCAATTCACAACTCTCAAAAGTCTTAACTCGGTCTGCAACCGTAGTAACTCAATCGCCTGTCAAACAAGGCATGTGGATCAAAATCACATCTCATACTCTTAGAAGTTATAAACTTCTACGAGATACAATCTCATAAAGAGAAAATTACTCAAATGTCCTCTAAAGGTAAAATGACCATTTTACCCCCCGGTCCCAAAACTCCAAGATTTTTCTATAACTTAGTTTCAAACTTTCCTTTGGAACCTATTTCCACAATCTAGTTCTTACGGTAATGTTTGGTAAAGATTTACAGGAGTTACACAAAATTCTAGACTTTCACAAAAAGTCGTTAAGGTCCGACTTTGGGTTAAGATACGAGGCTTAAATAAAAAGATATAAAAACCGGAATAAATCTCTAGATCCTATATGATATGCATACTAATCATAGGAGCAAAGATCTTTCAAAAAAAACACCCAACCATAACTCCTACAAAAATCTCCAAAGATGGTTCCAAAATCCAGAAATCTATACTTAGCCAAAATTCTGAGTTCTTTGCCACACAACCCAACACAAGAACTAGTTCTAAAGATTTTCCGAGAAAGACTTAACGATCCCCGAACTTAAACTCTTCATCGTCTATACTTATCAAGTGAAATAAGAAGACTTGTTAGGGTAGTCTGTGCTAACGTGTTATCCCGAAGAACATTTGAAACATGTAAAACCATTTACATATACTTAACCACATATATATATATATATATATATATATCCATAAGGTTAGAGACCGTACCATAATAGATCTATCCTAATCTTAAGTGACTCCCACAAGTCCATAGGACTAATCTCCAAAGCTTACGTTAACCCTCAACGAGTTATCAACCGCTTTTGAACAAGCGCACAAAACCAAAACGACACACCACTCAAGCCTTTACCCCCTTCGACTACAGTGCGGCGGTTGTTCAACTATACTAACCTATCCCTCACATAGATCCCCAATTAATCCTCTGTCATCATCATGAGTCTAACCAACGTACATTCTTTTTATTCTACTTACTGGTCTACCACCCATTTCTAAAGCTACAAGTATACAAAGGACCGTAAAGTGAAGGGGAGGGGCTCACCGGCAATTATGGCTTGACGACAACTCCGATCGTGTACCACGCTCAAAGGAGGTAAGGGCTCGATTCAGTACCGGGACTGTAACCGTGAAGATGGTCCTTGCTTGCCGACCGTGGTCGAACCTGTAGCAGTTCCGACTCAACATCGTTATGGCGCGCTCGAGAAAGGACGCGGAGGAAAGGAGAGTGCTTTACCTAAGTCCTTACGATTGTAGACGCCGGGGACAAGGGAGGAAGGCACCGCCTTGTACGCAAGGTCAAAGGTTCGTCTTGTTATCCCGGTACGCCGAAGACGACGGTGGTCGCCCAATATCCGCAAGGAGCGATGCAAGCCAGTCGATCAGCTATTCTCGGCGGCCGGCAACTGTGTGACGAAGATAGCAGGCAACTTGTTGGTCGTCGAATGGGAAGGAAGGGTCGGCAGGTCCGTCGAAAGTTGAAGGAGAGGTGATGGGGAGAGATGTACGGGGAGGAGTATCGTATCGTATCTTCAACTTTCGATTAAGGGAAGTGTGATTCTGTTACACAGGAGAAAGGAAAGGCTGAAGATTTGCATTCATCCGCCTTTGATTATTGGGCCTGACTTGATGGCCCGACTGTCCCAACAGTCCACTAAGTACTTAAAGGTCTAATGGGCCCGTCATGGCCTTGGCCCACAAAGGGGTTATTTTATTATAGATCCCCATCTAATAAAACTGGTCCGATGACTTGTAACCCGAGTTAGTTTTCCGGAATAAAATTTTCCGGATTTTACATTGTTTTCTTTTATTTACTTAGTAATTATAATTAAATGCTATTGTAAAAAAAAATTCAATGTATAAAATATAAATTATAAAAATATAGTTATGTGAAATTTCAATCTACAAAACTTTAGTAAAAATTTTAATTGTACAAAGATTAACAAATGCATAATTTTTTTAATTAAAATATAAGATACTTATATTTTTTATTTTTTAAATTCATGTGCCAAACCGCCAAACCGTCGGTTTTGCGGTTTGATAATTGTCGGTTTAGGTTTAGGTTTGGCCTTTGGCCAAACCTAAACCGGCGGTTCGCAAACCTAAACTGGCGGTTTAGGTTTGCGACTCACCACTAAGAAAAACGTCAAAAACTGATTAAAGAAAAAAAAATTATGACCTCGACCGGGATGATTCTTGTCAAACGAGGTCAAGTACCTCGGTTGACTTAGAACATCTCGACCGAGGCGGTTTAACTGAAAGATTTTTCGAAACGATTTTTGTGCTTCTTTTCTGGATATGACCTCAGTGATGATTTTTGTTTGCAGATTGGTTTTGAAATCTTTATATGTTTGAAAGGTTTTATGATATGTTTAAGTTGCAAATGCTTTGTTTGAAATTTTGGCATGTTTAATACTTTGTTTTTATCCAAATTATGATGAATTTGAAGGTTGACACCACATGATGAGTTCTATCACTTTCTTCATGAGATGATTAAGGCAATTCACTCTCTTCTCTTCTTCTTCTTGATCATGCTTAGCCCCTCATATATATATTTGCCTTCCTTTACCTATCCGGGAATTTGGAAGCAAGCAAGTGAAAAGCAAGTGAAAGAAAAGTTGAGATGTTGGCTGGAAGTTAGAAAGAAATAAATAGGTTTGGGGAAGTCAATCATGATGATGAGTAACTCGGTACCATTCACATAGTCGGGTGTTTGTGTCTTGCCAAAGTCGGATTGAGCGATATTCCTAACGGGTCATGGTATGTGCATCAAAGGTTTGAGGCATCTCGAGAAATTGATGATTGTTAATCTCCTAAGCTACGGTTATTGTGCACCTCTGTCCATGCATCCCAAAAAGTAAAAAGTAAATAAGCAAAGCTTATTGGTGGAAGATGTTGAAGTTCAAAGCAAAGTGAAGTGAAGATCCTTTTCTCGGATTCTAGCACCACATTCCCTATATACATCCCACCCTCACACGTTTCTTGACCTTCTCTTGAAAAGCCCTTGAGACCTCGAGCTTGTTGATTGACTTGGTGGTTTAAACTGGATTATACATAATTAATTTTCATAATTATAATTTATTACGCATTCTATGATTTTATGCAAAGATGAACAACTTTCTTATATTTATAAAATGTTTTGATCATATTTTGATTTTAAATACCATGATGCATTCTCTTAGAGTGATCTATGAGTGTAGCACACCACCAAAAATGTTTTGAAGTACTTTTTATTGATCTTTATGACTTATAATCCATTCTATCTTGTACTTAAGATTTGGAACTTGCTTGGGGACAAGCAAGGGACAAGTATGGGGTATTTTGATAGCATGAATTATAGTCTATATTTTGGGACTTGTTTAGACATTTTATCTTCAATAATCTGCATGTTTGAATGTATATTATATGATTATATTGTCGTTTCATCTACATTTACGGGAATCGAGGTCTACACCTAGTTTCGTTGTAATCGTAGGTAAAATGGCACATTTTGGACCAAAATGGAGCTAAGGAGCGAAGGAGTCATTGGAGCTACATTCAGGAGCTTAAAAGAGAACTCAGGAAGTAAGGAATTAACAAAGAAGATTTACTTTTGACCAGATTTAAGAGATTTCACCTTCAGCTGAGATTCACCTCGGTCACCTACAGTGTCACCTCGACCGAGGTGATCTAGAGGAGCGCCCCGACCGAGGCGAATACCCTGACGCGGCGAGATATATTTTATTTAGCTGAGATCTTTTATTTTTGGAAGGAGAGATCTTATATTTTTGGGCTGGATTTCTAGAAGGAAGATCATATATTTAGGAGGTCTATTTTAAAAATATGGATATATTTTATTAGGAAATTATCTTTTTAAGATATTATTATCTTTGGAAGATAATTCTCCTATAAAAAGGGCTGAATTTTCCATAATTCAGCATCATCGCATACTTGAAGATTGAAGAAGCTGCAATTAGGAAGGATTTTTGGAAGTTTGAAGGAAGATTGAAGATCAATCAAGGAAGGATTGATAGTTCGGATATAGCTTTTGAAAGGATTTGTAAGACTTTCTTAGATTCCCTTTTGTTTGATTGTCTTGTTGGATTTGTGATCCAAGGAACGCTGATTTGTTTGATATTTGATTCAGTTATTGAAGCTTTGTTCTTAAGATTTTTGTGTTCAAATATTCATTCTCTTCCCATATATTTGATTATTGCTTTCATGATGATGAGTGGCTAATTTCCTTGTGCAATTTTAGGGTGATTGGCTGAAAGTTGTGGGAAAAACAATGATAGAATAATCTTAATCCCAGTAGGACCCTGAAAGCTTGAGTCTTTAACCTTAACCCTAGAGTACCTCGTTCATTCGACGAACACCTCGGCCGGGGTGGAACTTGATTGACCGAGGTGACTTCTCTGATCCGTAATTGAGAGTGAAGTGTTAGAGTTTGCCAAATCCTATTCTTATTACACCTTTCCGTGTTCAATGCAAGCCTAGGATGAGACTTACCCGGTAATTCCTTAGTTTGTTTACCCAAGATCATGAGTGTAGGTAATAAAGGTTTATCCTTTATTGGGGTTTGAGTGTGCCTTCATCCCATCTTTGTGAGTTAGCCTAAGACTTACTCGGTAAAGGTTGATTCTATTCCCTTAGTTGGTATGTTGGTTTGAGATTATAATTTCTTTCCTTAGTACCTTGACACTTACCCGGTAATAGGAGCTTTTGGTTTGGAGTTAGTGAGTAGTGAGACTTACCCGGTGATCTATTTCACTTTAGAAACACCTTCCCTTTGCAAAATCTCAGCTTTGTCCGCTTATCTTGAGATCTTGAGTTGGAACCACAACTAGATGCTTTAATCCCTAGAATTTGCATATTTCTTATAATTGGCCTTATTATCATCTCTTTGATTGCTTTAATCGCTTTTGTGGTTATTAGTTACATAGACGACCTATACTTGCTTAGTTTCACCTAAGTCCCTGAGATCGACACCCCAAAATTCTTGCTTTTACTATAATTGATCCGTACACTACGGGTTCGCATCCTTGTTTAAGCATATTTCTTGGGATATAAATTTAAAGCTTGCATACACCGTTTGGAGCGAACACATTCCAATACTACCCCTCTTGAAAATTTTACACAATGCTAACAATGAAGTATATACTCGAACCCTTTTTTGGTAATTTTACCCATAATAATCCCTCTTTCTACCAAGCACATACTAGATTTTTTTTATTTCATCCCTAAAATCATCTACTATTTTCATCTTCATCTTCATCGTCATTTTTATCTTCATCTTCATCTTCATCTTCATTTACATCTACGATAACCTCATCTTACCAAACGGACCCATAGAGAGTTCGAAATGAGCTTAATGAGAGAGTTAAATTTCTTTCTTGGTCTACAAGTTACTCAAGCCAAGAAATGAATCTTTCTAAACCAAAGAAAGTATACCAAGGTTTGTTCAAGAAATATAAAATGGATCAATTCAACGTAGCAAAGACTCCAATGAGTTCTACTCGTTCATTAGATCAAGACAAGAATGGTAAGAGTGACGTACAAAAGGAGTATTGAGGTATAATCGGGTCTTTGTTATATTTAACCGCCAGTCGACCTGACATTATGTTTAGTGTGTGCGTGTGTGCTAGATTTCAAGTTGATCCCAAAGTGTCACACTTGATAGCTGTGAAAAGGATTTTTCGATATCTTAATGGCACTAAGGATCTAGGGTTATGATATCCACGTGAAAACTCGTTTCTCCTCGGTAGCTATTCAAATGCAGACTTTACAGGATATAAGGTCGATAAAAAGAGTACTTTTGGATGTTGTCAATTCTTAGGGTCATGTAACATCCCGTAAAAATTGGCATCCCGCATCATTTGAATGGGGATTTGTGAATGACTTATAAGGATGGGTTGCTACCCATGTCAACAAGAATTCTTCTTTTCCAGTGGTAGAGTGAGGACAAATAACTCTGGAGTTAAGTGTGCTCGTGCGGGAGCAATTTCAGGATGGGTGACCTCTTGGAAAGTTTTCTGCGCGAGCATGGTTGGCATGGGGACAGCGTCCCTAAGACCTCGGGTCTTACAGTTGGTATCAGATTTGACCCTGAGTTACGAGTGTGCTTGCCCTAGTAGATGGTCACTCGGCTCGGTGGACGATCCTTGGTCTGACGTGGACGTCAGGAGTTTAAGTGGGGGAGATTGTAACATCCCGTAAAAATTGGCATCCCGCATCATTTGAATGGAGATTTTTGAATGACTTATAAGGATGGGTTGCTACCCATTTCAACAAGAATTCTTCTTTTCTAGTGGTAGAGTGAGGACAAATAACTCTGGATTTAAGCGTGCTCGTGCGGGAACAATTTCAGGATGGGTGACCTCCTGAGAAGTTTTCTGCGCGAGCATGGTTGGTATGGGGACACTACGCGAGCATGGTTGGTATGGGGACAGCGTCCCTAAGACCTCGGGTCTTACAGTTGCGACTTACTTAGTTAGTTTATGGATGTTTGTTGGGTGATAATAGTGGTGTGTGTGCAATGTGTGTTATAAAAATAACTTGTTAGGACGACTGTTGTTATTATGTTTTAAGGCTCAAGTGTATGTATAACGGGTCGTGACATCACTGCCCAGCTCTGACAGGAGACTGGGAGGTTATCTATACCCAGACCATACAGGTACAAGGTGACATGCATCGGATCCATTCTTGATGGTTACACGGAGACGGAGGTGAGGTTTGGGAATCCTTCGTGTCACAAAATAAGTATCATTAGTAAGAGCGAATGACTTAAATGAGGATAATAAATGGATTGTTTGAAAGCATGATGAGTGTTTACTTTTGCTATGTGTGTGTGTGCTATTATTATTCTTCTAATGTTTAGATAGCTAGCTAATGGTTGTTCTGTTGTGTTTTAGATTTACCGCAGGTTAGAGCAGCAACTGAGTGATCCGGAAGTAGTGGTCAGCCGGGTCTTCGTACTCCTTAGAGTGGGGGTTGGGTTGTTGCTTTGTTGTCCTTGCATATCGTTAAGATAGTTACTCTTTTTCGTTGTTTAAGTATTATAGGTTGTTAGACGTTGTTGCTTTCATTCTTTTAAAAATATTATTTCATGAATTTCGGTTTTTCTTATTTGTGTCTTGTTGCAAGATCCTAGTAATATTGTTGTCAAACTAAGGTCGGGACCCATTGTGAGGTCCTAACTAGTAATGTCCCGCGTTTTGAGAATTCAGGGTGTTACAGGTCATCCCTAATAAGTTGGCACTCCAATAAGCAAAATTTTGTCACCCTATCCCAGTTGAGGCCGAATACATAGCTGTTGGAGCCTGTTGTTCACAAACTTTATGGATAGCCAGTGGCGGATCCAAGGGGGGTAACGGGTGGTACGGTGCCCCGGCTTGCGACGTCGTTTTGCCTTAGAAAGGAAAAAAAAAAGAAGGAAAAAATCCTCCTTAAAACGAATTATGTTACATACTGTTCTACTAGCTCATCTGGTAGAGGAAGGGAATGAGGTACATGATGTCGTGGGTTCGAGTTATGGGAGTAGCAAAAAGTTCCTTTTTATTTATGGTTTATATATTTTATTGTCTAATTTCAAGCTTAATATTCGACTTTTCTTATAAAAAAAATTTTTTTGTGCCCCTCCAACCAAAAATTTCTGGCTCCGCCACTGTGGATAGCTCAACAACTTCGTGATCTTGGTTTTGATCTCAAAAGTATACTTATTAAATGTGATAATACTAGTGCTATTTTGATAACCAAAAATCATGTGCAGCATTCAAAAATAAACCATATCGACGTAAGATATCACTTCATACGTGATCATGTTGAAAAAGGTGACCGTGACGGTCACGTATTCTGTAACCGTCGTGCGTTTACAAAATCCATTGTCGTGTCTGTAATACCCCCATTTAATATGATATATGGTTAACACCACATATTTACTTATACGTTTTAACTACTTAGACTATGTGGTTGTGTTTTCGGAGGTTATTACATTATATGTTAACGTTTGAAAGTCATATAGTTGAACTTGATGAACTGTGACCCACTCATTTCTTGCTTGGTTTAAGAATAGTTTTGATATTTGTAAGAGGTGAACCTAACAGTATATTATTAGTGTTTTATTTTGACGTTTCACTCATGATGCATACAAGTTTGATCTGATTCTTGAGCTTTGACTCTAATTTCGGGATGCTAGCTAATGGTTTTATATGTTGCTGGTTTTTAAGATAAGCTTCAACCATTTATAAGAGGTGAACCTAACAGTATATTATTAGTGTGTCTTAGGATTTGGGAAGGTGGTTGTACTCTTGATATTAGGATTAAGTTTGTAAGGTTGTACCGGTATTTATCTTATGCCTTTACATGGTTTAAAAGTGCATGTTATTACAACTATTTACCAATTAAAGGCCGGTTATGTTTTATTGTTTTGTTGTACTCTTGTTGAGAGGTCCGATAGTGAAGTTGTTGTGAGGTTAAAGATAATGAACCCACTGTGTGGTTTATATACTAGTGACACTTCGGGTTTATAAACTAGTCATTTGCACGGCCGCCAAATTTTTAGGGTTTTTCTTTCCAAAATTTTCAAAATCTTACAAATAGATTTTTGATGGAGTTGGTGGTATTTCACTCTTGATTTTGTAATTTCTATGTATTGAGATCCCTTTAGGGACGTTTCGTCTATTCTATGATTTGAATTAGACATCTTATCTTAGAATACAACTAAAAGTGTTATACACTTAAGTGAAATTTCTAACCCAAGTTAGAAACGTTCAGTGTTTCAATTATTGAATAAGCTTTTGAATACTTTTATTCTCCGTTTGGTTGTAACTCTGAAAGCGGAAACGGAATAGAAATATATTAGTCCATATATGTACTCTTGTTCAAGAATTTTTTGGAAAATCATTCTTTGTGATTTCATACAAAATGCATTTGCTTACCCTTATTTTCTTTCGCTATATGATATCAAAACTAATCAAATTCAACCACAATTACTTTGAACGCAAGGAATGATACCAAAAAAATTTCATGAATAAAAGTATACATATGGACTACATCCTTTTTCATTTTGTTTTCGGCGATTAAATCAAACGAGTCCCTTATATATAGTCGGTGTTTCAATTATTTAATAAATTTAGGACTTTTTTATGTATATATTCTCAAAAAAAAAGTAACATATTTGATATACTTATTACCGATCAATGATTAGTTCTTGGTATAAATAAACTTCGTGATTTTTAAATGTACCGGCGAATATCTCTATTAGTGACCATAACTACGCACTTCGCGTGCGTAGTTGATAAGATCCTGAACTACGCTTTTGGGAAGCGTAGTTGGAGTTCCAAAAAAAATTAAAATATCAACTACTCATTTGGGGAGCGTAGTTAGAGTTACCTAAAGAAAATTTAAAATTTTTTTGGGAATCCAACTCCTCTCCCCACAAGCATAGTTGATATTTTTATTTTTTTGAAACTTCAACTACGCTCCCCAACAGCGTAGTTGGGACGCTAACAACTAGACATGCGAAGTGCGTAGTTGGGGTTATAGATTTTCGCCGGTACGTCTATCAACCCCTAAACTTTTGAGAAATAAAAGTATAGAAAACTAAGGAGTTTCAAATCTCCTCACCCAAAGTGGAGGGTTAGTCGATTGATATTACAACAAATAGTAATGATACATTAGTCATTTGGTGAGACAAGAAGATTTGGATGTATGAAAGCATATATATTGTAATTAAACTCTAATTTACTTGGATCCACCATTCCACCATACAACTGTTGGTCCCTCCTTAATCAAGTCCGATTAATAGATGGGTTAGTCCAATGGGCTAAGACCCAAGAAGGAAGAGTCCATGTGGAGAATGCTCTAGAGAAGAATAGAAAAGATAGGAATGATCTAAATAAGATTAGTCTAAACTAATCTAGAATTCTCCTCTAAAATATCTTCTAGGATTTTGTGTAATTCTAGAACTTTCTTCTCAAATATCTTCCTAGATTAGTGTGTAGGGAATGTGATCTCCTCCCACTATAAATAGGTGGAGAAGTTGTAAATTTCTACCATCCACAATTTGAGAGCTCAAGTAAGCTAAGTATAAGTTGTGAGAGTGCCCACAAAAACTTGTAGCATTCCTTCTCCACATAAATATAAGTGAGTTTGTATCAATTAAGTCATTGACTTAATTAGTTCATATTCCCATTCTACCAACACAAAAGTGGGAGGTTTTCCCAACAACTGGTATCAGAGCAAGGTTAGTCCGGTCATTATTCCTTAGCTCGTGTTGTCAAGATGGAGGCTACCGTCATTCACGATGGCGAGATGTTCAAACTCACGGCGGATAATTATTCTTATTGGAAGCCGATGATGGAAGACCACCTTTATTGTAAGGATTTGTACGAGCCCATCACCAGCAAGGATAAGCCCGAAGGGAAGAGCGAGAAGGAGTGGGAGCTTCTAAACCGGAAAGCAGTCGCCATGATCCGTAAGTACATTGACAAATCTCTATTTGAACATGTATCTACATATACAAATGCTTTTGAATTATGGACAAAACTTGAGTCCATGATTCAAAAGAAAACGCCTCGTAACAAAGCCGTTCTAGTTCAACGGTTGGTGAAGATGGAGTACAAGGATGGCCAAAACATGATCGAGCACTTGAATAATTTCAAGGGGCTCGTAAATCAGCTAAGTAAAGCGGGAATGAAACTCGAAGATGAGTTGCAAGCCCTTCTACTCCTTAGTTCCCTTCCAGAGAGTTGGGACACTCTCGTAGTTACTCTAAGTAACTCAGCCCCAGAAGGGAAGCTCACCATGGACGCCGTTAGTGATAGCCTCCTTGGTGAAGAAGTTAGAAGGAGGGAACGAGGCACGTCTACCCAATATGAGGCGAACATTTTAGACAACTGGAGTAGAAGCGATACACGTGGGCGCAATATGAACCGAAGCCGAGACCAATCTCGTGGTCGGTCTAAGTCACGGTCTAGGCCAAATTGTTATTATTGTGGAAAAATAGGTCATAAGAAATCAGAATGTCGATTTCTTAAGAAAGATCAAAAGGCCGGCAACGTCAAGCCAGACCAAATTAACCCAACAAAGAGGCGAGAGGAAGACAAGGGTACGACCGCCATGACAGATGAAGGCGATGACCTATATCTCTTCGGAGAAGACAACTTCCTGAATATCGCCTCTGACGATAGCTCCTGGATTGTCGATTCCGGTGCATCATTCCACGTCACACCCCATGAAAGTTTCTTCTCAACCTACCAAAGTGGTGACTTTGGTAATGTCCAGATGGGGAATCAAAATAGGAGCAAGATTGTTGGTATAGGAGACATCATCCTGATATCAAATACGGGATGCAAGCTTACCCTTAAGGATGTGAGGCATGTCCCGGATATGCGCCTCAACCTCATGTCAGCTGGAAAGCTTGACGATCTTGGCCTAGTAAATCAGTTTGGTGGCGGCAAATGGAAGCTCATCCAAGGAAGCATGATAATGGCTCGAGGAAAGAAGGAAGGGTCGTTGTACGTGACACAAGCCAAGCTCTGCAAAGGAGAAGCCAATGTTGCAGGAGAAGACATGGAACTATGGCACCGAAGGCTCGGGCATATGAGTGAGAAGGGTCTTCACACACTAGCGCGAAGACAACTCCTCCCAAAGGTGCAAGGTAACTCTCTTGACCCTTGTGCCGATTGTTTAGCCGGTAAACAACATAGAGTTTCTTTCCAAACGTCTACTCAACCTAGAAGAAGAAAGAATATTCTAGATCTTGTGCACACCGACGTTTGCTCCATGTCCGAGAAATCCCTTGGTGGTGCGTCCTATTTTGTCACCTTCATAGACGACCACTCAAGGAAGGTGTGGGTTCATCTCCTAAAGACCAAAGACCAAGTTCTTGATGCATTCAAAGAGTTTGTTGCTCGGGTGGAACGAGAGACTGGACAACAGCTCAAGAGTGTCCGATCTGACAATGGAGGAGAATATCGAGGTCCGTTTGAGGCATACTGCAGATCTCATGGAATTAGGATGGAGAAGACGCCACCTAAGACACCACAGCTGAACGGGCTTGCAGAGAGAATGAACCGAACAATTACAGAAAGAGTTCGGTGTATGCTATCTCACGCAAAATTGCCCAAGTCATTTTGGGGAGAAGCTGTGAAGACTGTCGCCGACATTGTCAACCTTACGCCGTCCGTTCCCCTGAATGGAGACACCCCGGAGGAAGTTTGGTCAGGAAAGAAGGTTTCGTATGACCATCTAAAGGTGTTCGGGTGCAGGGCATTTGTGCACATACCTAGGGACGAACGTGCCAAGCTTGATGTCAAGACCAAAGAATGTATCTACCTTGGCTCACCCAGAGATGAATTCGGATACCGGCTATGGGATCCCACCACTAACAAGGTCGTCAGAAGTCGAGATGTGGTATTCTTCGAAGATCAAACAATTGAAGATATTCGACGATCAGAGAAGCCAAGGACAAGAGTCAAAAGGAGCACACCAAACCCCGACCCTTCTCCGATACAACAAGACACTTCAAATGAAGCTACGCCAAGAAATGAAGATGTTGAAGGGAGTGATACTACTCTAGAGCATGGTGATGAAGAAATCCACCAAGCGCCAGAAGGACAATCGAGCACTCCACCAGAATCTCAACTGAGAAGGTCTTCTAGAGACAAAAGACCATCTACACGATACACACCCGATGAATATGTGACCCTCACGGATGAGGGGGAGCCTCAAAGCTACAAGGAGGCCATGGACGACACTCACAAAAGTGAATGGGTAAGAGCCATGCAAGATGAAATGGAATCCTTGCATGAAACCACACATATGAGTTGGTGGAGCTACCAAAAGGGAGGCGAGCTTTGAAGAACAGATGGGTATACCGAATAAAATCGGAGGATGAAAACTCAAAGCCCCGGTACAAAGCTCGATTGGTCGTAAAAGGATTCCAACAGAAGAAAGGCGTCGACTTTGAAGAGATATTCTCTCCAGTAGTAAAGATGTCATCAATCCGAGTTGTTCTTGGTATAGCAGCTGCTCTGGACTTGGAGATCGAACAACTCGACGTCAAGACCGCCTTTCTCCACGGAGATCTTGAAGAGGAGATATACATGGAGCAGCCTGAAGGATTCAAAGAACCAAGCAAGGAGAATCTAGTCTGCCGACTAACGAAGAGTCTTTATGGGCTAAAACAGGCACCGAGGCAGTGGTACAAGAAGTTCGACTCTTTCATGGCAGATCATGACTTCAAGAAGAATCCATGTGACCCATGTGTCTTCATGAAGAGGTACGCTAGTGGCGACTTTCTCATACTCTTACTTTATGTCGATGACATGTTAATAGTAGGTCATGATCGTAACAAGATAGCTGCTCTTAAGAAAGATTTGAGCAAGAGCTTTGCCATGAAAGATTTAGGACCGGCAAAGCAAATTCTTGGGATGAAGATCACTCGTGATCGATCACAGAAGATGTTGTGGCTATCCCAAGAAAGATACATCGAAAAGGTGCTAGAGAGATTCAATATGCACCAAGCTAAGCCGGTAAGCACACCACTTGCTGGGCACTTTAAGTTAAGTTCAAAGCAATGCCCAACTAGTGAGCAAGAGAAGCGGGATATGGAGAAGATCCCCTATGCCTCGGCAGTAGGCAGCCTTATGTACGCCATGGTGTGCACTAGGCCCGACATTGCCTATGCAGTTGGAGTTGTGAGTCGCTTCCTAGCAAATCCAGGAAAGGAACATTGGGCTGCAGTGAAATGGATCCTCCGATATCTACGAGGCACTACTAATAGGTGCTTATGCTTTGGAAAAGAGAAGCCTATACTACAAGGATACACAGATGCCGACTGGGCCGGTGATAATGATTCCAGGAAATCAACGTCAGGATATGTGATTACATTCGCAGGGGGAGCTGTTTCCTGGCAATCAAAGTTACAAAAGAGTGTTGCCTTGTCTACCACTGAAGCAGAATATATTGCAGCTACTGAGGCATGCAAGGAGATGCTATGGATGAAGAACTTCTTGATGGAGATGGGAGTAGAGCAAGATCGTTATATCTTGCAATGTGATAATCAAAGCACAATTCACTTGGCAAAGAATTCAACTCTTCACTCCCGCTCGAAGCACATCGATATACGGCATCACTGGATCCGGGATGTTCTTGAAGAAAAGCTTCTGCAACTTGGCAAGGTGCACACGGATGAGAACTGGTCAGACATTATGACCAAGGTAATACCGACCAAGAAGTTTGAAGATTGTTGTCAAGGTACCGGCATCGTATCACATGATTAAGTCGTGAGGGGGAGAATTGTTGGTCCCTCCTTAATCAAGCCCGATTAATAGATGGGTTAGTCCAATGGGCTAAGACCCAAGAAGGAAGAGTCCATGTGGAGAATGCTCTAGAGAAGAATAGAAAAGATAGGAATGATCTAAATAAGATTAGTCTAAACTAATCTAGAATTCTCCTCTAAAATATCTTCTAGGATTTTGTGTAATTCTAGAACTTTCTTCTCAAATATCTTCCTAGATTAGTGTGTAGGGAATGTGATCTCCTCCCACTATAAATAGGTGGAGAAGTTGTAAATTTCTACCATCCACAATTTGAGAGCTCAAGTAAGCTAAGTATAAGTTGTGAGAGTGCCCACAAAAACTTGTAGCATTCCTTCTCCACATAAATATAAGTGAGTTTGTATCAATTAAGTCATTGACTTAATTAGTTCATATTCCCATTCTACCAACACGAAAGTGGGAGGTTTTCCCAACAACAACAACTACAAATTCATACTATAGAAGACTGAAATTAATACACAATCAAATTTTGCCCAACTACGTACGTACAATATATAACACATCTTTCCGCATAAATAAGCTAGCCTTATAATTACCAAAAAAAAAAAAAAAAAAAAAAAAAAGAAGAGTAAGCTAGCCTTATTTTCTTTTTCCCTCCATAATTCTTTCTTTTTATGGATTTATTACAATATATAATTTGAAACAATTTTGAGCTTTTGGCGCGCAAATAATACTCCTATATAGAGAAGACCAACCATCCATCTAATCTTACGACTTCTGTTCGAGAAATCATTCACAGAGAGGCATAGGAATACAAATCGACAATCAAAAGTTATTAATCAATGGATTTTTGGGTTTCTAACGAAAAGTATTGTTTTCCTGGAGAATTCAAGGCTGATCAATTCCAGAATTTGTCAAGCATTTCATCCCTCGGTGTCGCAATCGTCAGTCCGGTGACTCCGATTTCCGGAAATCACGTGAACTACGACGTGGAAGACGGATACACGACGCCAACGTCGGAGGAGTACCGGATCCCTGCCTCGGAGTGCCGGAAATGTCCCGGGGCTCCTAAAAAGAAGCGTCCGGATGTAAACAAATTTCCCCGTCGATGGGCTATGAAGAGTCGCCGGCGCCGTGAGTCGATGAAGAATATCGAGTTTGAATTTTCGGAGTTTGGGTTGTCTGCTACCGTTGAAAAGTTTAACTCACCCTAAAGTCCAAGGATTTGATCATCATAATCTGATGATTTTCATAAGTGTGTGTTTTTTTCAGGGAACGGGCATACCAATTAGTTTGTTTTGTTTCCTGGATACAATTTCAACTTGGTTTCTCTTGAAGATCCATTTTTGGAGTATTTGACTCTTCTTCAGTGTTATATCTTATAATGGAAACGAATTAAGTTCAATTGTTCAAAGATGGATGAAAATCTTTCTGAAATGGTAAAGTATACCAATGTCTTGAGTCTTGAAGTGATAGGTAAACCCATTTTGGACAATTTTTTATTATCTGTAGTTAGTAATATAGAGGTCTTGATCCAAGCCATTGATTATCAAAGAGACTGGTGGTGGACTTGTAGGCCTTGAAAGCAACAGATCGAGGAAGAGAAAAAAGAGGAGGCCAAGTGAGCCTAGGCTTTCATGAATCTGGATTTGAGGTCGGAACTCGGAAGAAGAGTTGGTTATGATTTGAAGAAGAAGATGACTAGAAGGTTTTTCCTTTTGCATAGATGGCTTTTCACCAAACTCAAACAAATATCACCATTGTTCTTGTGGTTTGAGTTTGGTTTAAAACTGTTCGATGTAATATGTTCTCACATTGAAATTGGGGACATTCTGAGCCTAGTATATAAAGTCGGTGGGTTACTCCCCTATTGTCAATTGGTTTTAGATAGAAACCTCATCGAATTTATGTGTTGGGTTTGCACTCGTATGCACACGATCCCCACTCTAACGGTCCGTCTGAATCGGATTTTGACAAAAATGTTTATTAAAATGCCCGTAAATGAAGCTATCTTGTTGAAATTAGTGTGTCTTCTCCAATCAGCCATTGTTTCCCCTTAACCATCAAATAAAGGTGAGAAGAAGCAAGGTTGGGAAGGCAAGAAGAACGGAAATTTTCTTTGGATTTTTCATAAATGAGGGGTTTTCTTTACGGTAAACCATAGAGAGGTTTCCTTCATGGAGTTTCCCGAGTGTGATTGTACATAGTGTTTTTTAGACATCATATGTGCAGTTTTTTTTATAAAGTTTGGCCTACCTCCTAGAGGTAGTCTAACGTAAAACATCATTACAGATGAGAATACAAAGTTCGAGATCATCATAAAAATTGGTTTGGGTGTCGAGATTATCAAATGAATCAGCCGGTCAACAATCCAATTAATTTTTCTGAAAAAATGTTTGATATGTACTTCTTCAAGGAAATGAAGATCCTCCCACGAACAACTCCAAAAACTTTGAAGTGTCTTGATCACGCCTAAATTTTCACCTTCGGTTCAAATTTTGAATTTAGAATCTGATAACCTCTTCACTGTGGTTCCGAATAACAAACCTGATTAAGATAACCCTAAAATCAAGTAAATAAATCTAGTATAATACGAATTCGAGATATTATATTTCACAGTGACGGATTTACATTTACTAGTACCAACTTTACGCGCAATTGCGCGCCAAGTTTAAAAATATTTTTTTTAATAAGAAAGATGGTATAGACACGTGTCTCACTAATACTGCGTGTGAGGATGTCGTTTTTTTTAGCTGGATTTACAAAGAAAATGTAGGATGTGAATGCACAATGTGTTTGCATGATTGACGTGCTGTCATAATGCGTACATTAATAAATCAATCACCATGTATCTAGACCTCGGTACTTATTCATATTTTAGGTCCCTTCGATTGAGGTGGATTATGAGATGAAATTAAGGATTATGCCTCTAATAGATTATCAAAATTATGGGATTGAAACTTTTTATTTTTATATTCAAAATATTTTGCTTTATTTATTTTTTCAATTATTGTTAAATTTTAGTTGAATGTTCAATCCTCACCCAAAGTGGAGGGTTGGTCGATTGATCTTACAACAAATAGTGATGATCCATTAGTCAAGACAAGAAGATTTGGTTGTATGAATGTGTATATATTGTAATTAAAAAATAATTTATTTGGGTCATTATTTACAAAGTCGATCCATCAACTTATAGTAAACAATTATTATCAAACAAAACTAGCGCCAAAATTGTTTCTTTTTACGGATTTATCACAATTTATTACTATAATAATGTCAACATATTTAGAGCATTTGGCGCGCAAATAAGACAGTGAAACCTCCTCCTATATAGAGAAGCTAAACCATCCATCTAGTCTTAGGGATTCTGTTCGAGAAAGAGGGGACTTCTTCTATCTCATATAGGAATACAGATCGACAATCATAAGCCATTAATCGATGGAGTTCTGCTTTTCTAATGAAAAATATTGTTTTCCTCAAGAATTCAAGGTCGATCAATTGCAGAATGCGTCAAACATTTCAATTTCATCCCTAGGCGTCGCAATCGTCAGTCCGGCGACTCCGATTTCCGGCAACCACGTGGATTGCGATGTGGAGGACGGATACACGACGCCAACGTCGGAGGAGTACCGGATCCCGGCCTCGGAGTTCCGGAAATGTCCCGGGGCTCCTAAGAAGAAGCGTCCGGAGAAAGAAAAATATGAATCGACGGTTGTGAACAAGCTCCCTCGTCGATTGGCTATAAAGAGTCGCCGCCGCCGTGAGTCGGTGGTGTTCTTGAAGAATCTCGAGTTTGAATTATCGGATTTTGGGTTGTCCACTACTTTTGGAAAGTTTAACTGAATTATTATTTGATGATTTTCATAAGCGTGTTTTTTTTTCGGGGAACGAACATAGAAATTTGTGTGTTTGTTTCCTGAGTACAAATTCGACTTGGTTTATGTTGAAGATCCATTTTTGGAGTATCGACTCTTCATTTAGTTTTATATTCAATAATGGAAACGAATTAAGTTTAAATGAGCAACAATGGTCGAAAATCTTTTGTAATATGGCAAGTATATCAATGTCTTGAGTCTTGAGGTGATAGGTAGGCTCATTTCGGACCAAATTTTATATAGTAATATAGAGCTTTTGATCCGATCGAGCCATTTATTCTCATAGAGACTATGATTATTAGTCATTGTGCTAGCTATGATGCATGATGTGGATTTGTGGCCATTTGTAAAGTGAATAGGCCCGATGACTTAACATGAGTGTACGGCACACTTTTTGCCATGTATCCAACTCCCGTTCGATCATGTGCAAGTAGAAAAGTGCAAAATTAACACGGATCGAATTTTATAGTTTGTTTTTGTCCGATTTACGGTTTATGAATTTATGAGTATTGGTTTTATACCGTGATTAGATTGTAATCGGAGTTGATTATACAATCCGAGATAATTTTGCACATAAGGAATATATAATTTATTTAATACAAAAAGGAATATATAGATTATTCGACCAAGCTAAACTTAAACTTAGAATTTATTGAACCAAACCAATTTAAGATAATCAAACCAAACCATAACTATTCTTTTCTCTACGGGTCGGGTCGGGACCGGCGTATTGGACGGACCATTATGGTCCGGTCTACTGATGTGGCGTAGATATACAACACACAAACCACATATTACTGTCAGTGCACGACCATATCAATGTTAGTATATAATATTGCATCAAGGTCGAAATTGAAAAAGACTATATATATTCCAATTTGTCTTAAGTTCAACTAGTAAAGCAAGAGTGTGTAAAAGGAAAGGAAAAGGGGTGATCAAGTGATCAAATGTTTTGGTTTGAGGGGGTTGTAAATAAACAAGTAACAAGGATCAATTATCAATATAAGAAAAACACTAGGAATTGGGGATATTCCTCCAAACCACAACTAGAAGTAAGTTCAACTATGTTGTGTTTAATCATTAAGGAGAGTTTAAGTCACAATTACTAATGTAGCATGATAAAAGTATGCTTTGTCAAGGCATTTGGCTTGTTTCAACTAGTGAGTATCACATATAGTGTTTGTTATATACACTAGTTGATAAGATTTTCTACGATTTATGACTATGTTAAACTATGCAAGCATCATATGGTTTTGATATTTGCTTGCACGATCTAGCATGATCAAGAGAAGTAAGATATCTATTCTTTCGGCCCTAGCTAGCAATACTCAAGCAATATAGGCATCAAACATTACACAATCACCTTCGAATTACTTATCGGTCTCATATAGGGTGATTGATTCATAATCACTCATTCATGCTTGAATATATACAATAAGTTATGGGAACAATCTAGACTATTTCTAATCTAGCATCCGACATTCAAAATAATTTCATTTACTAAAGGTTTGTCAAGAGTTCAAAACACTTTTAGGCTCTATAATCTAGCATCTCGTGATTATGAGTATTGATCCAGGATCATCTTAATTGGAGTAGTCTCAATAGACTACATCAAATCAATAGACAACCTTACGGATCCATTTACTAAAGGCTTGTCAAGAGGTCAAGTGGTTAAATCATCAAGAGGAATGATCTTAAAGCCTATGACGAAAGAGGATGCTTGAAGGACAACCCCATCTACGTGACTAGAGATCTCACGATGTTGGTTCAAAGGAAAAACATAAGCAAGTTGAATCACGTGGAGCAATCTGAGACCCACGTCTATATCCAGTTCCTAGGATGATACACAGTGTGAGTTGTATGAGTTAAGGTTAGCATTTGTTTTTAATGTTTCCATCAGGGTATTTCAAGATACTCGATATGGTCAAATCACCTTGTGAGTATAACATGGTGCCATGTATAGGAGAATAAGTAGGCTAAATTCCCCAAGTTTACTCATGGTTAACCAGGCATGTTCAAGGCCAAAATGAACACAAACAAAGAACTTGGTTTTGTAAGAAGATGAAACTGTGTGATAGTTATTGTCGGTTCACCACAAAGCTCGGGTGGTTCAAGACATAATGATCACCTATTGGACAAGTAAATTTGATAGCTACTCACTACGGGCGGTTCAAGGCTGAAAAATGCTACCTTCCCAAATGTAGTAATTTTTCAAATGTACTCTCAAACAAATTAAATGTTCCCAAAACATGTGTCTAGAATTATTTCTATTCATGTGAGGAATTGTTGGAACCTAAATTTTAATAAGTAGCGCGCCGGGTTTTTCCGGGCAACTTTCCAGTGGGCTCAGACCATCATCAACACCGGAAAACGGAAGCATTGACTCCGTCTCCGCGAGCACTGAATCGTGGTATACTTATTTGAAAAAATTGAATTCCAAGTGAATAAGATAATGATGCTTGAAGTTACGTGTATGAAACATAAAACTTGGAAAAATGAACAAAAATGTGATTATCCCGCATCGACTAAAAGGAGTAGAATCCTTATAGCATATAAGGAGGAAAAACGTTTCAAGGACGTGACTTTTGGATCACTACCCATTTTCAATGGGGAGCGAGCATAGCTAACCGACCACACGTGCGCGTGTCGAGCCGAACCGAGCCGCATGATAAGGCTCGGGTCATGATGAGAATGGACCGGGTTGATAGTGTTCGGATGACCACTCAAAACTATCATTTTGGCCTAATATCGTAATGGGCTGCAAATTTTAAATTGGTCTTGGCTCAAAGCTTGGTCAAATTAAACATCAAACTACATAAATGAAAATTCAAGAATCTATGTTTGGATTTAAATACGAAAATTCCCTCGTCTTCTCATTCTAACCCACAACAAAATCTCAAGACATAACGTCTTTTTTACTCCTCCTTTCTCTTCAAAACTCGAGAGTGCAACGCATAAGCGGTTTGCCATATTTTTAAAGTCATTATGGGGCTTAGATTTAGTGTAGTTTTATCGTGGCATTCGGAACGTTATTCAAATCGACGTAATCCGGAGCATTTTTAGAATTAAGGAAAGAGATCTTCGATCTATTTCGACTCTGCATATTAACAATATTGTAATCCTACGAGTTTTTTCCTTAATTTTGATGTTCTTACAGTTTTTGGAAGAAGTCTTCAAAAAGACACTCCTACCCTTCTAGACTCGAGCATGGCTCGCTTTTGGACTCAAACGTGGCTCTGGGCTTCGGCGTTGCTTCCCGTCGTTTTTGAATCGTCAACGAAGAACTAGCTCTCGAAACCTAATTCCATTGTTGGAGTCCGGATGCAAATTAAAAAAAATGATATGATTCTTCTTTAGGGGTCCAAATGCAAAATAGATTGCATACTGATCCCGATTTTGGTGTTCAATTGCGAAACGACTTGAAACCGGCTTTCATTACGGAGCCCAAATGTGAAAGATTTGGATTCATCTAATATGCTCATAATTATATTACATAAGATAATTTATGTATGGCGTGTAGGTTAGATTTATCAATTAGTCTAACCAAGAACAATTTCAACCTCTAATTTGTTCTTTTAGGGATCTCAGATTTGAAACCGAATTGCATCTGTAGTTTGTACCTTGATCCGCCATAGTGGTGCAACAGTGAAGTCCGGCAACGGTAGCGGCGGCAACAGCGCCGGCGGCCACCGGTAGGAGAAGGCGGTGATGGAGGGGAAGTCCCTTGGTTTCTCCTCTCTCTCCATACCCTTACTTTTAGTATGTGTGTTATGTTATGACATATATCCTTATGACCTTATTTATATACCAATATCATTAGGGATCATATAATGTCACATGATATAAGATATATGCCACACATTATATGGATATTAACGGAATAGCTTATATTTAAGGGCGAGAGGAGGACCGGGCTTCTTCACCTAATTAATTTAATCGGTCCGTCAACAATTAAATTAATCGGGTTACTCCCACTAAAAACTCCGACTATTATATTTAGTCAATTACCGCAATAAACATAGATTATCTATAGGTCCACATAATGGGATAAAATTATTCTTACATTCGCCCACTTGGACCATAGGTACATCTACTATACTGTTATATGCAGGTAAACTTAAATTGTACAAAGTGCTAAATTTACTTCACGGGTTTATCTTAATTACCTCGAGAATCTTAAAACAACAATAGAGTAATGGTGGTTCCACATTATCTATTCAACATGGTTCCTTCCATCTACTATTGATTGTTGTCCCAGGAAAACCCGATCCGTATAGGGGAATAAGCATAATGATCTCTTTAATGTCTTTAGGAAAAGACTATTTCTGTGCAACCAACAAAATATATATATACAGAACAATAATATGAAAACAGAATGGTTCAGAAGATCTATAAGATAAATGATCAAAACACAGTATCTTTACAAAACACTTGCAATCCACATAACATAAAAACTAAGTACTACACTCAAGACCCATTAGGCTAGCATGCATAAGAAATGTCTTGGGTGGTAGTCCCTTAGTAAGTGGATCTGCTATATTAGCACTAGTCGAAATGTGCTCCACAGATACTCTTCTCTTCCGAACTTCCTCCTTAACTGATAAGAATCTCATTTCCATGTGTTTTATGACTTTGGAATACTTATCATTTTTCGAAAAGAAAACGGTCGCAGTGTTGTCACAGAAGATTCTCAGGGGTCTTGCGATCGAGCTCAGAACACTTAACGCCGAAATAAAGTTCCGCAACCATAATGCATGATTTGTAGCCTCAAAGCACGCTACAAACTCGGCCTCCATTGTGGATGATGCAATAATGGTTTGCTTAGCACTCTGCCAGGAGATGGCTCCTCCCGCTAAGACAAACACATAACCCGAGGTGCTTTTCCTATTATCCTCACATCCTCCAAAATCTGAATCAGTATAGCCAATGACCTCAAGCTGATCAGAATGCCTATAGGTGAGCATGTGACTCTTAATCCCTTGCAGGTACCTTAACACCTTTTTCGCAGTCTTCCAGTGTTCAATGCCAGGGTTGCTTTGATAGCGACCCAATACACCTACTGCAAAACTGATGTCCGATCTGGTACAAACTTGGGGATAAATAAGGCTTCCAACTATTGAAGCATAAGAAAAATCTTGCATTCTTTTATGTTCCTCATTAGTTTTGGGGCATTGCTTCAAGCTTAACTTATCCCCTTTCTAGATAGGAACTATACTGGAATTACATCCAATCATATTGAATCTATCTAACATCTTTGAAATATATGCTTTCTGAGACAAACCTAATGTCCTCTGTGACCTATCACGGGATATTTCTATCCCTAACACAAAAGACGTCTCACCCATATCTTTCATCTCAAAGTTACTAGACAAGAAACTCTTGGTCTCTCTGAGTAAACTCGGATCACTGCTGGCGATCAAAATATCGTCAACATACAAGACTAAAAATGCAAACTTGCTCCCACTGACCTTCAGGTATATACAATGATCAAAAAGGTTTTCCGTAAAACCGAAGGCAGTTATGGTATCGTAAAACTTAATATACCATTGTCGAGAAGCTTGCTTAAGTCCATATATTGACTTTTTTAATAAACAGACTAGATCCTCCTTGCTGTCTTCAACGAAACCTTCAGGTTGAGACATGTAGACTTCTTCCTCCAAACTTCCATTCAGAAAAGCCGTTTTCACATCCATTTGATGTAGCTCTAAGTCAAAATGAGCTACTAATGCCAAAATGATCCTTAATGAATCCTTCTTTGAAATTGGAGAGAATGTTTCATTATAATCAATGCCTTCTTTCTAGTTGAAACCTTTGGCTACAAGGCGTGCTTTATGTCGCTCTATTTGGCCAAGGGAGTCGCGCTTGGTCTTAAAGACCCATTTACTGCCGACTGCCTTATGCCCTATAGGTAGAGCAACTAACTCCCACACTTTATTTGCTGCCATCGATTTCAATTCGTCACACATAGCATCAATCCATTTATCAGAATCATCACCTTTTACGGCTTGTGAAAACGTTACTGGACCGTTATCCAATCCTATGTCAAACTCATGTTGTAACATATATACCATATAGTCATCTGAGATTGCAGACCTACGAGGTCTTGTGGACCTTCTTATAGAAATAGGTGTATCTGCTGCTTCAATGACTTCAGGAATGGCAGGAGTCACATTAATGGGTTGAGGTTCATCATCATTATGTTGTTCCACGACATCGTCATTTACTGGAACCTCATGAACAGAGATTAGAGGTACAATAATATGAACCAAAGTTCCCTCTCTAATCTCATTGATGATGACTTCATCAATTCTCCCACTGACTTCGCCATCCTCTAGGAATTTGGCATTACCAGTTTCTACTATTCTGGTGTTGTGGCTAGGAAAGTAAAATTTAAACCTCTTTGATCTCGAAGAATACCCAATGAAAAACCCGTTAATGGTTTTAGAATCGAGTTTCTTCTCCTGAGGATTGTAGATGCGCGCTTCTGCGGGGCAACCCCAAATGTGTAAGTGTCGCAAACTTGGTTTCCAGCCATTCCACAGTTCAAATGGAGTCTTTGAAACTGCTTTACTAGGAACTCGATTTGCGACGTACACGAAAGTCATAAGCGCATGCGTCCACAATGATCTAGGTAAATTAGCTTTACTCATCATAGCCCTTACAGCCTCTAGAAGGGTTCTGTTACGCCTCTCAGCAACACCGTTCATCCAGGGTGAACTAGGCATCGTGTACTGAGCGACAATACCCAAACTTTCTAGAAGTTTAGCAAATGGACCAGGGTTTTGCCCCGATTCATCGTATCTACCATAGAACTCCCCACCTCTATCTGACCTGATGATTTTCACTTTCTTTCCCAATTGTCTCTCAACTTCCTTAATGTAAAGCTCTACACATTTACTGATTGAGATTTTTCATGCAGCGTGTAAAGATAACATTATCGTGAATAATCATCTATAAAGGTGATGAAATACTTCTCTCCACTAAAGGAGGGAACATCAAATGGACCACAAATGTCTGTATGTATGATCTCTAAACGAGCAGTGCTTCTTGTGGGGCCCTTGTTGGTGTGTTTGGTTTGCTTACCTTTAATGCAATCCACACACGTCCCAAAGTCAGTAAAATCAAGAGAAGGGAGAATGTTGTCTTTTACTAACAACGTCATTCTTTCCCTTGAAATATGGGCAAGTGTTTATGCCAAGAACATTGAGTTCTCATTCGACCTGACACGTTTCACTCCAATCTCAGAATTCAAAGAAATGAATAGCGAATCGGAAAATGATTTATCCAAATCAATACGATACATTCCATTTTCCAAAACACTATAACCAACTATATTCTTATCTTTGAATAAACTGAAACAACCATTTCCAAAAGTCACAGAAAAACCCATACAATCGAGTTTAGAAATTGAAATTAAATTACGAGACATTGATAGAACGTAGATTGTATCCTCCAAAAGTAAATTAAAGCCACTACTTAATTCTAAACTCAAATATTCTATGGCTTTAATGGATGCTTCAGACTTGTTTCCCATGAGTAGGTTCTTCTCATTGCTTCTTATGTTCTGGATTGAAGTGAAGCCCTATAATAAGTTAGAAACGTGTACATTAGTACTAGAGTCTAACCACCAAGTATTAGAAGGTACACTAATGAAATTAGATTCGAGACATACGAAGGAAAGGTACATACCATTCTTCTCGAACCATTCCTTGCGCTTTACGAAGTCTTTCTGGAAATGTCCTGCCTTTTTACAAAAATGGCAAACATCCTTCTTTTTCACCTTCTTAATTTCTGACGGACCTGGCACATTGGTTGAGCTAGACTTGATGCTCGACCCGTCCTTTCTTTTGAACTGCCCCTTCCCCTTAGCGCCCTCACTGTTATACACAAAATGTGCCTGAGGTATATTATGCGCTTTTGCATTAGTCAGGCGTGTGGCTTCCTGAACAAGCTTATTCGCAAGTTCATCCACTGTCCATGTTTCTTTAATGGCATTGTAGCTCACATGGAATGCCTCATATTTTTTTGGAAGACCCTCAAAGATGAAATGCGTTAATATGGGGCCGTCAATTTTCAGCCCCAACTTGAACAACTGAGAGGCTAAGCTTTGCATATGCATTGTATACTTAGTCATGTCAGTATGCTTTTCATC
Organism: Fagopyrum homotropicum; assembly: GCA_033239125.1. Lineage (NCBI taxonomy): Eukaryota > Viridiplantae > Streptophyta > Magnoliopsida > Caryophyllales > Polygonaceae > Fagopyrum > Fagopyrum homotropicum. Next base: position 152,464,523 of record BSWB01000001.1, on the reverse strand, counting down.
AAACTTATAGTGAGACAGTTCAGAAAGAAGCTTTCCAATTAATGCCTTATCAAAAGGCTGGAACTTTTCCTTAAGTTTTGCAAGATATTTCTTCGTGGTATCACATTCAGCCTCTGTAATTGAGTTCTTAATGTCCGCAGTAGTGGTAAGGCGTAGAAAAGAATGACAGTTAGCATCCTTGTCTTTCCAGTCCTTATATGCCTTAAGCACTATTGCGTCCTCCTTATCAGGCTTAGGCTTTTCAGGACCGTCCTCCCTTAAACATTCGTCGTAACTTAACATGGACATAGAGAAAGTTACAATCTCCATCCAATCAGTGTAGTTAGGTCCAATAAGGGGAGGAACAGTCGCGAGGCAAGAGAGCAGTAACTTATTTTGGGAAACTGCAAAGTTGAAAAACATGCTCAAAACGATTAATCTTTGAGTAAACACACATATATTTAATCATTAATGAATAAGACTTGTTCAATAATTGAGAAACTCAAGCAAACGTGACTAAACCAAGTATGGCATCTGTGGATAACCTATACGGTCTAATCTCAATTGATTAAGTATTCCCTACTTATATGGTTGAGTTACTAATAAATGCCGGTCCACCTGTGGGTAAGACCTAAGGGCTAGCAACTTATCCACAATACTTGCTTATTCTGATCTTCACTACCTTAAGTGAGTCCACTGTGGTTTAACTCAATTTTTATGTGAAAATCTTAGGCTTTTTAAACTTTTATGAAATTAATCAAACATGAATTGGCCCACTGAGGTGTAATTCAATTCAACTTAACGATAATTTCAACCATTCAAAATTGAATAATCATTGATGAGAATTCAATCTCTTATGAACGGGAGCAATTGCAGTGTGCAACCAAACAACCTTACTGAGATTTCTCAAGCGATTATCCGTACTATAACAGACAGCAGCGGAAGTATAAGGGAAAGCCCCCACAAACCCCAACCGCTCGACAAAGATGCTCGACATAAACGATCATCACCCCTGTAGGTCGATCGACTTAACTCTAATGTCGAACGACTACGAGTGAAGTCGTTTGACTTGAAAAAAGCCTTTAAAATGGGTCTTAGTCATTTCAACAAACACCTTATATGCACTAATTGAAACTTAAAATTGGTTTGAGTATTTCATCAAACACCTTAAGTGCACCAAAATTCAGCATACACATTATGGCATTTAATCAAACACCTTGAGTGCACCACAAATTCAGCATACACAACCAACTAATTAAAGGATCAAACTCAATCATTCAACATGCAATAAGGTTTCTAATCAACAAACAAGGCTCTGATACCACATGTAGGTTAGATTTATCAATTAGTCTAACCAATAACAATTTCAACCTCTAATTTGTTCTTTTAGGGATCTTAGATTTGAAACCGAATTGCATGTGTAGTTTGTACCTTGATCCGCCATGGTAGTGCAACAGTGAAGTCCGGCGACGGTAGCGGCGGCGGCAACAGCGCCGGCGGTGATGGAGGGGAAGCCCCTTGGTTTCTCCTCTCTTTCCCTACCCTTACTTTTAGTATGTGTGTTATGTTATGACATATATCCTTATGACCTTTTTTATATACTCATATCATTAGGGGTCATATAATATCACATGATATAAGATATATGTCACACATTATATGACTATTAACGGAATAGCTTATATTTAAGGGCGATAGGAGGATCGGGCTTCTTCACCTGATTAATTTAATCGGTCCGTCAACAATTAAATTAATCGGGAGACTCCCACTAAAAACCCCGAGTATTATATTTAGTTAATTACCGCAATAAATATAGATTATCTATAGGTCCACATAACGGGATAAAATTATGGCAAAATTGGCAAACTAGTCTTTTAAGCAAATCAATTGAGAAAGAAGACTCATACTATTTGGGATTGGTATTTTGACCCCCTATAAAATAGAATAGAGGAAATAGAGTACAAAAGTGGGCAAAGTTTGACAACCCATCGGATGTGACATGTTGTACTATCTCACATGTCACATCAATCAGAAAAAGGAATTTCCAACATTCTTACTTTATCACCTATTACCCAAAAATCCGCTTACCCAAATAATATCACAATCATACCCAAAAATAAATTTGTCAAAATACATAAACATACTCGAAAACAACATACCCAAAAAATCAAATATCAAAATAAAATCATATCCATAAATTTGATAAAATTTTATATTTATACCCAATTTAAATATCACTTAATACAAAAACCATACCCAATTTAAATTTATCATACCCAAAATTTTTAAAAATCGATATTATACACAAACATCAATATCAAATGACATTTGATCATTACCCAAAAATTCGCTTGAATTTGATCATTATAACACAGTTTGGGTACCATAAAACATACCTACGATATCACTTTAAAAATATACTTAATAATAAGAAATATACTACAAAGCCAATACACATATAAAAGCATACCCAAAAACCCGTTTACCCAAATAATATCATAATCATACCCAAAAATAAATTTGTCAAGAAATATATTGCCTCTATTTTCACAATCATACCCAAAACCATACCCAAGAAATATACTACAAAACCAATCCATGTAAAAAAAATACTTAAATCAAAAGTAAACATCTAATCACCATCATTTCAATTAGATAAATTATTACCCCTATTTTTTAGTTTTCATATCTATTTTTTCTTCTTTTTTGTATAGAGACCTAGTTTGCAAAAGAGAATTTCAAGGGGTCCTATTTCCCTAATTAATTCTAAAATTATTCTTACATGGCTAACTAATCCCCGAGCTACCTGGCTACCTAGCTAGCACTTCTTTTATTTCTTTGTTTACCCTCCAAATTTATTTCCTTTGACGGGTTGATTTATCACAAATTCCCGCTACAATATAATAATATAAAAAATTTCAAACGATCACGACAATTTGGCGCGCAAATAAGAAGGCGTATGGATCCTTACATAAAGAGGCCCTACCAGGAGACTCTACGCTTCTGTTCGAGAAAAAGGGAAATCCAAAACCGATCAATCTACGACGCACAAAACAAGGGTTAAATTTCAATCTAATTCCTTCTTCTTCTTTTAATTTTCGGACCGGAATACAGATCGACAATCAAAATCCATAAATCGATGGATTCTCAGTTTCAAACCGAAAGATCTTGCCTTTCCGAAGAAATCAAGGATGACCGCTTACAAAAATCGACATCTACATCATCCCTGAGCGCGGAAATCATCAATTCGGCGGATCCGATCTCCGGAAGCCACGTGGACTCGGACGAGGAAGAAGGATATAAGACGCCGACGTCGGAGGAGCAGCGGATTCCGGCACCAGAGTTTCGTAAATGCCCGGGGGCTCCTAAAAGGAAAGCTCCGGAGAGAGAAAACGATGAATCGACGACTGCAAATAAAATCACTTACAGGTCTATGAGGAATCGCCGCCGCCGCTTGTCGAAGGTGTCGATGAAGAAGCTCGAGTTTGAGTTTTCATAGTTGCGGCTGTCTACTGCTGGTGAATAATCTGAACGATTTTGATCACTATAATTGGTAGTTATTACAAGCTTTTTTCAGGAAACATAACGATTAGTTTATCTTTTCGGTTTCCTGATACATATTGATCATACATGTATACGATATCTGAGTCTCATGAATAAAACCTATGTCTGAAAGGGCACCCGACAAATCTGACAAAATCGGGCGCAATTTTTGGGTGATGAGCAGATAATGATGGGTTCAAATCGGGTGAAGCGGATTAGCCGTTGGGTTTAGATACCCATTGTCCGTGATTGATCTAACTGTACAAAAAGAGTTTTATATATATATAAAACCTACACAGTGGGACAAACCATAAACTACCATTCAGCAACAAACATCCAAGTTGGATGCCCAACAACCCTAAAGATCACACCTTTAAACTATTCATTTTTGGGCCCTCAGATCTTATCAGCAAATTAGAAGGCTGCAAGTACAATATACCAGCAATGAAAGTCTCTTCCTTTGGGATTTTTAGATTTTCCAAATATTTTAAAATGTTGGATATACTGTCATGTAATAAAATTTTGAGCTATTTTTTTAATCTATTTATGAAACTAAAGATCACACCTTTTAACTATCATTTTTGGTAGGTTGACAATACTATCCATAGCCCAATACCCAACCATAAGATTGAGATATTTGACCAAAATTCAAATACTTTATGACATTTTGCAATTACTCCAAAAATTAGGCTGTTTTCAACATTAATCCTAAAAAATCTATATCTATATCTATATACATTACTAAAGTAGACTACACTGATACTGACGTGGTGATTCCAGGTTTTTTCTCGAATTAAATCTTTTATTAAATCAAAAATTAAGCCATAAAACCTTTTTTTTACTCAAACAAAATCTAATAAGAAATTTTTTTCAACTAATATTTGTCTACGTTTTCAATCATCACACTCATTCTGATATTGTTTATTCATTCCTTAATTTGTTTTCAATAACTATTATTTCAACAACTTTGGTTTTCACTATTACATGTTTATGAAAGTCTCTTCCATGTTCCGCCTTTCTTCTTACTTACTTACTCGCAGACAGATTTTCCGAAATATGTCTGTGAAGACCCATCAATATTTAAATATATCCGCACAAGGTGCGAGATATGAACTAGTTGTGTAATATAATATGACTCGTTTGTTATAAGTGTATATACTAGATGGGCAAAATCAAATTAATCATAAATTACCGTTATAAAATAAGTAAAATAAAAAGGGGAAGATAACCCTCTTTTGCTTTATTAAATTGATGAATTTTACTTGGAACTAAAGCTAGCAAGGCATCTCTGTGTCTCTCACACACAACACAATACACTTTTGACAGCTTTTTGTGAAACCCAACATTTTAAACAAATTGCAATTTTCATTCTATTTCCCTCTTTCCAATCAACAACTACAAGTGATGAGATCCATTTGTTCATTGGTTTAGACCACTTTTTGACTCATCTTTCCTTGCTCATTTCCCTCTTTTTAAGTGCTTCTGCCTCCATAGATCTTCCAATGGCAGGGAAAACAATAAGTGGAAATGGGTTTTGTTAGTTCTTAGAGTGTACTTTAATGGGCATCATTGTATTAGCGTACTTGTTTCTTTGATCAACAATTCAACCACCGAGGAAGCGCAATACTTTTAGCGCTATACCTACATGGCTCGCCAGGTGTTTGTTAATATGTCTCTTCCAACATTTTCCCTTTTAACTCTCATGAGTTTTGGGCCCGTTAGAGAGTTCTGAGTTTGTGTTGGTTATGTTTGATGGGTAACTGAATTGATTATATTACAGGAAGAAGGCTGGCCACTGGGATTGCATCTTCTGAATGTGAGAGTTGGATTGGGAGGAAGGGCAAGGGATTATTTTGGATCAATTTCTTTCAACACCGTTCTCACAAGTTCTTCTAATTCCTCCGTGGATTCTTCTTCCGATTTAGACACCGAGGTAACTGAAAGTGGGAAGATTTAATGATTGTTGTCAGCTTATTAATGTGCGTAGAATGTTAATTAGGAAGCCTTTTTCCTACAGATCTTCATGCTTGTGTATTCATAAACTTGCTGCATTTTGGTGGCCAATTAGGATTTTCAATCAACAAAATTGGTTGCTCTCTTGCTATTCTGGTGTCTGGCTTGACTAGCTGAATTTGACCTTTTTTGGTGGGTGAGTAAATAAAATTCTCAGCAAGGGACTCCCTGATAGTGATGGGTGAATGGAAGATGAACTGAGCAAATTCATGTGAATTTGCAACTTGACCACTAAATATGATCTTGTTTCTATGCTGCCAAATGAAATAAACCATACATTAAGGGATATGAGTTTACTTTGAAAGATTGTATTTTTCTGATTTTGTGTTGTGAGCAAATCAGAAAACATGATATTTTTCCAATTCATGTATTATATTTGATAATGTGACCCTTAATTTGTACCTGAAACTTTATCAGTATTCAGTCCACAGGATCTTTCTTCCATGACAGAAGCAGCACACTAGGAAGTCTTATAAGAGCTTCAAGCATCCTGGATCTCTCAAGACGTTCGTTCCGAGGTATAAGAAGGTCTGCTGAGCCTTTAAAACCCAAAAGATCATACAAGTCTAGAACTTGGCTTTTCTCCCTATGTTCAAAGGACAGCACAGATGTAACAAACCCAGAAAAACCACCATCTCTAGGTCACTTCCTTGCTGTGGAGAGAAGAATCCGCCACCCGGATCCTTATTTAGTACCAGATGAGATGACTTTGGGTGAGCACATGAATTTAGTGCCTAGTTCATTGTTCTTAAATGGACACATTGCTCCGCCCCATCTTCAATCAAGTCCAAGATCAGTTGAAGGATTTGACAGAAGTTACAGTAGAGGGTTAGATCAAGGTGTCCCGGTATTGTTCTCGTGCATTTGTTGCAATGCAGATCACTAGTTGAGCTCTGGCTGCCTGATTGCTTTCGTGTTTAACGGTGTTCGGAAGTTCTGCTTTTGGATAGTGAAGTATGTGTTGTTTTGGTTGCATGTGCACCATAAGAGTTGATTAGGCTTGTGTTATACCTTTGGAGATTGATTTTCATTTACACTACATAAAAATGAGACTAATATTGAGTTTGTTTTTATCTCTTTTGAAATGGAATATGGGCTTGTTTTTAATCCCTCTTGTATTTGTGCTCTCAAAATCACCCTTCATTCAGTTGGCTGTACTAGTAAGCTTTCCTGAAACTGAAGTATTTTAGATATGGCTTTGCTTCCAAAACATGCAACAAAATTGAGCATAAGTGTGAGAAATAACAAAAAATTACAAAGTGTGGCTGCTGGGATTCGAGCCCAGGTCTCCACGGCCACAACGTGGAATTCTAACCACTAAACTACAGCCACTTTGTTGTTCAAGTTTTTGATAGTTTAATACTTAGACTAAATAACAATAACCTTTTAAGTGCTATTATATATTAATATTTTAACGATCATTATAAACGATATTATATAATTTACATCTATCCATTTATAAGCTTATTAATGAAATTTAATGTATCATAAAAAAATATATCTTAAAAATTCAAAATTTACAATATTATATATTGATACTTTTACAATCCTTATAGACAATATTATAATAAGAAATATTTTTATATTATACTATTCATAACTTGGGTGATTTCTAAAACATTATCTATTTAAATAAAACATATATAAACTCATTTGTTCTGGGATTTATTTGTATGAAAAGGAAATGATTATATTTTGAATTAAAATAATTATTAAGTGATTGTTAAAATCATTTTTTAAAGTTTGAATTCAACTTTAGAGTGCGATATTTTATATAATTTTTATTTATCTCGATTATCTTAAAAGTAATCCATTTCAAGAAATATAAAATGTATTTCAAATAATCTATATTGCTACAGAAATATAACAAATGTATTTGGTCTTCCAAAAAAGTGTCTAATTAAGTTTTCTGAGTAAAAAGATATACCATAGTCTGTATAAGTAGACTTCAAATGTTTGTTCAAATCGTCAAATAGCAAATATAAACACACAAAAAATTCTAACCAAAATAAATACATAAAAAATTCAAAAGTCGAAAACCATAATAGTCGTAGTCGTTGGAGAACTTGAAGGAGTGAGTTTGGTGCTGCTGCAGATTCTGATTTCTGGTATCATATATCACTCAAAAATTTGTTCAATTCTTTCCGTAATGTTTAAGCCATCGAATCGTGTTTGGTAGCGTAAATTTCTTCCTTCTCTCTTGTTGTCGTCGTTTGGTGAGGGAACCTTCTTCTCCTTCAGATCGTGCGTGATTTTTTAATTCTATATGCGTAATTGAGGACTATATATACACACTTGTGCTCTCTGATCTTCAAACTCGTGTCTTCGTCGCCAATTAGGGTTTTCCATTACATTTCGGTAACAATGAAGTTTCGCTTGTTTCTTAGTTTCATTGTCTTTCAGTTTTGGAATTAAGTTCGGATCTTTCGAATTGTATCGTTGATCTCGGAATTCGAGTATTGTAATTCGGTTGCTGTTAAGGGTTATCTGGAAATTTTGATTGGTGTTTGAAAATCTCTCTTTTTGACAGGTGATTGAGTTTTTGCAAGATCTGAGCAATGGCGCCTAACATAGACCAGCACTTGACCACAAAGCCACCTCCCACCCCATCGCCTTTGCGCAACTCCAAGTTTGTTCAGGTTCGGTTTTTCTCTGTGGTGTTGAATCCTAGTAAACAGTAGTAGCTCAGTTTTGTAGTTTATAATTCCTCTGCTTCGATCTTCATCCAAAGATGTTTAGCAGATGTTGTTGACCGATTCATAAATCCGAATTGCAATATATATTTCGTGAGATGAAACATTATTCTGTATTTCCGTATGTTTCTGAACATCTGTTCAAAGGACATTGTAATTGATCCTGTTTTTGTTGTATTTTAATGGCATCAACCATACAAACTTAATCGAAAATAAGTTCATCATAATGCACTTTAATTTAGGTTTTTTCAGGCAAATATCTGATTTATACATTAGGATAAGCTTAAGGTTGACAGATAACAACTGTCTAGCCTTGATACTACTTCCCTTGGCTCTAACAGAACTATTTTCCTGTGTGATTACATGTGACAGTCAAACATGAGAATTTTGGTCACTGGAGGGGCTGGATTCATTGGATCTCACCTAGTCGACAGGTTGATGGAAAATGAAAAGAATGAGGTGAGAATTCTCTTGCATCCTGCAATGCACTCCTACTGGAGATCAAAACGAGATAACACATACAGTTGATAAATTTGTATGGACTTGCTTAATGTAGGTGATCGTTGCCGACAACTACTTTACTGGTTCTAAGGACAACCTTAGCAAATGGATTGGTCATCCAAGATTCGAGCTTATTCGCCATGGTACTTGTTGTATATTTCCGGATTGCTGTTTATGGAATCTGTGAGCTATGAATATAATCGATATTTGTCTAATCTAAGCAAAAAGCATGGTGAAATAAGCTTACCAACTATTATTAGTATACATGTTTTTGTTCCTTCAATATATATTTGTGATGGCATTATGAAATACCGATTTGTAGATTGGTATCATGATTAGTATTAGGTTCTGCATATATAGACAAATCAAATGTGCAATACTGTGTATGAAGCAAAGATGTCCTTCATAATGATGCACATATATATGTGAATGACATACATCCATACACTCTTCAAATATATATGCAGGTAAACACATTAATGCAAAAAAAAAGATTTTAACACATTAAAATGTATGTTTATACTTGTATGCATTAAATATTATAATTAGTCTGTGAATCATGATAGAATATACTGCTAGTATGAACTAACCTATACGGGTTCATGTATGATAGTTTATTAAACCAGAATGTATATTGTGTAGTTTGCACATACTGAAGTGCACGTTCTGCGTTGATCTAACCTAAATTAGTGAATTTAATATGTACTAGATCAGTGAGCAAGGGGGTTGATCTCTTGTAATATTATGATTACTAGGTTGAGTAGTTGAAGTTTCACGGCTCAAAATTTTAATTTTCTCAATTTTGTAGTGAAGTTTTATCTCTTTTATTCCCTTTCTGAAATATGTGTATATCCTCAGTGTTGGAGCTTCTGCATTGTAATCATACATTTTTGTTATCATCGGAGGGAAGTTTAACATTGAGTTTTCTATTCCAGATGTCACTGAGCCTCTATTGGTTGAGGTTGATCGGATTTATCACCTGGCATGCCCTGCTTCTCCAATTTTCTACAAGCACAATCCTGTAAAGGTGATTTAGTATACTTGGCTTCTGGTTTATATTATTAGTATTGGATCAATGAATCTCGTGTTGCAATCCCCATCAGGCAAAAAACAGGTGGTTGCATCATTTCACCGGCTTCCAGAACATTTTGAGCAAATGAAAAATGTTTCTGCCACATTTATGCTGCTTTATGAATTGTATATTTTTGTTTCTCTCTTTGACATTAGATCAATATATTTTCCCCCATAAAATAAAATCTTCAACCTTGAGCTTAGCCTATTGAGAACTGAATTGAAGTTACGGTCGTAGCATATGCAAGTAATGACTGTTGAGTGTAATGAAAAACGTCTAAAAATCAACAACTGGCTCTGTATAAAACTACCATGATTGCCTTAATCTGGTTCTCATGTATTGGTTTCGAAAAACAGACCATCAAGACAAATGTGATGGGCACTTTGAACATGCTCGGTCTTGCAAAGCGAGTTGGAGCAAGGTAGATTTCTATGGAACCCTTTTTTTAACCATGTGAGAATGCACCCCATGAATTAAAGAATTTTTTGTATTTGAATGCATAACAGGATTTTGCTCACATCAACTTCTGAGGTGTATGGTGATCCTCTTGTGCATCCACAACCCGAAACCTACTGGGGAAATGTCAACCCAATTGGTATTTAGGCTTAAATTTCTTAGTTATGATAAGATCATTTCTTAATTTCATGCATGAGGTTGAAGATTAAATTGTCTTCTGGCTAATGAATATCATTCATTTGCCCATAGGTGTCAGGAGTTGCTATGATGAAGGGAAGCGTGTTGCTGAGACTTTGATGTTTGATTACCACAGGCAACATGGCATAGGTACAAATTTGCTCTCTTCTTGAACCTTTCACTTAAGGCCATAAATTTGATTTTATTATTTCTGGTGTGCAGAGATAAGGGTAGCAAGGATTTTCAATACCTATGGGCCTCGAATGAATATTGATGATGGCCGTGTTGTCAGCAATTTCATTGCCCAAGCACTTAGGTAAGTATTATTAGTACATTCCATTTGACACACGTATGTAAGAAAACAATTCATTAGATTCCTATTAGAATAGTAAATCTTGCTAATATATGATGGTGTATTGACTTCTATAGGGACGAACCCTTGACAGTCCAAGCTCCTGGAACACAAACCCGCAGTTTCTGTTATGTCTCTGACATGGTATGTAGCTGTTGGTTCCTTTGAAAATTAACTGCAAGTCTGAAATGCTTAATTAACATTAGATGATTACGAGCTAATTTTGCAATTGTTCAGGTTGATGGCCTCATGAGGCTGATGGAAGGAGAGCACACTGGCCCTATCAACCTTGGCAACCCGGGTATAGTTCATTGTTTATTAGCAGATTCTCCCTAACTTGTCTATTCACAATTCCAGTTACTGATTCCTGTGGACCGGTATCCTGCAACAGGTGAATTTACCATGATTGAACTTGCTGAGACTGTCAAAGAGGTCTGTAACAACTTACAAATTGGCCCCCCAATCTATGTTGAGTGAAAATGAACATCTTACTGATTTGATTTGGACTGATGTGTTTAATTTGTTATTGCGCAGCTTATCAACCCCAATATAAAGATAGTGACAGTGGATAACACACCTGATGACCCAAAACAAAGGAAACCAGACAATACAAAGGCGAAGGAGCTTCTCGGATGGGAACCTAAGATCAAGTTGAGAGAAGGGCTTCCCCTCATGGAAGAGAACTTCAGACTCAGGCTTGGCGTTACCAAGAAGAACTAAACTACCAGGAGATGTTCTCTTTCACAAGGCGATGTTTACAAAGAAAACAAATTCAGATTTTGGCCCTCTCTAAATTCAGTTCATCCTTTCTCTTTTGCTTTTGATGACATTTGTTCTCAAATAAACAAAGTTTTCTTTTCCTTCTTATCTATACAAGTTGAGAACTTCATGATTCTTTTTGTAAGGCTTTGTGCAATATTCAGCTCTGTCAATCTTTTATTCACTATTATAGCAATTCAATTTCATGGAGCATTCTGTGTCATTTATGTATCCATGATATTCAAGTCATCACTACTTGCCAGCTGAAATAGATGGTAAGGATTATCACATCAATATCTTCTATGGATCCTAATATCTTCTATGGTTCCCGGAGCTTAATTTTAGGGGTGTATTAGTATTTAATTAAGACTTTACCAGAATTTTTTTGGACTTTAAAAGTATATGGGTATTCAATATAGATTTTTAAATTACATATAAATTTTTTAGTATAGTATATGGGTATTCAATATAGATTTTTAAATTACATATAAATTTTTAAGTATATGATTAGGATTTTAAATTTTCCATAAAATTCAGTTTGTTGGTATACAATTAGGAATCTGTATAGAAATAAAAATCAGTCAAATTGAATACACCCCTTTTGAATTCATAGACTCTGATAATGGTAATTCTGGTAACGTGGAGTTTGTGGTTGTGATATGCTTCTGCACAGAACAATGAGCTGCAACACTTTAAATACGTTTGCAATTGGAATATCATCTGTATACAGGTGTACATCATTGTAAACCTCTTCAGAAATTTTATAGGCCACTGAAATTAACCAATAACCATTTCACGTGATGAATTGTATATAATTTTGTTAACCGAATTTTCGCCTAAATTGTTTAGAGTTGTATTAAGCAGCTAATGTCGCTTATCACAATATATTTAAATTGTGAAATGCACAAATATAACGATCCGAATTGTTTAATAACGTTGATGTCGAAAACTACACTTCCTTGTTCTTTATTTCCCAATTACCTAGCTATTTCAATTTAGGGATGAAATTCTTCAAGTAATAGCGAAGTGTTTCAACAGACAATTTGATTAAAACCTTCAATTACTTGCGAGCTACAAGTGAAATCAAAGATCCCGACAGAAATCCACAATCCAAGAACATTAACAAACCCTAATTACTACAGATCTAACAGAGAACATAGAAAGCAAACTACATTTAACCGCCGAAACCGTAGAGAGTTCTTCCTTGCCTCTTGAGAGCATAAACGACATCCATGGCGGTAACCGTCTTCCTCCTAGCGTGCTCAGTGTAGGTAACAGCATCACGAATCACGTTCTCCAAAAAGATCTTGAGAACACCTCTGGTCTCCTCATAGATCAGACCGCTAATACGCTTAACACCTCCTCTTCTTGCGAGACGACGAATGGCAGGCTTGGTGATTCCCTGGATGTTGTCTCTAAGAACCTTTCTGTGACGCTTAGCTCCTCCCTTTCCCAAACCCTTGCCTCCCTTTCCACGGCCAGACATTTTCGCTGCTTGAACAAGTTGAGAGAAATCCGAATTTGAAAGAAAGAAGAAAGGGAATTTGTGAATGATTGTGAAGGAAGAAATTGTTTCAGGCTTTTTATAGAGGGGTTTTGTTTTGGTTTGGGTGAGAGTTTGATCCAACGGTGGAGAAGAGCTATCCGTGTGATGTGGTATAGTAAGGGATCGTCCGTTGGTTGTGAAAATCGACGGTGCCGATTAACTTGCTTCGGATTGATGACATGGATTGGCCTGGTCAAGGGATCCCTCGTTTTTTTGTTCCCTTGCCTCCAAAAGTCCAAACGCTCCGACGATATTTTCATTTAAATTTGAGACTGCAATTTCCCCTCCAAGACCAAAAGTAATTCCAAGATTCGATTTAAACTCATAACATTAACAAACTACAAATCATATTAGAATAAATTTGATAAGGTCCAATTTAAATTAACTGCACATACAAATTTAATTTTAAATATAATACAATTAAAAATCATTAATATTTTTTTATTCATATCCTAACATTTTTAATTTTTTTATATTCGTAAATTTCAAACTCAAGTATGAACATTTGAACAAATTAATTTACACTACTCTATAAACATAACTTATTTAATAAAACCATCGTAGTGGTGATCATCTTATTATATCATTATTCAAATTTCAAACTCTAACTCTATATATTTGGATAAGTCCATGTTTATCAAAGCAACCTATCTAGGTTCTTGGATACCTTTTTTTATTTTTTCTCACCTCCACCTCATCCAAGCATCTCTTATAATTCTACCCATTTTATCAAAGCATTCTTATAAAAAGATCTTCTATATATTTTATTACTTTATTTTTACTATGAATTACATGTATACTCCCATCAATTCATATTTTTGTATAATCTAAAATATGCATTATAAAAATAATTCATGTAATCAGAAAAATACTAATTTAGAAATCATAACTTAATATTTAACTAAGTATATTTTTTAAAAAAATTATATGTATATATTTGAAATATATAAGAAGTACAATACAAACATACTTGGTTAATTTAAAAATCCTAATTTAATATTTAATACAAGCATACTTTATTACTTAAATCGAAATATATAAAATACAATGCACAACCCATTACACATAATTAAAAAAACAACACGTAAAAATACTTAAATCGAAATATAAAAGACACTACTTAACCCAATACACAATCATTAAAAACAACACAAATAAAAATCTTAAGTAGACCCAAATTGTTGCCAAATGTTCTCCATTAAGTCCATTTTTAGTTGATGGTGTGTCTCCCTATCACGAAGTCGAATCTTATTTGCAATAAAGTTGCTCATATCCACCGGTCTATCGGTCGAGTATGTCCATTCCGAGCTATTGACTGGTCTAGTTTCTCCACTTTCTTCTTCGTCAAATTGAGGAATATCATATCCGTGATGAGCGTAATTCATCCGTTCATCTTCAACAATCATATTATGTAAAATTATGCAAGCTCTCATAATCTTATCAATCTTCATTGGATCCCAAGAAAGTGTAGGATTACGAACTATTGCAAAACGAGCTTGTAACACTCCAAAAGCCCTCTCAACATCTTTACGAGTCGCCTCTTGGTGTTGAGCAAATAATTTTGCTTTAGCGTGGGAGTCGAATTGATTGAACAAATGTCGCCCAAGGTGGGTAGATACCATCAGTGAGATAGTATCCGAGATTGTATTGATGTCCATTAACCATAAAATTTACGTTTGGAGCTCTACCTTCCAAAATATCATCAAAAATAGGAGACCGGTCAAGAACGTTTATATCATTACACGTACCTGGTATACCAAAAAATGCATGCCAAAACCAAAGATCATATGATGCAACGGCCTCCAATATAATTGTTGAATATTCATGATCTCCTCGTACAAATTGACCTTTCCATGCAGTTGGACAATTTTTCCACCCCCAATGCATACAATCGATACTACCCAACATCCGGGAAATCCGCGAGATGCTCCAACACTTAGCAGTCGTTGTATGTCTTCGGGAGTTGGACGTCTAAGGTATTCATCACCAAAGAAGGTTATGACTCCATCAACAAAATGTAATAAACATTGTCTTGCAGTGGCCGCACCAAGACGAAGATATTCGTCACAAGAATCGGCAGCAACTCCATAAGCCAACATGCGTATTGCGCTTGTGCATTTTTGCAATGCAGATAATCCAAACCTACCGGTTGCATCTCGCCTTTGTTGAAAGTAATCCATTCCGTTCTCAAGTCGTTCAACAATGCGCAAGAAAACATTCTTGCGCATTCTGAACCGACGTCGAAAAAGATCATCAGGGTAGGTTGCATCATCGAAGAAATAATCTTTGTAAAGTTGTGCATGTCCTTCTTCCCGTCCTCTTTCAATGTGGATTCGCCGACGTCGCCTTTTTGAATTTTCTGGTTGTGTGCTTCACCCTTCAAATTGTTCGCATATAACTTGCCACTCTTTAAAAACAGTTTCTAGCTCGCCATCCGTTTCAGAGCTAGTGCTAGATAGGAATGGGTTTGTATGTGAGGAATTTGATTCGGAACTAGACATTTTTTGATGTTAAGTTAAGCTAAAAATTGCATAGTCAACTTCACTTATATATATTGCTAGTTTTTGTTTTGATAATGATAAGGTATGATTTGTTTTTATCAACTTTTGCAGAGATTCTTTCACATGCATTATTATATAGTTTTTACTTTTATTTTGACAAGAGATTGGTTGATTATATCAACTTTTGCAGAGATTCTTTCACATGCATTATTATTGTTAGTTTTTACTTCGATTTTGACAAGAGATTGATTGATTGTATTAACTTTTGTAGAGATTCTTTCAAATGTATTATTATTACTAGTTTTTATTTTGATTTTGAAAAGAGATTGGTTGATTGTATCAACTTTTGCAGAGATTCTTTTATATGCATTATTATTGCTAGTTTTTACTTTGATTTTGACAAGAGATTGGTTGATTGTATCAACTTTTCCAGATATTCTTTCACATGCATTATTATTGCTAGTTTTTACTTTGATTTTGACAAGAGATTGGTTGATTGCATCAACTTTTGCAGAGATTCTTTCAAATGTATTATTATTACTAGTTTTTATTTTGATTTTGACAAGAGATTGGTTGATTGTATCAACTTTTGCAGAGATTCTTTCACATGCATTATTATTGCTAGTTTTTACTTTGATTTTGACAATAGATTGGTTGATTGTATCAACTTTTGCAGAGATTCTTTCAAATGTATTATTATTGCTAGTTTTTGTTTTGATTTTGACAAGAGATTGGTTGATTGTATCAACTTCTGCAGAGATTCTTTCATAAGCATTATTATTGCTAGTTTTTACTTTGATTTTGACAAGAGATTGGTTGATTGTATCAACTTTTGCAAAGATTCTTTCACATGCATTATTATTGCTAGTTTTTACTTTGATTTTGACAAGAGATTGGTTGATTGTATCAACTTTTGCAGAGATTCTTTCACATGCATTATTATAAACACTTAAATTGAAAATACTAGATTAAGGCTTACAAATATTTATTTGAAATTACTAGATCGACACATACAAATACTTTGATTAAAAATATTAGATCAACAAGCACAAACACTTAAGTTGAAAATACTAGATCAACACATACAAACACTTAAATTGAAAATACTAGATCAACAAACACAAACACTTAATTGAAATCGCTAGATCAACAAACACACACTTAAATTGAAATCGCTAGATCGACAACCAATTGCATATAGATCCAACCTACATAAGTTCCTTCATTAACGAGATCTTCAAAGCTTCTCCTTCAGGAGGAAGGTCTCCACGCGACATTAATTCCATAAGCAACTCCATTTTCTTCACATTTTGATAATCTTTTTGCTTCATTAACTTTCTCGTCTCCTTTTCCTCCTTAAGCTTGATCTCTCTCATCTTATAGTTTTCCATGAATTGGAGATGTGCATCTTTTTTAAGAACAAGGTCTATATCAACATCACAACTTGTTGACGCTAACCCTTTCCCCTTTCTCTTAGCAGCTTGGATACCGATTGGACGCTCAATAGGATGCTCATTAAACATACTCGTTGGAGTCTCTGACTCACCTTCATTAAGCCTCGATCTTTTTGAACTTCCACTTCCCGAACTTTTTGCTAAATAACTAGCACTCCATTTAGGTTCATCACGAAGAATTCTCCATGCATGCTCATCTTGAAACCTCTTCTTCTCACTAGCAAAATAAACTTCATGTGCCCTCTTGATAATATCCTTTTCCGTCTCACCACTACCTTTTTGTCGATTAGCCTGTTCATAGGAAGCAACAAACTTAGTAACATTTTTGTTAAGTTTTTGCCACCTACACTTACATTTTCCTTGGTCTCGCATGACTTGGTGTGGTTCCTTGAAGCTCGTGTAATAATTTTGAATCCTCTCCCAAAATGTTTGTGAAGTTTGATCGGTGTTTGCAACCGGATCAGTGGATATGTTTATATATCAACTGATGAGGAGTATATCATCTTCATGACTCCAGTAGACTTTTGCTTCACGAGGACCACGAACACTAGCCTCGCCACGCCCACGCCCACGTCCACGGCCTCTTTGTTGAGGTTGAGTTTCAATTTCATCGTTAACACTCTCGGGTTGGGTGCTATAATGGGATATCGGATTTTGGTGTGGATCCATTTAGAAGATCTAGGTTCTTGTGATATAATTTTGGTGTAGGTTCATGTTGTTACAATTGGGTATATATAGACAAATATTCAGATTTACTAAAAGTATTGTGTAAAAGAATAATAT
Organism: Fagopyrum homotropicum; assembly: GCA_033239125.1. Lineage (NCBI taxonomy): Eukaryota > Viridiplantae > Streptophyta > Magnoliopsida > Caryophyllales > Polygonaceae > Fagopyrum > Fagopyrum homotropicum. The sequence continues at coordinate 152,446,694 of BSWB01000001.1, read as the reverse complement.
ATACAACTTTGATATCTATGAATAGATAAAACATTTAAAAAAATTATAATAAAAAACAATGCATAACCCAAATATATAATTAATATATATATATATATATATATATATATATATATATATATATATATATATATATATATAATTTATTTTTTTAATATCATATTTTAAAACAAATTAATATAAACATACTATAGATATACAATACACAACCTATTATTTACACATAAAATTATTTTTATTATAAAATAAACTAAAAATATATAATATGAGTGTCTATAGATAGATAAAAATAAAATATAAATGGTGATATAATTTTTTTTATTGTTGTTTTTATTTAGTAAATTAGAAAAGTATTTTTAATGATTTATGTAACGCCCCAAATTTTAGGCGCGGTTGCGATATTTATTTTTCCCGACTTCTATTTGATCACATATTTTTCCGTAAATTATTTTTAAAAATTGTTCAGAAAATTTTACGATCCAGAAATTTCGTTCTGGTTTATTTTGATCGAGTTTATTTAATTCCGGATTTCTATTTTAATTTGAAATGGTTAATTTATTTTATTTTTTTTCCTTCTCTTCTCTACTTTTACTTCACGGGCTGATGAACCTCAGCTTCCCGACTCTTCGTTTGCCGTCCGACCCCTCCCCAACCCGACTTCTCGCTTCCCACGTAGCCTGCAGCAAGCACCCTCCCCTCATCTCATTTCCTCCCCCTCGGTCTTACCATCTCTGCAGCCCATCACTACCTTCCTCCTCCTTCTCTGTCTGTGCTTAGAAGCATCCTCAACCTCTCAGTCTCTCCATCTACCTCACTGGTCCTCTCTTCGATGTAGTCCTCGCTTCATCACTCTCCGTATTCCCCTCGCCTCGGTACAGATTGCAGGCCGTCGAACCATCGCCACTGCCGGAGCCCCTTGCCTCGCTTTCGCCAGGACAACCCGTCCTCGCCCTTGCCGGAGACCCAAGCCTGTAGCCTCGCCGCCTCGTGCACCGCCTTGTTGACGCCTTAATCGAAGCCGGAGGAAGCCATCGGAGGGGCTACCCTTACCTCCTCCTTGCCGCCTCCTTCCTGTCATTCTGCAACGGATGGATTGGGGCAGCAACCGCCGCCTTCATGCTGCGCCGCCAAGAGCGAGGCCGGAGAGCACCTGGGTTGCCGCCGCCCTGCTCGAGCCTTGCCGGAGCTGCCTTCGCCTCGCCCCTTTGTCTGCTCCTCTGTCGAGCCATGTTTTGCCCCGCAGCTCCGCCACCTTGCCTCGCCGATACTGGAGCCTTGCCGGAGCCATGGCCGCCGCCAGTGCAGCTCTCCTCTGCCCTTGCCGCCGTGCTCCTTCACTTCCCCAGCCCTCTGCTTTTGCGGCGTGGCCTTCCCGTTTCTGAGAAGGAGATGAAACCCTTTAGGGTTATTACAAATCAGCCCCCTTAATTTTGGTTTTATTGCAAGTGTGGCCCATATTTTTAATTTGCAGATTTGACCCCAAGTTTTATAAATCTGAATATATATCCCTACATATTTATTTATGGAATATGACCCATATGCGGAAATTGTATAATTTGCCCATAAAATGTTTTTACGGGTTTTAACCCTGGAATTTCAATACGAGTTTATTTCATAATTATATATATTATCAATTATTCCCTTGTTGGTTTTATCTCGGATTTATGGCCCGAAGGTTTATTGGCGGATTATAACCAAGTTTTTAAAATTGTATAAAGTGTCCCGGAAAGTATTTAAGCGGTCTTAACCTTGGTTTTGAAAACGAGTTTTACCTTAGATTTTACATAAGTTATATGTTCCGTTCAAATTTAGCATATAAGCTAAATTTGTTTAGCTTTGGTTTTAGGCTCGGAAGCGCCCCGATAAAGGCCCAACGAATCCATTCTCGACATCCTTAGATCGTCTTCCGTCCCTTGACGTCATGTGAGTACCCTCTCCCCCGAGCTTATGATCTTACCTCGATTTAGTTATGTTTAGTATTAGTATCATGCTAGGTTGGATCTAGCATAACTTAGAGTGAATACCAAGTAGTGGTTATGGACCTTAGGTGAGTTTTGTGGATTGTGAAATGTTGTAAGGCTTGAGGAGTGGATATTATCTTGTGAGGCTGTTTATGGCTTTAAATTGTATGTTGAGCTGGTGAGAATTTAGGGGTTGAGGTTGTATAATTGTTGAGATTGTGGTGACTAGGACGAGAGTATCCTAGCATGTGTAGTAATGGTTATGACCGTGTGAGATCGTAAGGATTAAGAGTTGTTATCCTATCATGGTTATGGTTTATGATCTTGCGAGATCATTGGGACTAGAAGTCTAAGGACTTCTAGCACGTGAGAGAGATGTTGATCGTGTGCCTTTTTACAGGCGTTGAGTGTCTTCCTGCGGGAAGCTGAGAGCGGGATATAGCGGGATTATCTTTGGGACGAGGTAAGTCTTCGGACTTACTTAGCTCGTATTCTCTGTATTAGTTTCAATGCGTGTTTGGTGGTGTGTGTTTATTGTTTATGTGCGTGTTTATTGCTTATGTTATAACATCTAAACCGGTAATAGGACCACCGACTTTATATGTTTATATTTGGCCCAAGTGTATGATAACGGGCGGTGACTGCTATGTCCGGTCCAAAATGGGGATGACTGGGAGGTGCCTTGCGACCAGTCCATCGGGTGATGCTGATCCGCATCAAGTACAAACCCGTATGGTGAAAGGGGACAAGGGCGAGATCTTTAAGATTCTCGTGTCACAAAAGAAGTGAATTAGAACGGGATATGACCTAATAATAAATAGATAATAAACCGGATTGTGTATTTTGGAACATGTTGTGTGTTTATGATGCCTTATGTGTGTGTGTGTCAATACCATGATTCTAATGCCTTGAATGCTAGCTAACGGTTTTATACCGATATTGTTGTAGATTGCATTGCAGGTTAGGAATGCGGCCGAGAGATCCGGAAGAGTGGGCAGCCGGGGTTCCGTACATTTTAGGAGTGAGTTTGGGTTAGAGTCGGGTTGTTTTTTATTCTTTGTTTATTATGTTGGTATGCCGCGTGTATGGCGTTTTGGTCTTTGATGTTGTTTATCGGCTGAAGTCCGTTGTTTGTTTTCTTTTGGGTTTTCTTACATTGCATAAAATGTATTTCGGTTTTGCCTTTATTTGTGCCATGTTGAAAGATCCGGTGAAATTGTTGTCAGGCTAAGGGTCGGGACCCATTGTGAGGTCCCAACCCGTAGCGCCCCGAGTCCCGCGGATTCGGGGTGTTACAAAAGTGGTATCAGAGCCCTAGGTTGACAACAATGGCACTCGCAATCTTCTAAAGGTCGAATAAGGAATAAACAGAACCCCGCGGGTTCTGAGTTTTCGTTTTCAAAATCACATGCATGAGTCGGGGTAGAATGTACGGACCACCACTCCTTCCGCGGATCTCGGCAGCATAGTTATTGGATTTTTAGTATATATATAGATATGTGTATATATGTAGATATGTATAGTGGACCTAGGATGTTTTTGGACTATTATTATATGTTAATGATAGTTATGCATGATGGACTTGTTATGTTGTTATGGTGGCATGACCTTTATATTGATATGAGTTGTACATGTGACATGATAATATTATATTAGTGCTTATTACTCGTTTTATGAGAATGGTTTCTTTAGATGTGTTATGCTGATAGCATGTAGACATAGAACTTATATAGTTATATACGTATACTAGGATATATAGTGACATATGGATGCTAGAACTTATATTCGAGATGATAGAAAGCTATCATCGTCCCTTGGATGACGCCGTTTGGCTTAGGATAGTTTACACCTAAGGGTGAGTATGCTCAAGTACCAAGTTGTGTATCACGTTTTGTACAAACTCCTTGGTATTTCTCGGACTTCTTTAAGAGGATGTCGAAGCGGAGGATTAGAGATGACGTAAACGAAGGACAAACAAGTGGAAGAGAACCTCGAGTTATTTTAAGCAAAAGTGAGAAAGAAGTCATACGAGTAAGAAAGCAACATGAAGATATGAGAGTGGTTGTAAAGAAGCAACGATTGAATCACAAAGAAACCAACTACAGATGGTGAACTTATGATTTTTCAAGACGACGTATGATAACTAAGGACGTGAAGCGAGAAGGAAAGGAGTGCATACTAGCAAGGGTAGAAGTGGTATTTCCTTGAGACATGAAGTTTTTCCTAGATGCTCCTAAGCATGGGAGTCGGAGTGTGAAGTGTGGTCGAACTAATACGAAGATTCACGAGGTGCTTAAGTTAAGCTTAAAGAATAACTAGAAAGTGAAGTGACGATCCTTGCGAGATTCTAAGTGGGTGACTTATTCAGAAATTTGAGAGTTACGAGGAGGATCATATGGTGAAAGTTCACATAGTGGAATTCACGTGGAGTCAATCATTTTCCGTCATTGAGATGAGACTGAGTAACGCTAAGAGGGAGGAAGTGTGTGCGGATGATCTTCAGAAGATGAAAGATGAAACAGGGAGCTTGGATCGTAAGACTTAAGATACCAACAAGAGGAACACGAGTGGGTGCTATTTAATGTCGGAATATTTGAGAAGTGCTTTTGCAAATCATCATGAAGAGCAAATAAGCCTATGAAGATAGGTCATATGACACGAAAGAGTTGGGAAAGCGTAGTTATCTTACAGAAGCGGAAGGAAGAGGGGAGCGTAATAGGAGCTAACGAAGTCGGAAGTAGAGCAAAGTGAGCTAGTGAAGTTAAGGCGGAATACCCCGAGAAGGTACCCTTTAGGAGTATGGTAACATGGAAGTGTGCTAGGAGGGTAAGTCTTTGATCTTGGAGAGGGTCATCAATGAGTTACGCTGAGAGCCGGAGAATGCACAGGTGCAGGTTATATACTGGTGATGGTAGGTGGGAAGAGTAACCCAAAAGATGGGATCATGAAGAGGGGTGACAAGGACGTAGAAAATTCGTGGTGGTTGAATGTCGGCAACAAAGAGGTATCAAGGGAAGCGCGAGTATCTTAATCAAGCAACAACTTACTGACTCCAACAAGTGGTGGTAATGTACCTTGTTGAGAGGGATTGTAACTATCTGGTGCGAACTTCTTATGTCATGAGATTTTCATATGGAGGAATGACATGGATCAGAGTAAAGAGAACTAGAAAGACAAAAAGGGCAGGGAGTCTTCTATGGTTATTGTGCATAAAGGGAGGATATATAAGGGGATGTATGGTATGTTTGTCCTAAGGTGATGATGTCATGTTTTCGCGCGCAAAGGGTAAGCCAAAGTTTTGGGGCTCGCATGGCGAAGCCATAGTAGTTGTGACGTAAAATGAGAAATTTGGATTAGGGTAACGCTGCAAGTTTAGAGTAATGATGTGAGTGCTTGGTGGAGTTATAAGTGGATCTTCAGTTATTGTGGTTGGGAAATTTTTCCCAAAGGCATTCTAGTACGGTTGTGAAGTTGTTCGTGTATACCAAGAGAAACATAAGGTGGCCAATAAGAGTAAGAGAAGACTGAGGTTTTGGAAGTTTGATGTCAATATGGGATGTACAAGAAGTACATGAAAGATTGAGGTCAGAGCCTCTGCGGTCGTCAGACTCTACGCCTACTTGAAAAAAAAGGATGTCTATGGTGAAAGCTGATCAAGGATACAAAGAGTTCCTCCCATAGGTTAGGATGTCGGAGAAAGCGGAGAAGATTGTATCGATTCGTTATATGGCATGCTTGAGTTTTGAAGTTAGGACTTTCGTGACTGAACATATGTGCGAGATCAATAAATATTATTATCGTCATTCCTTCGAAGTGAAAAGGGGGATTAAGTTGACATATTGCTGAACCAAGGCTTCAAGAGTTAACAAACTCGAGCAAGACCCTCGAGTTCAAAAGATGAAAGATCTTTGAAAGAGGACGGTCGACATTGTAGCTGTAGATGGAACAATACACGAGTCTTAAAGAAGTCACATCAATAGATCGAGGTAGATCAATTGTGTCATGACCATTTGTCAAGTGATAAGACAAGATTGTGTCGGTTATTACGATATGTGGCGTGACGAGAAACGATAGAAATTGAGATATCACGGATTCCAATGCATCAGAATGTGAATTTTACCGCTAAGATTGATTTGGGCTCAACTCCCATTTCTAAGGCGCCGTACAAAAGACATCAATAAATGATACCCGTAAGGATACTCAAATTGAGAATGCAATCAAAGGAGCAATTGCAAGGACTTGTTGATAAAGGTTCATTAGAACCAATGCACTGCCATAGAGAGCACCAGAAGTTATCTTGAACTCTTGATTTAAAGTTCATATTAAAAGTATATCTTGAACTCTTGATTTGAAGTTCACATTAGTATATATCTTGAATACTTGATTTGAAGTTCAAGATGGGATATATTTTGAACCCTTGATTGGAAGTTGTTATAGAGGACACCAGTTTGCGAAGAGAGGAATGATTATCTTTGTTTATACATCGATTACTATAAGTTGAGCAAGACGACAATGAAAGACAAGTATCCTTTATAACGAATGGGAGATCTACTCGACCAACTACATGGGTCAGTAGTCTCTTCTAAGATTAAGTTAAGGCTTGATTGTCACCGTTTGAGAATTTGAGGCTGAGATATTGCAAATACGGCATTCGGGACCAACCAAGGTCACTACGAGTTGTAGTCATTCCATATGGTATTACTGATGCCTGGATGAGATATATTGGGTCTACTATTGACAAAGAGAGAAGAGATATGACAAGATGTCTCGGGATGGCAAACCCCGAAAGATGTGAAAGAAGTTACAAGTTTTCTTAGATGTACTAAGCTTTACCAGATTTGTGAAGAGAGAAGTTGTATAACATCAATTATGGTAACCTACTCCGGATGACAATGAAGTATTAAACAAGATGAAGAATTGACAATAGAGATGTTGAGAGTTAAGAGAGGATTCATTGGTGCAACTGTTTTGATTTACCTTAAGGTGTTATGAGTTTGACATGTACAAGTAATTCTTCAAGACAAGGTCTTGATTGAGTATTGAAGAACGATGTAAAAGTAATAGCATACGTGTCACATGGGTGAATCGGTGTGGAGTAAAGTACTTTCTTCATCATTGGGGACTTACTTCAAGAATTGAGGAAACATAACATCAGAGTTTTGTTTGTCAAGAACCAAACCAACAGTGTAAATTGGAAGATCGATCTTCTTTGATAGAGAAATCAAAGGAAAAATAATGGAAATGCTGCATTGAGAGATACCCGAGAAGGAAGTTGAGTTCCGATATATCGACCCTTGTGAGAAGTTAGCGCGAGTTTGGAAGGTGGTTTACCGGTTGGCGTAGCCGCCAAGTGTAAAGAGTGTTCACCCGGTGTTCATGTGTATCAGTCGAGAGAGTACATACACGACTCGAGACAGATAATCCGTCACGGTGATTTAGTGGCAAACGAAGAACCCATGAGGCTAATAGGGAGACGGAAGATAGTTTCTTTGGTTGAGGTTTACGCTGAGCTAGTAGCATCGATAGGATCGACGGGTAAGACCTAGTTTTTCCCTTGGTTGAGTTTTTGTGCATGTGTGACGTTATGTGTAGTTTGTGCCTTGTGAGGGAAGGTGTTATATGACCTGATATATCTTGCGCTAGTAGTTTGAGTAGATTGTGTGTATAGATTAGAAGGTTTAAACCTTCTTAGTTTAAGTGTTCATACCTCGGCCTTAGGAACCGAGAAGTTCGACGTGTGGTAAGTTTCGGGACGAAACTTGTTTTTAGGAGGATCTAATGTAACGCCCCAAATTTTAGGCGCGGTTGCGATATTTATTTTTCCCGACTTCTATTTGATCACATATTTTTCCGTAAATTATTTTTAAAAATTGTTCAGAAAATTTTACGATCCAGAAATTTCGTTCTGGTTTATTTTGATCGAGTTTATTTAATTCCGGATTTCTATTTTAATTTGAAATGGTTAATTTATTTTATTTTATTTTATTTTTTTTCCTTCTCTTCTCTACTTTTACTTCACGGGCTGATGAACCTCAGCTTCCCGACTCTTCGTTTGCCGTCCGACCCTCCCCAACCCGACTTCTCGCTTCCCACGTAGCCTGCAGCAAGCACCCTCCCCTCATCTCATTTCCTCCCCCTCGGTCTTACCATCTCTGCAGCCCATCACTACCTTCCTCCTCCTTCTCTGTCTGTGCTTAGAAGCATCCTCAACCTCTCAGTCTCTCCATCTACCTCACTGGTCCTCTCTTCGATGTAGTCCTCGCTTCATCACTCTCCGTATTCCCCTCGCCTCGGTACAGATTGCAGGCCGTCGAACCATCGCCACTGCCGGAGCCCCTTGCCTCGCTTTCGCCAGGACAACCCGTCCTCGCCCTTGCCGGAGACCCAAGCCTGTAGCCTCGCCGCCTCGTGCACCGCCTTGTTGACGCCTTAATCGAAGCCGGAGGAAGCCATCGGAGGGGCTACCCTTACCTCCTCCTTGCCGCCTCCTTCCTGTCATTCTGCAACGGATGGATTGGGGCAGCAACCGCCGCCTTCATGCTGCGCCGCCAAGAGCGAGGCCGGAGAGCACCTGGGTTGCCGCCGCCCTGCTCGAGCCTTGCCGGAGCTGCCTTCGCCTCGCCCCTTTGTCTGCTCCTCTGTCGAGCCATGTTTTGCCCCGCAGCTCCGCCACCTTGCCTCGCCGATACTGGAGCCTTGCCGGAGCCATGGCCGCCGCCAGTGCAGCTCTCCTCTGCCCTTGCCGCCGTGCTCCTTCACTTCCCCAGCCCTCTGCTTTTGCGGCGTGGCCTTCCCGTTTCTGAGAAGGAGATGAAACCCTTTAGGGTTATTACAAATCAGCCCCCTTAATTTTGGTTTTATTGCAAGTGTGGCCCATATTTTTAATTTGCAGATTTGACCCCAAGTTTTATAAATCTGAATATATATCCCTACATATTTATTTATGGAATATGACCCATATGCGGAAATTGTATAATTTGCCCATAAAATGTTTTTACGGGTTTTAACCCTGGAATTTCAATACGAGTTTATTTCATAATTATATATATTATCAATTATTCCCTTGTTGGTTTTATCTCGGATTTATGGCCCGAAGGTTTATTGGCGGATTATAACCAAGTTTTTAAAATTGTATAAAGTGTCCCGGAAAGTATTTAAGCGGTCTTAACCTTGGTTTTGAAAACGAGTTTTACCTTAGATTTTACATAAGTTATATGTTCCGTTCAAATTTAGCATATAAGCTAAATTTGTTTAGCTTTGGTTTTAGGCTCGGAAGCGCCCCGATAAAGGCCCAACGAATCCATTCTCGACATCCTTAGATCGTCTTCCGTCCCTTGACGTCATGTGAGTACCCTCTCCCCCGAGCTTATGATCTTACCTCGATTTAGTTATGTTTAGTATTAGTATCATGCTAGGTTGGATCTAGCATAACTTAGAGTGAATACCAAGTAGTGGTTATGGACCTTAGGTGAGTTTTGTGGATTGTGAAATGTTGTAAGGCTTGAGGAGTGGATATTATCTTGTGAGGCTGTTTATGGCTTTAAATTGTATGTTGAGCTGGTGAGAATTTAGGGGTTGAGGTTGTATAATTGTTGAGATTGTGGTGACTAGGACGAGAGTATCCTAGCATGTGTAGTAATGGTTATGACCGTGTGAGATCGTAAGGATTAAGAGTTGTTATCCTATCATGGTTATGGTTTATGATCTTGCGAGATCATTGGGACTAGAAGTCTAAGGACTTCTAGCACGTGAGAGAGATGTTGATCGTGTGCCTTTTTACAGGCGTTGAGTGTCTTCCTGCGGGAAGCTGAGAGCGGGATATAGCGGGATTATCTTTGGGACGAGGTAAGTCTTCGGACTTACTTAGCTCGTATTCTCTGTATTAGTTTCAATGCGTGTTTGGTGGTGTGTGTTTATTGTTTATGTGCGTATTTATTGCTTATGTTATAACATCTAAACCGGTAATAGGACCACCGACTTTATATGTTTATATTTGGCCCAAGTGTATGATAACGGGCGGTGACTGCTATGTCCGGTCCAAAATGGGGATGACTGGGAGGTGCCTTGCGACCAGTCCATCGGGTGATGCTGATCCGCATCAAGTACAAACCCGTATGGTGAAAGGGGGCAAGGGCGAGATCTTTAAGATTCTCGTGTCACAAAAGAAGTGAATTAGAACGGGATATGACCTAATAATAAATAGATAATAAACCGGATTGTGTATTTTGGAACATGTTGTGTGTTTATGATGCCTTATGTGTGTGTGTGTCAATACCATGATTCTAATGCCTTGAATGCTAGCTAACGGTTTTATACCGATATTGTTGTAGATTGCATTGCAGGTTAGGAATGCGGCCGAGAGATCCGGAAGAGTGGGCAGCCGGGGTTCCGTACATTTTAGGAGTGAGTTTGGGTTAGAGTCGGGTTGTTTTTTATTCTTTGTTTATTATGTTGGTATGCCGCGTGTATGGCGTTTTGGTCTTTGATGTTGTTTATCGGCTGAAGTCCGTTGTTTGTTTTCTTTTGGGTTTTCTTACATTGCATAAAATGTATTTCGGTTTTGCCTTTATTTGTGCCATGTTGAAAGATCCGGTGAAATTGTTGTCAGGCTAAGGGTCGGGACCCATTGTGAGGTCCCAACCCGTAGCGCCCCGAGTCCCGCGGATTCGGGGTGTTACAATTTATTTATCACTTATATCTTACTAATTATATTGTGCCATGTCATTCTCATTTTCATTTGTTTTTAAATTTTGGTTCTAGCATTTGGAAATTCAAGATGCTAGGGGAAGCATTCATATTTGAAGTTCTTCGGTGCTTTTTATTATTTTAGTATATATTTGTTCAAGAACCTCCAAGGAACTTACCGATAAACATGGCCTAAGGGGCTTCATATTTTCACCCCAAATTAAGGGGAAAAGAGATGGAATAGGAATGTATTATAGTTAAATGGGTGGATGGATGTGACTAGTTGGAGGAAGGTGATTGATTGATTTGTGTAAAATGGGTGGAATTAATATAGGGCTTGGATAAATTACTTTACATTGGTTTAAAACTATTTATAATCATGACCTATTTCATAAAACTATCGTGTTGGTAATCATTTTACTATATGAATTATTTTTTTGTTAATAAATTTTTTATTCAACTAACAATATATTTTGGATATTTTAATTTTTTGAGGTATGAAATATATATTGTCATACTTATTATTCTTACAATTATAGTTATTTTAATAAAAGATAATCAAATTAACATTATTTACTACTAAGCAAAAAAAACTTAATATTAATGAATATTTGTTATTAACATAACAAAATATTTATAAAGAGAAAAAAATTATTAATATAATATTAATTGATCATCATTTTAATATAAGATTATAGTATCATTTGTATTGACCTAATCTATTTATTATAGGTACATATATATTTTTTTATATTTATAAACAATTGGTAAATAACAATTAAAGATATTTTATATTGGATTGATATAACTTTTACATCCGAGTAGCTCGGGAAATATTGTCTCGGATTCCTCTTTCACGATTGTTATTTGAAGATTTGGATTCATGGTTGATCATCATTCATAATGTGACAATAAGCATCACAACTACCAACATAATGAATTATCAAATATTTTTTATTAACACAATTTACCATGCATCTAAATCGTGTAGGACACGGGTATTATAATCAGTACTCTACTAAAATAGTATAAGGATTTGCCACGTGTCATTTCCTAAAGGCATTCATCTAAATTTTTTTTTTAAAACTTAGAGCCTCTTGACTTGCATATTGGTTTATCTTTGGATTGATTAGTTTATATGTCATTTTCGGGTTTATTTATCAATGGATTTATATAAATACACTCAAAAAGGGTGTTTACTTGAAGTTTATTATTTGAATTTATTTTACTTTAAAATACACTTATACCCCTAAAAAAAGAAAAAACAATAATTATAGAAAAAGAAGATTCAACATAAACGATTTAACAACCTCTAGAAAGGAATCGAGTTCAAAACCAAGCATGTAACCATAAATCGAACAAAGAGCAAAATAACAAGAAACAAAAGATGAATACGAAACAAAATAATACACATCCGCATATAACAAGTCATGAAAGCAGTTTCCAGTTTGCACCCAGCTTGTGTAGTTAAGATACGAACACCGATTTAAAAGATCGAAGAACTAAAAGGAGTTGAAGGTTTGGAGGATTTGAGAGTTTGCTTTTTTTAGTTTTTTGGGTTTCAATGAACACAACTCGGCGTTGATAAGAGGATGAACACGTACCAGGAATAGGAGAGTGAACATATATCAGATAGAAAACATAGGGGGTACAAGGGTAATATCGGAATCTAAAATTACTTAAATCCATATATCCATGAATAACCTTGCCCAAATGAGTTGATTTTTGTGTGGGTTTTAAACACAAATAAACCACCACGGAAATAAATCAATCTACAAGTAAGCACGTACAAAATTTAAACAATGTGTTTATAAACTAAATGAAACATAAATAACCTACAAGCAAACATACCCTTAATTACGGATTTGCCACAATATATTTACAACTTTTTCATTATTTTTCAAAAACAAAGTTCAATTTAGAAGTAATTTACAAATCATACTTTCACATGTGCATTATTGTTAGTTGATTAACCAATTTGACTTACGTCAATTTTATGACCTAATTTCAGGAGTTTAGTTCGATTCAATTATTGAAAATTATTGATATCTTATAATTATTAATCTAGTAATAATTTTTTTTTAAAATTACCTAATTATTTTTATAGTCATCTTTTAAATAATCAATCACAATTTCCTTAACCTCCTATAGACTCAATGTTAGTCGGACCCCAACAATCCGAAAGGATTTAATCAAGTGTGTCTTTCTAGTGAATACCTTTTTGAAACTTGATACGGTATAGCTTTTCAAGGAAACAAGGCTAACATAAGTCAAGACTCGTGATCTTGTGACCACCAAGAAATTATTCATTTTCGATAATTTGGATCCCCCTTTCACCTATATGACCAAGTCTCATATTTCATAACTTAGTCCTATCATCCTTGTGAACCTTTGAAGATGCAACAAAAAGAGACCCAAAAGTAATATAACTCTGTAGGAAATATAAAGTGCACCTCTTGACACATTTGATAATAACGTCAAAAATCTTATAGATTTGTAGAACTCCACTTTCACCTTTGAAATAAAACCCCTTAACGACCCAGCATACTCAAGGATCAGATTCTTAGTAATATAAGTGGAACATGTTTGACATCGTTCAATTACAAAATCTATTTGTCCTTATTTTAATCGATCCAATTACATCCGCCATGTACACATAATTGTTGGCCATGAAAATATTGTCACCATCTTCCTACTTATAAGTTTTGAACTACTCTATGTTAGGGCATATGTGATAGGAAACTCCGGAATCAATAACCCACACGTCAACCTGATAAGTGTGTCCACTATCAACCAAAGTTATATTCACATCTCATTAAAATCGTCTTTTCAAATAACCGTGGAACCAAAATCTTGCGATTTCTTCTTCTTAGGATATTCGTTCTTCCAATGACATTTCTCGTTACAGTATTTGCAGACGTCATTAGGCTTAAGACCTTTTGAAGAAGACGACTTCTTGTCCTTCTTCTTCCTTGATTTTTCATGCCCCTTGCATCTGCTTATAAATAGAACAAATGCATGGTTATCCTCACCTACACCACTTTCATTCACGTTTTGACGTAGTTCCCTTGTATGAAGGGCATACCTAATGTCTTTCACGGTAATAGTACATTTTCCAACAACAAATAATTGAACAAAGATTTCATATGATGGCGGTAAAGATACCAACAAAATCAACGAAACATCCTCAATTTCAACATTGATATTACGCAAATCTACATTAATTGTATTCAAGTGATCTAGGTGCTCATGAAGTTGCATACCTCCTTACATTCACATGTTGAATAGACGTTGCTTCAGAAGCAACTTATTGGTGAGAGACTTCAACATGTAAAGGCTTTCCAACTTCAACCAAAATTGGATGCGGTATTTTGATCCAAAACCTCGCATAAGACATCATCTACGAGATACAATATGATGATCGAATATGCCTTATCCTCTTGAGTGGTCATCTCAGTTGAATCGCCCTTTTCCTTATTAGATTTCTTCTTTGACAACGGCTCCTCATAAGATTTGTTGTTTCAACAACGCTCACATCTTGATCTGCCACAAACTGAAACTATTCCTCCCTATGAACTTGTCGATCTTTTTGTTGAGACAAGGTACCTTTTTCCCAGATTATAAAAAACCAAAGAACTCAAAGCTCTGATTTGTTGTGCGGTATTACTGAAAAGGAACAAATTTAACAAACAAGAAAGACGACACACACAAATTTATAGTGGTTTATCCAGTAATGGCTACGTCCACTTTTCAAAGAGATTTTATGGAGGAGTTTCAAAATACAAAAAAATATATGATTGGAGGTAAAGAAAACACTACAATATATATATATATATATAAATATGAAATCCTAAGTTATACTTGGACGCCAAGTATAAGACTTGTAAAGGCCAAAACAAAAGACAAATTCAATTCAAGTCATACCAACACCTCATATTAAACATTTTAGGTCTATTTAGTAAAATGAGATTTGTAGTTATAGTTGTGATTTGTAGTTGTAGTTTTTAGTTTTAGTTTTCGAGTACATTTTTGTAGATTCGAGTTTTGTAAAAAAAAAACTTTATATGCGTTTAGTGAAAATAGATTTAGCGGAAATTTATTCATGTAAAAGACAAAAATATCCATACAATATACATTTCCCATTATATTTTCTTCCTTTTTATACTATCATGTTCTTCTTCAACCTAACTCTTACTGTCATGCTCTTCTTCAACCTAACCCCCACTACAGTTGAAGAAATTGGATCTGAAGAAACAATTGCATTCATGGCCAAATCCACAATAGAAGAGGAAGAAGCAACTTACAAGATAAAGAGACTAAATGAAATATTGTTCAATTTAAGATCTAGAGAGGCCATAGAATGAGACCTTCAAGCCCCAACTTTGAATCGCTCAAATGAGAGGAAGATAAGGAGACACAAATCCGATATCATACTCTTTGTTCTAATTTTCCTTTTTAGATCAAAACTTTGTTCGTCGATTGTGATATCGAAGAGACGGATATGAGAGGTAGATAAAGAGACCTACAAGCCCCAAATTCTGGTAACGAAGCTTTTTAGATCGAAGCTTTTTTCTCCCAAGATTATATGTTTTAACTTTCCTATTTAGATCGAAGCATTCTTCTACTTTGTTGAAATTGTTTGAAGGAGGAAGAACGTGCTTAGTGAAGTCGAGAAGAGCTTGCACAGTCAAGTTTTGCTTCGATTTTTAGCCATTCTTCAACCTTCGTAAATGTATCGTTAGATGAGGAAAGGGTAGAGGGGGCTTCATGTTATGTTTTGATTCTTGTACTCATGTAATTTACTTTGTAACAAGTTAGGTAAGGCATGCTAGAGTACACTTAGATACTTAGCTCCTAGGTTAAGGCTTGATCACTCACTCTTTCCTATTATGTGCCTAGGTGATCTTGAGCTACCAATCTTATCATGAATAAGATTTTGGCAGCTTAAGTGATATGTGGTACGGTAATAATAGGAGAATATTTTACTTGGTCTGTGAAGGCTTGAAGAACTGGTTCAACGTTATGTTCTCCAGTTGGTGTGCTCATTTCTAGTTGTGTTATGCTTGCTGGGCATGAGGCCCATGTTGGTTTGGATTTGTCTTATTCCTTTGGAAGCCTGGTGTTAAGAAGTAGTCATTTAATAAAACGCGTAGTTTTGAGAGAATGGTGTTAAACTGTATATAAGCCATCGAGTTTCTCATGAGGCGGTGTGTATTGTAAATAACTTTTGTACAACTAGGGTTTCGTCTTCAAAGAAAGTGAGAGAGAGATCAAGAGAAGTCAGAGAGTTCGAAGGGTTAGAAATCTGGATCAAGACGAGTTACCCTTGATCTAGTCATCTCTTGTCAAGCGTTGGTCAAGAAGACCTGAAAAGCTTTGAGAAAGCTTTGTTTAAGAGCCTTACAAGGGCTGTCCTTTACCTTGAAACTCTTTGTTGTTTCTCTTATCTCACAGATCTTAGTTTAGGAGTAGTTCTTTATGTACTCGCATGCAAACTCTTGTTACTGGTTGTAAACTGTTTCCATTGCTTAGTAGATTGGAACGAACCTCCCCTCCCGAGGTTTCGCAGAGTAGGGGTAACCCGAACTGCGTCAACAAAGTCATTTGTGTCATCTTGCTTTACTATTTTTCTTTAGATATTGCAAATTTAGATTACACTACAATCTTCTCAAATCTCACAAAATCTTTGATTTTCAGATTTCTAAAATCTCCGTTTCAAAGACAATAAAATACATAACAAAACGCTAAACTAATTTTCAACCCCGTAACTAAACAAAGCTGTCAAAAATTGGGACCCACTTCAAATAAAAAAAACCCCTCTCCAACAGAACTAAACATGGCCTTAATTTTTTACTTAATTTATTAGTTAGATGAGTAATATGAGTTGCTATTGATCTTGTATATACTTTTTGTGTGTTGTGTTTTTATATATATAATTGTGTATTATAAAGAGCTTATAAGTTTTTTTCATAGAAAAGTACTTATTAAGCCCTCGTACATAAGTTGTTTGCATTAAAGTTAGTCTTTAATACGATTGTACACCTAATAATTATGAATTGATATGATCATTATGTAGATAGTATAGTAGTAAGATATTTCACGTACAAAATGCAAATTGCGTTAATCGATTCAGTTGCACAACAGATCAAATAAGTATATATCTTTGAATGCATATTGGAAAATGTTACAAACAAATATTGGAATGTTTGCGGAGCTCGTAAGAATGGGTTCCGCCGTGCTATTCGATATTTGTGCAAACATAATAGTATTGATGTCTTAGCTGTTTTTGAACCGAAGATATCAGGTGCTGATGCTCAACGAGTTTGTGATCGATTGTCTTTTACGGGATGCTTAAGAGTTGAAGCAGTGGGGTTTATGGGTGGTATATGGCTGTTGTGGTATGATAATCAAATATCTTTGTCTATTATTACGGTTGATGATAATTTTGTGCATGTGACTGTCAAACGGGGTACACAGATGTTTCATTTGTTTGTTGTTTATGCTCCGCCAACGGTTGATCGACGGAGGGATTTTTGGATTAAGCTTGATATGGAAATTGCTGGAGTGAATGGTCCTTGTTTGATAGGTGGGGACTTTAACTGTATTCTTAATATGGATGAAAGGGATGGCGGCATCAGTGGTCTGCATAAGGATACTCCTATTTTTCAGAATCTTATACATTCACATGGTCTTGTGGACGTTGGATTTATTGGGTCATCGTATACTTGGAGCAGAGGAACACAATCTCATAGGATTATTTCTAAAAGATTAGATCGGGTTTTGATGAATAACGAGGCTAGGGTTACATGGCCTGATGCTTCAGTTAGACATTTACCTCGGTATTCTTCTGACCATTCACCCTTGCTTCTTTGTTTTTCATCTCAAAAAAGGGTGCGTACCAAACGAAGGCCTTTTCGCATGGAAGCGGCTTGGTTAACCCATCCTGATTTTGTACCGATGGTAGACGGTGTTTGGTCTACTCATGATGAGGTATGTACTTCTCTTGCTAATTTGAAATCTAAATTAATTACATGGAATAGGCGTGTGTTTGGTAATGTTTTCCGCAGGAAACAAGAAATTATGGAGCAGCTGAGTATTATTCAGGGACATCCTTTATTTGCTACATCTCAGCATCTTCTTGATTTAAATGCTAAATTAGTGGCGGAATTAGACCTTGTTATGGAAAGAGAGGAACTTATTTGGCTTCAAAAGTCACGTGAGGAATGGTTGACGGATGGAGATCGAAATACCTTGTTCTACCACTTATCTACTATTATTAAGCGTCGCCGTAATAAGGTTGAGGGTCTCATTATTGATGATGGTAATTGGGAGTCGAATGATGCTATTTTGGAGACCCATGCTACCGATTGGTTTCGCAATTTATATAGAAAATCAGAGATTGAAGGGGTGGATTGGAGTAGTGTTGAATTCACGTATCCGGTGTTAAACGAGACTGATTGGTATCAACTACAGAATGAACCGAATGGTATGGAAGTTTGGAAGGCTGTGAAGTCTATGGGTAAATATAAAGCTCCGGGGTTAGATGGTTTTCAACCGATCTTTTATCAACGTTGTTGGCATATTGTGGGAAGCTCTGTTGTTGCTGCAGTTCGTAAATTTTTTGAATCAAAGGTGCTACCGAGTGGTATTAATGATACTCTACTTTGTCTTATTGCAAAGGTAGGAGTACCGGAGCGTATAAGCCAATTTCGGCCTATTGCGTTATGTAATGTTCTCTATAAAATCATTGTTAAGGTCATGGTGCAACGGATGCAAGGGGTTATTGGTGATCTTGTCGGGCCTACACAAGGCAGTTTTATTCCGGGTCGCCTTATTCAGGATAATATTATCCTCATGCAAGAAATTATTCACTCGGTTCAACGTAAAAGATCGGGGCGAAAGTGGATGGTTATGAAGTTAGACTTGGAGAAAGCTTATGACCGTCTCAATTGGTGTTTCATTATTGATTCTTTGCGTTGGGCGGGATTCCCGGAGGATTGGATACAGATGATTCAGGAATGTATCTCTACACCTCGTATGCATGTTCAATGGAATGGAGAAGTGGCGGAACGATTTATTCCGGAGAAAGGGTTAAGGCAGGGGGATCCCCTATCGCCTTACCTTTTTGTTATCTGTCTGGAAAGGTTGAGTCATCTGATTAATCAAGCTGTTCATACGGGAGATTGGATGCCCATTCGGTTATCTAGAACGGGTCCGCAGTTATCTCATATGTTTTTTGCTGATGATATTACTTTTTTTGCTGAAGCTTCTTGTGCTCAGGTTCGTGTCGTTAAAAAGATTATTGAGAAATTCTGTATGGCCTCTGGAGAGAAAGTTAATGTGGAAAAGTCCCGTATTTTTGTTTCTCCAAATGTTAATAGTGACCTCAAACACCGTATTCAGTGTTTGAGTGGAGTGGCAGTTACTGATAACTTTGGGAGATATTTGGGCATGCCGGTGCTTCAAGGAAGGGCTAGGAATTGTGATTTTGATTTTATTCTGAATAAGATGTATACTAAATTGAGTGGTTGGAAGCGTCGGTCGTTGAGCTTTGCTGGACGAGTTACTTTGGCTCGTTCCGTATTACAAACGATACCACAATACACTATGTCGACGATAATTATTCCTAATGGGACTGCTCGGAAGATCGATAAGGTATGCCGCGATTTCATATGGGGCAACTCAAATGAAAAGAGGAAAATGCATCTAGTACGTTGGAGTAAAGTATGTCAGCCTCGGGATCATGGTGGTCTTGGGCTGGTTCAAGTAGAGACTTTGAATAAAGCTTTTAGTGGTAAATTAGCTTGGAGATTCATCACTAATTCCAATTTGTTGTGGGCTCAAGTTTTGAAAGCCAAGTATTATGGCATTACGGGTATTAGAAATAGGGTCAAATCAAATGGTTGGAAATCTATCATTGTGGGCTTAACTACTGTTATTACTCAGCACTGCAAATACCTCGTTGGAGATGGGAATCAGACTCGTTTTTGGACGGATAAATGGCTTGATACCATACCTCTAAAAGACGTAGCTCATCGGGCTCTTACAGTTGTTGAAGAAAACAGCACTGTCCGTGAATTATGGATTGACGAAGGCTGGAACTGGAATGCTATTACGGCGATTCTTCCTTTTGATTACAGAAATGCGCTTGCAGCTATTACTCTGGATGAAAACAAGCCTGATATTTTATCATGGCCTTATACTTCATCGGGAGTGTACTCGATTGAGTCTGGTTGCCGTATTTTACGCGATAATCTACATTTTATATCTTCTGATAATACTTTGTATAAGCAGTTGTGGAAGCTCAAGGTGCAGGAACGTGGACGGTACTTCGTTTGGACTATTTTACATGGTGGTTGTCTCACCAACAATGAGCGTCTTCGGCGACATCTAACGACGGATCCGTCTTGCAAAGCGTGTCCTGGCATAGCTGAAGACTTGAGTCATCTTTTCCGAGATTGCTTAAGCTCTAAGCGGTTGTGGATTGATCTAAAGGCTACGGATATTTTTCAAGGATTCTTTGATATGCAATTCAACGCATGGATTAGAGGTAACCTTTTAAGTACTAAGGTTTATGATTTACATTATGCTTGGTGTGATGTATTTGCAGAAACACTTTGGAGCATTTGGAAATGGAGGAACAAATTTGTATTTGATGATGTCATTATGCCAAATAAAGTCGACTTCATTATTCAAAAAACGAAGGATTACTACGCTGCATGTAATACAAGATCTTCACATCATCACAGTACGTACCCCTCAACTGTTTTCATTGCATGGACTCCTCCTTTACAAGGGTGGGTGAAGATCAACACTGATGGAGCTGTTAGAAGTAGCGGAATAGCGGCGGCGAGTTGTGTTATTAGGGATCATGATGGTGGATGGATACGGGGCGGAGCTCACAATATAGGAACATGTACAGTTCCAAATGCGGAATTGTGGGGTGTTCTTAATGGGTTGAAGTTAGCTTGGGAATCCGGATATCGTAAGGTTATCATTGAAACGGATTCAGAACTAGCTATCAATCTTATTGGGAAGAATCTTCCTCGTTGCCATCCATTATCTAGCCTGGTGCATTTGTGCCAAGGCTTTATGCAAAGAGCTTGGATTATCCAAGTTCGTCACATTTACCGTGAAGGTAATAGGGTTGCAGATTTTATAGCTAATTTAGCTTTCTCTTTCGGACGTGGATTTCATGTATTGTGTGACCCGCCTGAGGGTGTTTTAAGTTTGCTTTCTGATGATGTTAGGGGTATGGCTATCCCCCGGGTGATGAACACTTAGCCACTTTTTATTTATATGAAGCGCGACTAGATGCGCGGAGGCCACTGACCCTCCTTCCTACCAAAAAAAAAAAAAAAAAAAATATTGATAAAAAAAACCAGGCCACTAACTCTGCCATAGATCCAGGGCTCTGAGAAGAAACGCGCAACCAGCAACAACCAAACCGGAGAACAAAGTCGGGATGAAGAGATCAACAGCCGATCTCCGCACCATATAAGCCGGGAAACACAATCTTTCCCCCGGCAACTCCATCGGTATTCTCACGTAACCGGTCTCGCAAGCAGTTGAATATGCCGACGAAGGTGAAACCGCTCTTACGAACGCCAATTCCGGCGAAAATGACGCAATCGCCACCGTAAGAGAAAGTAATGCCGTCCAAGTTCCGGCATAGCAGAGGGCCGAACGCCTCGTTGCCAATTGGTTGTACAACGATTTGATCAAAGACATCGACATAACAAAAAGTAATTAAACTTGTTTTTAACTTATCTCTGAGAAATTAGATTTTGTGTAACATGATCTTAGTTGTTAGGATTTTAAAAGGCCAAAAGAAAAGAAGGAAGCGAAGAAGGAGATAAGATCGTGATTTGCAAATCACGTTGACTTTGCATTTCAGTGTCGAGATCTCCGTGGCGAAATGCCGGGGGTTTCCCACACGTTTGTCTCGAAATTGGAATTTTACTAATTTACTTCAATCACATGGGAGGGACTGTTCGCTATTAATTCGGTTCTTCACTAGAAAGTAGGGAATCGGTAAGTGATTCAAACAGTATGGACAAGAACAAATATCCAAGAAAATATAAAGTCCGATGTGAATTCAACTATTAACATCCAGAAACCGATCGTTACTGAAAATTAGAATTTCAGATCAAGAATCAATACGGCTTTAAAAAGCAATTGAATCTAAACAAAGCAGAAAGCTTAAGAACTAGTAAATTTGGTAACAGCTTTGGTCCCCTCAGAGACGGCATGTTTGGCAAGCTCACCGGGAAGAACGAGTCTGACAGCAGTCTGGATCTCCCGAGATGTGATTGTGGGCTTCTTGTTGTAGCGAGCAAGTTTGGAAGACTCCTGCGCAAGCTTCTCGAAGATGTCGTTGATAAAGCTGTTCATAATGCCCATGGCCTTGCTAGAGATTCCGATATCAGGATGAACCTGTTTCAGAACTTTGAAGATATAAATCTTGTAGGTTTCAATGCTCTTCTTCGTTCTCTTCTTCTTCTTGTCGCCGGCAGCTCCTCCTTCCTTTGGTAGCTTCTTCCCGGCCTTTGGCTTCTTCTCTGCCGGAGCTTTCTCGGCGACAGATTTCTTCTCCTCTGCCGGCTTCTTCTCCGCTGGCTTCTTCTCGGCCTTTGGTGCCATTGAGAACTGTGAAAATAGTTTTAGAGGAATTGTATTTGTGAGAAACAGAAAGCTTGAGAGCAGAGTGAGATATCTAGAGAATGGTTTGAATACCTTGATCAGGATGAGTTTCGTGTTTTATATGTGAATAATATTTGATTCTATTGGACAAACCTTTAAGGCATGGATTGATGACATGGCATTATATGATACGTTGGATATGAAGGTAGAAGATGTGTAATCGATGGATGAAATATAAAAAGGATTTTTGTGTTGGGATTTATGACCTGGCAGCTGGACGAAACAAAAGATGGAGTAACCATTTTGAGTAGAATTTCAGTAGGCGGGATTTGAAATTATTTGTCTTATGAACCCTTTTTCCTAATTATGTTTATACATATATATTTTATGTTAATCTCTTGAAGTATCTTCATTAAAAAAATTTATTTTTATTTTATCTATTTCTTCTTCTTATTTTGGGTGTTTTGCTCCTTACAAAACCCGCTTTACAAGTATTTAATCTATATCAATATTTTGGTTTAATTTTACATTAATTTTTTTTATATCATCTTACTTACCATATAGTCCTACATAAAAAAAATTTATTTATTGATATCAATTTAGATTATCATTTCAATTCTTTTATTTATCAGTATTAATTAGTATTATTATTATTATTCTTATTTTGTGATCATTAATCATTATTACGATTATTATAAGTATGTAGATCAAAGGACAAGATTTATTTTTAAAAAAAATTTGAATGATATTACATGGATCATGATAAAAATAAAATAAAATAAACAAGCATAAATACTAGTGAGAGTAACTCATGCATGCTTCTTAGATTGAAAGGCCGAGAGAAATCGATAGACGGGCAAACTGTGATGAAGAGCAAGAATAAAAGAAACATACAAAAAAAAACATAAAAGAACAACAATTAGATTCGTAAGCACCGATATCTCAAGGGAAAGGAGATCGGGTTAGTCTTTGCAGAACGGAGAGAATAACGTTTGTTGTCAAAGGAAGTGCACAAGACGGGAGCTTGAAAACAACTGTAGACACCTCATATTTGAACTCAAATCAAAGTCATAATGAATCGATCACAGATTAACGACCCCTCCAAAACAAACAACTCGAATGACCACCAATAAAACTTTCTCAGAACTTGTAAGAGTCCACTGCAAAACACGAAATATTTGAAATACAAGTGAATAACTATGAAAAAGAGGTTAAGGAGAAGCAAAAGGTATTCATAAAACATAAGGTATTCCCATTCAAACTCCAAGAAACATTTGTGCACTATGTGAATAAATGTGATTCTTACAATAAATTTGTTGGATCTATGAAGGTCTTCCCATTCACAATTGATTTTTGAAAGGTTTTTCCGTCAAGATTCGTTAGAAGAAAGGTATTCCCTCGGTCTTTTCAGTTTTTAAAAACTTTGTTGTTGATTTGTTAAATGTTGATCTTCAACTTTCAATAATAGGATAAAAATTTATGACGTATCTCCTTCGTTGACAAAATATTGGATTCAAACTCCTCGGAACATTCAAGTTTGTAAGTGTAGTTTCATGTATGTTTGTTTTTCCAAACTAATCTCAAATAAGCAAGAAAGAAAAGTATTTTGACTGTAAAAAGAGAAGAGGTTTTCCTCGGAAGCGACGGTAACCCTTTCGTGCGTTCTATTTGGTATCCTGGTGAACAGAGGTTTTGCTGGGTCGCAACAAATTTATTTGTTAATGTAAACCTACATATCTGTGATGTTTGTTTTTAATAAAATGTACCGTGCTAGTACAAATCGAGCATGTAGAAGTGTAGAACAACAAGTATAGTTTTTTATATGAATAAATAATTAAAGGGTGAATTGGATAAAATGGATTTCTTTTATATAGATTTAAGTACGTTTTTTTCTTTTATAGGAAATAAATTAGGCCCCTTATATATTAAGTATGCCCTTTTGTATTATAGGAATATGAAGTAGGCTCACTCTACCTCATAAGGCCGAGTATTGGTTAAAAACCGAATCAACCTAAACCAAAAACCAATAAAAGCATGAACAACAAACCATAACAAAAATAATTGGTTTAGGTTCGGTTTTGAACCGACTTTTTCAGTCCGGTTTTTTATTGAACCGTAAACACAATTTCATTCAATCGCTAATTTCAGGAAGTAGCTCTGAAGCAACAGGTGTAGACTCAAAAATCATATATCATAAATGGTTTTCAAACAATTAAACAAAGTAACAAACACAAAAGCGTTCACGAAGAAGAGAAGAATTAATGAGAGATTGAGAGAACAAAGGGAACTTGAGAAGTCTATGTCACAGAGAATCGGAGAAGTCGGTGCCGTCGCAGTCTTGCCATTGCCAATGTCGCAGTCTCGCAGTCTCGACAACTCGCATAAGTGCCTTAACCTTAACCCTAAAGTACCCACTCGGTTTGAGGATTAGCAGGCTCGTATTATAGCACTCTCGTGAAAGTACCTTCACCTTAAGTCTCATCGAAACAGAGGACCATAGGAGATCCCAGATGGGAGTGGGAGGATTGGAACTAGTGAAGACTGAAGAGCTAAAGAGCGGAGAAGAAGCCGCTCACCCGCTTGGAGATGGGAGTAAGGTTGAGCAAGTTCGTTTCGGTTCTGGTAAACCGAACCGAACCTAGTAATTTTGGTCTAGACCGAATCTAAACCGACAATTTAGGTTCGGTTTGTGTTTTTTATAAATTCGGTTTCGTTTTGTTTCAGTCCAAAACCGAAAAAAAAAAGATATAAAAACCGAAAATCGAATTTCAATTAATAAAAAAAACCGCTTTGAATCATTATCTAACACTACTTGATGCTTAAAATTGGGGTTGTTATTTTTCTAGGTTTAACTCTTTATACTAAAATTATTATAAAATTGAAAATCCATTTTATTGTTATTTTATCGAGATTTGTTAGTTTATTTTTAGGTTCATTTAGGTCCAAAACCTAAATCGAACCAAAACCGATGTAATCGGTTCGGTTTTAGGTTCGCATATTTCAAATTTTCGGTTTTCGGTCCAAGTTTTTTGAAAAATCGGTTTTCAGTTCGGTTCAATTTTTAGCGCTTCGGTTCAGTTTTGTACCTATGGTCAGCCCTAGATGGGAGTGGGAGAACTGGAGATAGAGAAGTAGTCGCTTGTCCCTCAAAACAAGTGTGTTGAATTAGTGAACAAATGACAGAAGTTGCTTGTTTCTTAACCCTAAAACACCGCTCGTTTTTGTTTTTCAAAAAAAATGGTTCAAACCGCGTTTTTTCGGTTCGGAACATAAACCGTACCGAAAAACGATTTAATAAAACTATTGAACCGCAAACAGAACCTATTGTTGCGGTTTTTGATCCGGTTTGAACAAAAATCTGTCGGTTAGGTTCGAGTTTTGCCCAACCCCACTACCACCCTATTACTAGTTTGACTAATTGAATCTTGCTTCTTCTTTTTTTAAATTATACTTAATTTGTAATCGTCCAATTTAGTGTTAGCCAATCTAGTATTACCCAATTTAAACACTACAAACTAGTGTTACCCAATTATCAACTTTATAAGTGATAAAATGGCTTTGTCCTTTTGCTCGGTTAACAACCTAGGTTTTTTTTTATACGAAGATAAGAGAAAAAAGAAGGGTCAACATCTAGGAGTTGCCTGTCCTAGAGCATCCTTTCGGATAAGGTCTTCAACATCCCACGGAAGGCTCCCGTCGTCCATGTCCAAGCAGTGACCAAGAGATGCCAGTTAGTTTGCGACGACGTTGATTTCCCTAAAAACATATTGGGCTCTTACTTGTGAACACCTTAAAATCACAACACGGATGTCAGAAATAATCATATTCGCTTCCCACGGTGTTTTTCAAATCTAAATAATTGTGTTAATAAGTTCAAGGTTATCTCTATCGATTTCAATGATGTTAAGTCCTGGACTTATGGCCTTTTTGAGACCCTTTCTTAGAGCATAGACTTCTGCTTGAAGAATAGTTTTTGCTCCACATCAACCCATTCTCGTGGCAAGCGTTCGAGCATTGTGGTTCGAATGATGAAACCAAAGACACATTGGTCATTAAAAATTACTTGGTTTCATCGTTAGTCAAATATTCCACCATGTAATCACTATTTGTATTAATTCTGACGGATTATAATTTTCACTTATCTTCATGATGATGTCGATTATTTTTTGCATGTTGGGTCACAGTTGAGCAGGAGCGTTTTGATCTTATTATTTTTTATATTGTGTAATGTATACGGACATTTGCAAAATAGGTGCTTAGCACTCTCTATTGGGCGTTGACAAATTTCGCAGTGTATTATGACCGGAACGTTTTGTTTTTCTAGGTTTTCCTTTGTTGAGATGCATCGAGGGACAAATTTCATAAGAATTTTTTAACTTTTGGCACTATATCCCATATCCATGTTTTGTCACCATATGTTCTCATCTTGTGTTTTTGGATAAGGTCCATTGTTGATTTGGTAGAGAACCAACATTTTTTCACTTAACGCCCAATATGAACCGTCTTCCATTTCATTTGGAGGTAGGTTATACGTGTTCAGTTTTCTTATAATATCACTTGGTAGTAGACTTCTAAGTGAAGAACTTCTTGTTGATTCCATTGTTTATTTGTTATAAAGTTGCTTACTATAGCAATCGTATTGATCAATGTTTTCTCATTCACCATGTTTCTTAGAGGTTGGTCAGCTAGCCAACGATCTTTCCAAAATCTAATGGTTTTTCCATCTCCAACGCTCCATCTGAAACCTTTTTCAAAATATTATTTTAAGTTTATTAGTTTTTTCAATTGTCATGACGTGTTGCTTTTGGGTTTATAATTTCATAAGCATATTCCTTTGTGATATTTCTCTTCTACACTTTTTACCCAAATGTTATCTAGTTATGCCATTAATCTCCACAATAATTTCATATATAGAGCCTTGTTCATATCTTAAGTTTTATAATTCTTGTTCCCCTTAGTGCTTTTGGTTTTCGTATTTTATCTCAACAAACAAGGGGGTGGAAATTCGGTCTATTGTTCTAGAAGAAGGATCTATTTATATGATGAAATTCTTCATGAACTCTTGAAGGGAACATGAAGGATTGCACCAGGTAGCTTGATTTTGCATTTAGGTTGACCTTTATCAAGGTTATCCGACATTCTTGAGAAAGGGATGAAACTTTCCACTTAGTTAGTTGTTGTTTAATTTTTCAAGATGACACTATTAAAAGAGTCTTTATTCACTAGTCCGTTTGTGATCGGACATCCTAGGTAATTTTTCTAGATTGTTTGTTACTGCAATACCAATATGTGCATGTAATCTCTTTCTAGTTGTTGGGTCAACATTTATTGTTATCTGTAATGCCGATTTTTGGTAGTTTATTACATGTCATGAAATAGATCAATAGTCAATTAGGACAAATTAGAATCATATTATTGGGCGTCGTTGTTGCCTTGGTGAAAATTATTATGTCATTTGCAAATGCCAAGAAAGGGATAAGTGATCCAGTTTTTGAGATTAAGAAACCTATCAACTTCCGGTTCTCGTTACTAGGTGAAAGCATAGGGGACAATGGATCTCATTGGTCTAGCCCTCTTTTTTAAAGGATGGTGTGTGTTGGGGAGTCGTTTATAAGTCGGGAATAAGAAACCGTCGAAATACATTCTTCAAATTATCCTGTAAAATTATGAAGAATTGTTCTTAGGAAAGGTTATTCCACTTTTTCATAGGTCTATTCTATATGGTGTTTGACTTTGATAGACATGACCATCTTTTTCTTTTTGAATCTAAATTCATGGAAGATTTTTATGTACAAGGAATAAATGTTATGAATTGATCTATTTTGCATAAGATCACCTCATTAACTTATCTATTTTGAGAGAAAAATCACAATTCGATTTTGAAATCCATTAGAGCGTTCACAAAGCTGAGTTTATGAGTTTATTCTTATTTTTTTTGGTTAGATATGAGTCTATTCTTATTTACATAATATATAAACTCAGTAAAAACAGAATTTGACAAAGAGCTTTGTATGGGGCTCAAATGTATTGCCCGCATAAGAGGATGTGATACTGTGTGATATGAAATCCATTAGAGCGTTCACAAATCTGAGTTTATGAATCTCACTTTTAAATCATTTTATCACTGACAAGTATTATTCCTAATGAATTCTTCGAGGCGCAACGTAATCCTTTGTAAATTATAACTTGTTCGATATAATCTCAGTTTTAAGCTTTCAAGTTCGGAAACTTAAAAGAAAGAGGGAAATTGCAGAGGATGCGCTACTGAACGTGAATTGCAAATCACTTTGATTGTCTTTTGATGGGTTACTACATCTAATCATCAACGCAAAAGCAAGCATAGCCAAATTTTAGATGCAATAACTCAAATTCAACTATTAACATCCACAGACCAATCCTTACAGGAGATTAGAATTCATCGATTCTAACCAAAACAGGAACAGCCTAACACAGAACGCCTAAGAGCTAGTAAACTTGGTAACAGCCTTGGTTCCCTCAGAAACGGCGTGCTTCGCGAGTTCACCAGGAAGAACAAGTCTCACAGCAGTCTGGATCTCCCGGGAAGTAATTGTAGGCTTCTTGGTGTAGCGAGCGAGTTTGGAAGACTCTTGAGCAAGCTTCTCGAAAATGTCGTTGATGAAGCTGTTCATAATCCCCATGGCCTTGCTAGAGATTCCGATGTCAGGGTGAACTTGCTTAAGAACCTTGAAGATGTAGATCTTGTAGGTTTCAATGCTCTTCTTCGTTCTCTTCTTCTTCTTGTCGCCGGCGACACCTCCTTCCTTTGGTAGCTTCTTCCCGGCCTTTGGCTTCTTCTCCGCTGGAGCTTTCTCGGCAGCAGGCTTCTTCTCTGCTGGCTTCTTCTCGGCCTTTGGTGCCATTGGAACTGAAGAAATTAGGTTTCGAGAAAGAGAGTTTGTGAGTGAAAGAGATATTTGAAATCACAGTAGCAAATCGAGAGCGGTGTGACTCAATTGAGGGGATGAGTATCGTATTTATATGTAAAGAAAGTTTGGTTTGATTGGATGAATCTTGTGGGTGCGGATTGATGACATGTCATGGGTTGGTACGTTGGATGTAGAGATGGGATATGAGGCAATCGATGGATGGGAAAGAAAGTGAATTTGCGTGTGGCGGATTGATGACCTGGCAAGTTAGATGGATTTGGTACGTTGGTGTGTGATTTTTTAGATATGCAGTTTTATTCGGATTTCTCTAACCGTATATGTATTCCTTCCTTTGATTGGCTTCTTCAAATTTATTCAACCCTAATAAATACTTGATACTTTAAAATTTATATATATATTTTTAACTATAAAAAATAAGAATAAAATTATATTTATAATAATAATTTTCAATTCTCTTTTAAGTATTTTACTAGTATAATACCCGCACCTTGTACGGGTTTTGAAAAAAATGAGAAAGAATATTGTGAAATAGGTTTTTTTACGTGCTTTTGTTTTGTATACTTCTCTAATCTAATCGACTTACCAACATTACTTTATTAAGGATAAATTTACTAAATGAAATTATACTATGGACATACTTAATAGAATAATAATATTATTATTATTATTATATATATATATATAACAACTTTTTTGTTTTTTTTTCCGATTATGTAATGAGTTTAGGGATTTTTTCTTGGTTAATGGGTCACAATTTAATTTTATAAATTTTTTTTGTATTTAACAACTCTTTTGTTTTTTTTGGATTATAATGCTTATTAGTGTTTTATTTTAATTAATTATTTTTTGACTATAAATCTATTAGTTAATTAGTTAATTTTATTTTTAATTATTAAAATTACAAAATATTTATGTGATCTACAAGCTAAGAAACTTAACATAATTAAACAAAAATTTAATTAATATAACGCGGTCTATATCTACAAGCTAAAAAAATTTAAAAAAAATTAATTTAATTCAAAATTAACTTCAAAGTCCGATAACTATTATCTAAAAATAACTTATTTGCTGATGGGTGGAAGAAAATCAATAAATAAATAAAATTAACATAAAAAAAGGTGTACACGTCAAATTTTTTTTTAATAACTTGAAAATAGATCAGATACACGGGGTTACGGTTAAAAATCAAATCAAGGGATGAAACAATAGAAAAACGATTGTTAATTATACAATTTCAAAAAAAATTGTGGGAGCTCCGTTTCGAAATACTACTCTCACAACGCACCACGTAAACTGTCATGTATACCGCTCTAGTAGTAGATATAGACTCGCCCATAACGTAAAATTTTTAGTTCCAAAAAAATAAAAAAATTTCGACAAATTTGTAAAACATAAAAAGTTCTAAGGGAACCATGAAAAAAATCACATGGAACGTTCGAATAAAAATCCTAACAGAAAATATAACTAAAATGGAAATGAAATCGAAACCAATTTAATTAAAATCCATAATAAAAAGATATAACAACAATGGAAATCAATTTACCGACAAAATGGAAATCAATTTTGTTGATAAAATGGAAGTTTTTTTATTTAAAAAACTATCAAAAAAATCCAATGGAATCATGTAAAAATTTATTATATATTTATAGGTATTTTTCAAAAAAAAAAACAACGTAAATTTTGATGAATTTTATCAAAAAATAATTGTTCGCTTAAAATCTGATGGAACATTTCGAAAATAAAATTCAATTCAAAATCAATTTAATTAAAACTCGCACATAACGTAAAGTTGTAGTTTCAAAAAAATAAATTTATTATTATTATTAAAAAAAATGATTTGGTTGTTAAGGTGATTTGATTGTTAAAGCTAATTCGATTAATTTTTTTATTATTATTAAAAAAATGATTTGGTTTATATAAAACTAGTTCAGTGCCCGTGCCAAGCACGGGTTTTGTTTCATTTTTTTATTTTGAATAAATAATAATGAGGGTTCTTATAATTGAAATATAATTAATCAAATATTAATATGAAATTTTTCCGTGACCTGCATGTCTTTGATTTCATTTGTTTTTCAATAAACAAAAATACATCTTATAATTATATCATACTTAATCAACAATTAATGTAATATTTTTTCGTGACATACATCTGTTTATTTTAGTTATATAGACCTAATAAAAAAAATTATTTCTCTTTGTAATTAATTAATTTTTAAAAATAGTAATATAGGTAAAACTGTTGTTATTTATATATTTAAAAAAATATATCTTTTAATTTTTACTAATGAATAACTTATAACTAATGATAAAATATACACAATAACTAATAAGTAAATAAATATTGATAATGAAGCAACATATAAACATTTGCCAAATTATAATTTTTTAAAAATCTATATTAACTAACCTACCCTTTCTAGGAATTTATTTTAATATAAATAATTATAAATCCTCATGAAACCCCAATTATTATTCCAAATAATGTTAAATAGTCTCTCTTTTAAATCCATTAATTTTTATTAGTTATAAATTATAATTTATTTTTTAATAATAACTTAAAGACAATCTTTAATTAAAATTAGTGTAACCTCCGTGCCTTGCACGGGATTTGTTGATATATTTTTGTTCAAAACTTATAAACTTCAATATATGTAACAAAAATATTTTGATTTTAATTTATGTGTTTTTTTTTTATAAATTTTAGATAAATATTGTGGTTAGTTATATATTAAATAATAATTAATTAAAGTCAAATAACTTATTTTAATTTAATATTGAATTGTAGATTCTGTAAATAAATTAATAAATTTTTTTAAATAAGAGTTTGATGAATATTTTTTATTTTTATGATTAAAAAAATCTTGTAGCATATCTACAAATTAATTTTTTAAATATATATTTAAATAAAATTGGGTGATAAAGAGTTGGAGAATCAAAATTTTTATGATTTTTTATGGAATTTTGACAATATTTTCAAATTTTGAAAAAGGTAAAATGACACATGGTTGCTACTTTTAAGTATTCGGTTATCAGGTCACAATTTTTTTTTAATTTTCATTGATTTTTAGTAAAAGAAAAATAAAAACATAAAATATTTTACTTATTGTTAATTGTTGTTATAAAGTACTATATTATTTTTTTTATACCTTTATTCATAGTTTTAATAGCTCTATCCTAGTTCAATTATAAGTGAACATTATCCTACTAAAAAAAGATGTAAAACTATATGTTTATTTTATTGATAATTTTAAATTCCAATATTTTGAAAAAAAAAAACCTTAGAAATAATATAAAAAATTGTCTTTACAATTAAGATTTTGAAATTTTGAAAATAAAATTTACAATATGTTGGAGATAATGAGGTCTCACATCGAAAGATGGGGACACTTCAAGCCTAGTATATAACATCGGTGGGCTAGTCCTCCTATTGTCAATTGGTTTTAGGATTGAACTTCATCGGGTTTATGTGCTGGGCTTGGGCCTAATGTGTGCGCTCGTATGCACACGACTCCCGCTGTACCGTTCCGTCTATATCAGACTTTGACACAATTACTCTAGATTTTAATTAAGTTATAGTAAATTTATTTCCATCTCAACATTTAAAGTGAGTAGTGATTTTGGTGGGAGATGGAGTTTTAAAATCAGTAACAGTTGGTAAAAAAAATGGCAATAAGAGGAATGTGGTCTATGATTACTACTTAATAACTTACCAACAATCTCAATGTCCAGCTCTTTAACTGTTAGCTAGGAACAATTCAAAATTTGTGAAACATTAAGACTCTCTATGTATTATCCAAATGCCCAGCTCTTTATTTTAAGTTTTTATAATCATAAGATCAAGTGCCAAAAAATTCCATGAATCTGATTTATAATCGATTAGAAGAAATCGGTTATAGAGGGCACTTTCTACAAGCAGGTGAAATATGTAGACCGGTGTACTCTTCTTTTTCAAAGTCACCTTCTCTTTCTTTTAATCTTTCAAGTCATATAAATGTAATCAACATGTGCTCTTCTGTTTGTAGCTGTTCATAAATTTTTTAGATCCAGAAAAAGTTGCTTACAAATGCAGTTGTGTGTGTTAAGTGTTGTAGTTTTTGTAAGAATGTTGCCATGTATATTCGATAATATGATCCACTATGTTTTCTTCAAACGATTGCTTGTAACATTTTTATATCGTAAGAAACCAATGCATGAATCTACTTGAACTGAGTTGTTTTTTGACGCCTCTCACAAATTTCATCTACCAATATAACATCAATGATTAGCTACATGACTATTAGCAAAAGATATCTTCTTGCAATGATAGGTTCAGTTATTGAATATGTAATCGAGCTCATCTTCTTCCCGAGTTTAAAGGAATTTTGGTGGATAAGCAACTCAGGACTTGCACTTGTCATAAGTGGAGGTACAACTTGCACAACTACTAAAGGCCAGGTACTTTCCTAGAACTTCTTTTTTGAAGGCGGGTTCAGGTTATCGACCGAGTTATACGTGGAGAAGCCTACTAAAAGGTCGGGATATTTTGGAAGCCGGTTTATGTCGTTCGGTTGGTAATGGATCCGAAATTATGGCTTGGAAGGACGCTTGGATCCCTCGCCCTTTCTCCTTCAAACCGCTTCTTATACCGGAGGGAGTGGATCTGGATATGAGAGTAATAGACCTCATCGACTGGTCTACTGGTGATTGGCGCAGGGAATTGGTGGCTGAATTGTTCCCTTTATGTGATGCTCAGACAATTTTGAAGATTACCCTAATATCACATGAGGTGAAGGATGAGTTCTTCTGGTATCATACGACAAATGGGGTATACACTGTCAAATCGGGTTATTACTGGGCTCGAAATGTTCGCATGAGGGAGGTCAGCACTGGAACAAGTTCTTCGCCGGGTCCATATAAATGTTTCTGGAAGAAGGTATGGAGAACAAAGGTAACACCGTCTATTCGAAACTTTGCATGGCGGGCTTGTAGAGGTCTTCTTCCATGTTTGAAGAATCTTGCAAGGCGTGGGGTTTGCGTCAACATCTCTTGCTGTGTTTGTGGGGAGGAAGAGACTCAACTTCATACTTTACTACACTGCAGGGGTAACAAGCAGGTATGGAAGGAGTTCCCGATTATTGCTAATGCGGGAATCAATTCTCACGAGGTGAGGGATTGGGCATGGGAGGTGGACTATCGATTGCCCCACGATGGCCTGAAGATATGGATGGAGGTAACATGGGGGTTATGGAGAAGACGAAACATACGGATCTTTGAAGATAGGACGGTACCGGCGGAGGAGTTGTTGGCAGAAATCCATGGAAGGCTACGGAACACTGAGAGGGTTGGCCTGGTTGTGGAAGGTGAGCACTCTGTTCCGTCCAGAAGAGAGGGTTGGACTTCACCCATGGCAGGTGTGATTAAAATCAACTGTGATGCTTCAGTCCGCATTGATGGGAGTGGAGTATCGGATTTGTGGCTAGAAACGCCATGGGCACTTTACTTCTGGCGGGCTCCAAACGTATTGCGAACCACTGCTCGGTGTCTATCGCGGAAGGGTATGCTATTCTATGGGCTGTTCAGATTGATGTGGAGAACGGATGGACTAATATCATATGTGAATCGGATGCTCGAAATGTTATTACCATTATTGCGAGTGATGCGGTGGTAAGGGGGACCCTGGGTGACTTGATTAAGGTAACAAAGTGGAGCGCTCAAGCTTTGGATAGCTGTAAGTGGAAGTTTACGCCTAGGCTTTGTAATAAGCCAGCACACTGGTTGGCTTCCATCTTTCCTAATGTACCTCTACTGCTCTTTGAGAATGATGTAATTCCTGAACACTTGAACCTCTTGCTTCATGAGGATAATGACAATAAATGAGTATGATGCTTTCAAAAAAAAAAAAAAAAAATATAAGTATACAAAACAAAATTAAATTTAAAATAAAGTTTATAAGTTTAAGAAAGTATAAAGTTCAATTATAAATTAGAAAATATCAGTTGACAAAATATTAATATCTTTAAAATTAGATTGCAATCTAAGCTACAAATAATTAATGATGTGGATTCATCAATAATTAAAAATATAAAAAATATATTAAGATCTTTAATATTTTTGTTAATCGTTTAAATAAATTATTGGTTAGTAAAATATTTAAAATAATTCATAAATTAAATATTTAAAATTATTTGTTTAACATAGTGGGACCGGGATCAACAAAAAATTGACACGTGTTAATTTAATGGTGTGGATTCATCAGACTGTGCCATGTGTAAATTCACGGGCTGCTAAATACAAAAAAAACAAAAGAGTTGTTAAATACAAAAAAAATTTATAAAATTAAATTGTGACCCATTAACCAAGAAAAAATCCCTAAACTCATTACATAATCGGAAAAAAAAAACAAAAAAGTTGTTATATATATATATATATAATAATAATAATAATATTATTATTCTATTAAGTATGTCCATAGTATAATTTCATAATCGCAATCAAAATGAATTAGGAACAAATCAATCATAATCGCAATCGAACCTATAACAATCAATTTCGAACCTGGAAAATTAGGGCTTGTAGACTCGAAACAGATGTGGACAGATTTGGCGTCGGGCCTGGGGATGGAGGTTTGGGAAGACGATCTGGTGCCAATTTTGGGGTGAGGGAGGACCAACCGAAGATGGGAAAGACGATCTACAACAATCGATTTCCTGTTCCGGTAGTGAGGAAAGCAAACGAAGGCAAAGTGTGAACTGCACCTGCGGTTCTGGAATCCAATTTTGGATGATTTTTCCTTTAACAATACATTAACGGTTAAAGCACACAACAATCTAAAAATAATTCAATACGAAACAATTGAATGTTTACCTGAAAGAATAAAAAAGTTGATCGTGAGAGATGAATCCACCACAATTTGCTAGTGAGAGATGGGTTGATCGTGAGAGATGAATCCACCACATATATATATATATAGTAGAAAGTAAAGTGTAGTTACGTGTTGCTTGATCGAGAAGTTATTCGAATCTTTTACGCTAGTGTACGATGGAAGATTCGTTAAAATATATATTTATTAATTCGATATTATCTCATTTGAGATCCGTAGCTTTTATAAGAAGTCTTAGTTATAGATTTTACAAAAACAAACAAATTGAACTTTTTTTAAGCCAACCAATGCAATTAAAATAAATTAAAATTTTAATAACAATAAGTTCAACTAAAACCAGATTTAAAAACAAAAAAAAAAACATATTGAATATGGAAATTGAAACTCATCGTTTAAATTTATTTATTTTAAAAGGAGATTTTTATTAATTCAAAGAGATTTTTATTAATTCAGAGATTAAAATTTGGATGTATATCTAAACAGCTTACAAATTCATATAGAAACTTCTGAACTCTAAACAGCTTACAAATTTATGAATATTTTTGCTATTTTAAAGGGAGATATCTTCAACAAATAATGGTAAATCTTCTAATTATTTAACTTTTAATAAGATTTTGGTTAAAATATAGTTACAGAATAATGTTTATCAATTTTTTAGTATATTTATTTTTAGAAAAAATTTGAATGGCAGTTTAGTAAATATTTCACAAAAAATCCTATGTGGCATTACTCGTTGAATGACACATGGCGCTAGCGTCCTTAGTTTTAGTAAGTAATATAGATTATTATTTTAATAATAAAAGATTTTATGGTTTAAAAAATAGTGTAAAAAATAAAGATTTATTGGTTTTAATTGTGGGAGCTCAATTTCAAAAATCCTGCGTCCACAACGCGCCAAGTCATCAACCCGTGCTGTGTTTTAGTAAGTACTAGTTTTAATACCCGTGCCCTGCACGGGTTAGACGATAATTGTGTGTAAACAAAATGTATGATAACACTATGTTGAGAATTGTCTTAATTGTTATGTGATACTTGTTGTAAGATTGTATTTTTCACATTATGAATGTAAGTCAAGCAAGAATTCAAATCCTGCAATAACAATCGGGAAAGAGGATTTCAGGACAATATCCTTTGAGATACTCGAATGCCGAGTTAGTATCAATCCTAGAAAAAATTCGGGTTTTATTATATAAGATAGATAAGAAGTCATGTGTAAAACATATACAACAAAAAAGAAGGGTAAAACAAATCATTAGATTTAAATTAACAATATTAAATAATAATATATTAAAATGTAAATGAAAGAAGTTTATATAATATAAGTAGCATGTCTGAGTCAAAATTTACAATATCAAATAGTTAAATTTAAATAGTGAATTATATAACCATTAATAAGACTAATAACATATGTCAAGTTACTAAAATGATAAATTTTACTAAATATTTTTTTCAAAAAAATTCAAAATAATAACAACTACCAATTAAACTCAAAATAATACAAACTTTATAAATTATAGAAAATTATACATACTATTTCAGGAGTTTTTTTTTCTGATTTTTTAAATACTTTTTGTATTATTTTTTTCTAAAAAATAAATTAATATGTAAAAAGTCATAAATTAAGTAAAATAGTTTTAATATAAAAAAAATTTGAAACATTTTTCTGATTTTTTAATTACTTTTGTGTAAATGACAAAAGCTTTTTTAAAAAAATGTTTGATTTATGAATTTAACGTTTTTGGGAATTTTTTTTTTGATTTTTTCCATATCTTTTTTAATATGAAATTATGAGTTTTTAACTTTTTATACAAATTATTTTAAAAATTTCTGAAATTGTTTTCAAAAAAATAATAAAATCGAAAATGAAAAAACACTTATTCTAAAAATACGAACTCTTTTAATTGTAAAAAGAAATTATTCTAAAAAAACGAAAAAATATTTTTGTTAATCGTTTAAATAAATTATTTTAGAAAAAATAGTTTATAAGTTTAGAAACAAATGAAGTTCAATTGAAAATTAAAAATATAAAAAATATATTAAGATCTTTAAAATTTTATATAAAAAAATAAAGGTTTATCAGTTCAATTGATCCCAAAAAAGAAAACCCTAGGGCGTGTGGCGATTGGCGGCGGTTAGCGACTGTTTTCTTCCCCGATCTGCTTTGCCTCCCTCCTCACAGTGAGGGCTAGGAGTTGTACCACCGGAGTGTGGTTAGGAACGAGGCATATAGGACAATGGAAAAAGGAAAAGGAAAGATTCATCTTACTGACGATGAGTGCATCATTGTGAGTACGGAGGAGAGGAGTACTGAGACAACGACGGCTGCTTCTTCGGTACTGATGGGAACTGTTCTCACGCAACGACCTTTTAATTCCTATGCATTGCAGGCAACTATGAAAGGAGCGTGGAGACTACCAAAGGGATTTGTCTTCAGGGAGTTAAAGCAAAATCTTTTCATCTTCCAGTTTGCGACAGTTACAGACAAGGAAAAGGTGATGCAGGATGGACCGTGGAATTTTGACAAATCCCTCCTGGTATTGAAGGAACCAGGTAATATTCAGCCCTCCAAGTTGGAGTTCACTAAGATCCCGATCTGGATAAGAATCCAAGATCTCCCATTGGGTATGGCGTCCATCCCTCTAGGCAAAGAAATAGGTGAGGCCATGGGAGGTTTTTTGGCATTCGATGGAGAATTCTCTCAAGGAATTGGTAGCGAAATGCGGATCCGGGTTTCTTTGGATATTCAGAAACCACTGCGCAGGGGAATCCTCTTGACAGTTCAGAATCAAAGAATATGGGCTCCGGTAAGATACGAAAAACTACCAAACTTTTGTTACACATGTGGGAGATTGGGCCACGTTGAGGGGGAGTGTCAGGATGAAGAAGCAAAAGCTTTTCAGAATGAATATGGAGATGAATTGAGGGTCACTCCTGTACGCACTATACGAGACAAGAAGGCTACAGCGTGGGCCCACAAGGAGGAGACAGAAACAAAGACTGCAGCAGAAACACAAATAGGAAACAAACCCCCAGAAGGCACTGAAATCAGAGCTCTTCGAAGCCTTGAACGTTTTCTGGAGGATAGCAGTGATAATGAGTCTCACATGATGATGGAAGAAGAAGAGACTGAACTGAATAGAGAAATACAAAATTTTCAGATAAGTCATCAAGAGAATGATATCCCCATAGCAAATGAAAACACACAAGAAAAGGAGCAGACAGGCACTCTACCACAGCAGCAGAAGGGACTTGTACTAGCACCAGGCAAAAAATGGAAGAAGATAGCAAGGGAGATTACGAGTGGAAAGCCTGCTGGAAAATTTCAGGGAGAAGCTAAGGGGAAAAGGAAGGAAAGGGAGGTAGAGAACTTAACCGAAGTACAAAATGAAGGAGATCCGAAAAGAGCTCGAGTGGAGGAGGTGAATTCCACAACGGCGGGGGAGACAGGGTGTAACACCCCGTAAAATTGTCATCTCGCATCATATGAATGGGGATTTATGGTTCACTTATAAGGATGGGTTGCTACCCATGTCAACAAGAATTCTTCTTTTCCAGTGGTAGAGTGAGGACAAATAACTCTGGAGTTAAGCGTGCTCGTGCGGGAGCAATTTCAGGATGGGTGACCTCCTGGGAAGTTTTCTGCGCGAGCATGGTTGGCATGGGGACAGCGTCCCTAAGACCTCGGGTCTTACATATGGTATCAGAGCTAACCCTGAGTTACGAGTGTGCTTGCCCTAGTAGGCGGTCACTCGGCTCGGTGGACGGTCCTTGGCCTGACGTGGACGTCAGGAGTTTAAGTGGGGGAGATTGTAACACCCCGTAAAATTGTCATCTCGCATCATATGAATGGGGATTTATGGTTCACTTATAAGGATGGGTTGCTACCCATGTCAACAAGAATTCTTCTTTTCCAGTGGTAGAGTGAGGACAAATAACTCTGGAGTTAAGCGTGCTCGTGCGGGAGCAATTTCAGGATGGGTGACCTCCTGGGAAGTTTTCTGCGCGAGCATGGTTGGCATGGGGACAGCGTCCCTAAGACCTCGGGTCTTACACAGGGGTTCTCTCCTGCCAGAATCAATGAGTGCCATCAGTTTTAACTGCCGGGGATTGGGCAAAGGCTCGGCAGTTAATAGACTAGCAACACTAGTCAGAGAGATGGAGCCCGACTTGCTTTTTTTGAGTGAAACCAAGAGTAACCGAAGTAGAATGGAGAATATACGTGTGAGACTACAGTATGATGGATGTTTTACGGTGGATAGCATTGGAACCGCGGGTGGGTTGTGCTTGATGTGGCGCGAGGGGATCCGTGTAAATGTTGAATCATATACACAACACCATATTGATGCAAAAGTCAATGATTGGAGATTCACGGGCATCTATGGCTGGTATAGGGCAAATGAAAGGAGATTAACCAATGAGCTCCTTAAGAGAATCAAGGAAGATGTTTGCGAACAGTGGGTGGTGATGGGGGACTTCAATCAGGTTCTGTCGTCGGCGGACAAGGCCGGGGGTAATCCTGCTTCCTTCCAAAATATTGCTAGCTTCAGGGAAGTCATTGAGGATTGTGGTTTGAGGGAAATCAGGTTTGAAGGTCCGAGATTCACATGGGACAATGGACAACTGGGAGAAAATTTCATCCAGGAAAGGATTGATTTGGGCTTTGCAAATGATGACTGGCTAAATCGGTTCCCACTTGCTAGGGTCCAACATCTTGCCAGGATTAACTCAGACCATATTCCAATCTTCTTGGTGCTGCATGGTGGAGAAGACCGTGTGCCTAGATGGATGAAAAAACCGTTCCGGATGGAGGCGCTGTGGCTGAATGAGGAAGGAGGTGAAGTCATTATACAAAACGCATGGGAAAATCCTGGATCTTCTAGAGTGGAGCCTGGAATAATGAACAAATTGGATAGGTGTGGGGAGGAACTGCGAGAATGGGGCAATTCCACCTGCGGAAACATTGGCTACCAACTGAAACAAATCCGAAAGGAATTGCGAGCCATTCAGAGGAAAGGTACGGATGGAGAATCAGTGAAACGAAGGAGACAACTCGAGATTGAAGAACGGGAACTGAGCAGAAAAGAGGAAATTATTTGGTATCAAAGAGCCAAGGCAAATGAAATGAGGTGGGGAGACAGAAATACGGCTTATTTTCACCGAAAGGCTTGCGGTAGGAGGAAACGAAACAAGATATCAAAGCTAACAGATGGAGAGGGAGTGACATGGCGCTCAACGGTAGGAAAGATGAAGGTTGCGGTGGATTACTTCTCAGACCTATTTACTGCTGGACGAGACTTGACGGATATTGGTTTGACCCATTCTGTGCCTGGTGTGACCGTTGAGGAGAATGTCGAACTAATGCGACCTTGTTCACGGGAAGAAGTGCAGGAGGCTCTTTTTTCCATGCATCCGACCAAATCACCGGGTCCGGATGGCATTCCGGCCATGTTTTTTCAGAAACACTGGAGTGTGGTGGGAGACGACATTTTAAAGCTCTGTATTGGCCTTCTCGAGGGGAATGACTTCCCGGAAAGGTTTAATCATACTTTTCTTGCGCTCATTCCTAAAGTTAATGCCCCGTGTTCTATGAAGGATCTTAGACCTATAAGTTTATGTAATGTAATTTACAAAATTTTCTCTAAGATCTTGACTAACAGGCTTAAAAACTGCTTGGGCAAGTTGATATCCATTAATCAGAGTGCCTTTGTCCCTGGAAGGCTTATCACCGATAATGTTCTCGCAGCGTTTGAACTATTTCATTTCATGAAGACTAGAGAGGGTGGGCAAGAATGGCTTGCACTCAAACTTGATATGGCTAAAGCGTACGACCGGATCGAGTGGCGCTTTCTCGAGTCCTCCATGCATGCTATGGGTTTTTCGGTGGAATGGATAAGGGTAATAATGAAGTGTGTTTCCACAGTGTCATTCTCGGTTTTGATTGACGGATTTCCATCCAACGAATTTACCCCTACTAGGGGTATTAGACAAGGTGACCCTCTATCACCTTTTCTCTTCTTAATTTGTGCGGAAGGGCTTTCGACTATGATACGAAACAGCGAGGCTGTGGGCAAATTCTGTGGTATCCAAATTGCACGTAATGCTTCGAGGGTTTCTCACCTTCTTTTTGCGGATGATAGTGTGATTTTTGCTAAGGCTACTGTTGAACAATGTACCGAAATTAGACACATCCTTCATGAGTATGAAGTGGCCTCGGGACAACAGGTTAACCTTGCAAAGTCTGAATTGTCGTTTAGTAAAAATGTGGGTCAGAATAGGAGAGCGGAGGTCCAAGGAATTCTGGGTATAAAGGAAGTGGGGGCCCATGCGAAGTATTTGGGTCTCCCTACTATGATCGGTAGATCAAAGAAAGCGATCTTTGCTAATGTTAAAGAACGAGTGTGGAAGAAACTGAAGGGTTGGAAGGAATCATCTCTTAGTAGAGCGGGAAAGGAGGTGCTGTTAAAGGCCATCATACAAGCAATACCACAGTACACTATGGCTTGTTTTGAGATGACTGATGAAGTATGCAATGACATTGAAACACTAATGAATAGGTTTTGGTGGGGAAACAGTGATAACACTAATAAGATACACTGGATGTCGTGGAAGCGTATGTGTATATCCAAGGAGGAAGGAGGAATGGGGTTTCGAGAACTAAAGGCTTTTAATCTGGCGCTTTTAGCAAAGCAAGGTTGGAGAATTGTGACTGACCCGGATTCCCTCATTGCAAAACTACTAAAGGCCAGGTACTTTCCTAGAACTTCTTTTTTGAAGGCGGGTTCAGGTTATCGACCGAGTTATACGTGGAGAAGCCTACTAAAAGGTCGGGATATTTTGGAAGCCGGTTTATGTCGTTCGGTTGGTAATGGATCCGAAATTATGGCTTGGAAGGACGCTTGGATCCCTCGCCCTTTCTCCTTCAAACCGCTTCTTATACCGGAGGGAGTGGATCTGGATATGAGAGTAATAGACCTCATCGACTGGTCTACTGGTGATTGGCGCAGGGAATTGGTGGCTGAATTGTTCCCTTTATGTGATGCTCAGACAATTTTGAAGATTACCCTAATATCACATGAGGTGAAGGATGAGTTCTTCTGGTATCATACGACAAATGGGGTATACACTGTCAAATCGGGTTATTACTGGGCTCGAAATGTTCGCATGAGGGAGGTCAGCACTGGAACAAGTTCTTCGCCGGGTCCATATAAATGTTTCTGGAAGAAGGTATGGAGAACAAAGGTAACACCGTCTATTCGAAACTTTGCATGGCGGGCTTGTAGTGGTCTTCTTCCATGTTTGAAGAATCTTGCAAGGCGTGGGGTTTGCGTCAACATCTCTTGCTGTGTTTGTGGGGAGGAAGAGACTCAACTTCATACTTTACTACACTGCAGGGGTAACAAGCAGGTATGGAAGGAGTTCCCGATTATTGCTAATGCGGGAATCAATTCTCACGAGGTGAGGGATTGGGCATGGGAGGTGGACTATCGATTGCCCCACGATGGCCTGAAGATATGGATGGAGGTAACATGGGGGTTATGGAGAAGACGAAACATACGGATCTTTGAAGATAGGACGGTACCGGCGGAGGAGTTGTTGGCAGAAATCCATGGAAGGCTACGGAACACTGAGAGGGTTGGCCTGGTTGTGGAAGGTGAGCACTATGTTCCGTCCAGAAGAGAGGGTTGGACTTCACCCATGGCAGGTGTGATTAAAATCAACTGTGATGCTTCAGTCCGCATTGATGGGAGTGGGGTATCGGATTTGTGGCTAGAAACGCCATGGGCACTTTACTTCTGGCGGGCTCCAAACGTATTGCGAACCACTGCTCGGTGTCTATCGCGGAAGGGTATGCTATTCTATGGGCTGTTCAGATTGCTGTGGAGAACGGATGGACTAATATCATATGTGAATCGGATGCTCGAAATGTTATTACCATTATTGCGAGTGATGCGGTGGTAAGGGGGACCCTGGGTGACTTGATTAAGGTAACAAAGTGGAGCGCTCAAGCTTTGGATAGCTGTAAGTGGAAGTTTACGCCTAGGCTTTGTAATAAGCCAGCACACTGGTTGGCTTCCATCTTTCCTAATGTACCTCTACTGCTCTTTGAGAATGATGTAATTCCTGAACACTTGAACCTCTTGCTTCATGAGGATAATGACAATAAATGAGTATGATGCTTTCAAAAAAAAAAAAAAAAATATATAAGTATACAAAACAAAATTAAATTTAAAATAAAGTTTATAAGTTTAAGAAAGTATAAAGTTCAATTATAAATTAGAAAATATCAGTTGACAAAATATTAATATCTTTAAAATTAGATTGCAATCTAAGCTACAAATAATTAATGATGTGGATTCATCAATAATTAAAAATATAAAAAATATATTAAGATCTTTAATATTTTTGTTAATCGTTTAAATAAATTATTGGTTAGTAAAATATTTAAAATAATTCATAAATTAAATATTTAAAATTATTTGTTTAACATAGTGGGACCGGGATCAACAAAAAATTGACACGTGTTAATTTAATGGTGTGGATTCATCA
This sequence comes from Fagopyrum homotropicum, assembly GCA_033239125.1. NCBI lineage: Eukaryota > Viridiplantae > Streptophyta > Magnoliopsida > Caryophyllales > Polygonaceae > Fagopyrum > Fagopyrum homotropicum. The sequence goes on along the minus strand of BSWB01000001.1, from coordinate 152,402,091 downwards.
GACTGTGCCATGTGTAAATTCACGGGCTGCTAAATACAAAAAAAACAAAAGAGTTGTTAAATACAAAAAAAATTTATAAAATTAAATTGTGACCCATTAACCAAGAAAAAATCCCTAAACTCATTACATAATCGGAAAAAAAAACAAAAAAGTTGTTATATATATATATATAAATAATAATAATAATAATATTATTATTCTATTAAGTATGTCCATAGTATAATTTCATAATCGCAATCAAAATGAATTAGGAACAAATCAATCATAATCGCAATCGAACCTATAACAATCAATTTCGAACCTGGAAAATTAGGGCTTGTAGACTCGAAACAGATGTGGACAGATTTGGCGTCGGGCCTGGGGATGGAGGTTTGGGAAGACGATCTGGTGCCAATTTTGGGGTGAGGGAGGACCAACCGAAGATGGGAAAGACGATCTACAACAATCGATTTCCTGTTCCGGTAGTGAGGAAAGCAAACGAAGGCAAAGTGTGAACTGCACCTGCGGTTCTGGAATCCAATTTTGGATGATTTTTCCTTTAACAATACATTAACGGTTAAAGCACACAACAATCTAAAAATAATTCAATACGAAACAATTGAATGTTTACCTGAAAGAATAAAAAAGTTGATCGTGAGAGATGAATCCACCACAATTTGCTAGTGAGAGATGGGTTGATCGTGAGAGATGAATCCACCACATATATATATATATAGTAGAAAGTAAAGTGTAGTTACGTGTTGCTTGATCGAGAAGTTATTCGAATCTTTTACGCTAGTGTACGATGGAAGATTCGTTAAAATATATATTTATTAATTCGATATTATCTCATTTGAGATCCGTAGCTTTTATAAGAAGTCTTAGTTATAGATTTTACAAAAACAAACAAATTGAACTTTTTTTAAGCCAACCAATGCAATTAAAATAAATTAAAATTTTAATAACAATAAGTTCAACTAAAACCAGATTTAAAAACAAAAAAAAAAACATATTGAATATGGAAATTGAAACTCATCGTTTAAATTTATTTATTTTAAAAGGAGATTTTTATTAATTCAAAGAGATTTTTATTAATTCAGAGATTAAAATTTGGATGTATATCTAAACAGCTTACAAATTCATATAGAAACTTCTGAACTCTAAACAACTTACAAATTTATGAATATTTTTGCTATTTTAAAGGGAGATATCTTCAACAAATAATGGTAAATCTTCTAATTATTTAACTTTTAATAAGATTTTGGTTAAAATATAGTTACAGAATAATGTTTATCAATTTTTTAGTATATTTATTTTTAGAAAAAATTTGAATGGCAGTTTAGTAAATATTTCACAAAAAATCCTATGTGGCATTACTCGTTGAATGACACATGGCGCTAGCGTCCTTAGTTTTAGTAAGTAATATAGATTATTATTTTAATAATAAAAGATTTTATGGTTTAAAAAATAGTGTAAAAAATAAAGATTTATTGGTTTTAATTGTGGGAGCTCAATTTCAAAAATCCTGCGTCCACAGCGCGCCAAGTCATCAACCCGTGCTGTGTTTTAGTAAGTACTAGTTTTAATACCCGTGCCCTGCACGGGTTAGACGATAATTGTGTGTAAACAAAATGTATGATAACACTATGTTGAGAATTGTCTTAATTGTTATGTGATACTTGTTGTAAGATTGTATTTTTCACATTATGAATGTAAGTCAAGCAAGAATTCAAATCCTGCAATAACAATCGGGAAAGAGGATTTCAGGACAATATCCTTTGAGATACTCGAATGCCGAGTTAGTATCAATCCTAGAAAAAATTCGGGTTTTATTATATAAGATAGATAAGAAGTCATGTGTAAAACATATACAACAAAAAAGAAGGGTAAAACAAATCATTAGATTTAAATTAACAATATTAAATAATAATATATTAAAATGTAAATGAAAGAAGTTTATATAATATAAGTAGCATGTATGAGTCAAAATTTACAATATCAAATAGTTAAATTTAAATAGTGAATTATATAACCATTAATAAGACTAATAACATATGCAAGTTACTAAAATGATAAATTTTACTAAATATTTTTTTCAAAAAAATTCAAAATAATAACAACTACCAATTAAACTCAAAATAATACAAACTTTATAAATTATAGAAAATGATACATACTATTTCAGGAGTTTTTTTTTCTGATTTTTTAAATACTTTTTGTATTATTTTTTTCTAAAAAATAAATTAATATGTAAAAAGTCATAAATTAAGTAAAATAGTTTTAATATAAAAAAAATTTGAAACATTTTTCTGATTTTTTAATTACTTTTGTGTAAATGACAAAAGCTTTTTTAAAAAAATGTTTGATTTATGAATTTAACGTTTTTGGGAATTTTTTTTTTTGATTTTTTCCATATCTTTTTTAATATGAAATTATGAGTTTTTAACTTTTTATACAAATTATTTTAAAAATTTCTGAAATTGTTTTCAAAAAAATAATAAAATCGAAAATGAAAAAACACTTATTCTAAAAATACGAACTCTTTTAATTGTAAAAAGAAATTATTCTAAAAAAACGAAAAAATATTTTTGTTAATCGTTTAAATAAATTATTTTAGAAAAAATAGTTTATAAGTTTAGAAAAAAATGAAGTTCAATTGAAAATTAAAAATATAAAAAATATATTAAGATCTTTAAAATTTTATATAAAAAAATAAAGGTTTATCAGTTCAATTGATCCCAAAAAAGAAAACCCTAGGGCGTGTGGCGATTGGCGGCGGTTAGCGACTGTTTTCTTCCCCGATCTGCTTTGCCTCCCTCCTCACAGTGAGGGCTAGGAGTTGTACCACCGGAGTGTGGTTAGGAACGAGGCATATAGGACAATGGAAAAAGGAAAAGGAAAGATTCATCTTACTGACGATGAGTGCATCATTGTGAGTACGGAGGAGAGGAGTACTGAGACAACGACGGCTGCTTCTTCGGTACTGATGGGAACTGTTCTCACGCAACGACCTTTTAATTCCTATGCATTGCAGGCAACTATGAAAGGAGCGTGGAGACTACCAAAGGGATTTGTCTTCAGGGAGTTAAAGCAAAATCTTTTCATCTTCCAGTTTGCGACAGTTACAGACAAGGAAAAGGTGATGCAGGATGGACCGTGGAATTTTGACAAATCCCTCCTGGTATTGAAGGAACCAGGTAATATTCAGCCCTCCAAGTTGGAGTTCACTAAGATCCCGATCTGGATAAGAATCCAAGATCTCCCATTGGGTATGGCGTCCATCCCTCTAGGCAAAGAAATAGGTGAGGCCATGGGAGGTTTTTTGGCATTCGATGGAGAATTCTCTCAAGGAATTGGTAGCGAAATGCGGATCCGGGTTTCTTTGGATATTCAGAAACCACTGCGCAGGGGAATCCTCTTGACAGTTCAGAATCAAAGAATATGGGCTCCGGTAAGATACGAAAAACTACCAAACTTTTGTTACACATGTGGGAGATTGGGCCACGTTGAGGGGGAGTGTCAGGATGAAGAAGCAAAAGCTTTTCAGAATGAATATGGAGATGAATTGAGGGTCACTTCTGTACGCACTATACGAGACAAGAAGGCTACAGCGTGGGCCCACAAGGAGGAGACAGAAACAAAGACTGCAGCAGAAACACAAATAGGAAACAAACCCCCAGAAGGCACTGAAATCAGAGCTCTTCGAAGCCTTGAACGTTTTCTGGAGGATAGCAGTGATAATGAGTCTCACATGATGATGGAAGAAGAAGAGACTGAACTGAATAGAGAAATACAAAATTTTCAGATAAGCCATCAAGAGAATGATATCCCCATAGCAAATGAAAACACACAAGAAAAGGAGCAGACAGGCACTCTACCACAGCAGCAGAAGGGACTTGTACTAGCACCAGGCAAAAAATGGAAGAAGATAGCAAGGGAGATTACGAGTGGAAAGCCTGCTGGAAAATTTCAGGGAGAAGCTAAGGGGAAAAGGAAGGAAAGGGAGGTAGAGAACTTAACCGAAGTACAAAATGAAGGAGATCCGAAAAGAGCTCGAGTGGAGGAGGTGAATTCCACAACGGCGGGGGAGACAGGGGTTCTCTCCTGCCAGAATCAATGAGTGCCATCAGTTTTAACTGCCGGGGATTGGGCAAAGGCTCGGCAGTTAATAGACTAGCAACACTAGTCAGAGAGATGGAGCCCGACTTGCTTTTTTTTGAGTGAAACCAAGAGTAACCGAAGTAGAATGGAGAAGATACGTGTGAGACTACAATATGATGGATGTTTTACGGTGGATAGCATTGGAACCGCGGGTGGGTTGTGCTTGATGTGGCGCGAGGGGATCCGTGTAAATGTTGAATCATATACACAACACCATATTGATGCAAAAGTCAATGATTGGAGATTCACGGGCATCTATGGCTGGTATAGGGCAAATGAAAGGAGATTAACCAATGAGCTCCTTAAGAGAATCAAGGAAGATGTTTGCGAACAGTGGGTGGTGATGGGGGACTTCAATCAGGTTCTGTCGTCGGCGGACAAGGCCGGGGGTAATCCTGCTTCCTTCCAAAATATTGCTAGCTTCAGGGAAGTCATTGAGGATTGTGGTTTGAGGGAAATCAGGTTTGAAGGTCCGAGATTCACATGGGACAATGGACAACTGGGAGAAAATTTCATCCAGGAAAGGATTGATTTGGGCTTTGCAAATGATGACTGGCTAAATCGGTTCCCACTTGCTAGGGTCCAACATCTTGCCAGGATTAACTCAGACCATATTCCAATCTTCTTGGTGCTGCATGGTGGAGAAGACCGTGTGCCTAGATGGATGAAAAAACCGTTCCGGATGGAGGCGCTGTGGCTGAATGAGGAAGGAGGTGAAGTCATTATACAAAACGCATGGGAAAATCCTGGATCTTCTAGAGTGGAGCCTGGAATAATGAACAAATTGGATAGGTGTGGGGAGGAACTGCGAGAATGGGGCAATTCCACCTGCGGAAACATTGGCTACCAACTGAAACAAATCCGAAAGGAATTGCGAGCCATTCAGAGGAAAGGTACGGATGGAGAATCAGTGAAACGAAGGAGACAACTCGAGATTGAAGAACGGGAACTGAGCAGAAAAGAGGAAATTATTTGGTATCAAAGAGCCAAGGCAAATGAAATGAGGTGGGGAGACAGAAATACGGCTTATTTTCACCGAAAGGCTTGCGGTAGGAGGAAACGAAACAAGATATCAAAGCTAACAGATGGAGAGGGAGTGACATGGCGCTCAACGGTAGGAAAGATGAAGGTTGCGGTGGATTACTTCTCAGACCTATTTACTGCTGGACGAGACTTGACGGATATTGGTTTGACCCATTCTGTGCCTGGTGTGACCGTTGAGGAGAATGTCGAACTAATGCGACCTTGTTCACGGGAAGAAGTGCAGGAGGCTCTTTTTTCCATGCATCCGACCAAATCACCGGGTCCGGATGGCATTCCGGCCATGTTTTTTCAGAAACACTGGAGTGTGGTGGGAGACGACATTTTAAAGCTCTGTATTGGCCTTCTCGAGGGGAATGACTTCCCGGAAAGGTTTAATCATACTTTTCTTGCGCTCATTCCTAAAGTTAATGCCCCGTGTTCTATGAAGGATCTTAGACCTATAAGTTTATGTAATGTAATTTACAAAATTTTCTCTAAGATCTTGACTAACAGGCTTAAAAACTGCTTGGGCAAGTTGATATCCATTAATCAGAGTGCCTTTGTCCCTGGAAGGCTTATCACCGATAATGTTCTCGCAGCGTTTGAACTATTTCATTTCATGAAGACTAGAGAGGGTGGGCAAGAATGGCTTGCACTCAAACTTGATATGGCTAAAGCGTACGACCGGATCGAGTGGCGCTTTCTCGAGTCCTCCATGCATGCTATGGGTTTTTCGGTGGAATGGATAAGGGTAATAATGAAGTGTGTTTCCACAGTGTCATTCTCGGTTTTGATTGACGGATTTCCATCCAACGAATTTACCCCTACTAGGGGTATTAGACAAGGTGACCCTCTATCACCTTTTCTCTTCTTAATTTGTGCGGAAGGGCTTTCGACTATGATACGAAACAGCGAGGCTGTGGGCAAATTCTGTGGTATCCAAATTGCACGTAATGCTTCGAGGGTTTCTCACCTTCTTTTTGCGGATGATAGTGTGATTTTTGCTAAGGCTACTGTTGAACAATGTACCGAAATTAGACACATCCTTCATGAGTATGAAGTGGCCTCGGGACAACAGGTTAACCTTGCAAAGTCTGAATTGTCGTTTAGTAAAAATGTGGGTCAGAATAGGAGAGCGGAGGTCCAAGGAATTCTGGGTATAAAGGAAGTGGGGGCCCATGCGAAGTATTTAGGTCTCCCTACTATGATCGGTAGATCAAAGAAAGCGATCTTTGCTAATGTTAAAGAACGAGTGTGGAAGAAACTGAAGGGTTGGAAGGAATCATCTCTTAGTAGAGCGGGAAAGGAGGTGCTGTTAAAGGCCATCATACAAGCAATACCACAGTACACTATGACTTGTTTTGAGATGACTGATGAAGTATGCAATGACATTGAAACACTAATGAATAGGTTTTGGTGGGGAAACAGTGATAACACTAATAAGATACACTGGATGTCGTGGAAGCGTATGTGTATATCCAAGGAGGAAGGAGGAATGGGGTTTCGAGAACTAAAGGCTTTTAATCTGGCGCTTTTAGCAAAGCAAGGTTGGAGAATTGTGACTGACCCGGATTCCCTCATTGCAAAACTACTAAAGGCCAGGTACTTTCCTAGAACTTCTTTTTTGAAGGCGGGTTCAGGTTATCGACCGAGTTATACGTGGAGAAGCCTACTAAAAGGTCGGGATATTTTGGAAGCCGGTTTATGTCGTTCGATTAGTAATGGATCCGAAATTATGGCTTGGAAGGACGCTTGGATCCCTCGCCCTTTCTCCTTCAAACCGCTTCTTATACCGGAGGGAGTGGATCTGGATATGAGAGTAATAGACCTCATCGACTGGTCTACTGGTGATTGGCGCAGGGAATTGGTGGCTGAATTGTTCCCTTTATGTGATGCTCAGACAATTTTGAAGATTACCCTAATATCACATGAGGTGAAGGATGAGTTCTTCTGGTATCATACGACAAATGGGGTATACACTGTCAAATCGGGTTATTACTGGGCTCGAAATGTTCGCATGAGGGAGGTCAGCACTGGAACAAGTTCTTCGCCGGGTCCATATAAATGTTTCTGGAAGAAGGTATGGAGAACAAAGGTAACACCGTCTATTCGAAACTTTGCATGGCGGGCTTGTAGAGGTCTTCTTCCATGTTTGAAGAATCTTGCAAGGCGTGGGGTTTGCGTCAACATCTCTTGCTGTGTTTGTGGGGAGGAAGAGACTCAACTTCATACTTTACTACACTGCAGGGGTAACAAGCAGGTATGGAAGGAGTTCCCGATTATTGCTAATGCGGGAATCAATTCTCACGAGGTGAGGGATTGGACATGGGAGGTGGACTATCGATTGCCCCACGATGGCCTGAAGATATGGATGGAGGTAACATGGGGGTTATGGAGAAGACGAAACATACGGATCTTTGAAGATAGGACGGTACCGGCGGAGGAGTTGTTGGCAGAAATCCATGGAAGGCTACGGAACACTGAGAGGGTTGGCCTGGTTGTGGAAGGTGAGCACTCTGTTCCGTCCAGAAGAGAGGGTTGGACTTCACCCATGGCAGGTGTGATTAAAATCAACTGTGATGCTTCAGTCCGCATTGATGGGAGTGGGGTATCGGATTTGTGGCTAGAAACGCCATGGGCACTTTACTTCTGGCGGGCTCCAAACGTATTGCGAACCACTGCTCGGTGTCTATCGCGGAAGGGTATGCTATTCTATGGGCTGTTCAGATTGCTGTGGAGAACGGATGGACTAATATCATATGTGAATCGGATGCTCGAAATGTTATTACCATTATTGCGAGTGATGCGGTGGTAAGGGGGACCCTGGGTGACTTGATTAAGGTAACAAAGTGGAGCGCTCAAGCTTTGGATAGCTGTAAGTGGAAGTTTACGCCTAGGCTTTGTAATAAGCCAACACACTGGTTGGCTTCCATCTTTCCTAATGTACCTCTACTGCTCTTTGAGAATGATGTAATTCCTGAACACTTGAACCTCTTGCTTCATGAGGATAATGACAATAAATGAGTATGATGCTTTCAAAAAAAAAAAAAAAAAATATAAGTATACAAAACAAAATTAAATTTAAAATAAAGTTTATAAGTTTAAGAAAGTATAAAGTTCAATTATAAATTAGAAAATATCAGTTGACAAAATATTAATATCTTTAAAATTAGATTGCAATCTAAGCTACAAATAATTAATGATGTGGATTCATCAATAATTAAAAATATAAAAAATATATTAAGATCTTTAATATTTTTGTTAATCGTTTAAATAAATTATTGGTTAGTAAAATATTTAAAATAATTCATAAATTAAATATTTAAAATTATTTGTTTAACATAGTGGGACCGGGATCAACAAAAAATTGACACGTGTTAATTTAATGGTGTGGATTCATCAGACTGTGCCATGTGTAAATTCACGGGCTGCTAAATACAAAAAAAACAAAAGAGTTGTTAAATACAAAAAAAATTTATAAAATTAAATTGTGACCCATTAACCAAGAAAAAATCCCTAAACTCATTACATAATCGGAAAAAAAAACAAAAAAGTTGTTATATATATATATATATAATAATAATAATAATATTATTATTCTATTAAGTATGTCCATAGTATAATTTCATAATCGCAATCAAAATGAATTAGGAACAAATCAATCATAATCGCAATCGAACCTATAACAATCAATTTCGAACCTGGAAAATTAGGGCTTGTAGACTCGAAACAGATGTGGACAGATTTGGCGTCGGGCCTGGGGATGGAGGTTTGGGAAGACGATCTGGTGCCAATTTTGGGGTGAGGGAGGACCAACCGAAGATGGGAAAGACGATCTACAACAATCGATTTCCTGTTCCGGTAGTGAGGAAAGCAAACGAAGGCAAAGTGTGAACTGCACCTGCGGTTCTGGAATCCAATTTTGGATGATTTTTCCTTTAACAATACATTAACGGTTAAAGCACACAACAATCTAAAAATAATTCAATACGAAACAATTGAATGTTTACCTGAAAGAATAAAAAAGTTGATCGTGAGAGATGAATCCACCACAATTTGCTAGTGAGAGATGGGTTGATCGTGAGAGATGAATCCACCACATATATATATATATAGTAGAAAGTAAAGTGTAGTTACGTGTTGCTTGATCGAGAAGTTATTCGAATCTTTTACGCTAGTGTACGATGGAAGATTCGTTAAAATATATATTTATTAATTCGATATTATCTCATTTGAGATCCGTAGCTTTTATAAGAAGTCTTAGTTATAGATTTTACAAAAACAAACAAATTGAACTTTTTTTAAGCCAACCAATGCAATTAAAATAAATTAAAATTTTAATAACAATAAGTTCAACTAAAACCAGATTTAAAAACAAAAAAAAAAACATATTGAATATGGAAATTGAAACTCATCGTTTAAATTTATTTATTTTAAAAGGAGATTTTTATTAATTCAAAGAGATTTTTATTAATTCAGAGATTAAAATTTGGATGTATATCTAAACAGCTTACAAATTCATATAGAAACTTCTGAACTCTAAACAGCTTACAAATTTATGAATATTTTTGCTATTTTAAAGGGAGATATCTTCAACAAATAATGGTAAATCTTCTAATTATTTAACTTTTAATAAGATTTTGGTTAAAATATAGTTACAGAATAATGTTTATCAATTTTTTAGTATATTTATTTTTAGAAAAAATTTGAATGGCAGTTTAGTAAATATTTCACAAAAAATCCTATGTGGCATTACTCGTTGAATGACACATGGCGCTAGCGTCCTTAGTTTTAGTAAGTAATATAGATTATTATTTTAATAATAAAAGATTTTATGGTTTAAAAAATAGTGTAAAAAATAAAGATTTATTGGTTTTAATTGTGGGAGCTCAATTTCAAAAATCCTGCGTCCACAGCGCGCCAAGTCATCAACCCGTGCTGTGTTTTAGTAAGTACTAGTTTTAATACCCGTGCCCTGCACGGGTTAGACGATAATTGTGTGTAAACAAAATGTATGATAACACTATGTTGAGAATTGTCTTAATTGTTATGTGATACTTGTTGTAAGATTGTATTTTTCACATTATGAATGTAAGTCAAGCAAGAATTCAAATCCTGCAATAACAATCGGGAAAGAGGATTTCAGGACAATATCCTTTGAGATACTCGAATGCCGAGTTAGTATCAATCCTAGAAAAAATTCGGGTTTTATTATATAAGATAGATAAGAAGTCATGTGTAAAACATATACAACAAAAAAGAAGGGTAAAACAAATCATTAGATTTAAATTAACAATATTAAATAATAATATATTAAAATGTAAATGAAAGAAGTTTATATAATATAAGTAGCATGTCTGAGTCAAAATTTACAATATCAAATAGTTAAATTTAAATAGTGAATTATATAACCATTAATAAGACTAATAACATATGTCAAGTTACTAAAATGATAAATTTTACTAAATATTTTTTTCAAAAAAATTCAAAATAATAACAACTACCAATTAAACTCAAAATAATACAAACTTTATAAATTATAGAAAATGATACATACTATTTCAGGAGTTTTTTTTTCTGATTTTTTAAATACTTTTTGTATTATTTTTTTCTAAAAAATAAATTAATATGTAAAAAGTCATAAATTAAGTAAAATAGTTTTAATATAAAAAAAATTTGAAACATTTTTCTGATTTTTTAATTACTTTTGTGTAAATGACAAAAGCTTTTTTAAAAAAATGTTTGATTTATGAATTTAACGTTTTTGGGAATTTTTTTTTTTGATTTTTTCCATATCTTTTTTAATATGAAATTATGAGTTTTTAACTTTTTATACAAATTATTTTAAAAATTTCTGAAATTGTTTTCAAAAAAATAATAAAATCGAAAATGAAAAAACACTTATTCTAAAAATACGAACTCTTTTAATTGTAAAAAGAAATTATTCTAAAAAAACGAAAAAATATTTTTGTTAATCGTTTAAATAAATTATTTTAGAAAAAATAGTTTATAAGTTTAGAAAAAAATGAAGTTCAATTGAAAATTAAAAATATAAAAAATATATTAAGATCTTTAAAATTTTATATAAAAAAATAAAGGTTTATCAGTTCAATTGATCCCAAAAAAGAAAACCCTAGGGCGTGTGGCGATTGGCGGCGGTTAGCGACTGTTTTCTTCCCCGATCTGCTTTGCCTCCCTCCTCACAGTGAGGGCTAGGAGTTGTACCACCGGAGTGTGGTTAGGAACGAGGCATATAGGACAATGGAAAAAGGAAAAGGAAAGATTCATCTTACTGACGATGAGTGCATCATTGTGAGTACGGAGGAGAGGAGTACTGAGACAACGACGGCTGCTTCTTCGGTACTGATGGGAACTGTTCTCACGCAACGACCTTTTAATTCCTATGCATTGCAGGCAACTATGAAAGGAGCGTGGAGACTACCAAAGGGATTTGTCTTCAGGGAGTTAAAGCAAAATCTTTTCATCTTCCAGTTTGCGACAGTTACAGACAAGGAAAAGGTGATGCAGGATGGACCGTGGAATTTTGACAAATCCCTCCTGGTATTGAAGGAACCAGGTAATATTCAGCCCTCCAAGTTGGAGTTCACTAAGATCCCGATCTGGATAAGAATCCAAGATCTCCCATTGGGTATGGCGTCCATCCCTCTAGGCAAAGAAATAGGTGAGGCCATGGGAGGTTTTTTGGCATTCGATGGAGAATTCTCTCAAGGAATTGGTAGCGAAATGCGGATCCGGGTTTCTTTGGATATTCAGAAACCACTGCGCAGGGGAATCCTCTTGACAGTTCAGAATCAAAGAATATGGGCTCCGGTAAGATACGAAAAACTACCAAACTTTTGTTACACATGTGGGAGATTGGGCCACGTTGAGGGGGAGTGTCAGGATGAAGAAGCAAAAGCTTTTCAGAATGAATATGGAGATGAATTGAGGGTCACTCCTGTACGCACTATACGAGACAAGAAGGCTACAGCGTGGGCCCACAAGGAGGAGACAGAAACAAAGACTGCAGCAGAAACACAAATAGGAAACAAACCCCCAGAAGGCACTGAAATCAGAGCTCTTCGAAGCCTTGAACGTTTTCTGGAGGATAGCAGTGATAATGAGTCTCACATGATGATGGAAGAAGAAGAGACTGAACTGAATAGAGAAATACAAAATTTTCAGATAAGCCATCAAGAGAATGATATCCCCATAGCAAATGAAAACACACAAGAAAAGGAGCAGACAGGCACTCTACCACAGCAGCAGAAGGGACTTGTACTAGCACCAGGCAAAAAATGGAAGAAGATAGCAAGGGAGATTACGAGTGGAAAGCCTGCTAGAAAATTTCAGGGAGAAGCTAAGGGGAAAAGGAAGGAAAGGGAGGTAGAGAACTTAACCGAAGTACAAAATGAAGGAGATCCGAAAAGAGCTCGAGTGGAGGAGGTGAATTCCACAACGGCGGGGGAGACAGGGGTTCTCTCCTGCCAGAATCAATGAGTGCCATCAGTTTTAACTGCCGGGGATTGGGCAAAGGCTCGGCAGTTAATAGACTAGCAACACTAGTCAGAGAGATGGAGCCCGACTTGCTTTTTTTGAGTGAAACCAAGAGTAACCGAAGTAGAATGGAGAAGATACGTGTGAGACTACAGTATGATGGATGTTTTACGGTGGATAGCATTGGAACCGCGGGTGGGTTGTGCTTGATGTGGCGCGAGGGGATCCGTGTAAATGTTGAATCATATACACAACACCATATTGATGCAAAAGTCAATGATTGGAGATTCACGGGCATCTATGGCTGGTATAGGGCAAATGAAAGGAGATTAACCAATGAGCTCCTTAAGAGAATCAAGGAAGATGTTTGCGAACAGTGGGTGGTGATGGGGGACTTCAATCAGGTTCTGTCGTCGGCGGACAAGGCCGGGGGTAATCCTGCTTCCTTCCAAAATATTGCTAGCTTCAGGGAAGTCATTGAGGATTGTGGTTTGAGGGAAATCAGGTTTGAAGGTCCGAGATTCACATGGGACAATGGACAACTGGGAGAAAATTTCATCCAGGAAAGGATTGATTTGGGCTTTGCAAATGATGACTGGCTAAATCGGCTCCCACTTGCTAGGGTCCAACATCTTGCCAGGATTAACTCAGACCATATTCCAATCTTCTTGGTGCTGCATGGTGGAGAAGACCGTGTGCCTAGATGGATGAAAAAACCGTTCCGGATGGAGGCGCTGTGGCTGAATGAGGAAGGAGGTGAAGTCATTATACAAAACGCATGGGAAAATCCTGGATCTTCTAGAGTGGAGCCTGGAATAATGAACAAATTGGATAGGTGTGGGGAGGAACTGCGAGAATGGGGCAATTCCACCTGCGGAAACATTGGCTACCAACTGAAACAAATCCGAAAGGAATTGCGAGCCATTCAGAGGAAAGGTACGGATGGAGAATCAGTGAAACGAAGGAGACAACTCGAGATTGAAGAACGGGAACTGAGCAGAAAAGAGGAAATTATTTGGTATCAAAGAGCCAAGGCAAATGAAATGAGGTGGGGAGACAGAAATACGGCTTATTTTCACCGAAAGGCTTGCGGTAGGAGGAAACGAAACAAGATATCAAAGCTAACAGATGGAGAGGGAGTGACATGGCGCTCAACGGTAGGAAAGATGAAGGTTGCGGTGGATTACTTCTCAGACCTATTTACTGCTGGACGAGACTTGACGGATATTGGTTTGACCCATTCTGTGCCTGGTGTGACCGTTGAGGAGAATGTCGAACTAATGCGACCTTGTTCACGGGAAGAAGTGCAGGAGGCTCTTTTTTCCATGCATCCGACCAAATCACCGGGTCCGGATGGCATTCCGGCCATGTTTTTTCAGAAACACTGGAGTGTGGTGGGAGACGACATTTTAAAGCTCTGTATTGGCCTTCTCGAGGGGAATGACTTCCCGGAAAGGTTTAATCATACTTTTCTTGCGCTCATTCCTAAAGTTAATGCCCCGTGTTCTATGAAGGATCTTAGACCTATAAGTTTATGTAATGTAATTTACAAAATTTTCTCTAAGATCTTGACTAACAGGCTTAAAAACTGCTTGGGCAAGTTGATATCCATTAATCAGAGTGCCTTTGTCCCTGGAAGGCTTATCACCGATAATGTTCTCGCAGCGTTTGAACTATTTCATTTCATGAAGACTAGAGAGGGTGGGCAAGAATGGCTTGCACTCAAACTTGATATGGCTAAAGCGTACGACCGGATCGAGTGGCGCTTTCTCGAGTCCTCCATGCATGCTATGGGTTTTTCGGTGGAATGGATAAGGGTAATAATGAAGTGTGTTTCCACAGTGTCATTCTCGGTTTTGATTGACGGATTTCCATCCAACGAATTTACCCCTACTAGGGGTATTAGACAAGGTGACCCTCTATCACCTTTTCTCTTCTTAATTTGTGCGGAAGGGCTTTCGACTATGATACGAAACAGCGAGGCTGTGGGCAAATTCTGTGGTATCCAAATTGCACGTAATGCTTCGAGGGTTTCTCACCTTCTTTTTGCGGATGATAGTGTGATTTTTGCTAAGGCTACTGTTGAACAATGTACCGAAATTAGACACATCCTTCATGAGTATGAAGTGGCCTCGGGACAATAGGTTAACCTTGCAAAGTCTGAATTGTCGTTTAGTAAAAATGTGGGTCAGAATAGGAGAGCGGAGGTCCAAGGAATTCTGGGTATAAAGGAAGTGGGGGCCCATGCGAAGTATTTGGGTCTCCCTACTATGATCGGTAGATCAAAGAAAGCGATCTTTGCTAATGTTAAAGAACGAGTGTGGAAGAAACTGAAGGGTTGGAAGGAATCATCTCTTAGTAGAGCGGGAAAGGAGGTGCTGTTAAAGGCCATCATACAAGCAATACCACAGTACACTATGACTTGTTTTGAGATGACTGATGAAGTATGCAATGACATTGAAACACTAATGAATAGGTTTTGGTGGGGAAACAGTGATAACACTAATAAGATACACTGGATGTCGTGGAAGCGTATGTGTATATCCAAGGAGGAAGGAGGAATGGGGTTTCGAGAACTAAAGGCTTTTAATCTGGCGCTTTTAGCAAAGCAAGGTTGGAGAATTGTGACTGACCCGGATTCCCTCATTGCAAAACTACTAAAGGCCAGGTACTTTCCTAGAACTTCTTTTTTGAAGGCGGGTTCAGGTTATCGACCGAGTTATACGTGGAGAAGCCTACTAAAAGGTTGGGATATTTTGGAAGCCGGTTTATGTCGTTCGATTGGTAATGGATCCGAAATTATGGCTTGGAAGGACGCTTGGATCCCTCGCCCTTTCTCCTTCAAACCGCTTCTTATACCGGAGGGAGTGGATCTGGATATGAGAGTAATAGACCTCATCGACTGGTCTACTGGTGATTGGCGCAGGGAATTGGTGGCTGAATTGTTCCCTTTATGTGATGCTCAGACAATTTTGAAGATTACCCTAATATCACATGAGGTGAAGGATGAGTTCTTCTGGTATCATACGACAAATGGGGTATACACTGTCAAATCGGGTTATTACTGGGCTCGAAATGTTCGCATGAGGGAGGTCAGCACTGGAACAAGTTCTTCGCCGGGTCCATATAAATGTTTCTGGAAGAAGGTATGGAGAACAAAGGTAACACCGTCTATTCGAAACTTTGCATGGCGGGCTTGTAGAGGTCTTCTTCCATGTTTGAAGAATCTTGCAAGGCGTGGGGTTTGCGTCAACATCTCTTGCTGTGTTTGTGGGGAGGAAGAGACTCAACTTCATACTTTACTACACTGCAGGGGTAACAAGCAGGTATGGAAGGAGTTCCCGATTATTGCTAATGCGGGAATCAATTCTCACGAGGTGAGGGATTGGACATGGGAGGTGGACTATCGATTGCCCCACGATGGCCTGAAGATATGGATGGAGGTAACATGGGGGTTATGGAGAAGACGAAACATACGGATCTTTGAAGATAGGACGGTACCGGCGGAGGAGTTGTTGGCAGAAATCCATGGAAGGCTACGGAACACTGAGAGGGTTGGCCTGGTTGTGGAAGGTGAGCACTCTGTTCCGTCCAGAAGAGAGGGTTGGACTTCACCCATGGCAGGTGTGATTAAAATCAACTGTGATGCTTCAGTCCGCATTGATGGGAGTGGGGTATCGGATTTGTGGCTAGAAACGCCATGGGCACTTTACTTCTGGCGGGCTCCAAACGTATTGCGAACCACTGCTCGGTGTCTATCGCGGAAGGGTATGCTATTCTATGGGCTGTTCAGATTGCTGTGGAGAACGGATGGACTAATATCATATGTGAATCGGATGCTCGAAATATTATTACCATTATTGCGAGTGATGCGGTGGTAAGGGGGACCCTGGGTGACTTGATTAAGGTAACAAAGTGGAGCGCTCAAGCTTTGGATAGCTGTAAGTGGAAGTTTACGCCTAGGCTTTGTAATAAGCCAGCACACTGGTTGGCTTCCATCTTTCCTAATGTACCTCTACTGCTCTTTGAGAATGATGTAATTCCTGAACACTTGAACCTCTTGCTTCATGAGGATAATGACAATAAATGAGTATGATGCTTTCAAAAAAAAAAAAAAAAAAATATAAGTATACAAAACAAAATTAAATTTAAAATAAAGTTTATAAGTTTAAGAAAGTATAAAGTTCAATTATAAATTAGAAAATATCAGTTGACAAAATATTAATATCTTTAAAATTAGATTGCAATCTAAGCTACAAATAATTAATGATGTGGATTCATCAATAATTAAAAATATAAAAAATATATTAAGATCTTTAATATTTTTGTTAATCGTTTAAATAAATTATTGGTTAGTAAAATATTTAAAATAATTCATAAATTAAATATTTAAAATTATTTGTTTAACATAGTGGGACCGGGATCAACAAAAAATTGACACGTGTTAATTTAATGGTGTGGATTCATCAGACTGTGCCATGTGTAAATTCACGGGCTGCTAAATACAAAAAAAACAAAAGAGTTGTTAAATACAAAAAAAATTTATAAAATTAAATTGTGACCCATTAACCAAGAAAAAATCTCTAAACTCATTACATAATCGGAAAAAAAAACAAAAAAGTTGTTATATATATATATAATAATAATAATATTATTATTATTCTATTAAGTATGTCCATAGTATAATTTCATAATCGCAATCAAAATGAATTAGGAACAAATCAATCATAATCGCAATCGAACCTATAACAATCAATTTCGAACCTGGAAAATTAGGGCTTGTAGACTCGAAACAGATGTGGACAGATTTGGCGTCGGGCCTGGGGATGGAGGTTTGGGAAGACGATCTGGTGCCAATTTTGGGGTGAGGGAGGACCAACCGAAGATGGGAAAGACGATCTACAACAATCGATTTCCTGTTCCGGTAGTGAGGAAAGCAAACGAAGGCAAAGTGTGAACTGCACCTGCGGTTCTGGAATCCAATTTTGGATGATTTTTCCTTTAACAATACATTAACGGTTAAAGCACACAACAATCTAAAAATAATTCAATACGAAACAATTGAATGTTTACCTGAAAGAATAAAAAAGTTGATCGTGAGAGATGAATCCACCACAATTTGCTAGTGAGAGATGGGTTGATCGTGAGAGATGAATCCACCACATATATATATATATATAGTAGAAAGTAAAGTGTAGTTACGTGTTGCTTGATCGAGAAGTTATTCGAATCTTTTACGCTAGTGTACGATGGAAGATTCGTTAAAATATATATTTATTAATTCGATATTATCTCATTTGAGATCCGTAGCTTTTATAAGAAGTCTTAGTTATAGATTTTACAAAAACAAACAAATTGAACTTTTTTTAAGCCAACCAATGCAATTAAAATAAATTAAAATTTTAATAACAATAAGTTCAACTAAAACCAGATTTAAAAACAAAAAAAAAAACATATTGAATATGGAAATTGAAACTCATCGTTTAAATTTATTTATTTTAAAAGGAGATTTTTATTAATTCAAAGAGATTTTTATTAATTCAGAGATTAAA
The DNA here is from genome assembly GCA_033239125.1 of Fagopyrum homotropicum. Taxonomy (NCBI): domain Eukaryota; kingdom Viridiplantae; phylum Streptophyta; class Magnoliopsida; order Caryophyllales; family Polygonaceae; genus Fagopyrum; species Fagopyrum homotropicum. The sequence goes on along the minus strand of BSWB01000001.1, from coordinate 152,383,879 downwards.
ATTTGGATGTATATCTAAACAGCTTACAAATTCATATAGAAACTTCTGAACTCTAAACAGCTTACAAATTTATGAATATTTTTGCTATTTTAAAGGGAGATATCTTCAACAAATAATGGTAAATCTTCTAATTATTTAACTTTTAATAAGATTTTGGTTAAAATATAGTTACAGAATAATGTTTATCAATTTTTTAGTATATTTATTTTTAGAAAAAATTTGAATGGCAGTTTAGTAAATATTTCACAAAAAATCCTATGTGGCATTACTCGTTGAATGACACATGGCGCTAGCGTCCTTAGTTTTAGTAAGTAATATAGATTATTATTTTAATAATAAAAGATTTTATGGTTTAAAAAATAGTGTAAAAAATAAAGATTTATTGGTTTTAATTGTGGGAGCTCAATTTCAAAAATCCTGCGTCCACAGCGCGCCAAGTCATCAACCCGTGCTGTGTTTTAGTAAGTACTAGTTTTAATACCCGTGCCCTGCACGGGTTAGACGATAATTGTGTGTAAACAAAATGTATGATAACACTATGTTGAGAATTGTCTTAATTGTTATGTGATACTTGTTGTAAGATTGTATTTTTCACATTATGAATGTAAGTCAAGCAAGAATTCAAATCCTGCAATAACAATCGGGAAAGAGGATTTCAGGACAATATCCTTTGAGATACTCGAATGCCGAGTTAGTATCAATCCTAGAAAAAATTCGGGTTTTATTATATAAGATAGATAAGAAGTCATGTGTAAAACATATACAACAAAAAAGAAGGGTAAAACAAATCATTAGATTTAAATTAACAATATTAAATAATAATATATTAAAATGTAAATGAAAGAAGTTTATATAATATAAGTAGCATGTCTGAGTCAAAATTTACAATATCAAATAGTTAAATTTAAATAGTGAATTATATAACCATTAATAAGACTAATAACATATGTCAAGTTACTAAAATGATAAATTTTACTAAATATTTTTTTCAAAAAAATTCAAAATAATAACAACTACCAATTAAACTCAAAATAATACAAACTTTATAAATTATAGAAAATGATACATACTATTTCAGGAGTTTTTTTTTCTGATTTTTTAAATACTTTTTGTATTATTTTTTTCTAAAAAATAAATTAATATGTAAAAAGTCATAAATTAAGTAAAATAGTTTTAATATAAAAAAAATTTGAAACATTTTTCTGATTTTTTAATTACTTTTGTGTAAATGACAAAAGCTTTTTTAAAAAAATGTTTGATTTATGAATTTAACGTTTTTGGGAATTTTTTTTTTTGATTTTTTCCATATCTTTTTTAATATGAAATTATGAGTTTTTAACTTTTTATACAAATTATTTTAAAAATTTCTGAAATTGTTTTCAAAAAAATAATAAAATCGAAAATGAAAAAACACTTATTCTAAAAATACGAACTCTTTTAATTGTAAAAAGAAATTATTCTAAAAAAACGAAAAAATATTTTTGTTAATCGTTTAAATAAATTATTTTAGAAAAAATAGTTTATAAGTTTAGAAAAAAATGAAGTTCAATTGAAAATTAAAAATATAAAAAATATATTAAGATCTTTAAAATTTTATATAAAAAAATAAAGGTTTATCAGTTCAATTGATCCCAAAAAAGAAAACCCTAGGGCGTGTGGCGATTGGCGGCGGTTAGCGACTGTTTTCTTCCCCGATCTGCTTTGCCTCCCTCCTCACAGTGAGGGCTAGGAGTTGTACCACCGGAGTGTGGTTAGGAACGAGGCATATAGGACAATGGAAAAAGGAAAAGGAAAGATTCATCTTACTGACGATGAGTGCATCATTGTGAGTACGGAGGAGAGGAGTACTGAGACAACGACGGCTGCTTCTTCGGTACTGATGGGAACTGTTCTCACGCAACGACCTTTTAATTCCTATGCATTGCAGGCAACTATGAAAGGAGCGTGGAGACTACCAAAGGGATTTGTCTTCAGGGAGTTAAAGCAAAATCTTTTCATCTTCCAGTTTGCGACAGTTACAGACAAGGAAAAGGTGATGCAGGATGGACCGTGGAATTTTGACAAATCCCTCCTGGTATTGAAGGAACCAGGTAATATTCAGCCCTCCAAGTTGGAGTTCACTAAGATCCCGATCTGGATAAGAATCCAAGATCTCCCATTGGGTATGGCGTCCATCCCTCTAGGCAAAGAAATAGGTGAGGCCATGGGAGGTTTTTTGGCATTCGATGGAGAATTCTCTCAAGGAATTGGTAGCGAAATGCGGATCCGGGTTTCTTTGGATATTCAGAAACCACTGCGCAGGGGAATCCTCTTGACAGTTCAGAATCAAAGAATATGGGCTCCGGTAAGATACGAAAAACTACCAAACTTTTGTTACACATGTGGGAGATTGGGCCACGTTGAGGGGGAGTGTCAGGATGAAGAAGCAAAAGCTTTTCAGAATGAATATGGAGATGAATTGAGGGTCACTCCTGTACGCACTATACGAGACAAGAAGGCTACAGCGTGGGCCCACAAGGAGGAGACAGAAACAAAGACTGCAGCAGAAACACAAATAGGAAACAAACCCCCAGAAGGCACTGAAATCAGAGCTCTTCGAAGCCTTGAACGTTTTCTGGAGGATAGCAGTGATAATGAGTCTCACATGATGATGGAAGAAGAAGAGACTGAACTGAATAGAGAAATACAAAATTTTCAGATAAGCCATCAAGAGAATGATATCCCCATAGCAAATGAAAACACACAAGAAAAGGAGCAGACAGGCACTCTACCACAGCAGCAGAAGGGACTTGTACTAGCACCAGGCAAAAAATGGAAGAAGATAGCAAGGGAGATTACGAGTGGAAAGCCTGCTGGAAAATTTCAGGGAGAAGCTAAGGGGAAAAGGAAGGAAAGGGAGGTAGAGAACTTAACCGAAGTACAAAATGAAGGAGATCCGAAAAGAGCTCGAGTGGAGGAGGTGAATTCCACAACGGCGGGGGAGACAGGGGTTCTCTCCTGCCAGAATCAATGAGTGCCATCAGTTTTAACTGCCGGGGATTGGGCAAAGGCTCGGCAGTTAATAGACTAGCAACACTAGTCAGAGAGATGGAGCCCGACTTGCTTTTTTTGAGTGAAACCAAGAGTAACCGAAGTAGAATGGAGAAGATACGTGTGAGACTACAGTATGATGGATGTTTTACGGTGGATAGCATTGGAACCGCGGGTGGGTTGTGCTTGATGTGGCGCGAGGGGATCCGTGTAAATGTTGAATCATATACACAACACCATATTGATGCAAAAGTCAATGATTGGAGATTCACGGGCATCTATGGCTGGTATAGGGCAAATGAAAGGAGATTAACCAATGAGCTCCTTAAGAGAATCAAGGAAGATGTTTGCGAACAGTGGGTGGTGATGGGGGACTTCAATCAGGTTCTGTCGTCGGCGGACAAGGCCGGGGGTAATCCTGCTTCCTTCCAAAATATTGCTAGCTTCAGGGAAGTCATTGAGGATTGTGGTTTGAGGGAAATCAGGTTTGAAGGTCCGAGATTCACATGGGACAATGGACAACTGGGAGAAAATTTCATCCAGGAAAGGATTGATTTGGGCTTTGCAAATGATGACTGGCTAAATCGGTTCCCACTTGCTAGGGTCCAACATCTTGCCAGGATTAACTCAGACCATATTCCAATCTTCTTGGTGCTGCATGGTGGAGAAGACCGTGTGCCTAGATGGATGAAAAAACCGTTCCGGATGGAGGCGCTGTGGCTGAATGAGGAAGGAGGTGAAGTCATTATACAAAACGCATGGGAAAATCCTGGATCTTCTAGAGTGGAGCCTGGAATAATGAACAAATTGGATAGGTGTGGGGAGGAACTGCGAGAATGGGGCAATTCCACCTGCGGAAACATTGGCTACCAACTGAAACAAATCCGAAAGGAATTGCGAGCCATTCAGAGGAAAGGTACGGATGGAGAATCAGTGAAACGAAGGAGACAACTCGAGATTGAAGAACGGGAACTGAGCAGAAAAGAGGAAATTATTTGGTATCAAAGAGCCAAGGCAAATGAAATGAGGTGGGGAGACAGAAATACGGCTTATTTTCACCGAAAGGCTTGCGGTAGGAGGAAACGAAACAAGATATCAAAGCTAACAGATGGAGAGGGAGTGACATGGCGCTCAACGGTAGGAAAGATGAAGGTTGCGGTGGATTACTTCTCAGACCTATTTACTGCTGGACGAGACTTGACGGATATTGGTTTGACCCATTCTGTGCCTGGTGTGACCGTTGAGGAGAATGTCGAACTAATGCGACCTTGTTCACGGGAAGAAGTGCAGGAGGCTCTTTTTTCCATGCATCCGACCAAATCACCGGGTCCGGATGGCATTCCGGCCATGTTTTTTCAGAAACACTGGAGTGTGGTGGGAGACGACATTTTAAAGCTCTGTATTGGCCTTCTCGAGGGGAATGACTTCCCGGAAAGGTTTAATCATACTTTTCTTGCGCTCATTCCTAAAGTTAATGCCCCGTGTTCTATGAAGGATCTTAGACCTATAAGTTTATGTAATGTAATTTACAAAATTTTCTCTAAGATCTTGACTAACAGGCTTAAAAACTGCTTGGGCAAGTTGATATCCATTAATCAGAGTGCCTTTGTCCCTGGAAGGCTTATCACCGATAATGTTCTCGCAGCGTTTGAACTATTTCATTTCATGAAGACTAGAGAGGGTGGGCAAGAATGGCTTGCACTCAAACTTGATATGGCTAAAGCGTACGACCGGATCGAGTGGCGCTTTCTCGAGTCCTCCATGCATGCTATGGGTTTTTCGGTGGAATGGATAAGGGTAATAATGAAGTGTGTTTCCACAGTGTCATTCTCGGTTTTGATTGACGGATTTCCATCCAACGAATTTACCCCTACTAGGGGTATTAGACAAGGTGACCCTCTATCACCTTTTCTCTTCTTAATTTGTGCGGAAGGGCTTTCGACTATGATACGAAACAGCGAGGCTGTGGGCAAATTCTGTGGTATCCAAATTGCACGTAATGCTTCGAGGGTTTCTCACCTTCTTTTTGCGGATGATAGTGTGATTTTTGCTAAGGCTACTGTTGAACAATGTACCGAAATTAGACACATCCTTCATGAGTATGAAGTGGCCTCGGGACAACAGGTTAACCTTGCAAAGTCTGAATTGTCGTTTAGTAAAAATGTGGGTCAGAATAGGAGAGCGGAGGTCCAAGGAATTCTGGGTATAAAGGAAGTGGGGGCCCATGCGAAGTATTTGGGTCTCCCTACTATGATCGGTAGATCAAAGAAAGCGATCTTTGCTAATGTTAAAGAACGAGTGTGGAAGAAACTGAAGGGTTGGAAGGAATCATCTCTTAGTAGAGCGGGAAAGGAGGTGCTGTTAAAGGCCATCATACAAGCAATACCACAGTACACTATGACTTGTTTTGAGATGACTGATGAAGTATGCAATGACATTGAAACACTAATGAATAGGTTTTGGTGGGGAAACAGTGATAACACTAATAAGATACACTGGATGTCGTGGAAGCGTATGTGTATATCCAAGGAGGAAGGAGGAATGGGGTTTCGAGAACTAAAGGCTTTTAATCTGGCGCTTTTAGCAAAGCAAGGTTGGAGAATTGTGACTGACCCGGATTCCCTCATTGCAAAACTACTAAAGGCCAGGTACTTTCCTAGAACTTCTTTTTTGAAGGCGGGTTCAGGTTATCGACCGAGTTATACGTGGAGAAGCCTACTAAAAGGTCGGGATATTTTGGAAGCCGGTTTATGTCGTTCGATTGGTAATGGATCCGAAATTATGGCTTGGAAGGACGCTTGGATCCCTCGCCCTTTCTCCTTCAAACCGCTTCTTATACCGGAGGGAGTGGATCTGGATATGAGAGTAATAGACCTCATCGACTGGTCTACTGGTGATTGGCGCAGGGAATTGGTGGCTGAATTGTTCCCTTTATGTGATGCTCAGACAATTTTGAAGATTACCCTAATATCACATGAGGTGAAGGATGAGTTCTTCTGGTATCATACGACAAATGGGGTATACACTGTCAAATCGGGTTATTACTGGGCTCGAAATGTTCGCATGAGGGAGGTCAGCACTGGAACAAGTTCTTCGCCGGGTCCATATAAATGTTTCTGGAAGAAGGTATGGAGAACAAAGGTAACACCGTCTATTCGAAACTTTGCATGGCGGGCTTGTAGAGGTCTTCTTCCATGTTTGAAGAATCTTGCAAGGCGTGGGGTTTGCGTCAACATCTCTTGCTGTGTTTGTGGGGAGGAAGAGACTCAACTTCATACTTTACTACACTGCAGGGGTAACAAGCAGGTATGGAAGGAGTTCCCGATTATTGCTAATGCGGGAATCAATTCTCACGAGGTGAGGGATTGGGCATGGGAGGTGGACTATCGATTGCCCCACGATGGCCTGAAGATATGGATGGAGGTAACATGGGGGTTATGGAGAAGACGAAACATACGGATCTTTGAAGATAGGACGGTACCGGTGGAGGAGTTGTTGGCAGAAATCCATGGAAGGCTACGGAACACTGAGAGGGTTGGCCTGGTTGTGGAAGGTGAGCACTCTGTTCCGTCCAGAAGAGAGGGTTGGACTTCACCCATGGCAGGTGTGATTAAAATCAACTGTGATGCTTCAGTCCGCATTGATGGGAGTGGGGTATCGGATTTGTGGCTAGAAACGCCATGGGCACTTTACTTCTGGCGGGCTCCAAACGTATTGCGAACCACTGCTCGGTGTCTATCGCGGAAGGGTATGCTATTCTATGGGCTGTTCAGATTGCTGTGGAGAACGGATGGACTAATATCATATGTGAATCGGATGCTCGAAATGTTATTACCATTATTGCGAGTGATGCGGTGGTAAGGGGGACCCTGGGTGACTTGATTAAGGTAACAAAGTGGAGCGCTCAAGCTTTGGATAGCTGTAAGTGGAAGTTTACGCCTAGGCTTTGTAATAAGCCAGCACACTGGTTGGCTTCCATCTTTCCTAATGTACCTCTACTGCTCTTTGAGAATGATGTAATTCCTGAACACTTGAACCTCTTGCTTCATGAGGATAATGACAATAAATGAGTATGATGCTTTCAAAAAAAAATAAAAAAAATATAAGTATACAAAACAAAATTAAATTTAAAATAAAGTTTATAAGTTTAAGAAAGTATAAAGTTCAATTATAAATTAGAAAATATCAGTTGACAAAATATTAATATCTTTAAAATTAGATTGCAATCTAAGCTACAAATAATTAATGATGTGGATTCATCAATAATTAAAAATATAAAAAATATATTAAGATCTTTAATATTTTTGTTAATCGTTTAAATAAATTATTGGTTAGTAAAATATTTAAAATAATTCATAAATTAAATATTTAAAATTATTTGTTTAACATAGTGGGACCGGGATCAACAAAAAATTGACACGTGTTAATTTAATGGTGTGGATTCATCAGACTGTGCCATGTGTAAATTCACGGGCTGCTAAATACAAAAAAAACAAAAGAGTTGTTAAATACAAAAAAAATTTATAAAATTAAATTGTGACCCATTAACCAAGAAAAAATCCCTAAACTCATTACATAATCGGAAAAAAAAACAAAAAAGTTGTTATATATATATATAATAATAATAATATTATTATTCTATTAAGTATGTCCATAGTATAATTTCATAATCGCAATCAAAATGAATTAGGAACAAATCAATCATAATCGCAATCGAACCTATAACAATCAATTTCGAACCTGGAAAATTAGGGCTTGTAGACTCGAAACAGATGTGGACAGATTTGGCGTCGGGCCTGGGGATGGAGGTTTGGGAAGACGATTTGGTGCCAATTTTGGGGTGAGGGAGGACCAACCGAAGATGGGAAAGACGATCTACAACAATCGATTTCCTGTTCCGGTAGTGAGGAAAGCAAACGAAGGCAAAGTGTGAACTGCACCTGCGGTTCTGGAATCCAATTTTGGATGATTTTTCCTTTAACAATACATTAACGGTTAAAGCACACAACAATCTAAAAATAATTCAATACGAAACAATTGAATGTTTACCTGAAAGAATAAAAAAGTTGATCGTGAGAGATGAATCCACCACAATTTGCTAGTGAGAGATGGGTTGATCGTGAGAGATGAATCCACCACATATATATATATATAGTAGAAAGTAAAGTGTAGTTACGTGTTGCTTGATCGAGAAGTTATTCGAATCTTTTACGCTAGTGTACGATGGAAGATTCGTTAAAATATATATTTATTAATTCGATATTATCTCATTTGAGATCCGTAGCTTTTATAAGAAGTCTTAGTTATAGATTTTACAAAAACAAACAAATTGAACTTTTTTTAAGCCAACCAATGCAATTAAAATAAATTAAAATTTTAATAACAATAAGTTCAACTAAAACCAGATTTAAAAACAAAAAAAAAACATATTGAATATGGAAATTGAAACTCATCGTTTAAATTTATTTATTTTAAAAGGAGATTTTTATTAATTCAAAGAGATTTTTATTAATTCAGAGATTAAAATTTGGATGTATATCTAAACAGCTTACAAATTCATATAGAAACTTCTGAACTCTAAACAGCTTACAAATTTATGAATATTTTTGCTATTTTAAAGGGAGATATCTTCAACAAATAATGGTAAATCTTCTAATTATTTAACTTTTAATAAGATTTTGGTTAAAATATAGTTACAGAATAATGTTTATCAATTTTTTAGTATATTTATTTTTAGAAAAAATTTGAATGGCAGTTTAGTAAATATTTCACAAAAAATCCTATGTGGCATTACTCGTTGAATGACACATGGCGCTAGCGTCCTTAGTTTTAGTAAGTAATATAGATTATTATTTTAATAATAAAAGATTTTATGGTTTAAAAAATAGTGTAAAAAATAAAGATTTATTGGTTTTAATTGTGGGAGCTCAATTTCAAAAATCCTGCGTCCACAGCGCGCCAAGTCATCAACCCGTGCTGTGTTTTAGTAAGTACTAGTTTTAATACCCGTGCCCTGCACGGGTTAGACGATAATTGTGTGTAAACAAAATGTATGATAACACTATGTTGAGAATTGTCTTAATTGTTATGTGATACTTGTTGTAAGATTGTATTTTTCACATTATGAATGTAAGTCAAGCAAGAATTCAAATCCTGCAATAACAATCGGGAAAGAGGATTTCAGGACAATATCCTTTGAGATACTCGAATGCCGAGTTAGTATCAATCCTAGAAAAAATTCGGGTTTTATTATATAAGATAGATAAGAAGTCATGTGTAAAACATATACAACAAAAAAGAAGGGTAAAACAAATCATTAGATTTAAATTAACAATATTAAATAATAATATATTAAAATGTAAATGAAAGAAGTTTATATAATATAAGTAGCATGTCTGAGTCAAAATTTACAATATCAAATAGTTAAATTTAAATAGTGAATTATATAACCATTAATAAGACTAATAACATATGTCAAGTTACTAAAATGATAAATTTTACTAAATATTTTTTTCAAAAAAATTCAAAATAATAACAACTACCAATTAAACTCAAAATAATACAAACTTTATAAATTATAGAAAATGATACATACTATTTCAGGAGTTTTTTTTTCTGATTTTTTAAATACTTTTTGTATTATTTTTTTCTAAAAAATAAATTAATATGTAAAAAGTCATAAATTAAGTAAAATAGTTTTAATATAAAAAAAATTTGAAACATTTTTCTGATTTTTTAATTACTTTTGTGTAAATGACAAAAGCTTTTTTAAAAAAATGTTTGATTTATGAATTTAACGTTTTTGGGAATTTTTTTTTTTGATTTTTTCCATATCTTTTTTAATATGAAATTATGAGTTTTTAACTTTTTATACAAATTATTTTAAAAATTTCTGAAATTGTTTTCAAAAAAATAATAAAATCGAAAATGAAAAAACACTTATTCTAAAAATACGAACTCTTTTAATTGTAAAAAGAAATTATTCTAAAAAAACGAAAAAATATTTTTGTTAATCGTTTAAATAAATTATTTTAGAAAAAATAGTTTATAAGTTTAGAAAAAAATGAAGTTCAATTGAAAATTAAAAATATAAAAAATATATTAAGATCTTTAAAATTTTATATAAAAAAATAAAGGTTTATCAGTTCAATTGATCCCAAAAAAGAAAACCCTAGGGCGTGTGGCGATTGGCGGCGGTTAGCGACTGTTTTCTTCCCCGATCTGCTTTGCCTCCCTCCTCACAGTGAGGGCTAGGAGTTGTACCACCGGAGTGTGGTTAGGAACGAGGCATATAGGACAATGGAAAAAGGAAAAGGAAAGATTCATCTTACTGACGATGAGTGCATCATTGTGAGTACGGAGGAGAGGAGTACTGAGACAACGACGGCTGCTTCTTCGGTACTGATGGGAACTGTTCTCACGCAACGACCTTTTAATTCCTATGCATTGCAGGCAACTATGAAAGGAGCGTGGAGACTACCAAAGGGATTTGTCTTCAGGGAGTTAAAGCAAAATCTTTTCATCTTCCAGTTTGCGACAGTTACAGACAAGGAAAAGGTGATGCAGGATGGACCGTGGAATTTTGACAAATCCCTCCTGGTATTGAAGGAACCAGGTAATATTCAGCCCTCCAAGTTGGAGTTCACTAAGATCCCGATCTGGATAAGAATCCAAGATCTCCCATTGGGTATGGCGTCCATCCCTCTAGGCAAAGAAATAGGTGAGGCCATGGGAGGTTTTTTGGCATTCGATGGAGAATTCTCTCAAGGAATTGGTAGCGAAATGCGGATCCGGGTTTCTTTGGATATTCAGAAACCACTGCGCAGGGGAATCCTCTTGACAGTTCAGAATCAAAGAATATGGGCTCCGGTAAGATACGAAAAACTACCAAACTTTTGTTACACATGTGGGAGATTGGGCCACGTTGAGGGGGAGTGTCAGGATGAAGAAGCAAAAGCTTTTCAGAATGAATATGGAGATGAATTGAGGGTCACTCCTGTACGCACTATACGAGACAAGAAGGCTACAGCGTGGGCCCACAAGGAGGAGACAGAAACAAAGACTGCAGCAGAAACACAAATAGGAAACAAACCCCCAGAAGGCACTGAAATCAGAGCTCTTCGAAGCCTTGAACGTTTTCTGGAGGATAGCAGTGATAATGAGTCTCACATGATGATGGAAGAAGAAGAGACTGAACTGAATAGAGAAATACAAAATTTTCAGATAAGCCATCAAGAGAATGATATCCCCATAGCAAATGAAAACACAAAAGAAAAGGAGCAGACAGGCACTCTACCACAGCAGCAGAAGGGACTTGTACTAGCACCAGGCAAAAAATGGAAGAAGATAGCAAGGGAGATTACGAGTGGAAAGCCTGCTGGAAAATTTCAGGGAGAAGCTAAGGGGAAAAGGAAGGAAAGGGAGGTAGAGAACTTAACCGAAGTACAAAATGAAGGAGATCCGAAAAGAGCTCGAGTGGAGGAGGTGAATTCCACAACGGCGGGGGAGACAGGGGTTCTCTCCTGCCAGAATCAATGAGTGCCATCAGTTTTAACTGCCGGGGATTGGGCAAAGGCTCGGCAGTTAATAGACTAGCAACACTAGTCAGAGAGATGGAGCCCGACTTGCTTTTTTTGAGTGAAACCAAGAGTAACCGAAGTAGAATGGAGAAGATACGTGTGAGACTACAGTATGATGGATGTTTTACGGTGGATAGCATTGGAACCGCGGGTGGGTTGTGCTTGATGTGGCGCGAGGGGATCCGTGTAAATGTTGAATCATATACACAACACCATATTGATGCAAAAGTCAATGATTGGAGATTCACGGGCATCTATGGCTGGTATAGGGCAAATGAAAGGAGATTAACCAATGAGCTCCTTAAGAGAATCAAGGAAGATGTTTGCGAACAGTGGGTGGTGATGGGGGACTTCAATCAGGTTCTGTCGTCGGCGGACAAGGCCGGGGGTAATCCTGCTTCCTTCCAAAATATTGCTAGCTTCAGGGAAGTCATTGAGGATTGTGGTTTGAGGGAAATCAGGTTTGAAGGTCCGAGATTCACATGGGACAATGGACAACTGGGAGAAAATTTCATCCAGGAAAGGATTGATTTGGGCTTTGCAAATGATGACTGGCTAAATCGGTTCCCACTTGCTAGGGTCCAACATCTTGCCAGGATTAACTCAGACCATATTCCAATCTTCTTGGTGCTGCATGGTGGAGAAGACCGTGTGCCTAGATGGATGAAAAAACCGTTCCGGATGGAGGCGCTGTGGCTGAATGAGGAAGGAGGTGAAGTCATTATACAAAACGCATGGGAAAATCCTGGATCTTCTAGAGTGGAGCCTGGAATAATGAACAAATTGGATAGGTGTGGGGAGGAACTGCGAGAATGGGGCAATTCCACCTGCGGAAACATTGGCTACCAACTGAAACAAATCCGAAAGGAATTGCGAGCCATTCAGAGGAAAGGTACGGATGGAGAATCAGTGAAACGAAGGAGACAACTCGAGATTGAAGAACGGGAACTGAGCAGAAAAGAGGAAATTATTTGGTATCAAAGAGCCAAGGCAAATGAAATGAGGTGGGGAGACAGAAATACGGCTTATTTTCACCGAAAGGCTTGCGGTAGGAGGAAACGAAACAAGATATCAAAGCTAACAGATGGAGAGGGAGTGACATGGCGCTCAACGGTAGGAAAGATGAAGGTTGCGGTGGATTACTTCTCAGACCTATTTACTGCTGGACGAGACTTGACGGATATTGGTTTGACCCATTCTGTGCCTGGTGTGACCGTTGAGGAGAATGTCGAACTAATGCGACCTTGTTCACGGGAAGAAGTGCAGGAGGCTCTTTTTTCCATGCATCCGACCAAATCACCGGGTCCGGATGGCATTCCGGCCATGTTTTTTCAGAAACACTGGAGTGTGGTGGGAGACGACATTTTAAAGCTCTGTATTGGCCTTCTCGAGGGGAATGACTTCCCGGAAAGGTTTAATCATACTTTTCTTGCGCTCATTCCTAAAGTTAATGCCCCGTGTTCTATGAAGGATCTTAGACCTATAAGTTTATGTAATGTAATTTACAAAATTTTCTCTAAGATCTTGACTAACAGGCTTAAAAACTACTTGGGCAAGTTGATATCCATTAATCAGAGTGCCTTTGTCCCTGGAAGGCTTATCACCGATAATGTTCTCGCAGCGTTTGAACTATTTCATTTCATGAAGACTAGAGAGGGTGGGCAAGAATGGCTTGCACTCAAACTTGATATGGCTAAAGCGTACGACCGGATCGAGTGGCGCTTTCTCGAGTCCTCCATGCATGCTATGGGTTTTTCGGTGGAATGGATAAGGGTAATAATGAAGTGTGTTTCCACAGTGTCATTCTCGGTTTTGATTGACGGATTTCCATCCAACGAATTTACCCCTACTAGGGGTATTAGACAAGGTGACCCTCTATCACCTTTTCTCTTCTTAATTTGTGCGGAAGGGCTTTCGACTATGATACGAAACAGCGAGGCTGTGGGCAAATTCTGTGGTATCCAAATTGCACGTAATGCTTCGAGGGTTTCTCACCTTCTTTTTGCGGATGATAGTGTGATTTTTGCTAAGGCTACTGTTGAACAATGTACCGAAATTAGACACATCCTTCATGAGTATGAAGTGGCCTCGGGACAACAGGTTAACCTTGCAAAGTCTGAATTGTCGTTTAGTAAAAATGTGGGTCAGAATAGGAGAGCGGAGGTCCAAGGAATTCTGGGTATAAAGGAAGTGGGGGCCCATGCGAAGTATTTGGGTCTCCCTACTATGATCGGTAGATCAAAGAAAGCGATCTTTGCTAATGTTAAAGAACGAGTGTGGAAGAAACTGAAGGGTTGGAAGGAATCATCTCTTAGTAGAGCGGGAAAGGAGGTGCTGTTAAAGGCCATCATACAAGCAATACCACAGTACACTATGACTTGTTTTGAGATGACTGATGAAGTATGCAATGACATTGAAACACTAATGAATAGGTTTTGGTGGAGAAACAGTGATAACACTAATAAGATACACTGGATGTCGTGGAAGCGTATGTGTATATCCAAGGAGGAAGGAGGAATGGGGTTTCGAGAACTAAAGGCTTTTAATCTGGCGCTTTTAGCAAAGCAAGGTTGGAGAATTGTGACTGACCCGGATTCCCTCATTGCAAAACTACTAAAGGCCAGGTACTTTCCTAGAACTTCTTTTTTGAAGGCGGGTTCAGGTTATCGACCGAGTTATACGTGGAGAAGCCTACTAAAAGGTCGGGATATTTTGGAAGCCGGTTTATGTCGTTCGATTGGTAATGGATCCGAAATTATGGCTTGGAAGGACGCTTGGATCCCTCGCCCTTTCTCCTTCAAACCGCTTCTTATACCGGAGGGAGTGGATCTGGATATGAGAGTAATAGACCTCATCGACTGGTCTACTGGTGATTGGCGCAGGGAATTGGTGGCTGAATTGTTCCCTTTATGTGATGCTCAGACAATTTTGAAGATTACCCTAATATCACATGAGGTGAAGGATGAGTTCTTCTGGTATCATACGACAAATGGGGTATACACTGTCAAATCGGGTTATTACTGGGCTCGAAATGTTCGCATGAGGGAGGTCAGCACTGGAACAAGTTCTTCGCCGGGTCCATATAAATGTTTCTGGAAGAAGGTATGGAGAACAAAGGTAACACCGTCTATTCGAAACTTTGCATGGCGGGCTTGTAGAGGTCTTCTTCCATGTTTGAAGAATCTTGCAAGGCGTGGGGTTTGCGTCAACATCTCTTGCTGTGTTTGTGGGGAGGAAGAGACTCAACTTCATACTTTACTACACTGCAGGGGTAACAAGCAGGTATGGAAGGAGTTCCCGATTATTGCTAATGCGGGAATCAATTCTCACGAGGTGAGGGATTGGGCATGGGAGGTGGACTATCGATTGCCCCACGATGGCCTGAAGATATGGATGGAGGTAACATGGGGGTTATGGAGAAGACGAAACATACGGATCTTTGAAGATAGGACGGTACCGGCGGAGGAGTTGTTGGCAGAAATCCATGGAAGGCTACAGAACACTGAGAGGGTTGGCCTGGTTGTGGAAGGTGAGCACTCTGTTCCGTCCAGAAGAGAGGGTTGGACTTCACCCATGGCAGGTGTGATTAAAATCAACTGTGATGCTTCAGTCCGCATTGATGGGAGTGGGGTATCGGATTTGTGGCTAGAAACGCCATGGGCACTTTACTTCTGGCGGGCTCCAAACGTATTGCGAACCACTGCTCGGTGTCTATCGCGGAAGGGTATGCTATTCTATGGGCTGTTCAGATTGCTGTGGAGAACGGATGGACTAATATCATATGTGAATCGGATGCTCGAAATGTTATTACCATTATTGCGAGTGATGCGGTGGTAAGGGGGACCCTGGGTGACTTGATTAAGGTAACAAAGTGGAGCGCTCAAGCTTTGGATAGCTGTAAGTGGAAGTTTACGCCTAGGCTTTGTAATAAGCCAGCACACTGGTTGGCTTCCATCTTTCCTAATGTACCTCTACTGCTCTTTGAGAATGATGTAATTCCTGAACACTTGAACCTCTTGCTTCATGAGGATAATGACAATAAATGAGTATGATGCTTTCAAAAAAAAAAAAAAAAAATATAAGTATACAAAACAAAATTAAATTTAAAATAAAGTTTATAAGTTTAATAAAGTATAAAGTTCAATTATAAATTAGAAAATATCAGTTGACAAAATATTAATATCTTTAAAATTAGATTGCAATCTAAGCTACAAATAATTAATGATGTGGATTCATCAATAATTAAAAATATAAAAAATATATTAAGATCTTTAATATTTTTGTTAATCGTTTAAATAAATTATTGGTTAGTAAAATATTTAAAATAATTCATAAATTAAATATTTAAAATTATTTGTTTAACATAGTGGGACCGGGATCAACAAAAAATTGACACGTGTTAATTTAATGGTGTGGATTCATCAGACTGTGCCATGTGTAAATTCACGGGCTGCTAAATACAAAAAAAACAAAAGAGTTGTTAAATACAAAAAAAATTTATAAAATTAAATTGTGACCCATTAACCAAGAAAAAATCCCTAAACTCATTACATAATCGGAAAAAAAAACAAAAAAGTTGTTATATATATATATAATAATAATAATATTATTATTCTATTAAGTATGTCCATAGTATAATTTCATAATCGCAATCAAAATGAATTAGGAACAAATCAATCATAATCGCAATCGAACCTATAACAATCAATTTCGAACCTGGAAAATTAGGGCTTGTAGACTCGAAACAGATGTGGACAGATTTGGCGTCGGGCCTGGGGATGGAGGTTTGGGAAGACGATGTGGTGCCAATTTTGGGGTGAGGGAGGACCAACCGAAGATGGGAAAGACGATCTACAACAATCGATTTCCTGTTCCGGTAGTGAGGAAAGCAAACGAAGGCAAAGTGTGAACTGCACCTGCGGTTCTGGAATCCAATTTTGGATGATTTTTCCTTTAACAATACATTAACGGTTAAAGCACACAACAATCTAAAAATAATTCAATACGAAACAATTGAATGTTTACCTGAAAGAATAAAAAAGTTGATCGTGAGAGATGAATCCACCACAATTTGCTAGTGAGAGATGGGTTGATCGTGAGAGATGAATCCACCACATATATATATATATATATATATATATATAGTAGAAAGTAAAGTGTAGTTACGTGTTGCTTGATCGAGAAGTTATTCGAATCTTTTACGCTAGTGTACGATGGAAGATTCGTTAAAATATATATTTATTAATTCGATATTATCTCATTTGAGATCCGTAGCTTTTATAAGAAGTCTTAGTTATAGATTTTACAAAAACAAACAAATTGAACTTTTTTTAAGCCAACCAATGCAATTAAAATAAATTAAAATTTTAATAACAATAAGTTCAACTAAAACCAGATTTAAAAACAAAAAAAAAAACATATTGAATATGGAAATTGAAACTCATCGTTTAAATTTATTTATTTTAAAAGGAGATTTTTATTAATTCAAAGAGATTTTTATTAATTCAGAGATTAAAATTTGGATGTATATCTAAACAGCTTACAAATTCATATAGAAACTTCTGAACTCTAAACAGCTTACAAATTTATGAATATTTTTGCTATTTTAAAGGGAGATATCTTCAACAAATAATGGTAAATCTTCTAATTATTTAACTTTTAATAAGATTTTGGTTAAAATATAGTTACAGAATAATGTTTATCAATTTTTTAGTATATTTATTTTTAGAAAAAATTTGAATGGCAGTTTAGTAAATATTTCACAAAAAATCCTATGTGGCATTACTCGTTGAATGACACATGGCGCTAGCGTCCTTAGTTTTAGTAAGTAATATAGATTATTATTTTAATAATAAAAGATTTTATGGTTTAAAAAATAGTGTAAAAAATAAAGATTTATTGGTTTTAATTGTGGGAGCTCAATTTCAAAAATCCTGCGTCCACAGCGCGCCAAGTCATCAACCCGTGCTGTGTTTTAGTAAGTACTAGTTTTAATACCCGTGCCCTGCACGGGTTAGACGATAATTGTGTGTAAACAAAATGTATGATAACACTATGTTGAGAATTGTCTTAATTGTTATGTGATACTTGTTGTAAGATTGTATTTTTCACATTATGAATGTAAGTCAAGCAAGAATTCAAATCCTGCAATAACAATCGGGAAAGAGGATTTCAGGACAATATCCTTTGAGATACTCGAATGCCGAGTTAGTATCAATCCTAGAAAAAATTCGGGTTTTATTATATAAGATAGATAAGAAGTCATGTGTAAAACATATACAACAAAAAAGAAGGGTAAAACAAATCATTAGATTTAAATTAACAATATTAAATAATAATATATTAAAATGTAAATGAAAGAAGTTTATATAATATAAGTAGCATGTCTGAGTCAAAATTTACAATATCAAATAGTTAAATTTAAATAGTGAATTATATAACCATTAATAAGACTAATAACATATGTCAAGTTACTAAAATGATAAATTTTACTAAATATTTTTTTCAAAAAAATTCAAAATAATAACAACTACCAATTAAACTCAAAATAATACAAACTTTATAAATTATAGAAAATGATACATACTATTTCAGGAGTTTTTTTTTCTGATTTTTTAAATACTTTTTGTATTATTTTTTTCTAAAAAATAAATTAATATGTAAAAAGTCATAAATTAAGTAAAATAGTTTTAATATAAAAAAAATTTGAAACATTTTTCTGATTTTTTAATTACTTTTGTGTAAATGACAAAAGCTTTTTTGAAAAAATGTTTGATTTATGAATTTAACGTTTTTGGGAATTTTTTTTTTTGATTTTTTCCATATCTTTTTTAATATGAAATTATGAGTTTTTAACTTTTTATACAAATTATTTTAAAAATTTCTGAAATTGTTTTCAAAAAAATAATAAAATCGAAAATGAAAAAACACTTATTCTAAAAATACGAACTCTTTTAATTGTAAAAAGAAATTATTCTAAAAAAACGAAAAAATATTTTTGTTAATCGTTTAAATAAATTATTTTAGAAAAAATAGTTTATAAGTTTAGAAAAAAATGAAGTTCAATTGAAAATTAAAAATATAAAAAATATATTAAGATCTTTAAAATTTTATATAAAAAAATAAAGGTTTATCAGTTCAATTGATCCCAAAAAAGAAAACCCTAGGGCGTGTGGCGATTGGCGGCGGTTAGCGACTGTTTTCTTCCCCGATCTGCTTTGCCTCCCTCCTCACAGTGAGGGCTAGGAGTTGTACCACCGGAGTGTGGTTAGGAACGAGGCATATAGGACAATGGAAAAAGGAAAAGGAAAGATTCATCTTACTGACGATGAGTGCATCATTGTGAGTACGGAGGAGAGGAGTACTGAGACAACGACGGCTGCTTCTTCGGTACTGATGGGAACTGTTCTCACGCAACGACCTTTTAATTCCTATGCATTGCAGGCAACTATGAAAGGAGCGTGGAGACTACCAAAGGGATTTGTCTTCAGGGAGTTAAAGCAAAATCTTTTCATCTTCCAGTTTGCGACAGTTACAGACAAGGAAAAGGTGATGCAGGATGGACCGTGGAATTTTGACAAATCCCTCCTGGTATTGAAGGAACCAGGTAATATTCAGCCCTCCAAGTTGGAGTTCACTAAGATCCCGATCTGGATAAGAATCCAAGATCTCCCATTGGGTATGGCGTCCATCCCTCTAGGCAAAGAAATAGGTGAGGCCATGGGAGGTTTTTTGGCATTCGATGGAGAATTCTCTCAAGGAATTGGTAGCGAAATGCGGATCCGGGTTTCTTTGGATATTCAGAAACCACTGCGCAGGGGAATCCTCTTGACAGTTCAGAATCAAAGAATATGGGCTCCGGTAAGATACGAAAAACTACCAAACTTTTGTTACACATGTGGGAGATTGGGCCACGTTGAGGGGGAGTGTCAGGATGAAGAAGCAAAAGCTTTTCAGAATGAATATGGAGATGAATTGAGGGTCACTCCTGTACGCACTATACGAGACAAGAAGGCTACAGCGTGGGCCCACAAGGAGGAGACAGAAACAAAGACTGCAGCAGAAACACAAATAGGAAACAAACCCCCAGAAGGCACTGAAATCAGAGCTCTTCGAAGCCTTGAACGTTTTCTGGAGGATAGCAGTGATAATGAGTCTCACATGATGATGGAAGAAGAAGAGACTGAACTGAATAGAGAAATACAAAATTTTCAGATAAGCCATCAAGAGAATGATATCCCCATAGCAAATGAAAACACAAAAGAAAAGGAGCAGACAGGCACTCTACCACAGCAGCAGAAGGGACTTGTACTAGCACCAGGCAAAAAATGGAAGAAGATAGCAAGGGAGATTACGAGTGGAAAGCCTGCTGGAAAATTTCAGGGAGAAGCTAAGGGGAAAAGGAAGGAAAGGGAGGTAGAGAACTTAACCGAAGTACAAAATGAAGGAGATCCGAAAAGAGCTCGAGTGGAGGAGGTGAATTCCACAACGGCGGGGGAGACAGGGGTTCTCTCCTGCCAGAATCAATGAGTGCCATCAGTTTTAACTGCCGGGGATTGGGCAAAGGCTCGGCAGTTAATAGACTAGCAACACTAGTCAGAGAGATGGAGCCCGACTTGCTTTTTTTGAGTGAAACCAAGAGTAACCGAAGTAGAATGGAGAAGATATGTGTGAGACTACAGTATGATGGATGTTTTACGGTGGATAGCATTGGAACCGCGGGTGGGTTGTGCTTGATGTGGCGCGAGGGGATCCGTGTAAATGTTGAATCATATACACAACACCATATTGATGCAAAAGTCAATGATTGGAGATTCACGGGCATCTATGGCTGGTATAGGGCAAATGAAAGGAGATTAACCAATGAGCTCCTTAAGAGAATCAAGGAAGATGTTTGCGAACAGTGGGTGGTGATGGGGGACTTCAATCAGGTTCTGTCGTCGGCGGACAAGGCCGGGGGTAATCCTGCTTCCTTCCAAAATATTGCTAGCTTCAGGGAAGTCATTGAGGATTGTGGTTTGAGGGAAATCAGGTTTGAAGGTCCGAGATTCACATGGGACAATGGACAACTGGGAGAAAATTTCATCCAGGAAAGGATTGATTTGGGCTTTGCAAATGATGACTGGCTAAATCGGTTCCCACTTGCTAGGGTCCAACATCTTGCCAGGATTAACTCAGACCATATTCCAATCTTCTTGGTGCTGCATGGTGGAGAAGACCGTGTGCCTAGATGGATGAAAAAACCGTTCCGGATGGAGGCGCTGTGGCTGAATGAGGAAGGAGGTGAAGTCATTATACAAAACGCATGGGAAAATCCTGGATCTTCTAGAGTGGAGCCTGGAATAATGAACAAATTGGATAGGTGTGGGGAGGAACTGCGAGAATGGGGCAATTCCACCTGCGGAAACATTGGCTACCAACTGAAACAAATCCGAAAGGAATTGCGAGCCATTCAGAGGAAAGGTACGGATGGAGAATCAGTGAAACGAAGGAGACAACTCGAGATTGAAGAACGGGAACTGAGCAGAAAAGAGGAAATTATTTGGTATCAAAGAGCCAAGGCAAATGAAATGAGGTGGGGAGACAGAAATACGGCTTATTTTCACCGAAAGGCTTGCGGTAGGAGGAAACGAAACAAGATATCAAAGCTAACAGATGGAGAGGGAGTGACATGGCGCTCAACGGTAGGAAAGATGAAGGTTGCGGTGGATTACTTCTCAGACCTATTTACTGCTGGACGAGACTTGACGGATATTGGTTTGACCCATTCTGTGCCTGGTGTGACCGTTGAGGAGAATGTCGAACTAATGCGACCTTGTTCACGGGAAGAAGTGCAGGAGTCTCTTTTTTCCATGCATCCGACCAAATCACCGGGTCCGGATGGCATTCCGGCCATGTTTTTTCAGAAACACTGGAGTGTGGTGGGAGACGACATTTTAAAGCTCTGTATTGGCCTTCTCGAGGGGAATGACTTCCCGGAAAGGTTTAATCATACTTTTCTTGCGCTCATTCCTAAAGTTAATGCCCCGTGTTCTATGAAGGATCTTAGACCTATAAGTTTATGTAATGTAATTTACAAAATTTTCTCTAAGATCTTGACTAACAGGCTTAAAAACTACTTGGGCAAGTTGATATCCATTAATCAGAGTGCCTTTGTCCCTGGAAGGCTTATCACCGATAATGTTCTCGCAGCGTTTGAACTATTTCATTTCATGAAGACTAGAGAGGGTGGGCAAGAATGGCTTGCACTCAAACTTGATATGGCTAAAGCGTACGACCGGATCGAGTGGCGCTTTCTCGAGTCCTCCATGCATGCTATGGGTTTTTCGGTGGAATGGATAAGGGTAATAATGAAGTGTGTTTCCACAGTGTCATTCTCGGTTTTGATTGACGGATTTCCATCCAACGAATTTACCCCTACTAGGGGTATTAGACAAGGTGACCCTCTATCACCTTTTCTCTTCTTAATTTGTGCGGAAGGGCTTTCGACTATGATACGAAACAGCGAGGCTGTGGGCAAATTCTGTGGTATCCAAATTGCACGTAATGCTTCGAGGGTTTCTCACCTTCTTTTTGCGGATGATAGTGTGATTTTTGCTAAGGCTACTGTTGAACAATGTACCGAAATTAGACACATCCTTCATGAGTATGAAGTGGCCTCGGGACAACAGGTTAACCTTGCAAAGTCTGAATTGTCGTTTAGTAAAAATGTGGGTCAGAATAGGAGAGCGGAGGTCCAAGGAATTCTGGGTATAAAGGAAGTGGGGGCCCATGCGAAGTATTTGGGTCTCCCTACTATGATCGGTAGATCAAAGAAAGCGATCTTTGCTAATGTTAAAGAACGAGTGTGGAAGAAACTGAAGGGTTGGAAGGAATCATCTCTTAGTAGAGCGGGAAAGGAGGTGCTGTTAAAGGCCATCATACAAGCAATACCACAGTACACTATGGCTTGTTTTGAGATGACTGATGAAGTATGCAATGACATTGAAACACTAATGAATAGGTTTTGGTGGGGAAACAGTGATAACACTAATAAGATACACTGGATGTCGTGGAAGCGTATGTGTATATCCAAGGAGGAAGGAGGAATGGGGTTTCGAGAACTAAAGGCTTTTAATCTGGCGCTTTTAGCAAAGCAAGGTTGGAGAATTGTGACTGACCCGGATTCCCTCATTGCAAAACTACTAAAGGCCAGGTACTTTCCTAGAACTTCTTTTTTGAAGGCGGGTTCAGGTTATCGACCGAGTTATACGTGGAGAAGCCTACTAAAAGGTCGGGATATTTTGGAAGCCGGTTTATGTCGTTCGGTTGGTAATGGATCCGAAATTATGGCTTGGAAGGACGCTTGGATCCCTCGCCCTTTCTCCTTCAAACCGCTTCTTATACCGGAGGGAGTGGATCTGGATATGAGAGTAATAGACCTCATCGACTGGTCTACTGGTGATTGGCGCAGGGAATTGGTGGCTGAATTGTTCCCTTTATGTGATGCTCAGACAATTTTGAAGATTACCCTAATATCACATGAGGTGAAGGATGAGTTCTTCTGGTATCATACGACAAATGGGGTATACACTGTCAAATCGGGTTATTACTGGGCTCGAAATGTTCGCATGAGGGAGGTCAGCACTGGAACAAGTTCTTCGCCGGGTCCATATAAATGTTTCTGGAAGAAGGTATGGAGAACAAAGGTAACACCGTCTATTCGAAACTTTGCATGGCGGGCTTGTAGAGGTCTTCTTCCATGTTTGAAGAATCTTGCAAGGCGTGGGGTTTGCGTCAACATCTCTTGCTGTGTTTGTGGGGAGGAAGAGACTCAACTTCATACTTTACTACACTGCAGGGGTAACAAGCAGGTATGGAAGGAGTTCCCGATTATTGCTAATGCGGGAATCAATTCTCACGAGGTGAGGGATTGGGCATGGGAGGTGGACTATCGATTGCCCCACGATGGCCTGAAGATATGGATGGAGGTAACATGGGGGTTATGGAGAAGACGAAACATACGGATCTTTGAAGATAGGACGGTACCGGCGGAGGAGTTGTTGGCAGAAATCCATGGAAGGCTACGGAACACTGAGAGGGTTGGCCTGGTTGTGGAAGGTGAGCACTCTGTTCCGTCCAGAAGAGAGGGTTGGACTTCACCCATGGCAGGTGTGATTAAAATCAACTGTGATGCTTCAGTCCGCATTGATGGGAGTGGGGTATCGGATTTGTGGCTAGAAACGCCATGGGCACTTTACTTCTGGCGGGCTCCAAACGTATTGCGAACCACTGCTCGGTGTCTATCGCGGAAGGGTATGCTATTCTATGGGCTGTTCAGATTGCTGTGGAGAACGGATGGACTAATATCATATGTGAATCGGATGCTCGAAATGTTATTACCATTATTGCGAGTGATGCGGTGGTAAGGGGGACCCTGGGTGACTTGATTAAGGTAACAAAGTGGAGCGCTCAAGCTTTGGATAGCTGTAAGTGGAAGTTTACGCCTAGGCTTTGTAATAAGCCAGCACACTGGTTGGCTTCCATCTTTCCTAATGTACCTCTACTGCTCTTTGAGAATGATGTAATTCCTGAACACTTGAACCTCTTGCTTCATGAGGATAATGACAATAAATGAGTATGATGCTTTCAAAAAAAAAAAAAAAAATATAAGTATACAAAACAAAATTAAATTTAAAATAAAGTTTATAAGTTTAAGAAAGTATAAAGTTCAATTATAAATTAGAAAATATCAGTTGACAAAATATTAATATCTTTAAAATTAGATTGCAATCTAAGCTACAAATAATTAATGATGTGGATTCATCAATAATTAAAAATATAAAAAATATATTAAGATCTTTAATATTTTTGTTAATCGTTTAAATAAATTATTGGTTAGTAAAATATTTAAAATAATTCATAAATTAAATATTTAAAATTATTTGTTTAACATAGTGGGACCGGGATCAACAAAAAATTGACACGTGTTAATTTAATGGTGTGGATTCATCAGATTGTGCCATGTGTAAATTCACGGGCTGCTAAATACAAAAAAAACAAAAGAGTTGTTAAATACAAAAAAAATTTATAAAATTAAATTGTGACCCATTAACCAAGAAAAAATCCCTAAACTCATTACATAATCGGAAAAAAAAACAAAAAAGTTGTTATATATATATATAATAATAATAATAATATTATTATTCTATTAAGTATGTCCATAGTATAATTTCATAATCGCAATCAAAATGAATTAGGAACAAATCAATCATAATCGCAATCGAACCTATAACAATCAATTTCGAACCTGGAAAATTAGGGCTTGTAGACTCGAAACAGATGTGGACAGATTTGGCGTCGGGCCTGGGGATGGAGGTTTGGGAAGACGATCTGGTGCCAATTTTGGGGTGAGGGAGGACCAACCGAAGATGGGAAAGACGATCTACAACAATCGATTTCCTGTTCCGGTAGTGAGGAAAGCAAACGAAGGCAAAGTGTGAACTGCACCTGCGGTTCTGGAATCCAATTTTGGATGATTTTTCCTTTAACAATACATTAACGGTTAAAGCACACAACAATCTAAAAATAATTCAATACGAAACAATTGAATGTTTACCTGAAAGAATAAAAAAGTTGATCTTGAGAGATGAATCCACCACAATTTGCTAGTGAGAGATGGGTTGATCGTGAGAGATGAATCCACCACATATATATATATATATATATATATAGTAGAAAGTAAAGTGTAGTTACGTGTTGCTTGATCGAGAAGTTATTCGAATCTTTTACGCTAGTGTACGATGGAAGATTCGTTAAAATATATATTTATTAATTCGATATTATCTCATTTGAGATCCGTAGCTTTTATAAGAAGTCTTAGTTATAGATTTTACAAAAACAAACAAATTGAACTTTTTTTAAGCCAACCAATGCAATTAAAATAAATTAAAATTTTAATAACAATAAGTTCAACTAAAACCAGATTTAAAAACAAAAAAAAAAACATATTGTATATGGAAATTGAAACTCATCGTTTAAATTTATTTATTTTAAAAGGAGATTTTTATTAATTCAAAGAGATTTTTATTAATTCAGAGATTAAAATTTGGATGTATATCTAAACAGCTTACAAATTCATATAGAAACTTCTGAACTCTAAACAGCTTACAAATTTATGAATATTTTTGCTATTTTAAAGGGAGATATCTTCAACAAATAATGGTAAATCTTCTAATTATTTAACTTTTAATAAGATTTTGGTTAAAATATAGTTACAGAATAATGTTTATCAATTTTTTAGTATATTTATTTTTAGAAAAAATTTGAATGGCAGTTTAGTAAATATTTCACAAAAAATCCTATGTGGCATTACTCGTTGAATGACACATGGCGCTAGCGTCCTTAGTTTTAGTAAGTAATATAGATTATTATTTTAATAATAAAAGATTTTATGGTTTAAAAAATAGTGTAAAAAATAAAGATTTATTGGTTTTAATTGTGGGAGCTCAATTTCAAAAATCCTGCGTCCACAGCGCGCCAAGTCATCAACCCGTGCTGTGTTTTAGTAAGTACTAGTTTTAATACCCGTGCCCTGCACGGGTTAGACGATAATTGTGTGTAAACAAAATGTATGATAACACTATGTTGAGAATTGTCTTAATTGTTATGTGATACTTGTTGTAAGATTGTATTTTTCACATTATGAATGTAAGTCAAGCAAGAATTCAAATCCTGCAATAACAATCGGGAAAGAGGATTTCAGGACAATATCCTTTGAGATACTCGAATGCCGAGTTAGTATCAATCCTAGAAAAAATTCGGGTTTTATTATATAAGATAGATAAGAAGTCATGTGTAAAACATATACAACAAAAAAGAAGGGTAAAACAAATCATTAGATTTAAATTAACAATATTAAATAATAATATATTAAAATGTAAATGAAAGAAGTTTATATAATATAAGTAGCATGTCTGAGTCAAAATTTACAATATCAAATAGTTAAATTTAAATAGTGAATTATATAACCATTAATAAGACTAATAACATATGTCAAGTTACTAAAATGATAAATTTTACTAAATATTTTTTTCAAAAAAATTCAAAATAATAACAACTACCAATTAAACTCAAAATAATACAAACTTTATAAATTATAGAAAATGATACATACTATTTCAGGAGTTTTTTTTTCTGATTTTTTAAATACTTTTTGTATTATTTTTTTCTAAAAAATAAATTAATATGTAAAAAGTCATAAATTAAGTAAAATAGTTTTAATATAAAAAAAATTTGAAACATTTTTCTGATTTTTTAATTACTTTTGTGTAAATGACAAAAGCTTTTTTAAAAAAATGTTTGATTTATGAATTTAACGTTTTTGGGAATTTTTTTTTTTGATTTTTTCCATATCTTTTTTAATATGAAATTATGAGTTTTTAACTTTTTATACAAATTATTTTAAAAATTTCTGAAATTGTTTTCAAAAAAATAATAAAATCGAAAATGAAAAAACACTTATTCTAAAAATACGAACTCTTTTAATTGTAAAAAGAAATTATTCTAAAAAAACGAAAAAATATTTTTGTTAATCGTTTAAATAAATTATTTTAGAAAAAATAGTTTATAAGTTTAGAAAAAAATGAAGTTCAATTGAAAATTAAAAATATAAAAAATATATTAAGATCTTTAAAATTTTATATAAAAAAATAAAGGTTTATCAGTTCAATTGATCCCAAAAAAGAAAACCCTAGGGCGTGTGGCGATTGGCGGCGGTTAGCGACTGTTTTCTTCCCCGATCTGCTTTGCCTCCCTCCTCACAGTGAGGGCTAGGAGTTGTACCACCGGAGTGTGGTTAGGAACGAGGCATATAGGACAATGGAAAAAGGAAAAGGAAAGATTCATCTTACTGACGATGAGTGCATCATTGTGAGTACGGAGGAGAGGAGTACTGAGACAACGACGGCTGCTTCTTCGGTACTGATGGGAACTGTTCTCACGCAACGACCTTTTAATTCCTATGCATTGCAGGCAACTATGAAAGGAGCGTGGAGACTACCAAAGGGATTTGTCTTCAGGGAGTTAAAGCAAAATCTTTTCATCTTCCAGTTTGCGACAGTTACAGACAAGGAAAAGGTGATGCAGGATGGACCGTGGAATTTTGACAAATCCCTCCTGGTATTGAAGGAACCAGGTAATATTCAGCCCTCCAAGTTGGAGTTCACTAAGATCCCGATCTGGATAAGAATCCAAGATCTCCCATTGGGTATGGCGTCCATCCCTCTAGGCAAAGAAATAGGTGAGGCCATGGGAGGTTTTTTGGCATTCGATGGAGAATTCTCTCAAGGAATTGGTAGCGAAATGCGGATCCGGGTTTCTTTGGATATTCAGAAACCACTGCGCAGGGGAATCCTCTTGACAGTTCAGAATCAAAGAATATGGGCTCCGGTAAGATACGAAAAACTACCAAACTTTTGTTACACATGTGGGAGATTGGGCCACGTTGAGGGGGAGTGTCAGGATGAAGAAGCAAAAGCTTTTCAGAATGAATATGGAGATGAATTGAGGGTCACTCCTGTACGCACTATACGAGACAAGAAGGCTACAGCGTGGGCCCACAAGGAGGAGACAGAAACAAAGACTGCAGCAGAAACACAAATAGGAAACAAACCCCCAGAAGGCACTGAAATCAGAGCTCTTCGAAGCCTTGAACGTTTTCTGGAGGATAGCAGTGATAATGAGTCTCACATGATGATGGAAGAAGAAGAGACTGAACTGAATAGAGAAATACAAAATTTTCAGATAAGCCATCAAGAGAATGATATCCCCATAGCAAATGAAAACACAAAAGAAAAGGAGCAGACAGGCACTCTACCACAGCAGCAGAAGGGACTTGTACTAGCACCAGGCAAAAAATGGAAGAAGATAGCAAGGGAGATTACGAGTGGAAAGCCTGCTGGAAAATTTCAGGGAGAAGCTAAGGGGAAAAGGAAGGAAAGGGAGGTAGAGAACTTAACCGAAGTACAAAATGAAGGAGATCCGAAAAGAGCTCGAGTGGAGGAGGTGAATTCCACAACGGCGGGGGAGACAGGGGTTCTCTCCTGCCAGAATCAATGAGTGCCATCAGTTTTAACTGCCGGGGATTGGGCAAAGGCTCGGCAGTTAATAGACTAGCAACACTAGTCAGAGAGATGGAGCCCGACTTGCTTTTTTTGAGTGAAACCAAGAGTAACCGAAGTAGAATGGAGAAGATACGTGTGAGACTACAGTATGATGGATGTTTTACGGTGGATAGCATTGGAACCGCGGGTGGGTTGTGCTTGATGTGGCGCGAGGGGATCCGTGTAAATGTTGAATCATATACACAACACCATATTGATGCAAAAGTCAATGATTGGAGATTCACGGGCATCTATGGCTGGTATAGGGCAAATGAAAGGAGATTAACCAATGAGCTCCTTAAGAGAATCAAGGAAGATGTTTGCGAACAGTGGGTGGTGATGGGGGACTTCAATCAGGTTCTGTCGTCGGCGGACAAGGCCGGGGGTAATCCTGCTTCCTTCCAAAATATTGCTAGCTTCAGGGAAGTCATTGAGGATTGTGGTTTGAGGGAAATCAGGTTTGAAGGTCCGAGATTCACATGGGACAATGGACAACTGGGAGAAAATTTCATCCAGGAAAGGATTGATTTGGGCTTTGCAAATGATGACTGGCTAAATCGGTTCCTACTTGCTAGGGTCCAACATCTTGCCAGGATTAACTCAGACCATATTCCAATCTTCTTGGTGCTGCATGGTGGAGAAGACCGTGTGCCTAGATGGATGAAAAAACCGTTCCGGATGGAGGCGCTGTGGCTGAATGAGGAAGGAGGTGAAGTCATTATACAAAACGCATGGGAAAATCCTGGATCTTCTAGAGTGGAGCCTGGAATAATGAACAAATTGGATAGGTGTGGGGAGGAACTGCGAGAATGGGGCAATTCCACCTGCGGAAACATTGGCTACCAACTGAAACAAATCCGAAAGGAATTGCGAGCCATTCAGAGGAAAGGTACGGATGGAGAATCAGTGAAACGAAGGAGACAACTCGAGATTGAAGAACGGGAACTGAGCAGAAAAGAGGAAATTATTTGGTATCAAAGAGCCAAGGCAAATGAAATGAGGTGGGGAGACAGAAATACGGCTTATTTTCACCGAAAGGCTTGCGGTAGGAGGAAACGAAACAAGATATCAAAGCTAACAGATGGAGAGGGAGTGACATGGCGCTCAACGGTAGGAAAGATGAAGGTTGCGGTGGATTACTTCTCAGACCTATTTACTGCTGGACGAGACTTGACGGATATTGGTTTGACCCATTCTGTGCCTGGTGTGACCGTTGAGGAGAATGTCGAACTAATGCGACCTTGTTCACGGGAAGAAGTGCAGGAGGCTCTTTTTTCCATGCATCCGACCAAATCACCGGGTCCGGATGGCATTCCGGCCATGTTTTTTCAGAAACACTGGAGTGTGGTGGGAGACGACATTTTAAAGCTCTGTATTGGCCTTCTCGAGGGGAATGACTTCCCGGAAAGGTTTAATCATACTTTTCTTGCGCTCATTCCTAAAGTTAATGCCCCGTGTTCTATGAAGGATCTTAGACCTATAAGTTTATGTAATGTAATTTACAAAATTTTCTCTAAGATCTTGACTAACAGGCTTAAAAACTGCTTGGGCAAGTTGATATCCATTAATCAGAGTGCCTTTGTCCCTGGAAGGCTTATCACCGATAATGTTCTCGCAGCGTTTGAACTATTTCATTTCATGAAGACTAGAGAGGGTGGGCAAGAATGGCTTGCACTCAAACTTGATATGGCTAAAGCGTACGACCGGATCGAGTGGCGCTTTCTCGAGTCCTCCATGCATGCTATGGGTTTTTCGGTGGAATGGATAAGGGTAATAATGAAGTGTGTTTCCACAGTGTCATTCTCGGTTTTGATTGACGGATTTCCATCCAACGAATTTACCCCTACTAGGGGTATTAGACAAGGTGACCCTCTATCACCTTTTCTCTTCTTAATTTGTGCGGAAGGGCTTTCGACTATGATACGAAACAGCGAGGCTGTGGGCAAATTCTGTGGTATCCAAATTGCACGTAATGCTTCGAGGGTTTCTCACCTTCTTTTTGCGGATGATAGTGTGATTTTTGCTAAGGCTACTGTTGAACAATGTACCGAAATTAGACACATCCTTCATGAGTATGAAGTGGCCTCGGGACAACAGGTTAACCTTGCAAAGTCTGAATTGTCGTTTAGTAAAAATGTGGGTCAGAATAGGAGAGCGGAGGTCCAAGGAATTCTGGGTATAAAGGAAGTGGGGGCCCATGCGAAGTATTTAGGTCTCCCTACTATGATCGGTAGATCAAAGAAAGCGATCTTTGCTAATGTTAAAGAACGAGTGTGGAAGAAACTGAAGGGTTGGAAGGAATCATCTCTTAGTAGAGCGGGAAAGGAGGTGCTGTTAAAGGCCATCATACAAGCAATACCACAGTACACTATGACTTGTTTTGAGATGACTGATGAAGTATGCAATGACATTGAAACACTAATGAATAGGTTTTGGTGGGGAAACAGTGATAACACTAATAAGATACACTGGATGTCGTGGAAGCGTATGTGTATATCCAAGGAGGAAGGAGGAATGGGGTTTCGAGAACTAAAGGCTTTTAATCTGGCGCTTTTAGCAAAGCAAGGTTGGAGAATTGTGACTGACCCGGATTCCCTCATTGCAAAACTACTAAAGGCCAGGTACTTTCCTAGAACTTCTTTTTTGAAGGCGGGTTCAGGTTATCGACCGAGTTATACGTGGAGAAGCCTACTAAAAGGTCGGGATATTTTGGAAGCCGGTTTATGTCGTTCGATTAGTAATGGATCCGAAATTATGGCTTGGAAGGAGGCTTGGATCCCTCGCCCTTTCTCCTTCAAACCGCTTCTTATACCGGAGGGAGTGGATCTGGATATGAGAGTAATAGACCTCATCGACTGGTCTACTGGTGATTGGCGCAGGGAATTGGTGGCTGAATTGTTCCCTTTATGTGATGCTCAGACAATTTTGAAGATTACCCTAATATCACATGAGGTGAAGGATGAGTTCTTCTGGTATCATACGACAAATGGGGTATACACTGTCAAATCGGGTTATTACTGGGCTCGAAATGTTCGCATGAGGGAGGTCAGCACTGGAACAAGTTCTTCGCCGGGTCCATATAAATGTTTCTGGAAGAAGGTATGGAGAACAAAGGTAACACCGTCTATTCGAAACTTTGCATGGCGGGCTTGTAGTGGTCTTCTTCCATGTTTGAAGAATCTTGCAAGGCGTGGGGTTTGCGTCAACATCTCTTGCTGTGTTTGTGGGGAGGAAGAGACTCAACTTCATACTTTACTACACTGCAGGGGTAACAAGCAGGTATGGAAGGAGTTCCCGATTATTGCTAATGCGGGAATCAATTCTCACGAGGTGAGGGATTGGGCATGGGAGGTGGACTATCGATTGCCCCACGATGGCCTGAAGATATGGATGGAGGTAACATGGGGGTTATGGAGAAGACGAAACATACGGATCTTTGAAGATAGGACGGTACCGGCGGAGGAGTTGTTGGCAGAAATCCATGGAAGGCTACGGAACACTGAGAGGGTTGGCCTGGTTGTGGAAGGTGAGCACTATGTTCCGTCCAGAAGAGAGGGTTGGACTTCACCCATGGCAGGTGTGATTAAAATCAACTGTGATGCTTCAGTCCGCATTGATGGGAGTGGGGTATCGGATTTGTGGCTAGAAACGCCATGGGCACTTTACTTCTGGCGGGCTCCAAACGTATTGCGAACCACTGCTCGGTGTCTATCGCGGAAGGGTATGCTATTCTATGGGCTGTTCAGATTGCTGTGGAGAACGGATGGACTAATATCATATGTGAATCGGATGCTCGAAATGTTATTACCATTATTGCGAGTGATGCGGTGGTAAGGGGGACCCTGGGTGACTTGATTAAGGTAACAAAGTGGAGCGCTCAAGCTTTGGATAGCTGTAAGTGGAAGTTTACGCCTAGGCTTTGTAATAAGCCAGCACACTGGTTGGCTTCCATCTTTCCTAATGTACCTCTACTGCTCTTTGAGAATGATGTAATTCCTGAACACTTGAACCTCTTGCTTCATGAGGATAATGACAATAAATGAGTATGATGCTTTCAAAAAAAAAAAAAAAAATATATAAGTATACAAAACAAAATTAAATTTAAAATAAAGTTTATAAGTTTAAGAAAGTATAAAGTTCAATTATAAATTAGAAAATATCAGTTGACAAAATATTAATATCTTTAAAATTAGATTGCAATCTAAGCTACAAATAATTAATGATGTGGATTCATCAATAATTAAAAATATAAAAAATATATTAAGATCTTTAATATTTTTGTTAATCGTTTAAATAAATTATTGGTTAGTAAAATATTTAAAATAATTCATAAATTAAATATTTAAAATTATTTGTTTAACATAGTGGGACCGGGATCAACAAAAAATTGACACGTGTTAATTTAATGGTGTGGATTCATCAGACTGTGCCATGTGTAAATTCACGGGCTGCTAAATACAAAAAAAACAAAAGAGTTGTTAAATACAAAAAAAATTTATAAAATTAAATTGTGACCCATTAACCAAGAAAAAATCCCTAAACTCATTACATAATCGGAAAAAAAAACAAAAAAGTTGTTATATATATATATAATAATAATAATAATATTATTATTCTATTAAGTATGTCCATAGTATAATTTCATAATCGCAATCAAAATGAATTAGGAACAAATCAATCATAATCGCAATCGAACCTATAACAATCAATTTCGAACCTGGAAAATTAGGGCTTGTAGACTCGAAACAGATGTGGACAGATTTGGCGTCGGGCCTGGGGATGGAGGTTTGGGAAGACGATCTGGTGCCAATTTTGGGGTGAGGGAGGACCAACCGAAGATGGGAAAGACGATCTACAACAATCGATTTCCTGTTCCGGTAGTGAGGAAAGCAAACGAAGGCAAAGTGTGAACTGTACCTGCGGTTCTGGAATCCAATTTTGGATGATTTTTCCTTTAACAATACATTAACGGTTAAAGCACACAACAATCTAAAAATAATTCAATACGAAACAATTGAATGTTTACCTGAAAGAATAAAAAAGTTGATCGTGAGAGATGAATCCACCACAATTTGCTAGTGAGAGATGGGTTGATCGTGAGAGATGAATCCACCACATATATATATATATATATATATATATAGTAGAAAGTAAAGTGTAGTTACGTGTTGCTTGATCGAGAAGTTATTCGAATCTTTTACGCTAGTGTACGATGGAAGATTCGTTAAAATATATATTTATTAATTCGATATTATCTCATTTGAGATCCGTAGCTTTTATAAGAAGTCTTAGTTATAGATTTTACAAAAACAAACAAATTGAACTTTTTTTAAGCCAACCAATGCAATTAAAATAAATTAAAATTTTAATAACAATAAGTTCAACTAAAACCAGATTTAAAAACAAAAAAAAAAACATATTGTATATGGAAATTGAAACTCATCGTTTAAATTTATTTATTTTAAAAGGAGATTTTTATTAATTCAAAGAGATTTTTATTAATTCAGAGATTAAAATTTGGATGTATATCTAAACAGCTTACAAATTCATATAGAAACTTCTGAACTCTAAACAGCTTACAAATTTATGAATATTTTTGCTATTTTAAAGGGAGATATCTTCAACAAATAATGGTAAATCTTCTAATTATTTAACTTTTAATAAGATTTTGGTTAAAATATAGTTACAGAATAATGTTTATCAATTTTTTAGTATATTTATTTTTAGAAAAAATTTGAATGGCAGTTTAGTAAATATTTCACAAAAAATCCTATGTGGCATTACTCGTTGAATGACACATGGCGCTAGCGTCCTTAGTTTTAGTAAGTAATATAGATTATTATTTTAATAATAAAAGATTTTATGGTTTAAAAAATAGTGTAAAAAATAAAGATTTATTGGTTTTAATTGTGGGAGCTCAATTTCAAAAATCCTGCGTCCACAGCGCGCCAAGTCATCAACCCGTGCTGTGTTTTAGTAAGTACTAGTTTTAATACCCGTGCCCTGCACGGGTTAGACGATAATTGTGTGTAAACAAAATGTATGATAACACTATGTTGAGAATTGTCTTAATTGTTATGTGATACTTGTTGTAAGATTGTATTTTTCACATTATGAATGTAAGTCAAGCAAGAATTCAAATCCTGCAATAACAATCGGGAAAGAGGATTTCAGGACAATATCCTTTGAGATACTCGAATGCCGAGTTAGTATCAATCCTAGAAAAAATTCGGGTTTTATTATATAAGATAGATAAGAAGTCATGTGTAAAACATATACAACAAAAAAGAAGGGTAAAACAAATCATTAGATTTAAATTAACAATATTAAATAATAATATATTAAAATGTAAATGAAAGAAGTTTATATAATATAAGTAGCATGTCTGAGTCAAAATTTACAATATCAAATAGTTAAATTTAAATAGTGAATTATATAACCATTAATAAGACTAATAACATATGTCAAGTTACTAAAATGATAAATTTTACTAAATATTTTTTTCAAAAAAATTCAAAATAATAACAACTACCAATTAAACTCAAAATAATACAAACTTTATAAATTATAGAAAATGATACATACTATTTCAGGAGTTTTTTTTTCTGATTTTTTAAATACTTTTTGTATTATTTTTTTCTAAAAAATAAATTAATATGTAAAAAGTCATAAATTAAGTAAAATAGTTTTAATATAAAAAAAATTTGAAACATTTTTCTGATTTTTTAATTACTTTTGTGTAAATGACAAAAGCTTTTTTAAAAAAATGTTTGATTTATGAATTTAACGTTTTTGGGAATTTTTTTTTTTGATTTTTTCCATATCTTTTTTAATATGAAATTATGAGTTTTTAACTTTTTATACAAATTATTTTAAAAATTTCTGAAATTGTTTTCAAAAAAATAATAAAATCGAAAATGAAAAAACACTTATTCTAAAAATACGAACTCTTTTAATTGTAAAAAGAAATTATTCTAAAAAAACGAAAAAATATTTTTGTTAATCGTTTAAATAAATTATTTTAGAAAAAATAGTTTATAAGTTTAGAAAAAAATGAAGTTCAATTGAAAATTAAAAATATAAAAAATATATTAAGATCTTTAAAATTTTATATAAAAAAATAAAGGTTTATCAGTTCAATTGATCCCAAAAAAGAAAACCCTAGGGCGTGTGGCGATTGGCGGCGGTTAGCGACTGTTTTCTTCCCCGATCTGCTTTGCCTCCCTCCTCACAGTGAGGGCTAGGAGTTGTACCACCGGAGTGTGGTTAGGAACGAGGCATATAGGACAATGGAAAAAGGAAAAGGAAAGATTCATCTTACTGACGATGAGTGCATCATTGTGAGTACGGAGGAGAGGAGTACTGAGACAACGACGGCTGCTTCTTCGGTACTGATGGGAACTGTTCTCACGCAACGACCTTTTAATTCCTATGCATTGCAGGCAACTATGAAAGGAGCGTGGAGACTACCAAAGGGATTTGTCTTCAGGGAGTTAAAGCAAAATCTTTTCATCTTCCAGTTTGCGACAGTTACAGACAAGGAAAAGGTGATGCAGGATGGACCGTGGAATTTTGACAAATCCCTCCTGGTATTGAAGGAACCAGGTAATATTCAGCCCTCCAAGTTGGAGTTCACTAAGATCCCGATCTGGATAAGAATCCAAGATCTCCCATTGGGTATGGCGTCCATCCCTCTAGGCAAAGAAATAGGTGAGGCCATGGGAGGTTTTTTGGCATTCGATGGAGAATTCTCTCAAGGAATTGGTAGCGAAATGCGGATCCGGGTTTCTTTGGATATTCAGAAACCACTGCGCAGGGGAATCCTCTTGACAGTTCAGAATCAAAGAATATGGGCTCCGGTAAGATACGAAAAACTACCAAACTTTTGTTACACATGTGGGAGATTGGGCCACGTTGAGGGGGAGTGTCAGGATGAAGAAGCAAAAGCTTTTCAGAATGAATATGGAGATGAATTGAGGGTCACTCCTGTACGCACTATACGAGACAAGAAGGCTACAGCGTGGGCCCACAAGGAGGAGACAGAAACAAAGACTGCAGCAGAAACACAAATAGGAAACAAACCCCCAGAAGGCACTGAAATCAGAGCTCTTCGAAGCCTTGAACGTTTTCTGGAGGATAGCAGTGATAATGAGTCTCACATGATGATGGAAGAAGAAGAGACTGAACTGAATAGAGAAATACAAAATTTTCAGATAAGCCATCAAGAGAATGATATCCCCATAGCAAATGAAAACACAAAAGAAAAGGAGCAGACAGGCACTCTACCACAGCAGCAGAAGGGACTTGTACTAGCACCAGGCAAAAAATGGAAGAAGATAGCAAGGGAGATTACGAGTGGAAAGCCTGCTGGAAAATTTCAGGGAGAAGCTAAGGGGAAAAGGAAGGAAAGGGAGGTAGAGAACTTAACCGAAGTACAAAATGAAGGAGATCCGAAAAGAGCTCGAGTGGAGGAGGTGAATTCCACAACGGCGGGGGAGACAGGGGTTCTCTCCTGCCAGAATCAATGAGTGCCATCAGTTTTAACTGCCGGGGATTGGGCAAAGGCTCGGCAGTTAATAGACTAGCAACACTAGTCAGAGAGATGGAGCCCGACTTGCTTTTTTTGAGTGAAACCAAGAGTAACCGAAGTAGAATGGAGAAGATACGTGTGAGACTACAGTATGATGGATGTTTTACGGTGGATAGCATTGGAACCGCGGGTGGGTTGTGCTTGATGTGGCGCGAGGGGATCCGTGTAAATGTTGAATCATATACACAACACCATATTGATGCAAAAGTCAATGATTGGAGATTCACGGGCATCTATGGCTGGTATAGGGCAAATGAAAGGAGATTAACCAATGAGCTCCTTAAGAGAATCAAGGAAGATGTTTGCGAACAGTGGGTGGTGATGGGGGACTTCAATCAGGTTCTGTCGTCGGCGGACAAGGCCGGGGGTAATCCTGCTTCCTTCCAAAATATTGCTAGCTTCAGGGAAGTCATTGAGGATTGTGGTTTGAGGGAAATCAGGTTTGAAGGTCCGAGATTCACATGGGACAATGGACAACTGGGAGAAAATTTCATCCAGGAAAGGATTGATTTGGGCTTTGCAAATGATGACTGGCTAAATCGGTTCCTACTTGCTAGGGTCCAACATCTTGCCAGGATTAACTCAGACCATATTCCAATCTTCTTGGTGCTACATGGTGGAGAAGACCGTGTGCCTAGATGGATGAAAAAACCGTTCCGGATGGAGGCGCTGTGGCTGAATGAGGAAGGAGGTGAAGTCATTATACAAAACGCATGGGAAAATCCTGGATCTTCTAGAGTGGAGCCTGGAATAATGAACAAATTGGATAGGTGTGGGGAGGAACTGCGAGAATGGGGCAATTCCACCTGCGGAAACATTGGCTACCAACTGAAACAAATCCGAAAGGAATTGCGAGCCATTCAGAGGAAAGGTACGGATGGAGAATCAGTGAAACGAAGGAGACAACTCGAGATTGAAGAACGGGAACTGAGCAGAAAAGAGGAAATTATTTGGTATCAAAGAGCCAAGGCAAATGAAATGAGGTGGGGAGACAGAAATACGGCTTATTTTCACCGAAAGGCTTGCGGTAGGAGGAAACGAAACAAGATATCAAAGCTAACAGATGGAGAGGGAGTGACATGGCGCTCAACGGTAGGAAAGATGAAGGTTGCGGTGGATTACTTCTCAGACCTATTTACTGCTGGACGAGACTTGACGGATATTGGTTTGACCCATTCTGTGCCTGGTGTGACCGTTGAGGAGAATGTCGAACTAATGCGACCTTGTTCACGGGAAGAAGTGCAGGAGGCTCTTTTTTCCATGCATCCGACCAAATCACCGGGTCCGGATGGCATTCCGGCCATGTTTTTTCAGAAACACTGGAGTGTGGTGGGAGACGACATTTTAAAGCTCTGTATTGGCCTTCTCGAGGGGAATGACTTCCCGGAAAGGTTTAATCATACTTTTCTTGCGCTCATTCCTAAAGTTAATGCCCCGTGTTCTATGAAGGATCTTAGACCTATAAGTTTATGTAATGTAATTTACAAAATTTTCTCTAAGATCTTGACTAACAGGCTTAAAAACTGCTTGGGCAAGTTGATATCCATTAATCAGAGTGCCTTTGTCCCTGGAAGGCTTATCACCGATAATGTTCTCGCAGCGTTTGAACTATTTCATTTCATGAAGACTAGAGAGGGTGGGCAAGAATGGCTTGCACTCAAACTTGATATGGCTAAAGCGTACGACCGGATCGAGTGGCGCTTTCTCGAGTCCTCCATGCATGCTATGGGTTTTTCGGTGGAATGGATAAGGGTAATAATGAAGTGTGTTTCCACAGTGTCATTCTCGGTTTTGATTGACGGATTTCCATCCAACGAATTTACCCCTACTAGGGGTATTAGACAAGGTGACCCTCTATCACCTTTTCTCTTCTTAATTTGTGCGGAAGGGCTTTCGACTATGATACGAAACAGCGAGGCTGTGGGCAAATTCTGTGGTATCCAAATTGCACGTAATGCTTCGAGGGTTTCTCACCTTCTTTTTGCGGATGATAGTGTGATTTTTGCTAAGGCTACTGTTGAACAATGTACCGAAATTAGACACATCCTTCATGAGTATGAAGTGGCCTCGGGACAACAGGTTAACCTTGCAAAGTCTGAATTGTCGTTTAGTAAAAATGTGGGTCAGAATAGGAGAGCGGAGGTCCAAGGAATTCTGGGTATAAAGGAAGTGGGGGCCCATGCGAAGTATTTAGGTCTCCCTACTATGATCGGTAGATCAAAGAAAGCGATCTTTGCTAATGTTAAAGAACGAGTGTGGAAGAAACTGAAGGGTTGGAAGGAATCATCTCTTAGTAGAGCGGGAAAGGAGGTGCTGTTAAAGGCCATCATACAAGCAATACCACAGTACACTATGACTTGTTTTGAGATGACTGATGAAGTATGCAATGACATTGAAACACTAATGAATAGGTTTTGGTGGGGAAACAGTGATAACACTAATAAGATACACTGGATGTCGTGGAAGCGTATGTGTATATCCAAGGAGGAAGGAGGAATGGGGTTTCGAGAACTAAAGGCTTTTAATCTGGCGCTTTTAGCAAAGCAAGGTTGGAGAATTGTGACTGACCCGGATTCCCTCATTGCAAAACTACTAAAGGCCAGGTACTTTCCTAGAACTTCTTTTTTGAAGGCGGGTTCAGGTTATCGACCGAGTTATACGTGGAGAAGCCTACTAAAAGGTCGGGATATTTTGGAAGCCGGTTTATGTCGTTCGATTAGTAATGGATCCGAAATTATGGCTTGGAAGGACGCTTGGATCCCTCGCCCTTTCTCCTTCAAACCGCTTCTTATACCGGAGGGAGTGGATCTGGATATGAGAGTAATAGACCTCATCGACTGGTCTACTGGTGATTGGCGCAGGGAATTGGTGGCTGAATTGTTCCCTTTATGTGATGCTCAGACAATTTTGAAGATTACCCTAATATCACATGAGGTGAAGGATGAGTTCTTCTGGTATCATACGACAAATGGGGTATACACTGTCAAATCGGGTTATTACTGGGCTCGAAATGTTCGCATGAGGGAGGTCAGCACTGGAACAAGTTCTTCGCCGGGTCCATATAAATGTTTCTGGAAGAAGGTATGGAGAACAAAGGTAACACCGTCTATTCGAAACTTTGCATGGCGGGCTTGTAGTGGTCTTCTTCCATGTTTGAAGAATCTTGCAAGGCGTGGGGTTTGCGTCAACATCTCTTGCTGTGTTTGTGGGGAGGAAGAGACTCAACTTCATACTTTACTACACTGCAGGGGTAACAAGCAGGTATGGAAGGAGTTCCCGATTATTGCTAATGCGGGAATCAATTCTCACGAGGTGAGGGATTGGGCATGGGAGGTGGACTATCGATTGCCCCACGATGGCCTGAAGATATGGATGGAGGTAACATGGGGGTTATGGAGAAGACGAAACATACGGATCTTTGAAGATAGGACGGTACCGGCGGAGGAGTTGTTGGCAGAAATCCATGGAAGGCTACGGAACACTGAGAGGGTTGGCCTGGTTGTGGAAGGTGAGCACTATGTTCCGTCCAGAAGAGAGGGTTGGACTTCACCCATGGCAGGTGTGATTAAAATCAACTGTGATGCTTCAGTCCGCATTGATGGGAGTGGGGTATCGGATTTGTGGCTAGAAACGCCATGGGCACTTTACTTCTGGCGGGCTCCAAACGTATTGCGAACCACTGCTCGGTGTCTATCGCGGAAGGGTATGCTATTCTATGGGCTGTTCAGATTGCTGTGGAGAACGGATGGACTAATATCATATGTGAATCGGATGCTCGAAATGTTATTACCATTATTGCGAGTGATGCGGTGGTAAGGGGGACCCTGGGTGACTTGATTAAGGTAACAAAGTGGAGCGCTCAAGCTTTGGATAGCTGTAAGTGGAAGTTTACGCCTAGGCTTTGTAATAAGCCAGCACACTGGTTGGCTTCCATCTTTCCTAATGTACCTCTACTGCTCTTTGAGAATGATGTAATTCCTGAACACTTGAACCTCTTGCTTCATGAGGATAATGACAATAAATGAGTATGATGCTTTCAAAAAAAAAAAAAAAAATATATAAGTATACAAAACAAAATTAAATTTAAAATAAAGTTTATAAGTTTAAGAAAGTATAAAGTTCAATTATAAATTAGAAAATATCAGTTGACAAAATATTAATATCTTTAAAATTAGATTGCAATCTAAGCTACAAATAATTAATGATGTGGATTCATCAATAATTAAAAATATAAAAAATATATTAAGATCTTTAATATTTTTATTAATCGTTTAAATAAATTATTGGTTAGTAAAATATTTAAAATAATTCATAAATTAAATATTTAAAATTATTTGTTTAACATAGTGGGACCGGGATCAACAAAAAATTGACACGTGTTAATTTAATGGTGTGGATTCATCAGACTGTGCCATGTGTAAATTCACGGGCTGCTAAATACAAAAAAAACAAAAGAGTTGTTAAATACAAAAAAAATTTATAAAATTAAATTGTGACCCATTAACCAAGAAAAAATCCCTAAACTCATTACATAATCGGAAAAAAAAACAAAAAAGTTGTTATATATATATATAATAATAATAATAATATTATTATTCTATTAAGTATGTCCATAGTATAATTTCATAATCGCAATCAAAATGAATTAGGAACAAATCAATCATAATCGCAATCGAACCTATAACAATCAATTTCGAACCTGGAAAATTAGGGCTTGTAGACTCGAAACAGATGTGGACAGATTTGGCGTCGGGCCTGGGGATGGAGGTTTGGGAAGACGATCTGGTGCCAATTTTGGGGTGAGGGAGGACCAACCGAAGATGGGAAAGACGATCTACAACAATCGATTTCCTGTTCCGGTAGTGAGGAAAGCAAACGAAGGCAAAGTGTGAACTGCACCTGCGGTTCTGGAATCCAATTTTGGATGATTTTTCCTTTAACAATACATTAACGGTTAAAGCACACAACAATCTAAAAATAATTCAATACGAAACAATTGAATGTTTACCTGAAAGAATAAAAAAGTTGATCGTGAGAGATGAATCCACCACAATTTGCTAGTGAGAGATGGGTTGATCGTGAGAGATGAATCCACCACATATATATATATATATATATAGTAGAAAGTAAAGTGTAGTTACGTGTTGCTTGATCGAGAAGTTATTCGAATCTTTTACGCTAGTGTACGATGGAAGATTCGTTAAAATATATATTTATTAATTCGATATTATCTCATTTGAGATCCGT
Source organism: Fagopyrum homotropicum (assembly GCA_033239125.1). NCBI lineage: Eukaryota > Viridiplantae > Streptophyta > Magnoliopsida > Caryophyllales > Polygonaceae > Fagopyrum > Fagopyrum homotropicum. Next base: position 152,341,292 of record BSWB01000001.1, on the reverse strand, counting down.
AGCTTTTATAAGAAGTCTTAGTTATAGATTTTACAAAAACAAACAAATTGAACTTTTTTTAAGCCAACCAATGCAATTAAAATAAATTAAAATTTTAATAACAATAAGTTCAACTAAAACCAGATTTAAAAACAAAAAAAAAAACATATTGTATATGGAAATTGAAACTCATCGTTTAAATTTATTTATTTTAAAAGGAGATTTTTATTAATTCAAAGAGATTTTTATTAATTCAGAGATTAAAATTTGGATGTATATCTAAACAGCTTACAAATTCATATAGAAACTTCTGAACTCTAAACAGCTTACAAATTTATGAATATTTTTGCTATTTTAAAGGGAGATATCTTCAACAAATAATGGTAAATCTTCTAATTATTTAACTTTTAATAAGATTTTGGTTAAAATATAGTTACAGAATAATGTTTATCAATTTTTTAGTATATTTATTTTTAGAAAAAATTTGAATGGCAGTTTAGTAAATATTTCACAAAAAATCCTATGTGGCATTACTCGTTGAATGACACATGGCGCTAGCGTCCTTAGTTTTAGTAAGTAATATAGATTATTATTTTAATAATAAAAGATTTTATGGTTTAAAAAATAGTGTAAAAAATAAAGATTTATTGGTTTTAATTGTGGGAGCTCAATTTCAAAAATCCTGCGTCCACAGCGCGCCAAGTCATCAACCCGTGCTGTGTTTTAGTAAGTACTAGTTTTAATACCCGTGCCCTGCACGGGTTAGACGATAATTGTGTGTAAACAAAATGTATGATAACACTATGTTGAGAATTGTCTTAATTGTTATGTGATACTTGTTGTAAGATTGTATTTTTCACATTATGAATGTAAGTCAAGCAAGAATTCAAATCCTGCAATAACAATCGGGAAAGAGGATTTCAGGACAATATCCTTTGAGATACTCGAATGCCGAGTTAGTATCAATCCTAGAAAAAATTCGGGTTTTATTATATAAGATAGATAAGAAGTCATGTGTAAAACATATACAACAAAAAAGAAGGGTAAAACAAATCATTAGATTTAAATTAACAATATTAAATAATAATATATTAAAATGTAAATGAAAGAAGTTTATATAATATAAGTAGCATGTCTGAGTCAAAATTTACAATATCAAATAGTTAAATTTAAATAGTGAATTATATAACCATTAATAAGACTAATAACATATGTCAAGTTACTAAAATGATAAATTTTACTAAATATTTTTTTCAAAAAAATTCAAAATAATAACAACTACCAATTAAACTCAAAATAATACAAACTTTATAAATTATAGAAAATGATACATACTATTTCAGGAGTTTTTTTTTCTGATTTTTTAAATACTTTTTGTATTATTTTTTTCTAAAAAATAAATTAATATGTAAAAAGTCATAAATTAAGTAAAATAGTTTTAATATAAAAAAAATTTGAAACATTTTTCTGATTTTTTAATTACTTTTGTGTAAATGACAAAAGCTTTTTTAAAAAAATGTTTGATTTATGAATTTAACGTTTTTGGGAATTTTTTTTTTTGATTTTTTCCATATCTTTTTTAATATGAAATTATGAGTTTTTAACTTTTTATACAAATTATTTTAAAAATTTCTGAAATTGTTTTCAAAAAAATAATAAAATCGAAAATGAAAAAACACTTATTCTAAAAATACGAACTCTTTTAATTGTAAAAAGAAATTATTCTAAAAAAACGAAAAAATATTTTTGTTAATCGTTTAAATAAATTATTTTAGAAAAAATAGTTTATAAGTTTAGAAAAAAATGAAGTTCAATTGAAAATTAAAAATATAAAAAATATATTAAGATCTTTAAAATTTTATATAAAAAAATAAAGGTTTATCAGTTCAATTGATCCCAAAAAAGAAAACCCTAGGGCGTGTGGCGATTGGCGGCGGTTAGCGACTGTTTTCTTCCCCGATCTGCTTTGCCTCCCTCCTCACAGTGAGGGCTAGGAGTTGTACCACCGGAGTGTGGTTAGGAACGAGGCATATAGGACAATGGAAAAAGGAAAAGGAAAGATTCATCTTACTGACGATGAGTGCATCATTGTGAGTACGGAGGAGAGGAGTACTGAGACAACGACGGCTGCTTCTTCGGTACTGATGGGAACTGTTCTCACGCAACGACCTTTTAATTCCTATGCATTGCAGGCAACTATGAAAGGAGCGTGGAGACTACCAAAGGGATTTGTCTTCAGGGAGTTAAAGCAAAATCTTTTCATCTTCCAGTTTGCGACAGTTACAGACAAGGAAAAGGTGATGCAGGATGGACCGTGGAATTTTGACAAATCCCTCCTGGTATTGAAGGAACCAGGTAATATTCAGCCCTCCAAGTTGGAGTTCACTAAGATCCCGATCTGGATAAGAATCCAAGATCTCCCATTGGGTATGGCGTCCATCCCTCTAGGCAAAGAAATAGGTGAGGCCATGGGAGGTTTTTTGGCATTCGATGGAGAATTCTCTCAAGGAATTGGTAGCGAAATGCGGATCCGGGTTTCTTTGGATATTCAGAAACCACTGCGCAGGGGAATCCTCTTGACAGTTCAGAATCAAAGAATATGGGCTCCGGTAAGATACGAAAAACTACCAAACTTTTGTTACACATGTGGGAGATTGGGCCACGTTGAGGGGGAGTGTCAGGATGAAGAAGCAAAAGCTTTTCAGAATGAATATGGAGATGAATTGAGGGTCACTCCTGTACGCACTATACGAGACAAGAAGGCTACAGCGTGGGCCCACAAGGAGGAGACAGAAACAAAGACTGCAGCAGAAACACAAATAGGAAACAAACCCCCAGAAGGCACTGAAATCAGAGCTCTTCGAAGCCTTGAACGTTTTCTGGAGGATAGCAGTGATAATGAGTCTCACATGATGATGGAAGAAGAAGAGACTGAACTGAATAGAGAAATACAAAATTTTCAGATAAGCCATCAAGAGAATGATATCCCCATAGCAAATGAAAACACAAAAGAAAAGGAGCAGACAGGCACTCTACCACAGCAGCAGAAGGGACTTGTACTAGCACCAGGCAAAAAATGGAAGAAGATAGCAAGGGAGATTACGAGTGGAAAGCCTGCTGGAAAATTTCAGGGAGAAGCTAAGGGGAAAAGGAAGGAAAGGGAGGTAGAGAACTTAACCGAAGTACAAAATGAAGGAGATCCGAAAAGAGCTCGAGTGGAGGAGGTGAATTCCACAACGGCGGGGGAGACAGGGGTTCTCTCCTGCCAGAATCAATGAGTGCCATCAGTTTTAACTGCCGGGGATTGGGCAAAGGCTCGGCAGTTAATAGACTAGCAACACTAGTCAGAGAGATGGAGCCCGACTTGCTTTTTTTGAGTGAAACCAAGAGTAACCGAAGTAGAATGGAGAAGATACGTGTGAGACTACAGTATGATGGATGTTTTACGGTGGATAGCATTGGAACCGCGGGTGGGTTGTGCTTGATGTGGCGCGAGGGGATCCGTGTAAATGTTGAATCATATACACAACACCATATTGATGCAAAAGTCAATGATTGGAGATTCACGGGCATCTATGGCTGGTATAGGGCAAATGAAAGGAGATTAACCAATGAGCTCCTTAAGAGAATCAAGGAAGATGTTTGCGAACAGTGGGTGGTGATGGGGGACTTCAATCAGGTTCTGTCGTCGGCGGACAAGGCCGGGGGTAATCCTGCTTCCTTCCAAAATATTGCTAGCTTCAGGGAAGTCATTGAGGATTGTGGTTTGAGGGAAATCAGGTTTGAAGGTCCGAGATTCACATGGGACAATGGACAACTGGGAGAAAATTTCATCCAGGAAAGGATTGATTTGGGCTTTGCAAATGATGACTGGCTAAATCGGTTCCTACTTGCTAGGGTCCAACATCTTGCCAGGATTAACTCAGACCATATTCCAATCTTCTTGGTGCTGCATGGTGGAGAAGACCGTGTGCCTAGATGGATGAAAAAACCGTTCCGGATGGAGGCGCTGTGGCTGAATGAGGAAGGAGGTGAAGTCATTATACAAAACGCATGGGAAAATCCTGGATCTTCTAGAGTGGAGCCTGGAATAATGAACAAATTGGATAGGTGTGGGGAGGAACTGCGAGAATGGGGCAATTCCACCTGCGGAAACATTGGCTACCAACTGAAACAAATCCGAAAGGAATTGCGAGCCATTCAGAGGAAAGGTACGGATGGAGAATCAGTGAAACGAAGGAGACAACTCGAGATTGAAGAACGGGAACTGAGCAGAAAAGAGGAAATTATTTGGTATCAAAGAGCCAAGGCAAATGAAATGAGGTGGGGAGACAGAAATACGGCTTATTTTCACCGAAAGGCTTGCGGTAGGAGGAAACGAAACAAGATATCAAAGCTAACAGATGGAGAGGGAGTGACATGGCGCTCAACGGTAGGAAAGATGAAGGTTGCGGTGGATTACTTCTCAGACCTATTTACTGCTGGACGAGACTTGACGGATATTGGTTTGACCCATTCTGTGCCTGGTGTGACCGTTGAGGAGAATGTCGAACTAATGCGACCTTGTTCACGGGAAGAAGTGCAGGAGGCTCTTTTTTCCATGCATCCGACCAAATCACCGGGTCCGGATGGCATTCCGGCCATGTTTTTTCAGAAACACTGGAGTGTGGTGGGAGACGACATTTTAAAGCTCTGTATTGGCCTTCTCGAGGGGAATGACTTCCCGGAAAGGTTTAATCATACTTTTCTTGCGCTCATTCCTAAAGTTAATGCCCCGTGTTCTATGAAGGATCTTAGACCTATAAGTTTATGTAATGTAATTTACAAAATTTTCTCTAAGATCTTGACTAACAGGCTTAAAAACTGCTTGGGCAAGTTGATATCCATTAATCAGAGTGCCTTTGTCCCTGGAAGGCTTATCACCGATAATGTTCTCGCAGCGTTTGAACTATTTCATTTCATGAAGACTAGAGAGGGTGGGCAAGAATGGCTTGCACTCAAACTTGATATGGCTAAAGCGTACGACCGGATCGAGTGGCGCTTTCTCGAGTCCTCCATGCATGCTATGGGTTTTTCGGTGGAATGGATAAGGGTAATAATGAAGTGTGTTTCCACAGTGTCATTCTCGGTTTTGATTGACGGATTTCCATCCAACGAATTTACCCCTACTAGGGGTATTAGACAAGGTGACCCTCTATCACCTTTTCTCTTCTTAATTTGTGCGGAAGGGCTTTCGACTATGATACGAAACAGCGAGGCTGTGGGCAAATTCTGTGGTATCCAAATTGCACGTAATGCTTCGAGGGTTTCTCACCTTCTTTTTGCGGATGATAGTGTGATTTTTGCTAAGGCTACTGTTGAACAATGTACCGAAATTAGACACATCCTTCATGAGTATGAAGTGGCCTCGGGACAACAAGTTAACCTTGCAAAGTCTGAATTGTCGTTTAGTAAAAATGTGGGTCAGAATAGGAGAGCGGAGGTCCAAGGAATTCTGGGTATAAAGGAAGTGGGGGCCCATGCGAAGTATTTAGGTCTCCCTACTATGATCGGTAGATCAAAGAAAGCGATCTTTGCTAATGTTAAAGAACGAGTGTGGAAGAAACTGAAGGGTTGGAAGGAATCATCTCTTAGTAGAGCGGGAAAGGAGGTGCTGTTAAAGGCCATCATACAAGCAATACCACAGTACACTATGGCTTGTTTTGAGATGACTGATGAAGTATGCAATGACATTGAAACACTAATGAATAGGTTTTGGTGGGGAAACAGTGATAACACTAATAAGATACACTGGATGTCGTGGAAGCGTATGTGTATATCCAAGGAGGAAGGAGGAATGGGGTTTCGAGAACTAAAGGCTTTTAATCTGGCGCTTTTAGCAAAGCAAGGTTGGAGAATTGTGACTGACCCGGATTCCCTCATTGCAAAACTACTAAAGGCCAGGTACTTTCCTAGAACTTCTTTTTTGAAGGCGGGTTCAGGTTATCGACCGAGTTATACGTGGAGAAGCCTACTAAAAGGTCGGGATATTTTGGAAGCCGGTTTATGTCGTTCGGTTGGTAATGGATCCGAAATTATGGCTTGGAAGGACGCTTGGATCCCTCGCCCTTTCTCCTTCAAACCGCTTCTTATACCGGAGGGAGTGGATCTGGATATGAGAGTAATAGACCTCATCGACTGGTCTACTGGTGATTGGCGCAGGGAATTGGTGGCTGAATTGTTCCCTTTATGTGATGCTCAGACAATTTTGAAGATTACCCTAATATCACATGAGGTGAAGGATGAGTTCTTCTGGTATCATACGACAAATGGGGTATACACTGTCAAATCGGGTTATTACTGGGCTCGAAATGTTCGCATGAGGGAGGTCAGCACTGGAACAAGTTCTTCGCCGGGTCCATATAAATGTTTCTGGAAGAAGGTATGGAGAACAAAGGTAACACCGTCTATTCGAAACTTTGCATGGCGGGCTTGTAGAGGTCTTCTTCCATGTTTGAAGAATCTTGCAAGGCGTGGGGTTTGCGTCAACATCTCTTGCTGTGTTTGTGGGGAGGAAGAGACTCAACTTCATACTTTACTACACTGCAGGGGTAACAAGCAGGTATGGAAGGAGTTCCCGATTATTGCTAATGCGGGAATCAATTCTCACGAGGTGAGGGATTGGGCATGGGAGGTGGACTATCGATTGCCCCACGATGGCCTGAAGATATGGATGGAGGTAACATGGGGGTTATGGAGAAGACGAAATATACGGATCTTTGAAGATAGGACGGTACCGGCGGAGGAGTTGTTGGCAGAAATCCATGGAAGGCTACGGAACACTGAGAGGGTTGGCCTGGTTGTGGAAGGTGAGCACTCTGTTCCGTCCAGAAGAGAGGGTTGGACTTCACCCATGGCAGGTGTGATTAAAATCAACTGTGATGCTTCAGTCCGCATTGATGGGAGTGGGGTATCGGATTTGTGGCTAGAAACGCCATGGGCACTTTACTTCTGGCGGGCTCCAAACGTATTGCGAACCACTGCTCGGTGTCTATCGCGGAAGGGTATGCTATTCTATGGGCTGTTCAGATTGCTGTGGAGAACGGATGGACTAATATCATATGTGAATCGGATGCTCGAAATGTTATTACCATTATTGCGAGTGATGCGGTGGTAAGGGGGACCCTGGGTGACTTGATTAAGGTAACAAAGTGGAGCGCTCAAGCTTTGGATAGCTGTAAGTGGAAGTTTACGCCTAGGCTTTGTAATAAGCCAGCACACTGGTTGGCTTCCATCTTTCCTAATGTACCTCTACTGCTCTTTGAGAATGATGTAATTCCTGAACACTTGAACCTCTTGCTTCATGAGGATAATGACAATAAATGAGTATGATGCTTTCAAAAAAAAAAAAAAAATATAAGTATACAAAACAAAATTAAATTTAAAATAAAGTTTATAAGTTTAAGAAAGTATAAAGTTCAATTATAAATTAGAAAATATCAGTTGACAAAATATTAATATCTTTAAAATTAGATTGCAATCTAAGCTACAAATAATTAATGATGTGGATTCATCAATAATTAAAAATATAAAAAATATATTAAGATCTTTAATATTTTTGTTAATCGTTTAAATAAATTATTGGTTAGTAAAATATTTAAAATAATTCATAAATTAAATATTTAAAATTATTTGTTTAACATAGTGGGACCGGGATCAACAAAAAATTGACACGTGTTAATTTAATGGTGTGGATTCATCAGACTGTGCCATGTGTAAATTCACGGGCTGCTTTAGTATATAGATAGATAATAGATTTGGTTTCTATAAAATTATTATTTTAATAATAAAATATTTTATGGTTTAAAAAATAGTGTAAAAAATAAAGATTTACTGGCTTTAATTGTGAGAGCTCAATTTCAAAAATCCTGCGTCCACAGCGCGCCACTTCATCAACCCGTGCTGTGTTTTAGTAAGTATAATAGATTCTACTAATTAATTATATATTAAAAATATTTATAATTAGATTAAGTTATCTTGAAAAAACAAAACAAAAAGGAAATGGATTAGGATAAAAATAACAAACGTTAAATTCATTTGAAAAAAAATAAAAAACAAAATAAATTACACCGTAACAATAAAACTAAAAGAATTTGTTAGTATATGATTGTTGGTAAAATTAAAGGCAAAAACTTAGTAAAAGTTTAAAAATTATTCTTGTAAAAATATTTATTTAAATATTTTATTAAAATTTTAGAATCAATTTGCAAATTATATTAATATTTAAAAGTCACTTTTTAAAATAAATTTTTGGAACTTCGATAAACGTGACGTTGATACGTGGCAAAAAGAAGTTTTTGCTTTAATATATATAAGATTCAAACAAATTGTTTAACTATAATTGTTGGGGTTCTTTGGATCGTGATTTATGAAGGATAATTAGATGCATATAGCACAAATGCAAATATAACCGAACATTTAATTATAGGATTGGATTGACATGTGTAATTAACAATATCAATTCATTGTTCCTATGAGATATGTGTTGATGAGTGAATCTGATCTATTCGGATACGAACAACGGAGAACAAAATCAGAAGCAAACAAACTCAAGATCTATGGGATAGGCGGTGACATGATTGATCCGTGGGGATGTATGGTTGGTGATTTGGATCGGTAGATGGACATGTCAATGTCAAACCCCTTGAAACAACTTACACGTCCAAGAATGATCAAGAAACTCTTCCGCTTCAATCTCACATGACAAAGGAACTAGTCTAAGAAGTTCGAGAATGAGACTTGTGATCAATTGAGAGCATCAACTCATATAATCAAAACTGACACAACACAAAGCAATCCAAGTTATAGGACGAACGAGACTTCACTCGCTCACTTTTCATAAAAAAAAGAAAAGAAAGTAACACAACATGTTTAGCTTCAAAATTGGATTCAATCAAAAGTGATCGTCAATCACGTCAAAATGATGTCTTATAGAAATGTTCAGGGCCGAAAAATAAGTGTTAGAACTCTCTCCAATCGGACCTAAAATAACTTGAAACACTAAAAATTTGATGATGCATGTAATGCACAAGGTTCAACACGAGTAAATCATATACTATTATAATACACAAGGCAACAATTGGGTCAACGTCATAGTGAATCATGCATGCAGTACATATGTTCTCATAGCGACCAAGGTTCATCTCGTGTAGTGATTGTGGATTCATACAAGGATATTGAGTAGACGGTTGATGTATCAGACTCGACCCTATCTTTTGTAGCATGTACTCCCATCCGTGTCGCAACTAATTCGGTAAGCTACGTGTCCGGTGCACGGAGAACTGCCTTCGGTCCCCCAAACTGACTTACTCGTGGCAACCTTCCGACCGCCCAACGACCTATAACGCTAGTCACTACTCCCACTGGGGCTAAGAAGTAAGCCCCGCAACCCAAAGCGGCGAAGAACAAATAGAATTTACTACAAAAGCCGGCAAACGGGGGTATTCTTGCGTTTGAGAACTTAGTAATAGAGAAGGTAATAGCCGAAATAGGATTCGTTTTGGCTAGAGTGCCCAAATCCGCCATATATTTGACAAGTGCAACAATTGGGTATATGCACGAGTGAATCATGCATACAGTGACGTGTAATGCACAAGCATTACCGGTCCGTGCTATGATGTCTATTGTTCTTGTAGTTATCGGTTCATGCATTCAACGTTGTTATATGTGTTATACTTGTCGTGTCGGTCTAATCATTATCCTCGTCGACAATTCTTGACTCTTAATGCTCCAAAATTTCTATACTCGTTCATGATTTATTATATACACGTACTTTCTCCTTCATCTATGACGGTTTCAATTTACGAGGACGACATCGACACAAGTAAAATTATTTACGAGGACGACAACAAGAGTAAATAAAACTAGGACTGATAATATGATAATCTTGTAACTTATTATGGTAGTAAATACTTTTTATTGTAAAAGGTAACCATACATATACCTATCCTAAAATATAATCTATTTAATTAGTATGCAACAATAGTATTGAATCGTGAGTGTCGAATTCGTTGAATCTTCGACAATTCTCGAATATTATTTTTATTTTTTTTAGCGGAAGTTATATTCTCTTATATATATATATACACACACACAGTCCGGTTTCGGATAGAACTATTTTTACGGCGAGAAATGAGAACATTTAAGAGACATCGGAATAATAGATGAGCATTCTTGATTGAATTAGAAAATTAATCTTATTAAGGTAAGATGTTATTAAGATACAACCATCATAATAAAATCATGGCATGTTCATTAATGTATTTGATAACTATCTCTTTCCATAAGGAAATAAAATATCATTTGTCCTTACGTCTCTTAATTTACAGGTCGACCACAATCATTCATACGGAAACTACGAGAACATGTTATTTTCAATGAAAAATATTTTTGAGAGAAAAGGGGAAGTAGGCTAATTATGTATTAATGTAGATTAACTAGTCTCTTTTGTAAAAATGTAGATAAAGTAGGCCCCTAGTAATTTTATGATAAAGATTAATTTCCAAATAAATTGATACCCCTGTTGGAAATAAAAAATGTTGAGGTGGCAGTTTTTTAAATAAATATGTTTATTTAACATGGCCCCCCTACAAATCAGGATGCTGTTAGGATAACAAATATACTTTCTTTGTAAACGTGATCCCAGAATCACGAAATTCCCCATTTCTGAAGCCATAACCACCATTTCTACAGAGTTATTCGTTTACCGTCAAAAACATTTTCTCTATTTTTTTTGCGATTACTGCCGATTTATTTCGTTTTGATGATCTGTTTCTTCAATTTGCTCTGCGTAATTTATGTATATTGTTAATATTATGTATTTCGTATATTTATATGTCGGTGATTTTTTATGTGCTGAGTGTTGGTAATGATGAAGGGGACGAACATAATTTTATGTCTATATGTGTACATAAGTTTGTATATGTTTAAGTTTAAACCACTGTCGTTGAGAAGGTACTGTGATATGCCTACGTATTTTATGTATCTGCTAATATTATGTAGTTGTTAAATTTATGTGGCGTTGATTTTTATGTGCTGAGTGTCAGTAATGATGAAGGTGACGAACATAATCTTATGTGTGTATGTGTACATAAGTTCGGTTTATGTATCTGCTTAAAATTATGTAGTTGTTAAATTTATGTGTTGTTGATTTTTATGTGCTGAGTGTCGGTAATGATGAAGGTGACGAACATAAATGGCTAATTTCAAAATTATGTACATAATCTTTTATGTACATAAGTTCGGTTTATGTATCTGCTTAAAATTATGTACATAATCTTTCATCACTGTTGATTCGAATACATAAATTTCACAGAAATGGATAATTTCAAAATTAAGGCCATGTAGTTAAAGATCAACAATGGCGGTTTTGAGTATGAATTTTAGGGAAAACGTTCATCAACTGTTTTCGGTTTGAACCAAAATCGAAGCCATTAAAATGGTATATTGTTGAGAGAATTTGGAATACTTACAAGGAATGATTGTTGTTACACAAAGAATAGATCAGACAGGAGGTTGAAGACGGTCGAAGTTCACGATTTGAAGATGGAGGTTGCGAATGGAGAATCTCACGATCCAATGGAGGTTCCGAATGACGCTTAATTTTTGGATGAAATGTTTAGGAAAGAAGACGAACCGAAGATACCGTATCATGCTGTTGCCGTTTTTTTGATTTAATATATCTTTAACTTTTAGACAGTTATTATGCTACATTACTAATTTGCCCTTAAATAGCTACCTTATTACCCATGATTTATAATTTCTTTTAACTTTATTTTTTGGAAGAAAAATAGAGGGGCTTATTTTGTATCATGGATACAAAAAGGGCCCTTCTACACCAATTTTCTCAATATTTTTTCACACGTTTTTATAACTCTTTGTCATGATTTGTTAGTCATGCTCGTGTATGTATAAGATTATTACTCGTTAAAGCGCCCGTGTACATATTAGACATGAACTTAAGGTTAATATACTCGTGTATATCAATGGAAATGCTTCTTTATTATTTTTGTATTTTTTATTTCGTATGAAATATGTTAAACAAAAATTCATGAACTATTGATCATCATATAAACATGAACCACTCGTGCTCATTATGAAACACCAATAACATCGTTTTAGTGTGTTAGTTGAGTTTCGTGCTTTTATTTCATGTAGTCGTATTTAGGGTTGTTACATGAGACAAGTTACTCGAGCTCGGCTCGTCAAAAGCTCGGCTTATTTATAAACGAGCCGAGCTTGAACATGTCATTGACTCGTCCAGGTAAAGCTCGGCTCGTTCAACTAAAATAACACTATTAGAACATTATTTTAGGCGAGTTACTCGGACTCGCTCGGGCTCAGCTTGTCAAAATCTCGGCTCGGACTTCACTCATTTATAAACGAGTCGAGCTTGAGCATGCTAAGACTCGGCTCGTTCGGCTTGTAAAACACCCATAGGCGTGTTAGTTTTACTCAATTTCGTTCATTTTACAAGTATCTTAATCGCGTTACTATGATACTAAGTGCTCGTTATGAAACACCCTAAATGAAATGAACGTAACATTCATGTATATTATGATCTATAACGTTCATAATATACATGAACTTAACGTTCATAATATACATGAATAAACAACCATTAGTATACTCTTTGACCATAATGTTCATAATATACATGAACTTAACGTTCGTAATATACATGAATAACCAATCATTAGTATACTCTTTGACCATAAGTTCATAAAATACATGAACTTAACGTTCATAATATACATGAGTTTAACGTTCATAATATACATGAATTACCAACCATTAGTATACTCTTTGACCATAATTTTCATAATTTACATGAACTTAACGTTCATAATATACATGAAATATCAATCATTAGTATACTCCTTTGACCATAATGTTCATAATATACGTGAACTTAACGTTTATGTATATTACGATCTATAAAAACTACCAACCATGAATATACTCTTTGACCATAATGTTCATACAAACTATTTTCATTAAAAAAAATCTTTTTCAATCATACTAAATTAAATTGTGTTGACACGGATGAAAACCAATGAAAAACGCGAATGAAAATCAATAAAGAACACGATTACAATCAGTGCATTAAAGTGCATATGTCGAAATATCATTTGCACGAGCATGATAAACAAAGGAAAAAAATTCCTATATACTGACAAGATATATTGAACTGAATAGCATGAGTAGTAAACAATCGTATTTATGAAGGGAAAAACCTTTTTTTGGTTCATATTGCCAATGATGTTTTCCGGTAACACGATTGCCTAAGCTTTGGATGTATGAATAAATGTTCAATCAATTTTGGTAACGATTGCCGTAAATTTTCAATTATTCAAAAGACATATGATATTTCAATTATGGAATCTATTAACACGACATATATATACACTATTAAAATTCAATCATAACCATCGATATATTTTAATCCAACGTCTCTTAAAGGTTATCGTTCCTCTCCGTAAATTTGTTTCTCACCCGGACCGATATGACACCTTCTTGTGTATCATGAGAACAATCTTAGACCGTCGGAAGGTGAGTATTAAGAGTCGAGATTTAGGATATATATCATAATAATAATAATAATAACTACGAATAATCCATTCAACCAACAATAACTACGAATAATACATTAAACGATATGACACCTTCGTAACAAAACTAATAATTACTACGAATAATATTTAAACAATAAGGCATGTTCTCATGATTACATGATAAGGTCTGTTCTCATATAATCTATATATATATATATATATATATATATATATATGGTTAAATTCTAGTGAAAACCTTTCTTACGGTAAGGAGTGAGAACATTTTTAAAAGCGTTGTATCTAGGGATATGTGATTGAGATTTATTGACCACAATAACCTACAATAATTGTGGAACACTAAATTAAACGAAAAGTAAATTTAAAAATAAAAAATAGACATTTTAGGGGGAGAAAAAACTATAAAATCTTCTTATAAGGAAGTTTAACCAAAATTGAAGGTTTATTTTCCCATTTATTTAATTTGTACAATCTTTTACATTTACTTAATTTTTAAAATATGTTTCATTTGGTTCATTGTAGCAATAACTTGTTCAACTAAATTGAACACGGATGTGCATGAACACGGACGGACCGGCTCGGGGTCATTCAAGTTTAATTCAAAGTGACGAGTGATGAAATAAGACGATGGTCAAAATTGATAGTTAAACAAAAATAGTAGTATTTGTGTTAGACTAATTAGGAATAAATTAGTGAAGATATTATTTGATTTCTATTACCATAATATTAATTCTAATCTTAGCCGTTGTTTCATTTTCAACGTTTGAGATAAGTTCTCGCTCCTTACCGTAATAAAGGTTCTCACCGGAACATAACCATATATATGATACAAGATCATGTAAGAACGTGTTTTAAGGTAATAAATAAGAACACAAATGTATCGGCGGATCAATGAACATATGACTTAAATTTAGCGCCTAAATAAGACAACGTTCTATTGTAATTTATTACAGTCTCGTGCATATGATAACAATAATACACAAAATATGTTTATACGGAAACAAATTTCTTATGCTCTAATTAATGGTGTATGGATAATAAGTTTCATTGTGTGATCCATAACCGAAGTTTGATTATCCGTGTTTCCAATTGCCGGTATTTGCATTCGTGCTTCAAAAGAAGATTTTTTTTCTTTATAGATACATTATTTGTGCATGTTTATTCTAAACACGTTCTTGAACTGAAGTTGTATTTTATGATTCAAATCGTGCATATATATGAAAATTCTTGCTTTTATATATAGTCATGCTTGTATTGTGTATAGTGAAATCATGCAAATTGGTTTCTTAAAACTGAAAAAGCATTGCCAGAACGGGAAGAATAAAGGAGGTAACAAATTGTTATTGAAAATATTCGTGAAATAGGGCCCTTTTTGTTTAGTGTAGATTAACTAGACCCCTAACAAAATCAAATTAAAAAATAAAGATAAATAGAGAATTAACACTATAATTAAAATAGAGGTTAGGTAATTAATTGATTTTCGAATTAAAAAAATGGCAAAAAAAATTGAAACGGTTTTGAAAAAAATGAAAGCCGTAAACAAAAGATTCTCGAAATCTTTTCATAGCAGGTACTTCTATAAATTACAAATAGTATCCCGTATTCCAAACCAAATACACTATACTCTCTCTCTCCAACTCCATTGAAGGCGATTGAAGGTATCTTCGTTGAGCGTCGTCTTCTTCGTCTTGCAATCGTCGTTTCCTGGCGCTAATCTTCATCGACTGTTGTTTAATTATAACAGGTAAGTATTCAATCTCATCTTTCCGGTTTATTCGCGGTGAAATCCCCAACATTGAAAACTTCTCAACCTAGTTCTTAACAATGGAGAAGAAAACATTCCAACTGCATTCAATGGACGTTATTTTGTTTTGAATACATCAATGTATCACAGTATACAAACACATCGTACACAAACTAGGTTATGTATAGCTCTGTTATGCACATTAAATTTTAATGTTTTAATTATGTATATTTTTAGGGCTGTGTAAAATCGGACCGGACCGTACCGGTTCCGGTCCGGTCTACGGTCCAAGTTTTTTTGAAAATCCGGGTTACGGTCCGGTCTGGTTTTTTAACCGTATAAAACCGTAACCCGGGTTGGCCGAAACTACGAATTTCCGGTCCGGTCCGGTCTAGTTCGGTCCGATCCGGTCCATTCCGGTCCGGTTTTTTACCGAAAAACCTCACTAAAATTGCACAATTAAGATACAAACCGGTCCAATCCGGTCCGGTCTGCAATATTCAAAATTGCACAATTTATGTACAAACCGGTCCGGACCGGACCGTTACGGTCTGGTCCCGGTCCGGTCTACGGTCCAAGGTTTTCTTAATTTACGGTCCACCGGTCCGGTCTGGACCGTTGCACAACCCTATATATTTTAATGTTTTAATTATGTATAACTCTGTTATGTACACCAACTATATGTACATAAACTATCTTATGTTTTTGTACACAATATACAAACACATCGTACAAAACTAGGTTATGTTTGTGTACATACTGTACACAATATAAGTTATGTCTGTGTACATATCCTATATAAACTATGTTATGTTTGTGCACACATTATACACATATATCGTACATATAAAAATGTGACTAAAACTATTTATTTACAGGCTACAAATGAGATTATTATGCGCATGTGAAAAGGCATAGTCGAGAACCCCGACCGATTCAGCAACATTTCCATCCTTTACTCAGTTTGGTAAAGGCCATATAACAGTACGAAATTTGCCAAGTATGTTGATATGAATAAAGACGTGCCAAATTTCAATCAAAATAATGAAGAACGGAACAACGGAGGGTATGGATTATCATTTTTTAGCAAAAATGGACGTTCAAATCAGAGTCCACGAATGATGGATAATGTTAACATTTGCTTTCTATTTTAACGGTTTTTGATAATTATTATCATTCTTAATTAGATAAATAAATAAAGATAAGTATGAGAGAGAAATATTATGATTATTGAGTATCTTTATTTCTATTTTTGATACATTTTTTATGAAAATATGCAAGGGTCTAATTTGTCAACATATAAACAAAAGTGCCTAGTTTATACACCTTGATACATAAACTGCATACTTAGGGTCCGTGTGGAAGCCCCGAGCTTATTGTACATGAAGCTGAAGTTGAAGCTTATTATAGCTGAAGCTGAAGATGAAGCTGAGTGAGTAACTGAAATAAGTAGCTGATTGACCTAGCTGATTTTTGAGATAAGTTTGTTGAGCGTTTGAGAAGTAAAAGCTTATGGAAGCTGATATAAACGTAAAATTACAAAAATGGACATGATTTCATTTATGATTAATTTCAATTAAATTTGAAAAAATGATAACATTTATTTATTTATTTAACCACACACTTTCTTTTGTGTTACAAAAATATGTAACGGTGATAATTAATTAATTTAGTATAACATTTTTTGAACAATTTTTTTATAATTATATTAAATGTGATAAATAAATTTAAAACTCAATATTTAATTGTCATATAAAGTGAGAAAAGATATATTTTATCTTAACAAAACTTAGTTATGGATAATTTTATAAAGTTTTGCAATTTTTGGGCTATGACTAAAACTATAACTTCTAATAAATTATATGTCCGAAATTATTTAAATTAGATACCATATATATTATATTCTTATATATATAAGGTTAGTGTATATTATATTAGGAGGGTTAATTTTAGGAAGTATTTTCCTTCATCTCCCATCAGTTACCATAATCTGCCTTTTAGAAGCTTATAGATTTTGGAAATTATCAGCTATCATAAGCTACCATCATCTTTTTTCATCTTCACTCCCAAACCCCACAAATTTAAAATTTTCATCTCCATCAGCTACCTTCATCTCCATAAGCTAGTAAAATAGGGCTCCCAAACGGACCCTTAACCAACTCATCCTATGTTATTTGTGTGTACTTAATTTGGCAATAGATACATTTACTTCTTGACGTTATGATAATTTAGGGTTTTACTATGCAAAATGCGATAACCAAACATGAAATCGCTTTATTACTATTTGATCTTTTAGGTGTTCATGACCAAATGTGAAAGCCGAATTACTCATATTTTTCATATTTTGTAAAATGCGAAAGCCAAACAAAAGTGTCTTCCTCATAACACAATTTATACTCTATTTGGATTGATTATAATCGATTGAGATTTGATATGTTTGTTGTAGTGATTTTGGTGTTGAAACTCTATTATTATCTTTGATACAAACAAACTTAATTGCTTGCGATATTACCGATTTTGGTCAAACAACGAAAAATCTTTTCTTCTCCCTTAATTGTTACGAAATTGTGTATTTGTCACCTTATGTCAATCCTTCGATCGGTCTCCAACAGCATATCGAGCTGTGTGTTTTCTTTCTTTGTGATTATTGATCTTTGCTTTCCTTTTCTTTGTTTTCACATTTGATCATGATCTCTTTGCTTTTTTCTTATGTTT
The DNA here is from genome assembly GCA_033239125.1 of Fagopyrum homotropicum. Classification (NCBI taxonomy): domain Eukaryota; kingdom Viridiplantae; phylum Streptophyta; class Magnoliopsida; order Caryophyllales; family Polygonaceae; genus Fagopyrum; species Fagopyrum homotropicum. The sequence goes on along the minus strand of BSWB01000001.1, from coordinate 152,323,244 downwards.
TATTTTTGTTTTAGTTTATCCAAGTTTTATGATTAATCTTTCAAATCATTACACTATTTTCCCAACATTCGATCCTGACCCCTTTTTTACAATCTGAGTATTGTAATTTATTTGCGAGTTCTGAGTCTCAAGTTTCAACTCTCGTCACACGTGAACAAGAATTGCACGATCATGCGATACCTTAGTACACAATCTTGCTAGCTTGGTTTGCTAGCGCGTGATTGTGTACTACCTTGAATTTACTAAATCACGATAATGCACTGACATATAAAACGTACAATTAATCCTACCAATCTCATAGTTCAATAGGTGCAAGATTGTACACACGACAAGACACCTCAAGCCCACCTGTGAGCTAGGTGTCCAAATCCAAAGCATTGATTATTTTATATCCCACGCTTATTAAATGTTCTCATTCCTTATCGGTAGAAAGGTTCTCATCGGATCATGACACTTATACACACACATGCACACGTGTCAAGGATCTGGTGGAAATCTTTCTTTTGCAATGAGTGAGAACCTCTAATAAGCATTCAATCTAATATAATCAACACTCTTAAATTGACACATGTCCCGTGTGTGTGTGTTTGTAACGCACAGTCTACACATGTATTGCATGATCGTGCACCTCACTACTTATGAGATCGTATGTTGTGGCGGCGATCGTGTGCAACTATAACGATCGTGCTTTTGTTGCACACCTGTGCACGAATGAACAACACAATCATACAACTTGTTCATATTAAATATATGTGTAAAAACGAAGTGCTATAGAGCTCTGAAGTTTAACGTCGTTAAAAGTCCATTAATCCCTCCACATTATCAATTGAACAAGTTGAACCTTTTACTTTTTATTCAATGCAAAAAATATAATTTTCAATGCGCTTTGTTATATTGTTCATAACTTGTTCGCGGTGTATTATTGTGTACGAATGAACATCGAGAAGTATAAATGAACAAGGGTGAGGTGCACGATTCATAGGCACACGAACATGCAACTTGTAGTCCAACGAGTACAAGACCGTGAGAACATGTAGTATGATCGCTCACCTTGTTAATGTGAAGTTCGTGCAATGCGATCAAGGAGCACGACCTGCAATCGTGAATTACGAGCGCACGAGTGCACCACATACCAATGCGTGGGACAAATGACGAATATGAAATTTTAAGTAACGACAATCTAATTAAAATGGCGAATATAGAATTTTAAGTAACGACAAGCTAGTTAAAAAAATAAGCTCGTTTTTGTGACCCCTTGGCCAAGTTGTACTATTTTGAAATTGAAATTTTAGCTTATCATACTATATTGATTGACCTACGTTATCTTGTAAGAATTTCTTATTGATGACCGACAATGTTAGCCACGTGGTCCGGTTCCGGTGAATTTGGGAATACTATAGAGGCCCTGTTTAGAAACCAACTTATGGGAGCGTTTGAAACTGATGGCAGTCGACGAAAAAGAACGAGGTGTATGGGATATCAAGATGATGGTAGTTGAAGGGAGCTCATGAGAGCGTTTAGTAGATGAAAAATCCACATTTCCATTAGCTCCCCAAATGTAGCTTATGGGAGTTGAAGGAAATTTTTGTCCCCAAAATTTCCCGGAAGGGCATGCGTGTTTGTTTCCCATTTCTCATATGTCATTGCTCAACCTATTTGTTTAGAAGAAGGAACTTGCCAGTAATACTACCCCAATATGGCTTTCTGCTCGGTGGACTACGTGATTCTCACATTGCTTCCCAGAATATCATTGACCTCGGCCGCTTCGCCGTCGATGAGCACAACCAGAAACAAGTCCCTTCTTTCCCCTTGGTCGCTTTTGATTTCTTAACTTGTTCTACAAGGAAAGTTGAACTCTTTCTGCATCTTTAATTTTGATTTTGATTTTTATATAGGGATTTCAAGTTATTTAGCAAAACTAGCAACCTAGATCTTAAATGTTTTCCCTGTAATATATGTAAGGTTTCATTTCATTTGTGCTTTGTCTATTTCCCTCCCTGTCATGCTATTGAAAATAGAGTCATTTAAAAAATAATAATTTTCTCAAATACGGAAAGTGGTTAGGTTGAACTATCTCCTAGAGGTAGTCCACCCTAAAACATCCTTACGGATGAGAACACGAAGTTCGGGATCGTCAGACAAACATGTGTTGGGTTTCGATATTCCCAGATGGGTCAGTCGGTCAGCAAAACAGTTGGTTTCTCTGAAAATATGTTTGATTTGGACTTCGTCAAAGAAACGGAGATACGCATGGTGTCGGAAATACTCATCTCGACCTCCGACGGGCAACTCCACAATCCTTGGAGTGCATTGATAACACAAAGGTTATCACCCTCGATTTCGATTTTTTTTTTTTATCTTTAATCTGATCGCCTCTTGTAGACCTGATTTGAGAGCATAAGCTTCAACTTTAATTACCGAGTTAAAGTTATTTTTTGTCGCATCAAGGCTAACAACCTCACCCTTGTGATTCCGAATCACAAAACCAATAGAAGTTATTCCCGAATCGAGTTTAAATTCATCAAAGTTAAGTTTATGGAAACCAGGTTTTGATTTATCCCACTTAATATTGTTTTTCTTCCTTTCAGAAGAGTTAATGTCCTTTTGATGTTGTCTTATAACGTAATCGTCTTCATCAATGATGTTAGTTTTCCACATATATATGGATTTGGTTTTTAATGAAGCTGACAACCTTATTGCAAGTTAAGTTTATAGAGTCTAAGTTATTTCCATTAGAATTGGATATAAAAGAATCAAGAGTGTTTAGGGTAAGTAGGTAGTTTATGTATCTTGGTGTATAAAGTAGGCACTTTTTGTTTTCAATTAACAAACTAGACACCCTATTTTATGTAGAAAAAGATAAATTGATAAATATTAATTGATATTGCCATAAATGTTAATATTCTATCTCCTTAAATATGTAACGGATTTGGCAAATTAAAATAATTGATAAACTAAATTATTACGTCAAATTAGGAAATAAATTATAACAGCTCCTAAAATAACTCCTCACATAAATACATCAATCTTTCATTATTCTTCTTCGTCTACCTTTCTAATCTCCATTTTTTCGATTTTAAGAAACTCGAATATCGTCAATGGAGGTTTGCTCTTTAATTATTTATTTATTTATCATAATTAAAGAAATATGTTGTTATTAATTTCGTGGTTATGTACATATGCTGATACATAATTTTTGCGACTTTCTACATAACGATTACGTTTATGTAGTACAAGTGTATGTCATTTTGAAAATGTTTGGTTACACAAATTCGTCATTTACAGAATGTTTGGTTATACAAGTATTTTATGTATTAACATTGTGTAGTTGAAATTGTGTAATTGAAATTATGTATTTACATTGTGTAATTGAAATTGTGTAATAGAATATGTATGTCCAATGCATTTTTTGTAGCTGATATTTGTGTATTATGTATTAAAATTGTGTAATTGAAATTGTGTACGGACATTGTGTAATTGAAATTATGTATAAAAATTGTGTATTAAATATTGCGTATCGGCAAAAGAATACACGAAATTTAATTAGTCTAACTGGTATAAGGGCGGGGGGTGGGGCAACTCGTCTAGTTTCCCGATTTAACAATATTTTTTAATTGTAAAAATAGGGTGTCTAGATATTCTACAATTTACAAAAAGTACCTTATTTCACCAATCTTCTCAAGAATCAATTTGGTGAGCCTGACTTGTGGGCTTTTCTGATATATTAATCATCGATCATTCAGAATTCTCTTTTGGAGTTTGCAAGGGTGGTGAAAGCTGAAGAGCAAGTACTTGCTGTCACATTGCACCTTCTCACTATTATGGTCATCGAAGCTGACAAGAAGAAGCTCTATGAAAGATGGTGTGGGTCAAACCACGGATGGATTTCAAAGAACTCCAGGAGTTTTAAGCATGGAGGTGAATAGGTGATGCTCCTAACATCACCAACTCATATCTTGGTGCATGGAGAGGTATAAAGAATCCATGCTTACAAACTTTTATATTTATTATTTTGGACTTGTTCACTAGATTTATTCTTATGAGCTTATTATAGAATGCTGTAAGATTGCATATTTGGATGCAGGGTAGCTTTGTTATGGCTCTTTACTGACCATTTCCTCCATGTGAAGGTCTAGCTCAAAGCATTTTTACCTATTCAAACACAATAATATATGTAGCATTTTTACTTATTCAAACACAATAATATATGTAGTTATGTACCAAATATGCAATCTTACAACTATTGTGTTTGAATAAGTAATATTGTGTTACTTTGAAGTATTTATTTCATATTTCTTTACAAAATAAATAATAGTTACATATTTTCAAATTATTTAGGACATGAAGTAATAAATTTAGTTTCATAAAACCAACTTATAAATTTAAAATAACAATTTTTTTATTTTAATTACCCACATTACACATTATAATATAAATTTGTAAATATTTACTGCTTTTAATGTCATTTAACTATATTCTCTTTTCAAGCTTTACAAAGAAGTATAAATTGAAATATAATATGGTCGAAACCCTTTTGGTAATTTTACGTTTGCATGAGCTTATGCTCGTAGTTACCAACCGCTCAACAAAGTTATCAATAAAAAAATCAGCAAGTTTACTTATTTCAGCTCCTCAATCGGTTCGGAGCTCCCAAACGGACCCATAACTGTATTATTATTTACTATATATTCAATGGAATTCGCCAGATCGGGAATACTAAGGTATACCCAAGTCAACTCAAAACCATAACGAATTGAACATTATACTCTGGAAAGACAAATTAACACAAATCATATATATTTGTGCCAAATCCATGACAAAGAAATTTCCCAATACAATTTCAAGTGGTCATTTTATCAAATGCCATTCATAAGAAACCATATAATGTGAACTAACGCATGACAGAAACAGAGATTGCAAGGTAATAGTTGAACAAAAAGAAAGAAAGGAAAGTGAACCTGAGCATCCAAGCAAAGCTATTAACATCAAATTTTCCAAAGTAACACGCACACAGCAGACAATCTCCTCATCATAGGCTAGCATATAGTTCATCAAGTTCAGCGAACTCGGCTATTGAAGACATCAAGACCCATCTCAGTAGGATCGGTAGCCTGCAGCTCTACCTGAATGCCGTCAAGCTCCCTCTTGAATCTGTCCTTAGAGCTTGCGTAGATCATCTTGCTCCTCACCTTTGATGTGTCGGGTGACCTTCAATGTATACAAGGGACATGAATGAATCAAATTATGGTTGACAACAAAATTGTGATGTTTAGACAAGACTGCAGAATCTGGTCAACAAATGTTACCAGGCGATGAAAAAGATTCGGCTCTTTGGGACATTCTCGTCAGTCACAAAATCGAAATCGAAAACAGCATAGCGACATTCGTCAGCAGGAAGGCAGGCAGTGAAGTCTTCGTAGCCTTCAGCAGGCTCTCCAACCTTTTCAACAATAACCTGCTTTTGTTCCAGTTCAATCTTGTACACTATGTAGCGATAAGTCCTCTTCGCTTTCAGCTCCATAAACTTCAGCTTACATTCATCATGTACAGCCACCCCAGATGCTGCATTGGCCTAACATTTACACGAGAAGAGTATACTTTACACAAATGCAATCTATTTGATGCATATACTAATATCATCTCGTATTCATTTGAAGCTTGACAATATAGTTCATCAACTTAATGAACTATAATAGTAGTTCCACAAGTACCTAAGAGTTTTGGTTTCGAGATGCAAATCAATTGATGAGTTAATCAACACAGAAACGCTTTGCTGATAGCAAACTAGATTCAAGATAGCATTTTGCCTACAAATTAGTACGTCCAACAAGGCAATATCTAGCCAAACCCATTGGGTCAAAGACTCAAAATTAACTAATTGAATTTTCGTACCTATGATATAGAGGATAATGTCATATTTGGTCAAACAAACAACCCTATCTTTCATATAACAACGATTAAAAAAAACCCCCAAACCTCAAGCAGAACAGGTCAGCATATCACTATAAGATATTCATACAAACTCAAAGCAACAAATTAAATCAGGTATGCCAACTCAACCATAATAATTAAGAGAAACTGCAGCCTCTCATCTAAAATATGATTCTTCACTTAAAGAGCTCACAAAATCAATGTAAAACTAATTTATCAACCATCAAGTTCCGATTCACCGAATCCCCTTGAGGTTCCAGCAGAAAAACGAGCATAATATCACGAATCAACGAATATCAAATTTCCGAAATCAAGCAAATGAATAATCAAAAGCAACTTTGGCAAGATACCACACGAGATCAGCACAGCAAGTAAAAGCAAAACCAGATCTACGAGTTCAGCACACAAGAGAACTCAAACTCGTCAGAAATTTCAATAAATTCCTTCTTCATCAGCAATCAGATCAAGATTCAGAAACCAAAACTGAAACAAAACCGACTATAGTTCAACGTTACAACGAACAGACACAAAATCAAATCCCATCCAAACAAAACAGATGATTAAAGATCGATACCATGGTAGCAAGAGACGATCGGAGACGAGGACTGATAAGGAAGAAAGCTAGAGAGGAGGAATTTTGTAGAGGAAGAGAAGATGGAGAGATGTGAATAGTAGGAGTATGGTGGAAGGTAAATAAAGCTTCTTTTTCTCTCTCTACTCTCACACTTTTTCGGTCTGTGGTGTGGAAGAAAGAGAACAAGTATCTCTTCTCTTTCTCTCTCCTCCCTCTAGCTTCTGCAACTAAAAAAAGGGAAATTCGGTGGATGCACATTTGCTGAGGAAATATAATGATGGTGGACATTCGTGACAACCGAGATAGACAAGGCAATGCATAAAGTCGGTCAAGTTACTTAAACCAAAGGCATCCAACCCAGCCCCACCTGCTCTTCATCATTAATCGCTTAATTTTATTACAAAACAAAAAAGAAATTGTTAAATTATGTATCTCAATATATCATAATATATTATTAAAAGTGATAAAATGTCAGTTGACATGGTCGAAAATGGCGTGTTACAATTTAAATTATAATTTTGCTACGTTGAATAACTCTTGAAAATCGATTATAAAAGCCATCGAGCTTTTTACAAAAGTCAAAATGAATAAAATTCGAAGGATTAGTAGTTAAGAATACAATCTCTATTATATATATATATATATATATATTTTCTCTTGATGTCATTAAATTTTGGACTTTTAAGTTTCAAAATTTCTTTTGATGTCCTCAAAGTTTCATTTATTTTCTCTTTATATCTATTTTTAATATATTACATTAAAATTCATTAAAAAATTAAAAAAATAAATTTAAAATAGATTATGATCTTAATTAATAAATTTATAATAGAAACAGTTTATATATATATTTTTATTTTTTGAAATAAATATATTTTTATTTTCGAATTAAAATATATTTTTACTTTTTACTTTCGATTTAAAAAATATTGATAATTTATGTTAATAATATTTATAAATAAAAAAATAAAAAAAATATTTTTTAAATTTTTTTTAAGAGTTCAGAAAATTAAACTTATAGTATATTTTTAAGTTAATTTTCTATAATTTATTTTAATTTGAAAATAACAATATTATTTTTTTTATGTGACAATTTTTTTTATAACATACTTTTCCATAATCTTAAAATTAAAAAACATAATTTTAAATTTTTTTTGAATTAATATAAATTATATAAAATTTAAATTTAAATAAAAAATTATTATATTTTAATTCTCCAGACTCTTACTAAAGTTTTAAAAAATTATTTTTTATTTAATTAATTATATGTATATATATATATATATGTATATATATATAATCGAAAGTAAAAGTAAAAAAATATTTTAATTTAAAATTAAAAAATATATTTATTTAAAAAAAATGAAATATAAAAATTATTCCTATTATAAATTTATTGATTAAATTTAATGTGGTCCTAATCTATTTTAAATTTATTTTTCTAATTTTTAAATTATTTTTTAATGAATTTTAATGTAATATATTGAGAATGGGTATAAAGAGGAAACAAATAAAACCTTGAGGGCACCAAGAGAAATTTTGAAACTTAGTGGATACCAAGAGGAAAAGTCTAAATTTTGATGGCACCAAGAGGAAAAATCCATATATATATATATATATATATATATATATATACACACACTCGAGTATGAATCCTATGAGAACAAGCTTTTCGTGTAATCATGAGAACAAATTCGTAATTATTAGTTTTGTTACGAATGTGCCATATCGTTTAATGTACTATTCGTAGTTATTGTTGGTTGAGTGGATTATTCGTAATTATTGTTGGATTCCTAACTATTATTATTCGTAGTTATTATTAATTATGATATCCCTAAATCTCAACCCTTAATACTCACCATCCAATGGTGTACAATTGTTCTCATGTATACACGTTAGAGTGTTACCAGGAACCACACTTGTATATATATATTCTTTTGAAGACTTGAAAAGTTGGACTGGACGTGTAAGAGAAATCTTGCGATATTATTTGGGCCGTTATTGGGCCTTGAAAGCCCACAACAGTGACCCGCAATGGTAGGAAAGTCCATGATATCCCTAAATCTCAACACTTAATACTCACCATCTAATGGTGTACAATTATTCTCATGTATACACGTCAGAGTGTTATCAGGAACCATACTTGTATATATATTCTTTTGAAGACTTGGAAAGTTGGACTGGACGTGTAAAAGAAATCTTGCGATATTATTTGGGCCGTTATTGGGCCTTGAAAGCCCACAACAGTGACCCGCAATGGTAGGAAAGCCCATGACTAGTTGCGCTTCACTAGAAATTAGGGTTTTTTTGGATCGACGAGTGTTAAAGGTGGAAGACGCGGGCACTAGGGTTTTCTTTTTCATTGGAGAGGAGATAGGAGAGGCGGAAACCACCAGATTCCAGCAATGGGTAACAATGGCTACACACTCTTAATCATTTGCTATTTGGAGCTTAGTTTCTATAGTTTTCGTTGAATTCATTTTCTGATTGAAGCTTTCTTTCAATCTCTGTAGCAAGGATTAAGGTTCATGAACTCAGACAGAAGAACAAGCCCGACCTTCTCGCTCAATTGAAGGATCTCAAGGCCGAGCTTGCTCTCCTTCGCGTGGCTAAAGTCACCGGCGGTGCTCCCAACAAGCTTTCCAAGATGTAATTTTCCCTCGCTCTTGTCTCTTATGGTTTTGTTCAGAACCTATCACTTTTCTTGTTTTCGATAATTCAAATTAAATTGTTGTGATTTGATTTCGCAGTAAGGTCGTGAGACTTCAGATTGCACAGGTTTTGACTGTGATTTCACAGAAGCAGAAGGCTGCTTTGAGAGAAGTGTACAAGAACAAGAAGTACTTGCCACTTGATCTTCGTCCTAAGAAGACCAGGGCCATCAGACGTCGTCTTACCAAACACCAGGTAACCTTCCTTCATTTTGAATTTGAAGCTGCAAAGCACTAGTTTGAATTATCACAATTTGCATTTGTAAGTTTGATTTGATGTCTTGAACGTAAATTTACATTGAGAACATGTTATGTGTAGTTCCCATGGTTTTCACTAACTGTAGAATCCGTTTATTGATTTTCAGCTTCTAATTTCGTAATATATTGAGTCGGTTGAATGTCAGCATTGTGTATATACTGATTTGCTGATACAGTTAGAGGATTAAATCGATAAATTTAGGCCTTTTTATTTGCTGTGTAAAATGATAGTTTATGATCCAATATTGCGATAAAAAAAATACTTGAACTATGTCGCTAATAATCCTTAGCTTTGTACTTCTTCTGGAAGTAGGAGTATGGTTTAAACAAACATTCCGCTACAAAGATTATCATTCACGTGAAGCAATCATTTTGTTAGAAATGCATCTTCCCTATTTTGATATGGATATCAATCCGTGTGATCAACAGAGCTGTTGTGCTGCTTGTGCATTGCTTAAGTTCTCTTTTTCAGTTCTGCTAGATAATACCAAGCAAATAACATACCTATTGTTACTTTTTATGCAGGCTTCCCTGAAAACAGAACGAGAAAAGAAGAAAGAAATTTACTTCCCCATGAGGAAGTATGCTATCAAGGTGTAAGGCTCTTGATCTTGGCATCAATCCTTTTACATTCCGTGTTAGTTTCTGATTTTATTTGTCAAAGTTTTGTTTGTTTTGAGACTATCAATTTGTACTAGCATGAGGATTATTTCCATTTGAAGGATCATTTTCTTAGTGGCTCAAATTTTGGAGATCATATATTATCATTCAGAGATCACTCTGTTTCTCGGATGTTTACTGCCCAAGCTAATCTTTTCGTTAAATACTTATTTTCTTCTGTTTGCTTTTGGTAAAGCTCTATGCAGCTAGCTTGTTAAAAATTTGAGTCTGGATGTGTTTGTCATTTCATGTTGTCTGCTGTATGAATTCTTCAAGTGCTGGTATGATAGCTTATAGTTAAATAAACAAACCCTACAACTACTGTTCTTCAAGTCGTTGGTTTTGGTAAAGATATATGCAGCTAGATTTTAAATCATTATTGTTCTTCTAACTTGCTTTATTCATAGAACTTCTATGAATATAATTATATAAACAAACCCTAAAACTACGATTTAAAACTCGTGTGTTGGTTCTAAGCCTAATAGCAATGTCTTCGACTTCCTGAGCTTGTTTTTACTCCAGATGGCTGCTCTCCTTTTTCCTTAGTTGGCTGCGTTTTTGCGTTGCCCTAACGTATGTTTGGCTTTTTTTTTTTTTTTTTTTTGTCATTTACTATGTTATTAACAAATTAATACAAAACTAGCCCATTCTCTTCTTGTTTTTCTTGGGCTTTTTTGTGATTGATTTTAATTTGGGCTTTTTTGTGATTGATTTTAATTTGGGCTTTTTTGTGATTGATTATAATTTGGGCTTCGTTTTATTAAGCCCAAGCAAACATTTTATTGAATAATCTTTACCATCCTATGATATAATCTATCGGGAACCCATATTGTGAAAGAAATTAAAAGATTGCAAGTTCTGGATAATTCTAACACGTCCTACTCCTACCACGGTTTAATAAGGAAATTTTAATAAGACCCTGTGATCAATGATCTGTTTTATGGCGTAACTATCAAGAGGTTATAAGATTTTCGATATAACCATTGCGTAAACTGTTATAAGTTTGAGGTTTTCACCGGTTTGGGGTGGGCATAATTTTGATAGATGGGATGTGGGATGAAAAGATGAAAACTTTTCATCCCGGTTTATTCCGTCCCGCATGTATAAAAATATTCATCTTTTCATCCCGGTTTATCCCGTCCCGCATGTATAAAAATAATATTTTTTTGAATAAAAATTATATGGACAAATAATATATAATATATAATTTTATATTGATAAGAATTATTAAATAATAAATTACTAAAAGAGTAGTAAACATTAATTGTCTTATACGGTTATACACTAAAAGAATGTTATCTTTTGTAAACTATCACTAAGAATGTTGTCTTTTGTAAACTATCATTAGTGTAGTGCATTGCTAGGTTTTTTAATGTAAAATGGTGAAAACACATTTTGGTGTAAAATGTATTTGATTTGAATATACTAACTACTAATGTGGGCCTCTTGAATTGCTAATTTAGTATCGAGTTTTTTTTGCCCATTTGTGTCTTTAAACATGAGAGAAAGCATGTACAAATGTTAAATATAATTAGTGCATAAATCTTGCGTGATTAGGCATGTTCCGTCCCATGTGGGACAAGACGGGACAAGACAAGACATGTGCGAGACGAAGAATTTTTTTTTGTAAATCTCGTTCCGTCCCGCTTATAATTTGTGTCTTTTGTGGGACGGGACGCGGAACGACATTAATCCCGTCTCGTGTCCAACTCTACCACTGGTGGTCCCTAGGAGTAGTACTTTGCACTACATCTACATTTATAGCCCGGCTTTTCAGTTCTCTTGGCCCTCTACTTTCGTACTCTTCTCTTCTTCACCATTTTTGGTTATTCAATGTTTTATTGTCTCCCCAACTTGCTCATTCGGCGCGTCGGTCACCAATTTATCATCGATTGAGGAGGCAGGTTAGGTTGTAACGATGGTATTGCTTGCAACTATTCCAGATATTCAAAGCAAAAAAGAAGCACCATTCTAGATTCGCAATATCATGATATATATTGCTCAGATTAAGTAATGGAAAAGGAGAAAGAGCGATTACCTCGAAGCATTTACAGATTGACGAAGACGACCGTAAGATTCAAAGCAAAGAAGAAGCAAGGAGATCTAATCTCAGGTTAGGTCACCGAAGATAGAAGAAACTGCGAGCCAACCAACAGAGCGAGGCGTTGATGCTGTCCGTAACTGAGGTTTCCGTCATTGCCCGCTTAGGGATATAGGGAAGATGCTAACCAAGTGTTTGTTTTTATACCCCAAAGAAAATTTTCTTTGTTGAGCTGAATTTTTCTATGACGTCAGAGGGCAATGGTTTCCGTCATTGCACGCTTAGATCGTTTCATGGGTGTGGTGATGGTAGGGAGGGAAGTAGAGGTTTCTCTTGCCTAGTAAGTCATTTGAAAGACAACATCTCTTTGCGGTTGAACGCAAGAATGAAGTTCGGGGCTTACTTGAGTGTGCTCTTGATGTTTTTACGGTGTTTGTGGAGGTGTTGGTTGCTCTCAGGATGTGGTTGTGTGGCCGGTGTATGAGTCTTCATGCTCTGAGTCGTGAATGCCGTTACGCAGATAACTCTGTTTCTTCCTTTGGTGATGAGGGTGGATACATTGTGGGTATCTTGAGGCCGGTTGTGGGTATTTCGAGGCCGGTTGCTGGAGATCATGTTGGGGTGGGCGATGCGAGTATGTGTTTTGATGCTGATCTATTGGAGAGGGTTATGCGAGTTCCTATTTCTACCATGAAAAGCAACCCTCATAGTTGTCGTCTTAGGTCCTCTCAAGCGTTGTTGAGTGCTCTCTTGAAGGTGGTAGCTGAGCCCGAGTGTGTAGCTGCTTGGGTTATGTTGTTTTTACTTCCTCGGTGCACTTTGCAGGTGTTCAGGCCTATGAGCAGGCGAGACAGAAGATCGGGAAGTATAAAATCAATACAACATCAACGGATTTTACAGGCATTGTCTATTTGGGATGAGGCTGAGGGTGTTTCGAGTCTAGTGGAGGCCTTGTTAGACCCTTCGGAGCATAGGCCTTTTGAGATGGTGGATGGTTGCTTTGGTGATAGAGAGGGTTTAGAGAGAAATCCTAATATCAAGAAATGCCTCCGCAAGTTTTCGGATGGACATTTTACGGCCGCTGTTAAGGTTTTGTGCTCTTCTAGTGTTGCTTCCTACAGTGAAGAGACTTTGAAGGTGTTAGAGGCTAAACATCCCCACAAACCTCCACCTTCTAAGTCTTGCACTACCTTTCATGAACCACCCGTCGTTGTTGACATTGATTTGGTATTTAAATGCATCAAGTCCTTTTCCAAAAGTACTTCTTGCGGTAGAGATGGCTTGAGGGCACAACACATTTTAGACGCTATGTGTGGTGAGGGTTCCTCTGTTGCCACGAGTCTTTTGAGAGCGATCACCTCAGTGGTTAATCTGTGGTTGGGAGGCAGGTGTCCCCTGAGTTTGGCCGAGTTTGTGGCTTCGGATCCTCTTACGCCGTTGTTGAAGCCTGGCAATGGAATTCGACCCATTGCAGTTGGTACTATATGGAGACGGTTGGTGTCTAAAGTTGCTATGAAGAGTGTGTGTAAGGATATGAGAGGTTATTTTGGGAGATCTCCAGTTTGGAGTGGGTGTTTCAGGTGGTGCAGAGGCTAGTTTACATAGTGTTAATATAGTTCTGGTGATCGTTATACCGATAGTTCTTTGGCTATGTTGACAATGGATTTTTCCAATGCCTTCAATTTGGTTGACTGGACCATTTTGCTTAGGGAGGTTAGAGAGAGATGTCCGTCTATCTCCTTATGGGTTGATTTCTTGTATGGTCAGACTGTCCGATTGTACATTGGAGATAGGTTTATCTGGTCGGCTACTGGTGTGCAACAAGAAGACCCTTTGGGGCCCCTCCTCTTCTCTCTTGTCTTGCACCCGCTTCTGCATAGGATCAGAGACAGTTTCAAGCCTATTCTACATGCTTGGTATCTTGACGATGGAACCATTATTGGTCGATCTGAGGAGGTGGCTAGAGGTCTTGATATCATTCGTGAGTTTGGTCCGGGTTTAGGCCTCTTATTGAATGTTCGCAAAACTGAGCTCTTTTGGCCTTTGTGCGATGGTTCTAAACTTAGAGACGGACTATTTTCACATGACATTGCAAGGCCGGCGTTGGGTGTTAAGTTGTTAGGTGGGGCAGTGAGTGGAGATGAGGAGTTTGTTAGAGAGCTTGTCATGAAGAGAGCTGTTAAGGCGGTTGAGTTGATGCATCTTCTTCCACAGTTGAGGGACCCGCAGTCGAGGATATTTTGGTTTGTGGGGGCCCGTTTTTTGGAGATCTTCAGTGGCGACTTGCTTCTTTGCCTATTCGATTTAGGGGGCTTGGTCTATACTCTGCTATTGAGACGTCTACCTTTGCTTTTGTTGCCTCTAGGGCCCAGTCTTGGGAGCTCCAAGACCACATTTTGCGGGACAATGGAATTGTAGAAATGGGCTCCGAGTTTTATCGTGCTTTGGGCAATCTTCAGATTTCTATTCCTGGTTTCGATCTTTCTGTCTTTACTGTCAAGAACATCGTCCCCCCTAAAGCCCAAGACGCTTTGGCGAGTGCTCTTTTCGGTAAGACCGTGCAGGAGATAGAAGTTACCTTTGATTTGACCCTAAGACAAAAAGCGGTTTTCAAGTGCCTTCAATCCGCACATAGCCAAGATTTCCTTCTTGCCATACCCATTGATGGACTTGGGCAATGTATGTGCCCAATTGAGTATCGTTCGGTTCTTAAGTATCGCCTTATGATTCCTCTATACCCGGTTGATGATATTTGTCCTATGCCCAATTCTCAGAGAATTCTAGATTCTCTTGGGGAGCATGTGGTTCATTGCAAAGAGCTTCCTGGCTTCAAATATAGGCATGATTTGGTCCGTGATGTGTTTAGGAGGGCAGGGGTATCGGTTAAGAAGGAGGCGCCTGTGTCCTTATTGACTGACCCACGAGAGGGGTTGTCCACCTTGAGGCTGGCGGATGTCTTTTTTTTCGATGGGCGGGTGGAAAACATGCTTGCATCGATTTGGCTGGAGTTTCTCCACTTGTTTGTTTGGGTAGTGGGCCTTTTGCGGTAGGTAAGGCGACGCTTAATGCGGCTTCTGCTAAGGTGGCCAAACTTGATAAAGCTTGTATTGAAAATCAATATGTATTTCTTCCGTTCGCTTTCCACACCTTTGGTTTCCTTGCGCCTGATGCTATTGAAAATTTCAAGAGGGTGCAACGGGTCTTGCATGACAACGTTATGTCTCCTAGGTCTTCTGATGTTGTTTTTAGGAGGATCGGATTCACTATCCAGAAAGGATTAGCGGCACAACTTGTTGCCCGTCTTCCTTCTAGCTCGATGTAAATTTTAACGTCTTGTGCAATTGGGAATTGAAAGGATACGTATACCCTTGTTCATGAAAGTTTTTGGAATCATGCGTTGTTGTTTGAAGTAATTGGAGTAGTGTTTGATTACTTTTGATACCCCTGTAGGGAAATAAAATGTGGGGAAGCAAGTGCATTTTGCATTAAATCATAAGGATTGATTCTATAAGATTTGATGAATAAGGATATACATATGGTCTAAATTCGTTTTCATTCTGTTTCCGTTTTCAGAGTTGGAACCAAACTGACTCTAAAAGTTTACTTACATTTATATTACAAACACACACACACTAGTATAAGGAATGATTCATTTTAATGCTTATAAAATTTATCGTTTTATAATTCATATAAAATAAAAAGTCCTTCATTCCAACATTGTACCCAACACCAAGTATAAGGAATGATTCATTTTAATGCTTATTCAATCCCAAATTTTAATTTTTACCTTATAAATGTTTGGTGACCTAAATATTTTGTCCAAGTCGTGTTTATAATTTTAGTTTACTCTAAACTAGTTTAGTTCCCGTGCCTTGCACAGGTATTTGAAAATATACTTTTTTGTTATTTTCTTTTTGTATGAGTAATTTTTTGTAGATGTATTTTTCTTATTATATTTTGTTGATTTGATTATAATATAATTTTTGTAGCTCCATTCAATACTGCTTCCATTACACGGCACGTCAGTAAAATCCGTGCTCTCTTTTAGTATGTATAATAGATTATACTTGAACTTAACCAAAAGACCAAAAAATGTATTATTTGTATACTCTATGAGATAACAAAATCCCTCAAAAACATTTCACATAAATAGAGTAGGCTAATAATCCTTTAAAAAAAGATAAAATTGTTCCAAAAAATAAAACTTCAAGGGAAATTAATAAGACCTTGATAACTGTAGGGTAACAATTCCACATAATAAATTGTACTTGAACTTAACCAAAAGGTCAAGAAATATATTGTTTGTAAAACTATCAACCTTAAAAGCTAATCGATGTGAGATAACAAAATCCCTCAAAAATTTTATCGTAAATGGATCAGACGGATAACAAAAAAATTCTCAGACTTAAAAAATAGTTTAAAAATAAAGATTTATTGTCCCAAAAAATAGATCGGTTAGAACAAAAAAAAAGTTACGTGAAATTTTCCAATAATAGATTAATAGTTTAATAAATAAAGATTCCCTGCTTAAGAAAATCAGTTTACAAAATAAAGATTTATTGACAAAAATATTGTGAGAGCTCTATTTCAATACTGCTTCCACATCGTCACGTCAGCAAAATTCGTGCTCTCTTTTAGTATCTTTTAGTATCTATAGTAGATAATAGATTATATTTGAATTTAACCAAAAAGCCGAGAAATGTATTATTTGTATACTCTGTGAGATAACAAAATGCTTCAAAAGATTTCACGTAAATAGATTAGGTTAATAATCCTTTTAAAAAAAGAAAAATCGTTCCAAAAAATAAAATTTTAGGGGAAAACATTAAGACCCTGAAAACTATAGCGTAACAATTTCAAAAACCAAAAGGTCAAAAAATGTATTGTTTGTATACTCTTTAGACTCCCTATTTATACAAGTTCTAAAACTATCACCTTAAAAGCTAATTATGTGGAATAACAAAATTCCTCAAAATTTTTTCTGATAACAAAAGATTCTCTAACTTAAAAATAGTTTAAAAATAAAGAGTTATAGTCCAAAAAAAATAGATTGGTTAGAACAGAAAAAGTTATGTGAAATCTTTCAATAACAACTTGTTAGTTTAATAAATAAAGATTCTCTACTTAAAAAATCAGTTTACAAAATAAAGATTTTTTGGCCAAAATATTGTGGGAGCTTCATTTCAATACTGCTTCCACAGCGCATCACGTCAACAAAATCCGTGCTCTCTTTTAGTATGTATAATAGATAAGGTAAATTTACCTACCATCCGTTATGTTGTTCCAGAATAACATTCCCTATCCACAATAAAATGTCAGTGTGCAATTTGCCCTCCTTACATGTTTGTTGGTGTTACCGTTTGTAATTAGGGATAACATTGGCTAATAATCGAACCACCTAAATAAAACTTGAACAAAAAAACTCGGTTCAGTTTGGGTTTAAATCGAGTTTTTTTTTGTTTAAATTATGTTAAACCGAAACCAAGAAACTGAAGGGAAATAGGGAACAAAAGATAACGGGGTGGAAGCATGAAGCTTAATCACTTTATTACGATCATTCCTCTCAAAACAAAGAAAGCAGAACTATGCTTATGTAATAACCGAAATTTTTAAAGTTCCGATAAACTGCAATTAACCAAATTCCGATGCGACAATCTTAAATAAATAGATAAAATAAAATGAGTTTAAATTTTATCATTTTATATGACTTTAAGTCACATAAAATGATGAAACCTTATTATCGGAATTAAATACACGCCGTAAATTTAAAATAATAATAAATTAGATAATACGGAATATAATTCCGTATTATATAATCTCCGCACATAATTAACGAGCTACGAGTTTCGCTTTTAATTTCATTGAGATCACCGCTCAATTGGGCCAACCCTAGGCCCAAACCATCAGCCCACTTTCCTAAGCCCATCATTAACCCTAAACTAATTAAAAATTTAACCTAATCTAACCTAACCCTATTCTAACGTTCCTGCTGCTGCCGCTTACCTCTCCTACCTACCTGCTGCACGCTGCAACTCACGCCTCTCCCTTCCTCTTGCAAACACGTACAGCAGCCCTACGGGACCGCCGCCGAGCAGCCGCCGAGCCCTGCGCCGCCTTCCGTCAAGTCCGGTAAGTACACTGCATCCCTCTCCTCCTTCCGCCTTCTCGGTCCGAAACTCACCTTTCCGCCCCTTCATAAAGCGACGACGCTGCTGTTACTCTTCGTCTTCAACCGGAGCGCCGCCACCGAGCCTGCGCCGCCGTCCGTCGTCCGCCGACCGTCGCAGTGCACCGGTAAGGCTGCATCCTCCTCCTTCTCTTCCTATCTACGTCTTCACTGTTTCCGAGTCTCACTTCGCGCCATCAACTACTGCAACAGTCCGGGACCGGACACGATTCTCCTCCGCCTACAGCAGCCCCGTTCCGCCGCTGCAACCACCAGGTTAGCCACCGGCTCCGACCACCTCTCTTCACCCTTCGTTTCTGTTTCAACCCGGCCGGATTTAATGAATCTGTTCCGCAGCAGTTGCGAACCCCAGCGAGCCTCCCCGCCTTCGATTTGCAGATCGGTGCCGCCGAGAGCCCCTGGCGGACTGCGACGCCGGAACGCTAGCACCCTGCCGGATTGCAATTCCGGTAAAGCCCTTCTCTGCATCTTCTACCTTCCTGCTAGCATAAACATAGGTATGTATGTATGTTAAACAGTAGAGTAGAGGGAGAATTATATCAAGGCTGTAAGGTAATATGTGAGTGTAGTGTGTGTTCATAGGGTGAGTATACGTTTAAATTTTGTACAGGTAGTAAAGTTGAATACAGTGGCTGGATGGTAAGTTGAGAGGAGGGTGCCGAGTGTTGGAAGTGTATATATATATATATATATATATATATATATATATATATATATACACATATATATAAATATATGTGTGTGTGTGGGTATATTATACGAGTGCGAGTTTGGGAGTTTCGAAATTATGTAGATATATATATAAATACCGAGTAGTTACAAAATTATTCGGTTTAGAGATATGAATCGCGTAAGCTAAGTATACATAAACTTAAATATTTATATATAAAAGAATGAGTAAAATGTACGGATATATGTATACTTATTTTAGATAAGAAATTAAGAGTACCGAAGAGTTATATACTTATGCCTATGGATAGATATGCACGGCGTTAAGAGTAAATATATATATATATATATATATACATAAATATAGTTGTATAAGCTAGTGTAGGCGTATAGACAAATTTCGGAATAAACTAGAAAGTAGTAAGACTGAGAGCAAAATAGTCTTTTACCGTAAGAGAGTTTCCCGTAAGTCCTTTGAGTGAGGTTGGACGTTTGAATGGGACTCTGATCCACATGCCTTCGTTGACAGGCGCTTGAGTTACCACGAGTACGGATTATCTGAAGAGTGTTAGAGTATTTTGACTCAGGTAAGTCCTTGCGACTTACTTAGCCGGTTTCTGAGTGTTAGTTGAGTGATAGTAGTGGTGTGTGCTATTGCTTGATTTAATAATAATAAATTGCTAGGACGACTGTTATTGTTTTACGTAAGGCCCAAGTGTATGTATAACGGGCCGTGACATCACTGCCCAGCTCTGACAGGAGACTGGGAGGTTCTCTATACCCAGACCATTCAGGTACAAGGTGAGATGCATCGGATCCATTCCTGATGGTTACACGGGGGCGGAGGCGAGGTTTGGGAATCCCTCGTGTCACAAAATAAGTATCATTAGAGTGAATGAGTAATTTAAAGAAAGATAATAAAACGGACTTGTTTGGAAGCATGTTGAGTGTTTATGTTTACCTGTGTGTGTTTGTGCTACCATTACTCTGCTAATATTTAGATAACTAGCTAACGGTGATTGTTGTTGTTGTTTTAGATTTACCGCAGGTTAGATCAGCAGCTGAGTGATCCGGAAGTAGTGGTCAGCCGGGTCTCCGTACTCCTTAGAGTGGGGTTGGGGTTGTTTGTCTTTCCTTTCTTTTGGTTAAGACAGTTGTTCCTTTCTTTTGTTTAAGTACCGTAGGCTGCTAGACAGTGTTGCATTCATTACTATAAAAACAGAGTTTTATGAATTTCGGTTTCTTTATTTGTGTCTTGTTGCAAGGTCCTAGTAATGTTGTTGTCAAACTGAGGTCGGGACCCATTGTGAGGTCCTAACCAGTAATACTCCGAGTTCCGAGAATTTGGGGTGTTACAACATGGTATCAGAGCTCTAGGTTGGCAACAATGGCACTTGAAATCTTCTGAAAGACCGAATAAGTTTTAAGCAGAACCCGAAAAGGGATCTGAGTTTTAAAAAGAAAATTTTTGGTTTTAAATGCATGCATAGTCTGGTTGGGAATAGAAAAGTACGGCTGACCACCACTACTACCGCGGATCTCAGTGTGCTTAGTTGGACTTTAGGTTACTGTAGTTGGACTTTTGGATTTTCAGCTAGTAGTAATTATAGTTTTTATTCTTGTACAGATGACACGTACTAGAGCTACGCTAGCTACTGGTCGAGGCAGAGGTCGTCCACCTCTCCCTCCAGCTGGACCAGGTAGGGGAGATAGGACCCCTACAGTTAGAGGACGCGGCCGTGGAGGTAGACCCCCACTAGCCCGAGGCCGAGGTCGAGCTCCACGAGAGGATCCCCCAGCAGTGATCATGCCAGAGGCTGGAGTGGAGGAAGTAGCTGAGAGTGTTGGCCCTGAGGTCAGGAATGAGACCGTTGCTAGGTCTGGAGCACAGAGAACACGTTCGACAGAGTCAGGGCGTGTTTCCATTGGAGCGACTGAGTACAGAGAGTACCGAGCCTACGTTGAGCGTAGGGAGGAGGCTGCTAGGACAGAGAGACTTACCCAGGTACCACCAGTACCGGCTAGATCTGTCCAGGTGACACAGGAAGCGCCTCAGGTGCCAACTGTACCTGAGAGGAGAGTTGTGGCTGATAGAGCGCCTACTGGGACCAGAGCACCCAGGCCAGATGAGTGGTTGAAGGCTTTCAACTCTCAGAAGGTCCCCTCATATAATGGAGAGATAGGATTGGAGGTAGAGCACTGGATTGGGCAGGTAGAGACTGCGTTAGAGGCGATACGCTGCCCAGAGGATCGACAGGTAGACTTGGTGCAGACTTGCTTCACTGGAGATGCTCATTCCTGGTGGCGGACCATGCGTAGTCGAGTCACCACTTGGGAGCAGATGAGGAGCATTGTTAGAGACAGATACTGCCCTGTTTCGTTGAGGAGAGAGAGATTCCAGGACTTCATTGAGGCTGGATTTGAGGACGTTCCGATCGCTGCTGCCATCAAGAAGTTCCAGAAGGAACTGACACTGCTTGGACCAGCTGCACCTCCTGAGGAGCAGCATGTCTATCTCTTTTCCCGGAGATTGAGAGAGAGTACTCGGTCTTATCTGGCAGGATTTCGCTGTGAGACTCTGTCAGACTATCAGGATAGAGCATCTGCGTATGAGAGAGACAGACCAGGGTCTAGGAGAGCTGCTCAGTCTGACAGGCCGGATAAGCGGCAGAGGACAGGTTACGCCAGTGGTAGTTCAGGAGTAGCTGCTTTTGGACGGGGACAGACTCAGGGGCGACAGAGCCATACAGCTACTGGTCAGACTTCAGCTGGTAGCTTGCAGTGCCACAACTGCAATAGTTATGGACATGTCCGATCGAACTGCACGAAGCCAGCAGTGACTTGCTTCCAGTGCTGGACATAGAGCTGCATTCTGCCGTCAGGGCAAGGCTCCATCTCAGCAGGGTTCTTCTCCTGCAGGCTTATCAGGGAGTGTACAGAGGCCGCCACAGTACCGGACTCCGAGTCAGCAGCAGCAGTACAGAGCTCCTAGTCAGCAGCAGTCTTACAGAGCTCCAGGACACACACCACCACAGAGTTCTATGCAGGGATCAGGTCGGGGTAGAGGACGTGGTAGTGTGGCTAATACTAGAGGAGCTCAGGCACGAGTGTTTGAGTTGAGAGATGCTGATCACCCAGATGCACCTACTGCCACAGGTACGATCCAGATTCATGACTTACCTGTACGAGTTTTATTTGATACGGGTGCTACACACTCCTTCATATCTGATGCATGCGTAGATAGGTTGTCCTTAGCTGCTGTAGAGGGGATACCTTTTTCGATAGGCTTACCTGACGGGAGTAAGGTAAGAGGGACTAGAGAGATCTTTGGATGTCCTGTTCGCATGGGAGATCGGGACTGGCTAGTTAATTTTCTAGTCATGCCCTTAGCTCATGAGGATGTCATTTTAGGGATAGACTGGATGAGGAAACACGGAGCAGTCTTAGACATTGGTAGGAGGACAGTGACCGTTGCCACGGAGGAGGGTCATAGGGTAATATTCCGAGGTTGGGACCTCGGAAAGTCAGGTACAGTTATCAGTGCAGTGAGAGCAGCGAGACTGATAGCCCAGGGTTGCGAAGCCTTCTGGTGTTATGCCATGAAGGAAAGCAAGAGCCTGACTATAGAGGAGATACCTGTTGCATGCGAGTTTGTAGAGGTATTCAGTGATGACCTGCCAGGGCTACCCCCACAGAGGAGCGTTGATTTCAGCATTGACTTGGAGCCGGGCACGAGACCTATCTCGAAGGCCCCGTACCGTATGGCACCTATAGAGCTGCTTGAGCTGAAGAAGCAGTTAGAGGAGCTGGCAGAGAAGGGTTTTATACGCCCCAGTGTGTCTCCTTGGGGTGCGCCGGTGTTGTTTGTGAAGAAGAAGGACGGATCGATGAGGCTGTGCATAGACTACAGAGAGCTGAACAAAGTAACCATCAAAAACAAGCATCCACTGCCACGCATAGATGATCTGTTGGACCAGTTGCATGGAGCGTCCGTGTTCTCGAGGATAGACTTGAGGTCAGGTTACCACCAGTTGAGGGTGAGAGATCAGGACATACCTAAGACGGCATTCCGGACTAGATATGGTCATTATGAGTTCGTAGTAATGCCATTCGGGCTCACTAATGCACCAGCAGTGTTCATGGAGTTGATGAATGGAATATTCATTGACTTCTTAGACCAGTTTGTAGTGGTCTTCATTGACGACATCCTAGTCTACTCTAGGAGTCGAGAGGAGCATGCCGGACACTTGAGGACAGTACTGCAGATTCTACAGGATAGCCAGCTGTATGCTAAGCTATCCAAGTGTGAGTTTTGGATGTCAGAGGTGGCTTTCTTAGGACACGTGGTGACTGCTGAGGGCATTAAGGTCGATCCGGCGAAGATCGAGTCAGTATCTTCTTGGCAACCTCCTAAGAATGTTAAGGAGGTTCGCAGCTTTTTAGGTCTAGCAGGTTACTACCGCCGGTTTGTGGAAGGGTTCTCTTTGATTGCCCGACCACTTACTTGTCTTCTGAGGAAGACCACTCGGTTTGTCTGGTCTGAGCCGTGTCAGCAGAGTTTTGAGGAGCTGAAGAGGAGATTGACGTCCGCTCCGATTTTAGCACAGCCTGAGGGTATTGATGACTTTGTGGTATACAGTGATGCATCCAAGCTGGGCTTGGGGTGTGTCTTGATGCAGAGGGGTAAGGTCATAGCCTATGCGTCTCGACAGCTGAAGACGTATGAGGAGAACTACCCCACACATGATCTAGAGTTGGCTGCAGTAGTCCATGCTCTTAAGATCTGGCGTCACTATCTCTATGGGGCGACATGTCAGATCTTTACAGACCACAAGAGTCTGAAGTACATATTCACTCAGAGAGAGTTGAATAACCGCCAGAGGCGGTGGTTAGAGTTGATCAAGGACTTCGACCTTGAGATCCTTTACCACCCCGGAAAGGCGAATGTGGTAGCTGATGCTTTAAGCCGGAAGACGCCTAGAGAGAGAGCGATAGCTCGGTTGACCGTACAGCCACAGTTGCAGAGGGACTTGGCTTGGTTGGAGATAGAGGTCCAGTTCCCCGATACGGATGGCCAGTTGTCTACTATGGAGTTACTTCCTGATCTGTTGGATGAGATCCGACAGAAGCAGGAGACCTGCCCTACTTTGATCAGGATCCGAGACAGGATGTCTCGAGATGAGGCCCCACAGTTTACTATTGGTGCAGATGGAGTGATGAGACGTCAGGATCGCGTTTGTGTACCGTCAGACAGTGAGTTGAGACAGAAGATACTAGGTGAGGCTCATACTACCCCCTACTCAGTACATCCTGGAGCGAGTAAGATGTACAAGGATGTGAGACGGTCCTTCTGGTGGGGTGGGTTGAAGCCCGATGTGACCCGATATGTAGCTCAGTGCGCGACCTGCCAACAGGTCAAGATTGAGCACCGTAGGTATGGAGGAGAGCTCCACCCACTTCCAGTACCACAGTGGAAGTGGGAGGACATATCTATGGATTTTGTTACTGGTTTGAGACTCAGCAGAGGATTTGATGCTATTTGGGTAGTGGTAGACCGCCTGACGAAGACCGCCCGTTTCATTCCGATTAAGGAAACGTGGCCGGTGAGTCGTCTGGCTGAGGAGTTCACTAGGCACATTGTGAGACTCCATGGAGTACCGAGGACTATCGTCTCTGACAGAGATGGACGTTTTACCTCGAGATTTTGGCAGCAGGTACATACTGCTTTGGGGACGAGTCTCCACTTCACTACCGCCTATCATCCACAGACAGACGGGCAGTCTGAGAGGACCATTCAGACCTTAGAGGACATGCTTCGGGCGTGTGTACTTGATTGGGGACAGGTATGGCCAGATCATCTTCCACTGGTAGAGTTTTCGTATAACAATAGCTGGCACGCCTCTATTGGGATGGCTCCTTACGAGGCTTTGTACGGGCGGAGATGTCGTACACCCTTATGTTGGGATGAGCCTAGCAGAGTTGATGGAGTAGCTCCAGATCAGGTACAGGATGACATCGCTCGGATTGCCCTAGTCCGAGAGCGGATGTTAGCAGCCCAGAGTCGTCAGAAGTCCTACGCCGACAAGAGGCGTCGACCTTTGGAGTTTAGAGTGGGTGCTCAGGTGTGGTTGAGAGTATCACCTACGAGGGGAGTCAGGCGTTTCGGCATTAAGGGAAAGCTGAGTCCCCGATATGTCGGACCTTTTGAGATCCTGGAGAGAGTTGGGGAGGTGGCCTACAGACTAGCACTACCGCCGAGACTAGAGGGTGTTCATCCGGTCTTTCATGTATCTCAGTTGAGAGAGTACATTCCGGATCCGAGACACGTCATCAGCCATGAGGATCTGACAGTTGAGCTTGACCATACATTTGTAGAGTACCCAGTAGCTGTCTTGGAACGCAGTACCAGACGTCTACGATCCAAGGAGATACCTATGCTGAGGATCCAGTGGTCTAGGAGAGGAGCTGATGAGGCCACTTGGGAGACTGAGGAGAGTGTTAGACGTAACTACCCCGAGTTCTTTGCGGGGTTAGAGGTTACTTCTGTTTGACGAGTTAGTACTCGGATGTTGTGTTGTTTGACCTTTCAGGTTTTCATATTGTTTTGAGTGTTCTGTTTCTCTTTTGTGATACTTGTTTGTTTGATGCCTGAGTAGCCGCTTGGTAGAAAACAGAGAAGTCGAGAAAACTAAAATATACCGAAAGAAATGTGTGAGTAAGGGAAATAATTTAAGTTTCGGGACGAAACTTCTTTTAAGGGGGCACTGATGTAATAACCGAAATTTTTAAAGTTCCGATAAACTGCAATTAACCAAATTCCGATGCGACAATCTTAAATAAATAGATAAAATAAAATGAGTTTAAATTTTATCATTTTATATGACTTTAAGTCACATAAAATGATGAAACCTTATTATCGGAATTAAATACACGCCGTAAATTTAAAATAATAATAAATTAGATAATACGGAATATAATTCCGTATTATATAATCTCCGCACATAATTAACGAGTTACGAGTTTCGCTTTTAATTTCATTGAGATCACCGCTCAATTGGGCCAACCCTAGGCCCAAACCATCAGCCCACTTTCCTAAGCCCATCATTAACCCTAAACTAATTAAAAATTTAACCTAATCTAACCTAACCCTATTCTAACGTTCCTGCTGCTGCCGCTTACCTCTCCTACCTACCTGCTGCACGCTGCAACTCACGCCTCTCCCTTCCTCTTGCAAACACGTACAGCAGCCCTACGGGACCGCCGCCGAGCAGCCGCCGAGCCCTGCGCCGCCTTCCGTCAAGTCCGGTAAGTACACTGCATCCCTCTCCTCCTTCCGCCTTCTCGGTCCGAAACTCACCTTTCCGCCCCTTCATAAAGCGACGACGCTGCTGTTACTCTTCGTCTTCAACCGGAGCGCCGCCACCGAGCCTGCGCCGCCGTCCGTCGTCCGCCGACCGTCGCAGTGCACCGGTAAGGCTGCATCCTCCTCCTTCTCTTCCTATCTACGTCTTCACTGTTTCCGAGTCTCACTTCGCGCCATCAACTACTGCAACAGTCCGGGACCGGACACGATTCTCCTCCGCCTACAGCAGCCCCGTTCCGCCGCTGCAACCACCAGGTTAGCCACCGGCTCCGACCACCTCTCTTCACCCTTCGTTTCTGTTTCAACCCGGCCGGATTTAATGAATCTGTTCCGCAGCAGTTGCGAACCCCAGCGAGCCTCCCCGCCTTCGATTTGCAGATCGGTGCCGCCGAGAGCCCCTGGCGGACTGCGACGCCGGAACGCTAGCACCCTGCCGGACTGCAATTCCGGTAAAGCCCTTCTCTGCATCTTCTACCTTCCTGCTAGCATAAACATAGGTATGTATGTATGTTAAACAGTAGAGTAGAGGGAGAATTATATCAAGGCTGTAAGGTAATATGTGAGTGTAGTGTGTGTTCATAGGGTGAGTATACGTTTAAATTTTGTACAGGTAGTAAAGTTGAATACAGTGGCTGGATGGTAAGTTGAGAGGAGGGTGCCGAGTGTTGGAAGTGTATATATATATATATATATATATATATATATATATATATATATATATATATATATATATATATATATATATATATACACATATATATAAATATATATGTGTGTGTGTGGGTATATTATACGAGTGCGAGTTTGGGAGTTTCGAAATTATGTAGATATATATATAAATACCGAGTAGTTACAAAATTATTCGGTTTAGAGATATGAATCGCGTAAGCTAAGTATACATAAACTTAAATATTTATATATAAAAGAATGAGTAAAATGTACGGATATATGTATACTTATTTTAGATAAGAAATTAAGAGTACCGAAGAGTTATATACTTATGCCTATGGATAGATATGCACGGCGTTAAGAGTAAATATATATATATATATATATATATATATATATATATATATATATATATATATATATATATACATAAATATAGTTGTATAAGCTAGTGTAGGCGTATAGACAAATTTCGGAATAAACTAGAAAGTAGTAAGACTGAGAGCAAAATAGTCTTTTACCGTAAGAGAGTTTCCCGTAATTCCTTTGAGTGAGGTTGGACGTTTGAATGGGACTCTGATCCACATGCCTTCGTTGACAGGCGCTTGAGTTACCACGAGTACGGATTATCTGAAGAGTGTTAGAGTATTTTGACTCAGGTAAGTCCTTGCGACTTACTTAGCCGGTTTCTGAGTGTTAGTTGAGTGATAGTAGTGGTGTGTGCTATTGCTTGATTTAATAATAATAAATTGCTAGGACGACTGTTATTGTTTTACGTAAGGCCCAAGTGTATGTATAACGGGCCGTGACATCACTGCCCAGCTCTGACAGGAGACTGGGAGGTTCTCTATACCCAGACCATTCAGGTACAAGGTGAGATGCATCGGATCCATTCCTGATGGTTACACGGGGGCGGAGGCGAGGTTTGGGAATCCCTCGTGTCACAAAATAAGTATCATTAGAGTGAATGAGTAATTTAAAGAAAGATAATAAAACGGACTTGTTTGGAAGCATGTTGAGTGTTTATGTTTACCTGTGTGTGTTTGTGCTACCATTACTCTGCTAATATTTAGATAACTAGCTAACGGTGATTGTTGTTGTTGTTTTAGATTTACCGCAGGTTAGATCAGCAGCTGAGTGATGCGGAAGTAGTGGTCAGCCGGGTCTCCGTACTCCTTAGAGTGGGGTTGGGGTTGTTTGTCTTTCCTTTCTTTTGGTTAAGACAGTTGTTCCTTTCTTTTGTTTAAGTACCGTAGGCTGCTAGACAGTGTTGCATTCATTACTATAAAAACAGAGTTTTATGAATTTCGGTTTCTTTATTTGTGTCTTGTTGCAAGGTCCTAGTAATGTTGTTGTCAAACTGAGGTCGGGACCCATTGTGAGGTCCTAACCAGTAATACTCCGAGTTCCGAGAATTTGGGGTGTTACAGCTTATTAATACATCCACGATGAACAAGAAAATAAGAGAAGGTGAAGTGCATAAAAGCCATACATCCTCAAATCCAAACCTGAAAAGATTCGAGCCTTAAAATCCAGCCTTGAAAAAGGAAAGAAGTCAGAAATCCATGTTATAGTGGATATAACAAGTAGTCTTGAAACAAACAATGTCAAAAATCTAGGCGATAGAGGATATTATACAAGCTCGGTGAGTTGGGAAAATGTGATTTTCTAAATAACTTTGATACGCCCCTGAATACCAATGTTATTCGTGTCTTTATCTCTCTTTCCTATGTAGCAACATGTCTTGTCTTCACTACGTGATGACATGAAGCTGACTAGTTTTGACAACATAATAATAGAAGATATATTTCTTATAAAATATTCCCTTCTAAGCTTTCTCGTTGATCCGTCTTTTTAGGCCTTTTTATTTCGGATATTTAATTATGACATTTAAGTTTAGACCTCTCATTTCATATTTAATTCCGACCTTTAATTTTGTCATTTAATTCCTACCTTTCATTTCGACCGCATCATCTATATAAATGACGTTTAACCTCGTTTGTAAAAAGATGTTTAGTAATCAAGTTTGGTTGGGAATCATATCTTCCTTCTCAAATTTCCTCATTGGATCTTCGATTCAACCCTCCAAATTCAAGGATTCTTCAAGAATCAACTCAATCAATCTACTTCACGGCTTGCCCGATCAATCATGATCGGATCAACCCATCACTTCCGCCTCCATTTCCAAAGCTTCCACCAACCAAATTCTACCCTTCGAATCCATCTGGACATCAAATTGAGGAGTACTTGACGCTTAACCTCGATCTAGATCCGAAGTTCATCCTTGATGTATCCAAGGACACATCAAATTGTTATCAAAGCAAGGGATCGAGACTAAGTTTCTTTACTTTTTTTTATTGATCATTCTTTAGTGTTCTTCAATGTTCTTCATCGTTCATCATATTTCTACAACATGATCTATGATGATGATGATGATTCTTTTATTGAGGACGAGGAATGGTTACTTTCTCCATACCCACCAAAACCCAAACAAACATTCCCTTGGCACCGACGATATCCCCTTATACCGACGGTATCCACACAACCAACGACGCCGAGCCACATTCCGAGATGATGAGGAGTATGACGAGTTTGGCAAATGTGGGGGATGGATGCCTCCTCCAAATCCACCAAGGCCCAAAAAGACCATCCATGAGCACCAATGATAAGGCATGAAATAGAAGTTGTAAGGGTGCAAATACGTGTCCTACGGAGAACGCACAATGCCAAGCGGCTATCGAAAGGGAGCAACACCATGTTCATGTTTCCCTATTGCAAACCAACTCCATCCAAGCCTACCAAGGACCACAAGCGATGGAACAACGAAAGTGTGAGTTATTTGTCAACCCATTGTGTGACGAGGGAAAATTCGAAAACGAGGGCGATATTGTCATTGAAGATTGCTCCCGACACTCCCAATTCAAGTTGTGAACCCGTTGCATGATGAGTCCTTTGAAGAGGACAAAGAAGAAGCATCATCAAGAAAGAAGAAGACTTCAACTCCGACAACACCACCATTATATTGATGGACCAAAGATTTCAGCCTTCCGATCCGAGGTTTGTCTTTGTTATGTCCATTAACTTATCCCTCGGATTTCCCTTCCATCTTTTCAACATGGACCCAACGTTCACCATCAAGAGTCTTGATGGAATATTTGACAACCTCCACGTGCCACCCTCTTGAAAGACTACAAGTTCAAGCCTTTCGATTCCTATGGCGTGCACCATCTTGACCCGTATAAAACAGGGACGCTTCACATCCAAGAGGAGAAAAATGATACGCCCTTGGATACTGATGTCTTTCGTGCCTTGTCTTCACTACGCCAGAGCGTGAAATTGACCAGTTTTGACAACATAATAATAGAAGAATATCTTATGAAATATTATTTTCTAAGTTTTCTCATTGATCCGTCTTCATAGACATTTCATTTTGGATATTTAATTCTGACATTTAATTTTATGCCTTTTATTTGGGATTTAACTCTGACCTTAATTATGTCATTTCATTTCGAGCTTTCATTTCGAGCTTTCATTTCATCCACATCCTCTATATAAAGGATATTTGACCTCATTTGTAAAACATGTTCAAAATATTATGTTTAGATGAAGGTAAAATCTTCCTCCTTGATTTGGGCGTCACATCTTCTATCTCAAAATTTTTCATTGGATCTTCAATCCAAGCCTCCACATACGAATATTCTTCAAGAATCAACTTCAAGGCTTGCTCGATCAATCTTGTTCGATTTAACCCATCACGTCCGCCTCCATCGCAAAGCTTCCGCCAACCAAGTTCAACCGTTCGAATCTATCCGCACATCAACCTAAGAAGTAGTTGAAGTTTAAGCTCGATCTTGATCCGATGTGCATCATTGGCATATCCAAGGATGCATCAAACGTGCTTATAGAACTTTCCAACATTCGTTGAGCATAACATGATATGCATTCGTTGTAACACCCCAAATTCTAGGAACTCGGAGCGTTACAGGATAGGACTTCACAATGGGTTCCGACCCTCAGAGTGACAACAATAACATCGGATCTTGCAACAATGCACAAATAAATGAAAACAAAAATAGATAAACTGTCCAAAGATATAACAAGGGAAAAGCAAAAGACTTTCAGCTGAGTTCAACAACAAACTGGAAAAGACAAGAATTGAAAATATAAACTCCGATCTAGTCCTATAATGTACGGGAACCCCGACTAACTACTCCGTCCGGATCACTCAGCAACATTTCTTACCTGCAGGGCATCTACAACGACGATATAAACTGTTAGCTAACATTAAAGATATCAAAAAGACAATAAAGGCACAAACACATGTAAGAAAATAAAAACATAACATGCTCACACACAACTCGATTATTATCTTTATATAAGTTATCCGTTACTAACTTAACTTCTTTTGTGACACGAGAATCTCCCGAAACTCGCCTCCATTTTCGTTACCGATAGGAATAGATCAGATGCATCTATCCGTTACCTGTGGGCCTGATCGCATGAGCACCTCCCAGTTTCCTAATTCCAAACTAGACAAGTGGTCAACGCCCGGTTATAATACACTTGGCCAATTACGATATAAGGTCGTCCTAGTTAGATTTACCGTTATAACAATAAATGAACAAATACCACCATCACGGTCAAACTAATACACATAATGCAACTAAGTAGCTCCAAGGGACTTACCTGAATCAAAGGTATCTCAA
This sequence comes from Fagopyrum homotropicum, assembly GCA_033239125.1. Lineage (NCBI taxonomy): Eukaryota > Viridiplantae > Streptophyta > Magnoliopsida > Caryophyllales > Polygonaceae > Fagopyrum > Fagopyrum homotropicum. The sequence goes on along the minus strand of BSWB01000001.1, from coordinate 152,291,478 downwards.
ACTCAACTAAATTGCTCAGCTTCCCGTAGGAAAAGATCTATGTCTCCTCACACAATGCATCACTAATCAGAAACTATCCGGATGCTAGAAGTCTACATACCTCTAGTATCATTGACCTCGACAAGGTCTACAACAACGTGCTAGAAGGTTCCTACTTTTAATCTCGACGATCTCTAGCAAATCTCCAACATGTTAGGAAGAATGATTCCTAGTCTCAGAGAATTCAAGGAACGATGTCAACAACACAAGCTCAAGGTTCTCAAACCATAACCAACTCATAAGGATCAACAAGCCACTAACTGATATTAACCCTAGTTATCTAGGTCCAGCCTAGCATGATCTAGCACGAGAAAAGGGAAAACGAAGTAAGGATGAAAGCAACTCACCAAAGACGGTAGTCACTGCAAAGGAGGCGCGGTCGCGGGTGAACAAAGACGCGGGGACGACGACTAGTAACAGATGCCAAAGGGGCGGCGATAAGGATGCGCGGGGGCGGCGACAGTTGTGAGGCCACGGGGGCGGTTAACTGTCAGAAATTGATGTCGAAGCTTCTTTGACTTTAGAACAACAACAAGGCTGGCTAAAGCTTTCTATTCAATCTTCACATGACATAACTCATCCAAATGAGCCTGGAAAATTATATGTAACAACCAATGAAGGATAAACAAGGATCAAGACTCAATCTTGATTCATGCTAAGAAGGAGAAAGAAGAAAAAAAGGAGGAGAAGAAGAAACATGCATCAGAGGTTCAAGAATAGGTTCAGGAACGGTAGAGGAACGAAGGGATGAAGAAATTACAAAGATTCTGCAGAGGTTCGCACGGAAAGGCTGCAGCTTGGCTCGAGGTTGAAGAAGAACGTAAGCAAGAAGTGAAAAACGAAAGAGAAGACGGGAATATAAGGAGTACGGCTGAGGAGAACAAGGAAGGTCCAAAATTAGGTTTAGAAGATAGAGGAAAGACGACCCAGAAGATAGAAGATCGGATCTTCTAAGGTAAAACGGTTAAAAACATATCGTACGTTGTTCGCCCTAAAAACGTGCGTGCAAATAAGTTTTAAATTTATAAAATAGAAATTAAGCAAAAGCGAACCCGCAGTGTACGGATCGGCGTAGTAAAGCAAGAATTCCAGAGTATCGAACTCAGGGATTTGGGGGGAACAAATTCAGTTCACAAATTGTCAGGCAAATATCAAAAGCTCTGCAAATAATATTGGAAAAACAACAATCCTAAAGATACAAGTATCCAATTGTGGTAATCGGTTCAAGATATACTATATATATAAGGACAGAGTTGAGAATTGCAAAGGTATACTAAAGCAAGGTAATGTACGGTGAAGTTCCAAAACCTTATATGCCTAACCCAAAGATACTCTCTATAAAGGTTGTTGAGGCTGCAGTATAGAAAGGATCTAAGGACAAGAATTAATCTCAAATACCCATGCCCAAACCCAAGGAATCAAAGATAAGCCAAAACGGTTAAGGTTGTGACACTCGAAACCGAAATAGAGGATGTTGAGTCTCACTACTACCTAGGAAAGGCAAGCCAAGGCTAGGTTAAAGCTAATCTTTAACTTTGGATCAAAGCAAAAGCAAAGTTCGTAAACCAGGGGAAATCACGGCTAGATCTTGAGAAATCACGGCCGTGGAAACCAAGAACAACCCTTGATTTAGGGCGTCGACGATATTTCTCAAACTCTCAGGGTCCAATCAAGTTACGATCGATCTATCATTATCTAAGCCACAACTATCATCCCTTCACCTTAGAATTGCTAAAGGGTTTTAGCTAATAATCATCATTGTAAAATCAAATATCAAATATGAAAGGGAGGAAAGATAAAACCTTGAAATCTCAATAACAAACACAAAACCAATATCAATAAAACTCAAAAGTAACTTGCGCTCAATAGATATAGGATAAAATAAGAATCTCTCACAAATCTCAAGGAACAAAGAAGAACGGGATGTCAATCCGCCTTTAAGTGAAACCCTAAAATCTTCCAACTCCGCAAATAAGAAAGTACGTCTTTCCCCAATCTTCCTTCAAAATCTCTTCTTTTCGCGAGGCGTCCCCAGTATCCAAGTCTTCAAGTCTCCCTCTTGGAGATTTTGGCTCCCTTCAGTCTCCCTTTGGAGAAATTGACTCCCTCTAATCTCCCTTTAGAGAATTTGACATCCTTTAATGTTGAAGGCTATCGAATATTTGTAGGGATAAAACTAGGGTTTAACGATGAAACCCTAAATATTTGGGCCGAAAAGAAGTCGAGCCGCTGGTATCAGAAAATACTTTGGGCCGCGTCAGACGGTATCAGAAGATACTTTGGCGCATCAGACGGTATCAGAAGATATTTTGGCGCGTCCTAACTTCCTTTTATGCTCCTTTTTGTCCCGCTTCAAGGCTTGATGCTTAAATATGCTATTTCGCTCCATAATTCGCCAAATTACCTACAAATGCAATAAAACTCTGTGTAGACCTCTATTCTTGCAATGTAGGTGAATATAACCATAAATCCATGAATGTATGTCTAAGCATGCAGAATAAAGGAAAAATATATATACATACATGCCTACATATAGGTCATAATTCATGTCATCATAAGCGATCTGGGGTCAGCCGCACCCGCGGCTTGACCCTGCCGTGACCGTGGCAAGAAGGGTCGGCCGCGACCACGGCCCAATATCACCGCGGGGGCGGTGACAGGGAAAAACCAACTTTTACATTTGTGGCATGCTTCTTGACTGGTCAATAATCTTGAAAACATGGCTCCAAAGATCCCCCAATACGATTAAAAGAACGGAATCTCAAATTGAAGAAACTGATTAGCCCGTTGTTAGACAATTATGTGCGGTTAAATAATGTGAAATCCCATTTGTTACCATCGTCTTTATATCGATTCTTGTAATACAAAAAAAATCAACAAAGAATTATGCATAATTTGTTTGTACGATAAATCTTTGTGAAAAAATCAACAGTTTATTTTGTATAGAGGTGAACTTTTAGAATAGATTTCACATATATATGTTTCTTAACATAGTAAAATATACAATTGGTGAGAAAGTTTTTATGATATTTATTCTCTTTCACGTTTGTTTAACTAAAAAACGAAGAAAAAAGTTACCGTACCATAATCTCTAATATTTTAATATTATTGTTTGTGTTTTTTTAATTATATTATTATCATAATCATCATCATCATCATCATCATCATCATTATCATTATTATTATTACTACTAAAGTGGATATATAATATCGAAGGGAAAACACATCACACGACGTTGGATGAGAGACGAGTAACAAGTTGGGCTCCAACCTCACTTTGAATGGTAAACGTAATCCTGGTCAAAATAAAGCAAGTACTCCAACTATACGTGGGTATCCCTTTAGCAACTGCGCGCAATCTTTTAAGTAGCTCCACCGCGTCATCTCCCAAATCACCATACGTGGAAAAGGAAAAGGGAAGAAAACGATATCTCTCGGAGCTACAAATGTAAGCATACTTCTTTCTCTTATTTTCAGCAACAACTCTCACTACTTTACTTGGGATGAAACTAGATAGACCAAATGAAGAGAAAGAAGATGAACCAGTGATGTCAACACATGTATCTTTGCCTTGAAACCAATTATAGAAAAGAATGTCCGCGGGGCGGAGTTCTCCATCATCGCCATCATTCATACTAGTAGGAGCCTCCTTCCGAACAAAAATCTCAATCTTAAGACAGTCATAAAAAATGGCATCACAGATCATGTTATGTCGGTGCTTAATGACAACCTGTGCAGTACAAGCGAGAACATAGTTACCCCAAGCGTCCAGAATTTCTTTCTCACATGTAGGGCACTTGGAACCCTCTCTAAAAATCTCAATACCAAGTTGATACTTAACGACAATTCAAAAGTTGGCCGGGTTCATAACCTGACCAAGACCAGAAACCGGGACAACTTTAAGCCACTATTGAGCCAAGGGTTATATTAGGTTTCAATTAAGGCATTCTGCCTAATCGAAAGGTCAAAGTCCCTCATAAAACACTTATTCACGATCTTGTAATGACTTTCACCAATTTCTTCACTAAATGGGGGTTGGGCGTATCACACTCATGTCCAAGTCGTAGTTTTTACAAAAGTTGACCCAACTAGCAATAGCCGTCTCAAAGGCAACACCATCACCTGAAACCCTAGAGAGTCTCAAGATCTGATCTTGTAAGCCACGGGTCTGGGATCTCGATGCTAGGAAGCAAAATGCAATGTATCAGCACGAGTGAGAATGTCAAGCCCTCCGTCACTAATCGGCAAAGTAGAAAGACACCACTAAAGAGGGCCAAATCCATCCCCTCTAGCAGTAACAATCTGCTCGACCGCACAATGCAAGGAGTGATCAAAGACTCTCATAGCCTCAAAAAAATGAGAAGAGGGAGTAGTCCACATTGCAAAGTAAAGACGGGACACCCCAGAACAGGCTCGAATAAACAATAACTCGCATTGGGGGTCCCCCAATCTCATAATGGCCTTCATCAAGGAGTTGGTTTTCACAACCCTCTTCAAAGACACCTGAGAACAAAAGGCCGGGTCAAGACTAACAACACCACCCAATAGTTTGACACCATCAAGCGGGCTAGCAATATTCTTAGGAAAAACACCAAACTCACTACTACGCGGATAAACCGTCGGCCAAAAGATCTCCGTTTTACCGATACTAAGGTGAAGGCCTAAAGCGGGGTCATCCGCCATGATGATGTCAAGCGCCTTACTCATCATCAAGGTATCGTCAATCAACGCCCCATCGTCGAGATACCAAGCATTAAGCTTCGACCGACAACACTCCAAAATTTTCCGGATAAGGAGATGGAGAATAAGCGAGAAAAGCAACGGGCCGAGGGGGTCCCCCTGCTGGACCCCTGACAAGAATAAAGGACATGTTCCCATAATAAAGACGGACATAACAGGCATAACAGAACTCAACCCAAGAAGAAATAACAGGACATACCTGACGGACTTGAAAAAATCATAGCACTGCTTTCGATTGGTTCGTTTTAAAACAAACTATTTCTAAAAATATATCCTAGCATCTAAATTTATTGAAAAATGAATTTGCTGTTAATGTTTAAAATCCTTTAAATTTTTAAATTAATTTTTTTTCTCCATTTATGTGTATTAATAAAAAGAAAAATATTACTCTTACCATTTCATTTCATTGGTAGTGTTATAAGTATAATTAATTTTAGTATGTTGAAAACACAATTACACTTAAATACTCCTCTAGAAAAGGGTAATAATTTAATAATTCTTTTTTAATTTTCATTTAATTATTTTTAATATGTGTAAAAAACTAAAAACTGGTAGATGATGCGCCCTTGACCCCTATGTCCCAAGATGAGGAAGACGAGGCATTCCGGGTTCGCTCCGACGGACCGCTACCCATTCTCGTGCTAAGGCCATCGCCCAAGCTACCGGCTTCATCATTGCCCGCACCGTTGCTTGTCACGAGCCCATTGGTTGCAAACCGTGCCTCTACGCCACCATGGCATGAAGCTTGTCAAGATGGCACCGTTCCGGCGCATTTTCCGTATTTTAGCGTTTTGTAATAATAAGTCTTTTTATTTTCGGAATATTAATTTCCGGGATTTTATTACCGGGACTTAATTTTCCAAATTTAAGATTAGACTTTTGGTTTCGGAATTTAATTCGGAAACTTAATTCCGAACTTAAATTTCCAACCTTTCATATTTTTAGGCTTTTCATTTTCGGAACTTTAATTCCGACTTTATTTCGGTCATTTAAGTTCCGTCTCTTTGTATGATCTTCATCCACTATATAAGGGGATGCTTGACTCATTTGTAAAGCATGTTCAATTTGATTAAGTATTTGAGAAGTATTTTCCTCCTACTTACTTGAGCATCAATCTCTCATCTCAAAGTTCTTCTTTTGGATCTTCAATCCAAACTCATCCACATTCGAGGATTCTTCAAGAATCAATTCAACCGGTCCACTACAAGGCCTGATCGATCAATCTAGATCGATTCAACCATTCAACTTCCGCCTCCATCTCTAAGCTTTCGCCTCCCACCTTCAAACGCATCCGCACTTCAACTAAGGAGTAGTTGAGCTTCAACTTGATCTAGATCCAGAATCTTTCATTGACGTGTTCAAGGATGCATCAAATTGGCATCGGAGCAAAATGATCTAAGCTAAGTTATCTTTACTATTGTTTTTGTGCGTTATTACATTCATCCTTTTTGTCTTTCGTTCATCATCATCTTCACCTCGTTCCTCGCATCTTCATGCACGTTCTTGAATATTTTTTTTCTCGATCCATTTTGCAAAGCAAATTTAGGAGATTTTTTGTTTGCCATTAAACCATTAATTAAAAAACGTTTATCCTCACCCAATCCGACAGCTTTGTTAATCGATTTCACCAATCTCTTAGGATTTTTTGTTGACAAAATCGGATATTGCATATTTTGATATTCCAAAAACCAAAAACCAAAAACCAAAAACAAGCAAAAACTCTTCAAAAAAAAAACCGGATTTGTTTTAAAAGAAAAAGTGGATTCATCTCTTGCATTCCAAAGGTTGCATTCAAAAGTTTCAAAAAGAAACAATTCCACAAAAACGAAGTTAAAAGACGTCCGGCAAACCTGTCCATCCGAAAAATCAGATTTTTCAAAAAGGTCAAAGACCAAAGCAAGTAAAACTTGCCGTTAAACAATCCGTCCATTTTCTATCTCTCCATTTTCTTACACGTTGCAAATTATAGCTTGATTTTGTGTGTATTTTGGTTAAAATTTGTTGGATTTGCCTTCCTTGCCTAACCGCCACACGGCCTTCCCAAAGGTAGAACCCTAACGCACTTGAACTTGGATAACGTTGACTTAACTTGTCACCTTGCTCATTTGATTGCTTAAAATTGTGTGTCTTAAATTGGAGTTATGACTAACGTCGAAATGGAGAATTCTCAGGAATCTTGTGGAAGGCAAGAGATCACTACCTTAACCGAAGAAAATGCCTCTCTTAGGCAAGAACCTGAAGCTTTGAGGGCACAAATGCTCACCCTTACGAACTCCCCACCGAATCCAAATGGAACCTTGGTCGATGCTTCTACGTCCGATGGACGTCGCAAAGGCAAAGGTATTTTGGGAGCCGAACCGTCTAACGGTCGACGGCTTGCCTCCGTCATTGAAAATCAACGACCCTTACAAGATAACGGTCATGAGTCCCACAATGAAGGTAACATGAACCATGACCCTTCTTCGAATGATTTTCTATATGTTGACACGGAGAATCGGCACAAGCGTTATGAGCACAACCGACGTAGGTATGACACTTCCCTTCCTCCATCTAGTGCCCAACGTACCAACCATCCCTCCCGGGTTGAGAACTGGTACCATCTTCAAACAAACGATCGCTCTCAACGTCCCGAGAATGATCGGTCCTGAAAACGCCGCCAACGGCATAACCGCCAACCGATATACCATGATTATGAAGAGTATGACCAAAGAGATGACTTTAACGAGTTCTCCGACGATGATTTGGATTTGAACCGTGTGGCACATGTCCGTCCATGACACACACCCATCCGAGAGTCTTTTGAGAACCAAGATCGAGGAGAAGAATGGTTGCCTCCTCCTAACCCACCAAAGCGTGCACAACCCAATCATGGGCGTTAACGGCATAACGATGGCCACCGGCGAGTCCATCACGACGAGGCCTACATGGCACAACCTCGACCGGATCCCTACCGCGCTCGTAGGGAAGGTAAGGTTAAATTTCCTATATTTTATGGTGAATATGACCCTTGTGTTTTTCTTGATTAGGCACAAGATATGAAAAGAGCTCTACAACATTGTCATTATGAGGAGTATGAGAAAATCGAAGCGGCAACCCTTTACTTTGAAGGTGATGCAAAATCTTGGTGGACATTTGATCAATTGATCTATGTCATGACTAAGAAGTACGTGCCTGACGACTTCAAAAACGACATGCAGTTACAAATTGCCGAATTCCAATAAGGAAGTCTTACCCCGGTGGCTTACTTAGCCAAACTTGAGGACATGCATATGAAGACCGGCATCTCGGCCTCCGCCTCCGCCCTTCGAACCAAATTCATGAGTGGCCTTAATCCATCAATATGGCTGTTACGCTAGATATGTAGCACAAAAAGCTTTAAATTTATAAACCCGATCTAATCTACTAAACTACCTAGCAAAACCAGCAGTGTACGGATCGTTTCATAGAAAGGAAAGTATTCCGAGGTCGAACACAAGGACTGGAGTGAAATCAAGTCGTTCAATGATCAATGATAGTGCAAATCTAAACTAAGATGAGATGAGGAATAAAGAAAGTGCAAAACACAATACTGTTGGTTGGTTTTGGGTGATCAAACAAGGATCACAAAATATGTAAATCAAACAAGCAAACAAACACACAAACGCATGATAAGAGATAAGAGGTAAGAAATGCGGATTCTAGAGATTCAGAATTCCAATTATGACAATGGACTCATGCTTCTAAAGATCAAAGGAAAGTTGCGGTTATTCGGAGTTGGGTGTTTCTCTAATGGGAGCAATTACCGGGTAAGTCTCATGCTCCACTAGTCTCGAACCTAAGGTCCTATTACCGGGTAAGTATCAAGGAACCTAAGGACGGGAATTCTACACAAACCAGCCACTACCTAAGGGTCAAACCCTTCCTTACCGGGTAAGTCTCGGAAAGGGTAAGTCTTAGGCAACGATCCTAGCACACTCAATCCAATAGCGACTTTTTTGGCTCACTACTACCTAGAGTTCATCATCTTATGTATCTAAGAGAGGAAATACCGGGTAAGTCTCATTGCTCAAAAAGGTTGCTAACATTAGGTCACCCTAAGCTAGATTAGGCTCAACAAACACTAGGATTTCAACACATCTACATCCTAACATCCAGATTCATCAATATAAGCACAACAGAGAAAACCACGGGATGATCATGAGAAACCATGGTCTAGATTTTAGATGAACAGGCCGTGGTTTGGGTCTGAGTTGGGGTTTCGAACACAAATCTATCCTAAGCTAACATGGAAGTCCATACAATCATAGTCCAAAGCATAAACATCATTCCTTCACCCTAGAATCACATCTATTTAGCCAACAACATACAAATTAAGATCAAACTTCATAAATAGAGCATGCTTGCAAGTCATATCTAGATAATGAAGAATGAACCAAAGAAAAGAAATTATAAAGCTAGAATAGAAGTTACCAAGTCTTACAAAGGCTCCAAGAGCTGCTCCAAGTTGTCAACAATGGAAACCTCACTCAAAACCACTCAAATCTCACTACAAAACTAAAATCTACACTAATATCTCCCAAGAACACCCACAAGGGTGCTTGGAAGAGAAGCTACCATGGAAGAGTGTTGGAGAAGAGCTAGAGGAGAAGGGTCCAAAAAGGAAGAAGATTCTCAATCAGCCTGCAGGACCACTTAAGTACCCCACCAAAAAGCAAGGGTCAGACAAAGAGATCGTGGGACACGTGTCACAACTGTCCAGAGGAAACCACGGCCAAAACCACGGTCGAGATTTTCCTCTAGGCCGTGGTTCTCACCAGAAACTCTCCTTGGATTACCAAGTCATGAGTTGGTGCAAGACACGCACTAACAAGGTCCTATGTGTTCTCCTTTGCCCCTAGTTTGCTCCTTAATGAGTCCGGAAGTTGCAAAAGCTCCCCAAAATACCTACAAAACCGACAAAAGCCTGTGTAGACGTCTATTTCGACAATATGCATGAATTAAGCGTAAACATTACGAACTAATGCGGAACATGCATGAATGGAAAGGAAAACTATCTAAAAGAGTGCCTAAACTAGTGTCATAAATCATGTCATCAACGGAGCCCCCTCGAGATAGTCCCATACAAGGATTTGGGAGCCTTATATCATGCCGCTATGAAACTTCACAAGCAACAACTCGAAACGCCGCGATATTCAAGGTATAATTCTTCCACTAGTCAATATTCTTATACCACTAATTCTCGTTCTCGAGATGTTTCTAGTTCTAAAGATTACGGAGCTGCTAAAGGATCACCACGGATGAATCAACCCACCCGGCAAGCGGCTACCGAGAAGACACCGTATCGTGGCACCGTTGCTCCGCCACAAATGCCTCCGGGTCGAGTTCAACCAGGATCTCAAACGGTGGCCTGCCCAAGAGAACCCATGTGTTACAAATGTAGCGGGTTTGATCATGTCCAACGTGATTGCCCAAACACCAAGCGGGTGATGTTTGCAAACCCATCATATGATGATGGCGAAGATGAAGATAATGGTGATATCCTCATGGAAGATGATCACGATACCGACCCCTACTATGCCATGGAGTCTTGCGACGACCAACTTGCTTGCGGTCCGGCACTACCAGGTAAGTTTGCTCTTGTCTCTCATCATATTTTGGCTATAAAAGAGCATCTCCCTATTGACCAACACGAGAATCTCTTCCACTCTCGTTGCTTGGTCAATAACACTAGTCTCTCTCTTATCATCGATGGGGGTTCGTGTTGTAATATTGTCAACGAAAAAGTGGTAAAACACATTAAGTTGCCTCCTACAACCCCCCAACCTTACGGACTCTAATGGATTTCCGATAAGGGACGTTTTCTATTGGCACCTATGTTGATAAGGTCCTTTGTTATGTTATCAAAATGGATGCCACACATGTATTGTTGGGACGACCATGACAGTTTGGCCATAAAACTTTTCATGATGATTATCTAACCCGGTACATGTTCCAATATATTGGAAAACGGATCACACTTTTGCCTATAACTCCGCAAGAAATTTTAGTTGACTATGCAGAACGAAAGAGGCAACAAGTTATCGATGACACAACTAAAGCGCCGGGAATATCGGACCCTCATCAAATCTCTCCCGATGTTGTGGATGCTCATACTTCCGGATCCCGTACCTTTGGCCCCAAGGTTCATGCTACCGAAGCAAGAGGTAGTAAGAGTGTTGTCCCTACAAATGCACCTCCGACTCCTACAATTCAAGGGCGATGTGAGCCACGAATCCTATTGGCCCGACGACATGATTTGACACCGGTCATGGAAGGTAAGTTTTCTTGTTTCTTACTTGCCCCTTTTTGTTTATCCATTTCTCCTGACCCGAGTAACGTGCCACACAAGGTGTCCTTGTTGTTGTCCGAATTTTAGGACATTTTGACCGACAAAGTACCACCCGGCTTGCCACCAATCCGAGGAATTGAGTACCAAATCGACTTGGTGCCCGGCGTGTCTTTGTCCAACCGTGCCGCATACCGTGCAAGTCCGGAAGAAATCAAGGAGCTACAACGCCAAGTCCAAGAGCTCCTAGACTGGGGATATGTCCGTGAATCCTTATCTCCATGTGCCTTACCGGTCATACTTGTGCCCAAGAAAGACAGATCTTGGCGGATGTGCGTAGATTGCCGAGCCAACAATCAAATAACCGTCAAGTACTGTCATCCGATCCCGTGCCTCGATGATATGTTGGACGAACTCCATAACTTCACCATCTTCTCAAAGATTGATCTCCGGAGCGGATACCACCAAATCCGCATGGCCGAACGTGATGAATGGAAGACGGCTTTCAAGACGAAGCATGGCCTCTACGAGTGGCTTGTCATGAGCCACGTCTTGCACAAGTTTTTGGGTATTTTCGTAGTTGTCTATTTTGATGATATATTAGTTTTTAGCAAGTCTTTGGATGCACACATCGGGCACCTTCGCCAAGTGCTCGAGTGCCTTAGACTAGAGTAATTGTATGTCAATTTGGAGAAATGTGTCTTTTGCTCGGACACCACTGTATTTCTTGGCTATGTCGTGTCTAAGGACGGACTACGGTGGACGAATCAAAAGTTCGCGCCATTCGGGAATGACCTACTCCTACTACGGCCACCATGGTTCGAGCCTTTCTCGGCTTAGCAGGCTTCTATCGACGCTTTGTCAAGGACTTTAGCTCGATAGCTGCACCGCTACATGAGCTTACTAATAAAGGTGTCACATTTGAGTGGCGTGACACCCATGCTCGAGCGTTTGAGTCGCTCAAAGACTGTCTTTGTGATGTGCCACTACTCCAACTCCAAAACTTTTCGAAAACCTTCGATGTGGAGTGTGACGCATCTAATGTGGGCATTAGGGGGTTCTCCTACAAGAGAATCGGCCCATTGCTTACTTTAGCGAAAAACTTTCCGGTCCCTCAATCAACTATCCAACTTTTGACAACGAACTATATGTTTTAGTTCGTTGTCTAAATACATGGCAACATCACTTGTAGCCGAAGGAGTTCGTGATTCATTCGGATCATGCAGCTCTTTCGTATCTCAAGGGTCAAACTACATTGAGTCGGCGTCATGCAAGTTGGGTAGAATTTCTTGAGACCTTTCCTTATATCATTCGACAGAAGAAAGGTAAAGAGAATGTGTTAGCCGATGCCCTTTCTCGACGGTATATCCTTCTAGTGCATATGGACGCCAAGACCCATTGCTTTGCTCTTATCAAAAATTTATATGCCACGGATCTTGACTTCAAGGATATATTCGCTCAATGCCTTGACCTCCGAGAGCATGAGTCTTTCTTTATTAACGATGGCTACTTATTCCGTGCGGACAAGCTTTGTATCCCGCACTCGAGTATTCGTCATTTGTTGATAAAGGAGGCCCATGAGGGTCGTGGTCACTTCGGTGCTACCAAGACTCTCGCCGCTCTACAAGAGCACTTCTTTTGGCCCCGAACGCGCAAACATGTGACACGGTTTTGCACAAGTTGCATCACATGTCACCATTAGGGTTGTTCATTCCCTTATATCCGATCCGTTCGGAAAATTTTAAGGCAAAACTTATATCCGGTTCCGATCCGAAATTGCCGGATATTCGGTCCGAAACTGTGAAACGGATTCGGATATCCGGTATCGGATATCCGAAATATCCGATTACACTAATAAACAACATCAAATTGTTCATCACATGCCTTGTTCATCCCTTTTAAACAAATAAACAACAAATTGTTATACAAATGATCTAAGCACAACCTTGACAATCTCTTTGAGAATTGAGATGGTGTAAACTACTTTTTACCCAAACTCAAAACCTACAGTAATCATTATTGAATGAATAACACTGCAAACTCACATACAAACTTGAAACAGCGACCCGAAATCAATGTTTATCATGCCTTAGGGAAGAAATCAAGCAAAGGAAAGAATAGAGGCTGATGAACAAACAACTCATCAGCAACAAGTAAGAAAAGAACTATTTTTAGATCATACAAAATAAAAATCACAGTAGATGGATCCATGAACAAGCTAACAATTAGAAATTAATCTGTAAACAAGTAAACTACATCACTTTGGCTCGGATCTCCCTTCCTTTGTAAACTAACCATCGAAGAAGAGATGAAGGGTTGTTTGTCGTAGATTTGGACGAATGACAAAAACGAAAGGATATCCGAGCCGAGTGATAGTGTCGGGATGCCAAGAGAAGACGAAGAGATCGAGATGCGATAACAATTTTTCCAGGGGCGACAAAAGAAGGGAGATCTGAGCCAAAGTGCATGGACGCCGAGAGAAGACGGGGAGATTGAGATTCGAGAAGAGAAAGAGTCTCGCCGGAAACACAACTCACCTGTAGTTGAGTAATCGGAGTGTTCTCACCGACTCGCTAGTCCCGTAGTCTTTGGTCTGAGAGAAGAAGAAAACTCTGAGAATGAGAGTGTTTACCTGTTTGGAAATGAGAATTGAGAAGCGAGAAGCGGCAGAAGTGAGAATTGAGAAGCAAGAAGCGGCAGAGCTCTCACCTGTAGGTTATAGCTAAGTGGATTTAGGGTTTTATTTTTCAAAAAAAAAATTCCAATTCTTTTGAGTGATTGGAGATTCGAACCCAAGACCATAAAGTGTAAGGTGTTAAAAATAGTCAAACTCACACCAACTCAGCTACTAGAACATTTTTGTAACTTTAGGAAAAATATAATATGTATTATCGGATATCGGATATCCGGGGGTAAAAAAGCACTGATCCGTATCCGATCCGCAAATCCGAAAGTTTTAGGCGGATCGGAGCGGATTCGGATATATTTCCGTCGGATATGTACAAGTCGGATTGTCGGATTTTTGGCGGATCGGATATTTTTTGAACACCCCTAGTCACCATGCCAAATCGCGCCAAGGTCCGGATGGATTGTATTCTCCTTTGCCTATACCAATGGGACATTGGGAGGATATTTCTATGGACTTTGTGGTTGGCCTACCAATGTGAAAACGAGGCAAAGACTCCATTTCGTGGTACTCGACCGTTTCTCAAAAATGGCCCATTTTATCGCATGTAAGAGCACACAAAATGCTAGCGAAGTCGCTACACTTTTCTATGACAATGTTGTGCGCTTACATGGGATACCGCGTTCCATCCTTAGTGATCGGGATATGAAGTTTGTGAGTCATTTTTGGCGGGCATTGTGGGGAAAACTTGGAACCAACTTGTTGTTTTCAAGTAGCTATCATCCCCAAACCGATGGTCAAACGGAGGTGACCAATCGGACTCTCGGCGCTCTACTTAGAGCGACCCTTAGGAACAATCCACGCAAGTGGAAGGACTTACTTTCTATCGTGGAGTTTTCGTATAACAGGTCTTGACACTCGGCAACAAAGCTTTCACCTTTTGAAGTTGTCTACGGCCTTAATCCACACACCCCGATGGATTTCACTCCGCACCCACTCAAAGACGGAGAACACATCACCGGAGCAAGTCGTGCCGCTCACATCATTGAGCTTCATGAGCGGACTAGGACACAACTCCAACGGCGTGCCGATCAACTTGCCTCACAACGCAACAAAGGCCGACGTCCAATCTCATTCGAGCCCGGTGATCTTGTTTGGCTCCACTTAAGGAAGGAGCATTTCCCACTCGCCGCAAAGGCAAGCTCTCGGACCACGGTGATGGATCATTCCGCATCTTATCCCGCCATGGCCCGAATGCATACAAGTTGGAGCTTTCGGACGACTATGGTGTGTACCCGACGTTCAATGTCAAGGATCTTGCACTATACATTGAGCCCCTATTTGACGAAGGTGAAATGGGGACAGTTCACATCCAAGATGGGGGGACTGATGCGCCCTTGACCCCTATGTCCCAAGATGAGGAAGACGAGGCATTCTGGGTTCGCTCCGATGGACCGCTCACCCGTTCTCGTGCTAAGGTCATCGCCCAAGCTACCGACTCCATCATTGCCCGCATTGTTGTTTGTCACGGGCCCATTGGTTGCAAACTGTGCCTCTACGCCACCATGGGATGAAGCTTGTCAAGCCGGCACCGTTCCGACGCATTTTCCGTATTTTAGCGTTTTGTAATAATAAGTCTTTTTATTTTCGGAATATTAATTTCCGGGACTTTATTTCCGGGACTTAATTTTCCGAATTTAAGATTAGACTTTTGGTTTCGGAATTTTATTCGGAAACTTAATTCCGAACTTAAATTCTCAACCTTTCATATTTTTAGGCTTTTCATTTTCGGAACTTTATTTCCGACTTTATTTCCGTCATTTAAGTTTTGTCTCTTTGATTGGTCTTCATCCACTATATAAGGGGATACTTGGCTCATTTATAAAGCATGTTCAATTTGATTAAGTATTTGAGAAGTATTTTCCTCCTACTTACTTGAGCATCAAAGTTCTTCTTTTGGATCTTCAATCCAAACTCATCCACATTCGAGGATTCTTCAAGAATCAACCCAACCGATCCACTTCAAGGCTTGATCGATCAATCTAGATCGACTCAATCATTCAACTTCCGCCTCCCACCTTCAAACGCATCCGCACTTCAACTAAGGAGTAGTTGAGCTTCAGCTTGATCTAGATCCGGAATCTTTCATTGACGTGTCCAATGACGCATAAGTAGATGGATAAATAATGTTAAACGAAGGGAGTAATATATATTTTTTAAATTTTTTTTATAGCAATTGTGAATTTATATATAGATATGAAGCAGAGGAGGAAAGGATAGTTAACTAGAACATTAAATTCAAATTTAGCTTAATGAAAAAAAATTGCCTTATGAGACTTTGAACTTGTATACTATCATTGCGTTCGGTTGGGTTGTTTATAAAATTTATGGACTTAAATTTTCAAAAAAAAATAATTTATGGACTTATTGAAATATAATAAAAAAAGAAAAAAAATATGAATGGTTTTAAACCTTACATTAACAATTTAAAAAAAATTATAAGACTTTTGTAGTTCCTAACAAATATGCCGACAGTGTTGTAAATGCGATGAATGATGATTGATAGAGATGAGTATGAGCATCAATGGATGGCAATACACTTATGGCACCCCAAGTGAGACTCACATTACTTTTAATACTAACCATCTTCTTTGGATTTGTTTTCTTTCTTTTTCGCAGTCAACCACTTGGAAATTAATACGGAGTATATACTAATTAATTAGTAATAAACACACGGTCTAAATTGATTTTAAACATAAGGTCTAAGTTGATTTTAAACATAAGAGGTCTAAATTGAGCATGTCATATTCAGTTTATTTAACTAAAATAATAGTATATGATCGTTATATAAGTCGAGCTATTCAAATTTGTACAAAAAAGTTCGGTTCAAACTCCCCATATAACACGTTTTAAAATCTATTTAAAATTTATATCTAGTACATACTCGACTCCTTTGTAAATAAGGAGAGCTTAACATAACAATACTCAGCGCTCATATCATGACTGGCCAAGAATGACGTATCACTATTTTTTTTTCATATTACAAATAACTTTTTTTTTGTTGAGGCGATAATGTCTAATTTAAGATTGAAAAATAGTAAAAATCTCAAAATATTTACAAATACAAGTCCTCGCCTTTGGCAAAGTCACAAAATGGCCTATCTCAAATGGTTTCATCACTATAAAATAAAACTAATTACACGGAATTATCTTTAATTAATAAGTATTTCGGTTGTTTTTAATTGATATCGAATTTTTTTTTTACACATATTAAGAAAATTAAAAATAAAAGGTGTCATTTTGACACACAATAATTTTAAACAAATTATAAAACTAAGGATATAATACTAGAATGTATAGAGTTTAAATACAAATACAAAAATAGATAATATTATATTTGTATAAAATTTAAGTATTAATAAAACTTATAAGTTATAATGTCAAATATTATAAATTAAAATTTTAAACTTATAATGTCAAATATTGAGAAATAGAAGTAGTAATGTTCTCTAATAATTTCAGTAAATTCACAATTCCTTTTTTTATTCACCTTTTATTTGGAGAATAATTTCAAATAGGTGCGAGCATCCAACATTAAAACTTTGAATATTCATAAGTTGTAACATAAATCATAAAATTTTAATCTTTTAATCAGCCTTATTTTTACATTTAAAAAATATTATAGATTGCTTGGTTATCAGTTATCACTGCATATGACATGTCATATAAAATTTATAACATAACGTTAATTGCAATACTAGCGATGAACCTATTTCAAAAGGTTCCTTCGTAACTATAAAACTCAGAAAAATACCTCATGGCAATGGAAGAGACTAATAAAGTAGTGAATAACTACATCATTGAGAATAAATGGAATTCTCAGAAGTTGGATTTACAATTAGACAATTTACTACCAAGAGAGATTATGACCGCTATCAAATCATATCAACTCCCATAATTATTCATTCGAGATCGCCTTTATTGGGCAGCCTCGGATAAGGGATCTACAAGAATAAAGGGATTATAATCAATCCAATGAGTGGATCTAGGAAATGGATATCATGCCCAAAGTGAAAATTTTGTGTGGAAGATGTCTATGGATGGACTTCCAATTAAAGAAAATTGGGTGAGTTGGTTAAGTAGGTACATAACGTATTTTTGTGTATATAATAGGTATGTTTTGTAATGTGTAGACAAAGTAGGCACTTAAAATTATGTACAAAAAAATTAATTAAAAAACAATAACATATATTACCTAATTTGGAGATATTCTCTCTCCTATATTAAATAAAAGATTCCTATTTAATAATGTAAACGGATTTGTTGATATGTTAAAATAGGAAATAGTAATTAAAATTTTCCTAGAATCCCTCCTTATATTCTCTCTCATCTTAATTATAATCTTTTAATTATAATATATAAATAAAAGATTGTGTAAAAGGTAGGATTCGAACTCTGGACGAGTTGTCCCTCCTTCCCGCCCTTATACCAATTGGACTAATTAAACTTTGTATATTCTTTTGGTGATACACAATATTAATACACAATTTCAATTACACACTAGTGATACATAATTTCAACTACATAATGTTAATAAATGAAAGACTTGTGTAACAAAAAACCTTGTGTACGAAATACTCGAGCATACACAATTTCAATTACACAATAGTGATACATAATTTCAAATACATAATGTTAACAAATAAAAGACTTGTGTAACCAAAAACCTTGTATACGAAATACTCGAGCGATATAAAATGACTTGAGTATACATAATGTACCTACATATTATTCTAGAAAGAAATTCAGTGAAAGGTATTTCGTACACAAGGTTTTGGTTACACAAGTCTTTTATTTATTAATATTGTGTATTTGAAATTATGTATAAATATTGTGTAATTGAAATTGTGTATTAATATTGTGTATCATCAAAATAATACACAAAGTTTAATCAGTCCAACTGGTATAAGGGTGGGAGGGGCAACTCGTCCAGAGTTCGAATCCTACCTTCTACACAATCTTTTACTTATTATAATTAATAGGAGAAATAAGAATATTTAGTTGCCCGATATAACAAATTATAAAATTTAATTGATTATTAATGGGAGAGAGAAAAATCTTCAAATATTTCCTCTTTTAATGATTATCCAACTCATTTATCTTTATTTTTTATTGTTAAAATTAGGTGCCTAGTTTGTATATAAGATACAAAAATACCTTCTTTCACCAATCTTCTCAAAAAAATTTTGAGAAACAAATGGTCCCAGTACCCATGCAATGCATCCTGTGCAATTTTCCCTTTCTGTAGGAGAATCTTCCTAATACCAATAATAAGATTGAACTCCAATTGGTAATTAACTCCAATCAGAATATGTCGAACATGGTGACACATCTAAGAAATAAGCTAGAGGACAAACAATTGGTACAACTAGTTGTTACGTGGTGGAATGGCTAGAGTGTAAGAAATCAAAACATCTTTAATCATAAGAAAACTCAAAATACTGAAGCACAAATACAAGACCAAATAAGGAGTTGGCAATAGACTAACAAAAGGAAGAACCAAACAAAACAAAAAACAGTTAAAAGTAACAAGAAATTTAGAAACATCCATTGGATAAAACCTGATAATGGATTCACCAAGTTGAACTTTGATGCTTCAAAACGCGAATCGGGGGAGCCACCCTTCGGATTCATTCTCAGAAACCAACATGCATCAACCATTTCATTAGGCTATGGACAATGTGCAAACATATCGGTCCTCTATGCTAAAGCATGTGCGCTACGGGAAGGTTTGATCAGAGCATGTGATCTGGAGATCAATAAACTTGAAATTGAAGGAGATAATCTTACAATTATCAATTTTATTAAACAAATATGAAAACCCCCGTGGGAACTTGATCTCATCATTTCAAATATCTCTAACATTTTGGTCAGTTTCCAGCAGGTCAGGATACAACATGTTTTCAGGGAAGTCAATAGTGTTGCCGATAAGCTCGCATATTTGGAACACAACTGCCCACTTGGCTGTTCATTGATCCCCCAACAGGTGGGGGATGCCATTCGAATAGATGCTATAGGTTGGAAAGTGTCGAGAAGATGATCTAACCTAATCGCTGACCGTACAGTATAAAAAAAAAAAAAAAATTGGTGTTATTTACCCAAATTTTATGATATTGCAATTACATCACCTTATTCGTCATTATTCAGTAAGGTCACGGTTTCTGAATTACGCATCCAACTTGCGGTCAAAGCTCACTTTAGTACTTTACCCATCGAAACTCCTATGTCGGTCGTGTTTGGCTGCTACTCAATTATCCAATTTTTTAACCAACCTTATCACACCCTAACGTTATAAATATCCCAAGCAATCTCCATTCTCCAAACACACCCTCCATTATTCTCTTCCAAATCATACAATGGCGAATAACAAAACCAGCACCTTCATCTTCAACCTCACACTTCTCATTCTTCTCTCCATCCTAACAACTTCAAATTCCTGCAACCCCATAGACAAAGAAGCTCTTCTACACTTAAAATCCAAAATCACAGCAGACCCATCAAATCTCCTCAAATCATGGAACTCCACCACCGACTGCTGCTCTTCCTGGGAAGGCATTGACTGCGATTCCATCTCCGGCCGCGTTGTCAACGTTTCCCGATCATGCCTCCAGTCCGGCGACGACTTCATCCTCGATACATCCATGAATGGCTCTCTTTCACCATTCTTGGGTAATCTCACTTCTCTCAAACTCCTTGATCTCAGTAATTGCAAGAATTTGAAAGGCTCAATCCCATCTCAGATCGGTAATCTCGTTTCTATCAATTTCATCTTCTTAAATGATAACAAATTCACCGGCCCAATTCCCACTTCATTTCAGCGTCTTGTTAACCTCAAACGATTTTATTTGAACAACAATGCTCTTTCCGGTCACCTGCCTTCCTCTGTTTTCGCTTCATTCACTAAACTCTCCGATCTCGGTTTGTCCGGTAACCGTTTTACCGGTCCAATCCCGACTTCGTTTGGAAAAATGCTTCCTTTGTCCACTCTCGATCTCAATGATAACAAGCTTTCCGGTCAAATTCCGTCTGAGATTGGGAATTTGATCAAATTGACTTACATTGACATTTCATCGAATCGGTTAACCGGAACCATTCCAAGCTCCATTGGTGGCCTCAAAGTCCTAAACCTGTTGTACCTCAATGACAATCGGTTAACCGGTTCAGTTCCTTCCACCATTGAAGGCCTAATCTCATTGCAGTTCTGCAGATTGAGTGACAATGACTTGACGGGCCCACTTCCATCTTCAATCGGCAATCTCCCCCAAATTCAGAGACTCTATATCGGAAACAACAAGCTTACCGGAAGAATTCCTAGCTCAATCGGAAACCTAATTAATCTCACTGATTTAGTTCTCTCAAACAACCGATTTGTCGGTGGAATTCCGACTAGCTTCGCGAAACTTGCAAATCTTCAAGACCTAGAAATCGCCGGAAATCAATTAACCGATACCATTCCTTCTCAGTTAGCCAAATTACAGAACTTACAGATTTTGGATCTCTCAAACAATCCACTTAACCTAATCACCATTCCCGTTCTGTTCTCGAAGCTTCCGATTCTCTTCAGACTATTTCTAGGAAACACAGGACTAAAAGGCGAACTCCCAACCTGGCTTGCATCCACATCCATATCCACTCTTGATCTATCAAACAACAAATTAACCGGAGAATTGCCTACATGGTTGAGTAACATGACCAATCTCGCCCTTCTGAATCTATCAAGCAACGGATTCCGATCTACAATCCCTAAAGAATGGTTGAAAATGTCTGGTCTCAATGATCTCGATCTACACAACAATCAACTCAGTGGCGACATCAACGTTATCTTCTCAAAGCAGGGTTCGTACAACTCAATTGACGTGTCCGGTAACAGGTTCACCGGCCCAATTAACGATGACTTCGGAACTCAGCCTGCAATGGCGTCGATCACGTCGCTGATTCTCTCGAGGAATAATCTAGGTGGGGATATCCCGAAGTCGATTGGGAATCTGACGAGTTTGGTGGTATTGAAAATGGAGCATGACAGGCTTTCCGGGACGATTCCGGTGGAAATTGCTGATGATACTCAGCTGACAACGATCTCGTTATCAGGAAATCAGCTAACCGGGAGTATTCCGGCGAAGGTTTTGGGATTGACGAATTTGGAAACGTTTGATGTGTCGGAGAATAGGCTGACCGGAATGATTCCGGTTCACAAAGCTAAGCTGCCGGTTTCTGGGTTTTTAGGTAACCCTGGTCTGTGTGGATCTCCGCTTCCCCCATGCAAGAAGAAGTAAGCTGCTTGTAAACTGAAGCATTATCTTACGTGTCAAAACAGGTTTAGTAGCAATAATGTTGATCAATCAATCTGCTGGTTTATGATTGAAAACGAAAGTGTTGAATTCATTCATTGTCAACAATCAAGCTGTCATGTTGTATTTTTTTTGAACAATCAATAAAATATTAGTCTTTTCGATTTTGTAACTACTCATTTACGTGTAGTGTTTCAATAATTTCTTTTATAATTGTTCATGACTATTATTGTTATCCAGTTAATTAAATTATAATGGTAATAGGTTCTTTCATAATTGTTCACGACTATTATTGTTCATAATTATCATTATTCGTGACTATCATTGTCCAACTAGTGTAATATCCGCACCTTATGCGTTTTTGAATAATAATGTTACAATATATATATATATATATATATATATATATATATATATATAAAGAGATAAAAGATATAACATGGTTTTACATATATGAAAAATTTTGAGTTGGTAAATAATTTTTTGGTTTATAAAATATTAGTATATCAAATATTAATATTTAAAATAATATTTTTAAAAGATTTATAAAATATTTAACATAAAATGTTTATGTGGTTAATTGTGAGCTTTTGATTATAAAATACTTACACTACAAAAAAAAACTTCTTATGATAAAAGTTTATAAAAATTTAAATTGTGATAAATGATTTTTATATTAAATTAATAAAATTATCTTCAAAATGTATATGAAAAATTTTACGTATATGAAAATTTTTAAGTTTTCAAAAGATTTTTTTAAATTGTCATAAGGAAGATTTTGTAGATTTTTTTTATATGGTTGTTGTAACTAAAAACAAATATCTACCTTACATTTTATATACATTGTTTAAATTTTTAATTTATATTTGTTTGTCAAAATTTTGATTTAAATTTTTGGAGAGATTTCATTGAATCTATTATACTTACTAAAACAGAGCACGGGTTGATGACGTGGCGCGCTGTGGACGCAGGATTTTTGAAATTGAGCTCCCACAATTAAAGCCAATAAATCTTTATTTTTTACACTATTTTTTAAACCATAAAATCTTTTATTATTAAAATAATAATTTTATAGAAACCAAATCTATTATACTTACTAAAACAGAGCACGGGTTGATGACGTGACGCGCTGTGGACGCAGGATTTTTGAAATTGAGCTCCCACAATTAAAGCCAATAAATCTTTATTTTTTACACTATTTTTTAAACCATAAAATCTTTTATTATTAAAATAATAATTTTATAGAAACCAAATCTATTATACTTACTAAAACAGAGCACGGGTTGATGACTTCTCGCGCTGTGGACGCAGTATTAGATTAGAGAAGTATACAAAACAAAAGCACGTAAAAAAACCTATTTCACAATATTCTTTCTCATTTTTTTCAAAACCCGCACAAGGTGCGGGTATTATACTAGTTAAAAAAAGATTTGAACTGAAATTAATCCTGAAGAGGACACATGGCAAAAAAACGCTTCTCTCTTATTATATACTAGTTCATATACCGCACCTTGTGCGGGTATCTTTATATATTTTATGTTTTTTGAATAAAAAGTTGTCACCGATTTTAAAAACAGAACTAGTTTTATTAAAGATTGTATTCTAGATTTTAAAGATTGCGTTGAAAATAATAAAATTGCGTTAAAAATTTACGTAAAAAAATAACTAAATTGTATTAAAAAATTGCGTAAAAAACAGATTTTAACTGATTTTTAAATCTGATTTTAAAAGACTGCGTTATATATTTTAAAAGATTGCATGAAAAATAATAAAAGGTTCAGAAAATAAAATTTAAAAGCAGGTGATGAAGAAATATGATCATAAGACAAAAACTGAATGGAATAGGATGAAATATTATCTACATTTATACCTGGAGGGTACGTAAAACGTACAGAAGAAGTCTAGGGTTTACGATCAGCAATGTCATCAATAGATATTATTAGGTTTTCTAGATTTATTTATTTATAAATTTTTTTATTTCTGATTAATTTTTTAGAAGATTAGTTAAGAAAAGATTTGTTTTAGATTTTGTTTTAGTAAAAAAGATTTATTGACTTAATTATTGATTTAGAAAAAGATTTAAATCGAGAAAAATTGTGGGGGTGCCACGTCAACATAGTGTAGTCTACTTTAGTAGTATATATAGATATATAGAAAAGTGTAGTTCTCATGCTTTTGCACGGATTATTTTTTTTAAAATAACATAAAAAGTATTTTTTAAATGTATTTTACTAAATATTATTATTAAAAAGTACATTTTATGTGTTTTATGATAAATGTAATATATTAGAATTTTTGCTAATTTAAAATAAAAGTTTAAAATAAATTTATCAAATATATTATTTTAGGAAAGAAATACATGAGATTTTATTTTATTAGAATTAAAATATATTTAGATGATAAAGATATCAAATAATTATATATTACCTTTTTAGATTAGTAGGATTTTTTTATCTTGACTTATAAGAAAAAAATAACTACATTTTAGTTAATGAAAGATATATAATTAACTATTAAAATAAATATAATAGATAAAATATAAATATAAGAAAATGACACGTGTCATCCAATGTATAAGAAAATGACATGTGGCTTCGAGAGATTTGATTTTATATAGTATATAGATATCCTTACTATAATAAAAGAGAGACTTTCCCCAATGAATAGGAGATTTACTAAAATGCCCCTATGGTCCCTAATTTCCGGTTTTACCCTTAACTGTTTGCATTATTTACTCTCTTCGTTTTACTATTTTCTCTATTTTGCCCTTGTCTAAATGTGGGAGTTTCTCCAGTGAATAGGGACTTTTCCATTTTACCCTTTTAACTTTTTTTTCCATGCCCTTATTTTGATGACTCACCTTTCCTTACGTCACCTGTCTTCTTCTCCAAGCATTATTGTGGCTTCTTCTGAAAGTGTCTTCTTCTCCAAGCACCGTTGTGGCTTCTTCTAAAAGCACCTTTTTTTTTTATATCCTGTCGATTCCTATTTTTTCTTCTCATCTCTATCAAACAATTTATCTTCTCATCTCTCCCCCAAATTTTCTCAATCCAAATCTATGAATTGGGGATCGGAGGCTTCTCCTCCCGCCGGTTTCTTCATTCCTTCCTCCCAATCGGTCGCCGCCTTCCTCACGATGGATCAAAACCGTCTAGGTATTGCTCTAATATCTCGATTTCTTCTTCCTTATTACTTCATTCTTCTTGTGTTTTCTTCTAGGGTTTCCATTCTGTTGCGATGGAATAACTAACGAGTATTTGTACCATGCTCGAGATGCTCAGGGCTTGTAACTACATCATTCCTTCCTCCGAAGTTGACCTCTCCCTCACTGGATTTCACGACATTTACGGGCCTCCTCTTCGTTCTCTACAACCCATGGTAAGATTTCCTTCTATTATCGCCTTATTTATCGGATGTTTAATTTCTGTTATTGATTCGAGTATTCTTCGGCCTTGTAGAGTTTGTTTACGATAGTCATGTTGAACGGAGGCCTCCTCTTTGTTCTCTGCAACTCAAGGTACGATTTCCTTCAATTATCGCCTTATTTATCGGATGTTGAATTTATGTTATTGATTCGTGTATTCTTCGGCCTTGTTGCTAGGATTTATTTCCGATAGTCCTTCAAGCTTTGATTGTTCGGGGTCTCGATTAAATTTTGTGGTGAGTGTGAATTTATTTGGGTTCTTCTGACAAACAGTTGACAAAGATCTCAAGTGACGATTCAGCTCTTTCAAAAAACCCCTCTCTTTAAATTTACCATTCTACATCTAGATGTTGAAACGGATTGTATTCGTGGGATCTGGTTTGGACTATCACCAATTTCATATATTTGATCTACCTTCTGGTTGATCTTTGATCTCTATTGTATGCATGGACCCCTTGCTAGGTAAGCTAACAGTTCTCTGATGCTTAGGCATTGCTGGTTTGGGCGTTTCTCTTTATATGTGCCAAACACATGCACAAGTTATGTATGATGTCTTTCTCTCTTGTAGGTTGAGAAATTGGAAGATATCATGACCAACCTACAGAAGTTTGCAGCTAGCAATATTATATGATCTAACATTTATGAACATGGGATTCACTTTGTGATTCTAGAATCTATTTTGATTTCAACCATTTTTTAGTCCTTTGGTATTGCTTCGATAAGCTACTTGGCATTGTTGTTTTAACTAGAATGAAGCAGTTCAGGGCAATGAATAAATTGAAGAAAGTATCTCTAAAGGTAAGGATTACAGATGTGCAATATTCTATTTTGTTTTTGCTTGAAGATGTGTTCTATAATCAATGTTAAGAAGTTTTTGGATGATGGAATGCCATGTTTATGAATTGTTTAGGTTTGCTGTGAAAATTGCTGCAGCAGTTGCTGAGGAGACAAGCTTGCCCTTTGTGATGGCGGAGAACAAGTTTGAGGCTCTGGTTGATATCAAATATCTTGCTTATCCCTCCCATTGTTTAGTGTATTTGGGATCAATTTGATAAATTGAGAGATAACCGTGTTTTGTGTCTCTTTGTTTTGCTTTGGTAAGGCTCCACATGATGCTTTTGTTGAATCTATCGGGTCTCCTAATACAATGGTTGCTTCTCTGATGAAAGTTGCCAATGATATTCGCCTTTTAGGAAGATATTACTTTGGGATAAGTCACCCTTTACTGAAACTTTCTGCTTGAACTAAATGCTTTTTCCCTTCTCACAGTCTAACTGAATTCTTTTCCGTGCAGTGGTCCAAGGTGTGGTCTTGGTGAACTTATTCTTCCAGAAAATGAACCGGGAAGCAGCATCATGTAAAGTCCTTACTTGTATCTTCATCATTGTATAGAGAGCAAAGTCACGCTACATTGCTTCTCTACTAAGTTGCATGTGCTTATAATAATCATACATGTGTTTTAGGGCAAGGTTAACCCAATACAGTTTGAGGCACTAACCATGGTGTGTGCTCAATTGAGTTATCAAGTTTCTTTGTATCTTGATGGTATAAGACACAACAATAAGTCAGACTACATTGCTTCTCTACTATGTTCATAAGTTTTTATCTCTGAATGTCAAAATTGTCTTCTTGGTTATGATTTTTGCGGGTTGACCTTGCTCAGTAATCTTATTCATCTCATCTTTGTAATATTCAACTTTACTAGCTTTATGACGTTTATAAACCCTTATTATGTTGTTAATCTCTATAGTCTTACATTCCCTATATATTGGCATTTACTTATCCAAAATGGACCTTCATGACCTAATACACAATATCTTTCAATTTACTTTAAGTTCTCATATAAAGCAAATATAAGCTTAATGGTTACGAAAAGATGTTGCTTGTGATGAAGACAGAGGAAGATGCATTTTGGATGCTTGATATTCTACTAGAAAATGTATTAATAAATGACTGTTATGCAAATAAATTGTTAGGATTTCATGTTAAGCGAAGGGTGTTAAAAGATCTACTGGCAAAGAAGTGTTCACGGTATGGTATCTACTATGTCACAAGTTGATTAACCATCTTCTTGGAAACTATAGCCTTTTATTTTTTTAACCGCGTACCCTTTAAGAATTGATGGGAAAAATGCAGGATAGCTGCTCACTTGGAAGCTATGGAGTTCGACGTCTCTCTTGTAACAACCGAATGGTTGTTATGGTTGTTCTCCAAGAGTTTTCCATCCGAGGTCTGATTCACTTATTCACCAGTGTTCTCATTAGGTTACATTTGGTAAGGTAATTAAATTTAAAGCTTTTTTCTATTGCTCGGGATTTCACTTTTATGTTGTTTGTTTTTCCACATAACTTTTGCGGGTGTGGGATGTTCTTTTCTATGATGGAGCAAAAGTTCTGTTAAATGTAGCATTGACGATATTGAGGGTGACCATTCTTTCACATTTTCTTTTTAATATGCTATAAAATCCAGAAAATTGACATGAGCTCATTGTTTTCGATAATGTCACGCATCTAATAGATGAGGTTTATGATAATTGCAGATAAAAGAAGAGGAGCTGCTTATAACACATCAAGTTGGGGATGTTATTAGGACAATACATAGATGCACTCCCCAACTGTTTGATCCCGATGACTTGTTGACGGTAAGTATACTGTGACAAATTGATAGCTAGATCAAATTGTGGTAATGATTTTCTCAACAGACAACCCAACACGAGATGTAAATACAGGTTGGAACTGAAATCATCTTAATGCCTGTGTTTTTTTACCGAACTGAGCAGGTAGCGTTGGACACAATAGGTTCGATGAACACCAACATGTTGTCAAAGTAGAGGAAGAAACAGGAGCCAACAATTATGGCACATCTTGACAAAAGGCTCAGACGACTCAATTCACTTACAGAGGGCGACAACTCAACCTAAACCCTTGTATGTTAAAAGGGGGCTTTTAGTTGACCCGTGCGAGTTTTGAAAAGTACGCTAGTAAATGTTGATGAACACATTCCTCTTCTTCCCAATACTGAGTTGATCTGTATGTAAAAATTATTAGTGACTGTGTGGAATTAGTATATTGTTTTTAACTTATAACAACCTTTTTTTTGTTTACATAATTAAATACCAATTTACCATATTTGTTTGAATGTAACACCTTTTCATTTCAATAATTTAACGATAAATTGGACGTTTCATTTGTATGTAACACCGAGCTCAATTAAAATGTAACACATTTTTCTTTCAATCACTTACGGATAAAATTTATGTTTCATTTAAAGCTAACAATTTTTCCTTTTGATCATTAAACGACATATTTAACATTTCATTTAAAGCTAACAATTTGTTGAGTCTGTAAACAACAAGGAATCAACAACGGAACCAACAATAAGGATCAAGACTCGATCTTGATCCTTGGAGAAGAAGAAAAGGAAGAATGAAGGGAAGAAGCGAAACAAAAAAGAACGGCATGCAGCAACTACATGAACGTGATGAAGAAATCGGATGAAGTGAACTTACACGTTCAGCAAGGTAGCAGGAAGCAAGATGACAACTGCAGCTCTCAAGGGTTGAAAGAGACGTAAGCGAAAAACAGGAAAAAGGAGGAAAGACAGGAATATATAGAGACGGGCTGAAAAGATAGAAGGATGGACGTCTAGGGTTAGAAAGAAGATAAGAAAACCGGCCCATAAGATAGAAGATTCGATATTTTATCTATGGAAGGAAGATAAAACGAAAGAAAGAAAGATCGGGCGCGATCTTTAGTCAGCCGCAGGGGCGGCCTGCCGTACCGCGGGGGCGGTGAAGGCGAAAGACTGGGGTCTTACATCAGATCCCCTAAAAAGAAGTTTTGTCCCAAAACTTATAACAACCTTTTTTTTGTTTACGTAATTAAATACCAATTTACCATATTCATTTGAATGTAACACCTTTTGATTTCAATAATTTAACGATAAATTGGACGTTTCATTTGTATGTAACACCGAGCTCAATTAAAATGTAACACATTTTTCTTTCAATCACTTACGGATAAAATTTATGTTTCATTTAAAGCTAACAATTTTTCCTTTTGATCATTAAACGACAAATTTAACATTTCATTTAAAGCTAACAATTTGTTGAGTCTGTAAACAACAAGGAATCAACAACGGAACCAACAATAAGGATCAAGACTCGATCTTGATCCTTGGAGAAGAAGAAAAGGAAGAATGAAGGGAAGAAGCGAAACAGAAAAGAACGGCATGCAGCAACTACATGAACGTGATGAAGAAATCGGATGAAGTGAACTTACACGTTCAGCAAGGTCGCAGGAAGCAAGATGACAACTGCAGTTCTCAAGGGTTGAAAGAGACGTAAGCGAAAAACAGGAAAAAGGAGGAAAGATAGGAATATATAGAGACGGGCTGAAAAGATACAAGGATGGACGTCTAGGGTTAGAAAGAAGATAAGAAAACCGGCCCATAAGATAGAAGATTCGATATTTTATCTATGGAAGGAAGATAAAACGAAAGAAAGAAAGATCGGGCGCGATCTTTAGTCAACCGCAGGGGCGGCCTGCCGTACCGCGGGGGCGGTGAAGGCGAAAGACTGGGGTCTTACATCAGATCCCCTAAAAAGAAGTTTTGTCCCAAAACTTATAACAACCTTTTTTTTGTTTACGTAATTAAATACCAATTTACCATATTCGTTTGAATGTAACACCTTTTGATTTCAATAATTTAACGATAAATTGGACGTTTCATTTGTATGTAACACCGAGGGTCAATTAAAATGTAACACATTTTTCTTTCAATCACTTACGGATAAAATTTATGTTTCATTTAAAGCTAACAATTTTTCCTTTTGATCATTAAACGACAAATTTAACATTTCATTTAAAGCTAACAATTTGTTGAGTCTGTAAACAACAAGGAATCAACAACGGAACCAACAATAAGGATCAAGACTCGATCTTGATCCTTGGAGAAGAAGAAAAGGAAGAATGAAGGGAAGAAGCGAAACAGAAAAGAACGGCATGCAGCAACTACATGAACGTGATGAAGAAATCGGATGAAGTGAACTTACACGTTCAGCAAGGTCGCAGGAAGCAAGATGACAACTGCAGTTCTCAAGGGTTGAAAGAGACGTAAGCGAAAAACAGGAAAAAGGAGGAAAGATAGGAATATATAGAGACGGGCTGAAAAGATACAAGGATGGACGTCTAGGGTTAGAAAGAAGATAAGAAAACCGGCCCATAAGATAGAAGATTCGATATTTTATCTATGGAAGGAAGATAAAACGAAAGAAAGAAAGATCGGGCGCGATCTTTAGTCAGCCGCAGGGGCGGCCTGCCGTACCGCGGGGGCGGTGAAGGCGAAAGACTGGGGTCTTACATCAGATCCCCTAAAAAGAAGTTTTGTCCCAAAACTTGCAAAAGCCCAACGGTCACAACAACACACAGAAACAAAACTGAACTCATATATTCCCACTCGGGACACGTAACTCAAACGTCACAAAAAGCGTACGCAACGCAACAAAGGAAAAACCAAACAAAACGACTATGCTAACGGTGCATCCAACTCAGCGTAAAAATCCAGATAGTTCCTTTGGATAATATCCTCTGCTCTCAAGTCGCCTTATCAACTCCTCGCATCGACCACTGAATCTTCATCATTGGTATATCCTTTGAACGCAAGCGTCTCGTACTACGCTCCAAGACAGGCACCGGGTGCTCTACGAACGTGTGGTCTGGCTCGATCACTAGGTCCTCATGACTGACAATGTGTCTCGGGTCTGATATGTACTCCCGAAACTGAGCCACACGGAAGACTGGGTGAACACCCTCGAGTCTCGGTGGCAAAGCAAGTTTGTATGCTGCCTCTCTAACTCACTCAAGAATCTTGAATGGTCTGACGTATCGAGGACTCAGATTCCCTTTGACACAGAAACGTCTAACGCCTCGCGTCGGGGATACTCTCAACCAAACATGAGATCGAACTCTGAACTCCAGAGGTCTACGCCTCTTATCTGCGTAAGACTTATGTCGACTCTGCGCTGCTAACATCCGCTCGCGGATTACTACTACTCGAGCCATGTCATCCTGAATCTACTCAAGTGTTACTCCGCTAGCACTACTCGGCTCATCCCAACACAACGGTGTACGACATCTCTATCCATATAAAGCCTCATAAGGAGCCATCCTCATCGATGCGTGCCAACTGTTTTTGTACGAAAACTCCACTAAGGGAAGGTGATCTCGCCACACTTGTCTCCATTCTAACACGCAGGCTCTCAACATGTCCTATAGAGTCTGGATAGTCCACTCAGACTGACCATCAGTCTGAGGATGATAAGCAATCGTGAACTGCAGGATTGTACCTAGGGCGACATACACCTGCTGCTAGAACCTCGAAGTGAACCGTCCGTCTTTGTCAAAGACTATAGTCCTCGGTACTCCATGAAGTCTCACTATATGTCTAGTGAACTCCTCTGCCAATCGACTCACCGGCCACGTTTCCTTGATCGGAATGAAATGTGCGGTCTTCATCAGCCGATCTACTATCACCAGATAGCATCAAAGCCTCGACTCGGTCTCAAACAGGTAACAAAATCCATAGAGATGTCCTCCCACTTCCACTAAGGGACAGGAAGTGGATGTAGCTCGCCTCCTGTTCTATGATGTTCGATCTTGACATGTTGACAGATTGCACACTAAGTTACATGTCTCGTGACATCTGGCTTCAAACCTCTCCACCAGAAAGAGCGTTTGATATCCTGATACATCTTACTCGCACCAGGGTGCACTAAGTAAGGTGAAGAGCCTTCTGAAGGATCCTCTGTCTCAATTCTCGACTGAAGGCACACAAACACGCTCTTGGTGTCTCAAAACTCCATCAGCACCAACTGCAAACTGCGGCGCCTCTCCTTGAAACATCCGGTCTCGGATCTACGTCAAAGCTAGACAACTCTCCTGCTTCTGTCAAATTTCGGCCAACAGGTCAGGTACAATCTCCCAGGTGGACAACGGGTTATCGGAATCCGGAAAGTGGATATCCATCTCAAGCCATGCCAAATCTCAATGTAATTATGGCTGAGCTGTCAGCCTAGCGATCGCCATCTTCCGGGGAGTCTTCTTACTAAGGGCATCTGCTACCACATTGGCCTTCCCCGGGTGGTATAAGATCTCAAGATCAAAGTCCTTGATCAACTTCAACCATCTGCGCTGGCGGTTATTCAACTCCCGCTGATTGAATATGTACTTCACACTCTTATGATCTGTGAATATCTGAAACATATCTCCGTACTGATAATGTCTCAAAGTATTCAAAGCATGAACGACAACAGCCAACTCAAGATCATAGGTAGGGTAGTTATCCTCGTACGTCTTCAGTTGTCTAGACACTTAAGCAATCACCTTACCCCTCTGCATCAAAACACATCCCAAGCCCAGCTTGGATGCGTCGCTGTAAACCACAAAGTCCTCAATGCCCTCTAGCTGACCTAAGATATGAGTAGAGGTCAACCTCTTCTTCAACTCTTTGTACGTAGTCGCGATATGTAGATACTCCGATGGTCACTTTGTGCTCCGGACTTCTCGATAGTCCCGTTCCCTACTTCGGGAACAACTCTCTCAACAACTTCTTCAACGAACACCTCGGCGATAGGCGGATCAGCAACTAGGGCTTGGCCCCGACCTCTAGATAGTGGAGGTCCTTCTGCACGTCCTCGTCCACGGAGGGCAGGTGGAAGAGGTGGTTGACCCCTTTCTCGCCCCATAGCAGATGTAGCTCTAGTACGCGTCATCTGCTATAAGGATAGATATATAAGGCTATATATATAAGGCCACGCTACAACTAAAGTAGAAAACCAGGATGAAAGCTCCACCTTGATTATAAAGGTTTACAGGTGTTGATGATGGATTTAAACACAAATGTAGTAGTTTGATACACTAACAATGTATTGATTATAATCTCGAGATGCTTGGTTGTTTTGGATTAAGTGCAGGTTCTGTCGAAGATCTCAAAGGCCTTGAAGTAGATTTCAAAGGAACAAGAATGTTAAGGTTGCACGGTACAAGTATTCAAATTTCTAAGAAGATCTTTTCGGCAAGATTTGCTCAACAAGAAGATTTGATCAAGCAAGGATCTCTACCAACTGAATGTTAGAGATCTTCTCAAAAGATCCTCAAACCGAAAAGCATCAAAATTCTCTCTCATTCATTTTTATATTATTGTTCAACAAAATCGAGAAGATTAAGGAGCTGAGAGATCAACGTGTTCTCAGGAGATGAAGATCTACAACGTCTATCTCATCTCAAACAGGAAGTGATCTTCATGGAGAAGAAGAATCATATTCGAACGGTCATCTCTCCAACGGCTAGAAGACCTCTCCATAGAAGACTATAAATGAAGATGACATTTGAAGAATAAAGACATAGAAACTTACACGGAAACATCAATAAGTCTTCAAAGCAACCTAAACATCTTAATTCGATATTAGTTTTTCTTTCTCTCTTTTTCTAAAAAGCTTTATCCCCTATAGAGAGATAGAACTCAAGAGCTCCATTAGAAGATCTAAAGAGAGTTATACTCGAGTGTGTGTTACTCTGCAAAGTAACTAGGCTATTATAGCAAGGTGAAGAGTTGGAGCTAGATCGTAGCATTGGCTACAGTGAGAGAAGAAGGGGATTTCTTCTAGTTTGTATCTAGGACTCTTTGAAGCTGATAATAGATAGTTAGATTCAAAGGCTATACCATGGGACGGAGAGTAGGCTATTTAGAGCCGAACTTCATAAACATATCCTTGTGTCGATCTTTTACATTCCGCACTATATCTTGTTATTGTGACTAACTTTGTTTTGCAGGAGTTCAAAGTCAAGGCTCTTGAAATTTGTTTCAAAGCCCTTGAAATCAAAGTTTCACAAAGAACTGAGTTCGACATCAAGGCCCTTGAAATTGGTTTCAAGGCCTTGAGATTGGTTTTGCGAAAAGTTCTCATACTCTATTCAACCCCCCTCTAGAGTATCTTTAACCTTTTATTTCACCTAGCGGTTCTTCACAAGAAAAGCATATAAAGGCCAACATATAAGAAACTACACTACTGAGATCCGCGGAGGTAGTGGTGGTCGTTCGTACATCTATCCCAGGCCGACAATTTAAAAACAAAACCCCCTTTTGAAAGCGTTAGGCCCCTTGTGGGTTCTATTTATTTATCCATCCGACTTTTAGAAGATTTCGAGTGTCATTGTTTCCAGCCTAGAGCTCTGATACCATATTGTAACACCCCAAGTTCTAAGAACTCGAAGCGCTACGGGCTAAGGCCGCACAATGGGTCTCGGCCCTCAGAGTAGCAACAGCACAACGGATCTTACAACAAGGCACAGACGAATAAAAACTAAAACTCAATATAAAATCAAAGGTTTAAACGAAGGAAAATGTAAAAGACTCACAGTCGAGTTCAAAACAAAAGGGAAACGACAAAAGAAACATAAACCCGATCTTGTCCTATAATGTACGGGAACCCCGGCTGATCACACCATCCGGATCACTCAGCAACATCCTGAACGTGCGGAACATCTACGACGACGGTATAAACCGTTAGCTAACATTCTAGATATCAGAAAGAACGTAAAGGCACAAACACACATAAGGTAACGTAAACATATAGCATGCTCTCACTCAACTGGTTATTATCTTTCATTAAGTCATTCATAACTAATTCAACTTCTTTTGTCACACGAGAATCCTTTCGAAACTCGCCTCCGCTTCCGTCTACCAACAAGAATATATCAGTACTATCCGTTACCTGCAGGCCTGAGTCGCAAGAGCACTTTCCAGTTTTTCCAATTCTGAACTGGACAAGCGGTCACCGCCCAGTTATAATACACTTGGGTCAATTAAGGTTATAAGGGTGATTCCTAGTCCGGTTATCCGTTATAAACAACGCAAACAAGTCAAAACACTCAAACCAATACACGGAATGAAGCTAAGTAAGTCTAAGGGACTTACCTAACTCGAAGGAACACTCAACACACTACACACACTCATATAACGGCTCAGTTTCCCTCAGGAAAGGAGTAAGGAAAGCCTGTTCACACAAGCATCACGAATCAAGAACGAAACGGTTGCTAGAAGTCTATCACTTCTAGTCTCAATGATCTCTAAGAGATCTCCACAAGCTAAGGGTTCAACCTTAGTCTTGCAGCATACTCAAGA
The DNA here is from genome assembly GCA_033239125.1 of Fagopyrum homotropicum. NCBI lineage: Eukaryota > Viridiplantae > Streptophyta > Magnoliopsida > Caryophyllales > Polygonaceae > Fagopyrum > Fagopyrum homotropicum. The sequence goes on along the minus strand of BSWB01000001.1, from coordinate 152,255,815 downwards.
AACAGGGAACAGCCATGAGAAACAAGGAAAGGAACGAGGAAAGGAAGGAAGGAAGCAGCTCACCAAAGACGGGAGCTACTACAGAGGAAACCGCAAGGGCGGCAGCATGGCGCAGGGGAGGATGGCCGCGGGGGCGGCATAGTAGAGGCGCGGGGGCGATTTCTACAACAGAACGCCGACTTCTCCTTCGACAGTAAGGAACTTCACCAAAGGTCAAAGCTTGCCTTTCTCAACATACAACCACGTCACAACTCAACTAAGGGAGCCTGTGAACAACAAGGAATCAACAACGGAACCAACAACAAGGATCAAGACTCGATCTTGATCCTTGGAGAAGAAGAAAAGGAAGAACGAAGGGAAGAAGCGAAACAAAAGAGAACGGCATGCAACAACTACATGAACATGATGAAGAAATCAGAAGAGATGAACTTACACATTTAGCAAGGTCGCATGAAGCAAGGTGACGGATGCAGCACTCAAGGGTTGAAGGAGACGTAAGAAAAAAACGGGAAAAAGGAGAAAAGACGAGAATATATAGAGACGGGTTGGAAAGATAGAAGGAAGGACGTCTAGGGTTAGAAAGAAGATAAGAAAACCGGCCCATAAGATAGAAGATCGGATATTCTATCTATGGAAGGAAGATAAAACGAACGAAAGAAAGATTGGGCGCGATCCTGCCGCAGTGGCGGTGAAGGCGAAAGACTGGGGTCTTACATACATATATATATATATATATATATATAGAGTATAGATCCTATGAGAACACCCCTTAACGTGAGAACATGAGAACAGATTCGTAATTATTATTAGTTTTGTTACGAATGTGCCATTTTTTTAATCTATTATTCGTAGTTATTGTTAGTTGAGTGGATTATTCATACTTATTGTTGGATTCCTAATTATTATTATTCGTAGTTATTATTATTTTTGATATCTACTCTAAATCTCAACCCTTAATACTCACATTCCAACGGTGTACGATTGTTCTCATGTTCTCACGTTAGGGGGTGTTCTCATGGGAACCACACCCTCTCTCTCTCTCTCTCTCTCTATATATATATATATATATATATATATATATATATATATATGCATATCATCATTACACATACTAATTACATCAATAAAATTGTCTATATTATTTTGTGAATTATATAATTTTAACATATATAGTATAATATAAAAATTTAAAGAGTAAATTTGGTAAGTAGATATATTATATATTACGTATTATAGGATAGTTATTATAATAGGTAAGATGTCAACTATATATGTATATATTTTTTTCAAAAAATTAAAATTACGGAAAAATGACATGTGGCAACGAAAAGCCTAGGAAGTGACACGTAGGATTAAGCGCTTTGGCTTTAATATAGTATATAGAATATAGATATAGATTATACCAAATATTGTCTTCTAATCATTATGGCAAGAATACTTTTCTAACTTAAACCAACATAAAAGTAAATATTATGGGGCCCAAAAAATTGGGGTGTTGTTGGGCCGAATGACACTCCTTGTAAGACGGGTTTGTGTTGCTAGCATGTTACGACCCTATAGCTCGCTACACCCCGGGTGTCATTGTTCAATAAGGCTACCCGCAAGAGGGTTATTAAAAACACAAAAACCGAAAGGGAAACCAATGGCATAAGAACCTAGGAAATCTGCCGAAGTGTTAGCTTCGCAATAGATATGTTGAAATTGGAAATTTCAATCTTTACTATAGAAGCCTTGACATTTTTCAATCAGACTAGAAAGTGGATGAGGCCTAGCAACTAGCCTCTTAACCAACTTCACAACAAGTTCAACATCAATCTCAACTTAAATGCTACACAACCCGAAAATCCCAAGTCAATATTAATCTTGCATATAGTCCCCAAAGTTCAGCCATCATAGCACAACCCAATCTTAAAACCAAAACCTTTCAACCGTTGACCATGCTCGTCTACAATAATAATACCGCATGACTTGTGAACGCGGCATATTCCCTTAAAGTCACCCTTGTTTGGGAGCCTCCATACTATGTATGTAGTTTTACTGACGGAAAAAAAACAAACATGTTCCGATTACGCTTAACAAAAAAGGAGTTTTGGGCGCCGCCGCACAAACAAAACAAAAAAATATTTATAAAAAGTAGGTGCCGGCACCCAATTTTTTTTAAAAAAAATGAGCATAGCGCAACACATTCATATTTGGTACCAAATAAATTTAAAATTGTGTATATAACACGCCCCTTCTCTAATGATTCTTGGAGCATCCACAACGCTAATACATGAAGTTTCTTATCTTTTAAAAAAAATAAAGTTAAACTAAATAAATTCTGTAAATGTCAGAAAAATTCAGAGAGTTAGACTCCTATTTAACAGAATATAACTCTAATATAAGGACTCTTCTCTTATTAAAGGAGAACTCTACCCTGACAAATTCTGAGTTCTACTGTACTAATATTAATTAACTTATATTTATTATTTGAATGAGAAACCAACAACACCTCTATTGTGGATGCTCTTATGGAAAGATGGTTTCTTTTGTATTCCTTGTTTTAACTTGATGTATGACCCAATTGGCTCCTTGCTCACTTTGTAATGATAATTTTTTTTTATGGAACTTGTAAAATAACAGTACGCGTCCGGTCATTGGGTTGTTGTATAAGTCGGGTTATTCGGCTTCAATAAAATTTCAAGCTCGTTATTTTTTAAATAATTCAAATATAAACACATTTTAAAATTCGATTATATTTATAAACGAGCGGAGCTTGAAAGTGTCAAAGTTCAGGTTGTCCCCAAAGATGTGTTAATTCAAAAGAGTTTGAAAGTGGCAATATTCAGCTCATTCAATTTCTGAATAAGTTGAACGAAAAAGCTAAAGACACGGGCTTGTTTTACTAACGTAAAAATCAAACGTATTCCGATGGCGCTCAACCAGTAAAAAAAAAAAAAAAAAAAGATATGAGCGCCAACGCCTTCCGCCGGCGTTCAAATCTAAAAAAATAAGTGGCCAAAAGTAAAAAAAAAAAAAAAAAAAAAAAAAAAAAGTAGGGTTTTGGAGATAGCGCCATGCGCCAGCGCCCAAAAACTTAGTTTTCCGATTTTTTGCCTATTTATTTTAAGATACGAGCGCTGGCGCGAAAATCCATTTGAGCGCCAGCACAAAATGTTCGTATTCATTACCAAATAAATTTAAAATTGTGTATATAACACGACCCGAAGTTGAAGATAAACCTACTTTAAATATCGGTTAAAATCAAAGTTTATCTTTTCCAATGACCGTAGAGTTTGTTAAAATCAAATGGGCCGGACAGAGAGATAAAGTTGGGCTGGTGAGTTCCATGAATTGCGCGTTACGATCCAAGATGTGTTAATTCTAATTTCTAAGCAGCTGTTAGAAGAACAACGATTTATTTAAGTGATTTACTCTTTTTTAATTTATTAATAGTGGTTGACTCAGAAACTGGTCAAAACTGTCAAAAAAAATTGTTTCTGTCTATCCTTGGTGATATGATATTTTTAATGAATGTAAATCTATTCTAAATGAGTTTATTTAGTTAATAATATAGTTTTTTTTATTGAGATCTGCACTTTTTTAATCTTATCGACAAAATGTGCTTTTTTTTTTTTTAATCGTTGATTTCTCATCTGTGCAAAATCCTTACCGTTTTCATTTTCATCGCCAAAAACCTTAACTTTTCGAATTGCGCCATGAATAAAGCTGCCGCCATTGCGGAATGAAGTTGCCGCTGCCGCCTATCGTCGCTTAGGTAGTCTGCCCGAGTATCGCCGGAGAAAGAGGATGCCGTATAAATGTGTTGCAGACCCTAATCGCCGTACTCCTATTTTGGGTATAATTTCAAAGTTCAACCCATAATTTTATAATTGCGTTAATATTTCAACTTTTTGAATTTACAGTTTTTGCATTAATATCCCAACATTTGTAGTTCATTATTGCAAAATTATTCCCTTGAAATATAAAAAGTTAAGTTTTTAGCAGTAGTTTATAGTAATAAGAGCAAAATCCAGAAAATGCAAAACTACAAGATTACCACTTGAAATATAAAAAGGTTTTGAACAAAACAAGAACAATTAATGCAACATGAACATGCTTATCTTATATCTATTAAAGTAGAGACTTTTTGTCACGTGTCAAGCACGAGGTTTCTCTAAACCTACTAAAATTAATTTTTAAACTTAATTATTAAGTTATATATTTATTAATCAAGAAGTAAATATTATGCAAATTTTTTAAAAACATATTAAGTTTGTTATTTATCAATCACTCTCATAATTGACAAAAAAAATAAATTCTTGTAGAAGTTAGTTTTTTGTAAGCAAATCTTATACCAACTTTTTCAATTTTTATTATGCAAATTTTTAAAAAATTAATAGTTAATTATTTATTAATCTCTCATATAACTGATAAAAATTAATTCTCTTAGAAATAAAGACAAAGGGCATCCCATAATCTCATAAAGGCATGAGTCAACATAAAATACAAAATACAAAATACAAGTTGGTAATGTAGTAAAGTATTAGAAAATAATCTCATTCCAAGAGCATAGAGTTCCACTTCATTTTTGCAGCATATAACTGTGCTAGAAAATTAGAAAGATAATTGTAAAAGAAGAGAATTTGGATATAGAAAATATATCTTAAACGATAGATATTATAATGTAGATACAAAATTCAATCCTTGATCCTGCATATGTTAATGATAAGACTCTAAGAACAATAAACAATGATTATTTATAATTTTTAATCCTTATCAAAATATTGTTATTTTATTGTTAAAATTATACTAATCAAGACAAATCACCGTTTCATTCATTTTATCAAGATTTAATAAGAATTATGTTGTTCAACCATAAAAAAGGCATAAAATTTTGAAATCTTATATCTATTAAAGAGGAGGCTCTTTTGCACGTGTCAACGCCATATTTATCGAAATCCAAAATAATTATTTTTAAAATAATTTATAAATGTTAATATAAATTGTAAATTAATTTTTAGATTTTTTAAAATATTCAAATAAATATTTTTACAAAATTAACTTTTAAACTTTTACGGATTTTTTTTCATCGATTTTTGCAAAAATATTTTAATAAATATTTTTAAAAAAATAGTTTCAAAAGTATTTTTACAAAATTAGTTTCAAAATATAGTGTTGAATATAACTTGATAAAAATTTAAAATTTAATACACATAATATTTTTTTGTTAATAAATTTATAAATAAATATATAATATTTTATAACAAAAATTAAAAACAACACCCGTGCATTGCACGGGTAATACACTAGTATGAAAGTATGAGAAGGGGAGAAAGAGGAGGGATATAAGAGAGTCTAAATCTATTATACTTACTAAAACAGAGCACGGGTTGATGACGTGGCGCGCTGTGGACGCAAGATTTTTGAAATTGAGGTACCACAATTAAAGCCAATAAATCTTTATTTTTTACACTAATTTTTAAACCATAAAATCTTTGTTATTAAAATAATAATTTTATAGAAACTAAATCAATTTTTTAATAATAATAAAAAAATTAATCGAATTAGTTTTAACAATCAAATCACCTTAACAACCAAATTATTTTTTTAATAAATAAATATTTATAAAAATATATTAAAAGATATTGCGATTTTGATTTCCCTCTTAATTATATTTTCGGTTAGGATTTTTATTCGACGGATTTTTTTTCGAACCTTCCATTAGATTTTTCCATGGTTCGCTTAGAACTTTTATGTTTACAAATTTGTCGAACAAAATTTATTTTTTTGAAACTACAACTTTACGTTATGTGCGAGTTTAATTAAATTAATTTTGAATTGAATTTTATTTTCGAAATGTTCCATCAGATTTTAAGCGAACAATTATTTTTTGAAAAATACCTATAATTATATAATAAATTTTTACATGATTCCATTGGATTTTTTTGATAGTTTTTTAAATAAAAAACTTCCATTTAATCAACAAAATTGATGTCCATTTTGACGGTAAATTAATTTCCATTGTTGTCTTTTTATTATGGATTTTAATTAAATTGGTTTCGATTTCATTTCCATTTTAGTTATATTTTCTGTTAGGATTTTTATTCGAACAAAATTTTTTTCCGAACGTTCCATGTGATTTTTTTCATGGTTCCCTTAGAACTTTTTATGTTTTACAAATTTGTCGAAAAAAATTTATTTTGGAACTAAAAATTTTACGTTATGGGCGAGCCTATATCTACTAGTAGAGCAGTATACATGACAGTTTACGTGGTGCGTTGTGAGAGTAGTATTTCGAAATGGAGCTCCCATAATTTTTTTTGAAATTGTATAATTAACAATCATTTTTCTATTGTTTCATCCCTTGATTTGATTTTTAACCGTAACCCCGTATATCTGATCTATTTTCAAGTTATTAAAAAAAAATTGACGTGTACACCTTTTTTTATGTTAATTTTATTTATATATTGATTTTCTTCCACCCATCAGCAAATAAGTTATTTTTAGATAATAGTTATCGGACTTTGAAGTTAATTTTGAATTAAATTAAATTTTTTTAAAATTTTTTTAGCTTGTAGATATAGACCGCGTTATATTAATTAAATTTTTGTTTAATTATGTTAAGTTTCTTAGCTTGTAGATCACATAAATCTTTTGTAATTTTAATAATTAAAAATAAAATTAACTAATTAACTAATAGATTTATAGTCGAAAAATAATTAATTAAAATAAAAATTTTAATACACCAATAAGCATTATAATCCAAAAAAAAACAAAAGAGTTGTTAAATACAAAAAAAAATTGTAAAATTAAATTGTTACCCATTGACCAAAAAAAAATCCCTAAACTCATTACATAATCGGAAAAAAACAAAAATGTTGTTATATATATATATATATATATATATATATATATATATATATATATATATATATATATATATATATATATATATATATATATATATAATAATATTATTATTCTATTAAGTATGTCCATAGTATAATCTCATTTAGTAAATTTATCCTTAATAAAGTAATGTTGGTAAGTCGAATAGATTAGAGAAGTATACAAAACAAAAGCACGTAAAAAAACATATTTCACAATATTCTTTCTCATTTTTTTCAAAACCCGCACAAGGTGCGGGTATTATACTAGTAATCTTACATAATCATAATAAATTTTTTAATTAGTAAAAAAAAATTTTAGTTAACAAATTTTAGATAACAAACTTTTGATAACTTCTAAACTATTAAAAATTGATTTTTAAATATTCAGATTTCTTAAAATAAAATTTATAAATTTTTTTTTGGCTTCTGTTATCTTTTATATGATTTAATGGTTTTAAGTTTTTAACATTCCATATCTCTCGAAATTTAGATTATCCAATTTTATACTTTCCGGTTAAAGCTGATTTATTTTTTTGTTTATGTTATATTTCCATTTGTAATATGGTTTTGCAATTTTGATTTTTAATATTTATTATACTTTTAAAATTATGACTATCCGATTTATGTTTTAGTGTTGATTAGCTTTATGTTTTTGGTTATTATGTTTTTTAAGATGCGACGGAGATCACCGACTCCCCTTTCAACCAAAATTTATTAAATAAAAGGCCAAGAAACATGTTATTATTCTCATTATATCCGTGTTATTGTAATAATAAAGATAACATTGTTGTATCCTTATATCGAACCAAGTATATATGTAAAATATTATTTGGACTTGTATTCGTTATCGTACGAATCTTTTAAATCATTTTTTAACAAATACCCGTGCAAGGCACGGGATATAAACTAGTCTCATATAAGTTTTTACTCTTATTTTAAAATATCGTTAGTTAATCATAAATAAAAATGTCTGTAAAAAATATAATAAATATTTCAAATCATTTTTAATCATAATTATTTTTATTATGAATGTCGATTAAAAATATCGGGGACATAAAAATCAGTAGATCATCATTAGGTTATTAATGTCCATTAAAAATATCATTAGTTCACTAATTGCCCAAGTACCAATGCTCATTCATGGACCATTAATGTACCCAAGAGAATCTAATCGAAGCCGAAACTAATCTAGAAAACAAGCTGAGGTTGAAAGGAAGAAAAAAAAATCCATTATGTGCTGGATCATCATGGATCTAATTAATGATATAGTCAGAATCATTCTCTTTCGTTGAACTTTTTCCCCAAAAAGTCTTCGGCTCCCGCAACCATTAGAATGCAGCCGCAAAACAAACAAAAAAAACTCAAAGAACACAAGTTTTTGGACAAATACCAATATACTTTTAAGCTTTTTACACATTTAAAGAAGAAATAAAATAAGAAATCAAACTTAGAATTAGTTATAACCGTGAACATTCACCTCTCTCAAACTTGTGAAGTCAGTTTGAAAGAAACGGTTACAGATCTTCAATCAATCTTCTGTAATGCTTTCTAGGTAAGGCATCCAACTTGAAACTTGACCTGCAGATCTACGATTTCTTCTAGTGGATTTCGGTTTCTTCTCAGGCACGACAACACATGAACGATTGTTTTCATCATTTTCCTTACCGATCTTCGGTTCGCTCTTCTTCTTCTTCTTCGACGATCTCTTGTGAAATCCATCGGCCTTGTGAGATTTCTTGTCGCCGTTTCTAGAAGGATCTGGAACGAGGAAGTAGATGCTTCCTTTTTTGAGCTCGGACTCCGGCGAAAGGATGAGAATCCGAGGAACGTCGACGCCCTGAGAGCAAGGCTTGCTGAGCACGTAGTTTGGATAGGCTTTGAGTATATCGCCGGCGGTGACTTGTCGAGTAATCTCTTCCACGTGGCCGTTTAGATGGACGATTCGGATCAGATCTAAAGCTCCACAGGGGAGTACACATGCCAAACAGCATCTTAGGCTATTCCCCATTGATCTCGATCTTTTTTCTCTCTCTTCTTACGAATTACAATTTTAGATTTCCAATCTGAAAATGTATTAGAACTTCCGATCTCAATCTATTGCTTTGGAAATAAGATTGAAAATGGAAGAAGATAAATTTGTAAACGTGCGAGTGCTTTGTATGTGGGGACTGAAGGAGGAAATAAGCAGATAGCTGAAGACTTAAGAAGGAAAATAGTTGTCATATATAGAGGGGTAACCCGTAAACCTAACCGTACGGTACTGGCTCTTAAAAGACGAAATTGCCCTTACCTTGCGGTAATATATCCGATTTTAAATCACTTCAATTAAACGCTTGCTTTGATCCAAAATTAAATTAAAATAAAGTTAAACGGTCGCCGGTGACGACAAACGGTACAAAATGACTGTTTTTATATTAAACTTTTTAACTATAAAATTATATGCAGTGCACAGTTGATTACTTTTATATTCTCATAATTTGTTTCCGTAAAGCTGTAAATATATATAATAAAACAGTGTCAAAAGATACAGATATATATTGTATTGTTTCAAAATATAATGTTAATTAAATGTTTTGGTAATTAAAAGAAATGGAATAATAATTAGAAAATTAAATATAAGTATGTGTTAATAAGAGATGAGAGAAGGGGCAATTAATAAGAATGATTGGAGATTAGTAAAACGGTGCAGGAGGGGGTCCCACATAACTAACACCCATGATTGATGATCGAAGCCAATACAGCTATGATCACGCGGCAACGCCCATGAGCCATGGCAAGGAACATGGCTCCCCAGCCTTATAACTTAAAACTTTTTTAATAAATTATATATATGAATGCAATCCAACAAACTAACCTGCCAAGTCTCTGACAATATATTTTTATAAAAATAGGTAGCGTTCTTGTATGTTTGATTTTCGTTTTCTACTAAGACGACTGTAATCGCTTTTTATTTAGATTAATCTAGATTTAAAATGTTGGAGATTAGTTTTCTATAACATTTAGAAGAGATGATTATTTTTCGAAATTATTTTTACCCATATAAGCAATTTAATAATCTAATTTATAGTCTCCATCTAATACCCTTCTCCCGTCTAATATCAAACACACTCTTAGATCCAAATCGTTTGGCTTAACTAATTAGATTATACGAGTACAATTTTCTGTAAGATTTGTTATATTAGCGGAACTACTCAAGATTGGTTTTGGTTCGATTTGTACAAATCTCGAACCAAGCTTGTTCATTAAACTAAGTCTTATATACTTGAACACATTTTTATACTCCATGAGTTTAGTATGAACATACTTAAAACCCCATTCCATTCAAATAAGAACCCTATGGTCTACTACATATATAAACTTATTTCATTACAATTAGATGTTTATTATAATTTTCAAAAATACTTTAAGATTTTCCTTAAAACTCCTATTGCTTTTTTTTTTTTTTACCCAATTCAATTCTAATCGGGCTGAATATCAACTAGGTTCGTTAATCTCGAATAACAACAAACAACCCAACTAATTTGCTACATATTTTAACTTAAAACTCAAATAACTTTGCTTTCAATTTTATAACACATCTTCCTCCTTTTTTTTTTTTTTTTTTTTCTTTTTTCTTTTTTCTTTTTTATATATTAGATAAGAAATTTTGGAACTCTCATTTGTGAATGCGCGCTCTAACCATGGTATGTATATACATAGAGAGAGAGGAGGGAGAGAGTATTAAGAGCATCCAAAAAGTTTCTCCAAACTCTTTTTTAAAATGGAGAATTAAAACTAAAAATCTACCCTTTATATTTTTATCAAATCCAACAGATTCCCTAACTTGGAGAATTCTCCATTTATTTGAAGAATGTCTTCAAATTTAGAGAAGACTTTCCACTTTTGTTCATTATTCTCCATTTTGGAGAATGAAATGGAGAATCTGTTGGACCAAAATATCTTTAAAATTCTTCAAATATTCTAAAATGGAAAAGCTGTTGGGATGCTCTAATGGTCGAGATTTAAGATAGATATTATAATTATTAGATAAATAATATTTTAAACTAATAATAATTACGAATAATTTAGTCAACCAACAATAACTACGAATAATGCATTAAACGATATGACACATTCATAGCAAAACTAATAATAACTATGAATTGTTCTCATGATTACACGATAAGGTATATTCTCATATATCTATACTATGTATATATATATATATATATATATATATATATATATATATATATATATATATATATATATATATATATATATATATATATAATTGAGATGATATTTTGTGAGTTGATATATTGTGAACTAGTGAGCTAGTGAATAAAGATTGATGTACCGAGAAAGATAGTTCTATACTTCTATAGAGTGACTGTCTTGGATTCCTTCTCAAAATTCCGAATGTTATTTTGTGTATAGGTTTTAAGTAGAAGCTTCTATTAATTTTTAAATTATATGATGTTATTATTTTATTTCATTTAACCTTTTCATTATTTCTCTACTAAATTATTTTTAAATAAATAAATTCATGCATCTTCTATTATTTTCAACACCGGTCATGACAAATTTAGATATTATGGTATAAGTAGCATATATAGAATTAATGAGATTTGTGAAAAACAGTTTTCTTAGTCAATTGGATAAATAACATCATCATAAATTATATTTTTTTTATCAAATTTGTTACCAAACAATATTAAAACCCTACAATTATTAAGTATAAATACTTTTAAAATAAAATATAATTTATTTAAAAATTAAAATATAATTACAACATACATACTGACACATATGTTACACTAAGTATAACATAATAGTTGTAACACAGCTGTAATGTCTAGATTTGGACATAAAAGTCCGTCTCGAGAGGGACGTGCTACAAAACTTGTTAGCAATGCGTTGTAGTTTTTAATGTTTAATCTTATTTAGTTACTACGATGATTATAACTTATATAAAGGTAATTAAAATAAAATAGAGAAGTAATAAGAATGGTATGCATGTTAGGACGAAACCACCTGGAAAGTGCATCTCATCCACCGACTCTATTCAACAAACTCATTTATATGTACTCTATTGTATGTTTATAAGTACATTTTAAATAATATATTAACTAATAATTGGATAAATTAATGTTACCCCACGAGGTGATGTATAATGAGGTTTTTTTTTAATTATAGGTAGCTATTGTTTCTAAAGATTCTTCCATTTTGAGTTCCAAAACTAGAAGGAAAACGGCAAAGTGAAGTGCATATGATTCACCATTGGCTATGCAGTTAAGGGATACGCATCACAATTCACAACCACGTTCATATACATTTTACTTTTTCTTTATAAATGTTTCATCTATGATTATACACCACTAGTTTCAAACGTCCCCTCCTAATCTAAGGTTAGCTTGTTTGGTGTGCATTAAAGTCAGTCGGCCCGCATAAATGTGGTTATGGGTCCGTTTAACTTGTAGATTAGCGGTAATGAAAGGGGTTGTTCAACTCCATTTGTCCCGAATTCATTACTACACCCTCCGTTTATAAATAAATGTCGTTTTAATATTTTGCACACTTATTAAGAAGGCTATATAATACTCCCTCCGTAACACAATGTTTGTCATTTGAGAGTTTGACACATGAATTAAGGAATAGTTAATGACTTTAAACAATCAAATAAAGTTTTTAATTGTTTGAGCGATAAATACAATCTTTAATGATTTTATTCATTTTTCGTAGAAAAAACTCTTTTTTCAATAGATTTTAGCCAATTAGAAAGTATAAGGAGTTAAACTGAGAATAATTAATTAATTGATAGTAGTGTAATCATTCTATCTATGCATTAATATTATACAAGTGTCAAACATTTTATTAAACTAAACTAATTGCTCAAATGAAAAACATTTTGTTACGGAGGGAGTATACTTTTAATCATAATTATTTCTTTACTTTTTACTTAATTGAAATTCACAATTAACAAAATATAAATGTGTAAAGTGAAGGATAAAATAGCTAAAATAACAATTATATTTTATATACATAAAAGTAGTAAATAATAAATAGAATATCAATTATGATCTTGCTATTATATTTTAGTACATTATCTTCTATATGTTTATTTATATTGGTAATTCTCTATATACAAAGTTAATATATATTATCATTTTACGGGTCTCAAACTCTAACATTATTATTCATTTTAAATCAATTGATAATAAAATAAAAAAATTCATCAACCTTAATTATAACATACTTTGTAAGTGTAACAGGGTTAAACATCTAGTTCACACCTATACAAACTCATTTCTTTAGAGCTTGCCCACATCTTAAAATTGTTAGACGGCTTAATTAGACTAACCATGTTGATATCTTATATAAGCTCGTTTTTAACTAGAAACAATTTGGTTTACTAGGCTTTTTCTAATTTTGTGTTTAGTAAATGTACTCTTTGATAGAAGAGTGTGTAGAGTTTGAGAATAAATACAAAAGGTTGGGGTATATTAACTTAATTGAAACATTAAAAAATCTAGTTACTACTATAGTTTTTCAAAAAGGCTTAGTTATAAAAATTGTCCGTTTAACTATAAACTATGTGCGGACACACAGAAACAACAGAAACACACAGAAACAACAGAAACAACAGAAACACAAGCTCGGTAAACTTTCGTTTAAAAATAACAAAGAATAGGAATAATAATTTGCTATATTATATCTTGTAATAGCTTTTCATATAATTGTTTGGTAGATTATTAGAATTTGCTTCAATCTTACCCCAAATATATCTTTAATTTTTAGTTGCCAAATGGATAACTCCAATAACTTTATCGAATTCAAAAACCTCTCTGCAACACTCATAGGCTTAAAATCACACATAACATGTCTGGATTCTCATAATCTAAATCTACCGACGAGAAATGTCCAAACACAAAAAAGAAGAAGCCAGAGTTGGTGACGAATGATTAATTACTTTATTAGGCCACCAAACAAAACCAAATGAGATTAATCGTTCGATTTTTTTTTAATTTTGTAGTAGATGGAGAATTTATGTGAGCTGGCACGCACGGTGGCAAGATCAGGACTCGACTTTCGAGTTCAGTGAATCCAATCTTGTAAGTGAATAATTATGGTATTATGGTTCTTGGAAGATTAAGCGAATCCAAAGAATCTTAGATCGTAATCTTTAATCTCTAATTATGATATTAATTTAACCATGATTTGCACGTACTTGTAGTTGCATAATAATGCTCATTTTATTGTCGTTGGGTGTCATCGATTTTTTAAACTACTTAACAAGATACGCATAGAAAAGGAGTGTTCATAGGTCCGGACCTGGACCTGGACCGGACCTGGACCGGACCGGACCGGAAGAATGCGGACCGGAAATGGACCGAATTATTCGGTCCAGGTCCGGTCCAAAACCGGTCCAGGTCCGGTCCAGGACCGGATGGACCGAAAAACTGGTGATATTTACAAAATTTTAGGTCCGGACCTGGACCGGACCGGACCGGACTTGGACCGGACCGAACCTGGACCGGAACAATATCAAAACAATTTTATTTTTTTTAAATATAGGTCCGGACCGGACCGGACCGAATGTGGACCGGACCGGACCGGACCGAATGTGGACCGAATTGGTTGGACCGAAGACCGGACCTGTTGTTTTCGGTCCGGTCCGGTCCGGTCCAGGTCCGGTCCGATCCAAAAACCGGACCGGACCGGAAAATGCTCACTCCTACATAGAATACGAGTCAGTAATTGTTTTATGACTTTTATCTCATTTACAATGCCTACCCAGTTGTTCAGCTTCACTTATTTGGGCCGAATTTCAGCCCAGCCCAAATCTTAGCCCATTATTTTCATCGGCTTCAGCAAATAATCAGCAAAACCAAAAAGAACACTGCATTGTAGATACAGAGAAGACTTCACAAAAATCGAATCTGAGACACACGCAAAAAAAAAAAAAAAAAAAAAAAAAAGTAAAATGCACCAGCCGGGAATCGAACCCGGGTCTGTACCGTGGCAGGGTACTATTCTACCACTAGACCACTGGTGCTTTCTTGATACGCTGTCTTGCAGTTCAAACTTATCTTATAATCGTGTGATCGTATGGACAATTCCCTAGAAAAATTTATAAGCTTTCTAATTTTTTATACCAAGTTCATCCATTCACTTTTGATCAATCATTATATAGGTAAAGTGGTGTAGTGTCCTCCATTGTCTAAAAAAATAATATATATCGGTTTGTTTTAACTAATTTTTTAACTGACATTTGGTTGGCATTTGGTGACCTTGAAAATTTCAAAGTGGCTTATATTCTTTTAAAAAACACGAAATAATGTAAAGTTTGTTTACATTATTTTTACCTTTTATCAATTTTGTAAAATAGATACATTACAATTAATGTAATTAGATAAATAAATAATAATAATAATAATTATGACAATAATTGTAAACTTAATATTCCTACTTAATCAGTTTAAAAACGAGTATTTTGTCGTTTATTTTTAAAATATATTGTTATGATTTTATTTTAGTAAATAAATTGATAAAAATATTCATATAAACACCTTAGTATAAAATTTATTTTTTTATAGTATGATTATTTGTTTATAAAAAATTGTTTCTAAAAATAATAAGATAAGAAAGAATTGGGTGAAGTAGACTCTTTTTGTGGATTTTTAATTTGTAGATCCTTCTAATTTTTTCACACTAATTGACTTACCAGCTTACCGCTATTACTCTATTAATGATATATTTATTTAATGAGTTTATATTATGTGTACTCTTAACATAGTAATAGTGGTCAAATGTCTAATTAGCCATTTTACCCAACGTGTACTCTAGAAATGTTACTTAGACTACTCAAAAAGACTATTACTAATTTTTAACATATTAAACAACTGAAAAACCGGCCATGTCGTCAAATCAGAGGACTGGGTTACGTAATCACCCTTCTTCCTTGGCTTTATAACAAAATTTTCCCTTAAAACTTAATTCCATATATTTTTAATTGCTCATATATTTTGTCTAATCATTTGAAAATCTTGACATGTATATCATACATAAGAGTCTCTGTCAATTCATCTAATAACAAAAGTTTAATACACTATCAAAAAGGAAAAAAATTGTAAGATTTTCAATTATATTATAAACTAGTTTAGGGTGTGTTTTTTCTAAATAAAAAATGTTATACACCATCTATTAAATATTAATATATATAAAAAAAATTTATTGGTATTTTTTTTATATTCGTCCCGGGACCAAATGACGTGGAGCGCAGACCGTATAGTGAGGCACACGTACGAGCACGCTCAAGTGTTAACTACCTGAACTATTTAACACTTGACACATTTTTCTTTCACGGGTCGAGCATCTCATTTCTTTCTTTTTTGACGGGTTTCACATCTCATTCTCTTTTAAATAATCCTCGAAGTCAGGAAAACGGACCCGGATCGGACCTATTCTGATACCATGTTAACTTTTCGGGCACACGTCCAGTGTGACACACATACGAGCACACAAGTTCCATCCTAAAACCAATTGAAAATAAGAGGAGTAGTCTAGGGACTTATATGTTAGGTTCACACAATATCATATTGTCGATGTGGGATATTTTTCCCAACATCTCAACATATATTAACTAATACAACTAGCATACGTGAGGATTAGATTATTTTAATAAATAAAATGACATAATTAAAAATATAATAAAAATATTATTATTAGATTATTATATTTACGCCTCAATATATCATCACTTTTACTGAAAAAAATAAAAAAGAAATGAAAGTGATGAGAGTGGACTTTGATTCTCAATGGCATCGGTTACTTATATAAAGTTAGAGAAGCAAAATTTGATTTAGCTTTAAATTTAAAAAATGTGTAAAATCTAGTTTGAAGATTTACGTGAGATTTTTTTATTAAAATTAAATTATAGTAGATCATTTTGTTAATTTTGATTGGTAGATAAATAGATTTGTTTTTTAATTCCTTTTTTATAAAAGAAAATTGACATGGTGTGATGATTGATTGCTAACTCTAATAAAAAATTATTATAAAACAATTAATGACAAATCTGTAAATATATTGTGTCAAATCTATAAATAAATCGAAAAAATTATGATGTGGACGACCTTAAAAGTTGACACGTGAGCAAGATGTTTTAGTAATATACTAGTTTAGTGCAATTTTGTCTGAATAAAAATATATTATATTTTCATAATATGTATCATATATTGTATATTAATCTATACAAAAAATATTTTTATGAACTAATACGACTAATATATATGAGAATTAAATAATAATTTTTTAATAAACTAGTTCACTGCCCGCACCTCGTGCGGGTTTTGTTTAAATAAAAAAGTATTATATTTTTAATTTTATACATTATGTATTGAATATTAGGGTGTTATTCAAGTAAGGCCCATCATTTTGTTTAAATAATAAAAAAAAATTTCCTGAACGAGTTTTTTTTTTTTTTTTAAACGAGTAAAAGTAATAGTTCAAAACTTATTATGGAATAATTCATAACTTATATAAGGATAGTTCATGAATTATAATAGAATAGTTCATAGTGCAAAATTTATAAAAAAATGAAAGTAATAGTTCAAAACATATTAAGGAATAATTCATAACTTCTAAAAGGATAGTTAATGAATTATAATAGAATAGTTCATAGTGTAAAATTTATAAAGGAGTGAAATTAATAGTTCAAAACTTATTATGGGATAGTTCATGAATTATAATAGAATAGTTCAAAGTGCAAAATTTATAAAGGAGCAAAAGTAATAGTTCAAAACTTATTATGGGATAGGTCATGAATTATAATAGAATAGTTCATGAATTATAATAGAATAGTTCAAAGTGCAAAATTTATGAAGGATAGTGCATAACTTATAAAATGATAGTTCATGAATTACAATTGAATAGTTCATAACATATAAACGATTAATTTATGAATAATTTTTGATAAAATATATTAAAAAGTAATAGTTCATGGATTATATGGGAATAGCCCAGAATAGTGCATAAATTATAACATGGTAGTTCAAACAAATTTTCATTCGATTATGGGGAAAAAAAAATCGTTTCAGAAAAGAAAAAAAAAATTCGGAACACGTGTCGGCCGTACGGACGGCCGTACGACCGTACCGCATTAAATGAACGGTACCTGAACAAAAGTCTTGAATATTAATCTATAAAAAAATATTTAAGACTAAGAAAAACCATTTCATTCAAACTTAGTCATTTTTTATTAACTAATACGACTAACATTGTGTTGTGAGCATTGAATTAAAAAAGATTATAAAATAAAAAGAAATAAATAAAATATATTAAAAAATTATTGTTAGAGTATCATATTTATACCTCAATATAATTTTTAAAACCTATTTATTTTTTAAAAAGTTATATAGAAAAGATTGGATAGATTTTTAAAATAACGTATAAATTTTTAATCGTAAAAAAATGGTAAAATTTAACTATTTTGACCGTTAAAAATAAGGTGAAGAAAATAAAATAAAATTTTAAAATGTGCATATATTATTTTTTTTGACAAATTATAAAAAACGAGTTTAAAAAATATGAAGAAGATTTCAAAATCTTGTTTGTTAAAAATTTGAAGATCTAGTTTGTTAGCAATATGTTTTTTTAAATTTTTTTTTTTTTTCGATATATTTAACAAATTTGTTAATAAGCCAAACAAATTCTTACGTGGCAAACAAATTTTTACGTAACAATTTTAAAATGTAACGTGACATTGCTGATTGTTTATTAGTATTTTTAGAATTTATTTTATAAAAGAAAAAATGACAAATCTGTAAATATCTTGTGGCACATCTTGAAAAAAGTCTTAGGTGACATACCTTGGTGATCGATATGTGGCCTTATGTTTTAGTATGTTATATAGATGAAAATACATAACTAATAAAATGAGAACTAAAAGAAGAACAAAATTAGAGAAACACATATTGCTTAAGAGAGGAATAAGCCTGGAATTGGCAAAGCGAGAGGCCTCAGGGCCACCACGACCGCCGTAGAAGGAAAAGTGAATGTCTGCATTTGATATTTGAGAGAGGAAGTTTGAGAGTATACCAGAGATGATGGAGACGATGAAACTCAATGCATAAAAGGGGATTTGTGCGGAAGAAACACGTAGCGATCTTCAGTGATGCGTGTACTTGGGATGAGCCATTTGAACCCACAAGGCAATAACACATAAATACTATGTAAATAAAAGTTTAAACAATATATAATGGCAAAACTGTAATTTTATATTATAGATAGGGATACAAAAGTATGAGCACTATTGATTGGGCAAACTTAAAACTTATATTGTATAATAATAATATGTTAAAAATATTGTTAAAAATAACAAGTTTACTAATCTTAAGAGAAACATTTAGGGTCCGTTTGTTTTAAATTTCGAAAACGGAAACGGAATGGAAACGAATCTAATCCATATGTGCACTTTGTTCATAAATAATTTTGGAATCATTCCTTGCCATTTCATCAAAAATGCACTTGATTCCTACAATTTTGTTACCCTATAGGGTTTCAAAAGTAATCAAAATAGAGGGAAGCAAATGCATTTTCTATGACACTACAAGGAATGATTCCAAAAACTTTCATGAACAATGGTATATTTATGGACTAGATTCGTTTCCATTTCGTTTCCGTTTCCGGAGTTTAAAACAAACGGGCCCTTAGAGTTTTAGGATGAAACTCCGTTGGACTTATGTGTTGAGGTTGAACATAACGTCCGTAGGTGCCCTCATATGTACACAACCCTTAATTTACGGTATGATTTTGTTGGACTTTAACAAAACAATTACTCACATTTACTTTGTCTTTTTGAAAAATATCTTTAAAAATGGTATTTTTAGTTTTTAAAAAAGAGTATAAAAAGGCACGATTTCAATAATTTCTCGTCATATAAATATATAATTATATTATAAAAGTTTAACACATGTTATTTCGATTCTCTTGCACATCATCTTATTTCGTATATTTCGTATACTTCAATTTAAAATATTTTTAAATTAATATTTATAGTTTTTATTCATGCACATTATTATATATTTATATAAAATATAGAATTATAACAAACCGAATTACACGGAGGAGGATGAAAAAAAGAATATGATAATTTATTGAAAAAGAATATGATAATTTATTAAAAGTATATGGGTAGACGACGACATTGATTTAGCCGGGTGGAGCTATGTCAATGGCAAAAGTGATCATGCCATGTTAACTATCTTCCACTTATTAGTTATCACCCATCAATTTTTTTAAGAGATAAAACACTTTAAATATCACTATCGTATAGTAATTTAAAGTTACACTTATAAGTTTCTGGACAAAAATAATATTGTTTCCATTATTCAGATATTTTTTAACTGATCGAGAAACGTGATCATGTACAAAAAAACGTCCTACCCAATCAGTAAGTTTTATAAATTTATTCAGAAAAAAACTAATAAAACTGTTGTAAATTACAAAGAGAGAATTGGACGATTGCATGATCACTTTTTGTTTAGTAAATAAACTAGATCTATAAATTTTTAAGTAGTCGTCAAGAATTGATTTCTGCTTGGTTGCTCCACCCTCCCACCCTAATACCAACCGGACAAGTTGGATTTCACGAATCTAAATATACGTTAATTATTATACTTGAACTTTCGCTTGTACACTAATTTTCTTGTACAAAAACTTTTGTATATAATTTGATTGTAGAAATTTGTAAAAAGAATTTTTACGTTTTCTTGAAGGTATCTTGTAGATTTTTTTAAAATCTTATATCTTTTATAAAATTTATTGTACAAAAAATTATATAAAAAAGGACATTTTATTAAGAATTTATTGAAGGGGGACAAACCCTAAAAGTATTTCAACCCAAGAGACTATTTTACCAAAATCACCCTAAAAATATGACTAAAGTTAAAATAATATTTCAATAAACTCCTAAACCTCCCAAAAATAAAAAATCTCATTACCTTTGCAAATCTACTGAAAAAACTTGTAAATAAGCTACTAAAAAAGCTAAAACTCCTTAATAATCTTCTAAAAATTAAACTAGTAAATAATTTATACCGAAAACCTTAAACGTTCGTTTGGATAGATTCTCACAGAAATAAAATCGGTTTCAGAATCACTTAAGCTAGTTCAGGTGTTTGACAACAAAAATGTATGTGATTTTTTTTTTTTTGTGGATCTTGATAATTTCAACTTATTTTTTTAAATATAGTGTTTTAAACCATTAATTTATAATGAACAAATTATTAGGTCGACAATTATCTTATAAAATTAATTTATTTTCAATCTAAAATTTTAATTTATAATCTTATCATGATTGCAATCCAATTTCTAGTACCAACACAAGCACTAAGTTATTTCTTACCGACGTGTAAAGTAATTATATCGTAGTATGTAATTAAATAAATTTATTCAATGAGGAAACCGTGTCCACTCTATTTATCTCTCCCCGCTAGGAAAAACAAGTTAAAGAGAGGGCGTTGATAAGTTTTTTTGATGCCAAAGTGTTGATAACGATCTAGGATTTCGAGTTATCTGGTCTAACCTCTCTTCTTCTCTGATGTTCTTTGCTGTTTGTTGCTGCTAAAATCTTCACTTTTAGCTCTATTTTGTTCTAGAAGGTGCTAAAGAGTAGTAAAAGGTGCGAGGAAGATGGGGTGTTTTCTATGCGCTGGTGGTTCTACTAAGAAGAAGAGATCGCAAACCTCTGTCAGCAATAATGACAAGAATTGCGATGATCGAAAGCAATTCACGCATGGTATTCTTTATGTTCAACCTTTTCTTTTGTTTAATTTGGGATTTTTTTAGCTTAAAAGCTAAAATTTACCAATTACCATGTCTTTATTTGATTAGGTTTTGGTTTTATGGATTTTAGGGTTTGATTAGTCTGTGAATCGATTGAACTGAAAACGATCCCAACTCGATTGTGTTTTGTTTCTTGTCATTTCTCATTTTGTGCTCTCTTTTTATTTCTCTTTCAATTTTGCTCCTGTCGTTGTTTGAAACTATACTTCAGAAGATGATAAGCTGCTTTTATCTGTTGTTGAATTAACCTTATCATGGTTCTCGCGTACAATCTGGATTTTAGGTTTCCTGCCATAAAATGTGCGAAAAGGAGAATATGAATCAACTGCAAGCAATGGGGATTGGATGATTTCTCCATCATGAATTTGTGTGACACGAAATTATTATAGTTTTTACTGGTTAATGTGATAAGTTGGTACATTATGTTCATCAGACTTGGCGGCTAATTATCTGTTCAGGATGATCTTTGATCTTGGTTTTCTTCTGGTCTGTTCATGTCGAGCTCATGATTGTGTATGCCAGACACTAAATTGTGTTGGGTTGTGTGTTGCAGATGCATCGAACTCAAAAAATCAATTGAATGGGAAGAAAGAAACAGACGAGGCTAAGGAAGAGGCTAAGGAGGTAAATCCATTTTCAGAATTGAGTACAAGAGATGTAAGTTTACAAGGGAGTCCCAGTCACCACAAGGCACAGACGTTTACGTATCAGGAATTGGTGGATGCAACTGATGATTTTAGACCTGAGTGTTTCCTTGGTGAAGGAGGTTTTGGCAAGGTTTATAAGGGATGGCTGCGAAATACTAATCAGGTTATAAAAACACTATAAAATTGTATCTAGTTGAAATGCAACTAGCTTCCTGTTTATAGTTTTTGACTTTTCTTTTCATAATATTTTCTTGTTTGTGCTTCTAATTCAGTTTGTAGCCATCAAGCAACTTGATCGCAATGGATTGCAGGGAATGAGGGAGTTTGTAGTTGAAGTTCTGACACTAAGTATGGCTGACCACCCGAACCTTGTAAAATTGATTGGTTATTGTGCAGAAGGAGAGCAAAGGCTGTTGATTTATGAGTTCATGCCATTAGGCTCCCTTGAAACTCACTTACATGGTATGTCTGCAGCTTCCATGAGAAATTTATTGTGTGTTCGAGTCTCAACTATTTTATCACATCATGCCTGTTTGGGACTTGCGGTTTTATGGCTTTGTATTGGTTATTCTGACTCTTAGGCGGATCTAACGTATTTTATTATTTTCTTAATGCTGATGTGCAGATCTAAAGCCTAAGCAGCAACCGTTAGACTGGACTACAAGAATGAAAATAGCTGCAGGGGCAGCAATGGGCCTTGAGTATTTGCATGACAAGATGAAGCCTCCTATAATATATCGTGATCTAAAGTGTTCAAACATTTTGCTAGGTGAAAACTATCACCCGAAGCTGTCTGATTTCGGTTTGGCCAAAGTGGGTCCTGAAGGTGATAACACCCATGTCTCCACTAGGGTGATGGGCACGTACGGGTACTGTGCACCGGACTATGCTATGACTGGTCAACTGACCTTCAAATCGGATATTTACAGCTTTGGGGTTGTTCTATTGGAGCTTGTAACCGGAAGAAAGGCAATTGACGATACAAGGCTTCCTCGAGAGCAGAATCTAGTCGCATGGGTAAGATACCCTCCTTATTCTTGTTTTAAAACAGCTTAATAGTAGATTCTTGAAGTATTATGTTCATAAATCCCCTTGCTGTTGTTTGTTGCTTTGATCTAAATAATCTTTCACGTTATTGGCACCTGTTTATCTACTTGTTCGGCTATAAGTAGCCTGATTTAATGTGTTTAGCTGTACATATTTGGACTAATATTCATATAGTTTGGTTGGTATAGAAGTTCTATATGCTTATCTACACAACTTACATTTTCTTTCTTTGCTGAAATGGTTTTGAATTATGTGAAAGATTCCATCTTCGAGTTCTATGTTTTATAATTTATGCTTAGGAGTTTCCAGTTACAGGCTTCAAGATAATGCAAATTTGATGACATGTTTGTATATATTTGCAGGCACGGCCACTTTTCAAAGACCGGAAGAAATTTTCACAAATGGTTGATCCAGCCCTCAAGGGCCAGTACCCGACAAGGGGGCTATACCAGGCACTTGCAATTGCAGCCATGTGCCTGCAGGAGCAACCGAATATGCGGCCTCTCATAGGTGATGTTGTAACAGCTTTAAACTACCTTGCTGCTCAAAAGTATGATCCTCAAAACCCTACCTCATATGGTAGCAGGAGGAAGTCCTCAATACCTGAGCTCGAGAACGACGATGACAACGCCAGGGAAAGTTGTGAGAATAGCTCAAGAGATTATAAACTGGAAAACTGATTCATGAAACCCGGTGCCCTTTCTGGGCAAGTTTTGGCATTATCGATCATGTACAACATCCCGTGGTTCTTTCTGTATGTAATGTGTCTTCAGGTATGTAGGTTTACACGTGTTACAGTGAAAGGAAAAATGTCTACAATGGTATGATTGTCAGATTATTATCTCTCAATTTGTTGGATCCAAGCCTTTGGGTCAGTCTCAACCTGCAGAAATGCACATACAACTTGCTCATCAATCAATGGTCTAACGATTGTTCTAGAATTTTGATTAACAACAAACTGACTCGAGGAAGAATAATCTTACATGGGCCTTGTTGCGCCAGTGAAACACGCAGCCGCGAGACAACATGTGGTCAATAAGAGTTTGAGAAAGCAATGTCTTGAAAGCAGTATGAAGCTTCACCTTCTTCAGCCCTCCGCAAGCCAACAATGCAGCTGTCAAGCCGTTTGGAGATAATCCCATAACCTGCAAGATTGTGAGGTTGTGTAGCCTGCGTATGCTTGCTAGAGCTAGTAAACCGACATCTGTGATCGAGCAATAAGACAAGTTGATCTGCAGAAAAAAAGATAGCTTAAATTTGTGCTAAACTTTCAGGAATGGCGCAATCAACTTTAGAGGAGAATCAAATACGCACCTGTTTAAGGTTTCGTGAGTAATGGGCAAGGGAAATCATCCCCGAATCGTCAATTTTGAAACATTTCTTCAAGTCCAGCACAACAAGTTGTCTGCATCCACCAGCAATGGCTGCAAGACCCTTAGATGTGATAGTGGTGCATCCTCTCATCTCAAGTGCTTTAAGCCTTGAACACTTGGACAATGATATCAGTGATGCGTCGCTAACGTTGTCACAATAGGCTATGTTAATCAACTCTAGAGCAGGGCATCCAGATGCAATTGACTCAATCCCTTTGTCTGTTATGCCCATAGCCCTATCAATAGTTCGATATCACCAGTTTTTTTCGTTAGTTGAAACTTCCTCGGTAGTTTCGCATCATTTATATCCTCAATCTTACATCTCAAATGTTCTAGACTTTCCATTACAATAAAATTTAAAATTGATAAAATCAATGTGCATTTGAAGAAAGATTAATCTGAAACATATGAAGTCAATTTCAATAATAATCCCTAACCTGTACAAGTCAACCTCTGTAAGCCTTGGACAACTCATACCAACATGCTTAAGCCCTTCATCAGTTATATTAAGGCATATGCCTAGCTTTAAGCTGGTAAGCCTAGAACATTCGGAAATGGACTTCAAACCTGTATTACAGTGGAAGTGATGATATAAGAATCCATCTGGAATTTGGAAATTCCCAGAAGAAAATATGGTTAGGAGTACTTAGAGTGAACCTTCATCATCCAAATCATTATCAGTGACATCCAACTCCTCCAAGAATGAACAACGATGTCCAACAAAGTGAAACGCTTCCTTTGTAACGAGCTCACACGATTCCATCCTTAATGAAGTGAGCAAACGGCATGAACTTGTTACAAAGTCAATTGAGGTGGATGTTATCTTTCGACAGCATGTGATGTCCAGCTTTCGCAACTCCTTATGCTTGTTAACCAGCGAGAATATAATCTCGTCCGTGACTCCTGAGCATTTGCTAAGGCTTATCTCCTTAAGGGAGACACAACATGTACTAATGGCCTCCATGGAGGAACATGTTACAAGGCAGCCATCTAACTTGACACACTTTATATTGGCAAAACTCTGAAAAGATTTGGCCACA
Source organism: Fagopyrum homotropicum (assembly GCA_033239125.1). Taxonomy (NCBI): domain Eukaryota; kingdom Viridiplantae; phylum Streptophyta; class Magnoliopsida; order Caryophyllales; family Polygonaceae; genus Fagopyrum; species Fagopyrum homotropicum. The sequence goes on along the minus strand of BSWB01000001.1, from coordinate 152,230,007 downwards.
TCAACAGTAACCTAAACCACCAGAAGAAAAAAAATCATCATCGTTTACAAAGAAAGTCCAGCAGTTTAAGATCAAGTTTGAGGTGTTAAAGTTTAGACTCACAGGAGAACCATACGCCAAAGAGATACGAGTTAAGCATTCAGCTCCCCTAGTCAAATTAGATAGACCAATGTGACTGATGTTCTGACAGTTTGACAAGTCAAGAGCCTGCCGATGTCAAACAGAAACAAAATTACCGGAATTGAGTGGCCAGCAACACTGAAAGCATTATTAAGCAACTGATATACAATCAACATTAACTACTTTTTTTTCCCCACATTAAGAGGCTAATTTCATACCGTTAATGAAATGCAACAGTGTTTTAGAGTGGAGAGGCCAACATCATCAATGCCGAAACACCCAGCCAGAACCAAATCCTCCAGGTATTCTAGTTGCATAATTTGTGGAAGGCATTTCTCCGTAATCTAATATTGGAGATAATTACAAGTAAGATACTTCGAATTGAGCTGTTAAATCGACAAGATGAGATTGAATAGTTAGATAAATGAAAAAATACCGGGACGTAGGAGAGATCCAAGGAACGAAGTTCCTTGCATTTCAGAGCAATCAATCCAACTCCTAAATCTGTAACATTAACACACCATTTCAAACTAATCATCTTCAATCTCTTACATCCGACAGCAATACATCCAATCCCCATATCCGACACGAGCTTACACCTAGCCAGCGACAGCCTCTCCAGCCCCACGGCCACCGCAATCGCTGCAGCAGCTGAGTCAGTGAGTTCCGTCGAGTTTGACAGATCAATCTCCGTCAGATTTCGGCATCCGGAAACCAGACTAGATATTCCAACAGCCGATAAGAACCGAGATCCAGATACCTTGATCGAACGAAGGTCAAGTAGACAGGACACAATCCGCCGGAGGGAGTCGTCGTCAACACGAGGACATAAAGAGAGGTCGAGGTGAGATACGGCGAGATAGCGACGGCGATAGAGGATGCGGAGGAGAAGGTCAGTTCGGAGAGGGCAGAGGTTTCTCCGATGGCGAGATTCAGCGGAGTAGAAGAATTTGCAGGCGAGGGAGAAGGATTTGAGGGAGGTTGAATCGTCGGCGAGATGATCGAGGATGCAGAAGATAATCTCTTCAGTGAGGATGTCGAAGGGATTAACGGCAGTGGAATCAGCTTCCATGCCCATGGTCTTGTGAAGCTTTTGGTTCATTTAGCAATGGATTTTTTTAGATGAACGATAGATCTTTTGCAGGTTAGAGTGATTGGATTAGAGGCGAGGAGAGGAGAGTGAATATCATTATTAAACGGAAACAGTTACGCAGGAATATTGGTTATATTACTATATGACCCTCGACCGACTTATATAAAGACTTCAATATTATATAGGTTTCCTTAGAAATTGAAGTAAGTCTAAAGGGGTAGAATGGGAATGGTCCAGGAATAGAAAGTTGGTGGGGCGTGGGTCTTATTCGGGGAAGTCTACAATAGAGGAAGAAAGATGGAGGGTGTTAAGTGCACCGGCTAAATACGGGCCCGCAGTTCCCTTCAAATGATAAATAGGGGTGGGCAAAACCAATTCTACCTGTTAATCCAGTCCAAAATATTCGTTACCTGATCTGAAAATCCCCATATTTTAGTATCCGTTTTAATTCGGTTCGAATTTGATTCGATTCGGGAGATTCTTCCGAATCATCGGATACGGATCGAGGTTTTATGCATCCGGATATCCGCGGGCGCTCAAATAATACAAGCATATCTACGGATACCAGGATACTCAGGGAAAAAACTTTGATTATAATATTAAGGGCCCGTTTGGTTCCAACTCCGGAAACGGAAACGGAGTGGAAACGAATTTAGTCCATATGTATATCTTTATTCATGAAGTTTTATGGAATCATTCCTTGTTTTTTTTTTTTGTGGTGGGAAGGAGAGACAGTGGTCTCCGGCGCATCTGGACGCGCTTTTATTAATAAAAGAGGACTAAGTAGCCATCAAGTAAAAGATCAACTACACCCTCCGGCGGGTCAAACAATACACTGAATCCAATAGGAAGGTTCAAAGCAAAATTAGCTAAAAAGTCCGCTATTCTATTCGCCTCGCGGAAGGCATGACGAAACTGGAAATCCCAGTCTCTTTTCAAAAAGTCATGGCACATATGTACCAGACTAGCGAGAGGATGGTGAGGAGCAATGGTGTTCTTGAGCAATTTGACCACCAGTTGGGCATCGGTTTCAATGATGACCGAGCGGAAGCCAAGCTCCCAAGCGACCTTGAGACCATGAAAAACTCCCCATAACTCAGCCATAGGGACAAAACAGAGACCAAGGTTGACACCATAGCCACTCACCCAAGCTCCCGCTTTATCTCTAACCACACCCGCCGCGCTAGTAGAACCATCTTTCTTTTTCGCCCCATCCGTATTAACTTTGACGACGCCATCCGGAGGAGGTAACCACGCAACGTTGATGGAGCACTTCTGAATGCGGTCTTTGTGCCCACTTCTTCTATTCCAAACTTGGATATACTCCTTAGTCTTATCTTTGATAGCTCTACTTCTATTGCCTTCAAAAATGACCTTATTGAAAGCAGCCTCGTTACGCCACTTCCAGGTCCACCAAAGGGCAACTGTAAAACATTCACTCCACAAAACATCACAATTAAAACGAGCTTTAGAAAGAATATTACCTCTTATCCAAGAAGCAAACGGCATGGTGAAGAACTCGTTGACGTGAAAACCCGCTTGCATGGATCTCCACATTGACATAGTACGAGAACAATCCCGAAACAGATGAAGATGGGACTCCCTAGCATGTGGGCAGTAATTGCAACTATCCAGGCGGCTCAAGTGCCTCCTCACGCGCTCCTCGTTGCACAACACACCTCCTCTCAAGATCTTCCAAATGAAGACTTTGACCCTTTCTTGAACTTTGAGAGACCAAACAGTCTTGTAGAGACCTCCTTCACAACACTGAAGATTGGCAGATCCGGTGAGCATTCTGTAAGCGGAGCTGATGCTGTACTCCCCATCCTGAGTGAGGCTCCAGCCCACTTCGTCTTTAATGACATGCACGCCGTTGCTAGGCTGGAAACAATCTGCAGCGCTGAAGGGTCTAACAGCAGCAAGACGTAGTAAAATAGAGGACGGGAGTATAACCTGGAGGCACTGCCAGTCCCATCCGTAATCTGCAGTCCAATAACTACTTACTGTGTTATCAAGATCAACTTGGGTGATCGCGTGGACGGCAAGATTCATCAGTTTGTCGTCTCCAAGCCACTGATCCTTCCAGAAACAAATAGAGTGTCCATCTCCAAGAATCCAGGAAGCTCCTTTGGCGACAACCTGTTGAATGCCGCAACAAATGCCCTTCTAGATGTGGGAGCTCCCTGCAACGTTGTAATTATCATCCCTGAGATACTTACTTTCCAGCACATCAATCCACAGACTCGTGCTACCCTTCAAAAATCTCCAGCCAAGTTTACCAAGTAGAGCCTTGTTTGTTTCATGCATACTACGGATGCCAAGCCCACCATTTACTTTGGGCAAACTAAGCTCACTCCACTTGACCGTGTGAATCTTCCTTTGGCCATCCGTATGACCCCACACAAAATTACGACAAATTTTATCAATATCATCACAAACACTCACCGGAAGGGTAAGGGTGAACATTAATATATAGGAAGGGACGTGACGACGGCTTTAGTGAGGGTGATACGACCCGCAAAATTGAGAGATTTGCTTCTCCAACCATTCAGCTTTAGGTTAATCCGGTCAAGCAAACAAGAGAAGGTGGCCTTGGATACTCTCCCTTGGAGAAGAGGAACCCCAAGATAATTCCCAAGATTCTTAGTAACCATCACCCCACTGAGATTCTCGATGCTAGCACAAAGTTCCTTAGAAATATTAGGGGAGACGAAAATTTTGGACTTCTAGATACTAACTTTTTGACCCGGCGCTTTGTAGAAGATCTCAATACACTTCATGATGATCCGGACTTGGGTCAAGGAGGCTTCCGCAAACAATGTAATATCATCTACAAAAAAGAGGTGAGAAAGCGGTGGGCCTCCACGAGATAACTTGATGGGCTTCCAATCACCAGCCTCCACAGATTCTAGAATGAGGTGACTAAGTTTCTCAACACACAGAACAAAGAGATATGGAGAAAGCGGGTCACCCTGTCTAATGCCTCTTTATGGAGCAAACTGCTCAGTAACTTCTCCATTCCAAATGACCTGCATCTTGGCAGTAGTCACACATTCCTTAATTATTCTGCCCCAAGAAGGAGGAAACCCCGCTTCCATAATAGTGTCCTCAATGAAATCCCACCTAATTCTGTCATAAGCCTTCTCGAGATCGAGCTTTAGGACCATCCATTGCTTACCAGATTTCTTTTTCCTCATAGAGTGAACCACTTCTTGCATGAGAACGATGTTATCTTGGATCAGACGACCCGAAATGAAGCTCCCCTGGGTAGGACCAACCAGATTACCAATGATGCTTTGCAAACGTCTGACAAGAACCTTGGAGATGATCTTGTAACTGCCATTGCATAAGGCAATAGGTCTGAACTGACTGATAAACTCCAGTTTCCCTACTTTAGCAATAAGGGAAATAAGAGTATCATTACTCCCAGCGTACAATTTTTGGCTTTCGAAGAAGCGAGAAACCTCCTCCTTCATTGACCTCCCAACAATATTCCAGCACTTCTGGTAGAAGACGGTTTGAAAACCATCAACTCTTGGAGCTTTATAGGCTCCCATACTCTTAACAGCAATCCAAACTTCCTCCATATCAACCGGTTTCTGGATGTTAACCCAATCAACCTCATCAATAATGGGGAACTCAAAAGTGTCAAGGTGGCAAGGGGGCAGCAAGTGAGGATTCCTTAGACCATACAACTCCTTAAAGTAATCCATGGCATGCTTCTCAAGACGCTGTTGATCTTCAACCCAGCCAACACCATCAATCTCCAAACCCATCACACGGTTACGACATCTCCGAATGATAGTAGAAGTATGGAAACACTTAGTGTTGTGATCCCCATGTTCAAGCCAAAGCTCACGGGACTTCTGGAACCAAATAGTCTCCTCCTGCTCTAAGATGCACTCTAATTCGGCTTTCAAACTCGTTTCTTTCTGAAGAAGACGGATCGAACTACCTCGACTGATTCTCTTTTGGATCTTGGCCAGATTTGACTCCGCTTCATGTTTCCTACGAAAAACATTACCAAAGACGAATCTATTCCAAACAATAAGAGAAGACTTAAGAATCGGGATAACTTTACTTACCTCCGGGTTGTTAAACCAACATTATTCCACCATGGGTTGGAAGTCACTATGAGTCATCCAAGCAGCCTCGAATCGAAAAGGTCTCCTCTCAGTCTTGCAAGGTAACGAAGAATCCAGCGAGAGAAGAATCGGTGAATGATCCGAGGAGAACCGAGCAAGGTGTCTAACTTGAGCATTGGGTCATTTCAGACGACCATCCTGATTCATAAAAACTCTATCAAGTCACTTAAACACCTTCCTGCGGGACGATTTACCATCATCCCAGGTGAAATCCGCTCCAGTATACCCAAGGTCAATCAACCCATGGACCATGATAAGATTATTAAAGGTCGCTGAGTCAGCATGCAGAGAACCAGAACCACCCGTTCTCTCATGCAAAAATCGGATACAATTGAAGTCTCCTCCCACAATAATAGGCTCCGAGATAGAAGCAAGATCCTCATCAAGAGCATCTCAGAAATCCCGGCGTCTCCTAACGTCAGGAGAAGCGTACACAGCAATGAATCTATAGGAGCTAGAACCCTCAGTAACTCTAGCATGAACAAAGCATTTGTGGCTGTTGGCAATGCTAAGTTGAATCTTGTCACTTTTCCAGAGAATCCAAACACCTCCTTTGAACCCAATAGCTTCCACACGGAAGCAGCCAGCAAAATTCAACCGATCGCAAATGGCTTGAGCCCTAGCTCCCGAGACACGGGGCTCGAAAATAGCAAGGATATCAACCTTATGATGATGACACAGATATTTAATAGCTCTACGGAACCCACTCTTGCAAGCACCGAAAACATTCCAAAAAAGACAATTCATGATAACCGAATTGAAAAAAGGAAAGAGAAGGAAGAAATGCTGCCTAACCCAAAGTTTGAACGGCGGTACCCACCTCCAAACTTTTACTCTCTTCCATCACTTCGTCGGGCGTAATCGGTGCTCCATTACTAATGCTCTGAGGGATTGCAGTTGGTATCGACATACCGGGGGCTTGATCCGAAGGAAGACCTGAGCACTCGCCTTTCTCCTCCATTTGGGTATTTGACTGACTTAACTTCTGTTTGTCCCTAACGCCGAGAACGTCAGCTTCGTAAACTCTATTACCTGTCTTGGCTTCGACGGTATCATCCTGTCTCTGTCTTTTCAAGGGGATAGAAACAACACCGGACTCTTCCACCTTCTTCGCCCTCCACGCAGCTCGTCTCGCCTCATTCTTCATCATGTTGTGTCTCTTCTGCTTACTCACCTTCTCACTGGACTCTTCAACTTTCTCTACAGAGGCGATAAAAATGGGAGGGGAATCAGCGACCTCCTGGGGTTTAATAACTTTAACGTAGTCACCTCCAACTACAATAGTTGATTTCTGTTTCGATAACGTTGACAATACACTCAGTTGGGTCCCTTTAACCGCTGCTAGTGCGTCATTTCTCTGGATGGACTCAATAGCAATTGGGCTTGTCGTTGGGTTGGGCCCACTAGAAGAAGCTTTTTGAACAAAGCCCAACGATTCTAAATGTTTGGATGATTCAGCAATAACTTTAGTCGATGAGGAATCTTTGTTAACGGCCAAAGGTGATTTCCCTTTATTTTGCACAGATTTTCCTTGGTTAGAAATATTAGGTTTCCTAACAGAATTAGCATTCGTACCTGAAATATTCTCTTGTTGATACTTTCCTTTATGGTTTTTGGATCTTCTTGTCACTTGCATCCAGGGGCCAAATCAGGTACCGTCGTTCTCCATGATCGGAGCAAAGGGAGACGTAGCACTTACCATGGGACCGACAACAGGACTTTCGGTTACCCCCTCTACTACACCACCAACCGCTACCTTATCAGTCCGAGTACTCGATGAATCACAGAACTCGCAATGAGAAGCGTAGTGACCGAATCTTCCACATTTAAAGCATATTATGTCTAGTCCCTCGTATTCAATAAGGCATCGTCGACCATTGATAAAAACAGCTTTCTTAAGAGGCCGACTAAGATCGATCTTCACGCAAGTACGTATGATTCTTCCCCTGTTGAGATGTAGTGTTTTTGGATCAATGGAGATAGGTTTTCCCACCCCTTCAAAAAGCTTCCACATAATGGCTTCATGGTACCATTGGACCGGAACTCCCGTGATCCTAAGCCAAGTTGGAGCCGAAGTGATTGGATTTGTGGTTATAAAATCCGGGGTCCAACGTTTCATAATGAGACATCGACCGAACACTGCCCAAGGACCGCCCGTAAGCACCGCCAGAAGTTCATTTTCACTCTTGAATCTCGCTAGAAAATAATTATTATTTAAGTCCATAATCTGCATATTCTCACCGCATTTCCACAGTTCTATGATCTTCCTCTCCATAACCGGAAAGGCGATAGGGAAACCTAGCACTTTAAACACTAGGGAATTGTTCCATCGGGCTTCTAAATCGTTAGCAACCTCTTTGTCAATCTCTATTACTGGATCTCCTTCAACTCCAAACGGGAAGCTAACGGTAATGCGACCACTAACGAAATCTCTAGTGATCTTATCCTGCATCGGATAATTGCTTTTGACACCTCCCAGGACTTCACTCCACGACTTGATTGTATTTTGGAGATCAATAGTCGGTGCTACTTTGGGAATAGTAGAGACTGGCTCATTACTTGCTATAGTCGGTACCGAGGCAACACCTATATCAAAAGCCCCGGCACAATCAGCAATGAAGGTTTAACTCATGGGGATGCGTTGCTTGGAGCAATGTCAATCGACGGTACTGAAACAGCCGCATCAATACTATCTTCCTCCATCGGTGAGTTGGTTTTCTGTTCCACATTCGAATTGTTTAGGGGATCACCAGCCAGCGTAACCCCCATCTCCTGCACATTTCGATCCGCTTCCAGTGATGAATTAGACGGAGTTACCAAATCAGACGGATGAGTGTTAGACTCAAGCATAACGGTATTAGATCGAGGCGCTTGTGACCTCGCTACAACACCAATCGAACCAGTTTCGGGGGGAGGTCCCTCCACCATGAAGCCGCCGGTGAAGGAAATGCTAGAACGGAGAGGGCCTAGGCTTTTCGCTCCTAGGGCTGAGAGCGTTTAATATGCGGGGTCTCTACTCTCTATAATCTACTCGGAATCATTCCTTGTGGTTTGCACTTGTCTCCTCACATTTTGTTACCCTATAGGGTATCACAAGTAATCAAATTCAACTCCAATTACTTCTAACCACAAGGAATGATTCCAAAAAGTTTCATGTATAAGGGTGTGCATATGGACTAGATTCGTTTCCATTCCGTTTCCGATTCCGGAGTTAAAACCAAACGGGCCCTAAATGTATTTGTTTTAGGAATGATAAAATCAAAATTGTATATTACAATTTTGTACTAAGATTTATATTTGAAAATATACTAAAGGGAAAATATTTGAGTTAGGAAAAATAATAAACTTATAGTATTAATACGTTACAACTTAATAACTTATGCATACTTAGTTATTTTATATCACTATGTAATTTTGTATTACATTTATATTTGACATATATTACAACATTAAATGGTAGGGACCGATTCACTATGCGTAGATTAACTGAACACAGAAAGCCTTCCACTGGCAGGCGATCGTGTTTTTCATAGGATTTCTCGTTACTCATGTTAGCATTCTCACTTCTGATATCTCCAGGTGTTGTCACCAAAAACCTTCCCCGATTGACAGATTTTTTGAAAGATATAGAAAACGTTTCGTTAAAGAAAGATCTTCATCACCGGCTCGAGGAACAAAAACCAACCATTTTATGGTCATTGGTATACAAAGAAGATGAGTGAAGAAAAGAAAGTATTCAGCGCTATTTTCCGGCTCTACTACTTTCACAATTCCCGAAAAGCCAATAAAAAAGCCTAAGGGTTTCTGAAAAGAGACTCCCTAATCCCATCTTTTCTTACTCTAGGTAAGCGTTGTTCTCCTCCACCTCTAAGGAAGCCTTTCAAAGTAGTTAGTCTCTTAGGCCTGACATCATATAGAGAGACTACTACGGGGTAAGACCTGCAGTATCAATAAGCCCCCCGGGTGTTTAGTATATTGTAATCGTTTTTGTATCTTAGGAAAGAAGGTAGCACATCAAATTAGATTCTAGTGGTTGACGACTCTTGCTCACAATCACATGTTGAAAGATTGTTCCCACCCTCATTCACTCTACCTGTGCACCGCTACCCTTCTTCTGCTCCCCGGTGCCCTGCGCTATTTGTTTTCTCTTTCGTGGGGCTTTCCCCCTTCTTAATTACATCGAGCCTAGTAAAGTCTCTAAGAGACCATTGGGGTGGTCATTTTGCCCCTATTTCATTCATCCCAAGCTATTTTTCAAGGGGAACAAAGCCCTTTCTTTTTAAGGGTTATTTCTCTGTTGTTAGGCCTCAAAACGGAATGTAAGTCGAATCCTTGAAGGAGTTGTCTCCCCAATCTGACTCTGTCCTTGATTAAACCATTGTGGCCTTGATGCCAGATAGATCTTTTACAGTAGAGCTCTGTCATCTCTTGATGGAATACCTATTTTAGTTAATCAAAGTTAATAATTGATAATATTTAGTTTCTTATACCTTTATATGTACTCACGTAGTCACATTGTTCTCATTAAATTTAATTAAACATATATACATCTATAATATATACACATATTCATATCTTTCGGAATAAATACTTATAATATTTTTTTATTGTCAATTGATCTCATTTTGAGATATATATTTTTATAATTATGATTAGGGTGATTTTGGTAACTAGGCTTTTTTTATTTTTATTCTAGTAACTAGGCTTTTTTGTTTTTTTGTTAGGTAAATATACCCCAAATATTTATTAATGTCCAACTCTTCACCATTAGGTTTAACCTTTCTCGCTTCTCGCTACTACCACTTCTCCCATATGATTTATGGATCAAAGACGCCTCCTGCTTCAAGCTCAACGTTCCAGTTACTCAAGTTCTCTTCTATTATAACTCTAATTTCCTCTCTATATTGCGAATTCCTTCAAAATCTAAGCTTAATCTGGCCAGATCTAGATTTGTCTTGTTGATAGGGGGTCAAGAGGTAGGAGATGAAGAGTCTGAAAGTGGTGTTCCACGAGGTGAGGGCAGAGGAAGGGATTTTCCGGCGGTGGAAGGACTGCACAAGGCTCCGACGGCGATGGCTGGTGAAGGGCTTCTCCGGTGGTTGTAGATGCCAGCGGTTGGTGGCTCGACAGAAGAGGCTCGACAGAAGAATGGAAGAGAACATCGAGGGGGTTGTAGGGGTGCTTCTCCGGCTTCGAGTGGGCAAAAGGGCTCCATGTCTCTGGTGGTGGTGGTTTCCGGTGGAGAGGCTCGACAGAGGAGGTTCCTGGCGGTTGCAACGAAAGAAAGGTAAAGGAAGGGAGATTGAAGGCGATTGTTTTGATTTTGAAATAGTGGCTTCACAGTGTTGCTTTGTCATAGACTCGCAGGTTCACTCAGCTCGGAAAGTTAAGCTCTCAAGCTCCCACGTTGTGTTTTTGTATAGTGCTTAAAGAGAAGGTATACCATTATACTTGATTGACCTTTTCATATTAATATTTTGTCGAATGCTTGTTTGCAGTAGTTTCTTTATGTTCATCATAATCTTGTGATTGATGTAGAAATTTATCCAAAATGTTACGGGTGAGATGTAATCATTTTATTGTAAATTGTGTTTTAGTATAGGACTTGTTGCTTACATAGAAGGTACACTTTTGGCTTTATCATCTAAGAACTATCACTATGTTTTGGTGACTCACGATAATTAATCAAATGCTTGTTTGTAGTAGTCTCCGCTTATCACAAAATTATGTAGAATTGGCATATAGAAGAATTAATCACATTGCACCCACTTGATTTGGAAAGACTGGTTAGTTACTTGTTTATTTGAGTGTCGACTCAAAATATATAGGCAACCTCTTTTCATATCTACGAGTATTGCTTGTTGTTTCTGTGCAGCTCCGACTATTAATTGTTTATTTGAACTACTTCAATTCGATTGTTGATTTTATTTCCGGTGATTTGGAGAAATGCTAAAGCATGTATTTGATGATCTCTTGAGCAAACGGTTTGCTAGCTATGGAAGTCGTAATGCCAAGCTTAATGTATATATGTTGACGAATACTATACACATTTTTGAAAATGTAAATTTCTCATCAGATGAGTCACTTGTTAGTATATATAGAAATAGTTCACAGATTGTTAGTACATAAAAAAATAGTTCACAGATCAAAGTTGTGGTGTGTAGCCATGGAATGTAAACATCTTAACCCTTGTCCATCTTTAGGTTGTTGTATATATTAACCTGCCCTAGTAAAAAATGTTCTTTTTTATTTAATCATGTAATGCTTGCATTTGCAGAGTCTGGTTATTGACGAAGGATCTTGGTAGCAAACTTTGAGGAAGAAATGAACCAAATTCTTAAGCTTTTGCCAAATATATAGTTTGTGATTTTGTATTTCTTGTGGTTCTGAATCTTTTGATGATGACAACGATGCTTGCATTTGCAGAGCCTGATTGTATGCAAGATTAGATGGTGGTTCTGGATCTTCTAGTATGTAATTTTGATAGTAAAAAAATTCTGGTATATTAAATTCGTATGATAATTATGGTATGAAATTTTTGGTATGAACTTTTCGTATGATAATTTCTGGTATGAGAAATTCTGGTATGAGAAATTCCGGTATGAGAAATTCAGTCCAGAAAATAAAAAATAAATTAAAAACAAATTAAAAAAAAGGCAAGAAAAATAATAAAAGAAAACAAATTCGGTAATTAAAAATTAAAACTTATACTTTTATAACAAATAACAAACATCATTTATTCTTTCTTTCTAAATAGAAGGGTTAACAATTTTTACCTACCATTAAATGAAAGTGGTAAAAAATTAGGGGTACACTTTCTTAAACAAAAACTCAAAAAAGCCTAGTAGGCTAAATTCTCCCTTATGATTATAAGTTGGTCTCAATAATAATATTTATTAAAAATTGGTCTTATTCGAATGAATAATTGTTCATAATAATCTTTTATTATAAGTTGGTCTCATTTTAAAATATTGATTCTCATATATATGATTATAAGTTGGTCTTAATAATAATCTTTTGTTAGAAATTAGTCTCATTTAAATGAACAAATGTTCATAAATAGATAACAAAACAAAAGTGAAGCGAAAAGAGCGAAAGTGCTCAATAAAGCCGACCGGTCTTAAGGGAGAAATTCGACAGACTTCCTTAAAAAACTACGTAAAATAGTAACCGGGGGGTTGTATTTTGTAGAACCAAAACTAGATATTTCGAAGGTAGGAGAATAGAGAATAAGTAATCAATCAATAAACCAATTCCAAAATCCACATGACCACAACATGCATATAAGATAGATCTCAATTGTCAATTCAACAATTGAATGTAAGTCTAGTTATGCGGGAAACCACTTCGTTCGGTTATCACGTGATTAGAACTTGCTTGACATACATCAATGGTTGTCACCCTATTGATTATCACGTACACATGACGACAATTTTTTCACATCGAACTTAATATGGAGGTATGAGTGACTCGACTCTCGTAATATGCCATCAACACCTTGAAAAACATTTAGCAAAACAAGATTCCAAACTTGACTCTCACATTCTACGAGAAATAATCCAAAGACTACCATAGCTCATACATGTATAGACACATCCAACACTATAGAATCAGTTCAACATCATAGATCAATACAGTTGGACTCTCCAAATCCTAAAAGTATGAGAATTAGTCCAACATACCTAAACAAAAATCAAATGCTTTTATTAAAGACTCGAAAATGAGACATTCAATCGGTATTGCACAGTAGGGCCGATCGACCTCAGGTCATCTCCAATAAGGGGAGTTATATGCCCCCTTTAGCTCTACTTTATTATAAAATGGTCTCCAATAAAAAAAAGTTATAGGGCTAAAGGGGTAAAGGGTGGTGCAAAGGGCTAAATATAACCCCAAAGGTCACCCTTTAGCTCTTCAAGTGGGACCATATTAAATCCATTTGCTCCCTCTTTTTTTGGGGGAAGGAGATAAAAAAAAAACAAACTTTTGTAATATTTAATTAATAAAGGGCTAAATTAGATCTTTTATTATTGGAGACCATTTCACTAATAATAAATACTAAATATATTTTCAGGGTGTTAAAATTTAGCCCCAAGGCTATTATAACCCTTTGTTATTGGAGATGACCTTAGGGTACATAACTAGCGGCAAAAGCTCGTAAATTGCATAAGAGAATATGCTAAAACCTAATGACTTGCAATACATAGATAAATTAATATATCTCAATAACATCTAACTTTTAATAAGATAGCATCTATTTGACCACCAAATCATGTCTTAACTAAAGACAAATTTGGAATTGGTCGATCGGTCCTATGATGTTCCTATCTGCACGTGCCCTCTAGTCAAATAGCAAGTGGCAAAAACCAGATTTTGGATTTGGTCGACCGGCCTGGCCCAATAAGGCCGATCGGCTTTACTATGGTGGCAACCCCGCTTGAACGACATTTTGCGTCGAGTAACTACTGCTCTCTTTATTCCTTTTTACTTTGGGGAAACATTATGAAGTATTTTGACGTTGGTTGTGGAATTTGGAAATTCTGCTAAGAATACCTATAACAACATGATACTTCTTGAAGTTGATATTCATCTCATTCCCCACAAAAACCCTAAAGACAATCCATCACCGGAATTACAGACCAAGGCCAGATCTGCCACCATCTTGCCGAGTTTTTGCAGTCTGAAAACTCCAACAAATTTAACACGAGCCGCCTCCGTGCATCCTAAAACTCCACCATACAAACATACTCGTTGATTAACGACCTGAGTCGGTCTCGTTTGTTGTTCGTTCTTAGATGAACTAAGTCTCGCGAGAGTCACCAACAGGCCACGGTTGATTTAGATCTAGCCGCCGAGAGATCTACGCCGGATCTGTCACATAGGTGGGCCCCTTCGTTGCCCTTTGTCACAACCCTTCGTCGCACCAACTAGAGTCAAGAACAGAGTCGTCGCAACAACCTTCACTTGACCTTGCTGAAGTCTTGACTTCGCCTCCAAGACCCGTCGTTATGCTGTCCAGATTGCCGACGTTACCACCACACCTTTGGCCGCCTTCGCTCACGCCAAGACTCTGACATGAAGTTTCCGCCACCGGCCCGCCGCCGCCGAATAAAACTAAATAAAACCCTAATCGGGTTTCCTTAACAGTTGGGTTCTTGACGGCACGTTTGGATGAGAAGAAAGTTTTGTTGACTTAGATACGCGAGATTCTATAGTGTGTAACTTTGAGACGTGCTTGGGTGCGTGGATTGTTTTGGTTATTGTTGAGTTCGTCTTTTCGAGGTAAGTCTTATTGACTTACTTAGCTGCCGTTCTGTTACAGGTTAAGTTTGTCGTTGATTGTGAGTATGGCTTATATTTAATTTTCATACATTATCTCATTATAAATTTGCAATTGTTCTTAAATTAAGTTGTGTGTAGACTTTATTAATTTAATAGTTTTAGATAAGACTTGTTGTTAGTATGAGCAATCGAGAGTTAAGTTGAGCTATGTTTGCAATGATAGGGTTTTTGATAGATAGAGTTTGCTAGGTTTGATACTACGGTAGATAGAGTTGTGTTTGAGATATATAAAGATAGGCTTGAGATTGCGGTAGATAGAGAGGTTGTTTAGATTATGACAGACAGTTGTGATTGAGATTGTGGCATACGGGGTTATAACTGATATTGCGAGTTGTGTTGAGAATAGGATAATTGATTATGTTACACACTGACAGTTACGCCTAGAGGGTAATTGATTATGTTATGCACTGACAATTACACCTCATGATCCCGGATTGTGACAAATGAGTATATGATATGTTGGATTGGGTTAATATAATTTCGGAGCTTAGACTCTATTCTTGGAATGTTAGCTAATGGTTCTCATGTTGTTGTTTTAGGACATTGTTCACGTATTGGACTTGCCTTGGAGACTAACTTCTGGGAGATGATGTACAAACAGACTCACGTGTGCCTTAGGATTTAGGGAAGGTTGTAGTGTCTTTGTCTTGAGTTTCGGTTTGTTGAGTTTGAGTCGTGGGGTTTGCCTTTATATTTCTTTTTGTACGGTTTCAAGTTAGCATTATTTAATTTGTTTTGAAAATATCGGTCGTATGTTTTGTTTTATATATATGTCGTGCTCTTGTTAGAAGGTCCAAAAGTGAAATTGTAGTCAACCTGATTCTAGTGGACCCACAGTGTGGTCCACATCCTAGTGACACCTCGGATTCCAAATCCGGGGCGTTACAAGATCATTCCATCGTAGATAGTTCACATTAAGCTATACAACCGTTGAAATGCATGTAGTTACATAAGCTAATCGACAGATCTCCAAAACACTAATATGAAGGAAATAGACCTATATGATATGTTATTATGCCCAAAAGAGTAGATGGGTGAAATAAAATAAGGATGGAACAAACACTAATTTGAATGTTCTTCTATGTAAGATGTAATAGCTACGTATACAATTGCTTTCATCGTATTTGTGCTTCCCGGTGTTAAGTGCAAGATGCGAGAGTTGCGTGACTGAATAATTTGATATTATACGAGGTGCGGGAGCAGGGCCGTCTCAATGATTTCTGGGGCCCTTCTCGAAACATAATATTAGGCCCCTTAAATAGCGGGAAATAAATCGAAAATTATCTATACAAAGTACACCATTTACATTTTTATTTAATCCATGAAGAAATCGTCCAAATTTGATTTGGAAAAGAAAAAAATTTCAAAAGCGGGAGGTATAAAAGTAAAATGAAAATTAAAAAGTGATGAGTGAGGCTCGAACATAAGGAAAAAACAAGAAAAAGAGTGATACGTTACCATCTAAAATAAGCGATTTTTGTAACGTATATTCAACTTTTTTTATATAATGGGGCCCCAAAATTTTGGGGGCCCTGTTCGATGGGACCTTATGGACCCCCCATCGAGCCGGCCCTGTGCGGGAGTGCACAAGATTGTTCCCTTCCCAGCATGACATATATGCTATTTGGATTGAATCATAAAAGAATTAGCGAACTTGGCCCCCAAATGCTTCAACTTTGTAAAATGGCTCCTACATAAAATAATATAAACTAGTACAAAAGGATCGTAAGATTGCCGGCGAGGTTATCATGGCCGGAGTTTCGAGAGAAAGGAAGGAGAGAGTGAAAAATAGAAATAGAGGGGATATGGTGAAACGGAGATCCGCCGGAGTTTCGAGACAAAGATTCCGACGAAGATAAGAATATCATTTCGGAGGCCGACAAGAAAGAGGAGGGTGCTAGGGTTTTTCATCGTCTACAACTCCACTCGAAACTCCATCATTTTCTTACCCAATGGAAACAGATCTGGAGTTCGTCATTGATGCTCTGTCGCAGCAAAGGATCGTAAGATTGCCGGCGAGGTTATCATGGCCGACGGTGCTAGGGTTTCCGCCGTCCTTCATTCCGGAGTTCGTCATTGATGCTCCGTCGCTGCCGGAAACCATATCTGTATTTTTTGGGTAGGCTATATCTACTAGATTTCTGGGTAGGCTATTTCTACTAGATTTTGGGTATGATTTTGATTCGTTTTGTTAAGTAGTATTTGTGTATGTTTTTTGATGAATTGCGTATACTGTTAGAGCATTATTGGTACGTTTGGACATGTGTATTTAATCTTACAAGATTATTTAAGATTATCTAAGTGTGGTAAAATGTTACCAATTTATGGGTATGATTATTTTATTGGGTATTTGTTATTATTTTTGTGGTATGTTTCTTATTTTTATGTATGTTTAAAATGAAATGTTGGGTATGTTTTATGGGTACCCAAACTGTGTTATAATGACCAAATGTCATTTGATATTGATGTTTATGTACAATATCGATTTTGTGTAAAATTTGGGTACGACAAATTCAAATTGGGTATTCTTTTAGTATCAAATGTGAATTAAATTAAAGAGAAAAAAATGGAGCGAGTATGTATACTTTGAGTATGAAAAGGTCATCGTTTTGGGTATGACAGTGACGAGTATTACTCAGTTAAACCCGGCCAAACCAATAATCTTACCCAATCGCAGGTCGAACCTTCTTCTATCTTCAAATACGAAAATTTCAATCAAGGAAGAAGAGTAGGTTTTGTTATGTATGAAAGAAGAATGCCCAATTTATTTGGAAAGGATTATTCGAAAAGGGAAGAAACTTCATTTGTTGCAGCAAAGGGAATTTTTGGAGGGAAATAAAAAATCATCATTGCTCTACAGACGGGTCACTTCCAGTACATGCTGCTACACTCTGTAATTTTTCTGCCACTTGTACAAACTTGAAAAAGGTGGGGGTTAATTTACAAACTTGAAAAAGGTGGGGGTTAGAATACATAGTGGTATATTGTATTAGAGCCAAATCACCAAAAACTTCTTGAATTATTATCAATTGAGATTTGATGTGCATTGTCGCGGTGATAAGAACACTTTATTTATGCCTTACGGCTTTTCTTTGTTGTTTGTAAATCGGTCAATCAGTGCATACAAACCGATTGGATTGTGTGATTTCCCTATATTCATGTTTTTTGTTACTCACTTTATTATCATGCCTCTGGAATTACAAATGTGGTAAAAACACATCTTGGCAATGGAAAATATTAATTAAATTTTGATAAAGGCCTTAGATGGCGCGTGGGAGACGGGAGAACGATTAAATTTTGGAAAGACCAATGGATTACAGAAAAACCACTTCAAGACCTAGCGACAAATAAAGACTTGATAAATTCAACAGATCTAGTATGCGATTACATTACAAATAAAAGATGGAATCATCAACTCGTTGACCAACTAGGCATATTTCTACCAAACGACAGCATCATAAAAATTAAAAACTACAACCTTCCCATAACGGATATAAGAGATAGAATTTATTGGGCAGTTAATGAAGAAGGATGGTACTCAAGTAAATCGGCTATGGAAATGATCCAACAACGGAAAGTGGGAGTAACAAATGATAAAACTTGGATTTGGGAGATAAATATAATGCCAAAAATAAAAAATTTTCTATGGAAGTTGGCCCTTGATGGAATTCCAACAAAAGAAAATCTTGATAAACAAAAAATTTCTGTTGTGATGCATTGTGAATTCTGTAACCATCATACCGAAAGTGCTAAACATCTTTTCTTTTCGTGTCCATACACGCTGCAAACTATTAATAATGGAAAAAGTATAACAATTCTTCATAACAATGACATAACCAAACTAAATATTATTGATGTTCTCGCCAACCTTAAAGAAAGCGTTTCCCCATCTCAGTTAAGACAATTAGTGGTCATATGGTGGAATATCTAGTTGGCTAGAAATCAAATAATATTCAATAAGAAGAAGACACCACCGAATCTGAAGCAGACTGCATTGAATCAAATTAGTGACTGGAAAAAGCCAATAAAAATCTGACAATGAACAACATCAAACAACCGAAACAAAGAAGAAAAGCCAAAAATATCAAATGGAAAAGACGAAGGGAGGGATATGTAAAATTAAATTTTGATGCCTCTAAAAACTCGTCGAATCAATATGCCTTTGAATTTATCATTTGGAGCAATCTCGCATCTCATATTGTTGTAGGGTATGGGAAATGCACTGCCGACACTGTTTTAGAGGCAGAAGCTGTTGCTCTTCGGAGGGTCTACAAAAGGCCAGAAGTCTAGGTATTACATCTGTTCGCCCCTAAACGTGCGTGCAAATAAGTTTTAAATTTATAAAACTAGAATCAAGCAAGCGAACCCGCAGTGTACGGATCGACGTAGTTAAGCAAGAATTCTAGAGTATCGAACACAAGGATTTGGGTGGGAACAAATTCAATTGTAGATTATCAAGCGAGTAAATATGAGAGGCTTTGCAAATATTGGGAAAACAACAATCCTAAAGATCCAGGAATCCAGCTGTGGCAATCGATTCAAGATATACTAATGATATAAGGACAGAGTTAAGATATGCAAAGGTATGCTAATGTAAGGTAATCGTACGGTGAAGTTCCAAAAACCTTATATGACTCACCTACAAAACACTCTCTATAAAGGTTGTTGAGGCTTCAATATAGAAAGGTTCTAAAGATGAGAATTAATGTCAAATACCCAAACTTATAGTCCAAGGATCAAGACTAACTAAATCGATTAAGGTTGCGACACTCACAATCGAGGTAGAGGTTGTTGAGGCTTCACTACCACCTAGAAAAGGCAAGCCTAAACTAAGTTAAAGCAAATCTTTAACTTTGGATTAAAGTAAAAGCACGTTCGTAAACTTAAGGGAAATCACGGTTAGTTCTTGAGGTTCCACGGCCGTGGACTCAAGAACAGGCCGTAATTTAGGGTTCGTCGGCGATTCTCTCTAACTCTCAGGGTCCAATCTATTTACGATCGATCTATCATTATCTAAGCCACAACTATCAACCCTTCACCTGAGAATTGTTAAGGGTTTTTAGCCAATAATCATCATTATGATATCAAATTCAAAGATTAAAAGATTGAAAGATGAAAACTTCCGAAAACTTTCAATAAACTTCAAACCAATCTCAATGTCACAATCAAGAACGAATACCTTCAATAGATTCAGAATAGAACAAACAAACACAATCTTAGGTAAGAAGGAAGAACGGGATGTCAATCCGTCTTCTAAATCGAACCTAAACAAGAAGAGGAATCTTCTTGCGAACAATCTTCCGAATCTTCGATCTTCCGTCAATCTGGAATTCTCAATCACAATCTCCACCAAAAGTGAGAGATTAGGGCAACTCCAAAGATGAGCGCAAAAATCCGTCTTTTGTAAAAGTCGCAAGATCTCTAAGTCGCGGCGTAGGCGAAAATCTCTAAGCGGAGGTCAAAGTGCGTCTAAGCCAAGGTCTAAAGCGAGGTGACGGAATCTCTCTTCGTCCGTCTTTTTATAGGGCAAGATAAAATATCGGCCCGGCCCAATCTTCTAAAAGATCGTGGCTTAAAGTGTGGCGAAAAAGATCGCCAAGATCACGGTCGTGGAAGGTTCCACGACCGTAATTTAGAGCGTGGAAATCAACACGGTTTGAACACATGATTCCACGACCGTAGAAGCTTCTGGAATGAACCACGCTTCTCCTGCATGGTTCCACGGCCGTGGAACTGAACGTGGAATATAGTACGGCCGTATTTTAGAGCGTGGTTTAGGGCAAGAACGTGATTCTTCCCTAGCCTCGTGCATTCTCCAAGTTGAACTCCTTTTTGCTCCTAAGAATGCCCTCAATCCATGGACATGTCAAACAACTTCATCTTTGCTCAATTTCGTTTGGAAATGGCTCTCAATCACCTATAATCAACATAAAGCTTGTGTAGACATCCATATCGACAATATAGGCAAACTAGCTCACAAATGCAACAATGCTCAATCAAAGACTATCAATATGAATCAAATACACTTAGAAAACGTGCCTAAAATATCACAATATTTCATGCTAACAAATAACCCCATACTTGCAACTTGCTTGTCCCTAAGCAAGGTCTTTCAAAAGCTTTAAAACAAGAGTTAGGATGAAATATGTGTACCTTCTCAAAGCAATACTTCTTTTTGGATGAATGTGCCTTCTAAACAATAGATCATTCTCAAACCTTGCTTCAATCGTTTATAAGACTTTCATACACTTAATCAAAGAGTAAAGAGTAAAGGAAGCTCATGAATCAATTAAACTTCTATACAAGCATCATAACCTTCAAACATTATCAAAATCAATCATAAGAAACTTCAATTTAGATCACCAAGCCATATAACATTCTTTTGATCTTAAGGACTTTCAAAGAAAAAGGTCTAGAATGTGGAAAGGGAAGGAAACTTTTAGGGAATGTGGTGCATGAATCCGGGAAAATGGACAACTACTCTTCTCTTCTTCCCTTGCGGTTTCTGCACACTTTCAACTTAGAGCTTCGCTCTCTTCCTTTTATTTTTCGACTTTACTTTTGGAGTTATGGATAGAGGTGCACAAAAACCGAAGCCTAGGAGATTGGCGTTTCTCAATTTTTATGAGATGCCTCAAACCCTTAGCGCACATACCATAATCCGCTAGGAATATCGCTCAATCCGACTTTGGCAAGACACAAACACCCGGCTATGTGAATGGTGCCGAGTTACTCATCGTCATGATTGACTTCCCCAAACCTATAATTTATTTCTATTCTTTTGATTGCAAATAATTGCTCTCATGGCCCTCCCACATCAAACATGCCTTTTTCATTCACTTCTCCAAATTCCCGGATAGGTAAAGGAGGTCAATATTTCAATGAGGAGCTAAAATGATCAAAGAAAGAAGAAAGAAAAATCGAATTGCCTTAATCATCTCAACAAGAAGTATAAGAACTTATAGTGTGATTTCAACTTCAATTCCTCAACATGATTTAAGTAACATTCATCACATTATGAAACTTGCAAAAGAGGTATAATCAGCTCATTCAATTCCTTTTCAATTCACTATTCGTTTAAGCATGCAATTGTCTTCAAACTCAATTCACAAGTAGCGATTATCATGGAAATCATCTCAATTCCTTAGAAGCACAAATTTTTCAAAATTTTTCAATTTTTATGGGTTTTTCAAGTTCTTTTTTATGCAATGCAATAATGAAACGTGCAACAATATAATGAACATGCAAGATAGTCTCGAATAGAAGCAAACATAGTGAGTAAGAGTTATTATAAACTTTTAGTCACACCCCACCCCATACTTGGAACAAACATTGTCCCTAATGTTCAAATAAAAGAAAGAAAAGAAGAAAAAGAAAAAGAAACTCACAAAATGGCGGTGGAGCGGCTAAAGCAATCGGTCATGCAATCATCACTACGGCGCTGGTGGAGGCGGGAATGGAGAGAAGCTAGGATCATAAAACCGCCCAAACTGCTGGCAGTAAACATCTCTCATCATGTGATCGAGGTCGTCCAAGCGTCCATCTCTAGCATCGGCTCGAATCTCCAATGCTCCTACTCTCTCCGAAAGGCCAGTAGCCCAATCCGGCATCTGCTCATACCATCCCGGAGCATGACTGTACCATGCTGGAGCGTCGGACGGTGCTGGTGCTGGTGCTGATGTAGATGGTACTTGTGTAGACCATGGAGGTGGAGCTCCATACCATGCAGGAGGTGTGTCAGCCCATGTGGGTCTCTCATCACGCTGGCGCGGCGAGAAGACGAGCCTGAAGCTCTGGCGGGACGTGGAGAACATCTAGGCACATCGGGGGCCGCATCCGGCTGATCCGGAAACGTGCCAAACTCCTGCTCGGCTCCTCCTCCACCCTCAAACTGATCCCCTCCTCAACAACGGGTGGTGGTGGAACATACGGAGGGGCTGCAATCCTGTTCGCATGCATAGCAACGAACGTCTCCTTCCAATTATGGCGTCCAGCCATAATGGAATACTCCTGTAGCCACTCAATACCCCTACCCGTCCTGCTCTCCCAAGGCATGGCCGCATAAGGCGGACCTCTATGTGTGGGGAAGATGAGACCTCTAGTCATGAAGGCATGAAGTCCTAAGGGTACGGCTGGTATGCGGGTACACGCAGAAAAATCAACTCCCAAACTCCTAGCAAGGTGGGTAACTATCCCACCGTATCCAATGTTGCCCTTCCTCTTGTTCTTAAGCTTGCTCATAGTAGCAGCTAAGAGGGTGGCACAGTCAGCTCGGCGCCCATACAACATAGAATAAAGCAGAAAGAGCTCATCCGTCTTGATCTTTTGGGGCGTCTCCGTCCGAGGGAAGAGACACTCCGAAAGAACACGGTGAGCAATCTTCAAGGCTAAGTGGTACATCAACTTAGCCTTGGTATCAGCAGGTTGCCAACGGTCCTCGTTGGCGTATATCATAGCAACTTCCTCCCAAAAGTCTTTGGCGTAAACGCCACTAGGAAAACGACCGTTAAAGGTCTCATGAAATCCAAAGAAAGTCCCGAACTCACGGATGGAAAAATCATAGTTTCTTTCCATAAGACGGAAAGAAACGGTCCTATCCACATGGCTGTGCTGAAAAGACGTCACAACCTCCCTCGTAATCTCCTCATAAGCGTCTTCTCGGATAGCCGAGAAGACAACTAGTCCGGCTCTATCCAAGAGCCAAGTAAGGTCCTCTATGATGTTAAGATGAGCTAGATCCTCTAACAATAAGTATCTAGGTCCAATCACAGCCCTCTCCTGGATCCTCTCGAATGCATCGAGGTGATCCTCATGAATAGTCGGTACTCTAGGGCTAGGAGGTGAGGGTGATGAAGATGATGATGGAGGTGAAGGGGAAGAGGGTGGTGGTGCTCTAGAGGATGAAGAAGAAGAGGGATTACCCTTCCTCTTCTTGTTCTGGTCATTCTTTTTCTCCTTAATCCTCCTTGAAACTCTCCTCACAAAGTCCATCACTGTTCAAAATTACGGGCTGTTCTTGCCTTTCCACGGCCGTGGTTCTGTCAGGAACCGTGGTTTGTCTGGTTTTTTCGCAAATCTCAGAAATCAACACTCAAACTCCGCAATCAGGCAGCCCTAGTCTAATTCCTTCCAATTTCAATCAGTTCTTCCTAAAATTTCTAACAAAAACAAACCAAATTGACAAAGATCAAGAAGAGTGGAAAAACCTAGGTTTCGGATTTTAAAATCCGAATTGTGCGTTCCTTGGTGAATTTCCGCTCGATTCGTCGCTTGGATCTTGTTGGTGGTCGAATTTGCTTCAATTTGGGAAGAAGAATCGTTGAAAACGATTAACTAACGAAGATTTGGAGGAGGGGGCGTGGATTCGGCGTTTTAGGTCGTGGAAGAGGTTTTTGTGGAGTGATTTTTGTGAAGAACGTGGTTTATATAGTGGCAGGCAAAATTTTGAAAATCACGGTCTGTCGGGGGGTTCCACGGCCGTAGAATTGTACGGAACCGTGGTTTTGGTGATTTTTCAAAGGCTTTTGGAAATTACGGGCATTGTAGCTGTCACGACCATGGTTTAGGCCGTGGAACTCTCTGTAAAGCTCCAAAGTCCAAGTTTCGTCACTTTTCTTCAACATTACCCTTCCCTTTTCCTTTTCCATCGTTCCTACATCCAAAAACACGAACGTACCGGAAGGAATCGAAGGCAAAACAAAGCAAAAACGTCTAAACTAAGCTAAACTATGAATTGAAAACAAGAACAAAAATGCCATACCTTGGGTTGCCTCCCAAGAAGCGCTTTGTTTAAGGTCCGTAGCTAGACCAATCTCGCGCTTATTCGAGTGCGGTAGGCGCGAACTCTTCAGCTTGGAGTTCCGGCGTATACTTTTTGAGTCGTTGGCCGTTCACCTTAAAGCTTCCGCCCGCTTCACCCCATACTTCAACTGCACCATGGGGGAAAATACGCTTAATTAGAAAAGGTCCGGTCCAACGAGATTTAAGCTTACTTGGAAAGAGACGAATCCTTGAATTGAAGAGGAGAACTTGATCTCCTTCTTTGAAGTCCTTTGAAATGATATGTTTATCATGCCAACGCTTTGCTCTCTCCTTATAGATCTTAGCGTTTTCATAAGCGTTCAAGCGGAGTTCGTCCAGCTCATTAAGGTCTAGGAGACGCTTCTCTCCCGCTTCGTTCATGCTGAAATTTAACCACTTGATAGCCCAAAACGCTTTGTGCTCCAACTCCACCGGTAAGTGACAAGACTTCCCATACACAAGGTTGTATGGTGTGGTTCCTATGGGTGTCTTGTACGCAGTCCGGTACGCCCACAATGCGTCATCAAGTTTCAAAGACCAATCCTTCCTAGTCCTTGAAACCGTCTTCTCTAAGATTCCTTTGATCTCCCTATTTGAGATCTCAACTTGTCCACTTGTTTGTGGATGATAAGGGGTAGCGATCTTGTGAGTAACCCCATACTTAGCTAGAAGAGCTTCAAAGGGCCGGGCAATGAAGTGAGAACCTCCATCACTAATGATAGTCCTTGGTGTCCCAAATCGTGGGAAGATGGTTTTGTTGAAAAACTTAACCACAACCATGGCATCATTGGTGGGAGAGGCAATTGCTTCCACCCATCTAGAAACATAATCTACCGCCAATAGTATGTATTGGTTTCCACAAGAGGATGGGAATGGTCCCATGAAGTCTACTCCCCAAACGTCAAAAATCTCCACCTCTTGGATGTTGTTGAGGGGCATCTCATTCCTCCTAGAGATATTGCCTGTTCTTTGACAAGCGTCGCAACAAGAAACAAAGGATTGCACATCTCTAAACAAAGTAGGCCAAAAGAATCCAGATTGCAATACCGTTGCGTTAGTCTTGTTCGAACTAGCGTGTCCTCCACAAGGTAGTGAATGACAATGGCGGATGACACTTTGCATCTCATCTTCCGGCACACATCGCCGAATGATTCCATCCGGACCTCTCTTAAAGAGGAGAGGCTCGTTCCAAAAGTATTCCCGGACATCCTTAAAGAACTTCTTCCTTTGTGCGTAGGATAATCCGGGTGGTATCTCCTGACAAACCAAATAGTTAACAAAATCAGCAAACCATGGTTCGTTACCTTTGGAGATCACGTCGATGCACTCCTCTATAATGTGTAGGTGTTCGTCCGGGAAGGAGTCATCGATGGGTAAATGGTCGTCCTCTAGATGTGTTAGGCGACTCAAGTGATCCGCAACAGAATTTTTTGAACCTTTCTTGTCGCGGATCTCAAGATCGAATTCTTGTAGGAGAAGAATCCATCTAATTAGCCTTGGCTTCGCATCTTTCTTCGCAAGGAGGTACCGGATCGCAGCATGATCCGTGTAGACAATCACCTTTTCACCTACAAGATAAGAGCGAAACTTGTCAATAGCATAGACAATGGCTAAAAACTCCTTTTCAGTAGTGGCGTAGTTGAGCTGCGCTTCATCTAGCGTCTTGCTAGCATAGTATATGGCATGGGTTCACCCTTCCTTTCATTGTCCAAGAACAGCTCCTATAGCTACGTCACTAGCATCGCACATAACCTCAAAGGGAAGAGTTAAATCCGGAGGTTGGATAATAGGTGCTGAAATTAGAGCTTGCCGAATTGTGTTAAACGCATCCAAACATTCCTGCGAAAGCTCAAAAATTGCATCCTTCATCAATAGATTAGTGAGCGGTTTTGATATTTTAGAGAAGTCTTTAATGAAACGTCTATAAAATCCAGCATGTCCTAGGAAACTTCTTATCCCTTTCACCGAAGTTGGAGGAGGAAGCTTCTCTATGGTCTCTATCTTAGCTTTATCTACTTCTATCCCTCTACTAGAGATTAAGTGACCTAATACAATTCCTTCCTTAACCATAAATTGACACTTCTTCCAATTTAGAACTAGGTTAGCGTCTTCACACCTTTGTAAAACAAGAGAAAGGTTAGAAAGGCAATCGTTAAAAGAGGAACCGTATACGGAGAAGTCATCCATGAAGACTTCCATGGTTTCCTCTATGTATTCGGAGAAGATGGCCATCATGCACCGTTGAAAGGTGGCTAGGGCGTTGCAAAGCCCGAATGGCATTCTCCTATAGGCAAACGTACCCCATGGGCACGTAAATGTGGTCTTTTCCTGATCGTCCGGGTATATCGGAATCTGAAAGAAACCACTATAACCGTCAAGATAGCAAAAATGTGAATGTTGTGCTAACCTTTCAAGCATTTGATCGATGAATGGCAATAGGAAGTGATCCTTCCTCGTTGCATTGTTGAGCTTGCGGTAGTCTATGCACATCCGCCATCCCGTTACGGTTCGGGTAGGAATGAGTTCGTTGTTCTTGTTGGTGATGACCGTCATTCCTCCCTTCTTTGGAACTACTTGAACCGGACTCACCCACTTACTATCGGAGATAGGGTAGATGATACCTGCATCAAGAAGTTTAAGAATTTCCTTCTTGACAACCTCCTTCATGGTCGGATTCAACCGCCTTTGAGGTTGTCTTGAAGTTCTAAAATCTTCCTCCATTAGTATCTTATGCATGCATAGGGAGGGTTTAATTCCTACTAAGTCCTCAATAGTGTAGCCTAGAGCTTTCCTATGTTTCCTAAGGACAATCATGATCTGATTATGTTCATCTATGCTTAGATCGGAACTAACAATAACCGGAAAGGTAGAATTAGGTCCTAGAAAAGCGTACCTTAGATGAGTAGGAAGTGGTTTTAGTTCCATCGCTTTCGGAGCTTCCAATGATCCTTGAGGAGCATCCGATGTTTCCTTAGAAGTTTCTAAGGGTGTTGAATGTGTGGGAGAAGAATCGAAAGAAGTTGAGGAAGTGTCTCGATCACCCCTTTCCACGGCCAAAATCACGGTTTCCTCATGTCCTCCACGGCCGTGGTTTAGGGCGTGGAAAGGAAATACGGTTGTCATGTTTTCTCCACGACCGTATAACTCTCTGGAGTGGGACACGGTTTTGTTTGTGAAATCCACAGCCGTGGAATATAGTGTGTGGCCGTGGATTCTCACGTTTTCTGCCTCATCGTGGAGTTTTTCAAACTCCACTTCATGCATCTCCTCTTGTGCTTCTAAGGCTTCAATTGCCTCATTGCACTCTTCTTTTTCCCCTACATTTGTTAGACTCATAGTGATAACCTTTTGTAAAGGATCGTTGAAGAGAATCGCACTTACCTCCTCCCTAGACAACCCTTCTTCATCTTGGATATTGAATATATCCTCATCAAAGATTGGCTCCTTCACTAGAGTGGAAAGAACGAACTCTACTTTCTCTTCTCCTATATCAAAAGCGAGTCTCCCATTCTTGCAATCGACTATGCAGCCGGAAGTTGCAAGAAACGGTCTTCCGAGTATGATCGGGACCGGACTATCTGCAGGAATGTCAAGCACGACAAAATCAATGGGAACAAAGAATTTATCTAGCTTGACCGGGACGTCTTCTACAATACCGACGGGGCGAGTTATGGATCGATCCGCCATGTACAACGTCATCTTCACCGGTTTAGGGTTGCCTAAACCGATCTTCCTACATAATGCAAGTGGTATGATGCTCACACTTGCTCCTAAGTCACATAACGCATCGTATGTGACATCTCCCACTCCTATGGGAATGCAAAATGACCCCGGATCCTTTAGCTTTGGGGGCATTTTTTCATTCATGGTCTTGATGAGATCCGAAGAATCCAAACTCATCTTAACCTCACCGAAATCTTCTAGCTTCCTCTTGTTAGAGAGGAGCTCCTTCAAGAACTTGCCATAAGCCGGCATACCTACAATAGCATCAATAAAGGGTATATTAATATGCAGCTTGCTCATGAGTTCTATAAACTTACCAAATTGTTTATCTAGGCGCGCTCTCGCTCTAGATTGAGGGGATGGTAGGGGAGGTTTGTAAGCTAGAGGAGGAACGTAGACATCTTCCTTCTCCTTCCCCTTCTCTTTGTCTTTCTCTACGGGGACTTCAACAAACTTAGGTTGCGGATCGGTGGTAGTCACTCTGCTCCTAGTTGTGATTGTCATAACCCTTCCCTTAGGGTTGTCCTCCGTCTTTCCTGGAAGCTTCCCTTGATTCCTAGGAACTTCCTCCGCATGGCTGAACATTTGGTTTTCTAAAACCTTTTGAGATTTATCAACCTTAGAGATTTGATCGTCAACCTTAATGATGCGGTTATCCAACCCTTGTAGCTTTCCCAAGATTGTTTCCAACATGGGATCGGGCTTCTCCTTCCCCGAAGTGTTTCCTCCATTAGATGATTGCCCCTGGCTTTTCAAAGAAGTAGAGGAAGAGGAAGGTGGAGTTAGTGAATTAGAATTGGAAGGATAAGAGTTACCGGAATTTTGTTGATTAGAGCGCCAATTGTTGTTGTTTGAACCCTTGTTGTTGTTCCAATTGTTGTTCCGGTTGTTGTTGTTTCCATTCCAATTGTTCCGGTTGTTGTTCCGGTTATTGTTGTTGTTGTTGTTGCGGTTTGTGTTATCACCGCCATTGTTGTTCTTGCCCAAATAGCCAACATCCTTTCCTTGTTGTTTTGGGAAGTTGGTCTTGATAGCCTCCTTCAACTCTTTGATCTCATTGTTGAGGGAGAAAATCTGATTTTGAGCTTCGTGTGTGAGCTTTGCTCCTTGCTCCACACGATTTCCCTCCACTTTCCGGTGGGAATACTTCTCTATGACTCTTGCTTGCTTCTTAATGAAGTCCCAAGCGTCATCTTCCCTCATGTCCATGAATGTACCACATGAGAGGGATTGGAGCTTGAATTGTGTCTCCACATCCAGCCCCTTATAGTAGATCTCCAGCAAGGCAAGTTTGGATATGCCATGATGAGGGCAATCCAAAAGCAAATCCTGAAACCTTTCCCAAGATTGAAACAAACTTTCGTTAGATCTCATGGAAAATGCATTGATCTTACCTCTAAGTTCCGCCGTTTTGGATGGCGGAAAGAATTTGGTGAGGAACTCCGCGGAAAGGTCTTCCCACGTGTCTAGTTTCCCACTAGGAAGAGCTTGGTACCAAGACAACGCTATCCCCTTCAAGGAGAAGAAGAAAGGCTTGATCTTATAGTTGTTGGTAGTAGCATTCTTCGGTCTCATTGTCTCCATCATACACTCAAAGTTTTGCAAGTGTTGGTGTGGAGATTCAGCGCTTGTCCCGCCAAATTGGTTTTGGCGAACAAGAGTAATAACTTGAGGGTTGAAGCTAAACACTTGTACATCTTCAGCATCAAAATTCACGCCCAAACGGCGCGGTTGTTGTGTTGGATCCATCCTTTGGCCAAGAGTTCTTGGCTCATCATCTACACGTTCGATCCTCGCATTCCTAGGTGGAATGCGGCGATTAGCAGCTCCCCGTGGATGGAAAGGATTCACATTGATCGTGGGATCAATTTCCTCTAGCGGTGGCATGGAAGAATCACTATCATCAGCGGATGAATGACTTCTCCTTCTTGATCTTGATGCTCTTCTTGAGGATTTCTTGCTTCCCTTATTCTTAAGGTTGCTTAGTTCTATCCTCATCTGGAACATCATATCCTTTAGATCGTTAACTTGAGATTGATGACGATCCATTTCATCCCGGCGGATATTCTCATTCCATTGGAGTTGAGCTTCTTTCTCCGCCAACTCCGCTTGAAGATCACGTTCGTGTTCTTCAGCCATCTTCTTTTCCTTGAGCTTTTGCCTTAGAGTCCTCTCAAGCTCTTGATCAAAGAAATATCAAATAACGAGAGCAAGCTCCCAAGCTTGACAACCGGCAACCGAATTTGGCCGAAACCAAATCTCCGGCAACGGCGCCAAAAACTTGTTCGCCCCTAAACGTGCGTGCAAATAAGCTTTAAATTTATAAAACTAGAATCAAGCAAGCGAACCCGCAGTGTACGGATCGACGTAGTTAAGCAAGAATTCTAGAGTATCGAACATAGGGATTTGGGTGGGAACAAATTCAATTGCAGATTATCAAGCGAGTAAATATGAGAGGCTTTGCAAATATTGGGAAAACAACAATCCTAAAGATCCAGGAATCCAGCTGTGGCAATCGATTCAAGATATACTAATGATATAAGGACAGAGTTAAGATATGCAAAGGTATGCTAATGTAAGGTAATCGTACGGTGAAGTTCCAAAAACCTTATATGACTCACCTACAAAACACTCTCTATAAAGGTTGTTGAGGCTTCAATATAGAAAGGTTCTAAAGATGAGAATTAATGTCAAATACCCAAACTTATAGTCCAAGGATCAAGACTAACTAAATCGATTAAGGTTGCGACACTCACAATCGAGGTAGAGGTTGTTGAGGCTTCACTACCACCTAGAAAAGGCAAGCCTAAACTAAGTTAAAGCAAATCTTTAACTTTGGATTAAAGTAAAAGCACGTTCGTAAACTTAAGGGAAATCACGGTTAGTTCTTGAGGTTCCACGGCCGTGGACTCAAGAACAGGCCGTAATTTAGGGTTCGCCGGCGATTCTCTCTAACTCTCAGGGTCCAATCTGTTTACGATCGATCTATCATCATCTAAGCCACAACTATCAACCCTTCACCTTAGAATTGTTAAGGGTTTTTAGCTAATAATCATCATTATGATATCAAATTCAAAGATTAAAAGATTGAAAGATGAAAACTTCCGAAAAC
The DNA here is from genome assembly GCA_033239125.1 of Fagopyrum homotropicum. NCBI lineage: Eukaryota > Viridiplantae > Streptophyta > Magnoliopsida > Caryophyllales > Polygonaceae > Fagopyrum > Fagopyrum homotropicum. The sequence continues at coordinate 152,198,674 of BSWB01000001.1, read as the reverse complement.
TTTCAATAAACTTCAAACCAATCTCAATGTCACAATCAAGAACGAATACCTTCAATAGATTCAGAATAGAACAAACAAACACAATCTTAGGTAAGAAGGAAGAACGGGATGTCAATCCGTCTTCTAAATCGAACCTAAACAAGAAGAGGAATCTTCTTGCGAACAATCTTCCGAATCTTCGATCTTCCGTCAATCTGGAATTCTCAATCACAATCTCCACCAAAAGTGCGAGATTAGGGCAACTCCAAAGATGAGCGCAAAAATCCGTCTTTTGCAAAAGTCGCAAGATCTCTAAGTCGCGGCGTAGGCGAAAATCTCTAAGCGGAGGTCAAAGTGCGTCTAAGCCAAGGTCTAAAGCGAGGTGACGGAATCTCTCTTCGTCCGTCTTTTTATAGGGCAAGATAAAATATCGGCCCGGCCCAATCTTCTAAAAGATCGTGGCTTAAAGTGTGGCGAAAAAGATCGTCAAGATCACGGTCGTGAAAGGTTCCACGACCGTAATTTAGAGCGTGGAAATCAACACGGTTTGAACACATGATTCCACGACCGTAGAAGCTTCTGGAATGAACCACGCTTCTCCTGCATGGTTCCACGGCCGTGGAACTGAACGTGGAATGTAGTACGGCCGTATTTTAGAGCGTGGTTTAGGGCAAGAACGTGATTCTTCCCTAGCCTCGTGCATTCTCCAAGTTGAACTCCTTTTTGCTCCTAAGAATGCCCTCAATCCATGGACATGTCAAACAACTTCATCTTTGCTCAATTTCGTTCGAAAATGGCTCTCAATCACCTATAATCAACATAAAGCTTGTGTAGACATCCATATCGACAATATAGGCAAACTAGCTCACAAATGCAACAATGCTCAATCAAAGACTATCAATATGAATCAAATACACTTAGAAAACGTGCCTAAAATATCACAATATTTCATGCTAACAACATCCGTCGAGATTGAAGGAGATAATTTGATGCTCATCAATTCGATCAATCAAGTTTGGAAACCACCTTGGGAGACGGATATGATCATCTCAGATATTTCCTCCATGATCTCTGGCTTCAAGCACTCTAGTGCTCTTCATATTTTTAGGGAAATTAACTCAGTCGCTGATAGACTCGCGCTTCATGGTCACAATCGTACTGATGATGAAGATTCTCTACCAGATGATGTTGAAGATCTCATCCGAAAGGATATTTTAGGATTGTCAGTTTCTAGATACTGACTCCCCTAATTTACTTACCTATGTATAAAAAAAAACTAGGGTTCAATTAATTACACATATAGATAACTTTATAAATAATTTATTCGATTTCTTCTAACATGCATCTTTTAATTTTTTTTCAAAGAGAAATCTAACCATTGGGCAGATCTTTTGGCTCTTATTAAATCTCAAATTTCCTGAATTTGAAATTTACTTATTCGACTTCGAGCCCAAATGATAGGCGCATATATGAAGAGATTTGTGAATCGAAAAGGCTTGTCTTATTTCATTGATGAACCAATGTTTATATAGTAAAATATAAAGAGATAAAATAATAAACTAATACTAAAAGATAAGATCAAAAGATAAACTATCAAACAAAGGATAAGCCCAACATATGGTCCAATATACTAGGCCCATACTCTAACACTCCCCCTCAAGCTGGAGGTGTTATCCAACACTCCAAGCTTGAACAGTAGAAACTTGAAGAAGAGCAGCTTGATGTAACTCCCTTCCTTCATCATCGGTCTTTGTATTGACGCCGGTGGGTTGGATCCTGACGCAGGTTGATTAAGTTTTGGGCCTTAAGACGCAGGTTGATTAGCGTCCTAGGGTCCTAGGACGCAGCTAGATTAGCGCCCTACGGTAAGTTTTGGGCCCTAGGATGCAGGTTGATTAGCGTCCTAGGACCCTAGGACGCAGGTAAATTAGCGCACTACGGTAAGTTTTGGGTCCCAGGACGCAGGTTGATTAGCGTCATAGGGTCCTAGGACACAGGTAAATTAGCGCCCTACGGTAAGTTTTGGATCCCAAGACGCAGGTTGATTAGCATCCTAGGGTCCTAGGACGCAGGTAAATTAGCGCCCTAAGGTAAGTTTTGGATCCCAGGACGCAGGTTGATTAGCGTCCGAGGGTCCTAGGACGCAGGTAGATTAGCGCCCTAAGGTAAGTTTTGTGTTTAGGTAGGTTTTGTGTTTAGGATGAAAATAGAGGGCAAAGTATTTTCTGATACCGAGGACAAAGTGTACTCTGATACCGCGGCCAAGTCTTTCGTGATACCGCCGCCATCGCCACCAGACGGCGGCGATGACGGCGCAACTAGGGTTTTGTTTTGTGCAGAAGCGTAGGTTAAGGAAAATGCTCTGATACCATGACGAGATTTGTGAATCGAAAAGGCTTGTGTTATTTCATTGATGAACCAATGTTTATATAGTAAAATATAAAGAGATAAAATAATAAACTAATACTAAAAGATAAGATCAAAAAATAAACTATCAGACAAAGGATAAGCCCAACATATGGTCCAATATACTAGGCCCATACTCTAACAATATATAACTTAATCAAATATTATCAACGTACGAATCACTAATAAATACCAAGTCTATATAAAGATTTCGTGACCACGTGTGTTCATGTGCTTGTAATTAAAGCTCCTGGAAAACATCGACAATGAGATTCGAAACCCTAATCTCTCTATTCATACTTCGACTATACACAATAATGAAAACCAAAACTATAAGCGAAAATCAGACTAGTAAACACAAATATCAAAATATATTTCTTTATAATTATATTAAAAAAAGATTATTCAAAATTAGAAACTCAAAAATCACAATTATATCAAGCAAGTTCGTTAATCAGTCAAAGTATGCAACACTATCACTAGAAATAGAGCTAAACCCTCCGGCACTCGAAGGCGGCGGTGTATACAAATTATTGGAAGCAGCCGGAGAAGTCGACGAAGCTGCCGCTACAACCGAAACAAGCGGTGGTGTGGTGGGAGGCTGCGGCTGAGGTTGCGAAGCTGTCGAAGTTACATGAGAGGGATGATGGAGAGGAGGGCAGTTGGGAGCAATATTGACGGAGTTAGGATTAACGGAGGTAGTAGCAGCCTCTCGGAATTTGAACTTGAAGATCTCGGATCTGACGACGTTAAGCTCGGCTTGTAGGGCTTGAACTTGGCGTTGTAAGGCGGAAATGGCGCCCATGCAGCCGTAGATAGGGTCACGAATCCTAATGTTTGCCTCGTACACTAGACTGTTTGCTGCGTCTGCCCTTTGACTCTCGGGCACCTCCTGCGTGTATATATATGTTTCAATCTTATGGTCAACATTTATATACGTTGCATCGTAATGCAATCAAGAAATTACTTTCTTGAGTTCTAAAACGGTTTTGTAAACTTTATATTACCACATCATATAGGCACAAGCACGCAATTAACCTAGGGCTTCCGGATAGGACGGGACCGTAAGCTCATGGACTGAACCGTTTCACTATTTGTGTGAAACGGTCCATGGACCGGCTAACGGTCCGGTCCAATACAGTCTAGTCCGGATCGCATTCTTTTGAAATATATATGTATTAAATCTAGTCCGATCCGAATTTGGACCGGACCGTATGTATATCCAGTTCAAAAATATTGAAAATGCAAATTAACAATCCGGATTGTACCGAGACATTACGGTTCAGGATTGAACTAGATCTGATTTTTACAATTACGGTCCAATCTGGTCCGATTTTCCGACATGATGATGTGCAACTCTAATATATCCCGTTTATCACTAATTTTCGGTTGTTGATTTCTCTCTTCTACTTAACTAGGTGGATGATAAATTCTTAGTAAATTTAGTGGGGATGACAAAAGGTAAATTAAACGGGTGAGGATGAAAACTTATTCTGATTTTATCATTATAACTAAAGATATCACGCCTAACAAGACCCGTCTCGAATTCACCGACATTTATTTGGGTTTGTTACTTGAGTCGAATTACTCGAATTCGGTTTTGACAATTTGGTTTTGACTTGTTTGATGCTCGTTCACTTAACTAGAGAAGAACACTTTTTTAAGGTGGATTAAAGTTGAGGATTATAAACGAGTTGAATATGTATATCAAAGCTTGACTTCTTCATTTGCTTGGATAATAACCCTAAAGATAACTATAATAATCAATTTTCAGTAGAGTTATTATTCAAATGATTCTAACTTGTCCACTTAACAAGCGGAATATGAACATATTTTAATTTCGATTAACCTTTAAGTTCGACTCAATTTTGAATGAGTTGAAGAATTACAATCCTAATAGAATCCTATTATCTTAACCAAAACCTAGTAGCTTGAACAAGATTCAAATAAAGAAACAAAAACATACCATAAGCAACTTGGAAACATTGCTAGCACCAAAGACCTTATGAACAGCAGCAAACTTGTGTGGCTCATGAGGAGAAAAGTAGGGCGAGAAAGGGCACTCCTCGGCGCATCTCCGGCGTAGAAGCTTGCAAGCAGCGCAGGGCGTGACGGTGTTCAGCACGGCGCCGGTAGGACCCACAACTTGTCCTCTACTTCTCCCCATTTGAATCTGTTGGTCCTTGTTCGGAGATGCATCCATCTCTCGCTTTACCCTCTTCCCTAACTCTTCAAACTCATCCCTTACAAACCCAGAATCGTGTGTGTTCATCACAATTCAACCCTAGACAAAACCCTAAAAATCGAAGAAGAACTATGTATAGCTTTCTCTTGACATTCAAAAATCAACAAGAAAAGGAAGAGAGAGTGCTTAGAATGGAAGGTAAATGCTGAGGAAAAAGAAGGTCAAACTTGTCTTAAAAGACACAAGATCATGGATACAAAATTGACAACCTATTAGTTGCAGGATTAATTTAAGTCATTTATATATTTATTCTACTTTGATTTGTTATTATTATTTTTGGGAACTTGGGTTATTAGTAGACAAGTAAACGGATTAGACTTTATTGATGGTGGTGGTGGCTCATTATGGAATTTCAGATTTAGGTAAGTCGATTGAGATGTAATTGTTAGTTTTTAGGCTAAACCACAAATTTGTTTTAATGATTTGTGTTTATCACTTTATTTTATCAATTTTCTGACTTCTAATATCAAGGATTTTACCCTATTATCAAATATTCTTGATATATAAGCTTACCCTATTATCACTAGAAATGGGTCACAAACCTAAACATACAGTTTAGGTTTACGAATCGGCGGTTTAGGTTTGGTCAAAGGTCAAACTTAAACCTAAACCTAAACCTAAACCGGCTACACTCAAACCACCGGTTTAGGTTCGACAGTATAGGTTTACGAACCGGGTTTAGGTTTGGTCAAAGGTCAAACCTAAACCTAAACCGGCTAGACTCAAGCCGCCGGCTTAGGTTTAGGCGGCTTGGCGGCGGTTTAGCCGGTTTGTAAAACAAACAATTTGAAAGTAGATCAAACTGGCGGTTAACCACCGGTTTAGCCCAATAAATTAAAAAAAAACCAAACCGACGCCAGCCAAACCTAAACGGTCGGTTTGGTCAAACCGACTATACCGACAAACACATCAGTTTTGTAAGAGATAAACCGATTGAACAACAATTCTGATGTAGACCATTTGAGCTGAACTTTTCAGTCCAGAGTTCGGCTCATCGACGAACAAGGGGTCAAACCGGGTCTAATTGCTTATTTGTCTAAAAAATCCGTTTTTACTTTTATTTTTAAATAAAATTTAAAAATCTAAAGGAGGTCGGTAGAATTTAGGTCTCGAGATAAAATAAGAGATTAGTAATTTCAACAAAAATTTAACTACTTTGTTTATTGATAAAATTTTTCATTTTTTGTATTTAATTTAAATTTGACTACTTTGTTTGTAGGTAAGAACAATGCATCTAATATAAAATCTTTTGTACTCCGTATTAGTTAGTAAAACGTCAGTTTCAAGACATTCTAATAAAATGCTTTAACTTACAAAAGTTATAATGAAAATAAGTGTACACATGTGGTGGCATAAAAACTATGTAATATATGTAATCTTTATATACAATAAATATGGTTTCTTGTCTCGTGTATTGTCTATTTTATTTTCCAACAAATAAGTTAACTACTCATGATCAACACGACTTTTAAGTTATAATCAACATATAATATAATTTAGCCAAATTGTATATGCTGATTCAAATTAATGTCAATTCAAACTAACAAAATGACGATTCCTATTTAGGGCCCGTTTGGTTTGAACTCCGGAATCGGAAACGGAATGGAAACGAATCTAGTCCATATGTATACCCTTATTCATGAAAGTTTTTGGAATCATTCCTTATAATTTGAAGTAATTGAGGTGTAATTTGATTACTTTTGATGCCCTATAGGGTAACAAAATATGGGGAGACAAGTGTATTTTGCATGTAAACACAAGGAATGATTCCATAGAATTTCATGAATAAGGATGTACATATTGAGTAAATTCGTTTTCATTCCGTTTCCGTTTCCGGAGTTGGAACCAAACGGGCCCTTAATTTATTAGAGAAGCAAATGACAATTTCTATAGCTCCCAATAGGCATTCATTTCCCACGTTTTCATATTTATAAAATAAGACCCCATTTTCCTAATTAAATTTTAGCCATTAATAAAATAATACAAAATTTTAACTACTACTCAAACTAAAAAACCCATTAAAAAAATATAAAAAAATTCGATAAAAACTGTAAATTAATATTAAAAAAATGATTTTCACACAATAATTCAAGATAATGGGTAGGATAATTATATACTTTTTAATTAATAATGTATGATATTTTAATATTTTAATATTTTATATTATTTATAATAAAAAAAAGTTTAAATTATAATATATGATATTTTACTAATACTTTTATTAATTTTATAATTCATCAATAGTCACCTTGTAGATCCCGTGAAAGAAAAACAAAAGTAAAAAAATAAAAAATATATATAGATCAATTTTGAAAAATATGTTATGTTCTTTTTGAAAATCTTAAAATTAAAGTAGAAATTATGAATAATATTATGGGATAATAATCAATAGGATTAAATTTTGCTTAGGATACAAGTGAAATAAATAAGGGCCATATGTTTCTTGTTTGACCCGTATTCCTAGCCTTCAAAGTCGCTATGTTCCCTTATTTTTATAATTTCTGCATTGTTATTTCATTATAAACTCTACTTAAATAATTAAGTACCAAACTTTCTGATCATCTTTCAAAATATAAATCATTTAATTGAAATAAAAATTGAAACTTTTACCGTAAAGAAAAATAAATTAAATTTCAAAATAAATAAACCTTCTTGGAGACATAAGAGATGCAGAGTGATCAGCCTAAAAGGCTCTCATAGTCCCCATGTGATAATGCTCTGAGCTTTGCCTTGCTATTCAAACTACTTAATTAATGAAAGTCATTAATTAATATGTGTAGGAATTTAAGCCAAGGTTGCAAGTAATTAAAATTTTGAACCTTGTTTTATGACTACTAGGTTTAATTGTGATTAACAAACATTCTTAGGTGAAATGGGTAATTAACAAAGGTTAATAGAATCAGAAAACTTGGACCACCACCTGCTATTCTGAGTTTCGGATAATGTTTACATTATGGGCTGAAATTCCGATTATGGGCTTTCCGGTTTGGGCCGAGCGGCCCAGTTATGGGTTCTTTGCAAGTGGCCCATTCATCATATGTGTTCTTAGATCTGAAAATTAGATTGCATAATAAAATTCATATATAATATCCAGAAAACAGAATATTTAGGAATGACTGGTCTAAATTAAGTTATCTAGAAAATTTTATTTTGGAAAAATAATAAAAAATAATATCAAATATTAACATTGAAGCGAAAATAATACGAACTTTGCAAATTACTATAAACGATACAAACTATCAGTGTATTTACCAATAATAATACGTCATACTTTTCCGGCAAAAAGTCTAGCTCCGGCGATGAGTGGATGACAAGACAACCGGAATGTTACATGTCATCAAATAAATGGATTAAATGTGTGATATGTATTTTATTTTTCAAAAAATCAATTTAATAATATTTAAATTATTAAAAAATAAAAAATTTAATATTTTTAAAATTAAAATGATAATTTTTTAAAAAACATTTGTACAAATTTTTAAAAAAAATTTTTTTATATAAAAATAAATTTTAAACATTTTTTAATAGTTTGTAAAAAATGTTAAAATATTTTGTTTTTTATCAAAAAAAAAAATTATACAAATTTGTTAATTTTTTTTAAAAATAATTCGTTTTCTTGTGAATTTTTCAAAGAATGTTTTTTGGGGCTTATTTTTATTATATATTTTAACTAATCTATTATACTTACTAAAACAGAGCACGGGTTGATGACGTGGCGCGCTGTGGACGCAGGCTTTTTGAAATTGAGCTCCCACAATCAAAGCCAATAAATCTTTATTTTTTACACTATTTTCTAAACCATAAAATCTTTTATTATTAAAATAATAATTTTATAGAAACCAAATCTATTATATTTACTAAAACAGAGCACAGGTTGATGACGTGGCGTGCTGTGGACGCGGGATTTTTGAAATTGAGCTCCCACAATCAAAGCCAATAAATCTTTATTTTTTACACTATTTTTTAAACCATAAAATCTTTTATTATTAAAATAATAAATTTATAGAAACCAAATCTATTATACTTACTAAAATAGAGCACGGGTTAATTTTGAATTAAATTAAATTTTTTAAAAACTTTTTTTAGCTTGTAGATATTGACCGCGTTATATTAATTAAATTTTTGTTTAATTATGTTAAGTTTCTTAGCTTATAGATCACATAAATATTTTGTAATTTTAATAATTAAAAATAAAATTAACTAATTAACTAATAGATTTATAGTCAAAAAATAATTAATTAAAATAAAAATTTTAATACACCAATAAGCATTATAATCCAAAAAAAACAAAAGAGTTGTTAAATCCAAAAAAAATTGTAAAATTAAATTGTTACCCATTGACCAAGAAAAAAATCCTCAAACTCATTACATAATCGGAAAAAAACAAAAATGTTGTTATATATATATAATAATATTATTATTCAATTAAGTATGTCCATAGTATAATCTCATTTAGTAAATTTATCCTTAATAAAGTAATGTTGGTAAGTCGATTAGATTAGAGAAGTATACAAAACAAAAGCACGTAAAAAAACCAATTTCACAATATTCTTTCTCATTTTTTTCAAAACCCGCACAATGTACGGGTATTATACTAGTTTTTAATAAAATACTTTTTTAACAAAGGGGGGAGGGAATCTTTAGGGATTTGGTTACAAGATTAAAAAAAATAGAATATTTTTGTTATAAATTATTTTTTTTAGAATTAAAATTTCATTTTGTACAAAAAACCGAAAATAAATTTGATTAAAAAAATCTAAAAATTATTATATTTTTATATTTTTTGGAAAAATAAAATCCACATTCCACATTTAATCCACATTACACATTTAATCCATTTATTTCATGACATGTAACATTCCGGATGCCACATCATCGCTGAATCTAGGGTTTTTGCTGGAAAATATATGACGTATTATTTTTGGTAAATACATTAATAGTTTGTATCGCTCCTGGTAATTGTCAAAATTCGTATTATTTTCGATTCAATATTGATAATTGGTATTATTTTAAGTTATTTTTCCATTTATTTTTACATTACTTAATTTCTGCCTTTTAACACAAGCAGGTTTCTTAGTAATGTTTCACTAATGCTCACGTGGCTGACTTACAAGTAATCTAACTTTTTAATTACCTAATTAAGCTTTAAAAAATATTTATTTTACGAAAATCAATCTAAATTAAACAAGAGAATTTCCTGTTTGTTCTTTTAATGTTTGAATTTTCCCCTTTAATTGTATTAAAAAAATTCAAGTTTTTTCTTGGTCCCTCGTGACTTCTTGTGTACCCTTAATATATATTACTAAACCTTATATTATAAATTTTAAATTTTAGAATTACATATTATTTGGAAGTGGAAACAACACGACTGAGTCGGAGTCCGACTCCGTCCGGGTTGGGGCACATTGCAAATCCGTCCCAATGGGTGAATTGTAAAAACGCTCCGTCTGCGCGCCAATGTTTGCAATTTCAGTTTGTTCTTTCAATTATGCTTTGTCTTTAGCAACCAATTGAGGTCCGAAAAACAATGTTTTTTGGGCGGAGACGCAGTCCGAATCCGCCCCACCTTGGGGCACATCTGAACTACGCCTCCGTGAGCGCGGGCGCGAGGATGGACTCCGCCTGTGTCAAGGCGTCTGTCCGCCCCAATAGTAAGCATGATATTTAATGTGATAATATATATTTTTTTAAAATAACTAAATTCTCATTGACTTATTTTTACTACAATTACTAAATACTACTATCGATTGATTACTACATTCCAAACTGCTTTTCTCAAAGACTTTTTGACAAGAGATGGCTCCTTTGATATTATTTGTGTCGTAGTGAATACCTACTATTAGTGAGATGATTATGAAAGTTTTAACCGAATGGTTAATAACAACTTCCCCAAGTATTACGGGATTGGACGTAGTATATTCGTGCATCAAATTTATAAGGATCACGTTTAATGTGATGGATACTAATAATTAATTATTTTAAGTTAAAAGAAAGTCATAAGGCAACAACTGCTACCATAATAATTGTAGACAAGTATATGATGAAAGTGATCTAATGAAACATGAATCCCACTATAATGAATTACGATAGTGTTGCATATATATGACTCGTGAACATTGATATATGAATAGTGCAAATAACCATCTAAAATAGCGTTTGTCATAGACAAACAAAGACCGTGGTTTCCAACTCGCGTAACTCTCAATCCAAATGTGGAAAGTTATATGCAATAGAGGAAATATTGTTTTTAAAATAAATTTAATAATTAAAAAGATAAGTAAAATTATATTATTAAAATTTTAAATATTAATAATGTATAATTATAATATCATATATTATAAACCGGATTTGTAATACTTTAATATCAAATATTATGAGCCAAAACGAGTACAATAATATAAGAACGGTGACAATAATTGTATATATAAATGGTTTCCAACTACATATCTCTTTTTTATTTTATACGAAAGTAAGATAACATGAAGGGTCAACGTCTAGAATTTGATCCCTCTGCATCTTTTTGGATGATGTCTTCATCGTCTCGCGGAAGGTTCTCGTCACCCGGATCCGAGCAATGACCAAGATATGCGAGTTTATGTGCGACAACGTTAATTTCCCTAAAGATAGGGCTGATACATGAGACAAGCTTCTCGGGCTCGGCTCGCGTTCGGCTCGTCAAAAGTTCGGCTCGGGCTCGGCTCGCGTTCGGCTCGTCAAAAGTTCGGCTCGGGCTCGGCTCGTTTATAAACGAGCCGAGCTTGAACACACCGATGCTCGGCTCGTTCGGGTAAAGCTCGGCTCGTTCGTCTAAAATAACACTATATCAGCATTATTTTAGACGAGCTACTCGGGTTCGGCTCGGGTTCGGCTCGTCAAAAGCTCGGCTCGGACTCGGCTCGTTTATAAATGAGCCGAGCTTGAGCATGCTAAGGCTCGGCTCGTTCGGCTCGTATAACACCCCTACCTAAAGACATATTGAGCTCTAAGTTGTATACACCTTGAAATCAAAATAAAGATGTCAAAAATGATCATATCCTCTTCTTATGGCAGTTTCGAAATCTGATTGATATAGTTGATGAGTTCAAGGTTTTCTCCTCAATTTCAATGGTGTTGAGTCCCAAACTTATGGACTTTTGGATACCTTCTCTTAGAGCATAAACTTCCACTTGAGGATTGTTTCTCCTCCACATCGACTCATTCCCGTAACAAGTGTTCAAGCATTTTTAGCTCGAATGATAAAGTCAAAGGCACATTGATCCTTAGAGTTTATAGAACATCAAAATTGTTTTGATAAAGTTTATACTTGATCTCTACCATTTAATGTTTTTTGGTTTTCGTCTTTGTTTTGGAGGCCTTGTATTACCGTTTGGGTTATTGAAGTAGCCTTATCCCAATCTTTAATTTATTTTTGGATCAATTGGTTTAAAGCACGTGGTATTTTTTTTTTCTTGTTAAAGATTGTTTGGTTTGGTTTGTCGTTAGTCAGATGTTCCACCATATAATCAATAATTGTCTTAGTTCTGTTGGGTTGCATTTTTCCTTTATATCTATGATGAATACCATAATTTTGTGGCATGTTGGATCATATTTATATAAGAGACTTTTAATTTTATTATTTATAATATTATGTAATGTATACATACATTTAAAAAAAGGTGTTTTTTAGCAATCTTATCGAGTGCTATAATATGAACCTCCTTTGTCAATCCGCACATTTGAAACCACCAACTTAACCTCATTCCTTGATCGTCGCTTCCCATCTTCTAGTCCTTCCTAGTTCCTGCTGGACACCTTTCAATCTACAAAGATTATAAGAATAGAAAGAGACTTTCCCAAAATAAAATTTCCCAGTGGTAAAACATTGCACCAGCCGGGAAACGAACCCGGGTCTGTACCGTGGCAGGGTACTATTCTACCACTAGACCACTGGTGACTTTTGTTATGTTAAACACATAAAATTTTATAACACATAATGTTTATTAAATAAAAATCATTTACAGAATTCTTCCCACTCAAACTTCAACAGAAAAACGAAATGCTTATTTTTGTTCAATATAAAAACATCTTAATTAAACAACAGGATGCATGTAATAAAATGTGAAATTCATTCTCTCAACGGAATGTTTTAGATCCTGGGCTTCATCACAATGGTTGAATGCTTCAAGATATGCAAGCTAAACTGTCCACCTTTCTCACTCGTATCGACCTTCATTTCACCAGGAGGTGGCAAAAGCTCAAAATTCTGCACCAACCTCCCAAGCACAATCCCCACAATAGGCAAAGCAAGTATAATACCAGGGCAACTCCTTCTCCCAACACCAAACGGAACATACCTAAAATCATTCCCATTCGCCTCCACTTTCGCCTCCTCCTCCAAGAACCGTTCGGGTCTGAACTCTTCCGGGTTTTTCCATTGATCCGGGTTGTTCGCCAGCCACCACGCGTTGACAAGGATCTTGCTCTCCGCGGGGATGTTGTAGCCGCCTAGCTTCGCGTCGTTGAGGTTCATGTGTGGTACTAGGAGAGGGATTGCCATTCGGAGTCTCAGGGTTTCTTTGATTATGGCTTGGAGATATGGGAGTTTCGCGAGATCCGGTTCGGTTATTTCGGTTCCTTTTCCGAGGACTTTGTCGAGTTCGGCTCTGAGCTTGGTTTGGATCTCTTGGTGGTTTACTAGTTCTGCTATTCCCCACTCGATTGACCATAGCGTTGTCTCAAGGGCTGCATTCAAGTAAAGTAACAAGGTATTATATACATATCATCGTCAAAATATCTCAATTGAACTATAAAAGGCTCTTTTTTCCCCTCAAGAAATGAAGTTGCTATACCGGCAACGTTGATGTTCTCAACGATGTAGAGAACGTTGTCCTCATTGATTTCTCCCTTTTGTTGTGCTTCCAACATATGATCAGTGGCACATTTCAGCTCCTTACTGTTTGATGACTTGCTGCTTCCAAGTTTCCTGCAATAATTTGCACTTTAATCAAGCATTTCAAAAATAAATCATGCATAAAAAATGAGAATATTTTTCGAACTTACTTCCTCTCATCAACGAAGTAATCTTTGAAGATCTTCAACCTAGTCTCCTTAACTTCCTTACAGATCTTCAGATAACCTCTCAAAAACGGCCTCAAAATAGGAATAAAATCACCATAATTATACTCAAAACTCTGCGCCAAACGACTTCTCTCTCCATTCAAAGCTATCAACTGCTTGAACAATGGATCCTCCTCACTCTCAAACCTCCGATCAAACATAATCCTATACAAATTATTATATATCATCAACTGCAGTCTCCTCCTCAACACAACCCCTCCCTTGGCGGCTTCCGGATTCCCCTTCATCTCCTCCACAACAAACTGAATTTCCTCCTCCCATCCCCGGTGATACTGTTGAACCACTTTATTAGTAAAAAACGGCACCGTCATTATCCGCCGCATCTTCCGCCAATGGTCACCGTAAACAGTAAACACCATATCCTGTCCTTCACCAGTGAAGATGTCGAAAACAACGTTTCGAGTCCGAGATCCAAACTCCACTCCCTGCGTGTGGAGAACTTCTTTTGCAAGCTTCGGTGACGAGACAACCACGAGATTGCGTTGCCCCATACGAAGGAGGAAGATCTCGCCGTACTTTTTCGCTAGATCGGTGAGATTGCGGTGGTTGAGATCGTCGCCGACTTGAAGCCAGTTTCCGAAGATCGGTACTGGAATTGGCCCCGGCGGGAGCTTGTACTTCTTGCCGCGAAGCTTCGAGATGACGATTGCGATCACAATTGCGAGGAAGAGGCCGTATAGCCCCTTCTGGAGAAACAACAAATCCATTTCTGAAACGAATTTGAAATTGTGGGCGGGGTTTTGGGATTTGATTTTTGATTGAGTGTTTGGGGTTTGAGTTTGTGACTTGAGGGGAGTTGAATTTATAGGGGGTGGCGAATCTGACGGAAAGGTAACCGTTAGGTGGACGTGGGCGGGAGATTTGGGAGTTAAACGGTGTTACAGGTGAATAACGGCGTTAGATGGGGTACGAGTAGGTGGATAATCGGGGTTGGTGATGATTTGAAGTCGGAAAAACAAACCAACTGTGAATGAAATCTATGGGCAAAATGGCGGTCAAATTTCTTCCTTTTCTCCTACCTTGTTTAATTAGTTACGTCAATTATATTGGAGACGATTTTTTCAAAAAATATATTTATTCATATAAAAAAAGTAATTTTTTTTAGTGAGGAACATTGTTGATGAACTTATTGTAACATAATACGATACGAGTATAGTAAATTTAAAAACTACCTAAATTTGGTAGAGATTATAAATATACTTTCATTCCAAAAACATTAAAATTTTCAAATTTTGTGAAATAAAAGATGGTGTAAATATTATTATTTTCTAAATATATCAAAATCTGGATAACGGACGATGAATGGAAGAAATTTACTTATAATATATCATAATCTAACTGTATCCATTGTATCCATTTGTCTGAAGTATTAATACTGATTTATATAAAAGAAAAAGAAGTAAAATTTGGACAATAAAAGATTCAAAAATTTTTTTTATAACAGAAAGCGGTTCGAAACATTAGACGCCAACAGCGTGTTGTCTAGTGGATCGAAAGGTCGAAAAAAATCGGCGGACGGACTAACTGTCACAAAAGGTTACAACAAAGAAAAAAAGGAATACAAAAAATACATCATAACAATTCGAAAGCAAGGACATCTTCGAGGGAAAGCAGGTTGATACAAATATACAATCACCAGAAAACAAAGAGAATAAACGTTCATCTTCAAAGAAAGTACACGGGTAGGAAGCTTGAAAAACAATTGTTGACACTTCATATTTGGATTGCAACAGAGCCGTCAAGAGTCGATCACAAATTCACGCTCACTTCTCGACAAAATGCTCGAAACGCCACCAAAAGACAACATCAAATCTAAGAAGACGATTATGTAGAACACGGGTATCATGATATATAAAGTGAGGAGAAAATTGTTAATAAGAGTTAGTCTAAAAATTGGTTTAAAACACATAAGCTTGTAAAAACGAAAAACTTTTGTTTTGAATGTTCTAATTTTGTTTGATTTTGTTTTTGAAATCTTTATTACCAACGAAAATAAAGGTTTGAATCAAAACTCAACCAAACTTAATTTTATTTTTCCTTTTCATTTTTTGTGTATTTGGGTCATTAGGCTGAAATTGCTGCCGTTAGACGCGATATTGGTATCCTAAGGTCGAGATTTAACCTCCTCTTTATTCGAAAAACATTTCCTATTTATTTTTTTTCTTTTTCATATAAGAACAGTTGAACTGATATTTTTTTAAAAAAATTAATTCGAAGGGGTTTGAAGTTTGGTAGTCAAATCAGAAGATTAGGGTATAGTAGGGAGGTGATGAGACGAGCACGAAGCCTAGGTTGCATATGAGAAATTACAGTTCTCCTTTCAATATTGATTGAAAAATTGAGGGCTTTCTTTAAATAGAGTATAATTATGTGTCAAAGGTTTTTCTCAAGCAAGCATAGGCAAAAAAATGAGAATGAGGATTTCCTCATGTAACAAATGAGAGGTTTTCTCGATCGAATTTGACTGGTAAAGCTTGAAATCCATTCGTGTTGAAAGGGAGTCAATCCCACAAATAGGGTTTACCTGTGTTGAATGTTACGAGGAAGACCAATAGGGCTTAGGTTTTGAGCTGATCTGGATACGAGCCAAGATAGACCACGGAGGGGCGATGACGAAGGGAGTCGAGGGTGGTGGATCGGTGGTTGGAAAAAAGTCGGGATGTTTTTCCCCGTTGATGGCTTTTCGCCAAAGGTCGAGGGTGGTGGAGAGGTGGTTGTAAGGAGTCCGGGTGGAGAAGCGAAGGTCAAGAGGTTTTGAAGAGATTGTGGTAAAGCCAATGAACACGGCGGTGAAGCCATTGAAAATGTCGGTGAAGCCATTGACATATGGGGTTAAAGCCAATGAAGGTGGCAGCCGCGAAGGTAAAGTTTAGAGTTAGATTTTTGCTTCAATTCTTAGAGGGTGTATTCAATCTACAATTTTAAAGATTTTGACTGGTTTTAAATCCGTAGAATTTATTGATTTTGTGGGATGTTTTAATTGTATATATAGTTAATACAAATTTTGTCAGATTTTGTGAGATTTTTTTAACGATTTTGACATCTTGAAATCAGATCATCCATATCGAGATGATTCAAAATAGTGGTCTCACTCATTATCTCATATCCTCAGCAATCTTGATAGTCCAATACCTCGTGCCTAATGTACCTAATATACCCGATTTCTTCGGTATCTATACCAAACTAAGCTTGTAATTACGGATGTAGAAATAGGTGTTCAGATGAGGCCAATATTTTTTTGCTTGAAATCCCTCAGTTGTGGCACTTTCACATCAATTGATGTTTAAGTTACTTTGGTGTTATGAATGCAGAACATAGGTGTTGACGATGCCAATATTTCTTCGATCGTTTTTGTAATCAATTTTAAATTTATTTATAAAATCTCTTTCTTTTATGTTTTGACAACGTTGGATTATATTCGAGATTGAGATCGAAGATTGGAGGGAGAAATATGTGGGAACTGGGAAATTTGGGGAGGGAAGGCAAATAAGTAAACAAGCAATTTTAGACATGCCACATGATGAAAAACAATTAACATAACACAAACGAGCAAGAAAACAATCAACATGACGGAAAACACGAGAAAGAACTAACCTCCGACGATGCACCGAACCCAAGCACTCGAAAACGCTAAAAAACGCTCAAAAACGTTGATTTGACCGTTAGGGTTTTTCAGTGTTGTAATTCAGCGTGGAAATCTTAGGTGTAGAGAGAAGATTTCTCTCGGATTTAAGTATTTATATAAGTAACAAAAAATTCTTACAAAATTAATGAAATAAAAGATTTATTTAAAATCAACAAACTTTTAAATACCATAGAAATTTTATAAAAAAATTTAAATTCTTAATTGAATACAAAAAAATTCATATGAATTTTTAAAAAACTATATTAAATAATCATAAACTTTTAAAGTCCAAAAACATTTCTCTAAAATCTAGATTAAATACATGCCAATATAGTGCGTTTTGATTTGGCTGATTCCTAAGTAAAACTTTGACTTTTAGATATTTTCATCTGGATAAATATACTAATTATTAAATAAGATGCGTAAAGTCATTGATTAATAATCATTAATGCAATTAAAATACACGTGTTTGTAACTTTTGTGTCCAAACTCCAAACCACGGGCGATAGTTAGGCTTGTTTTCTCTTGGGGAAAGAGAATATTTTAATATTCAACATGCTTCCTTCAGTTGATCCTTGCATACAGTGACGGCCGCAAGATTTTAAAAGGAGAGCGAAAATTTATTTTCGATAAATATATCTATGAAAATAAAATTAATATGTCATCTATTTACAATAAATAAAAATATAATTTTTTTTTAAAAAAAACATTGCACTTAAAGGCGCGGTCGTGGACTGCGCATATATATATATATATATATATATATATATATATATATATATATATATATATATATATATATATATATATATATATATATATATATGAATAAATAGCTACCCTATAGGCGCGTCTATAACCGCGCATCTTTAGTTTTTTTTCTTTAAAAAACGTTACACTATAGCCGCGGTCTAGAACCACACCTCTATTTGTGTTTTTATTATCTTTATTTCGGATATTAAAACGCTGTCCTCGACAACGCGTTTTACAAATAAGAGTGCGGTCTAAGACCGCGCTTCTACTTCAAACAACAAATCTTGTGAATTTTGGTAAATTATTTCACTCCGAGCCGAAAACGAGAATTTCTTTTGAAGTTTCGTTCACTTCGGCGAAAGAACCAAAAAACATTTAAATATAACACAAGAATAGTGATATTTAAAAAAATAATAAATAATAGAAAATAATTTTATAAACAAGAGAAGCCACAACCCATTTTAAAACAATTTTTTATTTGAGGGTGGGGTGCCCCACCCTGCCCCCAAGGGCCGCCCCTGCTTGCATAAATATATGGATTCACAACAACGTGTGAATTGGGGAATAATATAAGTCAAGAATCAATAAATTCGTAATATCCATGATTTAATGTTGTTAAAGCTAACACAAACTCGTTGAATATATGTATTTGAATCTCAAATTTTATTATTTTCATAATTATAATTGTACCTTAATATAGTAAATATCCAAATATCATATACCCAGATTTTAATACATCAATACCTAAAATATAATACTCAGTGTTTTATCGTGAAAAATCAATACCTAAAAAGTGATAATTTAATTTCAATGCTACATCATTATACGTGAAACTTAATACTAACACATTTATCCAAAATTTAGTGCTCAATATATATACATGAGATCTAATACCCAAAACATATATATGAAACTCCATACCCGAAATATAGACCCGACTTAACACAAGAGTGATCCTTCGATTTCACCATTAATGGTTGTCATGGCTTTCTTGATCGTCTTCAATGCCTTCAACGTATTGTCTTCAACCCCGCAAATGATTGTCTTCCAACATCAAACAAATAAGGGATTCTTCAATGCTTTCCGCCATTAATTGATACTCTCTAAAGTCTTGTTGATGTTGACGCTGCATAACTAAGTGTCAAACTATGAGAAAAGAAGAGAGAAAACCCTAGATCTACCATCGCCGTAACTGTCGACGTCATGGCCGTCGTCGAAATCCAAATTGTCACCATCAATCCTTGTTAATCATCACCTTTGTCGGGGTCTTTTGATTCTAGTTTCTGTCCTTTTTTATAAACTTCGTAAAGTTTGGGCTCTATTTGTAAGCTCTTGTAAGAACTAGGTAACTTTTGTAATTAGTATGATTTTGGTATATTTTTGGCTGCATTATACGTTTTGGGCTAAAGGTGGTTCAGTTCAAAAAGGAAGTAGTTTTTATGTTTGAGCTTTCATCAATAAATCATACCACCCGAAAGCAAGTGGGTCAGAAGCAAAGAACACGATAATGAGGGAGTGAAAAAAAGGAGTCGCGAGAACGTCGGAGTTTGTCGGTGTTCGCTCCAAAAGGTGTGTGCAAACTTTAAATTAACCGAGGAAATATGCTTAAACAAGGATGCGAACCCGCAATGTACGGGTCAATTGTAATAAAAGCAAGAAATTTCAGAGGTCGAACACAGGGTTTAGCCTCCAAGCATGGTTTTAATTTGTGAAAAATTCAACCCTTTATATAGGAAAATTATCTTCCAAAGATAAAATATCTTAAAAGATATTTTCCTATAAAATATATCCAAATAAATCAGCTGAATATCCTTCCAGAAATCCAGCCAAAAATAAGATATCGTCTTTCCATAATTAAAAGATCTCAGCCATAAAATATATCTCCTCGCCGGCGACAGGGTGTCCACCTCGGTCGGGGCGCTCCTCAAAATCACCTCAGTCGAGGTAGTACTGTAGCTAACCGAGGTGACTCTAAACTGAATGTGAAATCTCTCAAATCTGGTCCAAAGTGAATCTCTAATCCATTTTCATGCTTCATGAGTTCCTTCTTAAGCTCCATAATGTAGCTCCAATGACTCCTTAGCTCCATTTTGGTCCAAAACGTGCCGTTTTACCTACGATTACATCGAAACTAGGTGTAGACCTCGATTCCCGCAAAGGTAGATGAAATAGTAATATAATCACATAATGTATGCTCATACATGCAGATTTATGAAGATAAAACGTCTAAACCGGTCTCAAAACATAGACTATAATACATGCTATCAGTCGGTGAAGACGGTTTCACCGGATTTTAGGGAGCCTTTACTTTCTGTTTTGTTGTAAATCTTGTATGGTTTTTCTTCCATTTATACAACTAGAAAAACAAAGAACACGATACTTAGAGGAGGGAAAAAAAAGGGGCGACAATGGGAACAACGAACGAGAGAAGAAGAGATCGGTCGAGAGAGCGAGATTGAAGATAGAACTCAAGAAAGAGAGAAGGGAGTCGCGAGAACGTCGGAGTTTGACGGTGAAGACAGTTTCATTGGATCTCAAGGAGCCTTTACTTTTGGTTTTGATGTAAATCTTGTTTGGTTTTTCTTCCATTTATATAGTCGGTGTACACTAGGTCTCTCTTGAGGCCAATATAGTGTTCGTTTGGTTTGGAACGGGATCAATCTAGATCCGGTAATGCTTGTTGTCTGAAATCGACAAACTAGTCTAATCTTGACATAATTCGTATATGCTTAAAATCGACATAACAACCTTCATATCCATTCGTTCTTCTCGTTTATCGCTTTACGTCCCTCAATTCTTTGGCACTACTCATTGTCAATTGGCGCTACCATTGTAACTGGCACCTCCGCAACATCACTAACCTCCATGTCTCTCTTAGACTTGAGTTTACATCTTCAGAACGAACTTGAGATTACCCTTGCCTAGGAAGAAATCATTTGACTCCAAAAATCTAGAGAGGATTGGATCTTGCCTGGAGATAGGAACACGAAGTTCTTCCACACTTCAACCATCATTCAACGTCACAAGAATAATGTTGAATTGATCAAGAATGGGGAGGGCAGATGGTTATCTAATCCAAAACATGTTGAGAATGAGGCTAAAAATTTCTTCATCAATTATATGCCCCTAATCTTCCGACTAACCTTTATATTAATCTCCCTTCAACCATGTTTCCTCAGGTCAACGAAAAAGATCGGCCACTCATTGAACGCCCCTTGTCGGAGGATGAAGTTATTAAAGCAGTAAAATCTATGGAACCTTGGAAAGCTCCGGGGTTCTACCAACATTGTTGGAATGTGGTAGGCTCCTCTGTGATGAACATGTTTTACAAGTTTTGAAAATTTGGGGTCTTACCTACTAGGCTAAATGATACACTCATTGTGGTTATTCGAAAGTGTCTAATCCTGAAATCATGTCCCAATTCGGCCCAATAAGTTTGTGCAATGTAGCCTACAAGGTTATTACTAAAGTCATGGTTCACCGACTTCAAAATATTGTGAAGTAGCTTGTGGGACCGAACCAGAGTAGCTTTATTTCCGGGAGGTTGATTTAGAATAACATCATCATCGTACATGAGATTGTTCACTCAATCGTCAATAAGAAGGCCGGGATGAAGTGGATGATGGTGAAACTAGACCTTGAGAAGGCATATGACCGACTTTAATGGGAATTCATAGAGAATACATTGAACATGATTGGACTTCCTACATGTTGGGTGTAGAGGATTATGGCTTGTGTTTCCTCTCCCTCTGCATCTTAGATGGAATGGGGAATTGACGACATCTTTCACTCTCACGAAGGGTGTACGGCAGAGTGATCCCATTTCTACATACTTGTTCGTTCTTTGTCTTGAAAGATTGGGACATAGTATTACTCATGCGGTTGGAGAAGGCACTTGGAAACCCATCAAGCTATCACAAGAGGCCCCTTCCCCTTTCTCAATTTTGTTTTGTCGATGATATCATTTTATTTGTTGAAGCCTCTGTCGAGCAAATCAAGACCTTAACGGATTGTGTATAGATTTTCTATAGTGCCTCGGACCACAATGTTAATTTTGCCAAATCTAGTATATTTGTCTCCTCTTATGTTGATGACAATTTGATTGTTGTTCTGGAACATGTGAGTGGTTTGTCGGTGAAGGACTTTGGCTCTTACCTAGGAGTTCCCATATTGCATCTGAGGGTCAAAGCAAGTGACTTCGATAGTGTACTCCTTAGAGCTCAATGTAAGCTTGCTAGTTGGAAAGCAAAATCCCTCACCCTTGCGGGTAGAGTAACACTCACCAAGTCCGTACTCATGGCGTTACCTTTGTACAATTGTACTTGATGTATACAATCCAATTTCCTCCGACTTTTATTAAGAATTTTGAAACGCATGTGTCGTGACTTCATCTGGAGTGGTAGTAACGGGAAGGTGAATCCATCTCGTGGCTTGGGATGATCTATGCCAGCATAAGGCTATGGGTGGCGTCGGTATTCACAATATGAAGGACACTAATTCTGCTGTCTTAGGGAAGTTAGATTGGAGATTACATTCTGAAAGACAATCACTAAGGGCATTGCTTGTCCGAGCAAAGTATAGACTGCATGGGGAACGAGACGTCCTGCAGTTGGCTACATCTAAGAAGGGTTGCTTGGGGCATCAATGAGGTTATTCGCCCCTCTAGGCTGTACCTCAATGGATAGACACGACTACCTTCTATTTTACTTCACTCTTGACGGATTGGGCCTAACATCAGTCCAACAAGGTTTCCAATTTTCTGCGTTAGATGGATTGGACATGTACAAATTTAACCTCGGACCTTGAGACACTTCTCTTAAATTTGAATTTTTAATCAATAAATACTATATATTAAAGGGCAATTTTGGTAACTATGTTATTTTGAAAAACTAGAGTATTAACTAGGCTTTTTAATGTTTCAATTAAGTAAATGTACCCCAATCTTTTGTATTTATTTTCAAACTCTACACACAAGGGGTACATTTACTAAACACAAAACTAGAAAAAGCCTAGTAAACCAAATTGTTTCTATATATAATTAAATAAATTACAAATGTATATAACAAAATTTGTATAGTAAAAATTCGAAAAATTTAAGAGAAGTGTCTCAAAAAATTTGTAAGAATATAATTTATAGATCAACTAGTTATTATTATTTTTTTTTTCTAAAATCTCAAAGTTTTATCGCTTCATAAACCAAAAAAATATACACAACCCTAAGTTCTTAGGACGAACAAAGTCTATTCTTCAATAAGAATATTTAGTAAGTATATGTAAGAATATAATTTATTTTATGTGAAAATGTGATGCTTGTATTTTTTTTATTTCACGTGTTGTGTGTTATAGTGACTTTGTATAAGTTTTTATTTACAATATATATATATATATATCTTATGTGCAAATTTTTATATATGGTTAAAACTGGAAATTAAAAATTGTTCAAATATAACATGTATTTGTAAAACTATAAATTATTTAATTGTATAATTTTTTTAATATGGTAATTAATTGTTCAACTGTGTTTGATATTATTGTTCAACTATATTCGAAATTGTACTATTGTTCAACAATTTCGAATATAATTGAACAAACGATCACTAGTTAAACTATATCAAATATAGTTAAATAATTAATCACAACTTTGATATAAAACTTTAGTTGAACAAATACATATAATTCTTAAACAACTATTATTTTTCACCATACTTTTTTTTTGGTAGAAATTCACCTTACTTTTTTTAACCATAATATTCTTTTCACTGTAACTAGTTCATATCTCGCACCTTGTGCGGATATTTTTAAATATTGATGTATCTTCATAGGCGGGTCTCGGAAGATCTTTGTACAAGTAGGGAAGTGAGAAGAGAGGCGGAAAGGGAGAGACTTTCATAAACATGGAATAGTGTGAAAATCAAAGTTGTTGAAATAACAGTTATTGAAAACAAATAAGGAACGAATAAATAATAGCAAAATGAGTGCGATGATTGAAAAAGGTAGGGGATAACCTTAACATTTAGACAAAACAGCTTTGAAAAATCCGATCTTCAAATTATCACAACCTTAAAAAAGGTGAAGAAATAAGATCAATATTGGAAGACAAAAACTGCCATAAAAAAGATGAGGTATTATCTACATATATAGCGTGAGAGATAAAACGTACAAGAGAAGTTTATGTTTTATGATCAGCCAACGTAAATTGTGGAATTAGTAGATTTTGATATTTTTTAATTTAACAAAGCGTACAGGAGAAGTTTAGAACGTGATATACTTAACTTTTTAGATTAATTTTTTAAAAAAGATTAGTTAAAAAATATTTGTTTTAGAATTTATTTTAATAAAAAAAGATTTACTGGCTTGATTCTTGATTTACTAAAAGATTTAATCCGAGAAAAATTGTGGGTGCGCCATGTCAGCATTAGTGTAGTGTACTTTAGTAGTATATATAGATTTTTTTTAATTTGAGAAAACGTACCGGAGAAGTCTAGAACGTGATATACTCAACTTTCTGAATTAATTTTTTAAAAGAATAGTTAAGAAAATATTTGTTTTAATAAAGAATATTTACTTGCTTAATTCTTAATTTAGTAAAAGATTTAAGGGTTAATTAGGTAAGTAGGCTTTTTTATTTTATTGTATACTAACTAGGCATTTTCTAATTTTCTATTTAGTAAATATACCCCATGAAATTTTTACCACTTTCATTTAATGGTAAGGTAAAACTAATTAACCCTTATATTAAAATATATATATATATATATATATATATATATATATATATATATATATATATATATATATATATTTGATGTTTGTTATGTAAATTTTAATTTTAATTACTGAATTTTTTATTTTATTTTATTTCCCTTTTTATTATTTGTTTTCATATCGGACATTTACATACCGGACATTAACATACCGGACATTTTACACACCGGACATTTACATACCGGAAGTTCATAACGAAATTTTTCATACAGGAAGTTCATACCGAAATTTTTTATACCGGAAGTTCATTCCGAATTTTTTTATACCGGACGTTCATACAAAAATTTTTTACACCGGAAGTTCATAACGAAGTTTTTCATACCGGAAGTTCATACCGAAATTTTTTATACCGGAAGTTCATACCGAAAGTTCATACTGGAAGTTCATAACAAAATTTTTCATACCGGAAGTTCATACCAAAATTTTTTATACCCGAAGTTCATACCGAAAGTTCATACCGGAAGTTCATAACGAAGTTTTTCATACCGAAAGTTCATACCGAATTTTTTTATACCGGAAGTTCATAACGAAAATTTTCATGCTAAAATATTTTATACCGGAAGTTCATACCGAAATTTTTGATACCGGAAGTTCATACCGGAAGTTCATACCGAAAGTTCATACCGGAAGTTCATACCGAAAGTTCATACCGGAAGTTCATACCGGAAGTTAATACTGAAAGTTCATACCGGAAGTTCATAACGAAGCTTTCATACTGGAAGTTCATACCGAAAATTCATACCGGAAGTTCATACCGAAAGTTCATACCGGAAGTTCATAACGAAGTTTTTCATACCGGAAGTTCATACGAATATTTTTATACCGGAAGTTCATACCGAAAGTTCATATCGGATGTTCATAACGAAAATTTTCATACCGGAAGTTCATATCGAAATTTATTTTATACCGAATGTCAATGATGTTTTACGCTGGTGAATTTACAATCTTTGCTCGCTCAAGGTGATGCTGATAGTGCTCTTGATCGCCTCTGGGCAAAGAAGAAGGTTATACCATTTTTGGAGACATTTTTGTTGCTTCAAGGTTGATACCTGAATATTGCGTTTTTGCTCATACCATTTTTATAACTTCCGGTATGTAATTCTCCGGTATGTAATTCTTAGTTCTAAACTATGACATAAAATCAGTTTGTTTGGTATAACTTCCGGTATGATAACTTCCGGTATGATATGATAACTTCCGGTATGTGAAGTTCCGGTATGTGAAACTCCGGTATGCATTCCAAAATAAAAAAAAATAAAATAAAATAAAAAAGACAAAAAAAAAATCCGGTATGATAACTTCCGATATGATATGATAACTTCCGATATGATATGATAACGTCCGGTATGATATGATAACTTCTGGTATGATATGATAACTTTCGGTATGTGAAATTCCGGTATGTGAAGTTCGGTATGTGAAATTCCGGTATGTGAAGTTCGGTATGTGAAATTCCGTTATGGGAAATTCCGGTATGTGAAAAAATTTGTAATAGCTAGGATTTCCGAATTCTAATTAATGTTGATTAACTTAATCGTTGATAGTAATTGACATATAACTCGTGAAGACTTCGCAAGTGATGAGTAAGAGTCCCACCGTTATGTTCCCGGCGTAATTTTGGACGTTTGGGAAAATTTTTACTTTTTCCCCCGGGTAATTATTTTTACCCTCCGGTGTTATTTGGAGCATTTGGGAGCTCCAATTAATAAAAATACAGTTGAGAGAAATGATCAGGACATCAGATACGTCCTAGATATGAAATAACATGGAGAGGCAAAACGGCCAAAAGAGTCGCTATTTCGTTTCTTAACGGCTAAGAAAGACGGCTTAGGAATACACATTTTCCGATGCAGTTGTGGAATAATTATCCCTACAACATTCCAGATTTGATGTTCCAATCTCGAGAAGTTTGGAGAAAGAGGTTCGACCCGCCTTTGGATCGTTTAAAGGATAATTATCGACTTTACTAAAGGATAATTATCGTCTTCACTATAAATAGCGGAAAATTCTTTATTAATTCATTTCCTTTCAGGTTTCCTCGTAAAAGCTCTGATTTCTCTCAACCTTCAAACTCAGATCTACTCTCCGTTTCTAATCCGATTTCAATTCCGTTTGAGTTTCTGAATTCCTCTCTTCATTCTCTTCATATCGGTACCGAGTTTCTGCATTTCCGAGTATATGGAGGGCTGGTCGAGCATATATATCATCAGGACGGTTCTGTCGCTCAGATTCCGGTGAATTTGATGTTGTCCATGCGTAGCCTGCGTCGCTGTGTTTCCGAATCTTCTTTCAGATCATCAATCGGGTTAGTAACGAATAAGTTATGAATTTATTCGTTTTTCGTACTGCGATTTGGCCTAAATTGAATTTAGGCTTGTCAAAATGGATAATTAGAAATTCCATTATGGTCGTTATATTATTCTGGTGATTATGGATAGTTTGTTTGATGAACTCTGATGACAGGTGGGTTTAGAAATTGTCTGCGGGCAAAACGTTATTTTGGCGGAATCTAATTAATTAATTAAAGGTTAATTAATTAAATTAGGATTAGAATTGAGATTGAGGGATGTCGATTAGATACTACCTTGAGATTTGAGGAATTGTGAGTTATGCTGAGATATTGAGGTTTAGTTGGTTGTGAGGCTCATAGATTGAGTATGATCCTTATGGATCCCTTTGGTCTAGGTGTGACCCCTTTGATGAATAGAGGTTGATATATCTCTTTATGCCTTGTTTATAGGCCGTGTTGTCCCTCCAGTGTAGAGGTGATCGTGGTTGAGTTTGGACGAGGTTGAGGTAAGTCCGTAGGACTTACTTAGCTGTCATCCTTATATTGGGTGTTTGCATGAGTGGTGTATGCTTTATATGTTTGCTATGATAGCATGAGTTGTCGTTTTTATCGACCTATGTTTTATTGACTGCCCCACTGCGTGGCTGTGATAACCTTTCCCCTTCATTCCGCCATGGAGTCTGGGAGGTTATCTGATGTCGGGCCAAACTGGTTTATAGGAAGGGCGCAATCCACTCCCATAGGGTACACGGATTGTGTGACCGATACTCGTACACCTGGACATTGCACTCAGAGGCGGGGATGTATCGGTCCTCGTGTCACATACTTTCATCTATCTATATATATACGGTTTTTGAGTGAATGGTTATTATATAAAGATAATAAATGGGTAAATGTGTGATAGCATGCTGATGTGTTTATCTTTCATGATTGTGCTTGTGCTTATGCATTACCTCATATATGTATGGTTAGCTAACGGTTTCATACCGTGTTGTAGATGTTTACAGGTTAGGTGCTACTGGGTGATCTGGCAGGGTGACAGGCCGATGACTCTCGTACATTAGGTGGTTTGTTTGGGGTTGTTGTGTTTCCCCTCCTGTGTGAGGATGATCTTTTGTACCTCCTATGTGAGGATGTCGTTTTATATACTCGGCTATGTTGTTGTTTACTTTGGGTCGTACAATTTATACTGTTTTATGTATTTGTTTTATAACTGTCAGTGCCATGTTGTAAGGTCCAGTGAACTTGTTGTCAGGTTAGGGTCATGATCCATTGTGAGATCCTAGCCCAATGTGACATCCCGAGTCCCGCAGATTCGAGGTGTTACAATTTCGGTATGTGAAAATTCCGGTATGTGAAAAATTCTTCATTCTAGATAATTAAAAAAAATAAAGAAAATAAAAAAGAGAAAAAAAAATTAATAAAAAAACAAATTCAGTTTTTAAAAATTAAAACCTACACTTAAACAAAAAATAACAAATAACAAACATTTTTTTTAAATAGAAGGGTTAATTAGTTTTAAAAATTATGGGGACGTCACGTCAACATTAGTGTAATATAGTTTAGGCCATCTCCAATAAGGAGAGTTATATGCCCCCTTTATCCATACTTTATTGTAAAATGGTCTACAACAAAAAAAAAACTATAAGGTTGAAGAGTTAAAGGGTGGTGCAAAGGGCTAAATATAACCCTCAAGGTCACCTTTTAACTCTTCAAGTGAAACCACCATATTAAACACATTTGTTCCATCTTTTTTGGAAGAGAGAAAAATGAATACTTATAATATTTAATTAATAAAGGGCTAAGTCCTTTTAATATTAGAGATCTTTGAACTAATAATAAATATTAAATATTTTTTTAGGGTTAAAATTTAAGCTCAATGCTATTATAAACCTTTATTATTGGAGATGGACTTAGTCGTATATATAGATTTAACCCTATATAAATTATATCAAAAAAATCCAAAATAAATAAACATGCATCGAGCGGACCTGTCATTTGTGACTTGTGAGCTGTGAAGGATTGGTTTATGGTGGTGGCACGTTTATTTGTAAATATGTATTTTTGGTTTGGTGGGAAAATCTTACAAACTGATAATGATGTCCTTATGAGCTATTACGTGGCCCTTCCTTCCATTCAAAAGTCGTCTTTTATGTTCCGTGTCAATTTTTATGTACTACTAGTATAGTTCCCGTGCCAAGACACGAATATAATTTGAATTTTATAGTTTTTAAAATTTTTATATAAAAAATTTATGTAATATAATATTTTTAATTAACTAATAAAAGATTAATTAAAAGTTATAATTAAATTAATTATAATTTCAGATAAACAATAAAAATAGACTAATTTAGACAATATTACATATCTTAGTTAATGTTAGTAGAATATTTTATAAAGTTGATAAAAGTGAAATAAAAATTTTCAAAAGAAAAAATATAAATAAATTTCAAAATTAAAATATAAATATTAAAGTAGAGAACATTTAAAAAATTCAATTACAAAATTATCTTAGGTTGTTTTAAATAATATCCATAAAAAAAAAAAGATGTAACAATTATATTATAAAAATTTATACATTTTTAAGTTAGTGATTATTTCCTAATTAATATAAAAACTATATATTTATATGTTAAAGTTAGAATAATAAATAATCTAATCATTTTATAATTAAAAGTGAGATTTTGTTTTTTTAAATTATGAAAAGGATATCCTAAGAATATATTGAAGATTTTGATAAAATTATAAATGGAAATAATATATATTATCTATATCATTGCTTTTTTTTTTATTGATTTGTTAATTACTATAATTATAAAATTAAGATGCGCAATAAAATGACACGTGGTGTGAAATTTATAAGATCACGACACGTGACACAAAGTGTTTCTGCTTTAATATATGTATATTGATTAATTGATAGAAGTTTAATAAAACTAATCTCTTCAATTTTTTAATAAAATTAAAATACATTAGCATCTATACAAAAAAAATATATTTACTATAGATGAATATATGTATAACTATATATATAAAGTTATTTTGGTATAAATTTTTATCATAGAATAATAAATCTATTAGTATAATTTTAACTATATTTATGTATATGTGTAGATATATAAAAATACATGTATGGTAAGTAGATAAATATAACTTCTATTATAGGATAATTATACTATTACATTATTGACTAATTTAAATATGGTAAATGTATATATAATTTTTTTTAAAAAAAGCAAAATTCTAAAAAAATGACACGTGACATGAAATAAGCTAGAATGAACCATGTTGAAGGAAATGTTTTAGCTTTAATATATGTATATAGATGTGCCAAATTTGCACTAAATATTCCACATTTTAATAAATTCTGAAACTTATCTTAAAGTTTTCAAAACTGACAAAATATTTTAATACGAGGTTGTTAAATACGCTGAGCGGAATTTATCAACGTATTATCGATCGTAGTTACAGTCTACGCAAAACAAAACATCGTTTAAAAAATCTAACGATGACTCGCACTGCGATTATTGTCATTTTAAAGAAAAAAATTGAAAAATTATAAAGAAAACTCAACTCTAACGCTGTAACACCCGAATCCGCGGGACTCGGAATGCTACGGGCGGAGACCTCACAATGGGTCCCGATCCTTAGCTTGACAACAATTTCACCGGATCTTGCAACAAGGCACAAATAAAGACCAAAACCGAAATACATTTTTATGCAATGTTATGAAACCCGAAAATAAAAGAAAGGAAAGACTTCAGCCGTCCTTATAAGAACATCAACACAATATACAATAACAACAACACAAGAACTCCAAAACCCAACTCAACCTAAAATGTACGGAACCCCGGCTGCCCACTCCTCCGGATCACTCGGCCACATCCTATCCTGCACATCAACTACAACAATCGGTATAAACCCGTTAGCTCACATTCTAGGCATTATAAAGATAATATGCCACAAACACACATAGGAGAACACAAGGCACACAACATGAACATTCATTCCATAATATCTTTTTAGGTCGTTCCATATCTAATTCATTTGTTTCAAGTGTGACACAAGAGTCTTATAACTCTTGCCTCTGTCCCTGTGTAACCAACAGGAGTGTGGAGGCGCCCATCCCGTATACCCTGAGGGAGTGATGAAGAAGCCCGCCCGTATACCGTGTATGGCCTGGTCGCAGAGATCCCCCCAGTCTCCCTCGGGAAACTGAGCGGTGATGTCACCGCCCGATAATAATAATAGTAGTAACGATGGGCCAATAAATAAGGTCAAGTAAATCCTAATCCATTTTCATGCTTAAAAGCGGTAAACACACACCACCATATATATCCAAATAAGGCATAAAAGCGGCTAAGTAAGTCCGAGGACTTACCTCGTCTCAAAGATAAACGAAACCGATAACACTCTCCGAAGGAATATAATTAAAGCCTGTTCAAGACAAGACACGATAATCAATAACTAACCGATAAGCTAGAAGCCTCGGGCTTCTAGTCTCCCAAAACCTAGATGAGGTCACACCCTAGCATTCTAGGTCCAACTCCTAATCTCGAAGATCGTCCTAAGCTCGTACCAAACATAACTCGACAAAATCTCATAAACTATCCAACAACCATACACGATTCAAGGCCACTACTTGGCATTCCCACTAAGTTATGCTAGATTCACCTAGCATGATATACTACTACTATCATAACTAGGTCGAGGGAGAAGGTACTCACACGAGGTCAAAGGTGGAAGACGAACTACAGCTGTCGAGTATTGATTCGTTGAGCCTTCTTTGGGGCGCTTCTGAACCTAATACAAAACTAATCCAATTTAGCTTATATGCTAAATTTGAACGGAATATATAATATGTATAAGTCTAAGGAAACCTCATTTTCAAACGCCAATGTTAAAACTCGTTAAACCCTTCCGGGGCGAAAATATGAAAGCAAACCACTTGGTCGTAAACCCGAAATTACAACTTGAACCATAAACCGAATTTAAAATCCGTAATTATATTTTCCGGGCATTCTAACCAACATCATAAACCCGATGGTAAAACTCGTTCTCAAAGCCAAGGATAACAAAACCGTTCAACCATTTTCCGGGCATTATATACAATCTTGTAAATGCGACCCATAAACCGTAAATAAACCTTGGGCTATTTTCTAAAAATATCACAACAAAGGGCATAAAGTCACATTCCAAAAATCTGGTTTCAAAACTACAATATCAAAATATGGGACACAAATGCAAATTCCAGAATTTGGGGTCATTACTGCAAATGTAAAACATAGGGCCACAAACTGTAAATATACAAGAATAGGGGGGACCCGATTTTCAATTTGGTAAATTAGGGTTTCTGCACAACTGATACTCATTTGCGTTGTGAGGGAGAAGCAGGGCGGCGGCGCTAGGTTTCTGGTGGCCTTCGACGGCAGGACTGCGGGATGGTGGTACGCGGCGTTGGATTCTCCGGCAAGGGCTACAGAGGTGGCAGAGATTCGAGAGTCTGCTGAGCGGAATCGCAGAGAAGGACAGAGGGGAAAAAAAACGATTCGGACAAGGCTTGGACGCGAGGGAGGAGGGCCGTACTGGCGGCAGTTGCGAGCTCCGTTTCCGATGGTTAGCGGTGGCGCAGGGGAAGGATCACAGGAGGTCGGCCGGCTTGGCCTTCGGTGGCTCCGGCATGGCAAAGGAGGCTCTCCTCGTGGTGTGTAGGTGGGAAGGAGGGAGGTGGCAGAAGGCACCGGGATTCATCCGGCGACGAAGACGGAAGGCCTCCATGTCTCCGGTGGTGGACAAATGAAAGGGGGGAGAGAGAGACCAATCGGTGCGATAGTGTATGGTGGTCTTCGATCCAGCATCACCGACTCCCTGGCGGTTGCAACTTGCAGAGGGAGAGTGTGATGAGGTTGAGACGAGCTCGAGTAAGAGCTGGAAGATGTGGTGTTGAAGGGGAGTTCCTATGAAGGAGAGGAAGATTAAGCGGAGATAGAGGTGAAGGAGATATGACCCAGCAACAAAAAGAGAGGGGAGTTGTGAGTTGGTGTCTTGAGGGGAGATGCAAGAAACGAAGTGAGGGGTTGGGAAGGGGAGGTCGAGGGGTCAGGAGTGAGGCGAGCGAGGGGTCGGGAGCGACAACCGAATCCGGTTCCTCTCCCTATAAATTAGTCCTAATATTTACCTAATAAGCAAATCTCAGCCTTTAGATTGAATGAATGACTATGATTTAGCTAATTAATATTAAACCTATTTATTAACAAAATCCCAATTTAAACTTACCTTTTTTAGTTTTCTTAAAAAAAAACAAATATCAGCAGAGAGCGAACGAAAGCGACGAAAGCGAAAGGATCCTGCGGTGGAATCCGGTGGAAATGCCAACAACAAATCTGAACCTCCGGTGACCATGGCAGCATCATACTTAACCAAGCGAAAGGGTTCGGTGACTCCGGTGGCCATGGAAGCAACATATTTAACTTAATTAGAAGTTGAAGTTTGAAGGTTCAATGGAGCTGCAAACGAGACGAGATGAGGAGAGCAACGATTTTGACAATGAGTAGAGCCAGATTTGTTCGATTCTAATTCCTCCGGTGGCCGGAAGATAACCCGTTCTTGTTTGTGCTCCACACCAGTAACATCAAGGTAATCAATGGATCCTTTCCCATATGAGCTAAAATGTCATTCTGCTGCATCTTTGGTTGTTTGATTAGCCAATTGCAGTTCTTGTCAAGATGAGTTTAAATTATCTAGGTTGTGTCTTGGATGAGAAAAGTGAGAAAAGTGAAAAGGCCAAGTTCTTGATATCTCATTAAGTTATTTAGGTTCTGAAGTACTTGAATTGGAAAATTTCTTGGATAGTTTGTTGGTAGATGTTAATGTTTATGAGTTGATATCTTTATTTGAAAGTGAACCAGAATTGACCATGCTTTTTGAAGAAAGCCTCAAAAGTTTGGAAGTATGTTTGAAGCCATTACAATAGAAACTCTGGAGGTGACTAAACAAATGGGTATCTTGTAGAGAATTTGGTCTTTTGGACAATACAGTTGTAAGTCCTCAAACCTTATCAAGATTAAAATACCAACTCTAACTAGAAAATGTAATTCCAGAAAATTACAATTTTGAAAATGTACTATAATCAAAAGCTCCACAAATAGGTCCAATTTTGACAAGCTGTCACGTGTATCCTGCCTCCCAATCCACACTTTTCTTGAATTATACTATTTGTTGAATTTGCTGCATAGTTGCTTTGAAATTCTTATTTGTGTTGTCTAGTCAATTATATCCTTCTTATATGTGACTACTTCTGCTTCACGTATATCTTGCTGCCCATAGTTGACCAAATGCTCCACAAGTGGCACTACGAGTGCATACGCTTGTGTGTGTGCAACAACACCAACTCTTGGGATAGTAGAGTTTATTGTTTATGCACATTCATTACAATCTCTAGAATGCCAGATTTGTTGGATAAAGGATCTGTTGGGTAATAATATACATAAATTCAGGGCAAGGTAAAGCAACAGTGAAAATTGCTTGTTCAGTGTTGGGTAATGCTTGTTCAGTTAAACTTACCCAACAAATCATAAACAATAGAGTTTATTATTTGTGCACAATCATTACAATCTCTAGAATGCAACAACATAAAACTAAATATATTTTATTCATACTGGTCAAGAAGTAGCAGTGAAAAGGTAAGGGATTTGTTGGGTAAGTTAGCTGAACTCTACACATTCATTACAATCTCTAGAATGTCACATTTTATGACTGGAAACTGAAAATTGCTTGTTCAGTGTTGTTTCAAGAGATCTCTGAGATAATTTAGTTTTATCTTGCTGCATTGGGCATCTATTCATTTGATTCATGCTGGACAAGAAATAACAGAAGCCCTTATTAGTAATGCAAAATATAATTTGTTTACTTTTGTTAATTCAATTATCGGACTAACAAGTAGCCTATTAGCTCAACTGGTAGAGCAATGAGTTTGCACACAAGGATGTGGGTTCGACTCCCACATAGGCTAATATATACTCTTAAACAAACCGATCAATATAAAATAGGAATTTGACATTATCTGAACTACTGAACATGAACTCTCATGAAACAAACTCTGAGTTTCTAATATCATTTCTCATATAGTCTTTTCTCAAAATCAGAAGTAAACTACTATCAATATGACATGCACTAGTTTTTCTCAGAACCCGAAGCAGCTAAGTCTTGCGTTGCAAAAGGAAGTTCTGTGATATTTGATTGAAGAAATACTTGTGAACTTGAACTTGGTGCAAAGCTTTCTTGATAAGGCATCCTACACACTTGGTTTGACATGTTCAGTTCATGTACATGCATCTGTAAAAGATTCAGGTATATAAATAAACAATCAAGAATAAAAATGCATATACTTATAGTAAACACATACACTCACGTCATAAGGATCAAAGAGCATTGACATATAACCACCATTAGGAACCTGAGATTGAAGTGAAGAAGGTATGGGGGATTGGTCCAACGCAACATATTTTTCGGAACCCCATTTACCTATCATTGTATAAATTAAAGAGTTTATTCACTAAATAGTACTTATTCAAGCAAAAGTAAATAATGTTTTCAATCTACCTGTGCACGCTTCTTCTTGCTTTTATTTATCCAAGCTTCAAATTGTCCCTTTGCTCTGCGTTTCGTACGATGAATAACTTCTCTCTTCTTAAATCCTCTTGCATTCAAACTCGTAGGATCATTAGAACAATCAGCCGACACATTCTGGCCCAGATCTTCCACATCCTTATCACCATTTATCTCTACACTCAACAAATGTTCAATCATGTTTGCTAACTTATCTACTTCAGTATTCGCTACCTCATATGCTTTTTCACTCTCGGATGCTCTTGATGCTACTCGTACAAGTTTAGAACACAAACTCCTATAGCGAGATGTTTGCTTTAATCTTGGATTCACCACAATCTCATTTCTATGCATATCTTCCACAACATTATCTACCCTTGCAGTTTTTGTCCACCTCTTTAAAACATATTGCTCAGGTATCTTTTTTATGAGTTTAGTTTCTCTACCTTCCACCATGACTTTGATGCAATGCCTACATAAGACACATGTAGTCTCAAACATTCTACAACTGCAAGGCACGGTAAACTCACCTTCTCTCTTCATTACTCGCTCCTTAGTGAAACCATCCCTTACAACAGTGAAGATAAAGTTCTCACCACTAGGCACACATTTCGTTATGGAAGACTTTAAAGAATGTTCAAACCGAGCTTGAAATACTTTAAAAATTGCTTTTGTGTAAATTTCTCGTGCATGGATCAAGATACTTACCTCCATCTTGCAATGAACAATACGGAAGACCAAATCATACTCGGCTTCCAATTCCTTATACCGCTTGTCATATACCATTCTTTCAAAGTGAGTAAAAAATTCAGGTAATTAGAGGTCTGATTTTAAATACCCCTTCAAAGCAGCATTAAGACTTTCACTGAGTTGTGTAGTTTGCATTCCCGCTGACCATGTCCACTTTACATATGCAAACTCCCATTTTTTCTTGCTGCAAATGTTCCCACTACCCAAGGATCATCATGTACATCATACTCATTGAGCATGCTTTGCCAAACACTTAAGAACTCATCCTCTTCCTCGATCTCATAAAGCAATTTGGTGAAGACGTTAGCTTCTTCTCCATGACGGTCTCGAAACAAATAGCTTGCTTTCTTTAGCGCATTTTGCATCAAATGCCATATACAAAGTCGGTGGTATGCATTAGGCATCGCATTTAACACGGCCTTGGCTATTGCTGCATCTTGGTCGGTAAAAATAGTTTGCGGAGGCTTCTCACTCATTGCCTTCAAAAAGGTTTCAAACAACCATATAAATGATGCAGCAGTCTCATCATACATTAAAGCAGCTCCAAATATAACTGTCTCCCTGTGGTGATTTAGTCCGACAAACACCGCAAATGGACGATTAGCTTCATTAAGTTTGTACGTGGTATCAAAACTTACCACATCTCCAAATAAACTATAATCCATTATCATTTTTGCATCGGCCCAAAAAATATTGGCGATCTGCTCTTCGGTGTCCAACTGCATCTCGTAGAAAAACGATGGATTTTCCAACATTTGCTTTGCGAAATATTCCATTAGATAACCAGCTTCTCCAAACTTCAATTTTTTTTGTCGAACAGTTCGAAGATAATTCTTATGATCTTGCTTTGTAAATCCCAATAGTTCTCTTCCACCAGCTTGCTGACCCATTAACTCATATGCACATTTTGGCGGCAGTCCGGAATTAGTTGTCAAGTCTATAAAAGCATTATCTGTAGTTGTCAAACTTCACTGAGATGGCATCATATGAACGGCGTCTTCGGTGACTAAAGGATGATTATGCTCTTCACCAAAACGGTAGACATAATACTTATCAGTACGCCTAACTAATCTGATCCCCATATGAGCTCCACATCCCGTCCTTGTTTGTGCTCTTGGATTTTTTGTCAAATCAT
The DNA here is from genome assembly GCA_033239125.1 of Fagopyrum homotropicum. Classification (NCBI taxonomy): domain Eukaryota; kingdom Viridiplantae; phylum Streptophyta; class Magnoliopsida; order Caryophyllales; family Polygonaceae; genus Fagopyrum; species Fagopyrum homotropicum. The sequence continues at coordinate 152,161,002 of BSWB01000001.1, read as the reverse complement.
CTCTCTTATCATGCGCCCGAAATCCTTCCTTGCAACATACAAAAATTTTGGAAGTGAGTATACCTTTTTTATCCTTGGGACCCGCTTATCTTCTAATACTAAATCCCTCCCTACTTCCATACGCATTATAGAAGTTATATGCAGCAATCTCGGAATCAAATGCCATATCAATTTTAGGTTTCAAATATTCATTTGAATGCTCCCTGTAATTTGGAATATCTTCTCCTGTTTGTTCCATCGTCAGAACCTAAATTTCAACCATCAATAGAAAAGCAAAATTATGAGAATGAAATCAAATTTGAAAAACAATGGTAGAATACTGAACTTATGAAACTTTACTGGTTTGGTGTTTAAATCTAAAACTGTAGGTATGCCATAATAGATGAATTGAATTATTTTTTTAAATCTAAAACTTACTGGTTTGGTGTTTCTCTAAAGTTGGGAAGGATCTGAAACTTCAATGTGCTTGTCTGTTTTCTTCTCTACAAACATAAAGAAGAATGTAGAAACTTTAGCTCTTATGTTCAAACCCGTTCTATGATAAAGAATGTTAAAGACGATACCTTTCTTCTACACAACGTGCTTGTCTGTTGTCTGGTAATGAACTTGTCTATTGTCTGCAAGTTTTTTTGTTTTTTTGCTAAAGAATAAGGATTAAGTTAAAGAAGAGATTTCTCTACTCTACACATGACTGTTCAAGCCTATTCTATGATAAAGACTTATAAAGAAGATACCTTTCTTCCACACAACGTTTTTTTCCTTCAGAACTTGAAACTTTAACTCCTCTATTCAAGCATATTCTCTGCAGATGAAGAACATGAAACTATAAGTTGAAGAAGAGACTTCTTTGCTTTGCACAATGTGGAAACAGATTCACCCCTGCGTGTTATTCTCTGCTGAGGAATTGGAGATTTGCAGCAAGCGTAAAACTTTAGAATTAAAAAAGGTAACTTTTTCTAATAATTAGGTTTAATATTAACTAAACAAATCATGGCCATTCATCTAATCTAACGGCTGAGATTAGTTTTTTCAAAAGTAAAAACATGAAACTTTAATTAGTTTTAATATTAACTTTAAATTCAGTTTTTAATATTAACTTTAATTAGTTTTAAAATTAAATTTAATTAGGTTTAGTATTTACAACAAGCATGTTTAAGAGTAAATATTAGCCTATGTGGGAGTTGAACCCACATCCTTGTGTGCAAACACATTGCTCTACCAGTTGAGCTAATAGGCTACTTGTTAATCCGATAATTGAACTAACAGCAATTAATATTTATGTTCTGCATTAGCTTATGTGGTGAAATTTGACAACAACTTGCCATCGTATTGATATCGTAGCAACAATTACCCAATGGTTCAATGCTATGCAGCTTCCACAACTTTCCCCAATCTGGTATCCAACTGATTCTCTTGAAACCAGTTTGAGAGATTTTCTGTACTTGATTGTCTGCCTTACAGGAATTAAATACACATCAATCATGAATCATGTCTACAGAAAACAATAAATAGTCATATAACTCTATCAATACAGCAAGATGTAATTGAGATTTCTACAACAAGTAAATAGCTACATAATCAAGCTTGTTATATAAAGGAACATTATTAAACACTATATCATGATTGTTCAAGTTAGTGTTAAACAACAACTAGAATATCTGAAAACTATATGAAACTTTTTTACTAATCTACATATATCTTATGCAGCATACAGATGGAAAAATAATGGCCTTTCAACCACTTTGTCACTAGTACACACATGTGAATTGACAAGGAATAGAATTGTAATGAATGTGCAGAATTCAGCTAACAAAGCCCTTACTATTTTTCGGTTTCAGATCAGAAGATAGAAGTGGGAAACCCATGAACAATCCTCCAAACACAACAGAAATTGAGATTGAGGAGGATTGAGAATTAGTTGTTTTTGAGGTCATTTTATCGAACAGTTAGCGGGCAAGATCACCTCCTTCAAGCCTGTGGACTTGCATCGACTCCAAGCTCTCAGACATTACTCTCGTAAAGACCAAGACGTCATTTGTTGATGCTTCTATGAGAAGCCGTTCGTCAAGAGAAGTTGATCACTCAGCCAGCAGGGAATCCGGGTGTATTGCCAGATGGCACACGAGAGCTTCAAACCACTCTGTCTGATCATTCGTTCTGATCTCATAATCGACTTTAGAACCAAGGTTAGCACTCTTATAAGTATGATGCTGCCATGGCCACCGGAGTTTGCGATTAGTTGTTGGCATTTCCACCGGATTCCACCGCAGGACCCTTTCGCTTTTGTTCTCGTTCACTTTCGAATGCTATCTGCTGAGATTTGATGTTTTTTAAGAAAAATAAAAAAGGTAACTTTAAATTGAGATTTTGTTAATAAAAAGGTTTAATATAAATTAGGTAAATCATAGCCATTCATTCAATCTAAAGGCTGAGATTTGTTTATTAGGTAAATATTAGGACTAATTTATAGGGAGAGGATCCGGATTCGCGACAACCATAGGTCGGAAAAGGGGTCCTGTTGTAGACGCTCACCACTGGAAGATAAAGAGGGAAGGAAGAGAAGAAATAAAAGAGATAAAAGAAATAAAATAATAAAAAGGAAAAAGAATAATAGAATAAACTCGATCAAAATTATTCGGAACGGGATTTGCAAATTTGAAAACTTTTCCAATTTTTTTCAAAAATGATAGTAATACGGTATCCAAAAAATAAAAAAATAAATATATCGATAGAAGTCGGTAAAAATAAATAGAATAAATGATGGAAATAGGGCTCCTAAAATTTTACTTTTGCAAAGTGGACTCCTAGTATAATTTAAGCCTGCAAAAAAATTAATAGTTGTATTTGTGGGCCTCCCAAGAAAAGATAGATGGATGGGTGGGCTGTCAAAAAAATTGAATATTAAATGACTGTTGGTATTATTTGCAGAGAAGAAAGAGAAAACATTCATTCTCTTTGTAAAGAGAGAGAAAACAGATCTAGAAAGGAACGAAAGAGAAGAAGGAGAAATAGATGATGAAACGGAGATCCGCTGGAGTTTCTACGACAAGGAGCACTGTTTCGCCGCCAGGACATTTGACCACCAAGCCGACACCGAAGGGTGAGCGAGAGATCTAGGGTTTCCTTCGAGCGGGAGAAGGGCAAGCGAGAGATCTAGGGTTTCGCCGTCAAGGTTGACACGAGGAGGGGCTACGCCACTGGTACCACAAAGCCGGCACCCACTTCTCCTTTCTTTACCCTCTCCCTCCGGTGAAGCCGGCGCACTTCTTCTGAAGTCGGCGCTCTCCTTCTTCGTCCGCTAAAGGCGGCGCCCACTTCCCCTTCATTTGCGCCCTATTCTTCAACCTTACCCAAACCGCGCCCACTTCTCCTTTCTTTGCCCTCTTCTTCCTCCCCTGAAACCGCTTGGGAACGTTGTTTTAATGGCGGATCTCCCTTCCTTTTCTGCTCAGATTCCGGCGCCCTCTTACAGTCTAGGGTTTACGCGGGCTGTTATTGAAGCAGAGGAGCGTAGGATGGCCGGCGAGACTTCGATGGCGGATGAAGCTAGGGTTTCCGCTGATACCAGGGTTACCCAATTGTATGCATACGTAGTTACTTTTTGGGTATGATAATGTTCACTTATTTAGATTATATGAATATCTGTTGGAGTATATGTTACGTGCTTACCCAAAAAAATGCTTACCCAATTCCAATTATTTAGATTATATGGATATGGATATGTGTATATTAGTGTTGGAGTATATGGATATGTGCTTACCTAATTGTATGCTTACCCAATTGTATGTTTACCCAAGTTCAGTTATTTAGATTATATAGATATGTGTATATTAGTGTTGAAGTATATGGATACCCAAGAAGTTTGACATTACCCAAGAAGATGAGAAGTTTCAGATTATCCCGAAATACATTACCCAGGAATTTTGAGATTACCCAGAAATAGATTACCCAAGAAATTTGACATTACTCAGAAAGTTTGACTGGTTTAGATTACCCCGAAATACATTACCCAGGAAGATGACAAGTTGGAGATTATCCATGGATACAAACAAACACTGCTTACCCACAAATACATTACCCAGGAAGTTTGAGATTACCCAGAAATAGGAACAAACACTGCTTACCCAGAAATAGAATAAGGATATGTAAGCAGTCCAGATTCCGGTGAAGAAGAAGCTCAACAAGCAGTCCATATTCATGCGTTTCAATGGGAAGAAGAAAAGAGCTGCATATGGATACCCAGATATAAATTTACGTTTGAAAGGAGGGAAGAAGAAGGGACAATGGAGGGAAGAAGATGGGCTGGCTGAATTGATTAGTCTATTTTCTGATTTTTTCCACATGTCACCCATCAAATCAGTCTAGATACCTATGTTCCTTACTTTTCTGACTTTTTCTACAATAGGAGCCCATTTTCTAAATGAAATTATGAGAGGCCCAAAATCCAAACTCTACATTGTAAAAGGCCTACATTGCAAATTCAGCCAAATAAATATCGTAAGCGCGCATAAAAATTGGGGTGTTACAAACGCGCAATGCGCTAGAGTTGTCAGAGTAAATCTCTAACACGTAGTCACGGTGCATGTTGGTAATACGTTAATAATATGACATCCTTCAAATAGTGTCCAATTTATTATTTACAGTAAGTAGTTGGCGATAGCAACTTCATTAATCCATATGAAATAAATAAAATGATCTCACATAGGTTATATATGTAATGCACCGGATTGGGAAAATCAAAGTGTCTCTAGGATATGATCCACTAAATTGAGCATGACAACAAATTCACTATCGGACCTTCTAACAAGAGCATGACAAAACAATATAACATATCCGGTCTTTAATTTACGAATAATTGTAATAACATACACTTTAAATAATGTAAAGAAAATAAGACAATGACCGAAACAACCTTAATAGCTAGCTCAAAAGCAATAAAAGATAAAGACTAGCAAGTAAACGACATTCCCAAAACCTGAGGCACACAAGGGTCTGGCTGGTCACCAACTCTGAAAATTTATCGCGAAGATCCCTACAACTGAAGGTTATCCTAAAAACAATACAATATAAAACCATTAGCTAGCGTACCAAAATTAGAGCCGAGTTAGAGTTCAAGAATCAAATCAAACTTGTACGCATCATATGATAAAGGTCAAAACAAAATACTAATAATATAGTCATGTCCACATCATATATATATATATATATATATATATATATATATATATATATATATATATATATATATATATATATATATAACCTAGTTCTTCATGAAACAAACAAGGAACGCATAAGTCAATATTCTACATGTCAATCTATATAATCTCTTAAATATAAAATATCGAGACATAAATATCAAAAAGGCAATCAAGATATTCTAAGTATAAAGAAGGTTAAGAAAGAATAGGTATACTAAACCACTGGACTTGTAATCACATTTGCTATATTTATGTGTAAAATAAATAACATAATTACGTAAAGCGTATGAGTAAATCTATAGAGATAACAATATATAATAATAAATACTCTAAAATTCAGAAGCGGTGATAATGATCATGTAGATAATGCTTGTGATGATAATGATTATGATGACCTGCAGATAATGCAATGAATGTGTCATCTCTCAACTCTCGGCAACACAAGGTAACACAACGCTCTTTCAATTCCGCATGTGCCTTCCGGCGTACTAATGGTTACGAAAATCTGTAATCACGTCTCCCATTTTATATATCCACTTTCTTTCCCCAACTCAATATCTACTAGAGCACCATCCAAAACATGTATGAAAGTTTTATATATGGAAGGGGCTCCCACCACATCGCACGGTCATACTTGAGAGGTTGAGATATCACTCCCTCGTCGAGGTCATCATGCATATGACCGTACCGGTGGTTACTAGTTGTAAAATACTATAAAATCACAACTATATATATTATGTATATAGGTGCAGAAGCTTGTAAATAATGTTTAAACAAGAAAGTTCAACCATACTCACATGCAACATGCCCCCTACACATCTATCTATGCAATGTCTCAGAGGATAAAATACTAAACATTTATTCAAAACCAAATTAAACTCATAATTAAATGAATCTCCTTAAAAAAAAATATCTACACCAATACCTACCTAGGATGACACAACTATCATCCATATCTAATTATTGAGAACCTATCATACATATGTTAATTCCTTTAATTCTCTTCACTAACAAGACCACTATTCACTCACATAACTTATCACAATCCTCATCATATCATATATACTTCCTTGACATGCAACCATCAACTTATATCTTCCTCCATAACCGTCATCATATCTTATCATTCATACATACATTCATGTGTCATCGTCTATACCATCACCTATGACATTATATTTAGATACTCATAACAAGCATACCTCACACTCTCATCGCTATTTGTTACACTTTCCATCAATCTATAATAATTTTACGAGGAGATTGGTGAAATAAGGTACGTTTTGTATCTTAAATACAAACTAGGCACCCTAATTTCACCAATTAAAAATAAAGATAAATGAGTTGGATAATCATTAAAAGAGAAAGGAAATTGAGAAGATTGGATAATTTCACCAATTGTGTAAAAGATAGGATTCAAACTCTAGACGAGTTGTCCTACCTCCCGCCCTTATACCATTTGGACTAATTAAACTTTGTATATTTTTTTGATGATACACAATATTAATGCACAATTTCAATTACACAATATTTATACATAATTTCAAATACACAATATTAATAAATAAAAGACTTTTGTAACCAAAACCTTGTGTACGAAAACATTTCACTGAATTTCTTTCTTAAATAATATGTATGTACATTATGTATGCTCGAACCATTTTATATCGCTCGAGTATTTTGTACACAAGGTTTTTTGGTTACACAAGTCTTTTATTTATTAACATTGTGTATTTGAAATTTTGTATTACTATTGAGTAATTGAAATTGTGTACTAATATTGTGTATCATCACACAAAGTTTAATTAGTCCAAATGTTATATGGGTGAGACAACTCATTCAGAGTTCGAATCCTACATTTTACACAATCTTTTAGTTATTATAATTTAGAGGAGAGAGAAATGAGGAGAGATTCTAGGAATATTTAGTATTTACTTTCCTATTATAACGATTCAGCATATCCGATTATATCATTAATTAGGAAATCAATTAATTTGATATAAGAGAGAATATCTCAAAAATAGGTAATATTTGTTATTGTTTTCTATTAAATATTTTTCTTCGTAATATAGGGTGCCTACTTTGTCTACACATAGCAAAAGGTGCCTACTATGTACACAAAATTACATTATGTACCTACTTAATCAACTCATCCTAATTTTACTAACCATTGTCATCATAAAACCAACCTCTCCAAACACTCATAAGTTAAAACAGTTATCACAATTCAATGAAAATCATTTAAAACATAAATACTATGAAATTTTATCTGAAACTGGACATTCACTAAGTAAGTCACTATGGCTTACCTTGAGAAGATGGATTTCACAATCACCGTGATAACTATACAAAAGAAGTCATCAACATTCATGTACCTAAGAGCAAAATATCATAACCTATCACCAATCAACTCAAATAAATGTAAACAATCACAAGCAAGTCCTAGATAATGGACTCCATATTAGGTTTAGGAAACCTTACTTATCGAATGTCAAATGTCAAGCATTAATGTCAAACCAAGTCTCTCTCTTCATCCAAGTGTGCCTCAAAAGTAAGGTATCTAAACAAGTCAACTAGACAAGTTTTACCTCCATTTACTAAAATTTGGCCCATAAAATATAATTATAAATGTTTGGGACATTTCTTGTAATTATAAATGTAGGCCATTTCTTGTAATTAACAATTCATGACGTTTAATGACCTTCCAAAAGTTTGGACCATTTTTGTAAATAGAAAACCTGAGTTATTTTTTGTTTATTTCCAACTTCGGGTAAAATTTTCAATTCCACAAAAATGGTCATTAACGGAAAATAAAGTCTGGATGTTTTCTGTAATTACATAAAGCCAGAGTCAACTCGTCCAACTCGTGAATGGACTCGTTCGACTCGGCCCAACTCAACGGTCTGACTCACCGAGTTCAATATCCAAACTCATTCGCCTTCATCTCATTCCCGTGTTGGCGGTTATGTTTACGCAGAGGCTCGCGTAGCGGGGTTTGCTCAGTTCAGCGGCAGCGAGGCAGCAACTACTGAGGGTGGCAACAACAGGTGATGGCGGCCGGCAAAGGAGGCGGTGGAAGGGTGGCGCAGATCCGGGCTCGGGGTCGGGATTCAGTTTGAATTGAGGCTTTGACCGAGGCTTTGTATGTTGGAACTAAATATATTTAAAGAATGAATTAAAACACATTTGTGCGCCGGGCACATTTTCGGTGGGCTCCGGCGATTATCAACACCGGAAAGTGAGAGTGTTGGCTTCGCCTCCGCGAGCTCTTGCTCGTGGTATATTCATACGTTAAATTTGAGTTCCATTTGAATGAGAAATGGATGCCCAAAGTTGGTTGCATGATAGGCAATGACTTGGAAAAATAGTCAAAAATTGGGTGAATCCCACATCGACTATATGGAGGTAAAAGGGAGTAGGATATAAGGGGCAAGTTTTCTCTAAGGCATGTGGCCTTGGGTCACTACCCATTTTCAATGGGGAACGAAGTAGGCAAAACATCACACGCGCGCGCCGAGCCGAGCTCGTGGTCGTGCCGTGCCGTGCCGAGTCTGAGTCCGAGTTGTGCTGTGGGCGGGGCGGGTGGACCTAATTATAATCTTGGGCCAGGCCCATCTGTGCAAACGGATCAGCGGACCGGATTGAATATCCGAAAATCCAGTCCAACGGATCAACCAACAACTCCTACAATAGTGGGCGGTTATGGTCTTAATTTGACTCCTTAAAACGTGGCTTCAAATGTGAATCCGAAAGTCGTGGATTACGGACAAGTGGCAGCCTCCTATTGGCTCCGGTTTTGGGCTGGAGCAATGGGCTTCGAGGCCCATAGCCCAATCTAGCTCCTATAAATAGAGAGCTCCACCTCTCATTTCAAACACACCAACAATCATTCTCTCTTCTCTCTCTTCAAGCTTGCGAGATTTTCTTATCTCAAGAGTGCGACGCACTTTTGGTTTGTAGGCTTCCGAATCTATTACGAAGAACGGATTCGAACAGTAGGTGTATCCTGAGATTCTTAAAAACCGGTAACCGTCGTAGTACGGGGTGTTTTTAGAATTAAGGAAAGAGATTCCGATCTCGACTCTGCTCAACATACGCACTGCGGGGTATGAAATTCTAAACCTTATCGTTATACTGCATACAGTTTAACTTTCGTATTACACGTTCCTACAATCTTCATTCTAAAAACTTGTTAAACCGTTATGCACTAACCGTTTATTAAGTGTTGCAGATAAGGCACCGGAATAGTCAAACCGGGTTATCTACCGGAATTATTTTAAAAATTGAATTTTAAATTCAGTTTTCAAAATTAATTTTAAAACAAAAAACGATTTTGTTTTTAAATATGAATTCGATTTAAATATTAAATCGAAAACAAGTCTGTTCTTGTACGGACTTATACCCGAATTTTTAAACTTCGGTTTTTGAGTTTCGATTTCCGATCAAAAAATTAAAATATTGACCGTGGTTGTTTCCGTGTCACAGAAATGGCTGATAACACAAAGGAAACCACCAAGGATCCAAACACTTATGTGGATCCCAACACTACCGATGATGATAGTATCCTAAGGATGCTGACTGAAGCTGCAAATGGGGGTGAGCAGACGTCCCATATTCAATTTGGTAGTGGTCTACCACCGGATAACCTGCCAAACCCACTGACCAGGACTAATCCACTTCCAAGTGGTGTACAGGCTGGTCAACAACATGTCCCTCAGACAATACCAATGCCTGACTCTCTGAGCGCGGGATTGCTGCCAGACAAGTTCGATGGAACTAATTTCAAGACCTGACAACAAAAGATGTTGTTCTTCTTAACCATGAACAAATTGGACATATATGTGACCGAGGATAAAGAGGTATCCTTCCAAGTTGATCTGGACAATGACTATGCATGCAAAGGGTGGATTCTTAGCCGCCTGTCTGACTCACTGTATTAAGTATACATCAAAGTCGATACTTATAGGAAGTTGTGGCTTGCCTTACAAAAGAAGTACAAATATGAGGATGTAGGGCATAAAAAGTTCGTTGTTCAGAAGTTCATGGACTTCCAAATGGTAGACAACAAGCCGGTCATGGAGCAAGCTGAGGAGCTACAACTTCTAGCCCATGAGATCATTGCTGAAGTGATGAATATCTGTGAAAGAGTTCAGGTAGCAACATTCATCGGAAAACTCCCTCCATCTTGGAAGGATTTCAAGAGCTACCTTTTGCACAAGCGGAAGGAAATGACTGTGGAAGATTTCATGGTCAAGTTGTGGATTTAATCTAGCAACCGCAAGAGCACTGAAGGGGAAAAGACTGAGAAAACTCATCTGACTGAACCGAAGGACAAGAAACGGAAGTTTCAACCCAAGGTCCCCAACAAGCAACCGGCAAAGAAGAAGTTCGCCGGCAAGTGTCACGCCTGTGGCAAAATAGGTCACAAATCCGACGAATGTCGGAACAAGGGTGACTCTAACAAGAGCAAGGGCAAAAAAAAGCCCACATTGCTGAGGATGGGCTAACTTATCTATGTGCTGTGACTTTTGAAGTCAACATGGTCGGCAGCAACCCGATGGAGTGGTGGTATGGCACTGGTGCTACCCGCCACATCTGTTTTGACAAGGAGATGTTTTCCACCTATCAGAAGAATACGCAGGATGAGAACCTGTTCATGGGGAATTCGTCCACATCAAAGGTCGAAGGTCATGGTAAGATAGTGCTGAAAATGACATCTGAGAAAGAGCTGACTCTCAACAATGTCATGCACGTGCCAAATATCCGGAAGAACTTGATTTCTGGAGGTCCGCTCAACAAGCATGGATTCTCCGTGAAGCTTGTGTCTGATCAGCTGACTCTCATGAAGAATGGGATTTATGTAGGCAAAGGGTATGTCAAGGATGGACTGTTCAAAATGTGTGTAATGACAGTCATCCCATAAGTTGTAACCGATGGTTCAATAAAAAAAACTCTTATTGCTTCTGTTGTTGAGTCATTTAATATTTGGCATGAACGATTAGGACATGTAAATTATAAGTCTATCCAAAGACTGATTAATTAAAACCTAATTTCAAAATGCAAATTAAACAAAGACAAACGTGAAGTCTGCATACAGGCAAAACTCACAAATACGCCATATAAACTTTGGAAAGGTAAAGTACCATCGTACAAATACCTCAAAGTGTGAGGGTGCCTAGCAAAAGTGGCTATACCACCTCCTAAAAAGGTCATCATCGGACCTAAAATTGTTGATTGTATTTTCATAGGATATGCACACAACAGTAGTGCTTATCGATTTCTGGTACATAAATCAAATATACCAGATATACATGTTAATACAATAATGGAATCTAGGAATGATTCTTTCTTTGAAAACGTGTTTTCGTGTAAGGATAAAGAAAATCCAAACAAACTCGTGAACAAAGGGAAAAAGACACTTCTGGAAATGAAATAGTCGAGAAAGAACCTCGAAGAAGCAAAAGAACTCGAACGGAAAAATCGTTTGGGGATGACTTCATAACGGCATTTCTCATGGAGAAAGAACCAAGAAGTTACACAGAAGCCATGTCTACAATTGACACACCTTCATGGAAGGAAGCAGGTAAAAGTGAGAATGACTCCATTATACAAAACCATACATAGGAGTTAGTTGACTTACCAAAAGGGTGTAAAGCACTTGGTTGCAAATGGATGTAAAAACTGTCTTTCTAAACGGAGATTTAGAAGAGGAGATCTACATAAAACAACCTGAAGGGTATGTTGTGTATGGACAAGAACACAAGGTGTGTAGACTTGTAATGTCCCTTTATGGACTCAAACAAGGTCCTGTGGCATGAAAAATTTGACAACGTAATGATGTCGAATGGTTTCAGGATTAATGAATGTGACAAGTGAACATATATCAAGAATACTCCTATGGGATATGACTTGTTATGTCTATATGTCGATGATATGCTTATCATTGGAAGCAACAAAGACATGATCAACCGAACTAAGAATTTACTTTGGGGTCAGTTTGACATGAAAGATATGGGATTATCAGATGTCATTTTAGGGATTAAAATCACTAGACACTCCGAAGATATTACCCTGTCCCAAGCTCATTATGTTGAAAAGATCCTTGAAAGGTTCAAGAACTACTCGAGTGGAACAGCGAAGAGTCCTATGGATCCTCAACTCCACCTGACCAAAAATGTGGGGGACTCAGTATCACAACTTGAGTATGTACGTGTAATTGGGAGTCTTATGTACTTAACCAATTGTACACGCCCTGACTTGGCGCACTCAGTTAATGTACTAAGTCGCTATACAAGTAACCCATGACATAAACACTGGAAAAGGATAACTAGAGTATTGAACTATCTCCGTTATACTCAAAGTTATGGGCTGCACTATAGTAACCAACCAGCAGTTCTAAAAGGATATAGTGACGCAAACTGGATATCCGACTCTAGAAACTCAAAATCCACAAGTGGATATGTGTTTACACTTGGTGGTGCAGCAGTGTATTCGGAACTTCTTGGAAGATATTCCGATGTGAGAAAAGCCAGTGCCGGCATTATGTGTACACTGTGATAGTCAATCGGCTATAGCTTGGGCACTGAGCATTTTATACAATGGAAAGTCACGTCATATTAGACGACGACATAAGTCCATTAGAAAACTAATCTCAACAGGTATAGTCTCGATAGACTATATCAAATCAGTTGACAACCTAGCGGATCCATTTACTAAGGGTTTGTCAAGAGATCAAGTTTTAAAATCATCAAAAGGAATGGGTTTAAAGCCTCTTACGAAAGAGGATGCTTGAAGGAAAACCCTACCTACGTGACTGGAGATCCCATGATGTAGGTTCAAGGGGAAAATCTAACCAAGTTGAATCGAGTGGAACACTGTCTCTACCCAATTCCTAAGAATGATAGACAATACAACCAGTATGAGTTAAGGTTAAGCTTGGCTTTTAATGATTCCATCACCTTGAAACAAAGGGGGAGTATGAAAGATACTCTTTATGGTCAATCACCTTATGAGTGTGACATGAGGCCGTGTCTAGGAGACTAAGGTGAGGCTGAATTCTCCAAATTCACTCATGAATAAACCAGGGATGTTCAAGGCCAAAATGAACACAACCAGAGAACCAAATGTTCTGCGAGAAAATGAAACCGTGTGATAATTGTTGTCTCGGTTTACATAAAAGCCCGGGTGGTTCAAGACATCATAGTCACTACCTGGTTGAGTAAATCCGATAACTATTCACTATGGACGGTTCAAGCATGAAACACGGCACCAGTCCAAATGTAGTGATTTTTTGACTGTACTCTTGAGAATTTTGTCTGTCTAAAAAACAGAGAAGCATATGTGTAGAATCATTTCTATTCATGTGGGGAATTGTTGGAACTAAATTTATTTAAAGAATGAATTAAAACACATGTGTGCACCGGGCACTTTTCCGGGCACATTTCCGGTGTGCTCCGGCCATTATCAACACCGGAAAGTGGGAGCGTTGGCTTTGCCTCCGCGAGCTCTTGCTCGTGGTATATTCATACGTTAAATTTGAGATCCGTTTGAATGAAAAATGGATGCCCAAAGTTGGTTGCATGATAGGCAATAACTTGGGAAAATAGTCAAAAATTGGGTGAATCCCACATCGACTATATGGAGGTAAAAGAGAGTAAGATATAAGGGGCAAGTTTGCTCTAAGGCATGTGGCCTTGGGTCACTACCCATTTTCAATGGGGAACGGCGTAGGCAAAACACCACACGCGCGCGCGCCGAGCTCGTGGTCGTGCCGAGTCCGAGTCCGAGTCCGAGCTGTGCTGTGGGGCGGGGCGGGGCGGGGCGACCTAATTATAATCTGGGCTGGCCACCTATATTATTTTTGGGCCGACCCAATTCGAAGTCCAACAGTCTAGATGAGGAAGGCCTTGGGCCAGACCCATATGTGCAAGCGGATCAGCGGACCGGATTGGATATCCGAAAATCCAGTTTAACGGATCAGCCAATAACTCCTACAATAGTGGGCAGTTATGGTCTTAAATTGACTCCTTAAAACGTGGCTTCAAATGTGAATCCGAAAGTTATGGATTGCAGACAAGTGGCAGCCTCCTATTGGCTCCGGTTTTGGGCTGGAGCAATGGGCTTCGAGGCCCATAGCCCAATCTAGCTCCTATAAATAGAGAGCCCCACCTCTCATTTCAAACACACCAACAATCATTCTCTCTTCTCTCTCTTTAAGCTTGCGAGATTTTCTTATCTCAAGAGTGCGACGCACTTCTGGTTCGTAGGCTTCCGGTTCTATTACGAAGAACGGATTTGAACAGCAGTTGTATCCTGGGATTCTTAAACACCGGTAACCGTCGTAATACGGGGTGTTTTTAGAATTAAGGAAAGAGATTCCGATCTCGACTCTGCTCAACATATGCATTGCGGTGGTATGAAATTCTAAACCTTATCGTTATACTGCGTACAGTTTAACAGTTGTATTACAAGTTCCTACACTATAGAGGTTCGGTGGTAGCACAGATGGTCTCCATCAAGGGTGGCGGTGGAGTTGGGTGACAATCCTGGATGCAGTGGTTACTCGACTCGGCAGCTTCGGTTCCTTATTCCGGCGGTGAGCTCAAGGGCAGCGATAATGGAAGGAGGGAGTCTCGAACTGGGGAGCTTGCATGATGCGGCGTAGACGTAGGTGGTGGCTCCAATCAGTGACGACCGGACTCGCAACGATAACCCAACGGTGCAGCAAATCGGAGGTCCGATGTTGTTGGTGGCGACGGCTCCCTTCTCCGGTAATGTTTTTGTTATGTTTATAAAGTAATTTGTGCTAGGAATAAATGACTTTAGTTAGAGTTTATTTTGTCATTGTTTTTTTTATGCCAGAAAGCGGTTAGGTTGAACTATCTTTTAAAGTAGTCCAACCTAAAGTATGTTTGCGGATGAGAACACGAAGTTCATGATCGTCAGAAAAATTAGTTAGTCTTGGGGGTCGATGTACCGAGGTGGATTAATCGGTCAGCAACACAGTTTATTTAGCCAATATCTTTGTTGTGGGTTAGTTGCCTTTATTCTAGCAGCTACAGTTATCATATTTGTAAGCCAAATAAAGGCACTTGAATGAGAGTAATATACGTAGATCATTTGGGTGCTAAATTGAGACTCTCTCAAGCAAACTCTCACAATTTTGTTCTCGGTGGTGGTAGTACAAAGAAGAAGGAAACGCGGAGAAGAAGATAGCTCGAGAATGGTTGGATCCAAATCGGGATGGTGAGGGAGGACATGAGCGAGAGAGGAGAAGACTCGGGTCTGGACTCGAAAGGGAAGATTTGCGGGTTCGGGGTGCTGTTTTCCGGGGTAAACATCAACTAGAGAAGAACGGAGAGTTAAATGTTTTGGTGGGGAAGATGATGAATAGTATCCCGTAATTGTAAGTATTTTAACGGGAATTTTATAATTCCGCAATTAACGTTAAATCTCCAATTAAAACGTCTTTAAGTTTATAGCTTAACAAACTCGATTTAATCCGAAATTAGATTGATTATGAAAAGTCCTAGAAAATCGGCTATTACACCGGACGTCGGAAATTGTTCGAAATCACAAAGGGTGCGTTCGGTGGACATAGATTATCGAGATTATTGGAGATTATAATCTCGGGAGATTATTTTGGGAGATTATTCTGCCCTTTTTTTTTCATCCACTTCAACATGGATTATCGAAATTATTGGAGATTATTGTGAAAATTTTAATTTCCCAAATAATCTACCTATTATGCCAAACGGGCCCAAACTTGTCTCACCTCATATCTGTACACTAGAGCCAACATGCGTGCCCCCACTTGTCTTCTTCGTTCTCCATTGTAGCTGGAGAAAGAACCGTCCTCACCACCAGCTCGAAACAGATCCACCGTCAATCTCGGAACCTTCATCGTCGTCCTTGCTTACCAGAAGCTCCACACCTGAGTCTTTTTCGTCACGTCCTAACCAAGAGCCATATTGGAAATCGAGCCACCGCCAGGAACATGAATCAGTGTCAGTGTCACCTCCTTTGCGAGCCCAAATGAACCTGTTATTCTCCTATTTGTCGTTGCAAAAACCGTCGGAATTAGAGGAAGCCAGAACAAGAGCGTTGATGTTGCTGCCGGAAAAGCCACTATCGCCACCCGGATGTCCTTCGCTAGATATGTAGTTGCTATCCACCAAAAATCAGACTCGCCGCCTTCGCTTGTTCTTCACCCATCCCATATCCGCTAAAACTAGTGGGTCGCGCCACCGGCAGTCCATACCTTGCCGGAATCAAAGCCGTTAGGAGAGCTACACCAATGTGCCACCACCTACTATAGCCTATGTGAGGAAACCAGCCGCCGAGCTACTTATCCCGAAAATCTAAGGCCCTATTTGGCATGAGATGAGCAATCTTTTTTTAGATCGTTGGGGATGGAGATTGTAGTAGATGAAGATTATTAAGATCGTTAAATATTGTAAAATTGGTGTGTTTGATATAAATTTATTGGTAGAGATTAATTATTAAAAGATTACCAAAATACCCTTGCAACATGTATTTTTCACGTAAGAAAATAGATTTCTGCTGTCATTGAACCCTAGACAGTAAAAAGTCGAACATCCATTATTGCGATCGATTTCTCACTAGACAAAAAAGGGTTGAACATTAATCATCAGCAATTTGAAATGCTATCATAATTGACTATATGACATTTATAAGTGTTTAGAAGACAATAATTGTAACTATCAGTATGAACAAGGACAAAAACCACAAAATTTCTTCATGATACAATCATACAACTTGTAAAAAATCCACATTCTGCATTATTAATCAAATCTTGGAAAGATTTCTATTCTAACGCATCCTATGTAAAATAACTAGCCTCTTGAACACACATTCAAATTCGTAGGCATGAAAAATAATAAGTAAATCACTTCAAAACTTCGAAGTCTGAGAACCCCAACAACATATAGATATAAGGAAAGCAGTAAACAACTATGAGGATCCAAAACAAACCTCGTAAAAATAACACTAAAAAAAATAATTACTAATTAGGACTACTGCCTTTTTCTTAACGATTTGATGTATTGCCTAAGGACCTTTGTATAAGCGTCTTCCACATTTAGAGCCTCTAAAGTTGAAGTCTCCATAAAGAAAGTATTTTCTCTCTAAACAAAGCACTTTCCATCCTCGGTCGGAATAACTCTCAAGTGGTGGAGATCTTCTTTGTTCCCAACCAACATGATCACAATGCTCGATCGGTGTGATCCCTGAGCACATCGAGGACGACAATGACGTGTAATTTGATTGAAAGTAGGAGAAATCGTTCTTAATCGGTGAAGAGCCTCGTTGAAGGAAGAAGGAAAGAAAGGGAGCGGATCGAGAGCATCTCAGACCATGGACTCGGAGAAGAAGAGGCAAATCAAACTCGGAGAAGAAGCAAACCGAGGCCTGAAGAAGCAACAAATTGAGAGAGAGAGTCGGGGAGTACCGGAGAAGAAGCAATCAAAAAGAGAAATAGGGGAGAACTGGAGAAGAAGCAAACCGAGGCCTGAATAAGCAACAAATCGAGAGAGAGAGTCAGGGAGAACCGGAGAAGGAACAATTACAGAGAGAAATAGGGGAGAACTGGAGAAGAAGCAAACCGTAACATCAACAATGAAGGGTATGTGTGGAAATGAAAACAATCTATCTCCAAGAATATCCAAGAAGCTTGGTTGGGGAAGATTGTTTTAACGAGATTCTTTAGCCAAAAGAATCCCGTAAAAGAATACAAACCCGAAGCTCCAACTCATACCAAACAACGCTAATTTTTCCACCCCCAAGAATCCCGCAAAAAAAATCTAAATGAATATCCTAGAATACAATACCAACAAGCCCTAAATCGGGACTGGCCAATTTTGGGTATAATTACAAAAAACTTCCCATCTTTATGTTTCCATTAAATGGCCCATATTGTTGGAGTTTGCAAATATGCCCAAAGAAGGATACTTACAAAAAGGGGCCAACTTTATAATTACAAAAAATGCCCCAAGTTTTTAAAATTCCATGTTTCGCTCCAAAAGGATAAATTGTGGATTTTGGTGAAAGATTATAATTACGAGATTTGACCTATTTAGGTTTTGACTTATTTAAGTTTTAGCAAATAGAGCTACACCTCATGTACTTAACTCATTTAGGTTTTGTGCACCTTGAAAGTACTTTTGGACCGAAAGGATACTCAAGACAACATCGATACACATCATTCTATGTTCATTTGTATTCAATCCGGGAGCCTCCTAAACCCTTCCTTGATTACCATTTTGCTTGGACGTTTGTTGTACCTTTGAGATTCTTGCTTGAGTTGATTGGTTATACATTGTGACATTATTAATAGGTACTTGATTGTTTGGATTAGAGGGTAACCGCAAACCATAAATTTTGCCTAAAACACACATTCAAGTTGGGATTAGGTAAGTTATTTAATTCTACACCTATTCGAGTGATGTTTTGTGCTGGTTAAATTATAGTATATATTTGTAAAACAATTGTTTTGTTTATGTTGATTGTGAGGATTTGACGAATCCTTGCTGCTTGATTGATTGAGTTGTCATGTGCGGGTATTTGTGTGTCGTTTGAGTAAGCATATGAAGACAAGTACTTGTGTCCTTTTATATGAGCATGATTTAAGCTTAACATCATTTATATGTTGCATTGATGATTTTGGTGCTTTTTAAAATGTTGATTTTGTTATTTGTGAGCCATGCATTTGTGAGTCATGCATTTATGAGCCATGCATTCATGATATTTTGAAGAAATAAGTTGTTGTTGTTGATTATGAAATGATATTGTCTTTGACTTGAGCGACAATGTTGATTTGTTTATGTGAACTGTACATTTGTAAGTTGTGCACGTGAGATATTTTAAAGAAACTAGATTGTTGGTGTTGAGTATTTAAGCGTTATTTGGTCTTTGACCTAAGTGGACAAATTTTCCAATATTGATTTGTTTTTGAGATATTCTCATTTCGCTCCTCGATTTAGGCATGTCATGTTTACCAATGGTTTCATGGTTTGTGCAGGCCGGGGTTGTGCCCGACCATTTTATGATGGACGAGGATTCACATGATCAATGATTGCCATGTTCTTCTCATGGTTGGGGTAAGAAGGTACCTTCGTGTTTAAGAAATAGGTTTGAACATGTTTTGAAAATATTTATTTTACAGTTGGTAATGAATACGGTTTCTAAAATAAAGAATGCTCTAGCATGTTTTCAAATCTCTTTGCAAAAGTTCTTGGAGATGACTTACTTTGTTATTATGTTATCATAAGTCGACATATCTTGATACAACTACATACTTATTAATACATCATATTCTTATTTAAAACATGTTTTGAAATTGCTTTACAAAAATTCTTTAAGACGACTTTCGAAAAGGAAACACAACATTGTCTTGTTATCATATTATTGTCAGTTGACAAGTTTTGGTACAACTACATACTTATATAATCTCACTATATCATATTTAAATCATGATCACTATTGTGCTCATTCGTGTATTTTATTAGTAGTCATATGCTATTATATATGATTTTACGCTTATCTAGTTCATATTATAAATTGCTTGTGTACTGACTTAGTTTAATGGAAAACTAAATCCCACCACGGTGGGGCTGATTATGTTGTCATAACCAGGTTCATGAACAATTCAAAAGTATGAAGGTTGGGTGGCTTATAGTTAGTAAGATGGCGTCTTTTTAGATTGGCCATCGTTGTTTTTTTATTCTTCTTTTTGAGGTGTTCTAGTTCAAGTATGTTCCTTTAATGAGCCTCAAGGAGTTTTTGTTTTTTTTTGGTGGGAAGGAGAATCAGTGTCTCCGGCGCATCTAGTCGCGCTTTTATTCCAAAGAAAGAGGGCTAAGTAGTCAGCACACGGGGGATAGCCCGAACCCTGACATCGTCAAGTAAAAGATCAGCTACACCCTCCGGCGGGTCAAACAATACACTCAATCCAAACGGAAAGTTCAAAGACAAACTAGCTAAAAAAAATCCGCAGTTCTATTCGCCTCACGGAAGGCATGCCGAAACTATATGTCCCAATTTCTTTTCAAAAAGTCTTGGCATAAGTATACCAGACTCGCAAGAGGATGCTGAGGGTCAATGGTCTTATTGATTAGATTAATCACCAATAGGGAATCAGATTCGATAATAACCGAACGAAACCCATGTCCCAAGCTAATCTAAGGCTATGAACCAGACCCCAAAATTCTGCCACGGGGACGGAGCATACCCCATGATTTAACTCCAAAGCCCCTCACCCATTCTCCTGCGCTATTTCTAAGCACACCAGCCGCGGAGGCGAGACCTTTGGTGTTCTTAGCTCCATCAGTATTGACTTTAATGTACCCCAGTGGAGGTGGAATCCATGCAATCTGCGCGATGCTTCTGTTGATATCTCTAGGGCAACCTTTACTCTTGCTCCAAACCTTGATATATTACTTAACTCTTTCCTTAATGAAGGTGCTTCTATCTTCGAGGAAGTAAGAATTATTGAAAGCCTTTTCATTCCTCCATTTTCAAGTCCACCAAAGGCATACAACAAATAATTCATTCCACATAAAATGATAATTCAATCTAAGTTTAGAGAGAATATTACATCGAAGCCAAGAGGCAAACAACACGGTAAAAAAACCCAGCCATGGAAGGGTCATCCTGCAGATTATGCCAAGCAGCTTTCGTTACCAAACAGTACCGGAAGACTACAGATTAAAGTCTACATTAAATCAGACAATTGAATTAAATTATAAAAACTTGAACAACTTACATTGTCTTGTTATCTATCATATTATTGTCAGATTAAATATTTTTATTAACAAAATCTATATTAAATCAGACAATTGAATTAAATTATAAAAACTTCTAAAGTTAAATTTTATTTTTCGATGGAGGATATACATTATACGCGCATTACCTTACAATCAAATTGTCATACAAGATCGAGTGCAAATCCGTAACTAACAAAATAAATCCTAAAAAGGTCTTAAAATGCTAAAGATGAGTCAAAATATTAATTGGCTGATTGTCACATATGACCAACGACACTCCTTAAATTATTGAGCCAAATCATGAATTAACTCAATTAAGACTATGACAAAACCGACCAACCATAAAGAAAATATCCTATCCTTGATAGTTGATATTCATGATATAATATAATCAATCCAGTTTAACCTGATGTGACCAATGAAGATCAATTTTTTTCTCCACATATTAATAAATTGGATAATTTGTTAAAAAAATTATTGAAAAAATTGAGTTAGTAATAACTAATAACTGGATTACCAATTAAAAATAAAGATAAATAAAATAATAAATAAGATATTAATTAGACAATTAAATATTTAATTATGCAGTTAATGATAATTAATTAAAAATATATATTAAAATGTCAAAAAAAGAAACCATCGTCGGGCCAGCACCGTCAAGCCCGCCTCCGACGAATTTCCGCGCAACCCCGCCTCCGACGATGCCAGCGCCACCCAGCCCCACCCAATCCCCACTGTTGAAGGTTGCGAGGACGATTAGTTGCAGGCGGTTAAAACTTGAAAGACTCGCATCCAGTAGACCACCATCACGCCAGCGCCGCCCAACCTGCCTCCGACGAATTGCCGCCTAGCCCCTCCTCAGTCCCCACTGTTGAAGGCTGCGCAAATGGCTGCGAGGACGTAAATGACTGCATAAACGGCTTGTGCTTGTGTAACCAAAGCATGTGTAAGTGAAGCATGTGTAAGTGACACATGACAAACCTTTTCGATTGTGTAACTCAACTTTGTATAAACAAACGAAACTTGTGTAATTAAAAAATGATTAAATGTGTTAACTACGTAAATTGACGTAGGAAATGAAATTGTGTATTAACATTGTATAATTTAAAATGTATATAAACATTGTAATTGAAATTATGTATTAATATTGTATATAATAAAAAAAAGTACAGGCCGAGAGGACTGTCATTCAGGTTTCGAATCATAAATTCGGTGAAACACGTATAAAAGATATCTTATTCTTACAAGGAAAAAACTTATAATGTAGATACTAAAAAAAAAAAAAAAAAGTCTAAAATGACTTTTGAAATAAAATTAAAAATGTAACAATAATAGTTACTGATATGGAGGGATGTCGTGTTTGTAGGTGTGGATACTTCCCATGGCGGACTTCGGTCAGCCTCCAGCTTTCTCGCAAGTTGGTATCCCACCAGTCACCACCGTGCGACCCTATCTATCAACCTCAGCACGCTTTCCCGATGCCCTCCAGTGACTTTTCCATTTCGATTTTTATATTCAAGAGTGCCGAATAAAATATTACAAAGCAAAAAGATGAATTGACGAGAAATAATTGGTTTCCATGTTTGAATCTCATACTTCCTGTGGCTAATCTTTCGTTTCAACTGTCTCTTGTCAACTTCTTGCCACCTTGTTTTGGCTGTCGGACTCGCCATTTGATTTCCGGAAGTAATTTGATGATTCCGGTAGTGACGGGGCGGCGGATTGCTTCGCCTTTTCGAGCTTCTGATTGTAGGGATGGTGTTGTTATGCTCCTCTTCTTCCTCTTGGCGCTTTGCTTCGCTTCCGATGTCAGAGCGCAGATCACTTACCCCGAAGAAGGTAATTGATAGATATTTATCTGGTTTTGTTCCGGATTGCGTCCCACGTTTGGTGTTTTGAAGTTGGTTGAGTTGGAAATCTCCGATTTCTCTTGTCTTCGCATATCAGATAACGGATTTTGATTTTAGCATTCTCCTACAAAATGAATTTCTGCATATAAAATGCTTAAGATTTTTATACAGTTGGAATGGCAGAAAGACAATGTTTGCTAACTAAGATAAGAAATATATATATACGTATATCTCAATTGGAATAAGAAACAGAAGTAATTGTTCATTGCTTTGAAGCAAATTTTCTATTTTATTGGATTTTCAACTGCCTGATAGGTTGTTATTGCTCCCTATAAGATATATTTTCTGTATAGGGCTTATTTGACATGGAAAATATGATTTATTCAAAATTTATAATATTTTCTGTTTTGCAGTTAAAGCACTAAAGGCTGTTAGATTGAGTTTAGATGATCCAATGAAGAACTTGAGCAACTGGAATAATGGAGACCCTTGCAATGACAATTGGATTGGTGTTTTTTGCTACAATCGTACACTTGATGATGGATATTTGCACCTCTGGAAACTGTATGCCATTACAGTTCAATCTCTCTTAAATGCAAATAATGACTGCAGTCACCAATCAAATGTTAATATTTGAAGTTGCTCAACCTAAATTCTGTTTCTTGTCTTCTTCTTTGCAGGCAACTGATGAACATGAATCTTTCAGGAGACTTGTCACCAGAGCTTGGCAAATTATCTCGTTTAGAAATATTGTAAGCCAGATCACTTTTATGTTTCTGCTCACTGTTTCAATTCAGTTGGTGTTATCTCTTTTATTCAGGCATACAATATACACTTTTAGACATTACTTGATGGTTGGTTGGCTGTTGTATGATGATATATACATCTTTCATTTGCTAATCTTCCTTACCTGTTTGTCTGTGATAAAGGAATTTTATGTGGAACACTATAGGAGGGCCTATACCAGAGGAGATAGGCAACCTTACAAATCTTGAGCTATTGTAAGTTTCTAAGATCAACTGGTTAGTTTTACTATTGCATTTAATTCCTGTACTTATTCTCCTTGAATTGGACTGGCTGGTTAGTTTCTAAGATTAACAAATTAGTTTTTGTTCATGATGTTAACCTTAGCTGTATTTAGACACTGCAACTATGCTCTAGCTCTTTAAATTGTTAAATCCTTTTTACCAATGGATTTCATTTGTCATGCCCATACAAGGATGCTATAACCTTCTGTTCTTGGCTAGTGTAATTGTGTAAAGCTATTCCTGACAAGCATTCCTTACAGTCAATATTCTTTATGATATTCTTTTCACATTATTTATTTGACAAATGTATCTGTTTTCTAAGATTTTTATCTTTCTCTGTGCATCTTCATTGACTATTTGATGTCCTCCTCTTTTTTTCCTTTCAGGCTCTTGAGTGGCAACCAATTGACAGGAACCTTGCCAGATAAGCTTGGCTATCTACAAGAAGTTAAAAGAATACAGATTGACCAAAACAAAATATCAGGATCACTACCCAAATCATTTGCAAACTTGGGAAAATTACAGCACTTGTAAGGGCATAGTTTCTGCTCCTTCAGACTCCAATGGTTTGTTTAAATTCTTGTTGCATCAGTGACTCTTTTCTTCTTTTTCAGTCATTTGAACAACAATTCAATCAGCGGGGAAATACCTCGTGAGCTGTCTACCTTACCAAGGCTCCTTCACTTGTAAGTTGGAGGCTTCCATCTCTGTGTTTATGGTTTAAGAATTCTGGGAGTCATTTATGCATGGCACATGAGTGCGCTTCGATTTTTTATGTTAACAATGGTGTTACCATGCAGCCTTCTTGACAATAATAACTTGTCAGGATCCCTTCCATCAGAATTCTCGAAGTTGCCAAAGTTGGAAATACTGTATGTTCCTTCCTTCCCACTCGAATCAATATATAATGTTTCTTCATTGTTGTAAGAGGAAAAAAAACCTATTTCATTGTACGCAATTCTCTCAAAAATGATGGAAAGACGATTGTCAATGTGTCTACAGTCTTCACACCTAGATTTCATTTAAAAAGCATAACTTCATGTTGAATGAGTAACATAATATGGTCATTGTCATGGCTACGAGACTTTTAGCTTATTTGTATTGGTTGATGCAAGTTAAATTTTAAATCCATTTAAATGGATAACTAATTTTAGGTGATAAAGATGGCAATATGTGGGGAAAGTAACAGATAGAGAGAAATTTTAGATCACGTTGATGATATTTTTTTTGGATGATGACCGTTGAACATGATTTGTTGTATCTACTAGAGCAGTTATCATGTAATACATTCTTAAATCTAGTTCTGTTATTGTGATTTCCAGTGTATGGGATGTAACCATCTCCATGTCATAACTTTTCCAATTTTCTTCTTCTTTTATTATGTTTTGCAGTCAGCTGGATAACAACAATTTCAATGGGAGTGAGATTCCTAGTAGTTATGGGAACATGACTAGGCTGCTGAAGCTGTAAGTCTTAATTGATTAATCTAATTCGAATAAGTTCCATGGCTCCATATAATGGATGGTGCAATTTGATGTTGTGAGGTATCCAAAGTCTCCATAACAATCAATGCTCCTCTTTATCCTAAATTTTTCAATGGGTATTTTGAATATTAAAGCAAGAGTGTGAGAGTCAGACTTTCGTCCTCATTGACTAGTCATATGCACCCCGTCTTATGAAGTTGCCAAGTTGGTCATGGAGTTGTCTACTACATTTGGGATTATACTTGTTGAATCATCTTGCCTTCTCTAATCTAATATTTCGTCATTATCAGGAGCCTTAGGAACTGCAGCTTGCAAGGATCAATTCCTGATCTCAGCGGGATAGCCAACCTTTCTTATATGTAAGTGCATGGCTGTTAGTGCTTTGCCTGCTTAAAGCATACCTTATAAGAAACCATCTTAAACTTTCTCATGTTTAACTTATAGCAGCTTGATGTCTTTGAGCATTCAGTTGTTGTGCTTACACTTCTGTCTTTATTCTTTTTCTGATGCAATGTCATCATACTTTTGTGTTCCATTATCTATCACAAATGTCATCGTATTTATGTAAAAGTGTTGCAGTTTCTTTCTGGTGCAATTTTATCTAGGGAACATTAGTGTGCCTTTAGTAGTTGAGATTTTTTTATTATAACAAGTTCTTCTTTAATCTCAATTTACCAGAGACCTCAGCTTCAACCAGCTCAGTGGAACTTTACCTTCTGAGAAACTAGCTGTTAATATGACTACGATGTAAGATTTTAGCCCCCAAAATTGTAATTGTATAGAACAATAGAAGTTCACCGTGTTCTTACATGGTCTTGTCCACTTTGCAGTATTTTATCTCACAACAGTCTTAATGGGACGATTCCTGCAAACTTTGCAAGGCTTCCTCGCCTCCAGAAGCTGTAAGCATGTGTACTCTCTGCATATCAGGCCATTTTTTATATTTACCTGTGTAAGTTTGCTATAAAGCTAGTTGTTACATTGACTATTCTTCTCCATGCTGTAGGTCCCTTGCTGATAATTTATTGGCTGGTTCTATTCCTTCTACACTTTGGCAAAGTAGAAGCTTTACTGGTCGTGAAAAACTTACTTTGTAAGACAACTCTAATGCACTCTATTCGGCATGCATCCCTTACCCGCATGTTCGCAGACTCCTACTGTGAATTTCTTCTTCTTAACAATGTGTACGTTTGGATGGTTTCAGGGATTTTCGCAAGAATGGACTGACAGTATTTGCTGGTAATTTTATTGTACCAGCAAATGTTACCCTACTGTATAGCTCTGAACTTTATCACACTTCCGTCCATATCATACCAATTTCTAGACTGTTATATCACGTAGTTCCTTCATTCTTACTTATTTTTCCCATCATTAGGCTTGGAGGAAATCCCTTGTGCTCAAACGAAAGCATTGCTGAACTATACTGCGGATCTCTGACTCGGGGTGATAGTACACAAGATACGAGTATTGCAAATGATACATATGTTTGTCCTTCCCAAGGCTGTCCACCCCCGTATGAATATGCCCCTATAGCTCTAACGTCATCTTGCTTCTGTGTAGTACCGTTATACGTTAATTACCGGCTAAAAAGTCCTGAATTTACGGATTTCCGCCCATACCAGGTTGGGTTTGAGGAGTTCCTAACCTCTGGTCTTAGTTTGAATGTAAACCAACTGAATATCAGCTACATTGATTGGGAAGAAGGTCCTCGACTGAGAATGGTGTTGAAGCTTTTTCCTGTTTATAATAATGTTACCAACTACCATCTTTTCAATACGAGTGAGGTTCGGCGAATTTGGGGAATGTTTACAGAATGGGACATTAAAAGTAATGATACTTTTGGACCGTATGAGCTACTCGATTTTATTCTGTTGGACCCTTACAAGGCAGGCATGTATACAACTCACTTCTCTTACTGTTCTAACATTTTAGTGATGTGGAAATAACTGAAGATATGTGATTTGTCATAAATTATTTATGCTTTGCAGAACTATTCGGACCCCGGTCATCATCTGGTTTAAGCAAGGTTGCATTGGCTGGAATAATAGTGGGAACCCTAGCCGGTGCAGTTGCATTATCAGCAGTCGTCTCATTTCTCATTGTAAAAAGATATTTGAGAAAATATGCTGGTACCTCAAAAAAAATAAAATGTGAGCCCTCCATAGAATTTGTGATTTGCCATGTCTGCAATATATATATATATATATTTTTTTTTTCTTGCTAAAGATTTATTGATGGCAACATAAGATTCATCAATTATAGTGACTGTTAAAGGGCATGTGAGTGTGCTGGAGATTTGTTTGAACCAGATCATGAATATGTTTGTTCTTTTTCTTGTTCTTTAAGTGTTCAAAAGTGTCTTATGATCACATTCATATATTTTCTTCTCCTGCAGCATCCAGAAAACCTATGAAAGTTGATGGTGTGAGAGGATTCACCTACGAGGAGATGGCACTTGCTACAGACAGTTTCTCCAGCTCTCGCGAAGTTGGTAAAGGAGGATACGGGAAGGTTTATAAAGGGGTTCTTGCTGATCGTTCACTAGTGGCCGTAAAACGCGCCCAAGAGGGATCATTACAGGGAAATAAAGAGTTCTGCACAGAAATAGAGCTACTGTCAAGGTTGCATCACAGGCACCTTGTCTCTCTTATTGGATATTGCGACGATGAAGATGAACAGGTAAACAATTGTGGTACAAATTTATCCACTTCAGAAAGATCTAAAAGATTGTGTATGTGCATATTCTAGCTACTCCTCTTCAGAAAGATCTAAAAGATTATATATCTGCAATATTCTAGCTACTTTTTAGAAAGATCTAAAAGATTGTGTATGTTCATATTCTAGCTAAAATCTAGACACAATTGCTTGTAGATATTTGGCTATCATACATCCTTCCAGATATACTTCTTTAGTTCTTTATGTATGGAGGATATGTATGCTTAATTTTCAAAAACTGTGCTATTCTCAGTGAGGGATTTGGATTTTATTTTTCACAATTTGGTCTTTGTATTTCCTTGCAGATGCTGGTTTATGAATTCATGTCAAATGGAACAGTAAGGGATCATCTTTCTGGTAAGCATCCCTTTTTCCTTTGTGAATTTCCTTATTTAATTTGAATTTGTCATCCTTTTGACATTTTTTTTCTCCGTTTTTATGTATGAGCAAAAAAATTCAGAAGATTATCCTTTTTGATAAATGTAATTATAAGTAATCCAAAAAAAAAAATTCCATAGAAACCTCAAATTGTGAACTTTTTCTGGTTTTATTCTCGCTAAATACACTATTTCTGTATGTGCTGTTATCGTTGCCATCTGTGATACATATATCACTTCACTAGCTTGAGAAGTTGAATGTTGAAACTAACTTATTCTATGATCTTGTCATATCACAGCTCGGTCTAAACAACCTCTAAGTTTTACTACAAGGTTGAGAATAGCCCTTGGATCCGCACGTGGCCTTCTCTACCTACATACTGAAGCCGATCCTCCAATATTCCACCGAGATGTAAAGGCTACCAACATCCTGTTGGACTCCAAATTTACAGCAAAGGTTGCGGATTTTGGCCTATCACGGTTGGCACCATCACCTGATATTGATGGGAATGCTCCTGCTCACGTGTCTACTGTGGTTAAAGGAACTCCGGTATGCTTTCTATGTTTCAACTCACTGTGTATGATTATAGATGTACCAAATTCTCCTTTGATACACATACAATCCTCCATAATGTGTACTTGTGCAGGGATACCTTGACCCCGAGTACTTTTTGACCCATAAGTTAACTGACAAGAGCGATGTGTATAGCCTTGGAGTAGTCTATCTTGAACTCCTAACAGGCATGCAACCGATTACACATGGAAAGAACATTGTTCGAGAGGTACTTCTCTCTTTTTCTATGTTGAGTGTGAAAATGTCTTGCATCGACAATATCATAATACATGAACCTGACATAAAGTCTTAGGGCTACTCCTACTATTACCAATTGGTTTTTGGATGGAACCCGAAGGCTCGTGTAGGTTCACCTTGCACTATATTCATAGATCATTTTCAGATATCAATTCTTAACTGTTTTTTCCTCTTCAGGTCAACACAGCATACCAATCCGGAAACATATTATCTTTTGTTGATGAACGGATGGGAACTTATCCTCCCGAGTGCGTGGTAAGATTTGGAACCTTAGCCCTCAGATGCTGTGAAGAGGAAACCGATGCAAGGCCAACAATGGCAGAGATTGTTCGAGAACTCGAAGACATTCTACAGATGATACCAGATTCCGATACTAAATCAATGACAGAATCTTCGTACAGCAATCCAACAAAGAGAGACTCGACTGCTTCATCATCCACCACAACGAAAACGCTTTTCGTGTCCGTTGATCTATCTGGCAGTGAACTGGTGAGCGGAACGTTTCCCTACATGACCCCAAGATGAAGTGGTGGCATTTTTGTAAAAGTCACAATGTTCATGCTGGTCTTTCAGTGCAGTGTAGAAATGTTGGGATTTGAATCTTGTCTTGAGGCTGATATGCTCATGTACGTATCATTTTTTTTTATTACTGAACAGTGTACATATTATACAATTCCCTGTTTGGTAGCTATATTTGCAGATACAACTCTGGCCACCATTCACATTCACTTCATTTTCTTGCTAGTGTATGTTGGTATTGGTATATACTGATTTTTTGAATGTTGAATCGTTGATGGCGTGAGAGGATTCACCTTATACTTTGAATTGTTGATGGCGTGTATGTTGGTATTGGTATATTGAAATGCAAGGATGAGTCGCGGGCGGAGTGGGAGCGCGCCATGCAGGTGCAATAAGAGTGTACCCCATCCCAGTCCTACAAGAGCGGGCTGCGCTCCCCTTGGGCCACACCAGTTTCTTCAAAAAAAAAAAAGCGAGGTCGAGGGAGGCATAAACGACGAGCGACAACCTCATTTTCCGTCCAAATTTGATTATGAGAGATGGATATAGACACGCAAGAGGTGGATCCACAACAACTGATGTAAATTGTAAAAGTACGATAGCGCACATGCGTGTTAGGCTCAAGCCCAACACATAAACCTGGCGAGGTTCCATCCTAAAACCGATTGGTAATATGAGGAGTATCCCACCGACCTTATATAATAGGCTCGGAGTGTCCCATCTTCCGATGTGGGACCTTATTATCTCCAACACGCGAGGATATAGACTGAGACGGACCGGTAGATCGGGGTCGTGTGCATCCGAGCGCACATGCGTGTTAGCCCCAAGCCCAACACATAAATTGAAGCAGGAATCTTGTTTGACTCTATTAGAGGTGTGTTTTTAACGTTTTTAATTTTTATCTATTTATAGATTTTTATTTTTTTGAATTGAAATTTGTTAGATTATGTATACATTGAATGAACCGGTTAGTTTGGAAAGAATTAAAATTGAAAATTTGTTAGATTTAGTTGAGAACCTTGTGGACGGTCAGGACCACCTCATGTCAACTCCTCAAGCTCATCCTCTGCATTATCCGGATTCAACCCCTTTTTTTAGCATGAGAACGACCAGGACAATATCAGGCCGAATGCTCAAACAAACTTGGTTCTCTTCTAGTTGATTTTGGGATTGGCTGGCTTCCTTTGGCTCCAACCTCGTTGTCGGATCATTCATCGTGGTACTCCTTGGGTTCCCAATGTCCTCAAACGTTGTAGTCATCCGCTCAAGCTCTTCTGTGTTGAGTGTGTTTCAATCCATTATTTCCCTGAACCTATTCAATGACATTATGTTCGGGTTCATGGAATCAACATTATCAATTATAAGATCCAATTGTAGTGAAGGTTCATATTAGGATCGAACATAGGATGAATGGCGTAATGATTCGAGTCATTAATTGATAAGCCAACATAAACAAAATCCAAATACAAAACATGGAAAAAGTAGAGAGGTTGTGATACGGGGTATTCACTCGTTGGCCCGATCTTTCGACACCTAAAGACTCAATTGAAAAGACACAAACAAAAAGAGATATTGAAAGAGGATGATCCGGTGATGAGAATGGACCAGTAGTTGGATAAATTAAGGTCGAACCCTAAGCAATGATTCGGAATCACAAAAGGACATGATCGGGAGGATCACCCATATACACAACCAACAAAATTCTGTAGAACCCTTCCGCTACAACCAAACACAATAGGCGTTCTAAAAGAACTCTAGAGCATATGGAGAATTGTTTGTGGCCATTTGAAGCACCTTGCCTTGCCGTAGCAAGTAGAATACGCTCAAACAAGTCCAAGCGAGTTGCGAGCAAGACCTCGATCTCTTACTTAGGTTTGCTCTCCACTTTATGAAGACTGTGGTAGACACCACAAAAAGATAGTACATAGCAGCAAAATTAATAAAAGAAGATATGATCTAACCTAGCCCACATAATCAATCTTATTTAGAATAAGATATGATCTAAATCTAAAAAAAATAATAAAACAAGATCTATCTTCTAGAAAGATTAGATCTTCTAAGACTAAGTCCTCAAGTATCTCTAAAAACATGATTTTCAAATCTATCTTTAATTTCCCTATTAGAAGACTTAGTTTATATTTGCAAAAATAAACAAAAACAACTTGGACTGAAAATATAATTACATAGCAGCAAAATTAAGCCATAATTAAACATGTCTTTATAGTTGAGTGCTTTATGCCTAGCGAATTTGCGGCGCTCATGGCGACCTCGAATGCGACAAACCCTTCCCCTTTTGTCGATCCTGATCCCAAAGGTATTGGCACAGCGCCTGCAAATCTTGATCATGCAAATCATCCTTCGGGTAGTAACGTAGCCGGCCAGTCCCAAAATGGAGCAGTTAATGAAAATCAGCGTACGGAACCGGTTCCGTCTTGGAGTACTATGCTGTTTGGAGACGCAGCATGGCAGCAAATGCCAATCTTACCCGATAATCTGGTTGAAACTGGGAAGATTACCATCGATTACCCCAAAGGGGAAGACTCTACTCCGGTAATTAATGTGGCTCCGGAAGTAGTTAGTATCCTTAATGCCCCATGGAGATTTTCCATAGTGGCAAAGCTTTTAGGGCGTATGATATCGCTTCCGCCCCTAGACAGGAATCTCAGGCAAATGTGGAACCTGACAGGAGGTTGGAACATCATTGATCTACCGAATGATTTCTTTTTGTTCCGCTTTGAAAAGGAAGCAGATATATTGAACATCCTTACCGGAAGCCCTTGGAAAATCTTTGGACACTACTTGATGATGCAACAGTGGAACGAGTCTTTTGATCCAATGAAGTCCGTCATCAAGTCTACGGGAGTTTGGGTACGTATCTCGGGTGTCCCCTTTGCTATGTATAACATAAGCGTTCTCAAAGCCATAGTGTCGGCTATTGGAGTCCCGCTCAGGATGGATGCCAATACCCTGGGGGTTGCAAGGGGACGGTACGCAAGAATATATGTTACTATTGATCTAACGAGACCCCTTAAGGGTGATGTTATTCTCAATGGCAAAAGACTCTTGTTAGAGTATGAGAATCTTCATACAATATGTTTTAGTTGTGGGTGCTATGGACACGATGATGAGCATTGTGCTTCTTCAGGCAGAAAGGCTTCATCTGAAGATCAACCGGAGACAGGCCCGAGCCAAGAGAATACTAGGGAGGAAGAAATAGGGAAGCAAGTACGGAACAATCGAGATCAGTGCCCAATATGGATATTGAGGAGGGCCATGGTCCTTGGATGGTTGTACCGCGTAGAAAATTCAAACCATCAATTAACAAAGGGAGGAATGAGCACCAAGAGTCCAGGAAGGACATATCGTACGTCAGTAATGGGAAAGGAAAGGGTCAGTTAAGGGTTCAAGGTTATGGGAAGGCTAGTAACCAGGGCATCCTACAGAATGGTGGGGAATCTTCATCGATGTCAGTTCCTAGGAAATGGCTCAGATCCCAGAGCAAGGGGAGAGAGGTTCATAAGGGAGTGCCAACTCCGATGAGCTCAGAAACTAGTAAAGGAGGTGGTAATCTCAATAGGAAAAGCGAGGTGGGGAATTTGGGAGGCACAATGCAGCCAGTAAAAATCCTTAACAGAGTGATCCCTAGTGACGTTATATTCGCTACTAAACTATCGAATATCCAAGAGGAAGGTGAAGATGTTGAGATGGCTTCTGGGCATCAGATTCAACAGGGTGGGGAGCCTATTGAAGGGGCTTCTCAAATTTCTTTGGTTCCGGACTCCCAAGTCTGAGCCTAGAAACCTTCCTTTTTTCGTTTCCAACGATTGGAATCCTATGGAACTGCTTCGGAACGGTGAAGCCAAGTTTCCGAAGATCAATGCGTTATATGATTAGAAAACACAAACCGCAATTTTTAGCTCTCTTTGAAACACATTGCTCAGGGGCTAAAGCGGATGAGATTTGTAACAAGATTGGGTTTGACTCGTGTGAACGGGTTGAAGCTATTGGTCAGAAAGGCGGGATATGGTTACTTTGGGATTCCCTCTCATGCAAGTTGTCGGTTTTGAGGAAGGAGGATCAATTTATCCATGCATTGGTAGGAGATGGTAATTCCTGTTTCAACCTAATTGTCACTTACATTGCGCCGGATCCGAACCGACGGGGTAATGTTTGGGAAGATATTTCTAATATTATAGGGACATCCACAATTCCGTCTTTCATTGGAGGTGATATGAATGTTACCAAAGGTCCGGAAGAGTGCCAGGGAGGCTCCTCTAGGTTGACTAGCCAGACAGTAAACTTCAACAGCTGGATTAATAGTAACCAGTTGATTGACCTTGGCTATGTGGGTTCTCCCTTCACGTGGGCAAGGGGCAAATCAACACATCAAAGGATCTCTAAACGTTTGGATAGGGTGCTTGTTGATCCGGATGGAAGAATCAAATGGCCTAACGCAGGGGTGCGCCATCTTCCTAAACTCTCATCTGATCATAACCCTATCCTCTTCTCTCTGGAGGACTCTTACGCAGCTAATTCTAAGCGGAGGCCTTTTCGCTTCCAGGCTGCGTGGTTGACGCATTCGGATTTTACTCAATTGATTGAAGAACACTGGAGTAAATTTGCATCCCTTCCTATGACACTCAAACGACTTCAGAAGGTCCTTCGAAGGTGGAATAGCGAAGTCTTTGGGAATATTCATCAAAGAAAGGAAGCTTTGATCAAAGAACTCCAAGAGATTAATGACGGCTTGGCAACCAATCCTGAAGATAGCATCCTGATTACAAAGAAAGAGGTGGAGCGAGATCTTGACAAGGTACTTGAGCAAGAGGAGATTCTTTGGTGTCAAAAATCGCGCCAACAATGGATTAACTACGGAGACAAGAATACTTCGTTCTTCCACTTATCCACCATAATCAGAAGAAAGAAGAATAGAATTGAAGCCCTCAAGTTAGAAACTGGAGAATGGTGTATGGATGCTGATTCCTTGGAGAGACATGCGATAGCATATTATAAAGAGTTGTATGGCCCTTCTGATCTTCCTCCCATAGGTCCCCTTCCTGGAGGAGGTTTTCCATCCATTAGTCAAGAACAGGCGAAGGACCTGGTGAAGCCGTGCTCAGATAGGGAGGTCATGGAGACTGTACAACACATGGGATCACTTAAAGCACCAGGTCCGGATGGTTTTCAACCTACGTTCTATCAGAAGCTTTGGAAAACTATTGGTACATCCCTGTCCAATTTTGTTACGGATTTTCTGCAATCTGGTTGTCTTCCAGCAGGTACGAACAAAACTCTCTTAGTTCTGATCGGGAAAGTTGAGTCTCCTGAAGTTGTACAACAATTCAGGCCGATAAGTCTTTGTAACGTCTCTTACAAAGTTATTACAAAGTTGCTGGCCAATCGGCTGAAACCTATGATGAGTACACTGGTAAGTCCGATGCAATCTAGCTTTATCCCGGGCTGTTCCATCTCGGACAATGTGGTCCTTGCCCAGGAAGCAATCCACTCGATGAAGGTAAAGAAGGGTAAGAAGGGATGGATGGTGTTGAAACTTGACTTGGAGAAAGCCTATGATAGACTCCGGTGGGAGTTCATTTCGGACACACTCCATGAGCTCAAATTCCCAAATGTATTCATAGATAGAGTGAGAAAGTGTGTCATGACGAGCTCTATGAGTCTTCTTTGGAATGGGGAGAAGACGGAGGAGTTTCAAATGACTAGAGGAGTGAGACAAGGAGATCCGTTATCTCCGTATATTTTTGTTCTTTGTCTTGAACGACTAGAACATCTTATTGAAGCAGCAGTGAAAAACGGAACCTGGAAACCCATGATATTATCTCGAGGAGGGCCGTTTATTTCACATCTTTTCTTTGCAGACGATATTCTTTTATTCGCAGAAGCATCTGGAGCACAAATGAGAATTATGAAGTCTATACTGGATGCATTTTGTTTTGCTTCTGGACAAAAAGTAAGCCTGGCTAAGTCAAGGATCTTGGTTTCACATAATAAAAGGAGGGACTTGGAAACTCATCTAAGTTCCCTAAGTGGTATTCCAACAACTCGGAATCTGGGTCGTATCTAGGGATACCTCTACTACATGAATCGGTTACATCGGCTGTATTTCATCCCCTTATTGAAAGAGTTAAGGCTCGTCTGGCTGGTTGGAAAGCTCACATGCTAAGCTTGGCTGGGCGTACAACTCTTGTTAGGTCTGTTCTCTCGGCCATGCCTCTATATTACATGAATACCATCCTGCTTTCGGAAGGTGTGACGAAGAAACTGGATCAGATCTGCAAAGGCTTCATATGGGGTAGTACGGCTGGAAGTAAGAAGATACATTTGCTTGGATGGAGCAAGATATGTCAACCTAGAGAGAATGGGGGTCTGTGTATCCGCCAAGCTGCTATGATGAATTTAGCTTCTGTCAGTAAGCTGGGATGGAGAATGTTCTTTCAGGAAGAGCAACTATGGGCCCGGGCTATCCTACACAAATATAATCGAGGTGGTTCTTCATGGCTGGATATAATTGTATGCAAACCTGGAAGCTCATACGTATGGAAAGGTATTGTTAAGAGTTATAACAAGGTTATTGCACCTCACCTGGGATGGAGCATTAAAGACGGGAGTAGAGCTCGCTTCTGGTCGGACTCATGGATACTAGATGAACCACTTCGAAACTCATGCCAGATACAATTATCACAAGAAGAGCTGAATATGAAAGTTAGAGAGGTTTGGCGTACGGAGGGATCATGGGACTGGAGCTACCTCCAAAGTCGTTTGAATAATTCATGTTTTTTACAAGTAGTTGCCTCTAGTGTATGGGATGAAATCGGCACTGAAGATGTGGTGAGGTGGATCCCGGCGAGGGATGGGCTATTTACTATATCACTCCGCTTATGCAATTATAAGGGAGGCACGTCCGGCTTCAGAGGTAAGAAGGAGCCTTTTTCAACAAATATGGAAAATCCAAGCACAAGAAAGAGCAAGATATTTTCTTTGGCAATTGGCGTGGGGAGTGCCTCTGTCAAATAGTGAACGTTTTCGACGACATATGTCCGATTCGTCGTCCTGCGTTGCCTGCTCAGGGAAGGAGGAAACTCTACTTCATATTCTTCGTGACTGCCCATTTGCCAACCTAGTGTGGTCTCAGCTTGTGCCTAGAGAATTACAGGATGCTTTCTTTAGGCTCAACTGGGAGGAGTGGCTTTTTATAAATGTTAGCACAGGGATGATCCCCACTCTTAACAAGGTTTAGCGTGACTTTTTTGCTATTATTGTTTGGTGGTTATGGCATTGGAGAAACGCAAGAGTTTTTTAGGAAGGGAAGATAGCTAGAGACAAGCTGGGTTTCCTTCGAAACTGCTATGAAGAACAGGTCGAGGCAAGGCTGAAGAGAAAAAATACAATCACTACCATGAAGTAGGTTATGTTGATCCAGTGGTGCAAACCAAAACTGGGATGGGCAAAGGTAAATTCAGATGGGGCAGTCAGAGGGGATCAAGGCCTTGCAGCGGCTGGGGCAATTATAAGGAATGATAGGGGTGAATGGGTCCAGGGAGTTTCCGTTAATCTGGGCATCTGTTCGGTGATTGCAGCGGAGCTGTGGGGAATGTTACATGGAGTTGAGCTGGCATGGGAGCTTGGATTTAGACATATAGAGGTTGAAATCAACTCTATGGCAGTGAAGACACTTATTGATAGAGGGGTGAATCCGGCTCATCCCTTATCAAGCCTGGTATTGCGATGTCAAGGCTTATTCTTCCGGGACTGGACTACTAGTCTTGGCCACATCCATCGGGAAGGCAATAGAGTTGCAGATTCATTGGCAAATCTTGCGTTTTCCTTAGGTCTCGGGGCTCATCGCTTGGTCGATCCTCCGATTTGTGTTCGTTCATTAATTTTGGAGGACTTGAGGGGAGTTTCTCTTCCTCGTATGACTCGGTTGTAAGTTTTTATTTTTATAAATAAGCGCTTAGGCGCGGGAGCACATGCTCCGTTTCACCAAAAAAAAATTAAACATGTCTTTATGGGCTAAATAACAAAAATAGGAGGCCCAATTTAGCCTTTATTGATTCATCTTCTACATGCAAGGGAGGGGTCCAAAATGGTCGCCCATGGGCCATGGTTCATAGTGATGTTGATGATCGGGAAGACTTGCATAGTCAGTCTACTCATTAGAGAGACAAGTCATTGATTCCGATGGGTGGGTCTGAAAAGAGTATGTCTCAAGATTGTGGGCCTTGTGTGGTGAGCTTGTATGGGCGTAGCAGGAATGATCCTATCCCATATGGATATGGCATGACTTGCATGGGTCATGATATAGCGTGCAGGGCTCCTATGGATCTCGGTATAACTCTACTCTACGTATGCATGGCTCGCATGGATCAAAGAAAGCGGTGCATCGCGTCCCTTTATGTATGCATAGGGTCCGGAGGTAAAGGGAGGGATTGCATGGTCAGTCGCCCTCTAGGGAATCGAGGTGGGTCCGAGATGGTATGAGTGGGCCTGAGTCTCCTTCTATCAATCATGGTTTTGTTGGAAGATGGATCATTGTGGTTCCCATGAGTCTTCTCCTCTCTTGAATCCTTAGTACATGATTGATCATGTTCTCATGCATTCTTGAACTTCTACTATGGAAAGACCTTAACCATCTTTTCTTCTTGGTGATGTTTCTCCTTTCTCTCTTGGGCCTTGGATTCCATAGTTATATCTACTTTCCTTTCCTTGCCTCTATCTTCCTCATCTTGGTAGGAGGTTCAGGACACGCTCTTGCATCCATGGGTGATCCTATACATGCTCTTGCATCCATGGGTGATTTGGATGTGCTTCCGAGTCCATGGGTGATCCTAGATGTGCTCATGGATGTGCTCCTAAGTCCATGGGTGATCCTTGAGATGCTTTTGTACTAGGTTAGTTGATAAAAGATTGGAGAGCGGATGATCAAAGTGAAAAAAAGAAGAAATAAGGAAGTATTCGTCATAAATTACAAAGCAAGAGAAACACCCTTCACAAGTTAAAAGGAAGAGAAAACACAAAAGTTGTCTTATGGAAGGGGATCAATCGGTCGACTGCTTGAAGTTGACAAAAAATTTTATTTTTGACGGGTTGATCCATTCACATCCAATTAGGAAACGAAGCATTCACATAGGTGTCTTGATAAAGGTACCCCATAATCTAAATTGCCACAATAGTACATAATAAATACTCAGTTTATAATCAATCATTTCATAGTAACGTTATGAGGGAGACAATTTTGCTCGGCTCTCGCATTTTGCAGAATATGAAAGGTATGAGTTACCCGGCTATTGCATTTTTCCATCAACACCTAGTAGAAAAAGTTGTAATAATGTGAATTCATGCTCAACTCTCGTATTTTGCATAAAAAAAACTCTAAACTACCATGACGCATGAAGGCATAGAATAACGGCATTCACAAACGTCATAAAACTATAAATGCAAGTCGGGCTTTCAAGGCCCTAAAATAACGAGAATTCGGTAATACATATTTAAAAAAAGCATATTCCTTTATTAAATTGACAAAATAAGATAGGTTAGATTGACCAAGACAAATCGGGCGACCATGGAGGACCGATCGGCTATTCGTCCACAAAGATCGGACCAATCGGTCCATTCTTCTTCTATGCTACTAGTGCGCTCATTTCTTGAACTTGAAACTTGATATAAATTTGATGATTGAACTAATGACTGAATAATCTAATTTAAAGGAGGAATGATAAGATAATCCCTAGGGTTCAGATAGCTTATTTGAATCTACCAAACTCTATATTATAGCTAAAAAGATAAAAACTCTAAATCCGATCTTTTAACAACATTATGTTTTGATGAAAGATAGGATTTACATAAGGAAAGAAAAGATTGTCCAAATCCGTTGTGAGTGGGACCGATCGGCTGATCATTGAGGATCGACTGGTAGTTCACCTTAAATTGGTCGATTGGTACAAAACACATCATCTTGGAGATTAGGTCAATAGTTGGATATTGGGGGGCAGTCGTCCGATCATTGGGTCCTGGTCGGCTGACCTCCTCATGAAGACAATGTTCGCCCCTAAAGGTGTGTGCAAATAAGTTTTAAATTTATAAAACTAGAATCAAGCAGCGAACCCGCAGTGTACGGATCGACGTAGCTAAGCAAGAATTCCAGAGTATCGAACACAGGGATTTGGGTGGGAACGAACTCGATTGCAGATTATCAAGCAAGTAAATATGGGAGTTTTGCAAATATTGGGAAAACAACAATCCTAAAGATCCAGGTATCCAGCTGTGGCAATCGATTCAAGATGTACTTAATGATATAAAGACAGAGTTGAGATATGCAAAGGTATACTAATGTAAGGTAATCGTACGGTGAAGTTCCAAAAACCTTATGTAACCCACCTACAAGGCATTCTCTATACAGGTTGTTGAGGCTCAATATAGAAAGGTTCTAAAGATGAGAATTAGTGTCAAATACCCAAACTTATAACCCAAGGATCAAGACTAACTTAACCGATTGAGGTTGTGACACTCACAATCGAGGTAGAGGTTGTTGAGGCTTCACTACCACCTAGAAAAGACAAGTCTAAACTAAGCTAAAGCAAATCTTTAACTTTAGATTAAAGTGAAAGCAGGTTCGTAGACTTAAGGGAAATTACGGTTAGTTCTTGAGGTTCCACGGCCGTGGACTCAAGAACAGGCCGTAATTTAAGGTTGTCGGCGATTCTCTCTAACTCTCAGGGTCTAATCTGTTTGCGATCGATCTATCATCATCTAAGCCACAACTATCAACCCTTCACCTTAGAATTGTTAAGGGTTTTTAGCCAATAACAGTCATGTTGATATCAATTCAAGAATTTAAAGGATAAAAAGATGAAAACTTTCAAGAACTTTCAATAACCTTCAAATCAATCTCAAAGTCACAAAGAGAACAAGTATTGTCAAAAGATTCAAAGTGAAGCAAACAATAACAACCTTAGGAGAGAAGGGAAAACGGGATGTCAATCCGTTTTCCTAATCAAACCTAAACAAGAAAAGAGATCTTCTTGCAAAATCTTCCGAAAACTTCGATCTTCCGCCAATCCGGAAATCTCAACAGCAATCTCCACCAAAAGTGCGAGATTAGGGCAATTCCCCAATACGAACTTCGATCTCCCAAAGAGATGTCGATGCTTCCAAGCAAGGGCTAAACAATCCTTCGCGCCGAAAGGTGTATAAGCGAGCCTCTTAGCCGTCATGACGGATTCTTGCTTCGTCCGTCTTTTTATAGTGCAGGGCAAAACGTCGGCCCGGCCCAATCTTTAAAAGATCGTGGCTTCAAAGTGTGGCGAAAAGATTCGCCAAGATCACGGTCGTGGAAGTGTTCCACGACCGTAATTTAGAGCGTGGAAACAAATACGGTTTTCACCATATGTTCCACGGCCGTAATATCCTCTGGAATGAACATCAATTTCTGACTCTAAATCCACGGTCGTGGAATTGAACGTGGAACGTGATACGGTCGTATTTTAGAGCGTGGTTTAGGGCAAGAACGTGATTCTTCCCTAACCTCGTGCATTCCTCAAGCTAAAACTCCAAATTTGCTTCCAAAGAGTGTCCTCAATCTATGGACATATCAACTCAACTCTCCTTTGCTCGATTCCGTTCGGAAATAGCTCCAAATCACCTATAATCAACATAGAACTAGTGTAGACATCCATATCGACAATATAGGTAATACTAGCTCACATATGCACAAAGTTCAATCAAAGACTATCAATATGAATCAAATACGTTTAGAAAACGTGCCTAAAATATCACAATATTTCATGCTAACAAATAACCCCATACTTAACACTTGCTTGTCCCTAAGCAAGGTCTTTCAAAAAGCTTTAAACAAGAGTTAGGATGAAATATGTGTACCTTCTTTTGGATGAATGTGACTTCTAAAGAATAGATCATTCTCAAACCTTGCTTCAATCGTTTATTAAACTTTCACACACTTAATTAAAGAGTAAAAGGCAAAGAAAATTCATGAACCAATTTAACTTCAAAACAAGCATTATAACCTTCAAACATTATCAAAATCAATCACAAGAAACTTCAATTTAGATCACCAAGTCATATAACATTCTTTTGATCTTAAGGACTTTCAAAGAAAAGGTCTAGAATATGGAAGGGAAGGGAAAACTTTAAGGGAAAGTGGTGCATAAATCCGGAAAAGTGGACAACTACCTTCTTCTTCTTATGCGGTTCCCGCAATACTTCAACTTAGAGCTTCGCTCTCTTCTTTTCATTTTTCGACTTTACTTTTGGAGTTATGGACAGAGGTGCACAAAAACCGAAGCCTAGGAGATCGGCGTTTCTCAAATTTTCAAGAGATGCCTCAAACCCTTAGCGCACATACCATAATCCGCTAGGAATATCGCTCAATCCGACTTTGGCAAGACACAAACACCCGGCTATGTGAATGGTGCCGAGTTACTCATCGTCATGATTGACTTCCCCAAACCTATAATTTCTTTCTATTCAATTGATTGCAAATAATTGCTCTCATGGCCCTCCCACATCAAACATGCCTTTTTCTCATTCACTTCTCCAAATTCCCGGATAGGTAAAGGAGGCTAATATTTCAATGAGGAGCTAGATGATCAAAGAAAGAAGAAAGAAAGTATCGAATTGCCTTAATCATTTCAACAAGAAGTATAGGAACTTATAACGTGATTTCAACTTCAATTTCCTAGCATGATTTAGGTAACATTTTTCACATTATAAAACTTGTAAAAGAGGTAAAAATTCATTCATTCAAATTCTTTTCAATTCACAATCCTTTTAAGCATGCAATTGTCATCAAACTCAATCCATAGAAATCATCTCAATTCATTAGAAGCACATAATTTTTCAAAATTTTTCAATTTTTATGGTTTTTCAAGTTCTTTTTCATGCAATGCGGTAATGAAACGTGAAACACATAATGAACATGCAATGATAGTCTCAAATGAAAGCAAGCATAGTAAGTAGAGTTATTACAAACTTTTTAGTACATCCCACCCCATACTTAGGACGAACATTGTCCCTAATGTTCAAAAGAAATAGAGAAAAGAAGAAAAGAAAAAGAAACTCACAAAGTGGTGGCGGGAATGTCTAAAACGAGCGATCATGCATCAATCACTGTGGCGCCGGCGGAGGTGGGAATGGGGAGAAACTCGGATCATAGAACCGCCCAAACTGCTGGCGGTAGACGTCCCTCATCATGTGGTCAATGTCGTCTAAGCGTCCGTCTCTAGCATCCGCCCGGATCTCCAATGCTCCAACTCTCTCTGAAAGTCCGGTAGCCCAATCCGGCAACTGCTCGTACCATCCCGAGGCGTGACTGTACCATGATGGGGCATCGGATGGTGCTGGTGCTGGTGGTGGTGGTGGTGGCTGCTCCGTGGACCAAGGAGGTGGGGTGGAATACCATGTGGGCGGTGTGGTCATCCACGTGGGCCTCTCACTCACGCTAGCGCGGCGGGATGACGAGCCTGAGGCTCTAGCTGGACGTGGAGAGCGTCTAGGTACATCCGGGGCCGCCTCCGGCTGATCCGGAAACGTGCCAAACTCCTGCTCCGCTCCTCCTCCACTCTCGAACTGATCTCCCATATCCTCCTCCTCTACAACCGGCGGTGGGACGTAAGGGGGAGCTACTATCCTGTTCGCATACATCGCAGCGAATGTCTCCTTCCAATTATGGCGTCCCGCCATAATGGAATACTCCGGCAGCCACTCTATACCCCTACCCGTCCTACTCTCCCAAGGCATGCCCGCATAAGGTGGACCTCCATGTGTGGGGAAAATGAGACCCCTAACCATGAAAGCATGTAGCCCTAAGGGAACGGCCGGTATGCGGGTGCAAGCAGAAAAATCCACACCGAAACTCCTAGCAATGTGGGTAACTATCCCACCATATCCAATGTTCCCCTTCTTCTTATTCTTGAGTTTGCTCATCGTAGCCGCCAAAAGAGTAGCACAATCTGCACGGCGACCGTATAGCATGCAATATAGCAAGAATAACTCATCCGTCTTGATCTTTTGGGGCGTCTCCGTCCTAGCAAAGAGACACTCCGAAAGAACACGGTGAGCTATCTTCAAGGCTAGATGGTACATCAATCTAGCCTTGGTATCGGCGGGTTGCCAACGGTCCTCGTCGACGTATATCATCGCAACTTCCTCCCAAAAGTTCTTGGGGTAAACTCCGCTCGGAAATCGACCATTGTAGGTCTCATGGAACCCGAAAATGGTCCCAAACTCGACAATACTCAAATGATAGTCTTTTTCCATGAGGCGGAAAGAGACGGTCCTATCGACGTGGCTGTGCTCGAAAGACGTCACAACCTCCCGGGTGATCTCCTCCTAGGCGTCTTCACGATGTTCGTGAAGACAAGCAATCCGGCTCTATCCAAGAGCCATGTGAGATCATCAACTATGTTGAGAGGATGTAGATCCTCCAACAACAAATACCTAGGACCAATCACTGTCCTCTCTGTAATCCTCTCAAATGCAGCAAGGTGGTTCTCATGTATGGTTGGGATGTTAGGGTGAGGAGGTGAAGATGGAGGTGAAGGTGAAGATGGTAGTGAAGGAGATGAGGGTGGTGGTGCCCTAGAGGTGGAGGGGTTGCCTTTCCTTTTCTTATTTTGCTCTCCCTTCTTCTCTTTTATCCTTCCCGACACTCTCCTTACGAAATCCATTTTTCACCAAAATTACGGTCTGTTCTTCAGGTTCCACGGCCGTGGTTTACCCAGAGACCGTGATTCGTCTCAGAATCTTGCGAATCTCAGCAAATTTACCAACAATCACCACGACAAGCAGTCCTAATCTAATTCCTTCCAGTCTTTGTCAGTTCTTCCTAAAAATCTATAGCAAAAACGAACCAAATCCGCGAAAATCAAGAAGAAAGAATAACCTCTTTTTTCGGATTGAAAAACCCGAAATGCGCGTTTGTTGATGGATTTCCGCTCGGTTTGTTGCTTGGATCTTGTTCGTGGTTGGATTTGCTGCAGTTTAGGATGAATAATCGTTGAAAACGATTAGAAAA
Organism: Fagopyrum homotropicum; assembly: GCA_033239125.1. Taxonomy (NCBI): domain Eukaryota; kingdom Viridiplantae; phylum Streptophyta; class Magnoliopsida; order Caryophyllales; family Polygonaceae; genus Fagopyrum; species Fagopyrum homotropicum. The sequence goes on along the minus strand of BSWB01000001.1, from coordinate 152,116,186 downwards.
CGAAGATTTGGAGGAGGTCGTGGGGTTTCGGCGTTTAGGTCGTGGAAAGAGGAAAATTTTGGTTAAGTTTGTGAAGAATGTGGCTTATATAGTCGCAGGCAAAATTTCGAAAATCACGGTCTGTCGGGGTGTTCCACGGCCGTGGAAGTGTACGGACCCGTGGTTTTTGTGATTTTTCAAAGGTTTTTTTGAGAATTACGGCTACTGTAGCTATGACGACCGTAATTTAGACCGTGGAACCTTCTGTAAAGCTTCAAAGTCCAAATTTCGTCACTCTTCTTCGTCATTATCCTCCCTTTTTCCTTTTTCATTGATCCTACAACCAAAAACACAAACATACCGGAAGAAATCGAGGTAAAATAAAGCGAAAACGTCTATTCTAAGCTAAACTATGAATCGAAAACAAAAACAAAAATGCAATACCTTGGGTTGCCTCCCAAGAAGCGCTTTGTTTAAGGTCCGTAGCTAGACCATTCTCTCACTTATTCGAGTGCGGTAGGCGCAAACTCCTCAGTTTGGAGTTCCGGCGTATACTTCTTGAGTCGTTGGCCGTTCACCTTAAAACTTCCGCTAGCTTCACCCCATACTTCAACTACACCATGGGGGAAAATACGCTTAATTAGAAAAGGTCCAGTCCAACGGGATTTAAGCTTACCTGGAAAGAGGCGAAGTCTTGAATTGAAGAGGAGAACTTGATCCCCTTCTTTGAAGTCATTTGGAATGATATGCTTATCATGCCAACGCTTTGCTCTTTCCTTGTAGATCTTAGCGTTTTCATAGGCGTTCAAGCGAAGTTCATCCAGCTTGTTGATGTCTAGGAGACGCTTCTCTCCCGCTTCCTTCATGCCGAAATTCAGCCACTTGCAATAGCCCAAAACGCTTTGTGCTCCAGCTCCACCGGCAAGTGACAAGACTTCCCATACACAAGGTTGTATGGTGTGGTTCCTATGGGAGTCTTGTACGCAGTCCGGTACGCCCATAACGCATCATCTAGCTTCAAGGACCAATCCTTCCTAGTCCTTGAAACCGTTTTCTCTAGAATTCCCTTGATCTCCCTATTTGAGATCTCAACTTGTCCACTCGTTTGTGGATGGTAAGGGGTAGCGATCTTGTGAGTAACCCCATACTTAGCTAGAAGAGCTTCAAAGCGACGGGCTATGAAGTGAGAACCTCCATCACTAATGATCGTCCTTGGTGTTCCAAATCGCGGAAAGATGGTCTTGTTGAAGAACTTAACCACCACCATGGCATCATTTGTGGGAGAGGCAATTGCTTCCACCCATCTAGAAACGTAGTCTACCGCCAATAGTATGTATTGGTTTCCACAAGAAGATGGAAATGGTCCCATGAAATCGACTCCCCAAACGTCAAAAATCTCCACCTCTTGGATGTTGTTGAGGGGCATCTCGTTCCTTCTAGAAATATTGCCTGTTCTTTGACAAGCATCGCAGCAAGAAACAAAGGATTGCACATCTCTAAATAAAGTAGGCCAATAGAATCCAGATTGCAATACCTTTGCGCTAGTCTTGTTCGAACTAGCGTGTCCTCCACAAGGTAGTGAATGACAATGGCGAATGACACTTTGCATCTCATCTTCCGGCACACATCGCCGGATGATGCCATCCGGACCTCTCTTGAAGAGGAGAGGCTCGTTCCAATAGTATTCCCGGACGTCCTTAAAGAACTTCTTCCTTTGTGCGTAGGATAGTCCGGGCGGTATCTCCTGGCAAACCAAATAGTTAACAAAATCAGCAAACCATGGTTCGTTACCTTTGGAGATCACGTTGATGCACTCCTCTATGATGTGTAGGTGTTCGTCTGGAAAGGAGTCATCAATGGGTAGATGGTCGTCCTCTAGATGTGTTAGACGACTCAAATGATCCGCAACAGAATTTTCTGAACCTTTCTTGTCGCGGATCTCAAGATCGAATTCTTGTAGGAGAAGAATCCATCTAATTAGCCTTGACTTCGCGTCTTTCTTCGCAAGGAGGTACCGGATCGCAGCATGATCCGTGTAGACAATCACCTTTGCACCTACAAGATAAGAGCGAAACTTGTCAATAGCGTAGACAATGGCTAGAAATTCCTTCTTTGTAGTGGCGTAGTTGAGCTGCGCTTCGTCTAGCGTTTTGCTAGCGTAGTATATGGCATGGGTTCGCCCTTCCTTTCGTTGTCCAAGAACGGCTCCAATAGCTACGTCACTAGCATCGCACATAATCTCGAAGGGGAGAGTCCAATCCGGAGGTTGGATAATAGGTGCTGAAATTAGAGCTTGCCGAATGGTATTAAACGCATCCAAACATTCCTGCGAAAACTCAAAAACCGCATCCTTCATCAATAGATTAGTGAGAGGTTTTGATATCTTAGAAAAGTCTTTAATGAAACGTCTATAAAATCCAGCATGTCCTAGGAAACTTCTTATCCCTTTCACCGAAATTGGGGGAGGAAGTTTCTCTATGGTCTCTATCTTAGCCTTGTCTACCTCTATCCCTCTACTAGAGACTAAGTGACCTAATACGATTCCTTCCTTAACCATGAATTGACACTTCTTCCAATTAAGAACTAAGTTAGTGTCTTCACAACGTTGTAAAACAAGAGAAAGGTTAGAAAGGCAATCGTTAAAAGAGGAACCGTATACGGAGAAGTCGTCCATGAAGACTTCCATGATTTCCTCTACGTACTCGGAGAAAATGGCCATCATGCACCGTTGAAAGGTGGCTGGGGCGTTGCAAAGCCCGAACGGCATTCTCCTATAGGCGAACGTACCCCAAGGGCACGTGAATGTGGTCTTCTCCTGATCGTCCGGATGTATCGGGATCTGAAAGAAACCACTATAACCGTCAAGGTAGCAAAAATGTGAATGTTGTGCTAACCTTTCAAGCATTTGATCGATGAATGGCAAGGGAAAGTGATCCTTCCGCGTTGCGTTGTTGAGCTTGCGGTAGTCGATGCACATTCGCCATCCAGTCACGGTTCGGGTAGGAATGAGTTCGTTGTTCTTGTTGGTGATGACCGTCATTCCTCCCTTCTTCGGAACTACTTGAACTGGACTCACCCACTTGCTATCGGAGATAAGATAGATGATACCTGCATCAAGAAGTTTAAGAATTTCCTTCTTGACAACCTCCTTCATGGTCGGATTCAACCGCCTTTGAGGTTGTCTTGAAGTTCTAAAGTCCTCCTCCATTAGTATCTTATGCATGCATAGGGAGGGTTTAATTCCTACTAAGTCCTCGATAGTGTAGCCTATGGCTTTTCTATGTTTCCTAAGGACAATCATGAGCTGTTCATGTTCATCTATGCTTAATTCGGAGCTAACAATGACCGGAAAGGTAGAATTAGATCCAAGAAAAGCGTACCTTAGATGAGTAGGAAGTGATTTGAGTTCCATCACTTTCGGAGCTTCCAATGGTCCTTGGGGAGCATCCGATGTTTCCTTAGAAGTTTCTAAGGGTGTTGAATGAGTTGGAGAAGAATCAGAAGAAGTTGAAGAAGTATGCCGATCACCCTCTTCCACGGTCAGAATTACGGGCCCTCCATGTGTTCCACGGCCGTGTAATCCCCTGGAATGGAGGTTGATTTTGGTGGTGAAATCCACGGTCGTGGAATACAGAGTATGACCGTGGATTCTAATATTCTCAGCCTCATCGTGGAGTTTCTCAAACTCCACTTCATGCATCTCTTCTTGTGCTTCTAAGGCTTCAATTTCCTCTTTGCACTCTTCTTCTTCCCCTACATTGGTTAGACTCATAGTGATAACCTTTTGTAAAGGATCGTTAAAGAGAATCGCACTTACCTCCTCCCTAGACAAACCTTCTTCGTCTTGGATATCGTAAATATCCTCGTCAAAGATTGGCTCCTTCACTAGAGTGGAAAGAACGAACTCTACTTTCTCTTCTCCAATATCAAAAGCGAGTCTTCCATTCTTGCAATCGACCATGCAGCCGGAAGTTGCAAGAAAAGGTCTTCCGAGTATGATCGGGACCGGGCTATCTGCAGGAATGTCAAGCACGACAAAATCAATGGGGACAAAGAATTTACCTAGCTTGACCGGGACGTCTTCTACAATACCGACGGGGCGAGTGATGGATCGATCCGCCATGTATAACGTCATCTTTACCGGTTTAGGATCGCCTAAACCGATCTTCATACATAATGCAAGTGGTATGATGCTCACACTTGCTCCCAAGTCACATAAAGCGTCATATGTGACATCTCCCACTCCAATGGGAATGCAAAATGACCCCGGATCCTTCAACTTTGGGGGCATTTTCTCCTTCATAGTGTTGATGAGATCCGAAGAATCCGAACTCATCTTGACCTCTCCGAAATCTTCTAGCTTCCTCTTGTTAGAGAGAAGCTCTTTCAAGAACTTGCCATAAGCCGGCATACCTACAATAGCATCAATGAAGGGTATATTAATATGCAGCTTGCTCATGAGTTCTATGAACTTACCGAATTGTTTGTCTAGGCGCGCTCGCGCTCTAGATTGAGGGAATGGTAGGGGAGGTTTGTAAGCTGGAGGAGGAATATAGAAATCTTCCTTCTCCTTCCCCTTTCCTTTGTCCTTCTCTACGGGGACTTCAACGAACGTAGGTTGCGGATCGGTGGTAGTCACTCCGCTCCTAGTTGTAATCGCCATTACCCTTCCCTTAGGGTTGTCCTCCGTCTTTCCTGGAAGTTTCCCTTGATTTCTAGGAACTTCCTCCGCGTGGTTGAACAATTGGTTTTCCAAAACTTTTTGAGCTTTGTCAACCTTAGAGACTTGATCGTCAACCTTGATGAGGCGGTTCTCCAACCCTTGAAGCTTTCCCAAGATCGTTTCCAACATGGGATCGGGCTTCTCCTTTCCTGTATTGTTTCCTCCATTAGATGATTGCCCCTGGCTTTTCAAAGGAGTAGAGGAAGAGGAAGGTGGAGTTAGTGAATTAGAATTGGAAGGATAGGAGTTACCGGAATTTTGTTGATTAGAGCGCCAATTGTTGTTGTTTGAACCCCTATTGTTGTTCCAATTGTTGTTCCGGTTGTTGTTGTTTCCATTTCAATTGTTATTCCGGTTATTGTTCCGGTTATTGTTGTTGCGGTTGGTGTTATCACCGCCATTGTTGTTGCCCAAATAGCCAACATCCTTCTCTTGCTGCTTTGGGAAGTTGGTCTTGATAGTCTCCTTCAACTCTTTGATCTCATTGTTGAGGGAGAAGATCTGATTTTGAGCTTCATGTGTGAGCTTCGCTCCTTGCTCCACACGATTTCCCTCCGCTTTCCGGTGGGAATACTTCTCTATGACTCTTGCCTGCTTCTCAATGAAGTCCCAAGCGTCATCTTCTCTCATGTCCATGAACGTTCCGCATGAGAGGGATTGGAGGTTGAATTGCGTTACCGCATCCAGCCCCTTGTAGTAGATCTCCAGCAAGGCAAGTTTGGATATGCCATGATGAGGGCAATCCAAGAGCAAATCTTGAAACCTTTCCCAAGATTGAAACAAACTTTCGTTAGGTCTCATGGAAAAATCATTAATCTTACCTCTAAGTTCCGCCGTTTTGGAAGGCGGAAAGAATTTGGTGAGAAACTCCGCGGAAAGGTCTTCCCACGTGTCTAGTTTCCCATTGGGAAGAGCTTGATACCAAGACAACGCTTTCCCTTTCAAAGAGAAAAAGAAAGGTTTGAGCTTATAGCTGTTGGTAGTAGCGTTCTTCGGTCTCATCGTCTCCATCATACACTCAAAGTTTTGCAAGTGCTGGTGTGGAGATTCAGCGCTTGTACCGCCAAATTGGCTTTGGCGAACAAGAGTGATAACTTGAGGGTTAAAGCTAAACCCTTGCACATCTTCAGCATCAAATTTCACACCCAAGCGGCGTGGTTGTTGTGTTGGATCCATCCGCTGGCCAAGAGTTCTTGGCTCATTATCCACACGTTCGACTCTCACATTCCTAGGTGGAATGCGGCGATTAGCAGCTCCTTGTGGATGGAAAGGATTCATATTGATCGTGGGATCGATCTCTTCTAATGGTGGCATGGAAGAGTCACTATCATCAGCGGATGAGTGACTTTTTCTTCTAGACCTTGATCTCCTTCTTGAGGATTTCTTGCTTCCCTTATTCTTAAGGTCGCTCATCTCTATCCTCATTTGGAAGATCATGTCTTGTAGACTGTTAACTTGAGATTGATGACGATCCATCTCATCCTGGCGGAGAGTCTCATTCCATCGGAGTTGAGCTTCCTTCTCCGCCAACTCCGTTTGAAGATCACGTTCGTGTTCTTCAGCCATCTTATTTTCCTTGCGCTTTTGCCTCAAGGTTTTCTCTAGCTCTTGGTCAAGAGGTAAGAGATCTTCGGTGTTCCTAGACCTGCGCATGCACTCAAAGAGATATCAAACAACGAGAGCAAGCTCCCAAGCCTTGACAACCGGCTACCGGATTCGGCCTAAACCAAATCCCCGGCAACGGCGCCAAAAACTTGTTCGCCCCTAAAGGTGTGTGCAAATAAGTTTTAAATTTATAAAACTAGAATCAAGCAGCAAACCCGCAGTGTACGGATCGACGTAGCTAAGCAAGAATTCCAGAGTATCGAACACAGGGATTTGGGTGGGAACGAACTCGATTGCAGATTATCAAGCAAGTAAATATGGGAGTTTTGCAAATATTGGGAAAACAACAATCCTAAAGATCCAGGTATCCAGCTGTGGCAATCGATTCAAGATGTACTTAATGATATAAAGACAGAGTTGAGATATGCAAAGGTATACTAATGTAAGGTAATCGTACGGTGAAGTTCCAAAAACCTTATGTAACCCACCTACAAGGCATTCTCTATACAGGTTGTTGAGGCTCAATATAGAAAGGTTCTAAAGATGAGAATTAGTGTCAAATACCCAAACTTATAACCCAAGGATCAAGACTAACTTAACCGATTGAGGTTGTGACACTCACAATCGAGGTAGAGGTTGTTGAGGCTTCACTACCACATAGAAAAGATAAGTCTAAACTAAGCTAAAACAAATCTTTAACTTTAGATTAAAGTGAAAGCAGGTTCGTAGACTTAAGGGAAATTACGGTTAGTTCTTGAGGTTCCACGGCCGTGGACTCAAGAACAGGCCGTAATTTAAGGTTGTCGGCGATTCTCTCTAACTCTCAGGGTCTAATCTGTTTGCGATCGATCTATCATCATCTAAGCCACAACTATCAACCCTTCACCTTAGAATTGTTAAGGGTTTTTAGCCAATAACAGTCATGTTGATATCAATTCAAGAATTTAAAGGATAAAAAGATGAAAACTTTCAAGAACTTTCAATAACCTTCAAATCAATCTCAAAGTCACAAAGAGAACAAGTATTGTCAAAAGATTCAAAGTGAAGCAAACAATAACAACCTTAGGAGAGAAGGGAAAACGGGATGTCAATCCGTTTTCCTAATCAAACCTAAACAAGAAGAGAGATCTTCTTGCAAAATCTTCCGAAAACTTCGATCTTCCGCCAATCCGGAAATCTCAACAGCAATCTCCACCAAAAGTGCGAGATTAGGGCAATTCCCCAATACGAACTTCGATCTCCCAAAGAGATGTCGATGCTTCCAAGCAAGGGCTAAACAATCCTTCGCGCCGAAAGGTGTATAAGCGAGCCTCTTAGCCGTCATGACGGATTCTTGCTTCGTCCGTCTTTTTATAGTGCAGGGCAAAACGTCGGCCCGGCCCAATCTTTAAAAGATCGTGGCTTCAAAGTGTGGCGAAAAGATTCGCCAAGATCACGGTCGTGGAAGTGTTCCACGACCGTAATTTAGAGCGTGGAAACAAATACGGTTTTCACCATATGTTCCACGGCCGTAATATCCTCTGGAATGAACATCAATTTCTGACTCTAAATCCACGGTCGTGGAATTGAACGTGGAACGTGATACGGTCGTATTTTAGAGCGTGGTTTAGGGCAAGAACGTGATTCTTCCCTAACCTCGTGCATTCCTCAAGCTAAAACTCCAAATTTGCTTCCAAAGAGTGTCCTCAATCTATGGACATATCAACTCAACTCTCCTTTGCTCGATTCCGTTCGGAAATAGCTCCAAATCACCTATAATCAACATAGAACTAGTGTAGACATCCATATCGACAATATAGGTAATACTAGCTCACATATGCACAAAGTTCAATCAAAGACTATCAATATGAATCAAATACGTTTAGAAAACGTGCCTAAAATATCACAATATTTCATGCTAACAGACAACATTTGACAACATTGCAACACTTTAAAACTAATTTTCTCGTTGATGTGGTTGGAACTAGAAAACTCACGAGTACTAATTTTGAAGGTAATTCGAAGCTCTACAAGTTTATAGCTGACGTAAAATCCTAGATTGTCCAAATTTCTGCGCTAAATCGGCCGACTTCCCAAGCTCAATCGGGCGACTTGATAAGTCTTCATCAAGTAGTCTTCATTTTCACTCTTGAGTCTCGATCATTTTAGCCTTGACGTCGACTTCCTTGATCAAATGATGATCCTTAGTGTGCATAGCATTCTTCTGAGAATAACTCCATTTTAGCTCCGAGGACTAGTTAGTATGCATTATCAATAAAGCACGAGTAGATCTCTACAAACAAAAGGGAAGAAAATCTACAAGTATGCAATGCAAATCTACACTAAATGCTCAAAGAATGGATACGAATGATGGTGAAACAAAAACTAAAATGAATGTTAATATTGGTCTACGAGTCCAATTGGCTACCATGAAGCCATGGACGCATGCCACTTTGTGAACCTCCCTCCAATACATATCCCAACATACACCATCACCCCCTTCTCTTCATAGTCTTGGTGTTGTTATACCACAAGAGCGTAAAACACTCGTTGGTGACGTAGTCCCGAAGCAACTAAAAAATCTGTATCCACACATCTTGTAGAATTTTTTCCCGCAACATCCATAAAGAAGTTTGTATCTTCTAGATCTGATATGTGATCATCAAATAGGTGTTTGCTATCGATAACAAATAACTTTATTGTATTAGAAGGGATTGAAAATTTCTCATTCCGGTTGGTTCTCTATCGAGTTTTCTAAGCTCATTAATTGGACTATAATGATTCTCTTCGTTTCTTGTACAAAATAAATATTAAGCTCCTTGACTTAGGCATTGTTTGACACGCATAAAACACTAGTGTTTATGCGTGTTTACTATTGTTTTAAATCTTAACCGTGTCTGGCTGTGTTCCTCACCTCCGACTAGAAAATCACTCATGTGAGTTTTTCTTCTTAATCCTTTTGAAAGAGAAGAGCCATCAAAGGTCTCGGCATGTACAATGTCTCGATTCAACGTTGATGTTCATTTTGAGTTTGTGGAACTGGAGAAGGATCCTCACACACGGAAAGAAAATAAAAGATGAGACACACTCAAATGGGAGTTGTGGAATAGGTGACCCGCTTAGGATAAGGTGGTCTGTGAGTGTTTTTAGGGTTTTTTGTGGAGTTGAACATGTACAATGTCTCGATTCAACGTTATCTTTTGTGTTGGATTATGAATGGGTAAAATTATGGAAAATCATACAAAAACAAAATATCATATGTTATTTCACTATCTTGATACTTGTCCGTTGTATTTTGTGTGGAAAGTTCACATGTTAGCCAAACATAATGACTTTGATTCTTTCTTACATAACTCAACCGATGCGACTGAATTGATTTGAAATGGAATCGTACCTAATATTGATCCTAATATGTATGGTTAAGATTAATTTAAACTAGTTTATGCTTCTTGTTTCTACGTTTATTTATTAATAAAAGTTTTGTATATTTATACAAGTAAACACCGACATATCTCGTATATCAACGGATGGTCAATGACTCACACACTTGTAGGTCAACGACTCACATACAAGTAGGTTAACAGTTCAACGACTCACACACCAGTAAGTCAAACGACCCACACACTAGATATTAATCCCATGGGAATAAATATTATGTATCATCTAATCATTTTAGCCAAAAAGCTCCGAAATGTATAATTTATATAATGTTCAAATCTTTTATTTCTATTTATAAGTGCTCAAACTCATGATAACGATAATTCATGAAAATATGACCCAATTGAAAAAAATTGTGAATAACAAATAATTTTTTAAAATAATTATGAGAAAAGATTTATTATGTTTTAGTAAAAATAAAAAACCGCGTAATATTTTTGTGTGATATATCTGAAAATTTTAAGATATCTCTTACAAAAGAATTATGGTGCAGTAAAAAAAAGATTTAATGACTTATTATATAATTAGTAAAAACTAAATCGCGAAACTAACCGTGAGGTCGTCACGTCAATATTAATGTCGTCCGTCTATTTTAGTATACGTTTATATTGGGTTTCGAGTTGGTTGTATTAACTATTAGACATAATACCATTTTTAAAAGAATATAATTTAACTATATAATTGAAAGAATTAAACCAAAAATCCAAGTTTTCATACAAATTAATAAAATTTAAATTAAAAAAACTAATAACGTGATATAAAAACAACTTTTTGTAAAAAAAGTAACTTCAACCCAAATTTAAAACTTCAAATACCAAGTGGCCTTAGAAGATATTCATTGGTTAATTTTTATATTTTTTGGAATATACCGTACAACTAAATACTCATACGTGACTAAGAGGGTACTCATATTGTCCGAAACGAAAAAACAGTGTACATATATTTTTCTCTCAAACTTCCTATTACGGTTGACGTGTTTATTCTACATTGGTTGATCTTTTATATATCACTTCCTTCCTTTGAAAAACAAATGTCACGTCGTTTTACGAATTGACACAATTGTTTGAAAAATATATTTATAAAAATAATATGAAAAAGACATTGATTTGACTGTATATTATTTTTTATTTTTTTTATTTTTGAAAATGGAAAGCGGTTCGTATCATTAGACGGCGCGCCGTCTAGTGGATCGAAAGGCCGAAAAAAATCGGCAGACGGACTAACCGTCATGGAGGTCCCACAACAAAGAAGAAAAGAAATACTCAAAAATACATCAAAATAAACCCGAAAGCAAAAAAGTTTTCAAGGAAAAGCAGGATGGTCCAGTCATAGAAGGCAACGAGCATAATCGTTCGTCAACGAAGGAAGTACACAGGAAGAAAGTCTGGGGAACAATTGTGGACACCTCAGATTTGACGGTATATTATGGGTTACACAAGTAAGTTATGTGTAATTATTATAATTATAAAAAATTGTCATACTATAAAAGAAAAGTCCAACAAAGTCTAAATTGAATGAACAAAAATACAAAATATAGGCAAGTATTGTCTAAGATCATCTGAAATCAATTTCTTGATTCTAGTAAAGATGTCGTATTTTGCTCCACTTTCTCTCTTCTTCTTCTTCCTCTTCTTGCTTTGCTTCACTTCCCAAGCTCAGATCACTCACCCAGACGAAGGTAATATTCTTCATTTTCTATGTTTTTTCTTCTAATTAAATTCACTCAATATTGGTGCTTCCAACTTCACATTTGACCCGGTTTGATAAGTGTGTAAATTAAAAAGATTAAGATTCTAGAAATTAAAAGGAAGAAATAATTCTCGTAATCTCGTTTGGTAAGGGAATTAAGGAGATTAAAGTGGTTAGATTATGGAGATTAAGGGAATTAGATTATGAGAATTTTGTAACCGTGCAAAACTTGAATTATAAGGATTATAAAGATTATTGAGGCTTAAATCTCACTTTTACCCCTAATTTTTTTCATCTCTTTCATCTATAAAAAAATTTAATACGTACTTTTTCGTAATTTTACCCACAATTATATTAATTTTACCAAACACCCATTTCACTTAATTTCATACTCATCATCTTCTTCATCTGAATAATTCTCTTCATTCTCATCTTTATCTACATAATATTATGTTATCAATCTGGAAAATAATTTTTCTACTTATTTTAATTTATTTTATATAAAAGCAACTTGTGTAATAAAAATAATAATATATATCTAATATTTTTACATCCCCTACCGTTTCTTAACTTAATTTTCACCCCTTTTACTCCCAAAAATAGTAATTAATTTTTAATCAGCATGAAATAAGTAAGAGCATGTCAAAGTGTTTTTTGAGTTTGCAAAGTATGTCTAGTTATAGTATTGTATTGTAGTATTTATGAACTATTTAGTATTTACTTTTGTGTAGGAACAAGTATTTCTTTTTATTTATATAATCCTAATAATACATCTAATAACTATCTAATCAGTTTTTCATAAAAATATAATAGTTATGTCCAAATTTATTATATTGTGTTATTTTGAATTTTTTTCATAAAAGATGCTTTTAAACGTGAGATAAACAAACTAGGACACATGAATAAATGAGTCCGTTTGAAGTCCAAACTACAAAATATGTGTTTGAGAATCCAAACTTATAAATTTTATGCTACCTTATAATTTTTTTAATTTTTAATAATATATATGGAGAAAGCTTATGACGATTATTGTATCATATCGAATCCTATGACCCTATAAAGTATATAGTTTCATATAAAGTAAACTCATTTTGATAATTTTATAGTTACATCGGCTCTAATAAAATTTGTTTTTCAAAACACCAGTCAAACTTATAAACAATAATCAACTATCTATTTTAACTAGCCACTAAGTTTAATCTTTATAATTCAAAACTTTAATCACACAACAATTCTTAGTATTACCAAATGAATGATCACACAAATGTGAAACACACGTATCTTTAGGAGCTACTTGTATTTTCCAACGCAAGTATACTCAACAAAAGCCATGTTTAGGTAAGTAGTTGGTGGAGATTTTTTTTATTTTCCTATGGTGACCGTACAAGATGTACATGAACATACTTGATGGCTCATAAAGTTAATGCTTTAAGTATCTTGAAAACCTTTGCTACAATGGTCAAAATTCAATTTCATTTTTCCATTAAGAATATAAGGTTAGATGATGTCCTTGAGTTTTCTAATTAATGCCTCTCTATTTTTCTCGAGTGAGGGTATTACCCACCAAACAACTTATGTATATACCTCATAATAAAATGGGATAGTAAAAGGAAAGCATAGACACCTTTTAAAAGTTGTTATATCCCTATATTTTTCAATATCTAAGCTACCTCCTTCTTATTGGGGAGAGCGTATTTTGCCAGCCACATATTTGGTCAACCATAGGCCCACGCCTATTATGCACCACAAAATGCCTTTCGAATTCTTTTTTCACAAAGTCCCAAGATATGACCACCTAAGTGTATTTGGTTTTCTTTGCTTTGTTCATACTCCCAATGTTCATAGAGACAAGTTTAAACCAGGTGCCCAACCATGTGTCTTCATTGGTTATCCTTATGGTAAAAAGAGATACAAAGTTCTTACACTTTATACAAGAAGAACATTTATTTTGAGAGACATTGTATTCCATGAGTCTTACTTTCCTTTCATCATATATCACCTTGAACTCTTACCCTTCTTCCTATTTTTGCTACTCCTTTCCTAGATTCAATAATCTTTCTCTCATCCCCTCCTACTCATGAAACGTCACCATTTTCTGACCTTGATTTGCCACCATATCCATCATCATTACATATTCCTTCTAAATCCCCTAGCATTTCATCTTCTAGTTTGCCTAATACAGTGATTATACCTTTTAATTCCCCTCCTACTTCTTCTCCTATTCATTCTTATGATGAAGTACCTATCCTTCGACGTTCCAGTCGTGTCCCAATCCACCTTCATACTTATGTGATTTTGTTTGCACATATAGTTTTTACTCGCCTTCACCAGTCATGTTTCTTTCTACCTCTTTACTTCCACTCGTTTTTCCTTCCTTTCTTCATTAACCTCTTTTGTTGAACCTATGACCTATATTGACGCTTACAAGGATCCAAATTGGATTGAGGATACTAATATAAAATACAAAGCTCTTCAAAGTAATCACACTTGTGGTCTTGTTCCATTGTCGATCTATTCACAAGAAATCAATTGGTTCTAAATAGGTTTACAAGGTAAAACTCAAAGCAAATGGTAGTTTGGAGAGATACAAAACATGTTTAGTTGCTAAAGATTTTAATTAGAAAGAAGGATTTGACTTCTATGAGACATTTTCTCATGTTGTCAGAATGACAACCATTCGGATCATTGTCATTGTTGCGTCTAAAGCATGGCCTCTTCACCACATGAACACGAACAATACATTTTTGTATGGAGATTTGTTTGAGGATGTGTATATGAATTTACCACCTGTCATACCTAACCCTTTTTCTCTTGCCTACAAGTTAAGGAAATTGCTCTATGGTTTAAAGCAAGCTTCGAGGCAATGGTTTCATCGACTAACAATGACTCTAGTTGATCAAGGATTTTGATAGTCCAAAAATGATTACTCTATATTCCTTAAACATTCGGGATCTAATATCACCATTGTTGCAATCTATGTTGATGATCTTTTGGTTACAAGTTTTAATCATAATGACGTTTCTTCTCTTAATGCCTATCTCGATAAAACATTCAACATCAAAGATATGGGCATTCTTCACTTCTTTCTTGGGATAGAAGTTGCTCACATTCCTTCTGACATTGTTCTTGCACAGAACAAGTTTACTCTTTAGCTCCTTTATGAATAAAATCTACCACTTGGAAAATCTACATCAACTCATTTACCTTTGAACTTAAAACTTCTTTCACGTGATTGTGACTCCTTCATGATGCTTCTATTTATCGATATCTTGTTGGCAAGATAAACTTTCTTATACACACGTCTAGATATTTGCTATCTTGTCCCGTGTTTAAGCCAATTCGTGCAATACCCTACAAGTCTCATATGAATGCTCTCGTTCACACACTACGATATGTGCAAGGGACAATAGGGAATGATATATATTCTCCTAAATGGATGTGACAAACCCAATCTTCTTGTCTATACGGACTCTGATTTGGCCTCTTTTTCTTTAACACGTCAAAGTGTAATTCTCGGGTCTTCTCCTATAAGATGGAAGTCTAAGAAACAAAGCACAATATCTCGCAATTCAGTTGAGACTGAATATAGAGACATGCCTCAGGCAGTTGGTTAGATAACCTAGTTAATACGCTTGCTTCAGGAAATAGGCTTATCTCCTCCTCAACCGGTTCAACTTTATTTTGACAACAGTTATGCATTATAATCGGCAAGAATTCATTGTTCCATGAAAGAACCAAACACATACAGAGAAGGTCATCGAAGGTCTCCTTTATCTCTAGTACAGCTCCACCCATGGTCAAGTTGGCCGATATTTTCACAAAAGATATACCTTCACTACAACATAATAGATTATTTACCAAACTAGGAATATTCTAGTTTGCGGACTGTTAAGGATAATACAAAATGATCTCAGACGTTTATATCTTGCGATGATCTCATCTATCCAATATATAACAGAATCACAACAATCAATTATATGTACTATGTATGTCACGTCTAATAATACCTAAAATGATCAATTCATTTCTCTCTCACGTATTCTTTCTTTCTCTCGAACACTCTCATACACAAAGTATAACATCCATTACTATTTTTCGCCTCCATCACTTGCTTCTTCGATCAATGGAGGTCGATTTATAGAAAGTAGCATGTGAAAGTCTTATTTTTATATAAACCACGTCATATTTTTTTAGAAAAATAACCCAAAATAATACCAACTATCAACATTGAACCGAAAATAATACGAACTTAGCAAATTACTAGGAGCGATACAAACTATCAATTTATTTACCAAAAATAATACATCATATAATTTCCGGCAAAGACCCTAGCTCCGGCGATGATGTGGTAGCCGGAATGTTACATCTCATCAAATAAATGGGTTAAATGTGTGAGGTGAATTTTATTTTAAAAAGATAATTTAATAATATTTAAAATATTAAAAAATAAAAGATTATTATTTTTAAATTTTTAAATAATAATTTTTTTTAAAAAGTGTACAAATATTTATTTTAAAAAATATTTTTTTTAAAATAAAGTTTGAAATTTTTTTTAAATAGATTTGTAAAAAAATGTAAAAGTATTTATTTTTCCCAAAAATATAAAAATATAATATTTTTTAATCAAATTTATTTTCGGATTTTTGTATAAAATGAAAATTTTAATTCTAAAAAAAATATTTTTAATAAAAAATATTTGAATTTATTTATTTTTAATCTTGTAACCTATTCCCTAAAGAATTTTGTTTCCTAAATTTTTTGTAAGATTTTTTTTTTCCCTAAAAATAATATTCGAATTTTTTTTTGGATTTTCTTTTTAACAATTTTTTTCATAAAAAAATAAAATATTTTTACATTTTTTTTTACAAACTTGTTTAAAAAAAAAAAATTTAAATAAAGTTCCGGCTTTTGCCAGAAACATATGACGTATTATTATTGGTAAATACATTGATACTTTGTATCGCTCCTAGTAATTTTCAAAGTTCGTATTATTTTCGGTTCAAGGTTGATAGTTGTATTATTTTGGGTTATTTTTCCTATTTTTTTTATATAAACCACAAAAATTTTTAAAAAAACGTTTACAATCATGCAAATGAAACTAAGGGCCCGTTTGTAAGCAGCACCGTCAAGGCGTCAACTCGTCAAGATGCTCTAGCATGTCAAAGCCTTATTTCATCAACACTACGATTGAAAGAGGGAAAGAAAGAAAGTGATATGGGGATGCTCGACGGTGGTAGAAGGCTGTGTCGATAGCGTGGTTCCGAATTCGACTTTCCAAAAGGCAATTCCTTATTATATAGTGATTTGAGGTTAAAATTTGCAGGTTATTTTTCAGGCTTGGGGTTAGTTTTAATATCTAGTTCTATATATTCGACTTTCTAGTTTTAGCAACGATTACTTACACCTTATATACATATATATTCTATGAAAGTTGTTTGACATTGAGTTTTTTTTTTTTTGTTTCACTATATATGCAGTCAAGGCATTAGAGTCTGTTAAATTGAGTTTAAATGATCCAACGAAGAACTTGAACAACTGGAATAATGGAGACCCGTGCACTGCTAACTGGATTGGTGTTTTTTGTTATGACCAGCCACTTGATGATGGCTACTTACATCTCTGGAAATTGTAAGTTGTTAATTTCTGTTTAATGCAGATATTGACTGCAAACGATTGAAAAAGATGCTAATATTTCGAGTTGCTCAAAAGTGATATTTATATACTCCAAGCCTAAGCCTATCTGGCTATCTCTATGCAGGCAACTAATGAACATGGATCTCTCTGGAACGTTATCACCAAAGCTCGGCAGTTTTTCTCGTCTGATAATATTGTAAGCCATACCTGTATTCTTTTCTCACTCATTGTGTTTCAGTTATTTGGTTATGGTGTATACTTTATAATATCCTGATCTTCTTTTATCTGTGTTCTTAAAAGGAATTTTATGTGGAATGACATAGGAGGGAGTATACCGGAGGCGATAGGCAACCTAACAACTCTCGAGCTGTTGTAAGTTTCCAATTTTACACTGTATTTGTTTCACTTATGCTATGCAGCAACATAGTGTTGTTCATAAATGCATGAGTTACTTTGCTGACATCAATTTGGCATTTCTGTTTAATTTTTTTCTCAATTTTTCTTTCCATATCTTCAATAATTTCCACTTGTCATCATATTTTGTTTTTCAGGCTCTTGAATGGAAATCAATTGACTGGATCCTTGCCAGATGAGCTTGGCTATCTACCAAATCTGAAAAGGATGCAGATTGAGGTTAACAAAATATCAGGACCACTTCCCAAATCATTTGCAAACTTGAACAAATTACAGCACTTGTAAGGATGCTGATTGATCTAATAGAATTGCTGTTGCTCCTTTGGACTACCGTGATTTCTTGTTTATTCTTGTTGCATAATTGACCCGTCTCTTCCTTTTTCAGTCATCTGAACAACAATTCTATTGTCGGTGAATTCCCTAGTGAGCTGTCTAGCTTACAAAGCCTCCTTCACTTGTAAGTAGGTTCTTTTATTTATTGTTCTATTTTTACGACTTGGAGTTCCACTTTCCATGTTAACAATGACTATTATTTGTTGCAGCATCCTTGACAATAATAACTTGTCAGGGTCCCTTCCCGCTGAGTTCTCAGAGATGCCAAATTTGTTAATACTGTATGTTCCCCTTCCTCATACCAAAGTGATTATACTTTGTTTCATTTGTTGCTTGAAGTGAACAATTACCTTATTCATTGTACACAAGATGGTGGAAGTTGTTTGTCACTGTGTCTTGACACTCTCGATTTGGCAAATTTGATGCTTGCAAGCTAAATTTCACATTTAAAAAGCATTGCACAATAACTCCTGTTGAACGGCTACCATGTTGTGCACAATGTAATTTTAATTCTTAGTTTTCTTACTGTGATTTATAGTACCTAGGATGCATGCAGTCATTCTCCTATTAGAATTTGAATATATTTCTTCATTTTGCAGTCAACTGGACAACAACAATTTCGTCGGGAGTGAAATTCCTACTACTTATGCAAACATGGCTACTTTGATGAAGCTGTAAGTGTCTATTGTTTAATTGATACAATTAGGCATATAAAGTGTGATAACCAAACTTCACTCCTCATCAAGAAATCATATGAAAATCTGCATATGATTTGATGACAGAATTACTACGGTAGTTTGGGGTCATGCTTGTTGAATTTCTTCTTTCATCCATCTAACATTTCTTCCTTTTTAGGAGTCTTAGGAACTGCAGCTTACAAGGATCAATTCCTAACCTGAGCAGGATACCCAACCTTTCTTATATGTAGGTCTATGGCTGTTTTTGTGCTTCGACTGTATATGACATACATTAAGAAAACCAATTCTAATTTGGCTGTATACAACATACCTTTAGCTTTTACCAGCTTGATGCATTTGAATTATAACATTAAGTTGTTGTATTTACCCTTCTGTACCGATTATTTATTTTCTCGCTCAATATTCCACCTTGCATTTTTTGTGCAAATATCCATAAAAGATTTCATAATAACTACGTAAAAGCATCCTAATACTGTTTCTGTTTACCAGAGATCTTAGTCTGAACCAACTCAGTGGACCTATACCTTCAGATAGGCTAGCTGATAATGTGACCACAATGTAAGACAATTTCACCTCAAACATTTTCGTTGTATTGATGACTAAAATTTTACTATGATCTTATGTTGTCTTTTCCGATTGCAGCATTTTATCAGGCAATTATCTTAGTGGGACTATTCCTGAAAACTTTTCAAGCCTTCCTCGCCTTCAAAAACTGTAAGCGCGTGTAGTTTTCATATATCCAGCTATTTTGTTTTTGTTTGTGCACGTTTGTTATAGTGTTAGTCTTACATCGACTAACTATATATTATAGGTCACTTGATGATAACTTATTGAGTGGTTCAGTTCCTTCTGCTCTTTGGCAAGAGAGAAGATTAACGGATCTTGAAAAGCTTACTCTGTAAGACAACTTTAACTCACTCCATTTAGAATTTAGCATACTTCTTTAATTCTTTCTCTAAACAATGTGTATGTTTACAATCTGGTTGCAGGGATTTTCAATACAATAACCTGACAGAAATTTCTGGCAATTCTAGTATGGCAGAAGATGTTACCCTACTGTATGTCTCCTAACTTTACATTTTTTGTCGATTACAATTCGATTTTTATAGGGTTATAGTATGTAGCATGGACACATGCGGGCACTAGGAAACAAAAATGGAAGGACACGAGGAAGCAACGATTTTAAAAATATTGATAATCTACTATATAATACTAAAACAGAATTGAATAAAGTCATGTGTCATCCTCATATTAAGCCACCTCCGATTTTGCCACTTGACATCGCCATATTAAGCCACATTGGATTTTCAATACAATAAAGTCTATTAAATTGAGTTAAGCAAACATTATTTGAAGGTACATAAATCCTGTGATGAAAGAATATAGCCATGAATAAACAAAACATAAACAATGTGCCCCCGTGCGCTCTCAAGCTTCTGGGTGCCTGTGCTACATAAATGTACTTCGTCCATACTTACCTGTATTTTTTTTCATGTATAGGCTTAAAGGAAATCCCATATGCTCAAATGAAAGCATTGCTGAACAATATTGTGGACCTCCGGGTCCAGATGATAACACCCAAGATACAAGGGTGACAAATGACACATTCACTTGTCATTCTCTAGGTTGTCCATCTCCATATGAATATGCCCCTTCTGCTTTATTGACATCTTGCTATTGTGCTGCACCATTGATCATTCATTACCGCCTAGAAAGTCCTGGATTTACCGATTTCCGTCCGTACTGGATTGGCTTTGAGAAGTTCTTTACCGCGGGTCTTAGTTTGAGTGTAAATCAACTGAATATTAGCTCCATTGAATGGCAAGAAGGTCCTCGGTTGGCTATGATCTTGAAGCTTTTTCCTGTTTATGAAAAGGCTACCAACAACTATATTTTTAATACGAGTGACGTTGAGCGAATTTGGAGAATGTTAAGTGGATGGGAGATTCCAAGTAATTCTACTTTTGGTCCTTATGAACTACTCGACTTCATCCTTTTGGACCCTTACAAGGAAGGCATGTATACAGCTCTACTTCTCTTGCTTTTCCAATTGCAGTTATGTGAATCGAATCTCATTGTTCTTGCTTTCTTTTCCTTTCACAGAACTTTATGGAGCCCCATCTTCATCTGATTCAAATAATGGTACATTGATTGGCATAATAGTGGGAACCATTGTTGTTGCATTAGCAGCAATCGTCTCATTTTTAATCATAAAAAAGAATTGCAGAATATGTATTGGTGTCTCAGAAAGACATGGATGTGAGTTTTGGATTTGTTATATCTGGAAGCTTGCTTGTATGAATATGTTTCTTTCATGTTCCTAGAGAGTTTTGTATTCTCATACATATGAACGTACTGATCTGCAGCATCCAGGATACCAATTGATGTTCAGGGTGTGAGAGGTTTCACCTACAAGGAGATGGCGCTTGCTACAAGCAATTTTTGCGATTTTAATCAAGTTGGACAAGGAGGATATGGAAAGGTCTACAAAGGTGTCCTTACTGATGGTACACTAGTTGCCATAAAACGCGCCCAAGAGGGGTCACTGCAGGGAAATAAAGAGTTCTGCACAGAAATAAAGCTACTTTCTAGGTTGCACCACAGACATCTTGTCTCTCTAATTGGTTATTGTTATGATAAAGGTGAACAAGTAAGTTTGGTTCTCCTGAAACTCATAATTGGGCGATTTCTAGGTTTCCTGATCTTGATAAAGGAAGTCAATTGTTTTTTGGCTAAATTCACTGCCTTTTACAAATATCGATCTATTAAGTAGGCCCATAATATAAACAAATTTAGTAAATGTACCCCTAATAGAGTAATAGTGGTGAGTTCATGCCCAATGTATGGTCAATGCAGATGCTGGTTTATGAGTTCATGCCCAATGGAACACTACAGGATTACCTTTCCGGTATGCATGATTCAATAAACCAGCATATTTCACTTGCCTAGTTTAGTAAGTCAATAAGCTAGCTAATTCAAATCATTGAATGAACTTGTTTTATTACAGCATCGTCCAAAGAACCTCTAAGATTTGCTACAAGGATGAGATTAGCACTCGAATCTGCACGTGGCTTACTCTACCTACATACTGAGGCTGACCCTCCTATAATCCACCGAGATGTTAAGGCTACCAACATCTTGCTAGACTCTAAATTTACAGCAAAGGTTGCCGATTTTGGCTTGTCGCGGCTAGCACCAGAGCCTGATGTTGATGGAATTGTGCCTACTCATGTCTCTACTGTGGTTAAAGGAACGCCGGTATGCTTTCTGGGTTTTATCTTGCAGCTTGCATCATATTGATGAAAGTCATGAAACAAATTAGATTATGAGCAGATTTTGCATTACAAGATCTAATTTGCTCTTATTCTATCAGGGCTACCTTGATCCTGAGTATTTCCGGACCCACAAGTTAACGGACAAGAGTGACGTTTATGGCCTTGGGGTAGTATTTCTTGAGCTCCTAACAGGCATGCAACCCATTTCATTTGGAAAGCATATTGTCCGAGAGGTACGTATTCTATCTATTGTCAATCGGTTTTACAATAGATACCGCTGCACTTGTGTGATGGACTCGGGCATAATCCTTGTGTCATTGTTTTCTGCATTAGGTGAACGCAACGTACCAATCTGGAAACATACCATCTCTTGTTGACAAACGGATGGGATCTTATCCACATGAGTGCGCGGAAAGATTTGCGTCCTTGGCTCTCGGATGTTGCGAGGAAGAGACCACTGCAAGGCCTGTGATGGCTGAGGTTGTTCGACAACTTGAACTCATAGTCCGTATGATACCAGAATCCGACACTGGATCAACCACGGAAGCCTCATCATCCTCCATGACGAAAACTCCTTTCGTGTCTGTCCCTCTAGATAGTGGTGAACTTGTTCCCCGCATTGCTCCCAGATGAGCGGAAGCATATATGATGTCAGCCCTAGAAGAAAACAAAAACATCGATGTTTTAACTCTATTGACAATGAGATGCTCAATAATATGTCTTTGTAGTTCAGTTATAGTTAAAGAAACCAAAAATAGAAAGAAAAGAATTCAGTCCATACTCAAAATTTGACAAGGAACATATGCAACCATTTGATCAATGAACTCGATCTTCGGAACGTAAGAAGGAAGAGACTCTTACAATTTATTGATGAACTCTGGACTCCAAAGACTTGACAAGGAACCATAGGCAACCATATGGACCATATGGTTGCCTATGGCCAATTACCGATCAAAGTAAAAAAAAAAAAACTAATATAGTTTTTGTGTCTTCAACTAAAAAGATTGTAAAACATTTTGATTTTAAATTTGTAAAACATTTTGGTTTTAAGAACACATTTGGTTTAGGTACGGAGTAAACCTCCTAATGCGGTTTAGTGGAGCATTTTTATCTGTTGATTGAGTTGATCAAACAGTTCAGATTTGTTCAAATAATTTAATTTTTTTTCAAAATTTTGGAAAACACTCTTTCTTTTTTCTTTTTTTTAATATAATTTTATGAAGTTAAGGGGACAACTTTATCGGTTTAAAAATCTTGTTTATCATTGTCCATGTTTCTTTAATCTCACATTTATGCTTTTGGTTCATATGTTTTATGATAATTTTGCTTGTTTTAGTTATTATCAATCTTGATTCTCCACAAAAGGCCACCGCAAATCCAAAGTTATATTTTAGTTCAAAATAACATGAGCACATTGAAGGGTAGAAAAATGCAATTGGAGAAGTTGGTAAAGTCTCTGCTCAAATTCTTGTTAGTAGAAATTGAAAGCTTTTCTATTTTAGAGAGAATATAGATACAAAGTGAGCAATGGTAGCCCGAGGGGATAGTCAAATTTGAAGAAAAGATCGAAAGAATATATTATTGAAGTTTTTTTTTTTTGGATTTTTAAACCGATTTTTTGTCTTTTTGACTTTTCAAAATCGGTTTTTTTTTGTCTGTGTTAAAACATTGGACTACTAATTGGAATATAAAGAAAACTTATGCCACTATCCGTAATTGGTGAAACATGAGGGACACCAAACTTTACTAAAATCGATAGATGGTGTTGATATCGTATAAGATTGAGGATACAAAGAGGATGTTGTCACGGTGGAAGAAGCGGGGAGGATGTAATATCTAGAAAATTTATTCCGATTTATTTTGAGTCAAACCGGAATTTTAGGACCCTTGATTTTTTTTTATACCTAACTTTATGTTTAGCACTAATTATATCATTTCATGTGAAACTTATAACCGTATACAATGATGAAATACACATAAAACCCTAGTTATATATATAGAGGTCTTTTGACAAGACCATGACATGTGCTTGACAAGGCCATGGAAAACTCTTGACAAAGCCTTGACAACCTCTCAACCCACTCTTTCCCATGGCCTAGCACGTTGGGACAGGCCCGGCCCAGGGGGGACAAAAGGGGCTTCCGTTCTGGGCCCATTTCTCTATGGGGCCCAATTTAAAATGTAGGTATGTATCTATATTATATGTTTTATAGATAAAACAGGCCCAAAATGGCCAAATAACACTAAAAAATTAACCCACAACCCATAAAGTTTCTCTTATTTTTATTTTAAGCAAATTACAATATATTTAGATGGAGAAACTAACTTATACTTATTATTTCATTAACTCTTAACTAATACAATAAAATTAATATAATTTTTAATACAATAATTCATCAACCACTATCTAATTTATTTGACAATATATTTATAAAACAAAATAAATATATAAAATATTTTTAAATTTCATCTAAGTAAAATAAATAAATTAAAAGCTCTAATTTATAGTACAAAATTTATGTAAATTTTTATTTATTTAATTTATAAATTTTATTGTTCATTCAAACTTAATATGCAACATATTTTATAAAAAACAAATTGTGCCCCTCCAACGAAAATTTTCTGCCTCCGCCACTGCCAACGTTACTCCTCCCCGATAGGTATCAATCTGAGAAACTTGTTCCCTCATCCAGTGTTGATAGAAGGAAGAGCCTCTTCGTAACTTGGTGAGTCTCCTCATTTCTTCTCTTCACTTCTCTTCAGTTGGAAAAAGACACTGACGTGAGGGCATCCTGGTTGTTCCATCATCTTGTGCAACCCATCATCCAAGTCTCCTCTCTCTCCCAGACGTAGCAACCTTCTACAATCCATCGAAGATCTAGTTGAGAGCTATAAGCTTTCTTCCTCTCCTCTATAGTTACTTACGAAGAGATGGGGTATAATCGTTTGTTTGTTCAACAACAAGAATCAAACCTTGATCTTGTGGCTTCCCTTGCCTTGGTACAAAACGCCACAAGTGAGTCTCGAACCTTGATCGTTTGTTTGTTCAATGCCTTAGAAATATCCACCGTTGACTGGTTGTACAGTTAGGAATTGTCACCGATTTTGGTTAAGTATAGGATTTTTGGATGTTGGACCCAAATTTGAGAAGTTATGTAGGAGTCTTGATTCATATTTTTGGGAGATCTTTGACCTTATGATTAGTATGCATATCATAGAAGACTTGGGTAATTTTCATAGAAATTTTATAAATTTCTTTGAGCCTCGTATCATAGGCTAAAGTTGGACCCTAATGACCTTTTCAGAAGTTAAGAAAATGTGTAAAATTCTAGTTTCGACCTAAACTCACTTTTAAGAGTTAGATTATGAAATTAAGTTCCAAAGAAGAGTTTAGACGTATATTGCGGGATTTTTGAGAATTTCGGGATCAAGGGTAAAATGATCATTTTACCTTAGGAGGGTATTTTTAGTAATTTTTCTTATGTTAGGTTTGTACATCTTAGAAGTTATAGACTTCTAAGGATGTGGGATATAGTTTGACCCCCTTGCCTCTTATGAAAAGCAATTGAGTTTCCACGGTTACAGACCGCGTTGAGATTATGAAAGTTGAGATTCGATTTAGGTAAGTCATTTGGGCTTACTTAGCTACTTTTGTATATGAGTGGATCATATGAGTGGTGTGTGCTATGTGTATTATTAGTATTTTTATAATATTAATTACCGACGTTTCATGGGCCCAAGTATAATGGGCAGTGACATCATCTGCTCGGCTCTTGCGGGAGTCTAAGAGGTTCTCCACGACAAGGCTAGTCATGGTAGACTGAGAGAGTACCGATCAACTCCAATTGGTATACGGGTCGGTGCGTCAAACCATTCCCTTTGGATAAAGGGACGGAGGCGAGAGTCAAAGACTTCTCGTGCCACAACTATAATCGGTATATGAGTGTATTACGCTAACAAGATAATAAACGGTTCCCTGTGAAAGTATGTTGTGTGTTCTATTTTTCTGCATTGATGTAGGTGTGCTTATATGACATCTTATATATAAATTGTTAGCTAACGGGTTATCCGTGTTGTTAGATGTGTTGCAGGATAGGATAGTTGTCGAGTGATCCAGACGATATGGACAGCCGGGGTTCCCGTACTTGTAGAAGGGTGTGGGTTTATCTGCTTTCTTTTATTGTTGACATTAGTTACATCTTTGGATATTAGTTTTAACCTCGGCTGAAAGTCTGTTGTTATTTGACATTTCATCTTCTTATTTTAAATTTCCGTATTCAACATTTGTGCCTTGTTGTAAGATTCTAGTAAAGTTGTTGTCAAACTAAGGTCGGGACCCAATTGTGAGGTCCTAACTAGTAACTCCCCGAGTTTTGAGAATTTGGGGTGTTACAGAGGAAGTGGTCCATAATCCTAGGAACATTGGAGAAAACTAGTGAATAGTATAAAAAATCGATTATGTGATTTTCCGTTCATTTGAATCTATCTGAATGTAATGTTGGATCTGGCGAACAAGGCAAATCACCTTGTTACAAATGGAAAGGGATGCAAAAATTTGTATATTCATTTGATGAAAATTTGAGTTGATTTGGGGTTGTTATTAAAAAAAAATCTTTAATTTTCAAAGTTTTGCTCGGTGTCATTTGTTAAAATTTTATAAAATCAGAATTATTTCCGTAATTCCTCTAATTAATTAGAGCGAGTATGAACAAAGTTCTATAATTTTCCATAATATTCATCTATGAAGTCGAATAAACCCCTCTTACCGAACACGCCTCAAGGCATCGGCGTATATAAATAAGGAAGAGAATGTTTTAAGGCTTATTGCCCGAAAATCAATGACATCAAGCCATTGGTAAGCAATTAAGGCCAAGGAGTTGAAAACTTGGATGCTGGATGGTACCTCCAAACACTCTAAATGAACTAATTATGACGTTGGATAAAATATAAATTGGTGGTTTGAAAGCACCACACTATTAGAAATGAACTTGGACCAAACGTATTGATAGGTGATGTTTGAAATTAAGTTGAAGCTTATATGGTAGATAATTAAACAAGTTTAATTGTTTCATAAGTTGGTTAGAGGCTTAAGAACACGAAGTTTATTGAAAATTAATGATGTAGTTGCTTTATTTTATTTTAGTTTTTTGTTGGATTATATTTATGATATATTATCCAATAATGTAAGTTATCTCTATTCAATTTTAGGAAAATTTTAAACTTCTATAAATTAGTATAAGTTTTTCATAAATTTGGTTTTCGTAAAGGGATAACAATCGCATTCATAACTTATGGTTATATGTAAAATTGAACCATACAAACGGTTAAAATCTCGATAAAATGAGGTTGAAATTCGGGTGATGGTTGAACTAGTAATGGTCCGGTTGCGGGTATGGGTGAAGATATTAAAAACCATCACCGGGTCACTAATGAGTGTCAAATGTAACATCTTTTACACCTTTTTTCATGCATATCATACCCCTTCTTTCATCCCATATATGTCTTTTCATACGAAAATTATATACTTTCGGTATTTTGGTATCTACCTTTGAGGTCAGGGTTGAAGAGAAGATACATGATTGAGGAACTGCAACACGAAGTCCACAAGTGTAACACCCCGAATCCGCGGGACTCGGGGCGCTACGGGTTGGGACCTCACAATGGGTTCCGACCCTTAGCTTAACAACAATTTCACCGGATCTTGCAACAAAGCACAAATAAAGGCCAAAACCAAATACATTATGCAATGCAAAGAAACCCAAAACCATACAAACCAAAGACTTCAGCCGAGATACAACACAAAACCCAAACGCCAAAAACACGGCACACAAAACACAACTATCGAAGGACAAAACACAACTCAACTCTATCCAAAACCCTTCCTAAAATGTACGGACCCCGGCTGCCCACTTTTCCGGATCTCTCGGCCGCATTCCTAACCTGCAAGGCAATCTACAACAATCGGTATAAAACCGTTAGCTCATATTCGAAGCATTAGAATTAATGGGAAAGGCACATACACAAGTAATCTCATCACAAGCATACAACATACATAAAAGCACATCAATCCGGTTTATTATCTTTATTATTTTTAAGTCGTATCCCGTTCTAATTCAACTTAGGTTGTGACACGAGAGTCACCGAAACTCGCCTCGGTCCCTACTTACCGGCATGGAATGGTACTGATGCATCTGACCGTCTACCAGCACGGGATAGTCGCCGAGAACCTCCTAGCTCTCGCGGGAGCCAGGCAAGTTGTCACCGCCCGTTATCATACACTTGGGCCAGAATAATATAAAGGTCGGTAATCCTAATTCCGGTTTAGTTGTTATAAACAATAAACAATAAACAATAAACAATAAACAATAAACAATAAACAATAAACAATAAATACACACCACCCAACACACATCGATGCTAATACAAGGAATACGAGCTAAGTAAGTCCGGAGACTTACCTTATCGCCACACTCAACTCACAACACTCTCGCTTCCCTTAGGAAGGAGTCCACAACCTGCTCACAAGAAGATAACTATATCAACAACTCGCTCAACTCAAGAAGTCTAAGACTTCTACACAAATGATCTACGCGAGATCATTTGACTCATATTCTAGGACCGCATCCTAGAATCTCTCATGCTCACATCACACTCAACACAAGCTAGAAGTCCTTAGACTTCTAGACCCTATGATCTCGCAGGATCAAAACCCATAACACGTACTAGGATATACATGCCTAGTGTCAACAATCTCAACGGTATCAACACTATGCTAGGATACGCATATCCTAGCCCATAATCTCAACAGCCATATAACCACAACCTGAAGCCTCATATACTCACAAGATCAACCAAGCACTCAACGTCTTACACCAATCGACAATCCTCAAAACTCACCTAAGGTCCAAACCACTACTTGGTATTAACTCTAAGTTATGCCAGATTATCCAACCTAGCATGATACTAATACTAAACATAACTAAATCGAGTAAGATCATAAACTGGGGGAAGAGGGTACTCACGTGAAGTCAAAAGACGGATGTCGAACTTGAACTCTTTAGGCCTTTATCGGGGCGCTTCCGGACCTAAAACCAAGGCTAAAAAAAATTTAGCTGATACGCTAAATTTGAACGGATGATTTAATATATATAACTCTAAGAGAAACTTGGTTTCAAATGCCCACGTTAAAACCCGCAAAAACCTTTCCGGGCAAAATATGAAATTCTAGGAACTTGATCGTAAAACCGCATTTAAAACTTTGAGCCATAAATCGAATTTAAATCCAATAAGGCATAATATATAGTATATATAAAGATAAGAATATTCCCGTAATTAAAACCAAGGTTAAAAACCGCTAACACATTTTTCGGGGCAACTTATACATTTTTAGAAATATGGGCTATCATCCATAATTAAAACCTTGGGGCATTTTCTGAAAATAACCCAACAGAGGGCTTAAAAGCAACATCCAGAAATGTTGGGCTATGAATGTAAATAGAAATACAGGATATAATTTGTAATTATATCAAATATAAGCACAACCCGCTTCATTGGCTGGAGATGGCAAAATAGGGCCGGCGGTAGGGCAGCGCAAGGAAGACGACGCAAGCGCTTGGCTGCTCAGGCTCCGGCGGGTCCAACGGGATGGGAAGGAGCTTCTCCGGTGGCCCTAGCAAGCGAGAATATTCTCCGGCTGTTGGTGGAGGCGCGACAGTTAGGGCTCGATGGTGAGCATTGCAGGGAAGGTACCAACCGGTACTGTCGAGGGCGGCGGCTAGGCACTTCACGGCTCCTGGGTTCCTTCTCCGGCGGATTAGGGCTCGTAGGTGGCGTCGATGGAGAGGAGGCGAGAAGCGCAACGTCGATGGGAGGCTGAGTGCTTGTTGCGAGGAACCAAAAAGATGAACAGAGAGAAGGCAGCGTGAGAGGCGGGGCTGCGCAAGGGCTTTTTCCGGCGTCTACGACCGGGCCCAGGAGTGGAGGTGGTGATCAAGAGGTGGCTCTGAGAGTGGTGGTGGAACAAGGATGGCGGTTGCTTCTTCCGGTTGTTCCCACGCGATAAGGGATGAAGAGGGATGCTACTGTGTAAGGGGAAACAGAGGGTTGAGGAGGGGTCAAAGCCAGGGGATCGAGGGGTCGGTTTGTAGTTGCGAGGTGGTGAGGACGAGGGGCCACTGCAACAGGGGTTGCAAGCGAGGGGTCGGAGCAGACGGAGGGTCGGGGAAGGTAAGGGGTCAAGAGCTGCTCATGTACAAGCTGTCACAACAATCAGCAGGAAGGAAATACGGGAAGAGAAAAGAAGAATATAAGAAAAGAAAAAAAATAAATAAATAAAATAAAATGGGCATCACTAGATTAGTTCGGGACAACCGGAACAGGACTCCCGGATCGGAAAGATATTCCGACTTCACCGTAAATAAAATACGGAATATATGTATGTATCAAATATATAACTCATAAAATATAATCTATGACGTGAAAATACTCGAAAAAATATTTAGGCTATTAAAATATCAATGAAAGCCGCAAATATAAATATCTCAAATGCGCTAAAAATTTTGGGTGTTACATTAGATCTCCCTAAGTACAAGTTTCGTCCCGAAACTTGCCACACGCTGAACTTCTCGGTCCCTTAAGGTCGAGGTATGAATCTCACTCTAAGAAGGCTGAAACCTTCTAATCTATATACACAACTGTTCAAACCACCATCACAATATATATCCGGTCATATAACACCCTCCCGCACGGGGCACATACAATATATAGCATCACACATATACACACCTCAACTAAGGAAAGAATTAGGTCTGACCCGTCGATTCTATCGATACTACTAGCTCCCCGTAAATCTCAACCAAAGATACTATCCTCCGTCTTCCTATATCCTCATAAGTTCTTCGTCTGACACTAAATCATAGGGACCGACAATACATCTCGAGTCATGCATGTACTTCCAAGACTGATACATATAAAACCCCGGGTGAACACCCACTACTCTCAGCGGCTACGCCAACCGGTAAACCACTATCCTTACTTGCGCTATGATCTCACAAAGGTGCGATATATCGGAGACACAACTTCCTTCTCGGGTCTTTCTCAATGCAACATTTCCATTATATTTCTCTTTGATAGTCTCTAACAAGGAAGATCGAACTCCCAATTTACACCGTTAGCTTTGGTTGTGGTCAAAACAAACTTTTTATTTTACGTTTCCTTAATTCTTGTGGCAATTCCAAGTAACGAAGGAAGTACCTTACTTCGCACCGCTTCTACTAACGATACCAGTATGCTATTACTTTTACATCGCTCCTCAATACCCAATCAAGACCTTGTCTTGGAAAATCACTTGTTCACTTCAAACCCATAATACCTCAAGGTAAATCGAAACAGTTGCGCCAATAATTCCCCTCTTAATTCTCAGCAACTCCTTCCATAAAAGGTGTCACACACTTCTCCCTTCACATGTCTGGTAAAGCTCAACACTTCTAAGATAACTTGTAACTCCTTCCATATCACTCGGTGTTTTCCGTCCCGAGACAACTTGTCATACGACTTCTCTCTCATAGTGACTCTGGTTGGTCTAAAATGCCGTATTTGCAATATCTTGATCTCGAATTCTCAATTGGTGGCAATCGGACCTTAAGTAAATTTTAGAAGAGACTACTGACCCTCGTGACCGATCGAGTAGATCGTCAATTCGTTGTAAGGGATACTTGTCGTTCACCATTATCTTGTTCAACTCACGGTAATCGACGTTCAAACGGAGATAACTGTCTCTCTTTTCGCAAATTGGTGTTCTCCATAATAACTTCAAATCAAGAGTTTAAGATATATTCCAATATGAACTTCAATTCAAAAGTTCAAGATATCATTCGTAGTCCCCCATACCCTTTCACTAATTCTAATGAACTCTTTTCAATAAGTTCCTGCGGTTAATCCTTCACTTGCTTCCACGACTCATGTCTCTTCGCAAGTGTCATTCCATACGGCGCCTTAGATATCGGAATTAAGTCAAGCTTGACCTTAGTGGTAAAATCCACATTATGACGTATTGGAATCCGTGATATCTCGGTTTTTGTCTTTTCCTCTTTCGTCACATAATGTAGTAACCAACACAACCTTGTCTTAACACTTGACAGGTGGTCATGGTACTAATGATCTACCCTGATCTGTTGAGGTGACGTCCTTCAAACACGTGTATTGCTCCATCTTTAGCTACAATGTTTATCGTCCTCTTTCAGAGATCCTTCATCTCTCGAACTCGAGAGGCTTGCTCGAGTCTTCTGAATCTTGTAGCCTTATTTAAGTATTCCTTTATCTTAATCTCATTTTCCCTCTTTGATGACACGATTGTAAAATCTTCTAAGGTTTCTCACTTATGTGCAACCATAAGGGTCCAAACTACAGGACTAAACCGTGCTTAAAAGCAATTGACCTTATCTTCTTTTCTTTCCCTGACATCCCAACATATGGGAGGATTTCTTCGTATTCTACATCAACTTTCACCATAGACATCCTTTCTTCAAGTAGGCGTAGAAGTCTACACTTCACTTTCTTATGTAACGTCAAACGACCGCAGAGGCTCTAACCTCGATCTTTCATGTACTTCTTGTACATATCATATCGACATCAAACTTCAAAACTTCCATCTTCTCTTACTCTTGTTGGTCACCTTATACATCTCTTGGTATTCCAAAAACAACTTCACAACCGTACCGGTATGCCGTGTGAGTCTGAAACATCTGACTCAGCCTTTGCTTGCAAAAACATACCATTCATTTTATTAGAACAAACATACTATGCGTCCTCTTATTATACTCCCGTCTACGCACCACAAACAATGAAAATATCACCTTCCTCTTGATCTACTAATTGCCTTTACCATGATCAAACCTTAAAACTTCTAATCCGGGTCGATCTCCCATATTTTGTTCTCATGACCTAAGAAGGTCGTAAAGGGTCATCTTCAACCTCCCCTAAGAGGTTGGCAACAGCTACTTGCTTGAACTCCTTCCACATTATTTGATTCAAGACTGTAACACCCCAAATTCTCGGAACTCGGGGAGCTACTGGTTAGGACCTCACAATGGGTCCCGACCTTGGTTTAACAACAACATTACTTGGATCTTACAACAAGGCACAAATGTATTTAAAACAATTTCTAAAACATAATATTTTTAATGGTATAAACGTACGCATGTGACAGCCTTACAAACATAAATAAAGATACACAACATGCATGACGTATGGAAGACTTCCCCGTCCCCATCTAATGAGTACGTGGACCCGGCTGACCATCCGTTCCAGATCTCTCTGCAACTGTCTATCTCTACAGATCTACAACACGGATAAACCGTTAGCTAACTATCCAAATATAAGCAAAATGATAACAGCACAAACACAAGCAGAAACAAAATAAACAAACATCATGCTGGCACTCAACCGTTTATTATCTATTATTTAAGTGATTCACATTATTCAATTTAAGTTGTGGCACGAGAATTATTATTAGTTCTCGCCTCCGTTCCTTATCCAACTGGTGTAGGTCTAGCTGACTTCCACTGGTAGCATCACTACAAACCACGTATGGACTAGTCCCGAAAGAAACCCCCAGTGCCCGCAAGCTACTGAGCAGAATGCCACCGCCCGTTACTCTTAGGCCAAAATATAGGTCGGTAATTATATATCACAACCTATCTCCATAAACATTTCAATCACACACCACCACCATCATTTATACTCATATTTAGAAGTCAGCTAAGTAAGCCCAAAGGACTTACTTGATATAAAGCTCGACTCTCTGTAAACCAACTCGCTCTGTAAACTGTAGCAACTCAGTTGCCTGTCAAAGGAGATAAGTGCATTAGCACACTCCTACGTAGTTAGAAGTCTAAGACTTCTAAAATAGAATAATATATTAAGACATAACTAGTTGCAGTATTAATTTATGGTAAAATGACCATTTTACCCTTGATCCCGAAATTCTCGAAAATTCTAAAATTCATGTCTAAACTCCTATTTGAGATTCTAAAATCATATTCTAACTCCCAAAGCTTCGTTTGGTTCCAAGCTAACATTTTTCCTATGTTACTATTTTCCGGGAATTCGTACAGGTCTAACTTCGATTCCAAATATAAAATTCGTAACCGCTTATAAAAATTCCGACTTAAATCCCTAGATTATCTATGATGTCCTATCTAACTTTAGGAGAAAGAATTTCTCCAAACTGTTCATTCAACAGTTTTATAAAAATTCCTAAAGTTGACTACTCCCTTTACAAATTCTATACTTAGCCAAAATCTGAGTACACTTTGAAAAATCATAACTCCTAAACCACTCACTGAATTTATCCCAAATTTTGATATGTTCTACTATAAAATCTTACCTATAATATATCCAAAATTCAGCCGGAAAGGATATCAAGAGCTTTTTCAAAATCATCTCACAAAACAGCATCACTTGCTGTTTTCCCCCAACACTCAGCACATATATAAAAACGTCAACTTTGAAACACAATAACTCTCGAACCGTAACTCCGATTCTTCCCAAATTTTAATATGATCTACAACAAGATGTCAAATATATCATATCAAAAATTCAAGCCTAACAGAGATCAAAATCCTATTCAAAATTATCTCACAAAACAGCATCCCATGCTGTTTTTCTCAACTCAGCACATTTATAAAACTGAACTTTGAAACCCTATATCTCTCAAACCATAACATGGATTCCTCTGAAATTTTTGTATGATCTACTATACTATATCAACTATAACGTGTCAAAAATTCAAGTCTAACAGAAGTCAATAACCCCTCCAAATTTATTCCACAAAACTGCATCTCTAGCAAATTTCCTCAAACTCAGCACACTAAAAAAAAAACTGCATGAATAGCCAACTTGAGAAAATCATATCTCCTAAACTATAACTCCGAATAGGCTCAAATTTCAGTATGTTCTACACTGCAATACCGACAACAACATATCCAAAAATCAGGAGCAAAGGAAGAGTCTAGCTTACCCAAATCTGACCTCAAAGTTGACTGTTCGTCAATGTCGGAAACTGAGAAATGTAACAGCTCATTGCAGCTGTTCCTTTGGCTGAATTATATGGACTCCTAGATGGTTTGGAATCAGCTATAAGCACATATATGACTCAAGTAAAGTAAGGAATAAGGAGGGAGTCTTACGCACTTACAAGGCTCATAAGATGAGGAGGACAACGGGATCAAACTGTAGAGCGGTGAAGACTTCCCCTGGCTGCTAATGTCTGTGGCGTGACTGGGCTGGCGAGGAGAAGGAAGAGGATAGGTTAGCGAACAAGACGTGGGAAGCGTCGGCTGGGGTGTGCAGAAGAGGTAGGAACGCCGGCTGGAGTCGACAGGAGAGGAGAGGAGTGCCGGCTGGAGTCGACAGGAGAGGAGAGGAGCGGAGTGCCGGCTGAAGTCGACAGGAGAGGAGAGGAGTGCCGGCTGGAGTCGACAGGGGAAGAGGAGCGCCGGCTGCTAGGGTTCCGGCGCTGCTGCGTGAAGGAGGAGAGACGTGCGGCGCAGGAGAGGCGTGCGACGCAGGAGAGGCGTGCGAGGGAAGATGGCGCCGGCCTGGACGTGCAGAAGAGGCGCTGTGGCTGCTGTTGGAGAGACGTGCAGAGAGTTGTTGTGACTGCTGCTGGAGAGACGTGCAGAGAGGCGCAACTAGGGCAACAAAACGACGCAGGAAGAGGGCTGGGAGATAGGAGCCTTAATGGGCCAGTTGGCTTACTCGAAACGGGCCCGGATGGTAAGGTTCATGGCTGAAAATGGGCTTGTCAAACCCATGTCCTGACTTGTCCAAAAGTTGTCATGACTTCGTCTGGATCTCGTCATGACCTCGTCAAAACTCGTCAAAAGAGCTAGATATATATATAACTAGGGTTTGGTGTATTTATTTTTATTTTTATTTTTATTTTATGTGGTTATCATACTTACATAAAATGATAAAAAAAATGCTAGTCATAAAGTTAGGTATCTTAAAGAGGTCAACGGTCCCTAAATCTCGGTTTGACTCGGAATTAATCGGAAATAAATTTTCCGGTTATTACATCAGTACCCCCTAAAAATAAGTTTCGTCCCGAAACTTAGGGTTAGATAATCATGATTGGCCTGTAATGCACCAGTCGGGTGTATCAAATCACTACAAAAAAAAAAAAAAAAACCTCATCGATTCTACATCTAAGTACTCAGACACCAAAGGTCATCAATATAACATACAAGACTAAACACTCAAGCATGAAATAAACAAGTAGTCAAACAATAGCACACACATGCAGGATCAAGCCGTAACTAGTTGTTTTCAAGGTTACCACTATCTTTGAATAGATCTCTGAAAGGTTATGACGTCTCATATTATCCACCATATCTCCAGTAGCCTCGTCGGCTTTTCATAAAACTCATTTCTCCGAAAATCTTTTCATGTACATACATCATAAGCGCTTGCTGCCACGTTCTAGATCGGTTATCGAATATCTCACCGGTATCATTCGGCCCAACTGTCCGATCCTCTATTCTGTGGACCTAACTCGTGTCTAGTAGGTATTCCTTCTAACTAAATATGTTGACCAATGGTTCCTCCATTAAAGAATCATCATCTGCTCATTATTATTTTATAGATCTTTAATATGTTACTGACTCAACTCATGCTTCTTACCCAGTTTCCAAGATCTTAGTGGCATATGATGTGTCCAAAATGATGATACTAGACACAAGCTGATCTCACATCACCGTCGTTTTGATCATAACTACTCGACAAATGCTAACAACCCATCATCATTGTACTCATATATCCACCACACTTACCGGATCGAGAATATCCCTCTGACGTCAAACGAAACGCGGATCCATTCTGATATAACATTATATGTAAACTCTACTCCGAGATTATGCTTTCTTTAAGAACGACTATTGGGTTTCAAGTATACTCCTGTCGCTTCTCTTTCTTATGTATCCTTCGACTCAAAGTGGTAGTTACTCACTTTACTTTCTAGTGCAGACCTTGCACATTACTTTTATTTACCTCGTTAAATCTTTCCTCAATCAATCAAGGAAATTCACTCTAGAGTACTTTGTTAAGTATTGGATTCCGAAACTACTTATCCCACAACATGTGACAAGCCGCCATTCTTCACTTGGATCCATAATAGGGTACCACTCCCTTTCTATAACCTCTATATGCCATACTTTCCCGTCTACCTTGATGGTGGTACAATTCTTCCATAAAATTTATAGTCACTCCGCATAGCCCATCTCATGTTAGTTCTCATCAAAACGTATCTCACCAACTACCATTATCTTAAACTCGACACGTCGTTTTTTTTTCTGTACCATTGAGTTTCTTGCTCTGTGGGTAAGGACTCACCACACTTCCGCTGTGTTACTTTGATAATTATGTTCTCACCCGGTAATCATAAGGACATTTTCCGTGAGTCCAAAATGATTGACCCCAAAACTCTTCCTCTCAATTACACCATACGTCCTATCCAGATGAAGTACCCAATACCTTCCTTATTTGCCTCGAGGAACTAAGATGACGGTTGGAAGACGACCTCTTCCGTTTACCTTTGGAATTCTTCTAACATGGATCTAAACTCTCTGACTCAACCGGAGTTTGATCTTAACCAGCCAAGAAGTAACCTCAGACATGATCCTCTCTATACCTTTAGTTATCTAAGAAGATTTTCGTTATCTACTTGAGGAAATCCTCCAAAGTATCGGTATAGTTAATTCAATAATCCACCATCACAGATATCTCTTCTTAACTGTACATAACTCATCAATACCAGCAACACTTGCACGTCCTCCGCTGACGTTGCTTATTCTATAGTTGACTTACCTCAACATATCGTACTAACTCTTCTCATACTTCTAATGGCGTAAAATTCCTGGTACGCATCCACTACTCGGTTAACTCTTTTCTCCTTTGTTAGTTCGTTCTATCCTCCCCACTTCCGTTTTCTTAGACCAATTCTCTTTCACCAGTCCACTAGGTCATTCTCTCATGTTCCTTCCTTAGTGTTGTTTATAATATTGCTCCATTGGACTCTATTGATTCTGCTACCGGCCGCCTACTCTTTTTGATACTGGCGTCGTGATTCCTCACCACTTCTTATCTCTCTAACGAGGTTAAAACTCCTCTACCCTTGTAGGGTTCTATCTTTGCGCTTACTCTCAATTATAGGTCTTCATTCTGTGCATCTCTTGGTCATAAGGGTTTCTTCCCCAATTATCGTAAGAGAATCCTCATCCTTCCTTGTATGAATGGTTACGCACACTCTGTCTTGACTGACATAGAACCTTATCAAAGTGTATACTTACTCCTCTAGTTCTCCTTTTATAATTCATTTGTACTAGTTGTGATATGTACCTTTTTCCTAGCCAGTAGGTAGTAAATCACTTACACAATTCCCTTGGTCTCAAATAACATAAAGGGTCATTCTTGGCTGTCTAGTCTCCCCTCTTAAGTTCTTAATTAGAGTTACTAACTCAACTCACTCCATGTTACTATTAATGTTACTAGCACGTGTACCGATTTAGCTTCACGTTTGTCTCTGTTGATCCCTTGAAGGGTCCTCCAGATGTCTATAAATTCTTTCATAAGTCTGTGGTTATCCTCCTTATCTTCCAACCAGTTACCACTACTTGACCTGCACGTGTTATGTCTCAGTTATTACCAACTAGTCTGTAGTTGACCTTCTATAAGATCACGGACTTATTGTTCTTCTATCTCTTTTGAAGTTTGATACGCTTGGTGAAATCTATCTCTCCCCATTTCTTTGTTAATACTCCTTTAGCTCCTTCCAAAGTGGCATTTCTCTTATTCTCTTATGGGGTCACTATATTCTTCTGAGTCTAGTCCTAACATTCATCTACCGTCAATGAGTTTATTAAGTCTTCCACGATAACTTGTAAGCGTGTCTTCACAATTATTCTTACTTTGTTCATCATCTGTTTGCGGTTATCTAATATGACTGTAACTGTTGGTAACTCAGATCTTTAGGTGAATGAGAAGTTATTGTGGACTCCTTAGTCCACCAGAATCACTTTCCCACATTCTTCCCTTTATCTGGTGTGGTGTTGTAATGCCACTTTTATAGAATTCTTTTTGTCTAAATTTCAGACTTCTACTGTTTTTGATACTTACATCTGGATTTCTTACAATTTCTTGCATCATTAAGTAAGTCAAACCGTCTCTATGATGATGATATTTATTTCACGTCTTTAAACTCATTTGTCAATGGTTGTCTTTGTACTCCTTTAATTCTTCGTCTCGGGTTAGCACCTTATCTTCTTTGTACTCTCATGCCCATGCTTGCATGTGGCGGCGTCTGCCTTGATTGTAACATCTTTTATTCTGCAATTCTTGGTTGTACTCCGTTCTGTATGATTCTTGTTCCCTTATCGTTATCTCTAATCTGATTTCTCGTCGTCCCTTACATGATTCTTCTAATTCATTTTTCAGTCTCATACGACCAAGTCCCTTGTATGACTTCCTGTTCCTTCTGCCTGAATTGACTCGGGGATTCCTTTCCCATCGGACGGTACTTGTGGTGAAAATTGTCTCCACATCTGTACTTCTTTGCCCACTCGTTTTTCGGATGATTTATATGGTCACAAGGACGCCCACCAGAGTATATTACTCAATCCTAGGTCTGAATCCATTGTCTCGTGTTGAAAATTCTTTAAGTCCGCTACGGATTTATCATGAGGCGATAATCGCTTCATGATATCACAACTAAAAGATCTAAAATATCCTTTAGGATACTAACATGCTACACATATACATATGTAAAATCATACATTAAAACATATAACTATAAGTGTATTATGTATATACTACTCACCTAACATTCCAAGTTACAGAGATCCACGGTGAACGATGGTGGTCCAACGTACTACTAACCCAACAACCCGACTATGCACTTGTGTAAAAACAGAAATCCGTTTTGAAAATCTTAGACCCCTTTCGGGTTCTAGTTATTTTATACATTCGGTCTTTCAGAAGATTTCAAGTGCCATTGTTGCCAACCCAGAGCTCTGATACCATGTTGTAACACCCCAAATTCTCGGAACTCGGGGAGCTACTGGTTAGGACCTCACAATGGGTCCCGACCTTGGTTTAACAACAACATTACTTGGATCTTACAACAAGGCACAAATGTATTTAAAACAATTTCTAAAACATAATATTTTTAATGGTATAAACGTACGCATATGACAGCCTTACAAACATAAATAAAGATACACAACATGCATGACGTATGGAAGACTCCTCCGTCCCCATCTAATGAGTACGTGGACCCGGCTGACCATCCGTTCCGGATCTCTCTGCAACTGTCTATCTCTACAGATCTACAACACGGATAAACCGTTAGCTAACTATCCAAATATAAGCAAAATGATAACAACACAAACACAAGCAGAAACAAAATAAACAAACATCATGCTGACACTCAACCGTTTATTATCTATTATTTAAGTGATTCACATTATTCAATTTAAGTTGTGGCACGAGAATTATTATTAGTTCTCGCCTCCGTTCCTTATCCAACTGGTGTAGGTCTAGCTGAC
The DNA here is from genome assembly GCA_033239125.1 of Fagopyrum homotropicum. NCBI lineage: Eukaryota > Viridiplantae > Streptophyta > Magnoliopsida > Caryophyllales > Polygonaceae > Fagopyrum > Fagopyrum homotropicum. Next base: position 152,075,820 of record BSWB01000001.1, on the reverse strand, counting down.
TTCCACTGGTAGCATCACTACAAACCACGTATGGACTAGTCCCGAAAGAAACCCCCAGTGCCCGCAAGCTACTGAGTAGAATGCCACCGCCCGTTACTCTTAGGCCAAAATATAGGTCGGTAATTATATATCACAACCTATCTCCATAAACATTTCAATCACACACCACCATCATCATTTATACTCATATTTAGAAGTCAGCTAAGTAAGCCCAAAAGACTTACTTGATATAAAGCTCGACTCTCTGTAAACCAACTCGCTCTGTAAACTGTAGCAACTCAGTTGCCTGTCAAAGGAGATAAGTGCATTAGCACACTCCTACGTAGTTAGAAGTCTAAGACTTCTAAAATAGAATAATATATTAAGACATAACTAGTTGCAGTATTAATTTATGGTAAAATGACCATTTTACCCTTGGTCCCGAAATTCTCGAAAATTCTAAAATTCATGTCTAAACTCCTATTTGAGATTCTAAAATCATATTCTAACTCCCAAAGCTTCGTTTGGTTCCAAGCTAACATTTTTCCTATGTTACTATTTTCCGGGAATTCGTACAGGTCTAACTTCGATTCCAAATATAAAATTCGTAACCGCTTATAAAAATTCCGACTTAAATCCCTAGATTATCTATGATGTCCTATCTAACTTTAGGAGAAAGAATTTCTCCAAACTGTTCATTCAACAGTTTTATAAAAATTCCTAAAGTTGACTACTCCCTTTACAAATTCTATACTTAGCCAAAATCTGAGTACACTTTGAAAAATCATAACTCCTAAACCACTCACTGGATTTATCCCAAATTTTGATATGTTCTACTATAAAATCTTACCTATAATATATCCAAAATTCAGCCGGAAAGGATATCAAGAGCTTATTCAAAATCATCTCACAAAACAGCATCACTTGCTGTTTTCCCCCAACACTCAGCACATATATAAAAACGTCAACTTTGAAACACAATAACTCTCGAACCGTAACTCCGATTCTTCCCAAATTTTAATATGATCTACAAAAAGATGTCAAATATATCATATCAAAAATTCAAGCCTAACAGAGATCAAAATCCTATTCAAAATTATCTCACAAAACAGCATCCCATGCTGTTTTTCTCAACTCAGCACATTTATAAAACTGAACTTTGAAACCCTATATCTCTCAAACCATAACATGGATTCCTCTGAAATTTTTGTATGATCTACTATACTATATCAACTATAACGTGTCAAAAATTCAAGTCTAACAGAAGTCAATAACCCCTCCAAATTTATTCCACAAAACTGCATCTCTAGCAAATTTCCTCAAACTCAGCACACTAAAAAAAAAACTGCATGAATAGCCAACTTGAGAAAATCATATCTCCTAAACTATAACTCCGAATAGGCTCAAATTTCAGTATGTTCTACACTGCAATACCGACAACAACATATCCAAAAATCAGGAGCAAAGGAAGAGTCTAGCTTACCCAAATCTGACCTCAAAGTTGACTGTTCGTCAATGTCGGAAACTGAGAAATGTAACAGCTCCTTGCAGCTGTTCCTTTGGCTGAATTATATGGACTCCTAGATGGTTTGGAATCAGCTATAAGCACATATATGACTCAAGTAAAGTAAGGAAGAAGGAGGGAGTCTTACGCACTTACAAGGCTCATAAGATGAGGAGGACAACGGGATCAAACTGTAGAGCGGTGAAGACTTCCCCTGGCTGCTAATGTCTGTGGCGTGACTGGGCTGGCGAGGAGAAGGAAGAGGATAGGTTAGCGAACAAGACGTGGGAAGCGTCGGCTGGGGTGTGCAGAAGAGGTAGGAACGCCGGCTGGAGTCGACAGGAGAGGAGAGGAGTGCCGGCTGGAGTCGACAGGAGAGGAGAGGAGCGGAGTGCCGGCTGAAGTCGACAGGAGAGGAGAGGAGTGCCGGCTGGAGTCGACAGGGGAAGAGGAGCGCCGGCTGCTAGGGTTCCGGCGCTGCTGCGTGAAGGAGGAGAGACGTGCGGCGCAGGAGAGGCGTGCGAGGGAAGATGGCGCCGGCCTGGACGTGCAGAAGAGGCGTTGTGGCTGCTGTTGGAGAGACGTGCAGAGAGTTGTTGTGGCTGCTGCTGGAGAGACGTGCAGAGAGGCGCAACTAGGGCAACAAAACGACGCAGGAAGAGGGCTGGGAGATAGGAGCCTTAATGGGCCAGTTGGCTTACTCGAAACGGGCCCGGATGGTAAGGTTCATGGCTGAAAATGGGCTTGTCAAACCCATGTCCTGACTTGTCCAAAAGTTGTCATGACTTCGTCTGGATCTCGTCATGACCTCGTCAAAACTCGTCAAAAGAGCTAGATATATATATAACTAGGGTTTGGTGTATTTATTTTTATTTTTATTTTTATTTTATGTGGTTATCATACTTACATAAAATGATAAAAAAAAATGCTAGTCATAAAGTTAGGTATCTTAAAGAGGTCAACGGTCCCTAAATCTCGGTTTGACTCGGAATTAATCGGAAATAAATTTTCCGGTTATTACAAAGACAAATGCACTTCCATTGACGTACTTTCTTACCATTGATAATGATCCACCACGAATACTTTAAGATCTTGTTGTCGATCCTTTATATGCTAATAGTCTTGTTTAGACAACCTGCACCTATGCGTTCTCAATGGTCACTGATTGACTTGTATCTGACCTTCTCCGAAGTCAATGACTTATTATTCTACTACACTTCTCATGTTACCATTCTCATGAAGGCTACCCTCCTCGGGGTACTTTACCTTAAACTCTGTTAGTTTTTTTTCCCCGTTCCATGCTTTCTTCTTCTTCCATAAGGTAGTCATACTCTTCTAGTCCTTACACGCCGTATAATTCACCTTCATAAGCTTAACCCCGCCTCATGCTATCTTGTAAGTGTGTCTTCTCAAATTTATAGCCTTAGCTAGCATCCCTTCGCGTCACTCTTGGTTGATATCTTAAGTATTTTGATCAAGCTCCTTGTTTCGTCTTTCACCTTCTTGGGATCATTTATACACTCTTCCTCCTTCTTGGAGTTTCATAGCCTTATCATCATTAACGGAAACCGGTTAACTCCACGTGAATCCCCACCATGTCCTTCTTCTCATAACTCTAGTGATGTTGACACTTCACTTATTGGTACCTCGTAGGCTTAACTTACGGTATCTTAAATCTTTAGCAAATGGTTCGATCACTCACCCCATCTTGACTCCAATGCTTAGAAATGTCTAAGGAAAGCTTTGCATCATAATGGAACACCACCTTAACCTTGCTAGAACGTACTCATCTCCTCTTCGATTTATCTCTTTAGTTGTCCACGCTTCTTCTAGAAGAACTTAAGTTCGTTCTCTCTCTTGGTCTCATCGTCGTTCGATCACGGCCTCTTTAGAACTGCTTCTACACTTTAATGTTGCTCCCCTTTCTTGCATTGCTCCCATCTTGATCCCCCCTTAAGTCGTCTCGAGTTTTCTTTTACTTGGTTGCACTTTGTTTACATCATCTCTACTCCTCCTCCTAGACATCCCTTTAAAGGAATCCGAGAAACGTCGTGGTGTTCGTTAGCACGAAAAGCTCAACTCGATAACTTGAGCATACTCATTTCCGTATGTATACTATCCTAAGCCAAAAAGGCGTTGTCCAAGGAGCAATGATAGCTTTCTATCATCTTAGCTATAAGGTCCACTATTACTAATATGATACTAGCGTACCATAGGTGCATGTATATATATCTATATATATAAGTCCTTTATTCCCATTACTAGTAATATATCACATCCAGAAAATACATTACAACAATACAAGGTTCTAAAGCTAATAAGGTCCTATCATACCACATATATAAGCATATATCTATATAAGGCCATGCCACTACTATACACAAGAAGACCTAAAACGCACTATAGTCCACATATATAATTATACATATATATCAAGTTCATCATGCAACTTACAATCCACAAAGATACACATCAATTTCATCATGCATAACTACAAACCTCATATCCATATCTATATGTACATATATATACATATCAAAAATCCAATAAACTAAGCTGCCGAGATCCGCGGAAGGAGTGGTGGTCCGTACATTCTACCCCGACTCATGCATGTGATTTAAAAACGAAAAGTCAGAACCCGTGTGGTTCTGTTTATTCCTCATTCGGCCTTTAGAAGATTGCGAGTGCCATTGTTGTCAACCTAGGGCTCTGATACCACTTTTGTAACACCCCGAATCCGCAGGACTCGGGGCGCTACGGGTTGTTGGAGATTTGGGCTAAGTCTTCATTGTAACCGTTGAGCTTGTCTTGAGACAAGGTGCAATGAGTTGTTCACATGTGTGTCACTATGGTCCGGGTTGCGGGAGGCAAGCCAAGTGACCGGCACTAAGAACAACTAGTATTATAAGGGGAGTCGAATCAAAGCAAGGTGATTCACGACAAGGTCAACTTGTGCTAGCTTTTAGAAGGCCGACGTTTGGGGCTTTTTAGCCACATTTTATCGGCACACCTTTGGTTCTTAGGCCTTATATTGGCTAAAGAATATGTGGTTAAAAACTGGGAGCAATCCAAGCTCAAATGCTTAGTGAATGTCAATGAAGCAGCTAGTGAGCTTCTTAAGGAGCTACACTAGCTTGAGCTAAGATATTGAGTATTTGAGGATCTTGGAGCTTACCCTAGCTATATTAAAGTGAATGAAGCTCATTGGAAGTGTTTGGACCAAGAAAAATAAGCTAGCTCTAAGCTAGCTCCGGGGAGCGGTTTTGGGCTCCCTATGTGGGCCTCGGGCCTCGGGCTTTCTAGGGCTTCAAGGCCCATCTTCCAAGTAACTTCCAAGTAACTTCCATAACCGTTTTTAACCGCTTTTAACCGCTTTTAACTTCCCAAAACCGTGGCCCCCTATGCCTATAAAAGGGAGAGCCATTTGCACTTGATTCTACATTCGTTTTTGCAACAATAAAGCTTCTAGTTCCATTGTATTGACATTGGATAGGCCTTCTTATAAGCTTGTTTGCAAAACTCGAAAGACCAGTATAGTTCCTTTGTATTGACAAAGGATAGGCATCCATCTTAGATTGGTTTTGTATTGACAAAACCTAGGAATACCCTTTCTACAAAGTAAGACAAGTAAGTCTCTTACTTAGTCTTTGTAACGTGTAACGTTTTATCCCACTAAGGTATTTGGATATTCCCGGTGTAGGGGAGAATACACTTAGAAGGAAAATTCATTTATGAATGACTCATTACATTATCCAAGTCAATGGTTTTAACATATAACAACCGGTTTATAAGACGTGTAATTGAACTTAACTTCTATTAGAGTTTTGTCTACTCCTTTTTGGAGATTACAAACTCTTGCTTGAGTTTTGTCTACTCCTTTGGAGACTACAAACTCTTGATTGAGTTTTGTCTACTCCTTTGTGGAGATTACAAACTCTTAGTTGAGTTTTGTCTACTCCTTTGGAGACTACAAACTCTTGATTGGGTTTTGTCTACTCCTTTACGGAGATTACAAACTCTTGGTTGGGTTTTGTCTACTCCTTTGTGGAGATTACAAACCCTTGGTTAATAACTAGTTTTAGTTCAAGATAATTATATAATTTGTTTGGCAATTGGGAGAACCATCTACTCACATAAGTGAGACTACGACCCTTTGGTCTAAAACCGGACACCGATTTTCCAACAATCTTCTAAGTGTATTTATTGTTAATTGTTTTGTAGGATTGGATTGATCAATAATGAGTAAGACGTTAATGACAGAAATGACTTCTCGTTTTGGGAAGTTGGATAAGTTTGAGGGTGTAGACTTTAGGAGGTGGCAAAAGAAAATGCACTTCCTCTTGACTACACTAAAAGTCGCTTATGTACTCACTACACCTAGACCGGCCGAGCCGGTTGATGATATGGTGGAGGAGATAGAGGCTGTCCGACGAAGGAGCAAATGGGATAATGATGACTATATATGTCGTGGTCATATTCTCAATGGCATGAGTGATGCATTGTTTGATGTCTACCAAAGTGTAGAGTCATCAACATCAATGTGGGATCAACTGGAGTCTAAGTACATGGCGGAGGATGTTTCATCTCGCAAATTCTTAGTCTCGGATTTTAACTCATATAAAATGGTGGACTCAAGGCCGGTAATGGAACAATACAATGAATTGCTCCGGATTTTTGGGAGGTTCACTCAACATGCCATGCATATGGATGAGGCCATTGCGGTTTCGTCTATAATGGATAAGCTCCCCCTTCGTGGAAGGACTTCCGCCATGTGCTAAAGCACAAGAAGGAAGAACTCACGTTGGTGGAACTTGGCTCTCACCTTCAAATTGAACAAGGCCTTAGGGCACAAGAAGGGGGACTCAAGAAGGAAGATAAAACTTCTACTTCCCACGAGGCCAACATGATGGATGGCAAGGGCAAAAGGAAGAGGTTCAAAGGAAAAGACAAAGGCAAGGACAAGGGAAATAAGTCCAAGAAGTCCAAAAAGGATAATGTTGACAAGAAACCAAAAGGTTCTTGTTGGAAGTGTGGCAAGACTGGTCACTTCAAGCGGGATTGCAAGGTTAAGGACGATGGATCCAAGGGTGGAGGCCAAAGTGGCCAAAACCTATTAAACCAAGGTGACTCACTTATGAGTCTTGATTCTAACTTTGATATAAATTCTGATTTGAATTATGTGTCATTGACTTTTGAATGTTTGTCCATGCAGGATGATGACCTTGGATGGTGGGTGGACTCGGGTGCAACAACTCATGTTTGCAAAGATCGGCGTTGGTTCAAGACATACGCTGTTGCAAACGATGGAGCACTCATACATATGGGAAACGAGTCTACCACCCCTGTTCTAGGAAGAGGACGGGTTGATTTGTATTTCACAAGTGGCAAGACTCTAGTCTTGTCAAATGTACTACATGCACCGGCCATTAGAAAGAATGTGGTTTCTGATGGTGTACTCAATAGGCTTGGCTTCAAACAAGTCATAGAAGCCGACCGCTATGTATTATCTAGGAGAGGAACATTTGTAGGCTTTGGCCATTGGAACAATAATATGTTTCTTCTCTCTTTATGTAATAAACTTTCTAATAGTAATATAAACAAGAACAATTTGTTTACATTGTCTTCTTCTTCTTCTTCTTCCAATTGTGATTTTGTTAAATGGCATGCACGACTTGGACATGTTCATTTTAAGCGTATGAATGACATGACTAAGGATGGTAGTTTACCCAAACTTGACTTGCCAAAAAACAAGTGTAAAACGTGCATGTTGACCAAGATAACAAGACTTCCATTTCCTAGAGTTGAAAGAGAACAATCAATGCTCGGCTTAGTCCACTCGGATCTAGGCGACTTGCACTCTACTCCTTCATTAGGAAAGAAGAAGTATTACGTAACATTCATAGATGATTACTCTAGGTATTGTTACGTATATCTACTCTTTGCAAAGAGTGATGCCTTAGACAAATTCTATGTATTCAAGAATGAATCTGAGTTACAACAAGGTACCTTAATAAAAAGACTACGCACGGATCGTGGTGGTGAATTTATGGATAAGGAATATTTTGAGAGTGTCGGGATCATACATGAGACCACGGCACCTTACACACCACAATCAAATGGTGTGGCCGAACGAAAGAACCGAGTGCTTAAAGAGATGGTCAATGCCATGTTATCTTACTCGGGTCTTAAGCATTCGTTTTGGGGTGAAGCTATGCTCACGGCAAACTACTTGCTTAATCGTGTTCCAAACAAAAGAAGCAAGAAGACTCCTTATGAACTATGGTTCAAAAGGAAGCCAAACCTACATTACTTACGAGTTTGGGGATGTCGAGCCATAGTAAGGCTCAATGACAACAAACGTAAAACTTTAGGTGAAAAAGGTGTTGAGTGTGTGTTCATTGGCTATGCAGAACACTCCAAAGCTTATAGGTTCTATGTGATAGAACCAAATGACTTCATCTCGGTTAATACCGTAATAGAGTCTAGGGATGCCATCTTTGATGAAGATCGCTTCACCTCGGCTCCTAGGCCTAGGGAAGTGATCAACATGACTTTAGATGAGGAACACCCAAACAAGCATCGTAGGATTCAAGATGAATCCTGGGAAGCGTCTCACGGGCTTGACTTGCCAGAGATTGCTCCTATGAGCAATAATTTGTCCCAAAAATCAATTTTCCAAGTGTTCTTGGTTGAAGGGTCAAGGGATAATGAAATGGATCGTCACTCTTACTTTCATATGGATGAGGATCCAAAGACATTTGATGAGGCCATGAAGTCTCAAGATGTTGCCTTTTGGAAGGAAGCAATCCAAGAGGAGATGGACTCCATTATGGGCAATCATACATGGGAGTTAGCCAACCTTCCTTCCGGTTGCAAACCTTTGGGATGCAAATGGATCTTCAAGAGGAAGATGAAAGTTGACGGTTCCATTGACAAGTTTAAAGCACGCTTGGTCATCCAAGGCTTTAGACAAAGGGAAGGTGTCGATTACTTTGACACATATGCTCCGGTGGCTAGGATTACAACCATTAGGTTATTAATAGCTATGGCGGCTATACATAATCTAGTGATTCATCAAATGGATGTCAAGACAGCATTCCTTAATGGTGATCTAGATGAGGAAGTGTATATGAGACAACCTGAAGGGTTTGTTTTAAAAGGACAAGAGCACAAAGTATGTCGCTTGGTCAAATCCTTGTATGGACTAAAGCAAGCTCCAAAACAATGGCATCAAAAGTTTGATGATGTTGTATTGTCAAATGGATTTAAGATAAATCAAGCTGACAAGTGTGTCTATAGTAAGTTTGATCATACCGGTCAAGGTGTGATCATATGCTTATATGTTGATGACATGTTGATCTTTGGAACAAACCAAAGACAAGTAGATCTTACTAAGGATTTCTTGTCCACTAAGTTTTCTATGAAAGATTTAGGTGAGGCGGATGTGATTCTAGGCATAAGAATCAAACGTGATGCTAAAGGCTTAAGCCTCACGCAATCACACTACATTGAGAAGATTGTCAAACGCTTTCAATGTGATAAAAGTACAATTGTTAGTACTCCTATGGACTCAAGTGAGAAGTTGATGCCCAACCAAGGATCAGCTGTCTCTCAACTTGAGTATGCACAAGTAATAGGATGTTGCATGTATGCAATGACAAGCACTAGGCCAGATATTGCTTTTGCTATTGGTAAATTGAGTAGGTACACAAGTTGTCCTAGCTCACAACATTGGAAGGCACTAAGGTGTGTGCTTAGGTACCTCAAGGGGACCATGGGTTTTGGCATCTTGTACAGTAAGTATCTTTCAGTGATAGAAGGCTACTCGGATGCGTCATGGATCACTAATCTAGATGATTACTCATCCACAACAGGATGGGTTTTCTTGTTAGGTGGTGGTGCCATTTCGTGGGCTTCAAAGAAGCAAACATGCATCACAACCTCGACCATGGAGTCCGAGTTTGTGGCACTTGCCGCTGCCGGCAAGGAAGCTGAATGGCTAAGAAATTTGGTTCTAGAAATTCCTCTATGGCCAAAACCGGTTTCTCCTATCTCGATTCATTGTGATAGTGCAGCTACGTTGGCTAAAGCTTATAGCCAAACGTACAGTGGGAAATCAAGACATCTTGGTGTGAGACATAGCTCGGTTAGAGAGCTCATAACTCACGGTATAATATCGGTCGATTTTGTGAGAACCCACAATAATCTAGCCGATCACTTAACCAAGAGCTTGGCTAGGGACTTAGCTCAAAAGTCAGCCAAGGGGATGGGGTTAACGACCTAAATTGATAATGACTTGTCGTGGGACACCCAATTCGCCTATGGCTTGATGCCTTAGCCGAATTCAATGAGGAAAGCCCATTCCAAGAAGTTGTGAGCATAAAATGTCCATCCAAGGTAATGCTCTGTGCCTATATAATATGTATAGTTTGAAATATGTAATTTCTTAACAACTCTTTTGAAAAATTGCAATTATAGGTGCAAGATCAAAAGAGAGTTGGCTACGTGAACGTGAAGTGTCAAGGCTTCTTCAAGGGAGTAGATGGTCGACTCGCCTATATATTCATTAAAGGATTAGGACACAATAGCCTTTAAATGTGTCATTTATTTGTAAAGGAAATGTAAATTTCGTGTATGTTGCCTTCATGTACTTAAACAAGTTGAGTGGTTCAATCCATTAGGACACCACAATTCTTTAGTGCAGAATGTGTAATTATACTAATTCAATAAATTCAATCGAAAGACATTTATGATTATGCAAATATTTTGTTTGGATGTATGTCTATTAAAAGTTTCTTGACTTTGCTCAAATGGGGGAGGAATGTTGGAGATTTGGGCTAAGTCTTCATTGTAACCGTTGAGCTTGTCTTGAGACAAGGTGCAATGAGTTGTTCACATGTGTGTCACTATGGTCCGGGTTGCGGGAGGCAAGCCAAGTGACCGGCACTAAGAGCAACTAGTATTATAAGGGGAGTCGAATCAAAGCAAGGTGATTCACGACAAGGTCAACTTGTGCTAGCTTTTAGAAGGCCGACGTTTGGGGCTTTTTAGCCACATTTTATCGGCACACCTTTGGTTCTTAGGCCTTATATTGGCTAAAGAATATGTGGTTAAAAACTGGGAGCAATCCAAGCTCAAATGCTTAGTGAATGTCAATGAAGCAGCTAGTGAGCTTCTTAAGGAGCTACACTAGCTTGAGCTAAGATATTGAGTATTTGAGGATCTTGGAGCTTACCCTAGCTATATTAAAGTGAATGAAGCTCATTGGAAGTGTTTGGACCAAGAAAAATAAGCTAGCTCTAAGCTAGCTCCGGGGAGCGGTTTTGGGCTCCCTATGTGGGCCTCGGGCCTCGGGCTTTCTAGGGCTTCAAGGCCCATCTTCCAAGTAACTTCCAAGTAACTTCCATAACCGTTTTTAACCGCTTTTAACCGCTTTTAACTTCCCAAAACCGTGGCCCCCTATGCCTATAAAAGGGAGAGCCATTTGCACTTGATTCTACATTCGTTTTTGCAACAATAAAGCTTCTAGTTCCATTGTATTGACATTGGATAGGCCTTCTTATAAGCTTGTTTGCAAAACTCGAAAGACCAGTATAGTTCCTTTGTATTGACAAAGGATAGGCATCCATCTTAGATTGGTTTTGTATTGACAAAACCTAGGAATACCCTTTCTACAAAGTAAGACAAGTAAGTCTCTTACTTAGTCTTTGTAACGTGTAACGTTTTATCCCACTAAGGTATTTGGATATTCCCGGTGTAGGGGAGAATACACTTAGAAGGAAAATTCATTTATGAATGACTCATTACATTATCCAAGTCAATGGTTTTAACATATAACAACCGGTTTATAAGACGTGTAATTGAACTTAACTTCTATTAGAGTTTTGTCTACTCCTTTTTGGAGATTACAAACTCTTGCTTGAGTTTTGTCTACTCCTTTGGAGACTACAAACTCTTGATTGAGTTTTGTCTACTCCTTTGTGGAGATTACAAACTCTTAGTTGAGTTTTGTCTACTCCTTTGGAGACTACAAACTCTTGATTGGGTTTTGTCTACTCCTTTACGGAGATTACAAACTCTTGGTTGGGTTTTGTCTACTCCTTTGTGGAGATTACAAACCCTTGGTTAATAACTAGTTTTAGTTCAAGATAATTATATAATTTGTTTGGCAATTGGGAGAACCATCTACTCACATAAGTGAGACTACGACCCTTTGGTCTAAAACCGGACACCGATTTTCCAACAATCTTCTAAGTGTATTTATTGTTAATTGTTTTGTAGGATTGGATTGATCAATAATGAGTAAGACGTTAATGACAGAAATGACTTCTCGTTTTGGGAAGTTGGATAAGTTTGAGGGTGTAGACTTTAGGAGGTGGCAAAAGAAAATGCACTTCCTCTTGACTACACTAAAAGTCGCTTATGTACTCACTACACCTAGACCGGCCGAGCCGGTTGATGATATGGTGGAGGAGATAGAGGCTGTCCGACGAAGGAGCAAATGGGATAATGATGACTATATATGTCGTGGTCATATTCTCAATGGCATGAGTGATGCATTGTTTGATGTCTACCAAAGTGTAGAGTCATCAACATCAATGTGGGATCAACTGGAGTCTAAGTACATGGCGGAGGATGTTTCATCTCGCAAATTCTTAGTCTCGGATTTTAACTCATATAAAATGGTGGACTCAAGGCCGGTAATGGAACAATACAATGAATTGCTCCGGATTTTTGGGAGGTTCACTCAACATGCCATGCATATGGATGAGGCCATTGCGGTTTCGTCTATAATGGATAAGCTCCCCCTTCGTGGAAGGACTTCCGCCATGTGCTAAAGCACAAGAAGGAAGAACTCACGTTGGTGGAACTTGGCTCTCACCTTCAAATTGAACAAGGCCTTAGGGCACAAGAAGGGGGACTCAAGAAGGAAGATAAAACTTCTACTTCCCACGAGGCCAACATGATGGATGGCAAGGGCAAAAGGAAGAGGTTCAAAGGAAAAGACAAAGGCAAGGACAAGGGAAATAAGTCCAAGAAGTCCAAAAAGGATAATGTTGACAAGAAACCAAAAGGTTCTTGTTGGAAGTGTGGCAAGACTGGTCACTTCAAGCGGGATTGCAAGGTTAAGGACGATGGATCCAAGGGTGGAGGCCAAAGTGGCCAAAACCTATTAAACCAAGGTGACTCACTTATGAGTCTTGATTCTAACTTTGATATAAATTCTGATTTGAATTATGTGTCATTGACTTTTGAATGTTTGTCCATGCAGGATGATGACCTTGGATGGTGGGTGGACTCGGGTGCAACAACTCATGTTTGCAAAGATCGGCGTTGGTTCAAGACATACGCTGTTGCAAACGATGGAGCACTCATACATATGGGAAACGAGTCTACCACCCCTGTTCTAGGAAGAGGACGGGTTGATTTGTATTTCACAAGTGGCAAGACTCTAGTCTTGTCAAATGTACTACATGCACCGGCCATTAGAAAGAATGTGGTTTCTGATGGTGTACTCAATAGGCTTGGCTTCAAACAAGTCATAGAAGCCGACCGCTATGTATTATCTAGGAGAGGAACATTTGTAGGCTTTGGCCATTGGAACAATAATATGTTTCTTCTCTCTTTATGTAATAAACTTTCTAATAGTAATATAAACAAGAACAATTTGTTTACATTGTCTTCTTCTTCTTCTTCTTCCAATTGTGATTTTGTTAAATGGCATGCACGACTTGGACATGTTCATTTTAAGCGTATGAATGACATGACTAAGGATGGTAGTTTACCCAAACTTGACTTGCCAAAAAACAAGTGTAAAACGTGCATGTTGACCAAGATAACAAGACTTCCATTTCCTAGAGTTGAAAGAGAACAATCAATGCTCGGCTTAGTCCACTCGGATCTAGGCGACTTGCACTCTACTCCTTCATTAGGAAAGAAGAAGTATTACGTAACATTCATAGATGATTACTCTAGGTATTGTTACGTATATCTACTCTTTGCAAAGAGTGATGCCTTAGACAAATTCTATGTATTCAAGAATGAATCTGAGTTACAACAAGGTACCTTAATAAAAAGACTACGCACGGATCGTGGTGGTGAATTTATGGATAAGGAATATTTTGAGAGTGTCGGGATCATACATGAGACCACGGCACCTTACACACCACAATCAAATGGTGTGGCCGAACGAAAGAACCGAGTGCTTAAAGAGATGGTCAATGCCATGTTATCTTACTCGGGTCTTAAGCATTCGTTTTGGGGTGAAGCTATGCTCACGGCAAACTACTTGCTTAATCGTGTTCCAAACAAAAGAAGCAAGAAGACTCCTTATGAACTATGGTTCAAAAGGAAGCCAAACCTACATTACTTACGAGTTTGGGGATGTCGAGCCATAGTAAGGCTCAATGACAACAAACGTAAAACTTTAGGTGAAAAAGGTGTTGAGTGTGTGTTCATTGGCTATGCAGAACACTCCAAAGCTTATAGGTTCTATGTGATAGAACCAAATGACTTCATCTCGGTTAATACCGTAATAGAGTCTAGGGATGCCATCTTTGATGAAGATCGCTTCACCTCGGCTCCTAGGCCTAGGGAAGTGATCAACATGACTTTAGATGAGGAACACCCAAACAAGCATCGTAGGATTCAAGATGAATCCTGGGAAGCGTCTCACGGGCTTGACTTGCCAGAGATTGCTCCTATGAGCAATAATTTGTCCCAAAAATCAATTTTCCAAGTGTTCTTGGTTGAAGGGTCAAGGGATAATGAAATGGATCGTCACTCTTACTTTCATATGGATGAGGATCCAAAGACATTTGATGAGGCCATGAAGTCTCAAGATGTTGCCTTTTGGAAGGAAGCAATCCAAGAGGAGATGGACTCCATTATGGGCAATCATACATGGGAGTTAGCCAACCTTCCTTCCGGTTGCAAACCTTTGGGATGCAAATGGATCTTCAAGAGGAAGATGAAAGTTGACGGTTCCATTGACAAGTTTAAAGCACGCTTGGTCATCCAAGGCTTTAGACAAAGGGAAGGTGTCGATTACTTTGACACATATGCTCCGGTGGCTAGGATTACAACCATTAGGTTATTAATAGCTATGGCGGCTATACATAATCTAGTGATTCATCAAATGGATGTCAAGACAGCATTCCTTAATGGTGATCTAGATGAGGAAGTGTATATGAGACAACCTGAAGGGTTTGTTTTAAAAGGACAAGAGCACAAAGTATGTCGCTTGGTCAAATCCTTGTATGGACTAAAGCAAGCTCCAAAACAATGGCATCAAAAGTTTGATGATGTTGTATTGTCAAATGGATTTAAGATAAATCAAGCTGACAAGTGTGTCTATAGTAAGTTTGATCATACCGGTCAAGGTGTGATCATATGCTTATATGTTGATGACATGTTGATCTTTGGAACAAACCAAAGACAAGTAGATCTTACTAAGGATTTCTTGTCCACTAAGTTTTCTATGAAAGATTTAGGTGAGGCGGATGTGATTCTAGGCATAAGAATCAAACGTGATGCTAAAGGCTTAAGCCTCACGCAATCACACTACATTGAGAAGATTGTCAAACGCTTTCAATGTGATAAAAGTACAATTGTTAGTACTCCTATGGACTCAAGTGAGAAGTTGATGCCCAACCAAGGATCAGCTGTCTCTCAACTTGAGTATGCACAAGTAATAGGATGTTGCATGTATGCAATGACAAGCACTAGGCCAGATATTGCTTTTGCTATTGGTAAATTGAGTAGGTACACAAGTTGTCCTAGCTCACAACATTGGAAGGCACTAAGGTGTGTGCTTAGGTACCTCAAGGGGACCATGGGTTTTGGCATCTTGTACAGTAAGTATCTTTCAGTGATAGAAGGCTACTCGGATGCGTCATGGATCACTAATCTAGATGATTACTCATCCACAACAGGATGGGTTTTCTTGTTAGGTGGTGGTGCCATTTCGTGGGCTTCAAAGAAGCAAACATGCATCACAACCTCGACCATGGAGTCCGAGTTTGTGGCACTTGCCGCTGCCGGCAAGGAAG
The DNA here is from genome assembly GCA_033239125.1 of Fagopyrum homotropicum. NCBI lineage: Eukaryota > Viridiplantae > Streptophyta > Magnoliopsida > Caryophyllales > Polygonaceae > Fagopyrum > Fagopyrum homotropicum. The sequence continues at coordinate 152,060,286 of BSWB01000001.1, read as the reverse complement.
CTGAATGGCTAAGAAATTTGGTTCTAGAAATTCCTCTATGGCCAAAACCGGTTTCTCCTATCTCGATTCATTGTGATAGTGCAGCTACGTTGGCTAAAGCTTATAGCCAAACGTACAGTGGGAAATCAAGACATCTTGGTGTGAGACATAGCTCGGTTAGAGAGCTCATAACTCACGGTATAATATCGGTCGATTTTGTGAGAACCCACAATAATCTAGCCGATCACTTAACCAAGAGCTTGGCTAGGGACTTAGCTCAAAAGTCAGCCAAGGGGATGGGGTTAACGACCTAAATTGATAATGACTTGTCGTGGGACACCCAATTCGCCTATGGCTTGATGCCTTAGCCGAATTCAATGAGGAAAGCCCATTCCAAGAAGTTGTGAGCATAAAATGTCCATCCAAGGTAATGCTCTGTGCCTATATAATATGTATAGTTTGAAATATGTAATTTCTTAACAACTCTTTTGAAAAATTGCAATTATAGGTGCAAGATCAAAAGAGAGTTGGCTACGTGAACGTGAAGTGTCAAGGCTTCTTCAAGGGAGTAGATGGTCGACTCGCCTATATATTCATTAAAGGATTAGGACACAATAGCCTTTAAATGTGTCATTTATTTGTAAAGGAAATGTAAATTTCGTGTATGTTGCCTTCATGTACTTAAACAAGTTGAGTGGTTCAATCCATTAGGACACCACAATTCTTTAGTGCAGAATGTGTAATTATACTAATTCAATAAATTCAATCGAAAGACATTTATGATTATGCAAATATTTTGTTTGGATGTATGTCTATTAAAAGTTTCTTGACTTTGCTCAAATGGGGGAGGAATGTTGGAGATTTGGGCTAAGTCTTCATTGTAACCGTTGAGCTTGTCTTGAGACAAGGTGCAATGAGTTGTTCACATGTGTGTCACTATGGTCCGGGTTGCGGGAGGCAAGCCAAGTGACCGGCACTAAGAGCAACTAGTATTATAAGGGGAGTCGAATCAAAGCAAGGTGATTCACGACAAGGTCAACTTGTGCTAGCTTTTAGAAGGCCGACGTTTGGGGCTTTTTAGCCACATTTTATCGGCACACCTTTGGTTCTTAGGCCTTATATTGGCTAAAGAATATGTGGTTAAAAACTGGGAGCAATCCAAGCTCAAATGCTTAGTGAATGTCAATGAAGCAGCTAGTGAGCTTCTTAAGGAGCTACACTAGCTTGAGCTAAGATATTGAGTATTTGAGGATCTTGGAGCTTACCCTAGCTATATTAAAGTGAATGAAGCTCATTGGAAGTGTTTGGACCAAGAAAAATAAGCTAGCTCTAAGCTAGCTCCGGGGAGCGGTTTTGGGCTCCCTATGTGGGCCTCGGGCCTCGGGCTTTCTAGGGCTTCAAGGCCCATCTTCCAAGTAACTTCCAAGTAACTTCCATAACCGTTTTTAACCGCTTTTAACCGCTTTTAACTTCCCAAAACCGTGGCCCCCTATGCCTATAAAAGGGAGAGCCATTTGCACTTGATTCTACATTCGTTTTTGCAACAATAAAGCTTCTAGTTCCATTGTATTGACATTGGATAGGCCTTCTTATAAGCTTGTTTGCAAAACTCGAAAGACCAGTATAGTTCCTTTGTATTGACAAAGGATAGGCATCCATCTTAGATTGGTTTTGTATTGACAAAACCTAGGAATACCCTTTCTACAAAGTAAGACAAGTAAGTCTCTTACTTAGTCTTTGTAACGTGTAACGTTTTATCCCACTAAGGTATTTGGATATTCCCGGTGTAGGGGAGAATACACTTAGAAGGAAAATTCATTTATGAATGACTCATTACATTATCCAAGTCAATGGTTTTAACATATAACAACCGGTTTATAAGACGTGTAATTGAACTTAACTTCTATTAGAGTTTTGTCTACTCCTTTTTGGAGATTACAAACTCTTGCTTGAGTTTTGTCTACTCCTTTGGAGACTACAAACTCTTGATTGAGTTTTGTCTACTCCTTTGTGGAGATTACAAACTCTTAGTTGAGTTTTGTCTACTCCTTTGGAGACTACAAACTCTTGATTGGGTTTTGTCTACTCCTTTACGGAGATTACAAACTCTTGGTTGGGTTTTGTCTACTCCTTTGTGGAGATTACAAACCCTTGGTTAATAACTAGTTTTAGTTCAAGATAATTATATAATTTGTTTGGCAATTGGGAGAACCGTCTACTCACATAAGTGAGACTACGGCCCTTTGGTCTAAAACCGGACACCGATTTTCCAACACGGGTTGGGACCTCACAATGGGTTCCGACCCTTAGCTTAACAACAATTTCACCGGATCTTGCAACAAGGCACAAATAAAGGCCAAAACCAAATACATTATGCAATGCAAAGAAACCCAAAACCATACAAACCAAAGACTTCAGCCGAGATACAACACAAAACCCAAACGCCAAAAACACGGCACACAAAACACAACTATCGAAGGACAAAACACAACTCAACTCTATCCAAAACCCTTCCTAAAATGTACGGACCCCGGCTGCCCACTTTTCCGGATCTCTCGGCCGCATTCCTAACCTGCAAGGCAATCTACAACAATCGGTATAAAACCGTTAGCTCATATTCGAAGCATTAGAATTAATAGGAAAGGCACATACACAAGTAATCTCATCACAAGCATACAACATACATAAAAGCACATCAATCCGGTTTATTATCTTTATTATTTTTAAGTCGTATCCCGTTCTAATTCAACTTAGGTTGTGACACGAGAGTCACCGAAACTCGCCTCGGTCCCTACTTACCGGCATAGAATGGTACTGATGCATCTGACCGTCTACCAGCACGGGATAGTCGCCGAGAACCTCCTAGCTCTCGCGGGAGCCAGGCAAGTTGTCACCGCCCGTTATCATACACTTGGGCCAGAATAATATAAAGGTCGGTAATCCTAATTCCGGTTTAGTTGTTATAAACAATAAACAATAAACAATAAACAATAAACAATAAACAATAAACAATAAACAATAAACAATAAATACACACCACCCAACACACATCGATGCTAATACAAGGAATACGAGCTAAGTAAGTCCGGAGACTTACCTTATCGCCACACTCAACTCACAACACTCTCGCTTCCCTTAGGAAGGAGTCCACAACCTGCTCACAAGAAGATAACTATATCAACAACTCGCTCAACTCAAGAAGTCTAAGACTTCTACACAAATGATCTACGCGAGATCATTTGACTCATATTCTAGGACCGCATCCTAGAATCTCTCATGCTCACATCACACTCAACACAAGCTAGAAGTCCTTAGAGTTCTAGACCCTATGATCTCGCAGGATCAAAACCCATAACACGTACTAGGATATACATGCCTAGTGTCAACAATCTCAACGGTATCAACACTATGCTAGGATACGCATATCCTAGCCCATAATCTCAACAGCCATATAACCACAACCTGAAGCCTCATATACTCACAAGATCAACCAAGCACTCAACGTCTTACACCAATCGACAATCCTCAAAACTCACCTAAGGTCCAAACCACTACTTGGTATTAACTCTAAGTTATGCCAGATTATCCAACCTAGCATGATACTAATACTAAACATAACTAAATCGAGTAAGATCATAAACTCGGGGAAGAGGGTACTCACGTGAAGTCAAAAGACGGATGTCGAACTTGAACTCTTTAGGCCTTTATCGGGGCGCTTCCGGACCTAAAACCAAGGCTAAAAAAAATTTAGCTGATACGCTAAATTTGAACGGATGATTTAATATATATAACTCTAAGAGAAACTTGGTTTCAAATGCCCACGTTAAAACCCGCAAAAACCTTTCCGGGCAAAATATGAAATTCTAGGAACTTGATCGTAAAACCGCATTTAAAACTTTGAGCCATAAATCGAATTTAAATCCAATAAGGCATAATATATAGTATATATAAAGATAAGAATATTCCCGTAGTTAAAACCAAGGTTAAAAACCGCTAACACATTTTTCGGGGCAACTTATACATTTTTAGAAATATGGGCTATCATCCATAATTAAAACCTTGGGGCAATTTCTGAAAATAACCCAACAGAGGGCTTAAAAGCAACATCCAGAAATGTTGGGCTATGAATGTAAATAGAAATACAGGATATAATTTGTAATTATATCAAATATAAGCACAACCCGCTTCATTGGCTGGAGAAGGCAAAATAGGGCCGGCGGTAGGGCAGCGCAAGGAAGACGACGCAAGCGCTTGGCTGCGCAGGCTCCGGCGGGTCCAGCGGGATGGGAAGGAGCTTCTCCGGTGGCCCTAGCAAGCGAGAATATTCTCCGGCTGTTGGTGGAGGCGCGACAGTTAGGGCTCGATGGTGAGCATTGCAGGGAAGGTACCAACCGGTACTGTCGAGGGCGGCGGCTAGGCACTTCACGGCTCCTGGGTTCCTTCTCCGGCGGATTAGGGCTCGTAGGTGGCGTCGATGGAGAGGAGGCGAGAAGCGCAACGTCGATGGGAGGTTGAGTGCTTGCTGCGAGGAACCAGAAAGATGAACAGAGAGAAGGCAGCGTGAGAGGCGGGGCTGCGCAAGGGCTTTTTCCGGCGTCTACGACCGGGCCCAGGAGTGGAGGTGGTGATCAAGAGGTGGCTCTGAGAGTGGTGGTGGAACAAGGATGGCGGTTGCTTCTTCCGGCTGTTCCCACGCGATAAGGGATGAAGAGGGATGCTACTGTGTAAGGGGAAACAGAGGGTTGAGGAGGGGTCAAAGCCAGGGGATCGAGGGGTCGGTTTGTAGTTGCGAGGTGGTGAGGACGAGGGGCCATTGCAACAGGGGTTGCAAGCGAGGGGTCGGAGCAGACGGAGGGTCGGGGAAGGTAAGGGGTCAAGAGCTGCTCATGTACAAGCTGTCACAACAATCAGCAGGAAGGAAATACGGGAAGAGAAAAGAAGAATATAAGAAAAGAAAAAAAATAAATAAATAAAATAAAATGGGCATCACTAGATTAGTTCGGGACAACCGGAACAGGACTCCCGGATCGGAAAGATATTCCGACTTCACCGTAAATAAAATACGGAATATATGTATGTATCAAATATATAACTCATAAAATATGATCTATGACGTGAAAATACTCGAAAAAATATTTAGGCTATTAAAATATCAATGAAAGCCGCAAATATAAATATCGCAAATGCGCTAAAAATTTTGGGTGTTACAACAAGATTAGTTTTAAAGTGACAGATTCGAGATTATAAGCAATAGACTAGTGAAATGCCCATCAAACGGCCAATGTATGACCGTATTGTGGAAGTTATACTATCATTTGTGTAACGCCCAAAATTTTAGTTTTGGAAGGAGAGCGGTTTGATAGCCTTTGGTGTTAGCCACCGCCCATGCGTCATAGGAGAACGGCGGGCGCGGCTCAGTCGTCCCGCAGGCATGGTGATCTGAGGGAACGAGATTTTTATTCCGTTTTCTTTCTACCTGTCGTTCCGTCCTTTTCAGATTCCGACCCCCCTCTTCCCCTAACCCTAGGATCAGGGTCGTCTCAATAGTTTGAGGGGCCCTGTACGACTATTAAAAATAGGCCCTTTTATTAAATTAATATTTTAAAATATATCATATATTATTACATATATTATTAAAATTTATCACAAATAATGTTTACATGAAAAGTTTCATCCTCCTAATATTTTCTGAAGCAAAATCTTCAATAAGTTCTTCATAATCGACTTTCTCTAAAATATCATTCTCAATCGATATCATGGTCAATCCATTAAGTCTTTCTTGTGACATTGTAGAACGCAAATAAGACTTCAACAACTTCAATTTTGAAAAACTTCTCTCGCAGGTGCAACTGTTACAAGAATAGTCAACAAAATTCTATAAGCAATCATTGCATTAGGCAAGTAATTATTTTATTTAAGAAACTTCAAAATATCAATAGGTCCCATATTTTCATTAGACAAAAGGCCTTGAAGCAATTTTAACTCTACATATAATTCATTTCCATTAACATCAGATTGTCCATCTTTCTTTAACATAGTTTCAAAATGATCACAAGAAGACCTTAAACACAAATCATCTAGTGAACGTAAATTATTAGAATTAAATAAAAAACCAAAAATGTTTTCATATTCTTCAAATTGTTCAAATCTCCTAGTAAGTGATCCAATTGCTTGATCAACAATATACAAAAAAATAATATACTCTAAATGACTCTTCTTCAGATTGTAAAGCTATCACGGATATATTACTTGAATTTTCATCAAATTGTTTTTTTCTTCGAATTTCACGTCTTCGAGGAAATATTGGATCAATACTCATTTCATCCGCAATTCCTTTTGCCGTTTCCAAGGCATTTGAGAATCCAACTTCTCTATATTTTTCAAAAAAAAACTAACAAGTTTTTTATTTCCTTAATGTCAACATCAATAAGCATGTCTTTTGATTGCAATTTTTTGCTAACCAAATTAATGGCATTTAATATTTCAAACCAAATGACTAATGCAACTAAAAACTCAAAATCACCAAGCTCATTTTGTGCTAAAGACTTAGCTTCACTTCTAATTTTTAAATCATTATCAATATCTGATAATTCAAGTAAAGCTTCACGTACATCTATAGTATGAAGTCTTAAAGCTTTAACACTATCAACACGACTCTCCCAACGAGTAGATGATAGTGGTTTTACCGTCAATCCTTTCTTTATATTTTTTTTTCAAAATTTCCCATCTTTTAGTTGAATTGGCAAATATTGTATATATACGTTGTATGACTCCAAAAAAATCTCTAGCTTTAATACAAGTATTGACCATATCACATAATGTCAAATTTAGACTATGAGAAGCACAAGAAGTATAAAAAGCTCTAGGATTTATATTTAAAAGTCTTTTTTGTACTCCTTGATGTTTTCCTTTCATGTTTGATCCATTATCATAACCTTATCCTCTCACATCATCTATATCAAGATCAAAAGACTTTAACTCATCTTGCAAAACATCAAACAAACCTTGTCCCGTTGTATCGTTCACAATCAAAAATCCCAAAAATGACTCTTCAATCAAAACATTTTTTGAAGAGACATCAACATATCTTAGTATTAAAGACATTTGTTCTTGATGACTTGCATCGGGAGTACAATCAAGAATGACCGAAAAATACTTTGCTTCTTTTACTTTCTTAATAATTTCACATTTAATAGTAGAACCAAGCAATAATATTAATTCATTTTGAATATTATGACCTAGATAGTGAGAATGAATATCATCATTTGTGATACGTTGAACATGCTCTTGGATAATTGGATCAAATGTGGCCAACATTTCAATTAAGCCTAAGAAATTTCCATTATTAGTTTGATACAATTTCTCATTACTACCACGGAATGCTAGATTATGTTTTCCAAGAAATTTCACAATTGAAATGATTCTTATCAATACTTTTTTCCAATGATCTTTTTCCTTCTCTATTTGCTTTTGAGCCATTTTATCAATGGTTTGATTTTTTTGAAGTCTTAAGCGCAAATCATACCAAGTGGTCATATTCTTAACATGTTCCATACTTGTTTCATGCTCCTTAATTCTCATGTTAAGATGGGTCCAATCTCCAAAACCGTCATTTGCTAATTGACTTCTTAAATATGATGTTTTAAATATTTTACAACAAAAGCAAAAGATTTTATCAATCTCTTTCGAATACACAAGCCAATCTCTATCATACTTCTCACCATTTGGTAAAATTCGAGTATAATATGAACTAGAATATCGTTTAAAATATTTATCTTTAGGACCTTTTTGAAAAGACAAATCTCTTTTAGGACCTTTTGCAACTAGAACATCAATTTATTTAGAATCAAGATCACCCCAATTTCTTGGATCAAATATATCAAGTCTAACAAAATCTCCATCACCATCACTAAAATTACCATGCCCCTTACTTTTGTTATCAAGCGGACTATCAACCCTAACATCAACATTTGAATCCTCGTCACCATCAACATTAATATTTTGATTTTCAAAGGCATCAACATTTTGATTTTCAACATCGACGTTATCCACAACATTTTGATTTTCAAATTCATCAACATTTTGATTTTCAACATCGACGTTATCCACAACATTTTGATTTTCAAATTCATCAACGTTAACTCCAATATTTTTTATTTCAAGGGAAACTTGTGGTTCTTTTATAACAAATTTATCAAGAGCACCTCTTTGAGATTGTGTTAGCTCTTCTAGTCTTTTTTTTCTTTTTACTCTTTTCATATCCGGAATCATATTTTCTAGTTTTAGAAGACATAACTACTAAACCAAACCTTAGATAGAAAATAAGGACAATAATCTAAAAAATCGAGAAAGAACAAAACAACCTGAATAAATGATGCTTGTTGAATTGAAATTATCTTCAAATTCCACCCCAAGTCAGCAACAATCCTTCATAAAACTGAAGAAAATAAAAATTAGAGCTGAAATATATCAATAACCATAATCAATTCATAATACATATTAATTTGAAATCATATTAGGCAATCAAAATGAAAAAAAATAATTCAACTTGCTAACTACCAAATTCAAAAAATAGAACATAAAAAAAACTAGAAATTCTCACCGTTATCAATCCTTGGAGCAAAGCTGCATTGAATTGGAGTTGGAAGGTAGTGGAATTGGTGGTGTGCTTCCTCCTATTTAATTTCTTCTTTTTTTGGATTTTTTTTATCACAATAACTAGATAAGGATGATGAAATATGAAAATTAAAAGGTAAATATTTGAGGATAAATGAATAAAGATGAAAGATGAAAATATATTAGAATAAAAAAATGTAAAAATGTGTTCTTTGTTTGGCTGTTTGAAAGATATGAGAGCTTGGAGTCGGAGAGAATGAAAATGACAAGCTGAAGAATGAAAATAAAAGTCTTCCACTGTTCCACTTTCACATAAACTACCGTTGTAATTGTATAATTTGATTTTTGTTTTAATTTTTTTATTTCTCAAAGTAAAGTACATAATAGCTAGGAAATGATAGGTACTTTTCAAAAGTCAAATCAGTAAAGTAAATATGTAGGAGCTATATATCACCATATTAATTTTCAATTTTTTTATGTGCTTGGGCCTAAATTCTATATAACTAATGGATAGTTTATGTTATTGGGCCCCAATAAATTGGGGGCCCTGTACAATGGGATCGTATGGACCTGTACAATAGCCGGCCCTGCCTAGGATGACCTTTGGGCGGCCTTAACCTTTTGTTTTCTCTGATAAAACAGTTCCTCTTTCCCATTTCTCATTCATGTATCTTCTCTTCTCCATCTTCCTCCATTCTCTCCTTCTCCTCCATTCTTTACCATAGTCTTCTCTGTAATAACCGAAAATTTTAATGTCCGTTAAACCTGAATCTAACCGAATACCGATACGTCAATCTGAAATTAAATAAAACGAGTTTAAATTCTATCATTTTATGTGACCTTGATTCACATAAAATGATGAAACTATGTAACCGGAAATAATTTACGTACCTCTAAAATAAAATAAGAAATTACATAATACGGAATTTAATTCCGTAATTATTCCCGCAAATTACCTACCGATCCGTACGAGTAACGGGTTTCGTTTCAGCTTGTTTCTTAAAGGAAGAATAGGCCCATTTACAAGCCCACCAGCCCATACCCTTAAACTAATCCTAACCCTAACTTAATTACGTTTAAACTTAACCTAAACCTAATCTTTTCTCCCTCATCGACTGCCGCTGCTCTTCCTCCTCCCTCTCTGTACGAACGATCGCCGCAGCATACACAACACAAGACTGAGCCGCCACCGAGCCATTGTGCTACCGCTGTCGACCGCCCAGACGCCGCCACCCGCCGCTGGAACCCGGTAAGTCTCGCTTTCGTCCCCTCGCTACTCTCCTTCCCTTCTCTTCTCTGTTTCGGAACTCACCAGCAACCTTCCGGCTTCACGCAGCAGTATCAGGGCCGACCACCAGAGAGGGCCGTCTAGAACGCCAGCACGCCGCCTCGCTGCCAAGTCGCCTTCTGCACCGGCCGCTGCACTCTTCACCAGAAGGTTGGCTCCTGTCTGCACCATTGGAACGAAGAGAACCGCACCAGCCGGAAGTCCACCGTCTTCGACGCAGGACCCTTGCCGCCTAACCTCCCCGCCGGACTGCAATTCCGGTAAGACTACTTCCCGGTTCTTCTCCTCTTCTGCACTGGAGCCGGTGTGAGACAAGGACTGGATTCTCCTATGTCCTGTACTGTAGAATGTACGTAAGTACATGCTTATGAATGGGCTGAATTAAGTATACTTGTATAGGAGTAGGGATATATATATATATATAGTAAGAAGTTTTGAAATATGATAGTGTATGTATATATAGAGTGACTTGGATGTGGAAAGAGAGAGTTCGTATATAGATGTATATATATACATATATATTAGACATTAGAGTGAGGTACCGTAGTGTATATATCCTTATATATATAGATACGTAAATGCATAGTGATACGAGTATATATATATATATATATATATATATATATATATATATATATATATATATATATATATATATAGACGTATAAGTTAATGTGTGTAAACTATATAGAACCATAGAATTAGTAGATATGTATTTTGTATATAAGGACATATTCATAAGCATAAATACAATGTATATAAATATATGAGTTAATATATAAGTACGAGTTGAGAGTTATGAAATTATGTAAAAATAAATGAGTTGAGGAGAAAGGTTAAAAACATGTTTGACGGTATAATAAAGGTAGTAGCGTAATTAGTAACCGTAGAGAAGGAGTGTTGTCCTTCTTCGAGTGGTCTCGAGTTTTGACCTTATAACCTATAAGTAGCTATCCGAGAGACTTATTTTATGGAAAACAAGATAAGAAAGAAATTAGTAGAATTCAAGAATAAACTTCGAGAATTTACGATACTAAGGGTAAAATGGTCTTTTACCGTAAGAGAGCTTTTTCCGTAATTCCTTCGCATGAGGTTGGACATCTAGATGTGATTTTGATCCACATATCTTATTTGACAGGCGTTTGAGTTACCACGAGTACGGACTGTTTTGAGACGTGTTAGAGTGTGTTTTGACTCAGGTAAGTCCTTGTGACTTACTTAGCCAGTTTCTGGATATTAGTTGAGTGATAGTGGTTGTGTGTGCTATGTGCGTGATTTTAATAATAATAACTTGTTAAGACGACCGTTATTATTATGTTTAAGGCCCAAGTGTATGTATAACGGGCCGTGACATCACTGCCCAGCTCTGACAGGAGACTGAGAGGTTCTCTATACCCAGACCAGGCAGGTACAAGGTGAGATGCATCGGATCCATTCCTGATGGTTACACGGGGGCGGAGGCAAGGTTTGGGAATCCCTCGTGTCACAAAATAAGTATCATTAGTGTGAATGAGTAACTTAACTTAAGATAATAAATGGACTTGTTTGAAAGCATGATGAGTGTTTATTCTTTTATGTGTGTGTGTGCTATTGTTATTCTTCTAATATTTAGATAACTAGCTAATGGTTTCTCTTGTTGTGGTTTTAGATTTACCGCAGGTTAGACCAGCAGCTGAGTGATCCGGAAGTAGTGGTCAGTCGGGTCTCCGTACTCCTTAGGGTTGGGGTTGTTGGTTGTTGTGGTTTCTTTTGTTAAGACAGTTGTTCGTTTTTCCCTTGTTTAAGTACTTTAGGCTGCTAGACCGTGTTGCATTCATTACCTTAAAAATACTATTTTATGAATTTCGGTTTTCCTTATTTGTGTCTTGTTGCAAGATCCTAGTAATATTGTTGTCAAACTGAGGTCGGGACCCATTGTGAGGTCCTAACCAGTAATGTCCCGAGTTCTGAGAATTTGGGGTGTTACAACATGGTATCAGAGCTCTAGGTTGGCAACAATGGCACTTGAAATCTTCTGAAAGACCGAATAAGTTTTAAGCAGAACCCGAAAGGGGTCTGAGTTTTAAAAAGGGAACTTTTAGTTTTCAAATGCATGCATAGTCTGGTTGGGAATAGAAAAGTACGGCTGACCACCACTACTACCGCGGATCTCAGTATGCTTAGTATGGACTTTAGGTTTTACTGTAGATGGACTTATTGGACTTATTAGCTAGTTATATTTATAGTTGTTATTTCTCGCACAGATGGCACGTACTAGAGCTACGCTAGCTATTGGTCGAGGTAGAGGTCGTCCACCTCTCCCTCCAGCTGGACCAGGTATGGGAGATGGGACCCCTATAGTTAGAGGACGCGGCCATGGAGGTAGACCTCCACTAGCCCGAGGCCGAGGTCGAGCTCCTCGAGAGGATCCACCAGCAGTGATCATGCTAGAGGTTGGAGTGGAGGAGGTGGCTGAGAGTGTAGGTCCCGAGGTCAGGAATGAGACCGTTGCTAGGTCTGGAGCACAGAGAGCACGTTCGACGGAGTCAGGACATGTTTCCATTGGAGCAACTGAGTATAGAGAGTACTGTTCGCCCCTAAACGTGCGTGCAATCAAGCTTTAAATTTATAAAACTAGAATAAAAGCAAGCGAACCCGCAGTGTACGGATCGGCGTAGATTAGCAAGTATTCCAGAGTATCGAACACAGGGATTTGGGTGGGAACAAATTCAATTGCAGATTATCAAGCGAGTAAATATGAGAGTTTTGCAAATATTGGGAAAACAATCCTAAAGATCCAGGTATCCAGCTCTGGCAATCGATTCAAGACATACTTAATGATATAAAGACAGAGTCGAGATATGCAAAGGTATACTAAAGTAAGGTAATCGTACGGTGAAGTTCCAAAAACCTTATGTAACTCACCTACAAGAAACTCCCTATACAGGTTGTTGAGGCTCAATATAGGAAGGTTCTAAAAGCAAGAATTAATGTCAAATACCCATACTTATAGTCCAAAGATCAAGACTAACTTAGCCGATTACGGTTATGACACTCACAATCGAGGTAGAGGTTGTTGAGGCTTCACTTCCACCTAGAAAAGACAAGTCTGAACTAAGTTAAAGCAAATCTTTAACTTTGGATTAAAGTAAAAGCAAACTCGTAGACTCAAGGGAAATCACGGTTAGTTCTTGAGGTTCCACGGCCGTGGACTCAAGAATAGACCGTAATTTAAGGTTGTCGGCGATTCTCTCTAACTCTCAGGGTCTAATCTGTTTACGATCGATCTATCATCATCTAAGCCACAACTATCAACCCTTCACCTTAGAATTGTTAAGGGTTTTTTAGCCAATAACAGTCATGTTGATATCAATTCAAGAATTAAAAGATAGAAAGATGAAAACTTTCAAGAACTTTCAATAATCTTCAAACCAATCTCAAAGTCACAAAGAGAACAAGTATTGTCAAAGGATTCGGAATAAAACAAACAATCACAACCTTAGGAAAGAAGGAAGAACGGGATGTCAATCCGTCTTCTAAATCAAACCTAAACAAGAAGAGAGATCTTCTTGCAACAATCTTCCAAAAAGCTTCGATCTTCCGTCAATCCGGAAATCTCAACAGCAATCTCCACCAAAAGTGCGGGATTAGGGTGAATCCTAACTCGGACTTTGATCTCCAACGAGATGTAAATTGCGTCTAAGCGGGGGTGAATGATGCTTAGCGATGCCCCGTAATCTTGCTTCGTCTGTCTTCTTATAGGGCAAGATAAAATATCGGCCCGGCCCAATCTTCAAAAGATCGTGGCTTCAAAGTGTGGCGAAAAGATCCGCCAAGATCACGGTCGTGGAAGTTCCCACGACCGTAATTTAGGGCATGGATTAGGTCACGGTTTGTACCATGCATCCCACGGCCGTAATAGTTACTGGAATGCATCACGCTTCCTTTGCAGGTTTCCACGGCCGTGGAACCAAACGTGGATTGTAGTACGGCCGTATTTTAGAGCGTGGTTTAGGGCAAGAACGTGATTCTTCCCTAGCCTCGTGCATTCCTCAAGCTAAAACTCCAATTTGCTTCCAAAGAATGTTCTCAATCTATGGACATATCAAATCAACTCTCCTTCTCCCGATTCCGTTCGGAAATAGCTCCAAATCACCTATAATCAACATAGAACTAGTATAGACATCCATATCGACAATATAGGTAATACTAGCTCACATATGCAGCAAAGTTCAATCAAAGACTATAAATATGAATCAATTACGTTTAGAAAACGTGCCTAAAATATCACAATATTTCATGCTAACAAGTACCGAGCATACGTTGAGCGTATGGAGGAGACTGCTAGGACAGAGAGACTTACCCAGATACCACCAGTACCGGCTAGATCTGTTCAGGTAACATAGGGAGTGCCTCAGGTGCCGGCTGTACTTGAGAGGAGAGTTGTGGCTGATAGAGCTCCTACTGGGTCTAGAGCACCGAGACCGGATGAGTGGTTGAAGGCTTTCAACTCTCAGAAGGTCCCCTCATTTAGTGGAGAGATAGGACTAGAGGTGGAGCACTGGATTGGACAGGTAGAGACTGCACTAGAGGCGATACGTTGCCCAGAGGATCGACAGGTGGATTTGGTGCAGACATGTTTCACTGAGGATGCTCATTCCTGGTGGTGGACCATACGTAGTCGAGTCACCAGTTGGGAGCAGATGAGGAGCATTGTTAGAGACAGATACTGCCCTGTCTCGTTGAGGAGAGAGAGGTTTCAGGATTTCATTGAGGCAAGATTTGAGGACATTCCGATTGTTGCTGCCATCAAGAAGTTCCAGAAAGAACTGACACTACTTGGACCAGCTGCACCTCCTGAGCAGCAGCATGTGTACCTCTTTTCCCGGAGATTGAGGGAGAGTACTCGTTCCTATCTGGCAGGATTTCACTATGAGACTCTGTCAGACTATCAGGATAGGGCGTCTGCATATGAGAGAGACAGACCAGTTTCGAGGAGAGCAGCTCAGTCAGACAGGCCGCATAAGCGGCAGAGGACAAGATATGCTAGTGGTAGTACAAGAGCAGTTGTTTTTGGACGGGGACAGACTAAGGGGCGACATAGCCATACCGCTACTGGTCAGACTTCAGCTGGTGGCTTATAGTGCCACAACTGCAGTGGCTATGGACACATCCGATCGAACTGCACGAAGCCGGCAGTGACCTGCTTCCAGTGCGGCAAGGTTGGACATAAAGCTGCATTCTGCCGCCAAGGCAAGGCTCCATCTCAGCAGGGTTCTTCTCCTGCAGGTCTATCAGGGAGTGTACAGAGGCAACCACAGTACCAAGCTCCGAGTCAGCAGCAGCAGTACCGAGCCCCAGGTCAGTAGCAGTCTTATAGGGCTCCAGGACACACATCTTCACAGAGCTCTATGTAGGGATCAGGTCGGGGCAGAGGTCGTGGCAGTGTAGCTGATACTAGAGGAGCTCAGGCACGAGTGTTTGAGTTGAGAGACGCTGATCAGCCAGATGCACCGACTGCCACAGGTACGATCCAGATCCATGACTTACCCGTACGAGTTTTATTTGATACGGGTGCTACACACTCCTTCATATCTGATGCATGCGTAGATAGGTTGTCCTTAGCTACTGTAGAGGGGATACCTTTTATGATAGGCTTACCTGATGGGAGTAAGGTAAGAGGGACTAGAGAGATTTATGGATGTCCTGTTCGTATAGGAGATCGAGACTGGCTGGTAAATTTTCTAGTCATGCCCTTAGCTCATGAGGATGTGATTTTAGGGATAGATTGGATGAAGAAACACGGAGCAGTCTTAGACATTGGTAGGAGGACAGTGACCGTTGCCACTGAGGAGGGTCATAGAGTGATATTCCGAGGTTGGGACCTCGGAAAGTCCGGCACAGTTATCAGTGCAGTGAGAGCAGCGAGACTGATAGCACAAGGTTGCGAGGCCTTCTGGTGTTATGCCATGAAGGAAAGCAAGAGCCTGACCATAGAGGAGATACCTATTGCATGTGAGTTTGCAGAGGTATTCAGTGACGACCTGCCAGGATTACCCCCACAGAGGAGCGTTGATTTCAGCATTGACTTAGAGCCGGGCATGAGACCGATCTCGAAGGCTCCATACCGTATGTCACCGATAGAGCTTCTTGAGCTGAAGAAGCAGTTAGAGGAGTTAGCAGAGAAGGGCTTCATACGCCCTAGTGTGTCTCCGTGGGGTGCGCCAGTATTATTTGTGAAGAAGAAGGACGGATCGATGAGGTTGTGCATAGACTACAGAGAACTGAATAAAGTCACCATCAAGAACAAGTATCCACTACCGTGTATAGACGACCAGTTGGACCAGTTGCATGGGGCGTCCGTGTTTTCGAGGATAGACTTGAGGTCCGGTTATCACCAGTTGCGGGTGAGAGATCAGGACATACCTAAGACGGCATTCCGGACTAGGTATGGTCATTACGAGTTCGTAGTGATACCTTTTGGGCTTACTAATGCACCAGCAGTGTTCATGGAGTTGATGAATGGGATATTCATTGACTTCTTAGACCAGTTTGTAGTGGTTTTCATTGACGATATCCTAGTTTACTCTAAGAGTCGAGAGGAGCATGCCGGACACTTGAGGACAGTACTGCAGATCCTACAGGATAGCCAGCTGTATGCTAAGCTATCCAAGTGTGAGTTTTGGATGTCAGAGGTGGCTTTCTTAGGTCACGTGGTGACTACTGAGGGTATTAAAGTCGATCCGGCGAAGATCGAGTCAGTATCTTCTTGGCAACCTCCTAAGAATGTTAAGGAGGTTCGCAGCTTCCTAGGTTTGGCAGGTTATTACCGCCGGTTTGTGGAAAGGTTTTCCTTGATTGCCCGACCACTTACTTGTCTTCTGAGGATGACTACTCGGTTTGTCTGGTCTGCCGTGTCAGCAGAGTTTTGAGGAGCTGAAGAGGAGATTGACGTCCGCTCCGATTTTGGCACAACCTGAGGGTACAGATGATTTTGTTGTATACAGTGATGCATCCAAGTTGGGCTTGGGGTGTGTTTTGATGCAGAGGGGTAATGTCATAGCCTATGCGTCTCGACAGTTGAAGACATATGAGAAGAACTACCCCACACATGATCTAGAGTTGGCTGCAGTAGTCCATGCTCTTGATCTGGCGTCACTATCTCTATGGGGCGACATGTCAGATCTTCACAGACCATAAGAGTCTGAAGTATATATTCACTCAAAAAGAGTTGAATAACCGCCAGAGGCGGTGGTTAGAGTTGATCAAGGACTTCGACCTTGAGATTCTTTACCGCCCCGGGAAGGCGAATGTGGTAGCTGATGCTTTGAGCCGGAAGACGCCTAGAGAGAGGGCGATAGCCCGGTTGACAGTACAACCACAGTTGCAGAGAGACTTGACTTGGTTGGAGATAGAGATTCAGTTTCCCGATACTAATAGTTAGTTGGCTACTTTGGAGTTACTTCCTGATCTGTTGGATGAGATCCGACAGAAGCAGGAGACTTGCCCGACTTTGACCAGGATCCGAGACAGGATGTCTCGAGACGAGGCCCCACAGTTCACTATTGGTGCAGATGGAGTGATGAGACGTCAAGACCGCGTTTGTGTGCCGTCAGACAGTGAGTTGAGGCAAAGGATACTAGGTGAGGCTCATGCTACCCCATACTCAGTACATCGTGGAGCGAGTAAGATGTACAAGGATGTGAGGCGGTCCTTCTGGTGGGGTGGTTTGAAGCCCGATATGACTCGGTATGCAGCTCAGTGTGCGACCTGCCAGCAGGTCAAGATTGAGCATCGTAGGTTTGGAGGAGAGCTCCACCCACTTCCAGTACCACAGTGGAAGTGGGAGGATATATCTATGGACTTTGTCACCGGATTGAGGCTCAGCAGAGGTTTTGATGCTATTTGGGTAGTAGTAGACCGTCTGACGAAGACCGCACGTTTCATTCCGATTATGGAAACGTGGCCGGTAAGTCGTCTAGCTGAGAAGTTCACCAGACACATTGTGAGACTCCATGGGGTACCGAGGACTATCGTCTCTGACAGAGATGGACGTTTTACCTCGAGATTTTGGCAGCAGGTACATACTGCTTTGGGGACGAGTCTCCACTTTACCACTGCCTATCACCCACAGATAGACGGTCAGTCTGAGAGGACCATTCAAACCTTAGAGGACATGTTGCGGGCGTGTGTACTAGATTGGGGACAGGTATGGCCAGATCACCTTCCATTAGTAGAGTTTTCGTATAATAATAGCTGGCACGCATATATTGGGATGGCCCCTTATGAGGCTTTGTACGGGTGAAGATGTCGTACGCCATTATGTTGGGATGAGCCCAGCAGAGCTGATGGAGTAGCTCCAGATCAGATACAGGATGACATCGCTCGGATTGCCCTAGTCCGAGAGCGGATGTTAGCAGCTCAGAGTCGTCAGAAATCCTAGGCCGACAAAAGGCGTCGACCTTTGGAGTTTAGAGTGGGTACTCAGGTGTGGCTGAGAGTGTCACCTACGAGAGGAGTCAGGCGTTTCGGCATTAAAGGGAAGCTGAGTCCCCGATATGTCGGACCTTTTGAGATCTTGGAGAGAGTTGGAGAGGTGGCCTACAGATTAGCATTACCGCCGAGACTAGAGGGTGTCCATCCGGTCTTCCATTTATCTCAGTTGAAAGAGTACATTCCGGATCCGAGACACGTCATCAGCCATGAGGATCTGATAGTTGAGCCCGATCACACCTTTGTAGAGTACCTAGTAGCTGTCTTGGAGCGTAGTACTAGACGTCTGCGGTCCAAGGAGATACCTATGTTGCGGATCCAGTGGTCTAGGAGAGGAGCTGATGAGGCCACTTGGGAGACTGAGGAGAGTATTAGACGTAACTATCCCGAGTTCTTTGCGGGGTTAGAGGTTACTCCTGTATCGACGAGTTGGATGTTGTGTTGTTTGACCATTCATGTTTTTATATTGGATTTGGTGATTCTGCTTTATGTGATACTTGCCTGTTTTTGATGGTTTAGTAGTTGCATGGTAGAAAACGAAACTGTTTAGAAAAACTAAAATAAAAGGAAACGTGTGATTAAAGAAATGATTCTAAGTTTCGGGACGAAACTTATTTTAAGGGGCACTGATGTAATTACCGAAAATTTTAATGTCCGTTAAACCTGAATCTAACCGAATACCGATACGTCAATCTGAAATTAAATAAAACGAGTATAAGATCTATCATTTTATGTGACCTTGATTCACATAAAATGATGAAACTATGTAACCGGAAATAATTTACGTACCTCTAAAATAAAATAAGAAATTACATAATACGGAATTTAATTCCGTAATTATTCCCGCAAATTACCTACCGATCCGTACGAGCAACGGGTTTCGTTTAAGCTTGTTTCTTAAAGGAAGAATAGGCCCATTTACAAGCCCACCAGCCCATACCCTTAAACTAATCCTAACCCTAACATAATTACGTTTAAACTTAACCTAAAACTAATCTTTTCTCCCTCATCGACTGCCGCTGCTCTTCCTCCTCCCTCTCTGTACGAACGATCGCCGCAGCACACACAACACAAGAGTGAGCTGCCACCGAGCCATTGTGCCGCCGCTGTCGACCGCCCAGACGCCGTCACCCGCCGCTGGAACCCGGTAAGTCTCGCCTTCGTCCCCTCGCTACTCTCCTTCCCTTCTCTTCTCTGTTCCGGAACTCACCAGCAACCTTCCGGCTTCACGCAGCAGTAGCAGGGCCGACCACCAGTGAGGGCCGTCTGGAAAGCCAGCACGCCGCCTCGCTGCCCAGTCGCCTTCTACACCGGCCGTTGCACTCTTCACCAGAAGGTTGGCTCCTGTCTACACCATTGGAACGAAGAGAACCGCACCAGCCGGAAGTCCACCGTCTTCGACGCAGGACCCTTGCCGCCTAACCTCCCCGCCGGACTGCAATTCCGGTAAGACTACTTCCCGGTTCTTCTCCTCTTCTGCACTGGAGCCGGTGTGAGACAAGGACTGGATTCTCCTATGTCCTGTACTGTAGAATGTACGTAAGTACATGCTTATGAATGGGCTGAATTAAGTATACATGTATAGGAGTAGGGATATATATATATATATAAATATATATATATATATATATATATATATATATATATATATATATATAGTAAGAAGTTTTGAAATATGATAGTGTATGTATATATACAGTGACTTGGATGTGGAAAGAGAGAGTTCGTATATAGATGTATATATATACATAT
Source organism: Fagopyrum homotropicum (assembly GCA_033239125.1). Lineage (NCBI taxonomy): Eukaryota > Viridiplantae > Streptophyta > Magnoliopsida > Caryophyllales > Polygonaceae > Fagopyrum > Fagopyrum homotropicum. Next base: position 152,040,179 of record BSWB01000001.1, on the reverse strand, counting down.
ATATTAGACATTAGAGTAGTGTATATATCCTTATATATATAGATACGTAAATGCATAGTGATACAAGTATATATATATATATATATATAGACGTATAAGTTAATGTGTGTAAACTATATAGAACCATAGAATTAGTAGATATGTATTTTGTATATAAGGACATATTCATAAGCATAAATATAATGTATATAAATATATGAGTTAATATATAAGTACGAGTTGGGAGTTATGAAATTATGTAAAAATAAATGAGTTGAGGAGAAAGGTTAAAAACATGTTTGACGGTATAATAAAGGTAGTAGCGTAATTAGTAACCGTAGAGAAGGAGTGTTGTCCTTCTTCGAGTGGTCTCGAGTTTTGACCTTATAACCTATAAGTAGCTATCCGAGAGACTTATTTTATGGAAAACAAGATAAGAAAGAAATTAGTAGAATTCAAGAATAAACTTCGAGAATTTACGACACTAAGGGTAAAATGGTCTTTTACCGTAAGAGAGCTTTTTCCGTAATTCCTTCGCATGAGGTTGGACATCTAGATGTGATTTTGATCCACATGACTTATTTGATAGGCGTTTGAGTTACCACGAGTACGGACTGTTTTGAGACGTGTTAGAGTGTGTTTTGACTCAGGTAAGTCCTTGTGACTTACTTAGCCAATTTCTGGATATTAGTTGAGTGATAGTGGTTGTGTGTGCTATGTGCGTGATTTTAATAATAATAACTTGCTAGGACGACCGTTATTATTATGTTTAAGGCCCAAGTGTATGTATAACGGGCCGTGACATCACTGCCCAGCTCTGACAGGAGACTGGGAGGTTCTCTATACCCAGACCAGGTAGGTATAAGGTGAGATGCATCGGATCCATTCCTGATGGTTACACGGGGACGGAGGCGAGGTTTGGGAATCCCTCGTGTCACAAAATAAGTATCATTAGCGTGAATGAGTAACTTAACTTAAGATAATAAATGGACTTGTTTGAAAGCATGATGAGTGTTTATTCTTTTATGTGTGTGTGCTATTATTATTCTTCTAATACTTAGATAACTAGCTAATGGTTTCTCTTGTTGTGTTTTTAGATTTACCGCAGGTTAGACAAGCAGCTGAGTGATCCGGAAGTAGTGGTCAGTCGGGTCTCCGTACTCCTTAGGGTTGGGGTTGTTGGTTGTTGTGGTTTCTTTTGTTAAGACAGTTGTTCGTTTTTCCCTTGTTTAAGTACTTTAGGCTGCTAGACCGTGTTGCATTCATTACCTTAAAAATACTATTTTATGAATTTCGGTTTTCCTTATTTGTGTCTTGTTGCAAGATCCTAGTAATATTGGTGTCAAACTGAGGTCGGGACCCATTGTGAGGTCCTAACCAGTAATGTCACGAGTTCTGAGAATTTTGGGTGTTACATTCTCCTTCTTGTGAGTTGTCAATAAAGGGTATGGACTGCATATCCTTGCTACAAGGATATGTCATGCGTAGTTGTAGCCGATCTCAAACCAATAGGAGCTTGTGTAGTTTATCGGCTTCAGTTGGCTTATATCGGCTCCAACTACGCGTTCTATATACATAGTCATAGATCCTAGTGTGAAAACATAATCTACACATTCGATATGCGTAAGATTCATATATATACGTCTAGAAAGTCCGGATTTAAAAAGGTAGACTAATATGTTCTACTGATAGACAAAACAAAAAAAAATACTTTATTTAATTTTCTCTAAACTTTTTTGATTTGAGTTAGGTAATCTATTATTTTCACAATTAAGCCAACAGGAATGAAAATGCAAGAATGTTTTTTGTGTGAAAAATGTCCCCTTACACATTTCTTCCACTAAATGCGATGGTCGTACGTAGTAGCATTAATAATAGTGCACCAAATGGCAAATGTGTGGTAGCAATTAGCAAGGCGATAGGATAGGATTAGTCAAGGGATCACTTAAAAAATTTCGATACAAATATATGAAAACGCGAAAGGAATTTCCGGATAATCGAACAGAAACTTTTAGCAAAATTCAAATCCGTATTCAATCAAATATTTTGCACCTTTTGTCCGGATCATATCTGATAATTGTGTAAACGATTTTTTTTTAAAAAAATCGGTATATAAATACGGTTTTAGTCCGCTCGAACTGAATAGGAATCTAAGAATATTCAAATTATCCATTTGATCCAACTATAAAACTTAATGTTGGTACTTGTTAGAATAACATTTCAAAAGAATAATCTAATTAAATTAATACATATATCTATATTTACGGATTTCTCAGGGCTAGATCATTTGTTTTCTCAGGTTAAATATTGGACATCTTTGATTAGTTTTTCCCATCCTAGACGATGCGACATACAACTTCCACAATTATGTAGCTTTTAGATTTAGAAATGCAATAAAATCTAACCTTGTATTATAAGCCAAATGATGATATGACATGGTGGCTACACTATAATCTTTTATCATTACTAGCGTGTATACATGTGATTTTATGTAATCGTTACACAATTATACGAGAAGGTTTTAGAAAATAGGTTTCGGTTCAGTTTTTGGGTGATACTGCAAAACCGATAGTCTATACCGCAAAACTGATTTTTGTTTTTTTTTTAAAAAAAATGTGTTCATATTTGTTATTTTTATTGAGATAGATAAGAGTGACTATAAATGTAGTTTTTTAAAATAATATTATTTAAATGTTTGTAGATTTTACTTCATAGGTCGAAACCTCTAATATGTTCGATTTTCGGTTCTAATATTTTTTAATTTTCGGTTTTAAGTCTAAACCGAAACGACACCTACTTTTACAATTTCGGTTTTTTGGTCCAAGGTTTTCAAAGAAATCGGCGTAGCCGTAGTAATTAAAAAATTTTAACCTAGCACAGGTAGTCATTTTTTTTTAGTTTCGAAATATTTGTTATGGACTATTAGCATCCCCGACATACGTAGTCATAACCATTTTCCTTTATTTTTCGAGCGGAATGAGCTTGTTGCTACGCCTCCGCAATGCGTAGTCGACAACGTAATCGGAATATGAATAGGACGGGGTACGGATAGCAATTTCAATTTTGGACTTATGATAAGCCTATTCTTTAATAGGAGCATGATGGGACGATGCAGTAGCAACCGAGAAAAAGCAGATGAGAAGGCAGCTTCCCTGATTCGAACAAATTGGAATCTGCGGCGATTCAAACTCGCTATACAAACTCAGCTCAGTCAGATTTTTTTTTTTTTTGGTAATGTCTACGGATGACACCGCGTTCATCCGTAAATTTTATTCAACGAAAATAAAAGCTAACATATAACAAGTCGACGGGTCGCTACTCCGCGAGCATCGTTTTTCAAGTGCTGAATTAAGGAAAATGGTGGATGCTGTACATAAAAATACCCTAGGGGATAAGATGAAGCAATGAGAACATATCTGAATCTTACAATTGTTATAGAACCAATAAACCTTAGATGATTAGCCTACGATCAATCGAAATTTAAGCACAAGAAACTGCACCAGAATTAAGGAGAGGAAACTTTACAATTCAAAATCAATCAATAAGCTTCAATCTCTAACTAAGCAAGTATTTTTATCAACTCATCACAGTTAATTATTTGAATTTAACATATTTTCTATCATTGATTACTTTTTTTTTTGCTAGATCTTTGAACGTGAGCTTCCATGGCGAGTTCTGGTCAGTTCTAGCTTTGTTATTGGTTGCTACCCCCACCTCTGACCTTGTCAACCTCAATTACACACATCCTCAGTGCTCGCAGATTGAAATATTCAACACCAATCGCAGACTCATAAATAAGAGGTAGGCAAACAATAAATGCTATCATCTTCCACTATGTCTCGCTATCTTCTTATCAACTCCTTCTTTCGGCTTATCGAGCTAACTGTTTTCCTGATTCTAGTAGTGATGGGGCTGCGTATTACATTTTCTTTACTCGTCTTGTTTTTCGTTTCAATTTGTTTCACTTCACTTGTCCGAGCACAGATCACTCACCCCGACGAAGGTAATTCATATATATATATTCTCATGTTGGTTTGAAGTTCTTTAAGTTGGATTTTTTTAATTGTTTTTTATTAACAAAAGGTTTAGAGCTTGTTTGATTTTGTTTCAGCACATAAATTGCTTCAAACAACAAGTTATGTACCTTTGTCCTAAATTGGTTGATGGATAAGTAATTTCTATTATTGGAAAAGAAAATTGAGGATCTGGGTCTGAGCTAAAAGCCTTCTTGGAGTTGGATGTATACTTTTATGGAACTGTTTGACACTCTGAGTATAATTTTGCTGCTGATCGACTTACTTGTAGTTAAGGCACTAGAGGCTGTTAAATTGAGTTTAAATGATCCAATGAAGAACTTGAGTGACTGGAATAATGGAGACCCATGCAGTACCAATTGGACTGGTGTTTTTTGTAGCGATCAGCCACTTGATGATGGTTATTTCCACCTTTGGAAGCTGTAAGTAAATTACAATAGCAGCAATAGCAGACACCAATGCTTTTGCATAAAGTACTTTCGGAACCTTGTTAACTATAGCATTCATTTGCATCCATGTTTATTTCATGTCTTTGACTTTGCAGGCAACTGATGAAAATGAATCTCTCCGGAAAGTTATCACCAGAGCTTGGCAGATTATCTGGCTTGAAAATACTGTAAGCCTTCAGTTGGTGTTCTCTCTTTCATAGGAATCATTCAGGTTTATTACACAATCAATTTGTGTCTGGTTTGCTGATCATCATTCTCCTTTTGTCTGGGTTGTGTTAAAAGGGATTTTATGTGGAATGACATAGGAGGGAGTATACCGGAAGAGATCGGCAACCTCACAAATCTTAATCTATTGTAAGTTTCACCGGCTAGTCTACAATCTAGTATTATCCATATAAATGCATGATTTACTAAATTTTATTGATAAGTTTTTCTAAATTTTTCAGTAATTTCCTGATGTCGTCGTCTTGTTTGCCTTGTAGGCTATTGAGTGGAAACCAATTGACAGGATCCTTACCCGACGAGCTTGGCTATCTACCAAATCTTGTAATGATGCAGATTGACCAAAACAAAATATCAGGATCATTGCCCAACTCATTTGCAAACTTGAACACATTACAACACTTGTAAGGAAAACACTGTTGCTCTTTCAGATTCCATGGTTTTGTTTTTATTCTTGTTGCATAAGTGACTCTTCTCTTCTTTTTCAGTCATCTGAACAACAATTCTATCAGTGGTGAAATTCCGAGTCAGCTGTCAAGATTACCAAACCTCCTTCACTTGTAAATTGGTCACTGTTTTTCTTTCCACCTTTGTTTATATGCATGATAAATGAGTTCAGCTCCACTTTTCGTGCTAAAAACGATTTTAATCTGCTGCAGCCTTCTTGACAATAATAACTTATCAGGATCTCTTCCAGCAGAGTTCTCAAAGATGCCAAAGTTGCAAATACTGTAGGTTCTATTTCATTCATTTCTTGAAAAGTAGGATTCCTTTATTCTTGACAATAATGTTTTTTCGATGTTGTTGAGATTCCTACTGGTTATGGGATCTAGTCATCTCCTTCCTGTCATGACATTTTAATTTCTTCTTTTTTTCTTCTTTCTTGCAGTCAACTGGATAACAACAACTTCAATGGGAGTGAGATTCCTACTAGTTATGGGAACATGTCTAGGTTACTGAAGTTGTAAGTGTTAAATTATTGTTTAATCTATGTCTAATTGATGATTATGAGGCATACTGCATTGCCAATCTTTTTTTTTTTTCCCATCTAACATTTTTATCTTTGTCAGGAGTCTTAGAAACTGCAGTTTGCAAGGATCAATTCCTGATCTCAGCAGGATAGCTAACCTTTCATACATGTAAGTCCTCTGTTGCAGCTTTTACCATTCGGTTGTTGTGCTTACACAGTTATACTTCTGTCTTAATTTTATTTTTATTCTGCAATATCTATTGCAAAACTCATTACAGTAGGCTAAAAGGGTCATAAATCCTTTTCTGTTTGTCATTTTGTTATTGTATCTTTTTGTGATTGAGATTGTTGATTATAACATTTTTTTTAATTTCATTCAATTTACAGAGATCTTAGTCTGAACCAACTCAGTGGACCTATACCTTCTGAGAAGCTATCTATTAATATGACTACAATGTAAGACGATTTCTCCTGAACAATTTATTTATATCAACAGCTAAAATTTCACTTTTTTTCTTATATTGTCTTTTTAGCATTTTATCACACAACAAGCTAATTGGAACTGTTCCTGAATACTTTTCAAGGCTTCCTCGTCTTCAGAAACTGTAAGCATGTGTAGTCAATGTATATCCAACTTTTTTTAATCTTCATTTGTGTAAGTTGATTACTTTAACCATTGTACTCTATACTCTAGGTCAGTTGATGATAATTTATTGAGTGGCCCTGTACCTTCTTCTCTTTGGAAAAACAGAAGATTGACAGACTACGAAAAGCTTACGCTGTAAGACAACTTCAGGCCTTTAGTTCCCTTTATTCAGCATACATTCTCTAACTACATAAGCAAACTCCTAAACAAAATGTATGTTTATGTTGGTTGCAGAGATTTTGAAAACAACAAGCTGACAAATATTGCTGGTAGTTCTAGCTTACCAGCAAATATTACTCTATTGTATATCTCTTAACTTTATTACACCTTAATTTGCATACTGTTAAATTATGTCTTCCATTAATCCTCACCTACTTTTTCCATCACTAGACTTGAAGGAAATCCCTTATGCTCGAACGCGAGCATTGCTAAACTATATTGTGGGCCGCAGACTCAAGACGACTACACCCAAGATATGAGTGTGACAAATGATACCATTGTTTGTCCTTCTATAGAATGTCCACCTCCATACGAAAATGCTCCTATAGCTCTTATGTCAGCTTGTTACTGTGCTGCGCCATTGATCATTGATTATCGACTAAAAACTCCTATATTTTCGGATTTCCTCCCATACAAGATTGGGTTTGAGGAGTATCTGACTTCTGGTCTCAGCTTGAAAGTAGATCAACTGAATATTAACTCCATTGTTTGGCAAGAGCGTCACCGTTTGAGAATGATATTGAAGCTTTTTCCTGTTTATAATAATGCTACCAAGGACCATTGTTTTAACACCAGTGAAGCTAAGAGAATTTGGAGGATGTTTACAGGATGGGAGATTCCAAGTAATGATACTTTTGGACCTTATGAGCTTCTTGACTTCATTCTCTTGGAACCTTACAAGGAAGAATGTAAAATACTTTTATCTTCAACTTTACTTCATGTCTAGTACCCTAATATCAGCTAATTGTTCCTGCTTCGTTTTCGTTTTGCAGTACTTTTACGCTTCTCATCATCGTCTGGTTTAACCAAAACTGAATTGGTTGGCATAATAGCTGGAACTGTCATTGGTGTAGTTGCATTATCAGCAATCATCTCATTTCTCATCATAAAACTGCATTTAGAAAAATATATTGCTGTCTCAGAATTTCATAAAGGTGAGTATTTTTTTTGCTAAAGATCTATTGAATGCCAATTCGGAATTTCATAACTCATGTGTATATACTTATCTATAGCATCCAGGATACCTGTAAAAGTTTTGGGTATGAAAGGGTTTACCTATGAGGAGATGGCGTATGCTACAAGCAATTTTTGCAATTCTAATGAAGTTGGACAAGGAGGATATGGAAAGGTCTATAGAGGTGTTCTTGCTGATGGTGCATTAGTGGCAGTTAAACGCGCCCAAGAGGGATCTTTACAGGGAACTAAAGAGTTCTGTACAGAAATAGAGCTGCTTTCTAGATTGCATCACAGACACCTTGTCTCTCTGATTGGATATTGTGATGATAAAGGCGAACAAGTAAGTTTGTATCCATTGAAACTCCTAACTGGCTTACAGATACAGAAATAGAGCTTACTTTTCTTCACAATTTGGTTATCTTTGGTCATGGCAGATGTTGGTGTATGAGTTCATGCCAAATGGAACATTAAGGGATAACCTTTCTGGTATGCATCATTTCATCAATGAAGTAAAAATAATTCTTTCTGTATGATATTGATCCAGGTGTGTTGTATTACAGCCAAGTCTAAACAACTTCTAGGTTTTGATATAAGATTGAAAATAGCCCTTGGTTCGGCACGCGGCATTCTCTACCTACATACTGAAGCGGACCCTCCGATATACCACCGAGATGTTAAAGCTACAAACATCTTGTTAGACGCCAAATTTACAGCAAAGGTTGCAGATTTTGGCTTGTCTAGGCTAGCACCAGAGCCTGATGTTGATGGCAGTTTGGCAACTCATGTGTCTACCGTCGTTAAGGGAACACCGGTATCATTAAGGACTTGGATTATGTTTAGTAGTTGATAGATTGCAAGAAACATGATCTAAGTGTTAATGAACTAGTTAACACTTGACACATTTTGTTCTTGACGTGGAGGGCACACGTCCAGTGAACCACACATACAAACCTTTTGGGTTAACCAACCGGCAATAGGAGGAGTAGCCATAACACTTATTTATTAGGTTCAATATTATCGATGTGGCACACATCTCAACATGATCAAACTAATGTACTTGATCATGCAGGGATACCTTGACCCAGAGTACTTTTTGACCCATCAGTTAACAGACAAGAGTGACGTTTATGGCCTTGGCGTAGTCTTTCTTGAACTCCTAACGGGCATGCATCCGATCTCACGCGGAAAGCACATTGTCCGAGAGGTACGAGCTCAGCTATCGCTGAATATGAACACATTTATCAACATGCATACTAAGACTGTGTTTTTTGTACATCAGGTTAACAGAGAATACCAATGTGGAAACATATTTTCACTTGTTGACGAGCGAATGGGAGCTTATCCTCGTGAGTGTGCGGAAAGATTTGCAGCATTGGCTCTAAAATGCTGCCAAGACGAGAACAGTGCAAGGCCTACAATGGCAGAGGTTGTTCGAGAACTTGAAGTCATTGTTCAGAGTGTTACACCCGAATCCGACACTAGATCGACGACAGAATCTTGTTACAGCAATCCAGCAAAGAGAGACTCGACTTCGTCGTCGCCAGCAAGGAGAACTCCTTATATGTCGATTGATATGTCTGGTAGTGGCCTGGACAGCGGTACGTTTCCCTGCATTGCTCCTAGATGAGTGTAGGCGTTCTACTCTTTATAAAGGAAATTGCATGTAAATACTGATCTTGCAGCAGCACCCTACAAAATTTAGGGTCATTATCCTGAGTTGAGGTTCATTACTCGTACAAAATTTATTTGTTGCGTATCTAATTTTGTCTTACCAATTAAGCTTGTATGTAATATCACTACTACATTAAAGCTCCGTAAAAACCGTTAAATTTTGTTTCATAAACTCTAAAAACCGCTTCATAAGATATAATGAAACGGTTTTGATCCGTTTCGTCTGCTTGTGTTGCATTAGGTATAATGAAGCGTTTAATTTAGGCTTTTGTATCGATTTTGTCTAACCTAAAAAAAGTGTAACATTAGATCAATAAACCGCTTCATTTGCAATTTAACTAATGCAACTCTTTTTCACAATTATTGAAACGCTTTTTACGTATTTAAGGCAACAAATGTCACAGCTATTGAAGCGTTTTTAAACGTTTATAAGGAAACGCATACATGCTTATAATGAAACGGTTTTGCAATAATAATAAAATATTGTCTACATGCATTAATATAAGAAACGCATCATCCACATTACCATCACATGCTTCATTACATTGTGATCAAATACCTGTACATAAATTAGACAAATTAACACTTCCTTGATTACAAGCACCAACTCAATGATAATTAACATTTGCTTGATTACAAACACCAATCCAAAAACTAAGCATTGTAAGTATGTGCTTGATAATTGTCAAGTTGGACACATAAAGACTACTAATTCATGTTCAACCCCCAAACATTCTCTCAAAAAACTCCAACTTGCAAACATAAGCCTAGTAATATTCCGGCCTCCTTGCTCATCGTCCTGCAAAATACCATAACAAAAAGAAAAACAATACTCAACCAATCTCTATATAATTCACCAACGCAATCGAGTTTGTCAATTCATAATCAAATTATAAATTGAGCGAATCTAGACGTACATGTTAATAGAGCAAACTTAATCGTCTCCTACCACTTGTTCATCATCCTGCACAAAAATAAGCGTACAAGTTTTCAATAACTAAAAAATTTAATAGACTTGAATTTGTATTAATATGAGAACATTATCCAAAAAGGAATTACCTTATCTAAACTAGTATTCTCATCTAAGTGAGATGCTTCATTTGATGCACCAACTTGACCATTATCATTTTCATATCCATTTGCAGTTCTAAAATTTGGAATCACAAGGTTTAATCCTGGATTTGCTGCTTGTAATTGAGATAAGATCTTTGTAGTAATCTTCTGCTCCAAATGTTCTTCAATTCTCTCCATGTACATTGCCGGAAGTACAAATGGTAACTTTCCCTTCTTTTCCTTCAAATTGGTCTTAGTCACACATCGTCCATATAGACGCAAGCGTCCACTATGTTCCTCGTTAGTGATAACTTCATAATAAGGATCACACTTTTCGGTACCATCTGATAAGGATTGTATCTTTTTCATCTTATCCTAAACAAAATAATTTTGAATCAATAGTGCTCAAAATAACGTAATATTGTAGAGAAGGACATATATGATAACATCAAAGATCATTTACATAGAGAATAAGACCATCATTGTAACTAATATGCATAAAATTTAGATAAGATACATAAACACTGTGGAATAAACATGATCTATTTAATAAAAATTTCTTAAATGAAAAAATAAATAAACTTACAATGTTTTGAAGAGATTCTTCATAGTCAGCCTTGTATATACGTCCAGGAACTCATTTCCTATATTCAATATAAAGATCTGCTTGTGATGGCATTTCCTTGTTCGGGTTGTTTTGTTGCTGAATTATAACAATTAGAGTAAGATATACTTAACATGATGAGTAAAACAAAAAATATTATGCAAATAAAGCTGGTTACCAATTGATTCCGCTTCATTGCATATGAACATGGACCCATTGTGTGAAAATCACGTGGTCTTTTCGCAATATCTTTGTTTTTCTTACTAATTTCCTATGCACAATGTAAATAAGTGTTATTTTTGAGCATTTACTAATATAATAAATTGAAATAGGTTATAAATAATAATAATAATAATAATAATGGCTAATACATACCTTGGCAAAATCTGAATCCCAATATTCTAAAAGCTCTTTGAATTGATTTTCTGGGACATTGCTAGGACATTAGCTAACCTTTCTTCCATAGTTGGATATTTATCGTAGGTTGCATGCTTCAACCTAGTTTTATATAAACGTCAATCATCATTAATTGTCCGTAAAACGTATCTCTTTCCTTCCTCTGGAAATATGATTTTTTTCTACACAAATGTTCAAAGAAATTATAGTTAATGTGTATATATAAAAAATAATTACGATTAATAAAACTTAAAGGTTGAATTTTGTACGTACCGTGACATATTCCCAAATTTTATCTTTTGTGGGCACATATTTCCAACTGATGAAATTGAGTGGTGTAAGAATGAGATCTTTGGTCACTGTACCTAAAAAACGGTTAAAGTCGCTCACAACTTCTTTAGAAGGCCCAACTGGTTGATGTCTATCATTTAAAACAATGATATCACGTTCTTCAGCCGTCCGCAAATGTAACTTTGCCAAAATTGTTCTGCCACGATGCTTCTTGTTTTGAGGAGCTGCTAAACAAAAGCTTGAGTATAAGTATAAGATTAATAAAAATGAAACAAACTTCAAATGTAACGATAATTAGGTGACCACCTATTGTTAGACTTGCATTTTTTTCAACCGTTTCATGTTCTTCACCAGCTTCATTTCCATCATTGTCCTCGAGTTCAACATCATGCTCAAGGGCTAATCTATCACTCGGATTTGCAAGCTCTACGTCATCAAGATCTACATCATTGTCACCTTTCCGGTTTACTTGCACTTTCCTCATATCATTGTACACACTAAGCGATCGTGGACTTAGAAATCTACTAGGGCATGCCTTCTCCTGTCCATTTTCAGCACAATTGGGAATTTTTGGATTTAGAAGCTCTACATCATCAAGATCCATATCATGGTTACCTTTCCGGGTTGCTTGCACTTTTTTCATATTCTTATATACACTAAGGGATCCTGGACTCACAAACATACTCTGACATGCCTTCTTTTGTCCCTTTTCAGCAAAGATGGGATTTTTCAGCTGTGAATGCTTGCTTTGATCTTGTGGTTAGCTGGCTGAACTTGCTTAGATATGTTTTGAGATTTTAACTTCAAAAACTGAGCCATCGGTAAAGTTTGAGATAACTGTTGTTTAAAATGTTTTGTTCCCCTTGATTTTAAACATTTTTCACTTGTTAAGTCCTGCAAAACATATTTTAGATCAAACATCAAGAAACAATGCTCATAAACATATATCTCAATCTTATATCATATATAAAGCTTATAAAAACACATAAAAGTTCCAGAAACTTCATCAACAAACTATGTTCAGAAACTGCATTCAAGTTCAACACCAAGTTCTAGAAGAATTGTTCTCTTTATGTTAAGGCAAGGAGTATACAAATGCACTTATTAGTTGCAAAAACTGCAATTAAAAGCACCAGAAACTGAATTTAAAAATTTCAGATTCATCGTTCTCTTTCTATTCAAGCTAAGAGTACTGCATTTAAAATTTTCAAGTTCATTCTTCTCTTTCTATTGAAGCAAAGAGTGTAAAATTACATTTAGTATAAAAATGCAATTAAAAGTTCCAAAATTTGCATTTAAAAGTTTTAGAAACTACATACGCCATTTGATGTGGTCTTGAACTCGAACCAACAACATTCACGTCATTAGCAACCGTAAGTTGATCAAATTCAGCATTATCCTGCTTGACACAGTAAAAGTTATCTTATGAATTTTAAAAAAACTCAATCAAATTCAGCACCTCAAATTCAACACCAATTTCTAGATTCGTTCTCATTCTGTTAAAGCAAGGAGTATACAACTGCATTTATTAGTTGCAAAACTGCAATTAAAAGTTTCATAAACTGCATTTAAAATTTCAGATTCATTGTTAACTTTCAGCTTCATTGTTTTATTCAAGCAAAGAGTATAAAACTGCATTTAAAAGTTCCAATTTCATTGTTCTATTTCTGTTCAGGCATGGAGTATAAAACTGCAATTAAAAGTTCTAAAAACTGCATTTAAAAGTTTCAGAAACTACATACTTCAATTTACTTCAATTGATGGGTCCTGGAAATCGAACTAGCAACATTCACGTCGGCCCCGATCGTAAGTTGATCAAATTCAGCATCATCTTGCTTGACACAAAGTAAAAGATATAATAATGAGTTTTAAAAATTCAATCAAATTCAACACCTCAAATTCAACATCTTGTTGTTTATTAAAAATTCAACATCATGTTACTGTTTTTAAAAATTCAGTATCATCTTGCTGTTTTTATGGATACATCATCATCTTGTTAATTTTAAAACTCAGTAAAAAAAATGTCCAAGATACCAAACTAGTTCTATTAAAAGATGGAACAACCATGTCTATAAAATACACATGGAAGCAATTAAGAAATCACTCTTTCAAGAGAAAATAGTGTTGTACAACATCAAACATCCAACTGCTTTCTACTGTTTTATGTTACCTCAAATTGGTAGTCTAAGTCCTCATTTGACAAATGAGTTGATTTCAAAGAACCACTTGCAACACGTTCATACTTTTCTTGCAAAACCTTATTGAGTAAGTTAGTGTTACACCCAGCTGCTTTCATCTTTTTTGCATTAGACGCGAGCCTCACCATTCTCATTCTTTCATATACAGGCATATTGCTGTCCCGTTGATCTAGTGTCCCTCTTTTTCCCATCTGTTTAGAAAGTTCATATCAATAATATAAACATTAAAATAAGACTATCAATATCATAATAATTAAACAATAAGATAACAACTACGAAATAAATATGATATGTAAAAAATTATTTTTACAACTAGCATTCTAACTAATGATTCTACAAATCTTCATCTTCTGATGCATTTGTAATGTTCCCAACCTTCTTTGTTACTAACACCGGGTGCATCCCTTCTTATACAACTTACTTGACTATTTTCATCCACATCAATAAACGTGTTTTGAATAAAAGGGCCCTCCCAATAGATCTCTGCAGATTCGTTATCTTGTTCATTCTTATCATCAAATTGGCCTTTAGGAAGGTTTTGCACTACATAGCTCCAACCATTTGCTTTAGGATCATCAACATAAAACACTTGGCGTGCTTGAGATACTAGAATGAATTGTTCATCTTCACAAATAAGCTTGTTACGGTTAACTCGTGTAAGCCCGTAGTTATCTTTCTCAACATGAAACCAAACACAACCGAATAAGACAATACTATTGTGATCTGCATAAAATAATTTGATGATTTCTTCAACTGAACCTGTGAGAATGAATGTGAATTCCCCTTGGGGTTTCCGTCATCAGACGGCTCATATTAATAATAATTGTAATTTACATAATTACAAAAGGGCAACCCTATATTTACATATTTACATAAACTATCATACCCCCGCAGTCGAAACTGGAGGAGGTTGAACAGTGAGACTGGATCTAAAATCTAAAAATAATTGTCTGGGAAGACCCTTTGTAAAAATGTCTGCGTACTGAAAAGCCGAAGGGACGTGAAGTACTCTAACGTGACCACGAGCAACCTTGTCGCGGACGAAGTGGATGTCGATCTCAATGTGCTTAGTCCGTTGGTGTTGAACTGGGTTGCTTGCAAGATAAGTAGCAGAGATGTTGTCTGTGTATACAATGGATGCCTTGGTAAGCAGACAATGTAACTCCAGCAAAAGGTTCCGCAGCCAAGAACATTCTGACACAACATTGGCAACTCCCCTATATTCTGCCTCTGCACTGGATCTAGAGACGACAGATTGTCTTTTGGCAGATCACGAGATTAGAGTGTCATTGAAGAAAACACAGTAACCTGAGGTGGAGCGGCGTGTATCAGGGCAACCTGCCCAATCAGCATCTGTATAGGCAATAAGATCAGACTTCGGAGAAGAGGAGATGGTGATACCTAAAGAAGACGTCCCAGAGATGTATCGGATAATGCGCTTGAGAGCTGCAAAATGGGCTTCTTTGGGGTCGTGCATAAAAAGGCACACTTGCTGCACTGCAAAACTAATGTCTGGCCGTGTGAAGGTGAGGTACTGCAGTGCCCCAACCAGACTACGGTAAAGTGTCGGATCATTAATAGCAGGGTTGGATGAAGCACTTAACTTGACAGACGTTTCAGTTGGAGTAGCAGAGGGTTTGCAATTGGACATCTTTGCTCTTTCAACAATTTCGCGAGCATATTTATCCTGGGATAGGAATAATCCAGAGGATGTACGACGAACAAAGATGCCCAAAAAATATGATAGGGGGCCTAAGTCTTTCAGGGCAAATTCCTTACTCAGAAGCTGGATCAGATGCTTTCGCAGAGTGTCAGAAGAGGCCGTAAGAACAATGTCATCGACATATAGAAGCAGATAGGCAGTGTCAGATCCTTGATTATAAATAAAAAGGGAGGAGTCACTCTTACTGCTAATAAACCCAATGCGATGGAGAAAGCCTGCAAAGTGTTGAAACCATGCTCGGGGAGCTTGCTTCGGGCCATAGAGAGACTTTTGCAAAAGACAAACATGATTGGGTTTGGAGGGGTCGCAAAAGCCTGGCGGTTGAAACATATACACAGTTTCGTTCAAATGACCGTGGAGGAAAGCATTTTGAACATCCAGCTGATGAATGGACCAAGAGCGGGATACTGCAATGCTAAGAACCATACAGATGGTCGTTGGTTTAACAATAGGGCTAAAAGTCTCATCATAGTCAATTCCAACCTGCTGAGAGCAACCGTTAACAACTAAAAGAGCCTTGTATCGCTCCAGGGAACCGTCAGACCTGTACTTATGCTTAAAAATCTACATGCATCGCACAATATTAGCATCCGTAGGACGAGGTATCAGGACCCACGTCTTATTCCGCATAAGGGCTCGATATTCATCGAGCATGGCAGCGGTCCAACACGGGTCATGAAGAGCTACATTGTGGGATTTGGGAATGGGGGATATGGTTGCGGTAGAGACGGATAAGTCAAAAAACTGTTTTGGTTTTACAATACCGGATTGACTACGGGTGTGGGGTCGATCTGGTAAATGTGTAGGTGGAGGGGGCTGAGCCGGCTCATTTAAAGGTTGGTCGGCTGAGGTGGAAGTTGGGTGTGAAGGGTGTGGGATTGGTGAGGCTGGACGTGGGGCAGCAGCAGGCCGGAAATGCTGGAGGATGGAGCGTGCTGGGCTGGTTGAGGAAGAGCCATGCAGAGATGGGCTGGGCGCCGATAGGCCGGGTAAGGAAGTAGCAGGCCCAGAAGTGAAAAGGGGAGGGGGAGGAGAATAGATGCTGGGCTGGGTGGGCTGGGTTGGCGGGCCAGGCGGCACTGGTTGGCTGGCGACAGGAGCTGTAGAAGGGGGCAGTTTTGGGCCATGAAGTAGGGGGATGGATCATCATCAAGAAGGGGAGGTGTAACAAGATCCGGGGAGACTCGTTGACGGGTAGCAAACGGAAAAATAGATTCATCGAACGTTACATGACGAGAGATGATTATTTTATTGGTTGCTAAATTTAAGCATTTGAATCCCCTATGGTGTTTAGGATAACCCAAAAAGACACACGGGGAAGTGCGAGGTTGAAGTTTGTGGGATATAGTGGCACTTTGGTTGGGATAACAAAGGCAACCGAAAACTCGGAGATGAGCTAGGGAAGGAATAGTGTGATATAACACTTGAGTAGGGGATTGATTTTGAATGGAGGTAGATGGAAGAATGTTGAGAAGGTAACTAGAAACCTCCAATGCATGGGGCCAATAGGAGATTGGAATAGATGCATGAAATAACAAGGAACGCATCATGTTATTGATCGTTCGAATGACACGTTCAGCCTTCCCATTTTGAGGGGATGTATGAGGACACGAGAAGCGGAAAACAATGCCATGGTCAAGGAAAAATTTATGGAAGGTAGAGTTGTTGAACTCTCCTCCCATATCACATTGAAAACTTTTGATGGGTAAAAGAAATTGTGTTTTGACAAATGTGTGAAAATGAACAAAAATGTCAAATACTTGAGACTTGAACTTGATTGGAAAAACCCATAAAAAATAAGAAAAGTCATCAAGAAAGAGCAAGTAGTACTTAAAACCGTCCCGACTCGGGATGGGTGAGGTCCACAAATCACTATGAATAATGTCAAAGGGAGCATTAGAGCGAGTTGTAGAGCGATCAAAAGCTAATCTATAGTGTTTTCCTAATTGACAAGCATGACAAATAGGAGTCACAATGGACTTATTACATTTAATGAAAGAATATTGACGAAGCAAATCTAAAACTGGACCATCGGGATGACCGAGACGGGCATGCCAAAGACTGGGAGACTCAACGGAAAGAGCGTGGTGATGACGAGAGGAAGGACGAGTAACTGGATAGAGTTCTCCGGAACTATTACACCTCAGACGAGTGATTCCTGTGTGTAGATCCTTCACAGAAAAACCAAAAGGGTCAAATTCTACTGAGGCATTGTTATCGGTTGTAAAACGTCTAACGGATACTAAATTTTTGACAATTTGTGGGGCAATAAGGACATTGGAAAGATGAAGCGGTTTTGTAGTGGTGGGGATAGTAGTATCTCCAATACTTGTAGAAGGAACACGTATACCATTCCCAATAATTATCGAATTTAATAAACCATTATGTGAAAAAGACGAGAGAGAACCTGAATTATTCGTCATATGTGAGGTGGCGCCCGTATCCATGTACCAAAAATTATCCGTAGGATTTAATGTCATGGTAGCAAAGGATTGATCCAATCTTGTGGGCTGCACAACGTAATGGGCCTGTTGTATTTGTTGAGCTGGTCCAGGCCCAAGAAGACCTTGCTGAGGAAAGGGGCATGGAGGCTTTAATGGGCCTGCTGCAGATTGGGCCTGTTGCCATCCCTGAGGAGCTGGGCCTTGTTGATTGGGCTGAGGGAGTGGAAGCCAACCGAAGTGAGGATGCCAGGCAACCCTAGCTGGAGCGGCCGACCGCTGCTTCCCTTTCCGGCCTCGACCGCGCCTGGTTTGGGTGGTATCCGGTGCTGCTTGGGAGGAGCCGGATATGGGCGGTGCATTGGAGCCGGCCTGCTGGTGCGACGAAGAGCCAGGATTCGAACCAGTACCAGGCGTGCGGCTATTTGATCCAGATTCCGCGGTGAGGGCGGTCTGCGAGTTGCCGACGGTTGTTTGAGCAGTCATGCGGGTTTCCTCTAGGAGTAGTTGAGATCGAGCCTTAGTGAAACTCGGTAGGGGATCGGTTTGTTGAATAAAACTCGCGGCGGCATTATACTCAGCAGGCAAACCCGAAATCAATTGAAGCACAAATCGGGTTTCGGGAACCGGTGAGCCAACACCCTTGAGTTGATCTGCCAAAGACTTGAGTTGAAGACAGTAAGCATTAATCGAAGAGAAGCCTGATAACTTACAGTTGGAGAACTCATGCTCGAGATAGACTGCGCGGGTGTTTTTGTTATCTTGAAAGATATCTTTGACTCGATTCCATGCTTGAAGAGCGGTATCATCGGAGTCAAGAATTTGCAAGAGGATCTCCCAGGAAACCGTACTGTAGATCCATTGAAGGACGGCAGCGTCAACTTGAAGCCATAACGAATCTTCAATATCCGTTGGTTTGGGTACCTTCTCATCGATGTGATCGAGAACATTGTGCGCCTTTGCGGTAACACGGAATAGGGTAACCCAGGAAGCATACGAGTGTCATGGTCAAGGACAAGGGCAATGTTGTTTTTGATGTTGGAGATTCTGAGGACGGAGTGGAAAGAAGGTTTCCGTTCCGTAGCCATGGAGGAATATCGAGAAGGGGAAAACGGCGTAGGGTTAGATGCAAGCGGAAGAGGATTTTTGGAACGAGAAGTCTGATACCAATATGAGAATGAATGTGAATTCCCCTTGGGGTTTCCGTCATCAGACGGCTCATATTAATAATAATTGTAGTTTACATAATTACAAAAGGGCAACCCTTACATATTTACATAAACTATCAGAACCAAAGTAAGCAACATCACCCATGATGGGGTTTTGATCCTTGGCACTTGCAAAGCTGAGAGTTAATGTTATTACAGTAACTCCATTGTTTTGAGTCACATGTCTTGCATCACGCTTCATGGTATGAAACCTATAACCATTGATGTAATACCCACTGTATCTCTTGGAAATAAAAGAAGGTCCCATTGATAACCATTGAATGTAATCCGGTACATGGTGACCTTGATGAAGCTCACACTCAACTTTCTCTCTAAACCAATCAATAAAATCTTTATGTTGGCTCAAGGTTGCATCCCATTTTCTTTTCTTTGGATTACTAACTAAGATCCAATGTTCACTGTATATAAAACATAGAGAACAAATCACTATAGAAAAGAATGATGAATTTGTTGAAAATATCTACAAAACTAATTTAAGAAGTATTATTGTATTACCAAATGTATCTCTCAATTTCTTTATTGTTGCAATTAAATAAAACACAGAGATGTGCTTGCCTCCACTTGAGTAGATCGATTTTGTAATGTCCGCCATTTATCTTTCTCTTTCCTTTTCCCATAACAAAATGACCGGTCTTTGAGAAAACTGGTAACGAATGATTCAAAATTTCATGCTCGTTTATCTTAGTTTCAGTTTTGCAATGTAAATATCTCGCACAAAATGTTGCACATTCAACTGCTATGTATGCTTCTGCCATTGAAGCTTCTGAAAGGCTCTTATTTCGAACATATGACTTTAGATCACCCAAGGTATCTTTCATTTGGATACATCCATCTCTGACAAACAGGACCACCGAACTTAATTTCTTCAACTAAGTGAACAGGTAGATGAAGCATGATATCAAAGAATGTCGGAGGAAAGACATTTTCAAAACAGCATAGAATATAAACAATTTCATTGTGTAAAAAACCAAGATCAGAAGGGTCGATAACTTTGCTAGATATCCCCTTGAAAAAAGCACTCAATCTGATCAAAGGAGCAGCAACATCTTTTTGCAGTGTTGTCCTAGCAACAATAACAAGCAAGTAATACAACATAAAATGAGCATCATGACTCTTATAACCAGTAATTTTCTTCTCATTTACATTCACACAACGTGCAATGTTTGAGGCATAACATATTGTCAACTTAGCATTCTTAATAAGACTACAAAATAGACGCTTCTGTTCAAATGTCATCCAAAAGCGTGATTTTGCAGTTTCAAATTGTTTTCCATCTGCAGATTGCTTAGGTTGAAGATCCGGCAGGATGTCAAGTTCTATCAAGTTCATACGTGCTTTCAAATGATCTTTAGTCTTTCCTTGAATATCTAGCAAAGTCCCAAGAACACTATCACATATATTTTTTTCTATGTGCATCACATCCAGATTATGACGACATCTAATATGCTTCCAATAAGGCAAATCAAAGAATATTGACTTCTTTTTCCATGGGCAAGTCTCAATTTCACCTCCTGGTCGCTTTGCTCTCATCTTTCCAAATTCATTTTGAAAACCATCAAGCAAGTGGAGAGTCTCAACCCCTGTCAGTTGAACTGGTGCAGTTTCCTTATCTAGAAATCTCTTATGATCCATGTAGCAATATTTTTGACTATGTGTCAACCATTGCGAGTGAGTTTGATAATGACAACAAGGACATGCAAATTTCTCTTTTGTGCTCCACCCAGACAACATTGCAAGAGCTGTAAAATCACTTACAGTACACATTAGAGCTGCATGCATATTAAGCAATTGCTTCCTTGAAGCATCATATGTTTTTACTCCAAACTCCCATAAGTCGTTACAATCCTTGAGGATAGGTTGTAGATAGACATCAATATCATTTCCTGGAGATGAAGGGCCTGGGATGATCAAGAATAACAACAAATAATCCGACTTCGTACATAACCATGCTGGCAAGTTATAAATGGGTTGAATCCATCACTAGTTAACCCTAATCTTACATTGCGAGGATCTTCAACAAACTTTGGATACAACAGATCAAAACTTTTCCAATCGTCACCATCGGCTGGATGTCTTAAGAATCCATCTTTTGGACGCTCATTTGCATGTCATGTCATTTGATGAGCAGTCTTTGAGCATAAAAACAATCTCTGCAGCCTTTTCTTGAGAGGAAAATACCGAAGTACCTTGGATGAAATTCGACGGAACTTCCCTGTAACCTCATTTTTCACTTCTGATTTCCACCTAGAAGCTTTACATACATGACAAAATGTTGCATTTGCATTCTCCTCCCAATATAACATACAATCATTTGGACATGCATCTATTTTGATGTAGTCAAGTCCTAATACCTTCAATGTACTCTTGGCTTCATTAAAAGATCTAGGCAACTTTGGATCTGGTTGCATATCTTTCAAAAATTTTAACAGCTCAGTGAATGCAGTATTACTCAACCTATGATCACGCTTATAAAGAAACAAACGAATGATAAAGGAAAGTTTGTAGAAATTCTTGCAACCAGGATATAACTCTTGTTGACCCTCATCCACTAACTTATAAAATTTCTTAACATCTTCATTTGGAATATCTCTAAATGTATCATGAAATAAGTTTTCCATTCCGTCATCCAAATGTAAGTCATCATCACTAACATGCTTTGTCCTTTCTACATCATCTTCTTCCCCAAAGCTCAACAACTCCCTTGCAATCATATAATCCTTCACAATGTTCTTACGGTACCAATTATGAAAATAACATGATCTACATGGACACCGAATTTGATCCCATTGTGCTTCAGCTGCAAATACTTTTTCTATGTACATATCAACCCCCTTTTCATATTCTTTACTCCATCGAGGTAACAACCACCATTTTGAGTTTTTCATGTTCATGAACTAACAATCTAACATTAATTAATTAAATAAAATCATTAAATAACATAAAATATAGGGTATTGTTTAAAAGAAGGCATATAGCTATAATTTCTTTTAAAGGGGAAGTAGGGTTAAGAACATCCAAACTAGGCAAGACACGTGCACAATCAGTTATCATGTTTGTAGGAGTCTATAGATTCTATTGAAGCCATTTAAAATCAACAAATAAAAAGAAGAAATCAATTATTTAATGGTTTGATTTAATAGATTTAGGGAGCATTTTTTCTATCAATCCTAGTCAATACTTAGAATACTAATTTTTATAATTATAATTGATAGTCCCTAAAAAGTAGATATGTGATCACTAAACACTATATAGTACTAAAAATATTTTGAGATCAAAGGATTGAGACAAAAAAAACAGCATTTACATTTAAGTTATAAAATTTAAATTAATGTAATATAATGAATTCATGAATCATATTTACCTCAAAATGAAGCTAGTAGATTGTAGAAACACAAGAAATGGTTTCTTCGAGAAATGAACGCAGAATGTCAGTAATCTCAGAAAATATTTCATCTCATTCACTGTTTCAAGTCCTTTCTGCTCTACATAATTATTACCAACATATATGCTAGCTACTTGTAAATATCCCTGCAAGAATGAAATAGAACAACACCAAGGTCATTAAAATTCAACTCTGTCAAGGTCAAAGAAAAAAATAAACAGAACAAAATTGGAGTAATTGAAGATTTCTTGGATTCCATATGTGAATATAGAATTTTCACAAAATGTGGTGGTATTACTTCAAGTAATGTAGTTTTTCTAGATTGATTATTTTCTAAATTAAAGACATAATTGAAGTACTTGAAGATTTTCTGGATTCCATTAAACTAGACATAATCACACAATCATAAAAAGGAAAGTGAAGATTTAAATAGAATCACACAGAATTGCTTACAAAATAGAGATTAACTTAGGAAGTAATTGAAGATTTTATATATCCCACTATAAAATATATGAAAGAAAAATAAGTTGTCAAAAATATCTTAGAAGTAAATTCAGTCTTCATAGTAAAATTTATAATTTTGACAGTAGTCTACTAGGTGTTAGTTTGATAATATCAATATATCACAATAAATTCAGGAGCCTATTTTAAGGGTTGGTGACATAAACTTATGCGTATAGGGAGGAATCAAGTAATGACAACAATAAGCTGTCAAGAATATCAACTATCACATATTTTATACCATTCCTTCATATTAAAGTATAAAATTACTCGGTTAAACATTCACTAATTTACAGTTTTTCATAAATCTATAAATAAGAACTGTTTTCAACTTACACTGATAATTTATACATGCTACTACTTGATAAAAGACATTTTTTTCCTATTATGACAGCTAACTATATACACAGTGTATTTCCATATAAATTTTAAGTTTAATTAGTAGTTATTTTAATGCTTAAAAAGTATCTTCAACCATGTACAAGCAAAGCCAAAGTTATTTCAATAATCTATGCAGTTTTGGATTTAAAATTAACCTAAGAAAAAACTATTGTAAGAGTGCACTTCTATGACAAAAACTCAATTAGGTAGAATCCAAGTGTGAGTCATTGAGTCTATACTGCATAATAATAAGGTGGCACAATTGAAGATTTGATTGAATTTCATTTTTGAATTTGGAAAGAACCTAATACAATATGAATGTATTACAAGGAGATTTGTGGATTAAGATTAAATGGTATGTTTGTAAGTAAAGCCACAATTTTTTATGCATTCCAATGGTGCGTCTTCTATCATCTTTTTCACTTCATTGTTGATACAAAGAGTGATGAACAACAGTAGATTTCCAAATGTTAAGGCATTAAAATAACTACTAATTAAAATTGAAAGATAATCCAAGAAATTCAATAAGTCCTATATTCACATTAGGCATGATACCTCAAATTTTCTTGAACTCTAACACTTGAACCAAATTTTAATTTGAGGGTTGTTGAAATCTTCAAGAGTTGAAAGCCCCAAATTTCACTTGTACACATGAACCTTCTTCAACAAAAGCAAAAAGCCCCAAATTTCACTTGTACGCATGAACCTTCTTCAACAAGAGCAAATATAATCGTCATTCACTGATGATTCGGTCAGGGCTCCCATGCCATCTAGTCATTTGAGATTTTGTGAAAACTTTTGCAAGACGGGGTAGAAGTTGACGAAACGTTTGAGAAAGATTTGGCAAGAGGCCACAAGCAAGTCGTATCCGATCGAGTAGCAAGTAAAGGAGGATATCAATTAGGGTTTCACAAAACACGATTTGTGTAAATTTGGGGTTTTGGGTACCATTTTTACCCAAGTAATAAGTAGCGCGCCACAAAATAATTTTAGCGGGCCGCTGCATGCCATTATTCTTTTAAGCGGGTTTTAATAAACCGTTTCAATATTATAAAACCGCTACAAGAACCCGTTTCAGTTGTACAAACCGCTTCACTTTTGTGTTGCATAACCCAAAATTTTAAAAACAGTTTCTTAAACCGCTTCAATAAGTTTGACCGTTTCATTGAACTGTTTCATTACATACCACCATTACAATGAACCGTTTCTATAGGGATTTAATGTAGTAGTGTATGGGTTGTTAGGTACACGACGATTGATATACTAATGCGTAATTTGCGTGACCCTATGGTTATAATGCAATCAGTTTTTTTTGGTGGGATTGTAATGCACGTCAGTGCAATACACTTTCTTCGTAAATGTGCGTCAACACAGTGTTTTCTTTTTTTGAACTTAACGTGTAATTTTATTGCATATTTAGTTGGTATTGTTAATCTGACACCGTGAAATTCTATTTGATGTACATCATGTACTTAGTTTTTTTTTTATGTTGGTGATCACACAATTTTATTTTTTTGTTTGGTGCCTTAGGTTTAACAAATTTTCACTTCGTACCCATTTTTGTCAAAACGGTGTTTTTTCTTCACAGATTCCGTCAGTTTATAATTAAAAAAATTATAAAAAAGAAATTAAAAAAAAAAAGACTACATTTTGCCAGAGAGAAGAATTCGCTTCGTGCCCATTCAGGCATTCATATCATATGAAATCAGACATTGTCGCTCAATTCTGTCGATAAGAAGTGCATTTCAGGACTTCGCTGTGAATTCTCCTCGGAAAGCCTTTGATTCTCTTTGTACCCTTTTAAAATCAAACTCGATTTTGTTCAACTAATTTGGGTTGAAAATTAGGATTTGTCCCCTTTGAAAATCATGAATGTATGATTTCTGATTTTGTTCGTACGAAATTAGCCCTACAAAATCATGAATGTTTGGATTTTAAAATTGTGATTTCTGATTTAAGAACCAATTTGATAATAATTTTTATATGCATAAACTTATCATGTTCAAAGTTCATATTCTACTGCAATGAAGTTTGATGCAAATGCTTTGAATTAAGTGAGTTGTTGCATTGAAGTGTGTTACAATGTATAATTTTCATATTATGTAACTTTGAGGATAAAAATTATTTTTTGAAAATAAAACGGACAAAAATAACACCAATAAATATGTGTTGCAATCCGAATGTATAATTTTTGAGTTGCAATGTGAACGGACACGGGTGAGTTTCTTCTCTCCTTTCCGCCAAAATGTATGTCCTTTTCCTTTATTTCTTTTCTTTTCATTTTTTTTAATTATAAACTGACAAAATCTGTTAAAAACTAACTGTTTGGACTTTGGATGAGAATGGCCACATGGTGGAAAAATAAAACTCTGTGGTCACCAACAGAAAATGAAAACCTTGAGTACACCAAACGAAATTTTATAAAAATAAATATAAACCATAAAAATAATAGATGATAGTTAATAATAATAATATATATATATATATATGAATCCAATTAATCAATTTTCATCAACCCTAATTTATATTTATCTGCAAAGGAGAAGTATAAGTGTGTACAACACAATCAAGAGGATCAAATAAGTAACTGAAAGTCATGAAAACGGTTCCAAAATGTTATGACTTCATCTTCCACATAATTAGTTTTACCATTCAAGTAAGGTGTGGGTTCAATTTGTTACGAAACTCCCAACCACCTTTGTGTAAATTACTTCTTATTTATTAAAAGTGTAGCTAGTATACAATCAATGCGAATTAATATGAGTTAAAAATATGTAATAAAAACAAAAGCTTAACAACGACATGTACATACTTATCTCCTCTTTCATTAAAAGACGTGAACTCCAAGTCAAATGCATGATAGGACTAAAAAGTCTACAAAGGAGTTTGAAAACTTATATATTACCATCGAATTAAGATTGAACAACTTATGAATACAAATGGCTAGTCTTTTTCATTTAAAACGAATTTTGAGTCCTCGCTGACCTATTTTCACACACACAAAATAAGATCAGAAATAACTGTTTCAATCTCCCCAGAACTAAAATTCTATTATATGGATTCACTTTATAGAAGTGGTTTGAAATTTGTAATTATTAAAAAATTGTAATGGAAAGTCTTTTGTTTTGGAGTATAAAGAGCTAAAAGTATTTTATAAAATCAGATGTAACCATTCCGATTTTTTAAGGACGTCTCCAAACTTCATAAAGAGTCCAAACAATATATAGACTTTCCGTCGGCCAACCCCCTCGCCAACCTCACCCCGCCGGCCGTCGTTGTCGCTGCGGCGCTGCCCGTCGCCGACTCCTCCAGGTCCGCCTATGCATCTCATCCCTCTCTCACTCTCTGTGCCCCTGCGCTGCGGCTTGTCTCCGCTCCGCCAATCCACCACTCGTCTCAGACTCGGCCTCTCTCACTCCGCCAGGTACTGTTCGATACTTCGATTACCAATCTTTTGAGAAATTGAGACTTTGAGTTGCTACTGTTGCTACTGTTCGATACTTCGGTTACTAATCTTTTGAGAAATTAGGACTTTGAGTTGCTAGTGTGGCCGGAGCTCTCTATACTGTGGAAAGGAGAGAACAGAATCAAACATTAAAGGAAGTTTACAATGAACAGTGTGAGTATAAAGTGAATAGTGTGAGTGTGGTTGATCTACGTCCGCCAAATGTTCGATGAAATTTTTTTGGGTTTTTTTTATCTAGTTTGATATGAAGGTATTTTCCTTACCCTATGCACTGTCGTCCGCCATGTGTTTGATGAAAAGTCTCTAGGGATTGTTGCATCTGATATGACAACGGACGGTAGAGGTTTCCTTCATTGTCCTCTTAGGGCATTTCAAGGTTGTCGGGATGGTGTAGAGGGAAGCAGAGGTTTCTCTTGTTTGGTTTCTCATCTTAAAAGACAACATTTTTATTCCAAAGATAACAAAAATGCGATTCGCGACACTATTGGGAATAACCTTGATATATTTGTGGCTTTTGAGGAGTCATTAACATATCTTGGGTTGTGGTTATGCGGGCTTTGTATGAGTATGCATGATTTGAGTCGTGCGTGTCATCAATCTGATGGTTCTGTTCGTGCTGCTTATGAGGACGGAGTGGTAAGAAGCTACATTTTGGGTATCTCGAAGCAGGTCGTGGGAGTGTCGTCTGTTGCGGTTATTGGGGATGAATTGGTTTTTTATGCGGGTTTGCTCAATAAAGTCTTTCACATTCCTATCACTACTGTGAAGAGTATCCCGCATATTTGTCGCCTTGCTTTCTCTCAAGCTCTAATGGGTGCTCTTTAGAGAGTGGTCGTTGAGCCATGTTTTGTGGATGCATGGGTTTCATTGCTTCTTCTTCTTCTTCCTCGATGCACTTTACAAGTGTCCAGACCTTCAAATAGGAGAGATAGTAGATCAGGGAGTAGAAAGTCTATTCAACAGCAGCGAATCATGCAGTCTCTGGCTTTGTGGGGTGAGGACGACGGTATCGGCAAGCTGGTACGGGGTTTGTTAGACCATTCCGAGCATGGGTTTTCGGGGTGTACTAGGGGCGCCTCACTGGGTGGTGATAGACCGAGAGTGAGACCTAATATCAAGCAGTGTCTTCACAAGGCCTCAGATGGACATTTCACAGCGGCTGTTAAGGTTATGTCCTCTTCTGGTGTGGCTTCATTTGGTGATGAGACTATGAAGGCTTTGGAGGCTAAGCACCCCTTCAAGTCTCCACCTTCTCGGGTATGTGAGGTTCTGGAATCTCCCCTTGTTGCTGATGTTGATTTGATTCTTAGGTGTATTAAGTCCTTTCCCAAAGGTACTTCTTGCGGGAGGGATGGTCTGAGGGCACAACACGTGTTAGATGTTATGTGTGGGAATGGTTCTACTATTGTTGTCGATCTTCTGCGAGTGATCTCATCTGTTGTTAATCTGTGGTTGGGAGGCAAATGTCCAGCGAGTTTGGCGGAGTTTGTGGCTTTTGCTCCTCTTACGCCTTTATTGAAGCCTGACAATGGGATTCGACCTATTGTTGTTGGTACTATTTGGAGACGGTTGGTGTAACAGTCAAAAATCGAAGATGACCTAATCGAGAATTTTAAGGAATTAAATCCGTTTTAACACGAGATACCTCTCGAGGTAACTTGCTCCTAGATGATATTACAACCCGGTGTTATTTGGAGCATTTGGGAGCTTCAATTAACAAAAATGCAGTTGAGAAAAATGATCAGGACATCGGACATGTCCTAGATATGAAAAAACATAGAAAGGCAAAACGGTCAAAAGAGTCGCTATTTCGATTCTTAGCGGCTAAGAAAGACGGCTTAGGAATACGCGTTTTTCGAGACAATTGCGGAATAATTATCCATACAATATTCCAAATTTATTATTCCAATTTCGAGAAGTTTGGAGAAAGGGGCTTAAACCGCTTTCGGATCGGTGAAAGGATAATTATCGACTCCGCTAAAGGATAATTATCGTCTTCGCTATAAATAGCAGAAATATCGTTTATTAATTCATTTCCTTTCACGTTTCCTCGTAAAAGCTCTGATTTCTCTCAACCTTCAAACTCAGATCTACTCTCCGTTTCTAATCCGATTTCAAATCCGTTTGAGTTTTTGGATTTCTCTCTTCATTCTCTTCATTTTGGTACCGAGTTTCTACATTTCCGAGCAAAGGAAGGTCTGGTCGAGCATATATGATACTAGGGAGGTTCCGTCGCTCAGACTCCGGTGAATTTGATGGTGTCCGAGCGTAGCCTGCGTCGTTGTGATTCCGAATCTTCTTTCGGATCGTCAATCGGGTTAGTAACGAATAAGTTATGAATTTATTCGTTTTTCGTATTGCGATTTGGCCTAAATTGACCTTAGGCTTGTCAAAATGGATAATTGGAAATTCCATTATACTCGTTACATTATTCTGGTGATTATGGGTTGTTTGTTTGTTAAGATTTGATGACAGGTGGGTTCAGAAATTGCCTGCGGGCAAAACGTTGTTCTGACGAAATTTAATTAATTAATTAAAGGTTAATTAATTAAATTAGGATTCTAGAAAATGCTATAAGCTAATTAAATTCAAAGGAATGAATTTAATTAACTGGTGTTTGAAGCGAGAAATTTAATACAAGGAATATGATATTCTTTTTTTTTTTTGAAAAGTTACTGTATTGAATCAAGGAGAGGATATACAAGGCCCATCATGGGTAGAGGAGCAGTACATATGCAGTAGAACAAAACAAAGACCAAGCCAAGGAGGCATTACATGAGCTGAATACCAAGCGTGTTAGCCCATGAGAGAGTGAGTGTGGATCTATCCTTCCAGTGGTGAGAAAAGTGGTTTTTGGTTGCGAGGATGATGTTGTGAGCACAAGAAGCTTCATGGGTCGTAATATGGTTGAAGATCAGGTCGTTCCTAGCCTTCCAGACGAAGTAGACGAAGTTGAGGAGCGTGGCAATTCTGATGTGGGAGATGAGATGATGTTTACGAGGTTTGAGAGAGGCGAGCCAAGTCCAGATGTTGTTCGTGTAGGGAAAAGGAGCAGGGACTCGCAACCACCTGGAGGTGAGCACAAGAGTGGTGTGGGCGAAGCGGCATTTGTGGAATAGGTGAGTTTCATCCTCGGGTCTTTCATTACAGAGGCAACAGGTATCACTCTGGGTTACGTTCCAGGCCATGAGCTTGACGAGGGTGGGTAGACGCTGCTGTGAAGCGATCCAGGCAATGAAGCTGCTCTTCGGGGTGTTGGTTCTATTCCAGATGTTTTTGTAGAGGTGGGATGAAGTGGGAGGCAGGCGAGGCTTCAGGAAAAAGTAGGCGGAGGTTGTTGAGAACCTACCATTTGGATTAGTAGAAGCCGAAATGAACGAGTTGCCTTGGAGTGATCTTTGAGAGTGTAGTATCAAGTTCCTGACTTTCAAGATTGCGTTCCAAGAGAGGCTATACTTGTAGTTTGGTTCGCAGGTCCAAATGGAATGATTCTTAAGGATGTTGTTACGGACCCAAGCGGACCAAAGGTTGTGCAAGGCAGGCGGGGAATTAAGCTCAAAGATCAGCTTAGACATGCAAGCCTTGTTCCAGGCCAGCATCTCTTTAAAACCAAGACCCCCGTCCTCCTTGGGGTTGCAAATCAACGACCAGGCAACCAAGGCACGGCTGCTTGAGTCCTTTCCGGACCACAAGAAAGAGCGAAGTAGTCCAGTGATCTTCAGGATGACCAAGTGGGGAATGGGGAGCAGTGAACACCAGTAGTATTGGAGCGGGATAAGAATTGAGGAGATTAGCTGTTGTCTTCCGGCATAAGAGAGATTCCTAGCGCTCCAAGAGTTGATTTTTTGAGTAATCTTGGTAATGAGCGGAATGTAGTCGGAGTTCCTAAGTTTCTTGCTGCCGATAGGAATGCCCAGGTAGTTGAAAGGGAGAGAGCCGACAGAGAGGCCAGTGGAGGTCGCAAAACTGTCAAGGTTCTGAGTAGCAATGCCACCAAGGAAAATGGAAGACTTGCTGGCGTTGATGAGTAACCCAGAATAGCGGCCAAAGTGTTTGAGTGTGTTTTGAAGAATCTTGATGGATTCAAAGTCACCCCTGCAAAAAAGTAAGATATCATCAGCAAAACATAGGTGGGTGATGTGTGGGGAATTGCATTTGGGATGGTTGTTGAAGTTCGGATTGGAAGTGTTGGTCCGGATCATGGATGAAAGGACCTCAAGGCCAATGGCGAAGAGTGAGGGTGAGAGGGGGCAGCCTTGACGAAGACCCCTGGAGCCATGGAAGTGACCTCTAAGAGTCCCATTGAGGTTGATAGAGTAAGTGGGATTGGCAATGCAGGCGTCGATGAGTTTGACGAAATTGATGGGGTATCCCATGCGGAGAAGGCAATTAATGATGAATCGATGGTCAATCGAATCGAAAGCCTTGGACAAATCCAACTTCAATGCACATCTAGGCGAGATATACTTCTGGTTATAGCGTTTGAACAACTCCTGGGCTATAAGAATGTTATGTTTGATCGAGCGGCCCTTGATGAAAGCACCCTGGTAAGTGCCAATCATGACAGGGAGAGTGGCATTGAGTCTGGATGCAAGAATCTTGGCAATCACTTTATAGGGGGTGTTACAACAGGAGATGGGTCTATAGTCGGAAGGAAGGCTTGGATTTGGTTTTTTTGCAATGAGGGAGATTGAGGTGTGATTGAAGTGTGAGGGGAGTACGCCTGTAGTGAAGAATTCAGTGATTGCTTTCGTGAATGCAGTGCCCGTGATGTTCCACGTCTGCTTGAAGAAGTACGCGTTAAAACCGTCAGGGCCAGGCGCTTTTGTATCTCCAATAGAGAAGAGAGCCGACTTAATCTCTTCAGGAGAGATATGAAGGCCGAGAGCCTCGTGGAGATCAGAGGGAATGGAGGGCAGTTGACAGTCAGGAAAACGGTTGAGAGGATTAGGGGCGGTTTGGGGGTTGAGGATGCTAGAAAAGTGGGAGGTTAGGATCTTGGAGATCTCCTCTTGATCTCTAGTGGGGCAGTTATCCAACGGATTAGATAGGGAATTAATCGCATTCAAAGCACGCCTCGCAGTAATACTCTTGAAGAAGAAGCCACTGCATTGGTCCCCATGCTTAATCCATGAAGCTTTAGAGAGCTGTGCGAGGGAGTCATTGAGGTCCTTCTGACTGGTGAGCAGGGAATTGAGTGTGTTTCGCTCAAGGTCAATGAGAGCTTGATCGAAGGGGGAGGATTGTAGGTCTTTTTGGATGGCATCAAGGGAATTTTTGAGGCTTGTGAGGTTCGAATGGAGCGTTTCAAGCTTAACACTGGGGAACCGCTTCAGGATGGGCTTGAGGCGCCTGAGTTTGTGAGACAATGTGAGCATTGGGCAGTTCGAAAGGTTAGAGCAAGGGGACTCCCAGGAAGAAGCAACATTCTGTAAGAAGGTATCATGTTTGGACCAGTTGTTGTTGAATCTAAACTGGCGCTGTATGGAGGAAGGCTTGGGGCTGATAGAGAGGATGGCGGGAGAGTGGTCCGAAATACTGGGAGTGTCAAAGAAAGCAGTGGAGAGTGGAAATCTGGTACGCCAAGGAGTGTTCACGACAATGCGGTCTAATTTGCACCAAACTCGGTTAGCAACTTGCTTATTATTCCATGTAAATGTACACCCCGAGAAATCCAGGTCAGATAGAGTATTAGTCGTGAAACATGAGGCAAGTTCACTCGATTGAACGCTAGCAGAGGAGGGGTTTTCCGAGATCTTTTCATCGGGGGAGAGGGTAGTGTTGAAGTCCCCCATGAGGAACCATGGAAGGTTTGTGTTTAGGCTGGATAAAGTGGATATAGCGTCCCAAAGTGGCTGTCTATCCACAGCGAGATTATGACCATAAATGAATGAGCCTTCGATGATGAGAGGGCTGTTGTCTGGGGTGTTAAGTGTGATGGAGCAATGCAGTATTTGGCTACTCTTAAGAATTGTGGTGATTTGAGTAGTGAGGGGGTTCCACCAAAGCCAAATACGACACTTGAATTCGGGAGAGTAGTTGGAGGTGTGGTTCCAGTTGGGGATGAGTGAAGAGAGGTGGTTCATCTTGATGTCGGTTAACTTGGTTTCTATGATGGCGATGATGTCCAGGCAGTGGTTCTTAACCATGTCACGGATCACTTGGTGTTTGTTGGGGTGATTTAAGCCCCTTATGTTCCAAGCGCAGATATTAAGATACATAAGCAATTTTGTGTGAGCATCCCGTATCCTTGATAGCGGGAGAAGAGCTTGGTTATGCGTTGGTCAGAGGGACGTGACCATTGACAACAGCATTGGTCTGAGGAGTGGTGTTTGGAGTAACTGTGGTGGTCTGAGGAGTGGTGCTAGGGGGAGCTGAGTTAGTCTGAGGAGAGTGATCATTGTCAGCAGCGTTCAAGACAAGTTGGGAAGGGGAGGGGAAGCAACTAGCTGTGGGAGTAGCAGTTGCAGCTTCCATGTAAGCAGTGGTTGTGATGGTTTTTGGATGATTGTCAGGGATGGCGGTGTGATCAGAGCTGCAGTGTGGGCGTGTTGGTGGGACAGTATGGGGACCATGTTGTGGGTTAGGTTTGGGTTTAAGGCTTGGTTTATGGCTAGTGAGCGGGTAAATGCGCTGGGAATCGTCCGGAGTGGGTAGGATAGATTCCTGGTTTTGGGTTTGGGGAGGGCTGAAGCTAGATGGTCGGGGAGGGATCACTGTATGGAGCTTGATGTTTCCAGGCTTCTTGCATTTATGTCCGAACAGATTGCAAGCAGGACAATGATCGGGGAGCCAAGCATAGGAAACCTTCTGCTCAATACGTTCATTATCAGGGCCTTGGAGGGTGATAACGCGTTTAAGTGGTTTGTTTGCTTGAATCTCGACCAGCACCCTAGCGAAGCCAAGTCGTTCCTGGTTAGCAGAGGGTGCATCCGTTAAGAGCGGGATACCAATAACAGATCCAATTCTGGCAAGCATCTTGGGAGACCAGAAGCGATAATCAAGGTCTTGGAGAGTAGCCCAGACTGGGACCGATGAAAGTCCGGAGTAATCAAGAGCCATACCGTGAGCCCATCTTTTGAGAATGATGTATGAGTTCCCGTTTATAATCCAGGGACTGTCTTGGAGGATAGCGTTCAGATCATCCTCAGAGTTGAATTGGAAGACGAAGATGCCATTGTCGTTTCTAATGATCTTGGGTTTAGAGACATGGTTCCAAGAGGCGGTAGTGAAACTTGTCATTCTGTGGAAGGCCAAAGGGTTACCCACTGGAAAGCCGATGAGGGATAGGTGCCATCTGGAGGTGACATCCGAAACGTCCTCACTAGTGAAGTGAATAATACCGTGATCCAAGCCTGGGGAGTATTCGAGGGGGACATGGTTCCTAGGTAGGGCATTGATGAGCATGCTTTTGAAGGTGTCTTTTTTGGCTTTCCAAAATAAGGGGAAGCTGGGGGGGTCGTGGTAGGTAGAGGGGTAGAGTTGTTTGCAAGGGGATTCGAATGGTCTGGGGAATCAGGGTTTGGGAGGGGGCTGGGTTCTTCAGTGACGTGGCCGGCTTTGGTTGGGAGAGCAGTCGACGTGACTGGGGGTTTTGCGGGTTTGGGTACAGTGTCGGAATAAGGGTTAGCATGGGTGGTGGTCTCAAGCGGTGGCGTGGATGGGATTGTTGGTTCAGCAGTGGCAGCACAGTAGCATGCATTGTTTCCCTTCTCCATATCAGAACATTGGCATGCAGCTTGTCCAACCTTCACGCATAACGAGCTCCGGGAAGCGTCCAGCGGGGAGGGGGGGAGAGGGGGGAACGAGATTTGTGAGGAGATCTCAGGTGGGTGGTGGGGCAGAGGCATTCCGAGTTGGGCGTTGTTGGAACGAATCAAGTCCTCTGGAACTGATTCAAAGGGGCTGGGTGGGTCGGAGGGTTTGTTTTGGTTAAGTTTTGGACTGAGGTGAAGTTCGGAGAGTTTAATCGAGTGCTTCTTGGTGCGTTTGGGACCACCCATCTCCGGGAGGAGGCAGGGAGTCAGGCAGGGCGGGGATGGGGTGCAGCCGGGGGGCTGCACGGGGGGGGGGGGGGGGGGGAGCAGGCGGAGCCTACTCCGGTGGGTTGGGAGTATATGAGAGAGAAGAGAGCGTTTTTGATGTGCGTTTGGTTGTGTTTTTTATGAAGATTGTTTCCTAAACATTTCTTTCTTAGTTTCCTCTATTTCTCATGGAATATGATATTCTCAACAGGTGTTGTTGAAGGTTTTGGTTAACTATAGCTTAGTCTTTGTGAGCGTATCCAAACACGATAAAGGAGGATAGTCCGAGTGGGAAACGGACTCAATAGTTGGTTTGCGAGGTTTTATTGTTCTTACCTGCGAGGAGTGTATATGAATTACACTTGCTTAATATATGTTATGTATTTAATATGCCACGATTTTATGCATGCTTGAGTGTATATATATGTTTGTTATGATTGTATGCATGCTTATATGTATATGAGTGAGACGATGATGATGACTTGATATTCCTTATGAAAACATGCATGAGGTACATGAGATGATAGTGGAAAGAATGTGATGAAAGAATATGATGAAAGCATGAAATTGAGTTATGATATGAAAGTGATAATATAGGATGGTAATTGATTAATTAGCCCAACTGGGTCCCGCACGGGTTTCCGGGGGACGAGGTCGCTACCTGATCTACAGGGGGCCTCAGGGGTCGCTACCTGATCTACAAGGGGCCTCAAGATAAGAAAAATAGTCCAAGATCGCAACCTGATCTACAGGGGGTCTTAGGACAAGATGGCCGAGGTCGCTACCTGATCTACAGGGGGCCTATGACGCTATCGGGTTGGCCAACCGAAAGAAGAAAAAAAGAAAGAAAAAAAAGAAATACGAAAGCACGTGAGAAAATATATCGTACGATCAGTTGGGGCTAGTTAGTTAATTATCACCTATGCATCGATGCGATCGAGTCTAGCATGTTATATGTTACGTTATGATTATTTATATGTGATGAGATGATATGGTTATATGTGATGTGTGATAACATGCTTGAATGTTTATGTGAAATGTGATATGAATAGTTGTGGAATTATATGTGAATGTGGATATGTATGTGTGCTTTGAAATGTGAGGAAGGGTATAGAGTGTCCTTTGGGGACGGGATATTAGATACTTATATATATTGGGAGAGTGCGATTTGTATACCCTTACCGAGCGTGTGGCTCATTGTTGTTATATCCACATATTTTTCAGCTACTCAGACTCGGCCTGATCAAGGCAAGGACGTTGGACCCAACACCTGGATTTGAGATCATATCAGGTGGGCTGTTATGGGATGCTACCGCCTAGGATGTTTTGTATGGTTTTAAAACAGTTGTGTTTTGGTTAAACGGAGTTTTATGACGTATGTTAGTATGTGTATATGTTGTGAATATGGTTGTAAGATAAAGTTTTTAAAAATTTACGTTTTCCGCTTTTCCGCTTATTGTTTTAAACCGGGTTAATTAACTGGTAATCAACTAGAAATGAAATAGGTGGGTCACATTTGGTTGGTATCAGAGCAGGGATATGATTCCTTGGCTTGGGTTGTGGGAAGTTTTCTGAAAAACTTTTTAAAGTTTCTTTTTCTTTTAGATGGCGGAACACAGCCAAAGGGTTGACTGAGTGTGTACATGCTCAGGGTAGAAATGATTAGGAGCACCCTAAGGTGCCAGTTTAGCCCGTATCACTACCACCATCGGATACGGTTGGTATACCTAATTTACTGAAATATTTGAGAGAAGTTATACCACCACAGACACAAAAGTGTCTCATGCGGGTATTATTCTAGTAAAGATGGACAAGAATTTTGAGAAGATTTACAGCCAAAAGGCAAAGTCGTTTGAGGGGACTATTGATCCATTAGTAATGGATGAGTGATTGAGCAACACTATGTCCATTCTAGATGGAGTCATCTACGCTAATGAGAGACGTGTACAATATGCTATATCTTTGCTTAAGGGAGCAACTAGAGACGGAATATGCCTTTTCTATTGATTCCTAAAGATTGGATCTGGTGGGACACGGTCCCTAATGACCATAGTATACCACCTGTGCTGACATGAGATGATTTCTTGAGAGAGTTTGATGTGATCTTGGGTATGGATTGGTTATCCACCCACAGAGCCTTGATTAATTGTTATACAAAGGAAGTCACCATGGAGGTAGATGGGGTGAAGGTGATCTTTACTAGTGAGAGGAATGTGATTCTGCTTGCCTCATATCTACAATAACAACTTTCAGATTACTTCGGGAAGGGTGTCAGGATTATCTGGCTAGTGTGTCAGATTCTGCTATTGTTTGCCCCGGAGTATCTGAGCTGGACGTTGTCAGAGAATTTTCTTACGTTTTCCTTGATGATTTACCTGGTTTACCTCTGAGTAGAGAGGTAGACTTCGAGATTAAAGCATTACCAGGTGCAACACCTATATCAGTTGCTCCTTACAAGATGGTTCCGCTAGAGCTGAAGGAGTTAAAGAAACAACTAGAGGAGTTACTCGAGAAGGGTTTTGTACGCCCGAGTATTTCTCCTTGGGGTGCACCAGTGCTTTTTGTGAAGAAGAAAGACGGTAGCTTACGATTGTGCATAGACTACCGTCAGCTGAACAAAATCACAATCAAGAACAAGTATCCCTTACCGAGGATAGAGGACTTGCTTGATCAGTTAAGGGGTGCTACAGTGTTTTCAAAGATTGACCTTCGATCGGGATACTGGCAGTTGAGGATAGCAGAGAATTCAATACTGAAGACAACTTTTCGTACTCGGTATGGACACTATGAGTTTACAGTTATGCCTTTTGGGTTGACGAATGCACCTGCAACATTCATGGCACTGATGAACTCGATCTTCCAACCTTATCTAGATCAGTTTGTCGTGGTCTTCATTCATGATATCTTGATATATTCCCGATATGCAGATACTCATAGAGAACATTTGAGACGTATCTTAGGGATTCTGAGGGAGAGACAATTGTACGCGAAGTTCAGCAAGTGCGAGTTTTGGACGGATCAGATTGCCTTTCTAGGGCATGTGATATCACGAGATGGTATACAACCTGATCCATCCAAGATCAAGGCTATTACAGAATGGGAAATTCCAAAGAGCATTATGGAGATCTGCAACTTCTTAGGACTTGCGGGTTATTACAGGAGATTTGTAAATAACTTCTCGATTATCATGCGCCTATTGACTAACTTGCTAAAGAAGAATCAGTAGTTTATATGGGATAACAATGGTCAAGAGAGCTTTAAAGAACTTACGTTTCCTATTCTGGTTGTACCCTCAAATAAGGGTAACTTTGTTGTTTATACCGACGCATCTGAGAGTGGCTTAGGAGGAGTTCTAATGCAGGAAGGGAAGGTAATAGCATATACATCTAGACAGTTGAGACCTCATGAGCAGAACTACCCTACACACGACCTAGAGCTTGCTTCTATAGTTCATGCTCTTAAGACCTGGAGGCACTATCTTTATGGTGATACATTTCTGGTGTTTACCGACCATAAAAGCCTGAAGTATATTCCCACTCAGAGGGATCTGAATATGAGGCAGAGAAGATGGATGGAGTTACTCAAGGATTATGATTGCACTATAGAGTACCATCCAGGAAAAGCGAATGTGGTAGCTGACGCTCTCAGCAGAAAGAATAGTGACCAAGGCGGTAAGGTCAACTACAAAGTTGAGCATCTATTAGCTCTCAGAGTTATGAGAGTAGAGATGGATGTAAGAGGATCTGAGTTGATAGCGAACATTCAGGTAAGACCGTTGATTCTTGATGAGATTTCAATTAGACAAGATGAAGATGCTACACTGAAGAAGTCGAAAGCTAAAGTGGGAGATGCTATCACTACACACTTCCAGTTGTCTGATCAAGGAGTGTTATACAGAGGTGCACGGATATACGTGCCAAACACTAAGGAGTTAAAGAAGAAGCTACTTGAAGAGGCACATTCCTCGAGGTATTTCATGCATCCTGGGAGTATAGAGATGTTTAATGACCTGAGGAAGATCTATTGGTGACCCAAAATGAGACGAGAGGTAGCTGATTTTATAGCTCGATGTCTAGTGTGTCAGCAAGTGAAGGTTGAACACCAAGCACCAGCAGGAAAGTTACAATCTTTATCAGTTCCTGAGTGGAAGTGGGAGCGGATTACAATGGATTTTGTGGTTGGACTTCCTAGGACATTCAGAAATAATGACACGGTATGGGTGATTGTAGACAGATTGACGAAATCTGCTCACTTCTTACCGATGAGACAAGATAACTCCTTAGATGAGCTGGCAGAGTTGTATGTGAGAGAGATTGTTCGACTGCACGGAGTCCCTATATCGATTGTATCTGATAGAGATCCGAGGTTTACATCGCACTTCTGGGGAAGTTTGTAAAATGCCTTAGGTACAAGATTGCATTTCAGTACGGCATTTCATCCTCACACAAACGGACAATTAGAGAGAACGATTCAAACCTTGGAGGACATGTTGAGATCTTGTGTTTTGGAGCTTAGAGGTAATTGAGATTCTAACTTGTCATTGCTCGAATTTGCATATAATAACAGTTTCCATTCGAGTATTGGTATGACCCCTTATGAGGCCTTGTATGGAAGGAAGTTTCGCACACCTGTATGTTGGGATTTTGAGGGCATGCGACAGATAGAGGGTCCTGAACTTGTACAACAAACAATAGAGAAAGTACAAGTAGTAAAGTAGTGCTTGAAGGTAGCACAAGATCGTCAGAAGAGCTACTTTGATCGCCATAGACGAGAGATGACATATGAGATAGGTAATAGAGTGTTTTTGAAGGTATCTCCTTGGAGGGGAGTTATGAGATTTGGTAGGCATGGGAAGTTAGCACCGAGATACATTGGTCCATATGAGATCTTAGAGAAGATCGGACCACTTGCGTATAGATTGGCGTTACCACTTGAGTTATCAAGATTGCATGATGTCTTCCACGTATCAGTGCTACGGAGGTATAGGTCAGATCCTAGTCATATCATTCCCGAACCTGAGATAGAAGTATCTGAGAACTTGTCCTACCCAGAAGAACCAGTTGAGGTTTTAGGCAGGCAAGTTCGAAGATTGAGAAACAAGGAGATTCCGATGGTGAAGGTCAAATGGGGACATCATTCAGCTCGAGAGGCTACATGGGAGACCGAGCGAGATATGAGAGCGAAATACCCCTATCTTTTTGAGTAAGAACCTCGAGAAATTGTCATCCGGTTGTACATCCTTTTGATATATCTACGAGTTTGGTTCTACGTCCTTTCTTAAATTTCGGGACGAAATTTCTTAAAGTGGGAGATATTTGTAACAGTCAAAAATCGAAGATGACCTAATCGAGAATTTTAAGGAATTAAATCCGTTTTAACACGAGATACCTCTCGAGGTAACTTGCTCCTAGATGATATTACAACCCGGTGTTATTTGGAGCATTTGGGAGCTTCAATTAACAAAAATGCAGTTGAGAAAAATGATCAGGACATCGGACATGTCCTAGATATGAAAAAACATAGAAAGGCAAAACGGTCAAAAGAGTCGCTATTTCGATTCTTAGCGGCTAAGAAAGACGGCTTAGGAATACGCGTTTTTCGAGACAATTGCGGAATAATTATCCATACAATATTCCAGATTTATTATTCTAATTTCGAGAAGTTTGGAGAAAGGGGCTTAAACCGCTTTCGGATTGGTGAAAGGATAATTATCGACTCCGCTAAAGGATAATTATCGTCTTCGCTATAAATAGCAGAAATATCGTTTATTAATTCATTTCCTTTCACGTTTCCTCGTAAAAGCTCTGATTTCTCTCAACCTTCAAACTCAGATCTACTCTCCG
This sequence comes from Fagopyrum homotropicum, assembly GCA_033239125.1. Taxonomy (NCBI): domain Eukaryota; kingdom Viridiplantae; phylum Streptophyta; class Magnoliopsida; order Caryophyllales; family Polygonaceae; genus Fagopyrum; species Fagopyrum homotropicum. The sequence goes on along the minus strand of BSWB01000001.1, from coordinate 151,999,500 downwards.
TTTCTAATCCGATTTCAAATCCGTTTGAGTTTTTGGATTCCTCTCTTCATTCTCTTCATTTTGGTACCGAGTTTCTACATTTCCGAGCAAGGGAAGGTCTGGTCGAGCATATATGATACTAGGGAGGTTCCGTCGCTCAGACTCCGGTGAATTTGATGGTGTCCGAGCGTAGCCTGCGTCGTTGTGATTCCGAATCTTCTTTCGGATCGTCAATCGGGTTAGTAACGAATAAGTTATGAATTTATTCGTTTTTCGTATTGCGATTTGGCCTAAATTGACCTTAGGCTTGTCAAAATGGATAATTGGAAATTCCATTATACTCGTTACATTATTCTGGTGATTATGGGCTGTTTGTTTGTTAAGATTTGATGACAGGTGGGTTCAGAAATTGCCTGCGGGCAAAACGTTGTTCTGGCGAAATTTAATTAATTAATTAAAGGTTAATTAATTAAATTAGGATTCTAGAAAATGCTATAAGCTAATTAAATTCAAAGGAATGAATTTAATTAACTGGTGTTTGAAGCGAGAAATTTAATACAAGGAATATGATATTCTCAACAGGTGTTGTTGAAGGTTTTGGTTAACTATAGCTTAGTCTTTGTGAGCGTATCCAAACACGATAAAGGAGGATAGTCCGAGTGGGAAACGGACTCAATAGTTGGTTTGCGAGGTTTTATTGTTCTTACCTGCGAGGTAAGTGTATATGAATTACACTTGCTTAATATATGTTATGTATTTAATATGCCACGATTTTATGCATGCTTGAGTGTATATATATGTTTGTTATGATTGTATGCATGCTTATATGTATATGAGTGAGACGATGATGATGACTTGATATTCCTTATGAAAACATGCATGAGGTACATGAGATGATAGTGGAAAGAATGTGATGAAAGAATATGATGAAAGCATGAAATTGAGTTATGATATGAAAGTGATAATATAGGATGGTAATTGATTAATTAGCCCAACTGGGTCCCGCACGGGTTTCCGGGGGACGAGGTCGCTACCTGATCTACAGGGGGCCTCAGGGGTCGCTACCTGATCTACAGGGGGCCTCAAGATAAGAAAAATAGTCCAAGATCGCAACCTGATCTACAGGGGGTCTTAGGACAAGATGGCCGAGGTCGCTACCTGATCTATAGGGGGCCTATGACGCTATCGGGTTGGCCAACCGAAAGAAGAAAAAAAGAAAGAAAGAAAAGAAATACGAAAGCACGTGAGAAAATATATCGTACGATCAGTTGGGGCTAGTTAGTTAATTATCAACTATGCATCGATGCGATCGAGTCTAGCATGTTATATGTTACGTTATGATTATTTATATGTGATGAGATGATATGGTTATATGTGATGTGTGATAACATGCTTGAATGTTTATGTGAAATGTGATATGAATAGTTGTGGAATTATATGTGAATGTGGATATGTATGTGTGCTTTGAAATGTGAGGAAGGGTATAGAGTGTCCTTTGGGGACGGGATATTAGATACTTATATATATTGGGAGAGTGCGATTTGTATACCCTTACTGAGCGTGTGGCTCATTGTTGTTATATCCACATATTTTTCAGCTACTTAGACTCGGCCTGATCAAGGCAAGGACGTTGTACCCAACACCTGGATTTGAGATCATATCAGGTGGGCTGTTATGAGATGCTACCGCCTAGGATGTTTTGTATGGTTTTAAAACAGTTGTGTTTTGGTTAAACGGAGTTTTATGACGTATGTTAGTATGTGTATATGTTGTGAATATGGTTGTAAGATAAAGTTTTTAAAAATTTACGTTTTCCGCTTATTGTTTTAAACCGGGTTAATTAACTGGTAATCAACTAGAAATGAAATAGGTGGGTCATAGTTGGTTTCTATGGTTGCCATGAAAGGGGTGAGTAAAGATATGACAGCCTTTCTAGCGCATTTTCAGTTTGGAGTAGGCGTCTCTGGTGGCGCAGAGACTATTTTGCATAGTGTCAACAGGGTTTTGAGCGAGCGGCATGATGATGGTTCGCTTGCTATGCTTGTAGTGGATTTCTCGAATGCTTTTAATCTTGTTGATAGGATAGTATTGCTTCGTGAGGTGAGGAAGAGATGTCCATCTATTTCTTTATGGGTTGATTTTTTGTATGGTCAGCCTACTCGATTGTATCTGGGAGATAGATATATCTAGTCAACTACAGGAGTTCAGCAAGGCGACCCCTTAGGGCCTCTCCTTTTTGCCCTTGTCTTGCATCCTCTTGTGCACACTATCCGTGACAACTGTAAGCCTCTTCTTCATTCTTGGTATTTAGATGATGGGACGATCATTGGTCGATCGGAGGATGTGGCTTAGGCACTTGGTATTATTTTGGAGGTTGGTCCGAATTTTGGACTTGAATTGAATGTAAAAAAAAATTGAGTTATTTTGGCCTTCATGCGATGGTTCGAAGCTTCGAGACGGGTTATTCCCTAGAGACATTGCAAGACCATCTTTGGGGTTGAAGTTGTTGGGAGGGGTTGTGAGTACAAATAGTGGTTTTATTAAAGAATTAGTTATGAAGAGAGCTGATAAAGCATTGGAGTTGATGCGTCTTCTCCCGCAGCTTAGGAACCCGCATAGTGAGCTTCTCTTACTTCGTACGTGTTTGGGTGTTGCGAAGATGTTTGTTGGCTTGAGGACTTGTCAGCCAAAGCATGTGAAGGATGCGGCATCTTGTTTTGACGCGGGACTCTGTAGGTCGATTGATGTTCACTCCAAACGGTGTGTGCAAGCTTTAAATTTATAACCCTAGACGTAAGCTTAAAACAAGGATGCGAACCCGCAGTGTACGGGTCAATCGTAGTAAAAAGCAAGGAATTCCAGGGGTCGATCACAGGGACTTAGTGAAACAAAGTCCAATTACGGTAAGCTTTAGCAATCACTAACCACAAAGCAATTAAGACAATCAAAGATGATAAAAAGTCAATAAAGAAAATATGCAATTCTAGGGATTAAAGCATCTAGTTGTGGTTCCAACTCAAGATCTCAAGATAAGCAGACAAAGCTGAGGTTTTTGCATAGGGAAGGTGTTACTAAAATGGAATAGATCACCCGGTAAGTCTCACTACTCACTAATCCAAAACCATAACTCCTATTACCGGGTAAGTCTCAAGGAATTAAGATAAAGAACTATAACCTCAAACTAACACACCATCTAAGGGAATAGAATCAACCTTTACCGGGTAAGTCTCAGGCTAACTCACAAAGATGGGATGAAAGCACACTCAAACCCCAATAAAGGATAAACCTTTATTACCTACACTTATGATCTTAGGTAAACAAACTAAGGAATTACCGGGTAAGTCTCATCCTAAGCTTGCATTGAACCAGGAAAGGTGTAATAAGAATAGGATTTGGCAAACTCTAACACTTAACTCTCAGTTTCGGATCAGATAAGTCACCTCGGTCAGACGAATTCCACCCCGGCCGAGATGTTCATCGACTGAGCGAGATGCTTAGGGTTAAGGTTAAAGACTCGAACTTTCAGGGTCCTATTGTCATTAAGATTATTCTATCATTGTTTTTCCCACAACCTTCAGGCAATCACCCTAGAATCACAAAAAGAGATTAGCCACTCATCATCATGAAAGTATTAATCAAGTATATGGGAAGAAAGTGAATATTTGAACAAGAAGAATTTAATGAAAAGACTTCAATAACTGAATCAAATATCACAACAAAGCGTTCCTTGGATAGAAATCCAACAAGACAAATAACAAGGAAGGGAATCTAAGATAATCTTACAAAAACCCTTCAAAAGCTATAAAAGCTATAGACTTTCTTCCTTCAACCTTCAAAAGGTTCTTCAAATCTTCCAATTGGAGTATGGCTGTAGCGGTGTATAAACCCTGATTGGTAGTATAGCATGATGTGGATTTGTGGAAAATCCGACCCTTTTTATAGGAAAATTACTCTCCAAAGATAAGATATCTTAGAAAGATCTCTTCCCATAAAAATAGGTAAAATATATGATCTAGCATATCTTCTTCCTGCCAAGAGCCAAGCCCAAAAATATAAGATCTCTTTCCAAAGATAAAAGATCTCAGCCAAGAATAAAATATTCTCGCCGCGTCTCAGGTGTTCGCCTTGGTCGAGTCGACTTCTCTGGATCACCTCGGTCGATGTGAATTTGTGGTCAACCGAGGTGAGTCACAACTGAAAGTGAAATCTCCCAAATCTGGTCCAAAGTGAATCTCTAATCCATGGCTATGCTTCCTGGATGGTTCATTATGTTCCTGAATGTAGCTCCAATAACTCCATAGCTCCTTTTGCTCCTTTTTGATGCAAAACGTGCCATTTTACCTACGATTACAACAAAACTAGGTGTAGACCTCGATTCCCGCAAAGGTAGATGAAATGGTAATATAATCACATATTATACATACAAACATGCAGATTATTGAAGATAAAACGTCCAAACAAACCCCAAAATATAGACTATAATTCATGCTATCAAAATACCCCATACTTAGCCCTTGCTTGTCCCCAAGCAAGTTCCGCATATAAAAGGCAAGATAGAATGGATTATAAGTCAAGAAAATCAATGAAAAAGTCTTTCAAAAACATTTTTATGGTGTGCAACAATCATAGATCACTCTAAGGGAATACTTCATGGAATTTAAAATCAAAATATGATCAAAAAATTTTATAAATATAAAAAAGTTGTTCATCTTCGCATAAAATTATAGAATGCATAATAAGTCATAATTATCGAAATTAATTATGCATAATCCGGTTTAAACCACTAAGTCAATCAACAAGCTCGAGGTCTCAAGGGCTTCCCAAAAGAAAGGTCAAGAAACGTGTAGGGTAGAGATGTATGTAAGGTAATGTGGTGCTAGAATCCAGGAAAAGGATATACTTCACTTTCACTTTGACTTTCAACATCTTCCACCAATAAGCTTTGCTTATTTCACACTTTTTCTTTTTACTTTACTTTTTGGGATGCATGGACAGAGGTGCACAATAACCAAAGCCTAGGAAATCAGCAATCATCAATTTCTTGAGATGCATCAAACCCTTGATGCACATACCATGACCCGTTAGGAATATCGCTCAATCCGACTTTGGCAAGACACAAACACCCGGCTATGTGAATGGTGCCGAGTTACTCATCATCATGATTGACTTCCCCAAACCTATTATTATTTTCTAACACTTTCACTTCCATCCAACTTCTCAACTTTAACTTCACTTGTTTTCACCACTTCGCTTGCTTCCAAATTCCCGGATAGGTAAAGGGAGGCAAAATGTATATGAGGGGTTAAGCATGATCAAGAAGAAGAAGGAGAAGAGAGGAAAGGATTAGAGGAATCGTTAGAATTGGAGTTTGAATGATTGTTACTAGAATTTTGGTTGTTCGCCCTCCAATTGTTGCTATTGGATCCTCTATTGTTGTTGTTGTAATTGTTGTTCCGGGAACCGTTGTTGTTGTTACGGTATCTATTGTTGTTGTTCCTTTGTCCTTGATCTTCCTTCTTGGTTTGAGCAACCAAGAGTTCCTTCAATTGCTTCACGTTATTCTTTAAAGACGTGAGTTGATTGTTGTTGGGCTGAGTTTCTTGGAAGTTAACTCTTTTAACTCCACCTTCAGCTCCTTGATGGGTGTACTTCTCCATATGTAAAGCTTGCTTCTCGATGAAGTCCCAAGCTTCATCAATCTCCATGTCCATAAAGGTACCGGCGGAGAGTAGTTGGAAGTTGAACTGGGTGCTTCCGTCCAGTCCTTTGAAGTATATCTCCAATAACTCTATCTTTGGGATCTCATGATATGGGCAATCCAAAAGAATGTCCTTGAACCTCTCCCATGACTTGGACAAGCTCTCCTTGTCCTTCATAATGAAAGCATTGATCTTCCCTCTCATTTCAGCGGTCTTTGAGGGGAGAAAGAATTTGGTCAAGAATTCCGTAGTCATCTCCTCCCAATTGCTAATTTTTCCTAGAGGAAGAGATTGATACCAAGTAAGAGCTCTATCTTTTAAAGAAAAGTAAAAAGGTCTTAGCTTGTAGTTGTTATTTTCAATCCTTGAGGGTCTCAAGGTCTCCATAAAGATCTCATAGTTTTGAAGATGTTGATGCGGTGATTCCTTTTCTAGCCCTCCGAATTGGCATTGGCGAATCATGGATAGAACTTGCGGTCGAAGTTCGTAGTCATGGTCCGCTGGATCTCCTAGGTTAACTCCTGGACGCCTCAGTTGTTGATTGGGGTCCATCCTTTGACCTAGGGTTTGTGGGATTCCTGCAAGAAGAACGCCTCGGACTGGCATCCGAGGTGGAAGCACCTCGGCCGGGGCGTCAGGTACTGGAACCTGCCTCGGTCGAGGGTCAGCAACTGGGACCTGCATCGGTCCAGCATCGGGAACTGGATCTTCCCTCGGTCGAAGTTGATATTGGTCTCGTAAGGCTGTCATATATGCTTCGATCGCTTCAGTCCTGGTGCGAGTTTCCTCCTTCTCTTGCCTTAGTTCTTCCCTGCTAAGGCGTAGTTGTTCTAGCGCCTCTTTCAACTCGGCCTCAAGATCGCGATTGTCTTGGTTGGCCATCTTCGCTTCTCTTAAGCGTCGTTTGTATGTCTTTTCTGGTTCGGGATCGCAAGGAACGATTTCCTTCCCAGTGCGGGTTCTTCGCATAAACCTAAGAAAGAACCTGCAAAAGTCACTCGAGTAGAGTGGTTAGTAGACACGGGGGCAAGTGCCCCAAGAGCAAACCGTAACCGGCTCGGTCTAGACCAAGTCCCCGGCAACGGCGCCAAAAACTTGTTCGCTCCAAACGGTGTGTGCAAGCTTTAAATTTATAACCCTAGACGTAAGCTTAAAACAAGGATTCGAACCCGCAGTGTACGGGTCAATCGTAGTAAAAAGCAAGGAATTCCAGGGGTCAATCACAGGGACTTAGTGAAACAAAGTCCAATTACGGTAAGCTTTAGCAATCACTAACCACAAAGCAATTAAGACAATCAAAGATGATAAAAAGTCAATAAAGGAAATATGCAATTCTAGGGATTAAAGCATCTAGTTGTGGTTCCAACTCAAGATCTCAAGATAAGCGGACAAAGTTGAGGTTTTTGCATAGGGAAGGTGTTACTAAAGTGGAATAGATCACCCGGTAAGTCTCACTACTCACTAATCCAAAACCATAACTCCTATTACCGGGTAAGTGTTCGCCCCTAGAGGTGTGTGCAAATAAGTTTTAAATTTATAAAACTAGAATCAAGCAAGTGAACCCGCAGTGTACGGATCGACGTAGTTAAGCAAGAATTCCAGAGTATCGAACACAGAGATTTGGGTGGGAACAAATTCAATTGCAGATTATCAAGCGATTAAATATGAGAGTTTTGCAAATATTGGGAAAACAACAATCCTAAAGATCCAAGTATCAAGATGTGGCAATCGATTCAAGATATACTAATGATATAAAGACAGAGTTGAGATATGCAAAGGTATACTAATGTAAGGTAATCGTACAGTGAAGTTCCAAAAACCTTATATGACTCACCTACAAGACACTCTCTATACAGGTTGTTGAGGCTTCAATATAGAAAGGTTCTAAAGGCAAGGATCAATGTCAAATACCCAAACTTGTAATCCAAGGATCAAGACTAACTTAGCCGATTACGGTTATGACACTCACAATCGAGGTAGAGGTTGTTGAGGCTTCACTACCACCTAGAAAAGGCAAGCCTAAACTAAGTTAAAGCAAATCTTTAACTTTGGATTAAAGTAAAAGCAAGTTCGTAAACTTAAGGGAAATTACGGGCAGATCTTGAGACTCCACGGCCGTGGAACTCAAGAACAAACCGTAATTTAGGGTTCGTCGACGATTCTCTCTAACTCTCAGGGTCTAATCTGTTTACGATCGATCTATCATCATCTAAGCCACAACTATCAACCCTTCACCTTAGAATTGTTAAGAGTTTTTAGCCAATAACAGTCATGTTGATATCAAATTCAAGAATTAAAAGATAGAAAGATGAAAACTTCCGAAAACTTTCAATAATCTTCAAACCAATCTCAAAGTCACAACCAAGAAAGAATGTTGTCAATAGATTCAGAATAAGTCAAACAATCACAATCTTAGGAAAGAAGGGAAAACGGGATGTCAATCCGTTTTCCAAATCAAACCTAAACAAGAAGAGAGGTCTTCTTGCAACAATCTTCCAAAAGCTTCGATCTTCCGCCAATCCGGAGATCTCAACAGCAATCTCCACCAAAAATGCGAGATTAGTGTAACGCCCCGCTTAATTGGGTGCGTTCCGACTTTTTATTTTTTCTCTTTTCTATCGATTTGTTCGTAGCTCGAGTTATTACTTAAGGTATTTTAAATCTGAAAATATCTTTTCCGGGTATTTTTATTATTTTGGAATACAAGTACATATTTTTGTATTTTTTTTTAATTTGATTTTACTCTTTTTCTTTTCCCTCTCTTTTCATCATTTCTCTTCCCGACTGATGATGCAGCCCAACCTATTACCCTACCCCGACCCCTGCTTTCCCCCTCTTTGCAACCCTCCCTCTACAAGTAACTCTCACCCTACACTCAACCTAACCCTTCGTTACTCCCTCACACTCAATCTTTCTCAGTTCATTCAATCCCACCCTGCTTCATCCTTCATCTCATCTTCCTCACATTCTCAGTGCAACACCCAACCCCTCCTATGCTCATTCTGTTGAGCTTGCAGCCGGGGAATCGAAGCCGGAGGAAGCCGTCGGTGGAGACATCGCCGATCTGCAATTTCGGAGTCCCTTCCCTTTCCTCCTCGTGCAAGTCGTCGGTGGCATTGCCGATCTGGTTTTTTTTCCCTTTCCGCCCAATCGAGCCTGGAGGAGCCCCGCTTCACGTGCGCAGCCCTCACCCCCACCAGGAAGTCACTATCGGAGAAGCCTCGTCGTCTACCTTGCCTCCACTGCCGCCAACAAACACCGCCGCCTGGAGAAGCCCCGCCTTCGTCACCGGAGGACCCAGAATCGGCATCGCCTGCGCCACCTTCCACCCGCCGAAGCCCCTCTGCCGGAGACAGAAGCCGATTCCGTGCCTCGCCCTCACCCTGGTAGTCGCTGCCGCCAGTGCTGCCTTGCCGCCGTCTCAATATTTTCCCCTGCTGTGTGTCGATTTCTCAAGTTTGAAGGAGTTTTAGTATTTCAAATTTTGGGCATTTATTTTGTGATAATTACAAATCTGGACCCACTCCTCTATGTATTGCAGATTTGACCCACTTTTCTGAAATTTGTAGATTGTGCCCTACTGATTTGAACTAATTACAGTTTTGGTCCAGATTTTATTTTCATAATATATCTCAAAGTTTATGGAACTTCATGAGTTGCCCAGAAGATGTTTTTACGAGTTTTGACCTTCTATTTTACATACGAGTTGATCTTATATTTGTGTATATTACGTATTGTCTCCTTGTTGGTTTATTTATGGAATTTGGCCCAATATTTAATTATGTTTCATGACCCATATTTTTAGAATGGTATTATTTGTCCCGAAAAGCGTTTTTGCGAGTTTTATCCTTGTTTTAAAAGCGGGACTTTCATTATATTTTATACCCCCGTCGGATTAATTTCAAGATTATGACTCAAGGGTTTAATTGCGGGTTTTTAGCGTTAGTTTTTGAAAATGAGTTTACCTTAGAATAATATATCTTTTATATTACGATCAAATTTAGCTAATACGCTAAATTTGTGTAGCTTTGGTTTTAGGTCCGAAAGCGCCCCGATAAAGGCCTAACGAGTCTAAGTTCGTCTTCCGTCTTTTGACGTCATGTGAGTACCCTCTCCCCCGAGCTTATGATCTTACTCGATTTAGTTATGTTTAGTATTAGTATCATGCTAGGTTGGATAATCTAGCATAACTTAGAGTGAATACCATGTAGTGGTTTGGACCTTAGGTGAGTTTTGAGGATTGTCGATTGTTGTAAGATGTTGAGTGTTTGGTTGATCTTGTGAGCGTTTTGAGGCTCGAGGTTATGGTTGTATGATCTTATGGGATTTTGGAGATTAGGATTGACTCATCCTAGCATGGTGTTGTTACCGTTGAGTTTGTTGGACTAGGCGTGTTTATCCTAGTATGTACTATGGGTTATGATCCTGCGAGATCATAGGGTTTAGAAGTCTTAGGACTCCTACCTTGTGTTGAGTGTGATGTGAGCATGAGAGATTCTAGGATGCGGTCCTAGAATTGAGAGTCAAATGGTCTTGCCTAGATCATTTGTATAGAAGTCTAAGACTTCTATTGAGAGTGTTGTTTTGATATAGTTATCTTCTTGTGAGCAGGTTATGGTCTTCCTCTCCTAAGGAAGCGAGAGTGTTGTGAGTTGAGTGTGATGACGAGGTAAGTCTCCGGACTTACTTAGCTCGTATTCTTTGTATTAGCATTATTGTGTGTTGGGTGGTGTGTGTTTATTATTCATAACAACTAAACCGGAAATAGGATTACCGACCTTTATATTATTTGGCCCAAGTGTATGATAACGGGTGGTGACATCACTGCCTGGCTCCCCGTGAGAGCTAGGGGGATCTCGGCGACTGGCCCGTGCTGGTTAGACGGTCGGAGGCATCCGACCGTTCCATTACCGGAAGAAGGGACCGAGGCGAGTTTTGGAGGATTCTCGTGTCACAAAAGAAGTTGAACTAGAACGGGATATGACTTAATAAATAAAGATAATAAACCGGATTTGTGTGCTTTGAGTATGTTGTGTGACTATGTTGAATTAATTGTGTTTGTGCCCTTCCCTTTAATTCTAATGCTTCGAATGTGAGCTAACGGTTTTATACCGATTGTTGTAGATTGCCTTGCAGGTTAGGAAAGCGGCCGAGAGATCCGGAAGAGTGGGCAGCCGGGGTTCCGTACATTTTTGGAGTGGGTTTTGGTTGGAGTCGGGTTGTGTTTTATTCTTCGTTTATATTGTTGGTATGCCGTGTGTATGGCGTTTTGATCTTTGGTGTTGATTATCGGCTGAAGTCTTTTGTTGTTTTCGTTCGGGTTTCTTATCATTTGCATTAAAAAGGAATTTTGGTTTTGCCTTTATTTGTGTTATGTTGAAAGATCCGGTGAAATTGTTGTCAGGCTAAAGGTCGGGACCCATTGTGAGGTCCCAACCCGTAGCATCCCGAGTCCCGCGGATTCGGGGTGTTACAAAGTGGTATCAGAGCCCTAGGTTGACAACAATGGCACTCGCAATCTTCTAAAGGCCGAATAAGGAATAAACAGAACCCCGCGAGTTCTGAGTTTTCGTTTTCAAAATCACATGCATGAGTCGGGATAGAATGTACGGACCACCACTCCTTCCGTGGATCTCGGCAGCTTAGTTTATTGGATTTCTGGTATGTATATATAGGTATATATAGTTATGGATATGAGGTTGTTAGTTATGCATGATGGAATTGATGTGTATCTTTGTGGATTGTAAGTTGCTTGACGAACTTGATATATACGTATAGTTATATATGTGGACTATAGTTTGTTTTAGACCTTTTTATGTATAGTAGTGGCATGACCTTATATAGATATATGCTTATATACGTGGTATGATAGGATCTTATTAGCTTTTGAACCTTGTATTGTGGTAATGTATTTTCTGGATTTGGCATATTAGTAGTGATATGGACATAGGAACTATATAGTCGTTTATGTAGATTCTTATTATATATAGTAGTAGATAGTACGAGACTTAATAGAAAAGATGATAGTATGATATCATCACCTTTAAGACAACGTTGTTGACTTGGGATAGTGTGCATACGAGGATGGATATGGTCAAGTATCGAGTTGAGTAGTTAGTGCTGACGAACACCATGAAGTTTCTCGGATTCCTTTAAAAGGATGTCGAAGAGAAGGATTAAAGATGACATAAACAAAGGATGAACAAGGAGAATGAAAATTCGAGACAACTTAAGAGAAATCGAGATGGAGACCATACAAGAGACATGAGTAACATTAAGGTGTGGAAGTGGTTACAAGGAAGTCACGATTGGAAAGACAACGAGACCAATAGAGATAGCAAAATTAAGTTCTTCAAGAAGACGCGTGGACAACTAAAGATGCGGACTGGAGAGGAGATGTGTACACTCTAGCAAGGTTAGAGATGGTATTCCTTCAAGACGTATAGTTTGCAATAGGCGCTCCTATGCATTGGAGTCAAGGAGAGAAGAGTGATCGAACCAATTGCTAAAGATTTAAGGCACCGTAAGTTAAGCTTACAAGGTACCAATAAGAAGTGTCAACATTACGAGACTTATGAGAACAAGGCGTGGTGGAGTTTCACAAGGGAAAATTCCCCTAGAAGAGTTGACAAATTTCCATAATGATGATAAGACTAAGAAACACCAAGAAGGAGGAAGGGTGTATAAATGATGACCCCAAGAAGATGAAAGACGAAACGAAGAGCTTTGATCGAGAGACTTAAGACAGCAACCAAGAAGAACGCGAGTGAATGCTAGCTAGGGCGATAATATTTGGGAGGGTGCTCTTGAAAGACATCAAAGAAGAATAGTTAAGTCTATGAAAGGGAGTTACATGAAACAACAAGAAAAAGAAGATATAATTACCTTATAAAGAAGAGGAAGCATGGGATGAAGAAAGAACTAACGGAGTTTAAGGTAAAGTACCCCGAGGAGGGTAGCCTTCATGAGAATGGTAACATGAGAAGTGTAGTAGAATAATAAGTCGTTGACTTCGGAGAAGGTCACATACAAGTTAATCGGTGTCAACTGAGGACGCAGATGTGCGGGTTGTCTATTGGTGAGTGTAGAGGGGATGAGTAAACAAGATTATGGGCATAGAAAGAGATTTGGATGACCTTATGCAACCTTTGTAGGTCATGGAATTGGATATGGGAGAACGACACGAATTAGAGGTTAAAAGTTTGACTACGGAAAAAGGGGAAGTAGTGAATCAAGAGGAAGGTAAGGTGTCATGGAGATGGTATACAAACGGGAGTATATAGAGGATGCATGGTATGCAATGGATGATATGTTACCGCGGGCAAGAGATAAGTCAAGTTTCTAGACTCACACGGAAGAGACATGGTGGCTATGGCGTGAAAGGGAGGACCTAGATTAGGGCAACACTTCAAGCTTGGAATTACGATGTTAGTGATTGGTGGAGTAATGAGTGGATCTTTTTTTGAGATTATGGCTGAGAATTTTGCCTGAAGGCATACAAGTACGGTTGTGAAGTTGTTCATGGATACCAAGAGGTACATAAGGTGACCAACGAGAGTAAGAGAAGATTGGGGTTTTGAAGTTTGATATCGATATGATATGTACAAGGAGTACATGAAAGGTTGAGGTTAGAGCCTCTACGGTCGGTTTGACGTTACATAAGAAAATGAAGTATAAATTTCTACGCCTACTCGAAGAAAGGATGTCTATGGTGAAAGCTTATGTAGAAGACGAAGAGCTCCTTCCATATGCTAGGATGTCATAGAAAGCGAAGAAGATAAGATCAATTGTTTTGAAGCACGGTTAAGTCATGTAGTTTGGACCCTTATGGCTGCATATAAGTGAGAAACCTTAGATGATTTTCACAATCATGTCATCAAGGAGGGAGAATGAAATTAAGATAAATGAATACTTAAATAAGGCTACAGGAGTCAGAAGACTCGAGCAAGTCTTTCAAGTTCAAGAGATGAAGGATCTCGGAAAGAAGACGGTAAACATTGTAGCTAAAGATGGAAAAATACAAGTGTTGAAGGACGTCACCCCAACCGATTGGGGTGGACCACTTGTCAAGCGTTGGACCAGGTGGTGTCGGTTATTATGATATGTGATGGGTAGAGAAATGATAGAACCTGAGATAGAACGGATTCTAATGCATCGGAATGTGAATTTTACCGCTAAGATTGATTTGGGCTCAACTCCCATTTCTAAGGCGCAGTACAAAAGACATCAATAAATGATATCCATGATGATACTCGAATTGAGGATGCAATTAAAGGAGCAATTGCAAGGACTTGTTGATAAAGGTTCACTGGAACCAATGCACTGCCATAGAGAACACCAAAAGTTATCTTGAACTCTTGATTTGAAGTTTATATTGAAATATATCTTAAACTCTTGATTTGAAGTGGTTACGGAGAACACCAGTTTGCGAAAAGAGAGAGACGGTTATCTTTGCTTGTACATCAATTACCGTTAGCCGAACAAGATAAAAATGATTTAAGGTCAAATTGTCACCAAATCCGAGAATGGGATATTGCAAGTACGGCATTCCGGACAAACCATAGTCACTATGAGTTGTAGTGATTCCATATGGGCTTACTAAGGTCCCGAATAAGATATTTTGGTCTACTCACGAAGAAGAGAGAAGTTGTATGACAAGTTGTCTCGGGATGACAACCCCGAAGAATGTGAAAGAAGTTGCAGGCTTTCTTGGATGTGCCGGTCATTCCCGGATTTGTGGAGGGATCCTCCAAAGTAATAGCATCAATGACTAACCTACTTTGGAAGACAAAGGAGTTTTGAAAATGGACAAGCATCATAAGAGTTGATAAGAGTTAATAAAAGAGTCGTTGGCCAATTGTTTTGACATTGCCTCGAGACATGATGGATTTGGTGTTTTACAAGTGATTCTTCAAGACATGGTCTGGGTTAAGTACTGATGTAAAAGTGAGAAGTAACAACATACATGTCTTATTAGTAGAAGTAGTGGAAAGTAAAGTACCCCCTTCCTTACTTGGAACGTGCAACAATTATTGAGGAAACGTAACATCAAGTTGGTTTGACAAGAACCAAAGCCCAATGTGTAAATAGGAAGATTCGATCTTCCTTGTTTGAGACGATCAAGGAGAAACAATGGAAATGTCGCATTGAGAAAGGCCCGAGAGGGAATCTGAGTTTCCCATATATCGGACCTTTTTGAGATCTTAGCGCGAGTTGGAGAAGTGTCTAATAAGTTGGCGTCACCGCCAAGAGTAGAGAGTGTTCACCCGGTGTTTCGTGTGTATCAGTCGAGAGAGTACATGCATGATTCGAGACGGGTTGTCAGTCATGATGATCTAGTGGCAGACAAGGGACCAATGAGGCAAACTGAAAGACTGAAGATAGTATCTTTAGTCGAGTTTTACGCAGGTTTAGCGACATCTATAGGATCATCGGGTTAGTCCCGAGATCTTCCCTTTGTTGTACTTAGGTGATTTGTGACATGATATGATGTGTGTGTTTATGATGAGTATGTCTTGCGAGTCTTGATGTGTTTGTGCGAGTAGACTTTAGATTAGAAGGCCGTAGTTACCACGTTATAGTGTTGCGAGAGGTTATCGAGACGAGTTTGTTTGAGAGTTTCGTGTTTAACAAGTTTCGGGACGAAACTTTTTTTTCGGAGGACGTGATGTAACGCCCCGCTTAATTGGGTGCGTTCCGACTTTTTATTTTTTCTCTTTTCTATCGATTCGTTCGTAGCTCGAGTTATTACTTAAGGTATTTTAAATCTTAAAATATCTTTTCCGGGTATTTTTATTATTTTGGAATACAAGTACATATTTCTGTATTTTTTTTTAATTTGATTTTACTCTTTTTCTTTTCCCTCTCTTTTCATCATTTCTCTTCCCGACTGATGATGCAGCCCAACCTATTACCCTACCTCGACCCCTGATTTCCCCCTCTTTGCAACCCTCCCTCTACAAGTAACTCTCACCCTACACTCAACCTAACCCTTCGTTACTCCCTCACACTCAATCTTTCTCAGTTCATTCAATCCCACCCTGCTTCATCCTTCATCTCATCTTCCTCACATTCTCAGTGCAACACCCAACCCCTCCTATGCTCATTCTGTTGAGCTTGCAGCCGGGGAATCGAAGCCGGAGGAAGCCGTCGGTGGAGACATCGCCGATCTGCAATTTCGGAGTCCCTTCCCTTTCCTCCTCGTGCAAGTCGTCGGTGGCATTGCCGATCTGGTTTTTTTTCCCTTTCCGCCCAATCGAGCCTGGAGGAGCCCCGCTTCACGTGCGCAGCCCTCACCCCCACCAGGAAGTCACTATCGGAGAAGCCTCGTCGTCTACCTTGCCTCCACTGCCGCCAACAAACACCGCCGCCTGGAGAAGCCCCGCCTTCGTCACCGGAGGACCCGGAATCGGCATCGTCTGCGCCACCTTCCACCCGCCGAAGCCCCTCTGCCGGAGACAGAAGCCGATTCCGTGCCTCGCCCTCACCCTGGTAGTCGCCGCCGCCAGTGCTGCCTTGCCGCCATCTCAATATTTTCCCCTGCTGTGTGTCGATTTCTCAAGTTTGAAGGAGTTTTAGTATTTCAAATTTTGGGCATTTATTTTGTGATAATTACAAATCTGGACCCACTCCTCTATGTATTGCAGATTTGACCCACTTTTCTGAAATTTGTAGATTGTGCCCTACTGATTTGAACTAATTACAGTTTTGGTCCAGATTTTATTTTCATAATATATCTCAAAGTTTATGGAACTTCATGAGTTGCCTAGAAGATGTTTTTACGAGTTTTGACCTTCTATTTTACATACGAGTTGATCTTATATTTGTGTATATTACGTATTGTCTCCTTGTTGGTTTATTTATGGAATTTGGCCCAATATTTAATTATGTTTCATGACCCATATTTTTAGAATGGTATTATTTGTCCCGAAAAGCGTTTTTGCGAGTTTTATCCTTGTTTTAAAAGCGGGACTTTCATTATATTTTATACCCCCGTCGGATTAATTTCAAGATTATGACTCAAGGGTTTAATTGCGGGTTTTTAGCGTTAGTTTTTGAAAATGAGTTTACCTTAGAATAATATATCTTGTATATTACGATCAAATTTAGCTAATACGCTAAATTTGTGTAGCTTTGGTTTTAGGTCCGGAAGCGCCCCGATAAAGGCCTAACGAGTCTAAGTTCGTCTTCCGTCTTTTGACGTCATGTGAGTACCCTCTCCCCCGAGCTTATGATCTTACTCGATTTAGTTATGTTTAGTATTAGTATCATGCTAGGTTGGATAATCTAGCATAACTTAGAGTGAATACCATGTAGTGGTTTAGACCTTAGGTGAGTTTTGAGGATTGTCGATTGTTGTAAGATGTTGAGTGTTTGGTTGATCTTGTGAGCGTTTTGAGGCTCGAGGTTAGGGTTGTATGATCTTATGGGATTTTGGAGATTAGGATTGACTCATCCTAGCATGGTGTTGTTACCGTTGAGTTTGTTGGACTAGGCGTGTTTATCCTAGTATGTACTATGGGTTATGATCCTGCGAGATCATAGGGTTTAGAAGTCTTAGGACTCCTACCTTGTGTTGAGTGTGATGTGAGCATGAGAGATTCTAGGATGCGGTCCTAGAATTGAGAGTCAAATGGTCTTGCCTAGATCATTTGTATAGAAGTCTAAGACTTCTATTGAGAGTGTTGTTTTGATATAGTTATCTTCTTGTGAGTAGGTTATGGTCTTCCTCTCCTAAGGAAGCGAGAGTGTTGTGAGTTGAGTGTGATGACGAGGTAAGTCTCCGGACTTACTTAGCTCGTATTCTTTGTATTAGCATTATTGTGTGTTGGGTGGTGTGTGTTTATTATTCATAACAACTAAACCGGAAATAGGATTACCGACCTTTATATTATTTGGCCCAAGTGTATGATAACGGGCGGTGACATCACTGCCTGGCTCCCCGTGAGAGCTAGGGGGATCTCGACGACTGGCCCGTGCTGGTTAGACGGTCGGAGGCATCCGACCGTTCCATTGCCGGAAGAAGGGACCGAGGCGAGTTTTGGAGGATTCTCGTGTCACAAAAGAAGTTGAACTAGAACGGGATATGACTTAATAAATAAAGATAATAAACCAGATTTGTGTGCTTTGAGTATGTTGTGTGACTATGTTGAATTAATTGTGTTTGTGCCCTTCCCTTTAATTCTAATGCTTCGAATGTGAGCTAACGGTTTTATACCGATTGTTGTAGATTGCCTTGCAGGTTAGGAAAGCGGCCGAGAGATCCGGAAGAGTGGGCAGCCGGGGTTCCGTACATTTTTGGAGTGGGTTTTGGTTGGAGTCGGGTTGTGTTTTATTCTTCGTTTATATTGTTGGTATGCCGTGTGTATGGCGTTTTGATCTTTGGTGTTGATTATCGGCTGAAGTCTTTTGTTGTTTTCGTTCGGGTTTCTTATCATT
This sequence comes from Fagopyrum homotropicum, assembly GCA_033239125.1. Lineage (NCBI taxonomy): Eukaryota > Viridiplantae > Streptophyta > Magnoliopsida > Caryophyllales > Polygonaceae > Fagopyrum > Fagopyrum homotropicum. The sequence continues at coordinate 151,981,384 of BSWB01000001.1, read as the reverse complement.
TGCATTAAAAGGAATTTTGGTTTTGCCTTTATTTGTGCCATGTTGAAAGATCCGGTGAAATTGTTGTCAGGCTAAAGGTCGGGACCCATTGTGAGGTCCCAACCCGTAGCATCCCGAGTCCCGCGGATTCGGGGTGTTACAATTAGGGCAAATCCCAAACACGAACTTCGATCTCCAATGAGATGTCAATGCCTCCAATCGAGGGCTAAACAGGCGTTCAAATTCTCTAAGCGGAGATGAAGCGTGGATTGCCAAAAATCCCTAAGCGACCATGACAGAATCTTGCTTTGTCCGTCTTTTTATAGGGCAAGATAAAATATCGGCCCGGCCCAATCTTCAAAAGATCGTGGCTTCAAAGTGTGGCGAAAAAGATTGCCAAGATCACGGTCGTGGAAGATTCCACGACCGTAATTTAGAGCGTGGATTGTGTCACGGTTTGGATCATATGTTCCACGACCGTAATAGTTACTGGAATGCATCACGCCTCTCTTTGCAGAGTTCCACGGCCGTGGAAGTAAACGTGGTTTGTAATACGGCCGTATTTTAGAGCGTGGTTTAGGGCAAGAACGTGATTCTTCCCTAGCCTCGTGCATTCCTCAAGTTGAACTCCAATTTGCTCCTTAGAATGCCCTCAATCCATGGACATATTCAATCAACTCTTCTTTGCTTGATTCCGTTCGGAAATGACTCTCAATCACCTATATTTCAACATAAAGCTAGTGTAGACATCCATATCGACAATATAGGTAATACTAGCTCACATATGCAACAAAGCTCAATCAAAGACCATCAATATGAATCAAATACGTTTAGAAAACGTGCCTAAAGTATCACAATATTTCATGCTAACAAATAACCCCATACTTAACACTTGCTTGTCCCTAAGCAAAGTCTTTCAAAAAGCTTTAAACAAGAGTTAGGATGAAATATGTGTACCTTCTTTTGGATGAGTGTGCCTTCTAAAGAATAGATCATTCTCAAACCTTGCTTCAATCGTTTATCAAACTTTCACACACTCAATCAAAGAGTAAAAAGCAAAGAAAATTTATGAATCAATCAAACTTCTATACAAGCAGCATAACCTTCAAACATTATCAAAATCAATCATAAGAAACTTCAATTTAGATCACCAAGTCATATAACATTCTTTTGATCTTAAGGACTTCCAAAGAAAAGGTCTAGAATGTGGAAAGGAAGGGAACCTTTAGGGAATGTGATGCTCGAATCCGGGAAAGTGGACAACTACCTTCTTCTTCTTTTGCGGTTTCCGCAACACTTCAGCTTAGAGCTTCGCTCTCTTCTTTTCATTTTTCGACTTTACTTTTGGAGTTATGGACAGAGGTGCACAAAAACCGAAGCCTAGGAGATTGGCGTTTCTCAATTTTTATGAGATGCCTCAAACCCTTAGCGCACATACCATAATCCGCTAGGAATATCGCTCAATCCGACTTTGGCAAGACACAAACACCCGGCTATGTGAATGGTGCCGAGTTACTCATCGTCATGATTGACTTCCCCAAACCTATAATTTCTTTCTATTCTTTTGATTGCAAATAATTGCTCTCATGGCCCTCCCACATCAAACATGCCTTTTTCATTCACTTCTCCAAGTTCCCGGATAGGTAAAGGAGGCTAATATTTCAATGAGGAGCTAAAATGGTCAAAAGAAAGAAGAAAGAAAAATCGAATTGCCTTAATCATTTCAACAAGAAGTATAAGAACTTATAGTGTGATTTCAACTTCAATTTCTCAACATGATTTAGGTAACATTTATCACATTATGAAACTTGCAAAAGAGGTAAAATTCATTCATTCAAATTCTTTTCAATTCACCATTCTTTTAAGCATGCAATTGTCATCAAACTCAATTCACAAGTAGTGATTATCATAGAAATCATCTCAATTCATTAGAAGTACAAAATTTTTCAATTTTTATGGTTTTTCAAGTTCTTTTTCATGCAATGCGATAATGAAATGTGAAACACATAATGAACATGCAATGATAGTCTCGAATGAAAGCAACATAGTGAGTAGAGTTATTACAAACTTTTAGTACATCCCACCCCATACTTAGGACGAACATTGTCCCTAATGTTCAAAAAGAAAGAAAGAAAAGAAGAAAAGAAAAAGAAACTCACAAAGTGGTGGCGGGAATGTCTAAAGCGAACAGTCATGCATCAAATCACTGCGGTGCCGGCGGAGGCGGGAATGGAGAGAAGCTCGGATCGTAGAACCGCCCAAACTGCTGGCGGTAGACGTCACTCATCATGTGGTCAAGGTCGTCTAAACGTCCGTCTCTAGCATCGGCCCGGATCTCCAGTGCTCCTACTCTCTCTGAAAGTCCGGTAGCCCAATCCGGCATCTGCTCGTACCATCCCGGGGCCTGACTCTACCATGCTGGGGCATCGGATGGTGCTGGTGCTGGTGGTGGTGCTGCTGGCTGCTCTGTAGACCAAGGAGGGAGAACGCCATACCATGCGGGAGGTGTGGTCATCCACGTGGGCCTCTCACTCACGCTAGCGCGGCGAGATGACGAGCCTGAGGCTCTAGCTGGACGTGGAGAGCGTCTAGGTACATCTGGGGCCGCCTCCGGCTGGTCCGGAAACGTGCCAAACTCCTGCTCGGCTTCTCCTCCACTCTCAAACTGATCTCCCATATCCTCCTCCTCGACAACCGGTGGTGGGACATAAGGGGGAGCTACTATCATGTTCGCATGCATAGCAGCGAACGTCTCCTTCCAATTATGGCGTCCCGCCATAATGGAGTACTCTGGCAGCCACTCTATACCCCTGCCCGTCCTACTCTCCCAAGGCATGCCCGCATAAGGCGGACCTCTATGTGTGGGGAAGATGAGACCCCTAACCATGAAAGCATGTAGCCCTAAAGGAACGGTCGGTATGCGGGTGCAAGCAGAAAAATCCACACCAAAACTCCTAGCAATGTGGGTAACTATCCCACCATATCCGATGTTCCCCTTCTTCTTGTTCTTGAGCTTGCTCATCGTAGCAGCCAAGAGAGTGGCACAATCTGCACGGCGTCCATAAAGCATGCAGTAAAGCAAGAATAGTTCATCCGTCTTGATCTTTTGGGGCGTCTCCGTCCTAGAAAAGAGACACTCCGAAAGAACACGGTGAGCTATCTTCAAGGCTAGATGATACATCAATCTAGCCTTGGTATCGGCGGGTTGCCAACGGTCCTCGTCGGCGTAAATCATCGCAACCTCCTTCCAAAAGTCTTTGGCGTAAACGCCACTCGGAAATCGACCATTGAAGGTCTCATGGAACCCAAAAATCGTCCCAAACTCACGGATACTCAACTGATAATCTCTCTCCATAAGGCGGAAAGAGACGGTCCTATCGACGTGGCTGTGCTCAAAGGACGTCACAACCTCCCGTGTAATCTCCTCATAAGCGTCTTCTCGGATAGCCGAGAAGACAACTAGTCCGGCTCTATCCAAGAGCCAAGTAAGATCATCAACAATGTTGAGAGGAGCTAGATCCTCCAATAACAAATATCTAGGGCCAATCATTGCCCTCTCCTTGATCCTATCAAGTGCATCAAGATGATCGTCGTGTATGGTCGGGACTCTAGGGTGAGGGGGTGAAGATGGAGGTAAAGGTGAGGATGGAGGTGAAGGTGAAGAGGGTGGTGGTGCCCTAGAGGATGAGGAGGAGGAGGGATTACCCTTCCTTTTCTTATTCTGCTCATTCTTCTTCTCTTTTATCCTCCCTGAAACTCTTCTCACAAAATCCATTCTGCACAAAATTACGGTCTGTTCTTCAGCAAACCACGGCCGTAATTTATCCAGAGACCGTGATTTGTCTCAGAAAATCACAAATCTCAGCAAATCAGCAATCAATCTCCACAACAGGCAGTCCTAGTCTAATTTCCTCAAATCTCAATCAGTTCTTCCTAAAAATCTCTAACAAAAACAACCAAATCGGCAAGAATCAAGAAGGGAGAAGAAAACCTCTTTTTCGGATTGAAAAATCCGAAATGCGTGATTGTTGGTGAATTTCCGTTCGATTCGTCGCTTGGATCTTGTTTGTGGTTGAATTTGCTGCAGTTTAGGAAGAAGAATCGTTGAAAACGATTAGGAAACGAAGAATTTAGAGAGGGTCGTGGGTTTTCGGCACTTAGGTCGTGGAAAGAGGGGTTTTGGGTGGTTTTTGTGAAGAATGTGGCTTATATAGTCGCAGGCAAAATTTTGAAAATCACGGTCTGTCGGGGTGTTCCACGGCCGTGGAAGTGTACGGAACCGTGGTTTTGGTGATTTTTCAAAGGCTTTTGGAAATTACGGCTACTGTAGCTATGACGACCGTAATTTAGACCGTGGAACCCTCTGTAAAGCTCCAAAGTCCAAATTTCGTCACTTTTCTTCGACATTATCCTTCCCTTTTCCTTCTCCATCGATCCTACATCCAAAAACACGAACATACCGGAAGAAATCGAGGCAAAAACAAAGCAAACAAACGGCTATACTAAGCTAATCTATGAATCGAAAACAAAAACAAAAATGCAATACCTTGGGTTGCCTCCCAAGAAGCGCTTTGTTTAAGGTCCGTAGCTAGACCAAACTCGCACTTATTCGAGTGCGGTAGGCGCAAACTCCTCAGCTTGGAGTTCCGGCGTATACTTCTTGAGTCGTTGGCCGTTCACCTTAAAAGTTCCGCTCGTTTCACCCCATACTTCAACTGCACCATGGGGGAAAATACGCTTAATTAGAAAAGGTCCGGTCCAACGAGATTTAAGCTTACCTGGAAAGAGACGAAGCCTTGAATTGAAGAGGAGAACTTGATCTCCTTCTTTGAAGTCCTTTGGAATGATATGCTTATCATGCCAACGCTTTGCTCTCTCCTTATAGATCTTAGCGTTTTCATAAGCGTTCAAGCGGAGTTCATCCAGCTCATTGATGTCTAGGAGACGCTTCTCTCCCGCTTCTTTCATGCTGAAGTTCCACCACTTGATAGCCCAAAACGCTTTGTGCTCCAACTCTACCGGCAAGTGACAAGACTTCCCATACACAAGGTTGTATGGTGTGGTTCCTATGGGAGTCTTGTATGCAGTCCGGTATGCCCACAATGCATCGTCAAGCTTCAAAGACCAATCCTTCCTAGTCCTTGAAACCGTCTTCTCTAGGATTCCTTTGATCTCCCTATTTGAGATCTCAACTTGTCCACTCGTTTGTGGATGGTAGGGGGTAGCGATCTTGTGAGTAACCCCATACTTAGCTAGAAGAGCTTCAAAGCGCCGGGCAATGAAGTGAGAACCTCCATCACTAATGATCGTCCTCGGTGTCCCAAATTGCGGGAAAATGGTCTTGTTGAAGAACTTAACCACCACCATGGCATCATTGGTGGGAGAGGCAATTGCTTCCACCCATCTAGAAACGTAATCCACCGCCAATAGTATGTATTGGTTTCCACAAGAGGATGGGAATGGTCCCATGAAATCGACTCCCCAAACGTCGAAAATCTCCACCTCTTGGATGTTGTTGAGGGGCATCTCATTCCTCCTAGAGATATTGCCTGTTCTTTGACAAGCATCGCAGCAAGAAACAAAGGATTGCACATCTCTAAACAAAGTAGGCCAAAAGAATCCAGATTGCAATACCTTTGCGCTAGTCTTGTTCAAACTAGCGTGTCCTCCACAAGGTAGTGAATGACAATGACGGATGACACTTTGCATCTCATCTTCCGGCACACATCGCCGAATGATGCCATCCGGACCTCTCTTGAAGAGGAGAGGCTCATTCCAATAGTACTCCCGGACGTCCTTAAAGAACTTCTTCCTTTGTGCGTAGGATAGTCCGGGTGGTATCTCCTGGCAAACCAAATAGTTAACAAAATCAGCAAACCATGGTTCGTTACCTTTGGAGATCACGTTGATGCACTCTTCTATGATATGTAGGTGTTCGTCCGGAAAGGAGTCATCAATGGGTAGATGGTCGTCCTCTAGATGTGTTAGACGACTCAAGTGATCCGCAACAGAATTTTCTGAACCTTTCTTGTCGCGGATCTCAAGATCGAATTCTTGTAGGAGAAGAATCCATCTAATTAGCCTTGGCTTCGCATCTTTCTTCGCAAGGAGGTACCGGATTGCAGCATGATCCGTGTAGACAATCACCTTTGCACCTACAAGATAAGAGCGAAACTTGTCAATAGCATAGACAATGGCTAAAAACTCTTTCTCGGTAGTGGCGTAGTTGAGTTGCGCTTCATCTAGCGTCTTGCTAGCATAGTATATGGCATGGGTTCGCCCTTCCTTTCGTTGTCCAAGAACAGCTCCAATAGCTACGTCACTAGCATCGCACATAATCTCAAAGGGTAGAGTCCAATCCGGAGGTTGGATAATAGGTGCTGAGATTAGAGCTTGCCGAATGGTGTTAAACGCATCCAAACATTCCTACGAAAACTCAAAAACCGCATCCTTCATCAATAGATTAGTGAGAGGTTTTGATATCTTAGAAAAGTCCTTGATGAAACGTCTATAAAATCCAGCATGTCCTAGGAAACTTCTTATCCCTTTCACCGAAATTGGGGGAGGAAGTTTCTCCATGGTCTCTATCTTAGCCTTGTCTACCTCTATCCCTCTACTAGAGACTAAGTGACCTAATACAATTCCTTCCTTAACCATGAATTGACACTTCTCCCAATTAAGAACTAGGTTAGTGTCTTCACACCTTTGCAAAACAAGAGAAAGGTTAGAAAGGCAATCGTTAAAAGAGGAACCGTATACGGAGAAGTCGTCCATGAAGACTTCCATGATTTCCTCTATGTATTCAGAGAAGATGGCCATCATGCACCGTTGGAAGGTGGCTGGGGCGTTGCAAAGCCCGAACGGCATTCTCCTATAAGCAAACGTACCCCAAGGGCACGTGAATGTGGTCTTCTCCTGATCGTCCGGATGTATCGGAATCTGAAAGAAACCACTATAGCCGTCAAGGTAGCAAAAATGTGAATGTTGCGCTAACCTTTCAAGCATTTGATCAATGAATGGCAATGGAAAATGATCCTTCCGCGTTGCGTTGTTGAGCTTGCGGTAGTCTATGCACATCCGCCATCCAGTTACGGTTCGGGTAGGAATGAGTTTGTTGTTCTTGTTGGTGATGACCGTCATTCCTCCCTTCTTCGGAACTACTTGAACTGGACTCACCCACTTGCTATCGGAGATAGGGTAGATGATACCTGCATCAAGAAGCTTAAGAATTTCCTTCTTGACAACCTCCTTCATGGTCGGATTCAACCGCCTTTGAGGTTGTCTTGAAGTTCTAAAATCTTCCTCCATTAGTATCTTATGCATGCATAGGGAGGGTTTAATTCCTACTAAGTCCTCTATAGTATAGCCTATAGCTTTCCTATGTTTCCTAAGGACAATCATGAGCTGTTCATGTTCATCTATGCTTAGTTCGGAACTAACGATAACCGGAAAGGTAGAATTAGATCCTAGAAAAGCGTACCTTAGATGAGTAGGAAGCGGTTTGAGTTCCATTGCTTTCGGAGCTTCCAACGATCCTTGAGAAGCATCCGACATCTCCTTAGAAGTCTCTAAGGGTGTTGAGTGTGTTGGAGAAGAATCAGAAAAAGTTGAAGAATTGCCTCGATCACTCTCTTCCACGGCCAAAATTACGGGTGGATCTTGTCCTCCACGGCCGTGGTTTAGGGCGTGGAAGGGAAATACGGTTGTCACATCTTCTCCACGACCGTATAATCCCCTGGAATGAGGCATGATTTTGGTTGTGGAATCCATGGTCGTGGAATACAGGGTATGACCGTGGATTCTGACATTCTCAGCCTCATTGTGGAGTTTCTCAAACTCCTCTTCATGCATCTCTTCTTGTGCTTCTAAGGCTTCAATTGCCTCATTGCACTCTTCATCTTCCCCTTCATTGGTTAGACTCATGGTGATAACATTTTGTAACGGATCGTTAAAGAGAATCGCACTTACCTCCTCTCTAGACAAACCTTCTTCATCTTGGATATCGTAAATATCCTCATCAAAGATTGGCTCCTTCACTAGAGTGGAAAGAACGAACTCTACTTTCTCTTCTCCTATATCAAAAGCGAGTCTACCATTCTTGCAATCGACTATGCAGCCGGAAGTTGCAAGAAACGGTCTTCCGAGTATGATCGGGACCGGACTATCTGCAGGAATGTCAAGCACGACAAAATCAATGGGAACAAAGAATTTACCTAGCTTGACCGGGATGTCTTCTACAATACCGACGGGGCGAGTGATGGCTCGATCCGCCATGTATAACGTCATCTTCACTGGTTTAGGGTCACCTAAACCGATCTTCCTACACAATGCAAGTGGTATGATGCTCACACTTGCTCCTAAGTCACATAAAGCGTCATATGTGACATCTCTCACTCCAATGGGAATGCAAAATGACCCCGGATCCTTCAGCTTTGGGGGCATTTTTTCCTTCATGGTCTTGATGAGATCCGGAGAATCCGAACTCATCTTGACCTCCCCGAAGTCCTCTAGCTTCCTCTTGTTGGAGAGGAGCTCCTTCAAGAACTTGTCATAAGCCGGCATACCTACAATAGCATCAATAAATGGTATATTAATATGCAGCTTGCTCATGAGTTCTATGAACTTACCGAATTGTTTGTCTAGGCGCGCTCGCGCTCTAGATTGAGGGAATGGTAGGGGAGGTTTATAATTAGCTGGAGGAGGAACATAGACATCTCCCTTCTCCTTCCCCTTCTCCTTGTCCTTCTCTACGGGGACTTCAACGAACGTAGGCTGCGGATCGGTAGTAGTCACTCCGCTCTTAGTCGTAATCGCCATCACCCTTCCCTTAGGGTTGTTCTCCGTCTTTCCTGGAAGCTTCCCTTGATTTCTAGGAACTTCCTCCGCGTGGTTGAACATTTGGTTTTCCAGAACTTTTTGAGCTTTGTCAACCTTAGAAACTTGATCATCAACCTTGATGAGGCGGTTCTCTAACCCTTGAAGCTTTCCCAAAATCGTCTCCAATATGGGATCGGGCTTCTCCTTCCCCGAAGTGTTTCCTCCATTAGATGATTGCCCCTGGCTTTTCAAAGGAGTAGAGGAAGAGGAAGGTGGAGTTAGTGAATTAGAATTGGAAGGATAAGAGTTACCGGAATTTTTTTGATTGGAGCGCCAATTGTTGTTGTTTGAACCCCTATTGTTGTTCCAATCGTTGTTCCGGTTGTTGTTGTTTCCATTCCAATTGTTATTCCGGTTGTTGTTCCGGTTATTGTTGTTGCCGCCATTGTTGTTGCCCAAATAACCAACATCCTTCCCTTGTTGCTTTGGGAAGTTGGTCTTGATAGCCTCCTTCAACTCTTTAATCTCATTGTTGAGGGAGAAAATCTGATTTTGAGCTTCGTGTGTGAGCTTTGCTCCTTGCTCCACACGATTTCCCTCCACTTTCCGGTGGGAATACTTCTCTATGACTCTTGCTTGCTTCTCAATGAAGTCCCAAGCGTCATCTTCCCTCATGTCCATGAACGTTCCACATGAGAGGGATTGGAGGTTGAATTGCGTTCCCGCATCCAGCCCCTTGTAGTAAATCTCCAACAAGGCAAGTTTGGATATGCCATGATGAGGGCAATCCAAGAGCAAATCCTGAAACCTTTCCCAAGATTGAAACAAACTTTCGTTAGATCTCATGGAAAAAGCATTAATCTTACCTCTAAGTTCCGCCGTTTTGGATGGCGGAAAGAATTTGGTGAGGAACTCTGCGGAAAGGTCTTCCCACGTATCTAGTTTCCCACTAGGAAGAGCTTGGTACCAAGACAACGCTTTTCCCTTCAAAGAGAAGAAGAAAGGCTTGAGCTTATAGTTGTTGGTAGTAGCGCCCTTCGGTCTCATTGTTTCCATCATACACTCAAAGTGCTGCAAGTGTTGGTGTGGAGATTCAGTGCTTGTCCCGCCAAATTGATTTTGGCGAACAAGAGTAATGACTTGAGGGTTGAAGCTAAATCCTTGCACATCATCAGCATTAAAGTTCACGCCCAAACGGCGCGGTTGTTGTGTTGGATCCATCCGCTGGCCAAGAGTTCTTGGCTCTCCATCTACACGTTCGATCCTCGCATTCCTAGGTGGAACACGACGATTGGCAGCTCCCCGTGGATGGAAAGGATTCACATTGATCGTGGGATCAATCTCCTCTAGCGGTGGCATGGAAGAATCACTATCATCAGCGGATGAGTGACTTTTTCTTCTAGACCTTGCTGCTTTCCTTGAGGATTTCTTGCTTCCCTTATTCTTAAGGTCGCTCATCTCTACCCTCATCTGGAAGATCATGTCTTGTAGATTGTTAACTTGAGATTGATGACGATCCATCTCATCCTGGCGGAGGGTCTCATTCCATTGGAGTTGAGCTTCCTTCTCTGCCAACTCCACTTGAAGATCACGTTCGTGTCCTTCAGCCATCTTCTTTTCCTTGCGCTTTTGCCTTAAAGTTTTCTCTAGCTCTTGATCAAGAGGCAAGAGATCTTCGGTGTTCCTAGACCTGCGCATGCACTCAAAGAAATATCAAATAACGAGGGCAAGCTCCCAAGCTTGACAACCGGCTACCGAATTCGGCCGAAACCAAATCCCCGGTAACGGCGCCAAAAACTTGTTCGCCCCTAGAGGTGTGTGCAAATAAGTTTTAAATTTATAAAACTAGAATCAAGCAAGCGAACCCGCAGTGTACGGATCGACGTAGTTAAGCAAGAATTCCAGAGTATCGAACACAGGGATTTGGGTGGGAACAAATTCAATTGTAGATTATCAAGCGAGTAAATATGAGAGTTTTGCAAATATTGGGAAAACAACAATCCTAAAGATCCAAGTATCAAGCTGTGGCAAACGATTCAAGATATACTAATGATATAAAGACAGAGTTGAGATATGCAAAGGTATACTAATGTAAGGTAATCGTACGGTGAAGTTCCAAAAACCTTATATGACTCACCTACAAGACACTCTCTATACAGGTTATTGAGGCTTCAATATAGAAAGGTTCTAAAGGCAAGGATCAATGTCAAATACCCAAACTTGTAATTCAAGGATCAAGACTAACTTAGCCGATTACGGTTATGATACTCACAATCGAGGTAGAGGTTGTTGAGGCTTCACTACCACCTAGAAAAGGCAAGTCTAAACTAAGTTAAAGCAAATCTTTAACTTTGGATTAAAGTAAAAGCAGGTTCGTAAACTTAAGGGAAATTACGGGCAGATCTTGAGACTCCACGGCCGTGGAACTCAAGAACAAACCGTAATTTAGGGTTCGTCGACGATTCTCTCTAACTCTCAGGGTCTAATCTGTTTACGATCGATCTATCATCATCTAAGCCACAACTATCAACCCTTCACCTTAGAATTGTTAAGAGTTTTTAGCCAATAACAGTCATGTTGATATCAAATTCAAGAATTAAAAGATAGAAAGATGAAAACTTCCGAAAACTTTCAATAATCTTCAAACCAATCTCAAAGTCACAACCAAGAAAGAATGTTGTCAATAGATTCAGAATAAGTCAAACAATCACAATCTTAGGAAAGAAGGGAAAACAGGATGTCAATCCGTTTTCCAAATCAAACCTAAACAAGAAGAGAGGTCTTCTTGCAACAATCTTCCAAAAGCTTCGATCTTCCGCCAATCCGGAGATCTCAACAGCAATCTCCACCAAAAATGCGAGATTAGGGCAAATCCCAAACACGAACTTTGATCTCCAATGAGATGTCAATGCCTCCAATCGAGGGCTAAACAGGCGTTCAAATTCTCTAAGCGGAGATGAAGCGTGGATTGCCAAAAATCCCTAAGCGACCATGACGGAATCTTGCTTTGTCCGTCTTTTTATAGGGCAAGATAAAATATCGGCCCGGCCCAATCTTCAAAAGATCGTGGCTTCAAAGTGTGGCGAAAAAGATTGTCAAGATCACGGTTGTGGAAGATTCCACGACCGTAATTTAGAGCGTGGATTGTGTCACGGTTTGGATCATATGTTCCACGACCGTAATAGTTACTGGAATGCATCACGCCTCTCTTTGCAGAGTTCCACGGCCGTGGAAGTAAACGTGGTTTATAATACGGCCGTATTTTAGAGCGTGGTTTAGGGCAAGAACGTGATTCTTCCCTAGCCTCGTGCATTCCTCAAGTTGAACTCCAATTTGCTCCTTAGAATGCCCTCAATCCATGGACATATTCAATCAACTCTTCTTTGTTCGATTCCGTTCGGAAATGACTCTCAATCACCTATATTTCAACATAAAGCTAGTGTAGACATCCATATCGACAATATAGGTAATACTAGCTCACATATGCAACAAAGCTCAATCAAAGACCATCAATATGAATCAAATACGTTTAGAAAACGTGCCTAAAGTATCACAATATTTCATGCTAACAGTAAGTCTCAAGGAATTAAGATAAAGAAATATAACCTCAAACTAACACACCATCTAAGGGATAGAATCAACCTTTACCGGGTAAGTCTCAGGCTAACTCACAAAGATGGGATGAAAGCACACTCAAACCCCAATAAAGGATAAACCTTTATTACCTACACTTATGATCTTAGGTAATCAAACTAAGGAATTACCGGGTAAGTCTTATCCTAAGCTTGCATTGAACCAGGAAAGGTGTAATAAGAATAGGATTTGGCAAACTCTAACACTTAACTCTCAGTTTCGGATCAGATAAGTCACCTCGGTCAGACGAATTCCACCCCGGCCGAGATGTTCATCGACTGAGCGAGATGCTTAGGGTTAAGGTTAAAGACTCGAACTTTCAGGGTCCTACTGTGATTAAGATTATTCTATCATTGTTTTTCCCACAACCTTCAGCCAATCACCCTAGAATCACAAAAAGAGATTAGCCACTCATCATCATGAAAGTATTAATCAAGTATATGGGAAGAAAGTGAATATTTGAACAAGAAGAATTTAATGAAAAGACTTCAATAACTGAATCAAATATCACAACAAAGCGTTCCTTGGATAGAAACCCAACAAGACAAACAACAAGGAAGGGAATCTAAGATAATCTTACAAAAACCCTTCAAAAGCTATAAAAGCTATAGACTTTCTTCCTTCAACCTTCAAAAGGTTCTTCAAATCTCCCAACTGGAGTATGGTTGTAGCGGTGTATAAACCCTGATTGGTGGTATAGCATGATGTGGATTTGTGGGAAATCCGACCCTTTTTATAGGAAAATTACTCTCCAAAGATAAGATATCTTAGAAAGATCTCTTCCCATAAAAATAGGTAAAATATATGATCTAGCATATCTTCTTCCTTCCAGGAGCCAAGCCCAAAAATATAAGATCTCTTTCCAAAGATAAAAGATCTCAGCCAAGAATAAAATATTCTCGCCGCGTCTCAGGTGTTCGCCTCGGTCGAGTCGACTTCTCTGGATCACCTCGGTCGATGTGAATCTGTGGTCAACCGAGGTGAGTCACAACTGAAAGTGAAATCTCCCAAATCTGGTCCAAAGTGAATCTCTAATCCATGGCTATGCTTCCTGGATGGTTCATTATGTTCCTGAATGTAGCTCCAATGACTCCATAGCTCCTTTTGCTCCTTTTTGATGCAAAACGTGCCATTTTACCTATGATTACAACAAAACTAGGTGTAGACCTCGATTCCCGCAAAGGTAGATGAAATGGTAATATAATCACATATTATACATACAAACATGCAAATTATTGAAGATAAAACGTCCAAACAAACCCCAAAATATAGACTATAATTCATGCTATTAATTGAGGATATTGTGGTTTGTGGGGGTCCTTTTTTCGGGGATCTTCAATGGCGGTTGGCTTCCTTGCCTATTCGTTGTGGAGGGCTCGGTTTGTACTCTGCTATGGATGCGTCTTCTTACACTTTTGTTGCCTCCAAAGCTCAGTCTTGGGTGCTCCAAGACCATATCTTGCGTGACAGTGGGCTATCCGGTATGGATTCAGATTTTTATAGAGCTTTAGATGACCTCCATGTGGCTATCCCGGAGTTTGACCTTTCCAACTTTACTAGTAAGGACACCGTCCCCCCTAAGTCCCAACATATTTTGGCGGATGCTCTTTTTGGTAAAATTGTTTAGGAGATGGTTGAGAGATTTGATAGGACTAATAGACAGAAAGCATTTTTCGGATGTTTGCAAGCGCCGCATAACCAAGATTTTCTTCTTGTCATTCCCATTGATGGACTTGGTCAATGCATGTCCCTAGTGGAGTACCGCTCCATTCTCAAGTACCAACTTATGATTCCGCTTTTCTCAGCTGATGAGGTTTGCCCCTTCCTAATTGTCAGAGGGTGTTGGATGCTTTTGGGGAGCATGTTGTACATTGTAAGGAACTTCCTGGCTTCAAATATAGACATGATCTGGTTCGTGATGTTCTTTGTGATACCTTTAGACGGGCCGGAATTTCTGAAAAGAAAGAAGCACCTGTGAACTTCTTGACTGATCCGTGAGATGGAAGGTCGACATTGCGGCCAGCGGATGTTTTGGTGTTTGGTTGGAGTGGAGGGAAGCATGCATGTATTGATTTGATGGGGTCTCACCGCTTGTGGGATTAGGGAACGGACCTTTTGTTGTGGGTCATGCAGCTTGTAGAGCGGCATCAGCTAAGGTGGCCAAGCATGGAAGGGCATGTGTTGAAAACCAACACGTTTTTCTTCCATTTGCTTTCGACACGTTTGGATTTTTTGCACCCAATGCCGTTGATATTCTCAAGAGGGTGCAAAAAGTTATGCATAGTAATATTATGACCTCTATATTTGTAAATGTTGTTTTTAAAAGGTTAGGTTTTACCATAAAAAAAGGAGTAGCGGCGCAACTTGTTACTCGCTTACCTTCTACTTCTATGTAAATAGCTATCCAATATATATAAAGTAAAATATTTTTAAATTTGTTATTTTTTTTACATCCAATATGCCAATTTTTTTAGAGAGAAGGTATTAGCCCCGATAATGGTTGGGAAATTTTGAAAATTGTTTCTAATTTTATTAATGTCGTATTAATAAGCTAAAAAAAATTCGTGTAGAAGAAAGTATGGTTTTTTAGTTAGATGAGTACTATAATGTGGATTTTGGAAAATTTGTGGTCGCCAATTGAAATTTGCAATATCTTAAGGGTTAGCCGGAGAAATTTCCGTACTATATAAGAAGCACAAAATTGAATTTGTAGTTCGTCAAAGGCTTTCAGTGTGTGTGGTGTGGAAGCGGAAGGCAAAAAGCTGAAGCATAAGAGGAGTTATTCTTGTAGGGACTCTCATGGCGACTTTTGGTCAATTTCCAAGTTTCTCGCTCTCTATCAATGTCAAACCGAACCTCATCAACCCTTTCATGGTGCCGTCCAGATTCTTCCGTTTCAGTTTTAATACTACTATTCAACATCGCCGAAGTATAAATTAAGAGGTTCAGACAGCTTTTTAATGAATTCATCTTCCTATTTCTTTCTCGATGTCTTCTTTATTAACTGATTGCGTTTTTATGATACACTGTTTATCGGAGAAGGATTTTCTGTAGGGATCCATGGAGCGGAGTGTTTCACCTTCTCCCACTCGTGATTTTAGGGTTGGTGTTTTGTTGCAGTTACTCCTCTTCTTCTTTTTGGCGCTTTGCTTCAGTTCCGCGCAGATCACTCACCCCGAGGAAGGTATATTATATAATCTTCCTCACGGAACTTGTTTTTAACGATTGATTTGATTTTGTTGCAATTTTTCTTTTTGAAACCTGTAGTCAAGGTACTCGAGGCTGTTAAATTGAGTTTAAATGATACGATGGAGAACTTGAGCAACTGGAATGATGGAGACCCTTGCATTGCGAACTGGACTGGTGTTTTCTGTTATGATCAGCCACTTGATGATGGATACTTGCATCTCTGGAAACTGTAAGTAATTTTTAGTTCATCTCTCCTTGGTACAAATTATGGCTACAGCCACTTAAACCGATGTTGATAATTGGAGTTGCTTAAATGAAATACTGTTAAAATTTCAACGGGACTGCTGCACATTCACATTAGGCCCAAACCCAACACCTAAGCTCTGTTGTTGCATCATGAAACCAATTGTCAAGCGCCCCGAAGTACACAAAATACCGGCGACACAAAGCAAGAGCTTGACATGAGAGAAGTTCGTGTCGAATCAGACTAGCAAATAGAGGGGTGATTCGGGTAGTTTGGGCAGTGGAAGGGCTTCAAAGATAGCTTTAAGGGATCGAAAGTTGAATTCCACCTGGCCTCAATTCAGGGGTTATCTATCCCATTAGGCCTAATTCCATTAGCCAATGAGAAAGCCATGACAGGTTTCGTAGATAGTAGATTAGTAAGTCGGGTAGGGGTCCTTAGGCTAACTGCTCTGGTACCATAAGTGGAGTCGTGTGCATACGACCATACATGCTTGTCCACCGACCTTGCTCTATTATCAACGTGGAATACACATCTCAACAAGTACATAATAGATTGTAAGATACCAGTGCTTTAATTATCATCAGCACTAGTATATTTGGCCTTTATCCATGATCTCCATTCCAGAAATGACGTAATAGTTATTTCTTCTTCGTTGTAGGCAACTAATGAATATGAATCTCTCAGGAAAGTTATCACCGGAGCATGGCAAATTATCTCGTTTGAAAATATTGTAAGCCAGGCCAGTTTCATTTTTCTTTCCGAGTCATTGTTTACATTAAGTTGGTGGTTTGTTTTCCATACAGGTTTACAATAAGGTATTAGATGATCAGTTGGTGACTGGTTGGCTGTGTTACGGTATATACAATATCATTTGCTAATCTTGCTTCTTATTTTGTTTGTGTTGTTAAAGGAATTTTATGTGGAACAATATAGAAGGGAGTATACCAGAGGAGATAGGCAACCTCACAAATCTTCAGTTATTGTGAGTCCTTATGATCGACGGGCTAGTTTGCTTTTACTGTACTGCAATTTGGTGTAGAACATGAATGCCTGAATTCCTTTCTGACAAATTCTCCTTGCTCTAGAGGTTGTTCAGATTTGTATTAGATGCTGCAACATGCTCTAGTCCATAATGGATAAATCCTTTTCCTGAGAACTGCTCATGGAGTCATGGCAAAAGATTTTGTTGATGATGTTAGTATATTCATGCAAAGATGTTATAGCCTTCTATACTTCATAAGTATATAAATGATTGCTGATAGGTGTACCTTGCAGGGGAATTTGCTTTTGATCTTCTTTTCACACTATTTATATGTCATCTCTGTTTCTGTTTCTGATTAATTTATATATACATCTTCAATGATTTTTTGCTGTCATTATCTTCTCTGCCTCTCAGGCTCTTGAATGGAAACCGATTGACAGGACCCTTGCCAGATGAGCTTGGCTATCTACCAAATCTGAAAAGAATGCAGATTGACCTAAACCAAATATCAGGAACACTGCCCAAATCATTTGCAAACTTGAAGAATTTACAGCATCTGTGAGGCATCTTTATCGCTCACTTTCTCCTTTGGGCTCCCATGGTTCGTTTCTATTTTTTTTGCATTGTTGACTCTTCTCTTTCGTTCCAGTCATCTGAACAACAACTCTATTAGCGGTGAAATACCTCGTGAGCTGTCTAGATTACGAAACCTCTTTCACTTGTAAGTTGGCTGCTGATTTTCCATCTCCGTGTCTATGGCTCAGAATTCTGGAGTCATATATTCATGGAACAAGAGTGCAGTTTCACTTTTCACGTTAACGATGATTTTATCATGTTGCAGCCTTATGGACAACAATAACTTGTCAGGATCCCTTCCTGCAGAATTCTCTGAGATGCCAATGTTGCAAATACTGTATGCTTCTTCCTTTACATTCGAATAAATATATTTTGTTAAAGTCATTGCTTGAAGAGATAAAATTGCCTTAGTTATTGTTCATAACTCGCGTAAGATGGTGGATATATATTTTGGCACCTTACATTTTGTGTGTGTTGAAGGTGGAATTTCATTCGTAAAGAATGATGTAATATATCCTGTTGAATGAGTGTCAAGGTGTAGTTGCCCCGGCTATTAGAATTAGCTTAATTTTAGTTGTTACAAGCTTAGTCTTTAATTACCATATTATTTACTACTTGAGTGGAGATGATAAAGAGGTCTTATGGTGAAAATATGTCTTGGCACCTTAGATTTGCTGCTTGTTGAAGGGGGAATTTCATTAGAGATTACTGTTGAATGACTGTCAAGGTGTGGTTTCCCGTTTATTAGATTTCATCTTTATTTTAATTGTTACAAGCTTGATCTTTAATACCATATTATTGACTACTTGCGTGGAGATGGTAAAGATGTCTTACGGTGAGCTATTATTTACCCCCAAGGCCCCAAATGTAGTTCTCTTGTTGTAATTTCTAGCATCTAAAATGTAATCCTTTCTATCATAATATTTCGATTTTTTTTTCTACAGTCAACTGGATAACAATAATTTCAATGGGAGTGAAATTCTGCTGGTTATGAGAACTTGACTACGTTGCTGAAGTTGTAAGTGTGTATTGCTCAATCTTAATAAGTTCCAGTGATGCCTTAAAACTGATTATGCAAGTTGATTGTGGACGCATCCTTCATTACGTCAAACTTCACTCCTTTCCTCAATCCAGAGATATGAATGAGAATTTAGAACATTACTGCAAAAGTATCTTAGCCACATTCATCTTGGCAGCAAATATGATCTTGAAAAATTGGACCTGAACAACTCTCTTAGTTTCCCTTGGTTTTCCATGCAATATATGCTCTAAAAATGTCTCTATATTGGCTTGAATACCATACATATAAAAAGAAATCCAAGTATAGACTCCAAAGTCAAAATAAAGCAAAAAAAAAAGAACTAGAAACATGTACAATTTGCACAAAAATACTAAACTTAACATATATTTAGACACTGAAAATATGCATAGAATGTCATCACTTTCTTTATTCTCTAAAAATGTCATCACAAAAATTTCATCTTTGTAGGAGTCTTAGGAACTGCAGCTTGCAAGGATCGATTCCTGATCTCAGCATGATATCCAACCTTTTTTATATGTAAGTCCATGGCTGTTACTGCTTGCAACATTTCTGTAGGAAAAAATATAACTTGCTCATGTTTACCTTATATCAGCATGATGTCTTTGGATGCGTTTACCTTTCAGTCATTGTGCTTACACTTCTGTCTTGTTTCTGTTTTTTTTTTCTGGCGGGTTTACATCTTGTGTTTCTGGTGCAATATCTATCTTTAAATCGCAAAACTCATAATAGTAAAAGCGTTATAATATCATTTATGGTCAGTTTGCCCTCTTTGGGGATTCACTCTTGTGTCATTTGTGGTTGAGATTTGTGTTTGTTGTTTATAACAATATCTTCTTTTCAATCAATTTACCAGAGACCTTAGTCTGAACCAGCTCAGTGGACCTATACCTTCAGAGGAGTTGTCTGATAATATGACCACAATGTATGACTAGTTTGCCACCAACATTTTAACTATATTGGTGACTCAAAATTTAACCGTATTCTTTATATTGTCTTCTCCCTTGGCAGCATTGTATCTCACAACAGTCTTGATGGGGCTGTTCCTGCAAACTTTGCAAGGCTTCCTCGTCTTCAGAAGCTGTAAGCATCTATAGTATCTGTATATCCAGCTATGTTTATCTTCATACAAGGTTATAGATTTTATAAAGTTAGTGGTTACATTGACTATTCTTCTCCGTACTCTAGGTCACTAGATGATAACCTATTGAGCGGTTCTGTTCCTTCTGTTCTTTGGCAAAGTAGAAGATTAACTGGTCGTGAAAAGCTTACTCTGTAAGAAAACTTTAACTCATTCCATTTAGCATACATTCCTCGCATGTTAGAACACTCCTCCTTAGTAATGTGTATATCTACAATTATTACTGCAGGGATTTTCGCAACAATAAGCTGATGGAAATCGCTGGTACTTCTAGCGTACCAGCAAATGTTACCCTACTGTACATCTCTGAAATCAATTACACTTCCACCAAATCGATAAACTTTGTAGACTCTTATCTTATGTATTCAATTGATAGTTACTTATTCTTTTCTCATCGCCAGGCTTAAGGGAAATCCTATATGCTCAAACCAAAGCGTTGCTGAACTATACTGTGGATCTGTGACTACAGGTGAAAATACCCAAGAAATGAGTACGACAAATAATACATCTGTTGGTCCTTATCTAGGCTGTCCACCCCCATATGAATATGCCCCTACAGGTCTAGTATCATGCTATTGTGCTGCACCATTGATCATTGATTACCGGCTGAAAAGTCCTGGATTTACGGATTTCCATCCATACCAGATTGGCTTTGAGGTGTACCTGACCTCAGGTCTTAGTTTGAGTGTTGAACAGCTGAATATTAGCTCCATTGTTTGGCAAGAAGGTCCTCGGCTGAGAATGGTGTTAAAGCTTTTTCCAGTTTTTGCAAATGCTACGAACAATCATATGTTCAGTATCAGTGAAGTTCAGCGAATTTGGAGAATGTTTACTGGATGGGAGATTCCAAGTAATTTTACTTTTGGACCTTATGAGTTACTTGACTTCATTCTTTTGGATCCTTACAAGGCAGGCATGTCCACAAACCCTTCTTCTGTTACTATTGTAATTGCAACTATGTGAATTAAGCCTCATTTTTATGCTGCGTCAAGGGCATTATATTCACTTTTTCATGGTATCCTACTTCCTACTAAATTTCTAAATGCTACATAGAAGTTCTGTACTTAAATCTATGGCTATCATTTTCACGGCTTTACTAGAATCTGTCAAGCTATTTTCGAAAGAAGCAGTTTTCATTGCTCATATAGGAATAAATGGAGGAATGTGATTTGTCAATAATAATGATTGTTCACTCATAATGTGGAACTGTAGGATGAACCTTGTTCATTCCAAACCCTCTTCCTGCACTAATTGTTCCTACTTTATCTTTCAGAACTTTACAGATACCCGTCATCATCTGGTTTGTCCAAGGGCTCATTGGCTGGCATTATAGTGGGAAGCATAGCTGGTGTAATTGCATTATCAGCAATCATCTCATTTCTCATCATAAAAGTCCGTTTGAGAAAATATAGCCGTGGCTCAAAAAGACGTAAATGTCAGTCCTTCATGCACTTTCTGATTTGCTATGCATATGTGAGCTGAAGTTGATTAATGTTAATCTTGCTCTTCCAGTCTTCTGGTAAAGATTTATTAGTTGCCAACATAAGATTCATGAACTTAGAAATGAGGTTCTGTTTAGCGGTGGTAAGCTTATGGCACCTTTGGGGAAAGAAAGGCAATTTCAATACACAGTTAACTCTTTCCTGCCAGTTAATCCATTTATCATGTTTTTCCTCGTTCCTAAACAGTTCAAAGTGTTGTAGGATCACATCAATATATGTTCTTCTCCCATCTTGTACATATATTTTTTCTGCAGCATCCAGATTACGTATGAAAGTTGATGGTGTCAGAGAGTTCACCTATGAGGAGATGGCACTCGCGACAAACAACTTTTCCAGTTCTCTCCAAGTTGGACAAGGAGGATATGGAAAGGTCTATAAAGGTGCTCTTTCTAACGGTGCACTAGTGGCTATCAAACGCGCCCAAGAGGGATCATTACAGGGAAATAAGGAGTTCTGCACAGAAATAGAGCTGCTATCTAGGCTGCATCACAGGCACCTTGTCTCTCTAGTTGGATATTGCGATGACAAAGATGAACAGGTAAGTTTGTCTCTTTCGAACCTCATAGCTGAGTTGAGGAACACCTCTTTATCAGTCTTACATGGATTTCTTATTGTTCGGAGGCATACATAAAAGCCTGGGTGTGTGCACATTCAAGCTACAATGCCCCCAATGCCGTTAATTTGATATTTACATGGTTTCAGACTTTCAGCTATTATGGTACAGTGGAAATTAGTTTGAATCTCTAGATATGGGTTGCTTTGAATAGTTAGGAGGCGTGAGTATTGTGTGCTAGTTGATATAATCTAGACACAGTTGATTGTAGATATGTTTGCTTTGATTTGCCATTTCCAGGTTTGCTTTTCTTCATGGATGAGGAACATGTTGCTTAATGTGTAGTAATTAGCTTATAAAGTTTTTAATGAAGTAAAATTTCCACCCACAAATTGGTCATTTCGGATATTGCAGATGTTGGTTTACGAGTTCATGCCGAATGGAACATTAAGGGATCACCTTTCTGGTATGTATCCTGTTTTCAATTTTGGATCTCTTACTATATTTTATTATTCTCCAATGGCAAGTAAATTATTCAGCAAGAAAGTTTTCTTTAAAAGAGATTATCAATGTGATACATATCTATAGTTCAGAAACATCAGAAGTAAACTTCTCCGTGGAGAATGAAACATAACTTCTTTCTATTTGATTTTCTTTCAACTTTGGCTACATAATTTACTCATGATCTTAGCTTCATGAGTCGTGACTATCAGTTGCTTGTTTGATACATATTTCACTTGACTATTTTAATAAGTTGCCTGTTAAAGCTATCTAATTGTTTAATTATTCTATGAATTGGCATTGCAGCAAACTCTAAACAGCATCTAAGTTTTACTACAAGGATGAGAATAGCCCTTGGATCAGCACGTGGCATTCTCTACTTACACACTGAAGCTGACCCTCCAATATTCCACCGAGATGTTAAGACGACCAATATTTTGCTAGACTCTAAATTTCTAGCCAAGGTTGCTGATTTTGGCTTGTCCCGGCTTGCACCAGAGCCTGATGTAGATGGGATTGTGCCTACGTATGTGTCAACTGTGGTCAAAGGAACTCCGGTATGCTTTCAACTTGCTACATACCATAATGTAGAAAATTACCTTGTGTGCCGAATTTTAGCCAAGCTTTCATTCTATATCATGCACAGTTCCTGTCTTCTAAAATGGACTCTGGGTCGGATAGTGGCACATCAAAATGAAATATACAGAAACTATGACAGCTGTATTCTAAATTTATACATTAATGAAACTAGAAATGCCCCAGAAATCCTAATTATCTCTGTAATTGGTAAGGTTTTCGGCTGAAGTTAGGAAATTGTGGATATCAGTGTGGCTACTAGCTAGCTTTGCCTAGTCATAACACATTAAACATGAACATCTATTGTAGGGAGTAAGTGGTCATTTGATTGCAGTCTAGGAATGAAACGGGAAGGTAAATATTAAAGAGAATGAAAGGAATGGGAATGGTTATCCTCCCTTCATGTTCAAAAAAGACTACTAACAAACATTTCATTCTGGTTACTAGACAAACACCCTTTGGTGTGGTGGTCGGTAACCACCAGTTTCTTGAGTTATGTTTTGACAAAATAAACGGTCCCAAGTCTTTATGAGAATTTGAGATTATAAAGCACTTTTTCTCCAAAAATTTCAGATGGTGTCTCTACACTTTTGAATTTTTTTGGATGGTGTTATTGTGGTTTGTAATCTTCTAAAATATATACTTCGACCATCTATAAGTTAACATTTTGAGGAAAAATGAGTTATCCATACTTTTCCTCAAAGAGTTAGTTAAAGTAAACTATGGATGACCGAAGGGTATCTAACCTGAAAAATTATAAATTTCAAGGACACCAACGAAAACCAAAAAAAAAAAAAAGAAAAAACTAAAAATAGGGATATCATCTTATTCTTTCCCGAATCATGTATAGGTGTTGATGTGGATATTGCAAGAAACATGATCAAATTGATGTGCTTCTTGTAGGGGTACCTCGATCCTGAGTACTTTTTGACCCATAAGTTAACCGACAAGAGCGACGTTTACGGCCTTGGTGTAGTGTTTCTTGAACTCCTAACAGGCATGCAACCGATTTCACGAGGAAAGAACATTGTCCGAGAGGTACTCGTCGCTTCTTCTTAATTGTATATATACTTACCCATATCCAGTTCAAAAGTTGTATATCCTTGCATTGTTATTTATCCATCAGGTCAACACTGCATACCATTCTGGAAACATGTTATCTCTTGTTGATGAGCGAATTGGATCTTATCCTCATGAGTGTGCGGAAAGATTCGCAACCTTGGCTCTAAGATGTTGCCATGAGGAAACCGCTACTAGGCCTACTATGGCAGAAGTGGTTCGAGAACTCGAAACCATAATGCAGTTGACACCAGAACCAGATCGTGATTTTGTATCGACTACAGAATCTTCAAGCAACAGTCCAAGGAAGAGAGACCCGAGTACTTCATCTACCTCGTCCTCGACGAAAAATCCGCTTTCTTATGTGCATCTATCTAGTAATGACTTGATTAGTGGAACATGTACACATATTTCTCCTAGATGAAGAATCCTCAATCAGATTAACACAAACATTTTGGGTCATCTTGGGTTGGACTGTTCCTTTTAGTTTCTTGTAGGACTCTCTCACATGGATTGTTGAGGCAAATGACTTGTTTTGAGCTCTCGTGGTCGACTACGGTGTCCTTAGCTAATAGCTATATTAAGTTTCCAATTTGGATGGCTGAGATCCCGTGTACTAGGGTGGTGCATATTCGGTATCCGATGTGATAAATTTTATAGAGAAAATTGGATGAAATGTACCCAATGACTAATTTTGTTTAGTAAATAATCTAGGCCTATAAACTTTTAAGTGAATAGCCTTATTAAACAAATAATGGCAGATTTACCCTTATTAATTATAATAAATTTTATCTTAATTTAAACGTTACTCTTATAACTTAAATATTCTTGTAAATGAAACAAATTTCTTGTAAATTTATAATTTATTCTTGTAAATGATACTTATTTTCTTGTTATTATATTTCTTGAATTTTCTTGTAACTTTATAATTCTTACAAGAAATACAAAAAATTAAAAAACGAATGTAGGCACCAAGAATCGATCTCTGGTTGGTTGCCCCCCTCCCACCCTAATACCAACTGGACAAGTTGGATTTCACGATTTATATTCTTGTAAAATTTTATTGTACACGATTTATCTTCTTGTAAAATTTTCTTGTACCAGATTAATTACTAATTGATTAATTACTAATTAATTACGCTGATCAATTCTTGTAAATTTTTTGTAAAATTTTATTAAGAATTTTCTTGTACTCTTCATGATTTACATGAAAAGTACAAGCATGTAACATGTTAGTTTTATCAATTCACGTAAAAAAAATTTTATATTCTTTATGATTTATTAATTGATTACGCTATTAAAATTGGTAACTTATTCAAAATACACCTTCTTCAATTAGGGATTGTAGGTCAATTAAAAAGTAATAAATAATTAGGAATCTTTTAAATTTTTGTAGAAGGGCAAATTAGTCTAAAAATTTTTTAAAAGGTCATATTCTAACAAAATTATTGAGCTTCACAATTACTAAACAAAATTAGTGAAGTAATGCTACATAGCAAATTCACTCAATTTTATATAAGTTTGAACCAATCCGATCCAAAAGTATCCGGATATCCAACACTTTTAATGGGGTCGGATATTCATGAGTAATTATTAGCAAATCTGTTGGGCATATCCAATCCGATTTTATTCCTAAAACCCCGATCCGTAATCGATAATACAAAAAATAATCCTCAATACTAATATGACCCTGCAAAAATTAATATTAAACCATTTTAAAGAATTTTACAAGATCTCAAATTGACACTCATCAAACTTCTAAAAAAATTAAACTCATTTATTCACCTATTAATTCCAGCTATCAATAAATTTCGGTTTCGGCTGTCGACCTGAACATATTGTATTCACCACCAAGGCTATGACACATCCTTTCTTCAAGTTGGACTGAACATGTTGTATACACGACCAAGGCTATGACACATCCTTCCTTCAAGTTCATACGAGTGTCTCATGTAATGGACTTAGAATGAAAGAAGATTTTTTTTTAAGAGTTACGTTTTCGGTTCGATCGGAGAAGCCGTTCTACGTCCGGATAAGGTAGGATTCGAACTCGAATCTCCAGACTAAATTTAAAATTGTGTTATTTTAAAAAGAGTGAATTTGCTACGTAGCCTCTTTTAAAATTTTACAACTAATTTACCCTTATACAAGAATGTAAAGATTGCTAATTGATTATTGTCTTCTAATTGACCCACAATCCCTAATTGAAGAAGGTGTATTTTGAAGGAGTTATCAATTTTGATCAGTGTAATCAATTAGCAATTAATCGTGTATAAGAAAATTTTACAAGAATTGATAAAACTAACATGTTACATGCTTGTACTCTTCATGTAAATCATGTATCATCAATTTCTCTTTGGAATGAATGAGTTTGGGTTTGGATGAAACGCTTGAATCTTGTGATTTTTGTTTTTATTAATAGTATTACAAGATTTCTCTCTAAATCTTCATCGTTTAATACTCTTCAGTTTGAACATTCATTTTCTTGATACAATAATCGTGTACAAGAAAATTAGTTACAATAATTTTTGTACAAAAAAATTAGTGTACAAACGAAAGTTTAAGTATCATACTTAACGTACATTTATAATTTCAAAAAGATAAATCGTGAAATCCAACTTGTCCAGTTGGTATTAGGGTGAGACAAGAAATATAAATTACAAGAAAAATAAGTATCATTTATAAGAATAAATTATAAATTTACAAGAAAATATGTATCATTTACAAGAATAAGTTGCAATAAAGTTATAAGAGAAACGTCTAAATTACAATAAAATTTATTATATAATAAATAAGGATAAATCTATCATTATTTATTTAATAAAGATATTCACTTAAAAATTTATAGACATAAATTATTTACTAAACAAAATTATTCATTGGGTGCATTTCATCCAATTCTCTCTTTTAAAAACAATAATAGTTGTTGGGAGTGCCCACCATATAGCTCATAATTAGCTTACATTTTCCATTTGAAGCCCGAAAATCGTTATCTTCACACCGAAGACCCATCTAATCTATACTGTCTCTCAATTATTCTCTACTGTCAACATTATAGATCATCCATGTTTATTCAAGTCTCCAACACCTAAATTATTACTCATATTAATGTATACAAGTATTACACTAGTATTATGTGATGGAACATTTAAATAAGTTGTATATACATGTTGAGGTGGTCCATCCGATCTAAACAAGGTTAATCATGTCAATCATATGTGCAAAGATAAGAGAAACAGATCATGCAAATACATGATCAAAGACTAAGATACTACAATTATTTTCTCATTAAGAACGTATTAAACTGAAAATCAATGAATAATATTTTATTTAATAGCATAATTAATAATATGCAGCATTCTTGGTTGCTTTTGGATCCACCACATATCTTTGACAAGGAGGATCACATGCTCAGCAAGTCAATCTAAGATAGGAGATTATTTATTCAAGAAATGTTCTATATGCTTCGTCTCTATAATCAGTTTTAAGAGTTTTGGCTTTATATATTGTTTAAATACTAGTTTAGTTAAATTAAATTTAGTTTAGATAAACACTAAAATAGTTTAATTTAGAAAATATTATATATCATAATTTTTCATCTCTCATATAATATTAAAAAAAAAGTTATAATGATAACTATTTATGAAGATTCTAAAGTGAAATAAATATTTTAAAAAGGAATATAAAAAAAATTATAATTAAAATTTAAATGTTAAAAAGAAAGGTTATAAAAAGTTCAATTTAAAAAAATTATCTTAGGTATTTTTAAATATGATCTTTAAACAACAACAAAGATAAATGTAATATTTTTATTGTAAAATACCTTCTAACTAAAATAAAATCTATACATTTATATGTTAAAAATTAGAATATGAAATAATCTAATGATCATGTAAATAAAGGTGAAATTTTTTTAAAAAAAATATTTGATAAGGATATTAGAAGATTGTGGTAAGATTATAAACAGGAAAAATATGTATTGTCTATATTAATAATGAGAAAATTGGTGTAGAAGGGCCCTTTT
Source organism: Fagopyrum homotropicum (assembly GCA_033239125.1). NCBI lineage: Eukaryota > Viridiplantae > Streptophyta > Magnoliopsida > Caryophyllales > Polygonaceae > Fagopyrum > Fagopyrum homotropicum. The sequence goes on along the minus strand of BSWB01000001.1, from coordinate 151,953,566 downwards.
TGTATCCATGATATAAAATAGGCCCTTCTATTTTTCTTCCAAAAAATAAAGCTAAAAAAATTATAAATCATGGGTAATAAGATAGCTATTTAAGGGCAAATTAGTAATGTAGCATAATAACTGCCTAAAAGTTAAAGATATATTAAATTAAAAAAAGGCAACAGCATGATACGGTATCTTCTACACCAATTTGTTAAAGATATATTAAATCCATAAAAAAAAGGCAACAGCATGATACGGTATCTTCGGTTCGTCTTCTTTCTTAAACATTTCATCCCAAAAATTAAGCGTCATTCGGAACCTCCATTGGATCGTGAGATTCTCCATTCGCAACCTCCATCTTCAAATCGTGAACTTCGACCGTCTTCAACCTTCTGTCTAATCTATTCTTTGTGTAACAACAATCAATCCTTGTAAGTATTCCAAATTTTCTCAGCAATATACCATTTTAATGGCTTCGATTTTGGTTCAAACCGAAAAAAGTTGATGAACGTTTTCCCTAAAATCCATACTCAAAACCGCCATTGTTGATCTTTAACTACATGGCCTTAATTTTGAAATTATCCATTGTAACACCCCGAATCCGCGGGACTCGGGGCGCTACGGGTTGGGACCTCACAATGGGTCCCGACCCTTAGCTTGACAACAATTTCACCGGACATTTCCAACATGGCACAAATAAAGGCAAAATCGTAAATCAATTTTAATGCAAATGATAAGAAACCCGAAAGAATGCAACAACAACTTCAGCCGAGGTACAATTTAAACCTAAACGCCAAACAAGCGGCACACGAACCCTAATAACCGAAAGACCAAAACACAAGACAACCCCAACTCAAAACCCTTCCTAAAATGTACGGACCCCGGCTGCCCACCCTTCCGGATCTCTCGGAGCATGCCTAACCTGCAAGGCAAACTACAACATTCGGTATAAAACCGTTAGCTCACATTCGAAGCATTAGAATTAAAGGGAAAGGCACAAACACAATTAATTCAACATAGTCACACAACATACTCAAAACACACAAATCCGGTTTATTATCTTTATTTATTAAGTCACATCCCGTTCTAGTTCAACTTCTTTTGTGACACGAGAATCCTCCAAAACTCGCCTCGATCCCTTCTTCCGGCAATGGAACGGTCGGATGCCTCCGACCGTCTAACCAGCACGGGCCAGTCGCCGAGATCCTCCTAGCTCTCACGGGGAGCCAGGCAGTGATGTCACCGCCGTTATCATACACTTGGGCCAAATAATATAAAGGTCGGTAATCCTATTTCCGGTTTAGTTGTTATAAACAGTAAAATAATAAACACACACCACCCAACACACAATAATGCTAATACAAAGAATACGAGCTAAGTAAGTCCGGAGACTTACCTCGTCACCACACTCAACTCACGACACTCTCGCTTCCTTAGGGAGGAAGCCCGTAACCTGCTCACAAGAAGATAACTATATCAACAACAACCCACTCACAATAGAAGTCTTAGACTTCTTTACAAATGATCTACGCAAGACCATTTGACTCTCAATTCTAGGACCGCATCCTAGAATTCCTACACTCACCTCTCACTCAACGCATGAGGAGATCTACCAACAAGCCACTCTCTCAAGCACATGCTAGAACTCATAACAACATATACCTCACAAGATCATAAACCACAATCTAAGGAAAGACAACCTAGCCTAGAAGGTCCAACATGCTCAACTAACTCGTTTAAGGTCTTAAGCCACTAATTGGCATTCACTCTAAGTTAGGCTAGAACCAACCTAGCATGATACTACTAAACATAACTAGGTCGAGGAAAATAATACTCACACGACGTCAAATGACGAAAGGCGATCCACGGATGTCGAGTTTGGAATCGTTGGCCTTTATCGGGGCGTTTCCGGACCTAACACCAAAGGTATACAAATTTAGCTCATACGCTAAATTTGAACGAAATAAATAAAATATATAGGTTTACGGAAAACTCGTTTTCTAAAAGCCATCGTTAAAATCCCGTGAATAACCCTTCCGGGCACAATATGAAATTCTGAAACTTGATCATCAAACCGTAATTAACACTTTGAACCACAACACGATTTTAATCCAACAAAGACATAAAATACCGTGTATATAAAAATATAGGAATATCCGTATCTAAACCAAGGTTAAAACCGTAATTATATATTCCGGGCAAGCCATACAAATTTATATCATAGTCAAAACCGCCAATCAACTTTTCCGGGCAAGATAAGCAACTCAATAAATGTGGCCCATTTCCATGAAATAAAACTTGACCCCTAAACCACAATTTTAGAATCCGCCAATATATATTCCGAGCAACTTATACAAGAAGGGAAGACTCATTTTCTAAGCCAAGGACAACAACACCTCTCAAACGTTTTCTGGGGCAAAAATACAATATCCATAATTATGGGTTATGTCCGAAATTTATTTCAGCAGGGTTTAAATTGCAATGATCCAAAACTGTGGGTTTAATAAAACTTGTAATTTAATCCAACATGGCATATTTGAATTTCCAGAAACATGGGTCAGATATTGTAATTGCAACTGGGCTATAAACGTAATTATACCAATTATTAGGGGGCCGAAATAATTAAAAGGCTAGGGTTTCAAAACCCACGTATGAATGCAGTCCGGTCAAAGGGAAGCGGCAGTGCAGGCGGCGGTTGGGCAAGGGCACGCTCCGGCAGCGAGGCGTTGGTGCGGCTGCGGCGAGGCTCCTCCCGCTAGCTTTGGACGGAAGCAAGGTTGTCGTCCCTCCCCGGCGAGAGTCGGCGATCTCCCTCCTTGCTGTTCGAATCCACAGAGAGACGAAGGGAAAAGGGTGTCCACCCCCAGTGCTCCGGCAGGGCGAAGGCAAGGCTGCCGCCTAGCGTTGGCGAGGACTCTTGGTGGCCGGTCGACAACGAAGACGAGCTAGAGCCCCACTGTTGGTCTGCGGCGAAGATGGAGAAGCCCCTGCAGAATCCGCGGCGACACCTCATCCAACCAACCGGCAGCAGACAACCCGACTTCACGGCGACTCGTGCTGGCGGTGAGCGAAGAAGGTCGACGCGAGGGGACCGTCATGGGAAGCCAGTGTCGGCGATGTGAGAGGAAGTGAGGGAAGGAGGAGAGCGGCGTGAACAGAGGTGATAAGGAGGGAGCGTGAAAGAGGTGAGCCAGGAGGGAGAACTAGGGTTCTGAGGAGCATCACTGGTATATATCCGGATGGGCCGGGCTGGCCCAACTTGATGGGCCCAACGGCCTGTCTTGATGGGTTGGCTGATTTAAATTAACGGGTTTGGGAAGGAAAGAAAAACCGACGGGGCAAAACAAAAATGATTATATTCGGTCAAGACATTCGGAACGGGATTTTCGAATCGGAGACTTCCTGACTTTTCCGAGAGTAAAGATACGGAAAGAGAAATCTATGTGGATCGAATATATAAGTAACTCACAAAATATCATTTGCGACATAGAAATAAATCTTGTAACTAATATTACGAGATTCCAATAATACTTAAAATACCGTTAAAATATAATATAAAAGTATACCCGTAAAATCAAATTTTACGATGGAAAATACTCATAAAACATACTTAAGTTTTTAAAATATCAATAACCGCCAGAAAAAATAAATATCGAAACGCGTCAAAATTTTGGGGTGTTACATTATATCCCCCTAAAAACAAGTTTCGTCCCGAAACTTGCCATATGCCGAACTTCTCGGTCCCATAAGGCCGAGGTATAAACTCAAACTAGGAAGACTTAGAACTTGTAATCTATATACACTAACTACTCAATTCGTCATCGCAAAAATATATCAAGTCATATCACACATTCTCGCACGGAGCACAAACTACACATAACATCACATATATATAAACAACTCCCTTAAGGGAAGAACTGGGTCTAACCCGTCGATTCTATCGAAGCTACTAGCTCAGCGTAGAAATCACCTAAGGATACTATCTTCCGTCTTCCTGCTAGCCTCAATGGTTCCTCGTCATCCACTAGAACCTCATGACTGACAACATGTCTCGAGTCATGTATGTACTCTCTAGATTGACACACATAAAACACCGGGTGGCAACGCCAACTTGTATGCCACTTCTCCAACTCGCGCTAAGATCTCTAAAGGGTCCGATATGTCGGAACTTAACTTACTTTTCGGGTCTTTCTCAATGCAATATTTCCATTATGTTTCTCCTTTATTTCCTCTAACACAGAAGGTCAAACTTCTTAATTGGCCCCACAAAACCAAACTTTGATGTTACGTTTTCTCAATTCTTGTTTCAAATTCCAAGTAATGAAGGAAGTAACTTACTTCGCACCGCTTCTACTAACGATACCAGTATGCTATTACTTTTATATCGCTCCTCAGTACCCAAGCAAGACCTTGGCTTGGCGAATCATTTGTACAACACTGAATCCCTCATACCTCGAGGAAATGTCAAGACAGTTTCTCAACGATTCTTTTATAAACTCTTAACAACTCTTATGACCCTTGTCCATTTTCAAAACTCCTTTGTCTTCCAAAGTAGGTTAGCCATTGATGCTATTACTTTGGAGGATCCCCCCACAAATCCGGGAATGATCGGCACATCCAAGATATCTTGTAGCTTCTTCCACGTCCTTCGGGGTTGTTATTCCGAGACATCTTGTCATACATCTTCTCTTTTCTTCGAGAGTAGACCAAAATATCTTATCCAAGGAATTGATAAGCCCATTTTGAATTTGTACAACTCGTAGTGACCATGGTTCGTCCGGAATGCCGTATTTGCAATATCCCAATCTCGAATTCTCAATTGGTGACAATCAGACCTTAAATCATTCTCATAAGAGACTACCGACCCTCGTAACCGATCGAGTAGATCATCTATACGTGGTAAGGGATACTTGTTCTTCATTGTTATCTTGTTCAGCTCACTGTAATCGATGCACAATCGGAGATAACCGTCTCTCTTTTCGCAAACTGGTGTTCTCCAAACAACTTCAAATCAAGAGTTTAAGATATATTCCAATATGAACTTCAAATCAAGAGTTCAAGATAACATTCGGAGTTCCCCATACCATTTTACCAATTTCTAGTGAAATCTTATTAATAAGTTCTTGTGATTGCTCCTTCACTTATTTCCACAACACATGCCTCTGCACGAGTGTCATTCCATACGACACCTTAGATATCGAGATTGAATCAAGCTCGACTTTAGTGGAAAAATCCAGATGTTGACGTATTGGAATCCGTGATATCTCGGTTTTCACCTTTTCCTCTTTCATCACATAACGTAGGACCTACACAACCTTGTCTTAAAACTGGCAGGTGGTCATGGTACTAATGGTTTACCCCGATCTCTTGGGGTGACATCCTTTAACACGTGTATTGTTCCATATGTAGCTACAATGTTGACCGTATCTTTCCAAATATTCGTCTTTTCTTGAATTGGAAAGATTTGCTTGCGTCTTCTGACTCTTGTTGTCTTATTTAAGTGTTCCTTCATCTTAATCTCATTCTCCCTCTTTGATGACATATTGTATAAATCTTCTGAGGTTTCTCACTTTTCTTTGCTTTTCAAGACATCCCAATATATGAAGGATCTCTTCGTCTTCTACATAAGCTTTCACCATAGACATCCTTTCTTCAAGTAGGCGTAGAAATTTATACTTCATTTTCTTATGTAACGTTAAACCGACCGTAGAGTTCTAACCTCAATCTCCCATATACTTTTTGTACATCTCTTGTCGACGTCAAACTTCAAAACTTCGATCTTCTCTTACTCTTGTTGGTCACCTTATGCATCTCTCGGTATTTCATGAACAACTTCACAACTGTACCGGTATGCCCCGTGAAAAATGCTAGAAGAAACTCCCCATCCAAAACCACCAAAATATCAAACTCATTACATCTCCAGGTACTAACATCATAACTCTAAGCTTACAGCGTTGCCCTAATCTAGGTCCTCTTTTTCACGTCATAGCCACCATGTCTCTTCCGTGTGAGTCTATAAACTTGACTTATCTCTTGTCCGCGGTAACATATCATCCATTTTATACCCTGCATCCTCTATATACTCCCGTTTACGTACCACCTCCATGACACCTTACCTTCTTCTTGATTCACTACTTCCCCTTTACAATTGTCAAACTTTAAAACCTCTAATTCGTGTCGTTCTCCCATCTGTCAATTCCATGACCTACAAAGGTCCCATGAGTTCATCCAAATCCCTCTGTATACCCATAATCTTGTTTACTCATCCCCTCTACACTCACCAATAGACAACCCGCACTTATGCGTTCTCAGTTGTCACCAATTAGCTTATAACTGACCTTCTTCAATGTCAATAACTTACCATTCTTCTATTTTTCCATGTTACCATTGTCCTGAAAGCTACCCTCCTCGAGGTACTCTACCTTAAACTTCGTTAGTTCCTTCTTCATCTCATTCTTCCTCTTCTTTATAAGGTAACTATATATTCATTGCCTTGTTGGTTCATATAACTCCCTTTCATAGGCTTAACCATTCTTCCTTGATGTCTTTCAAGTGCACCTTCCCAAATATAATAACCCTAGCTAGCATCCGCTCGTGTTCCTCTTGGTCGGTATCTTAAGCCTCTCGATCAAAGCTCCTCGTTTCATCTTTCATCTTCTTGGTATCATCATTTATACACACTTCCCCCTTTTTGGCGTTTCTTAGCCTTATCATCATAACAGAAAACGGTTGACCCTCTTAAATACATTCTACTATGTGAGCCTTCACCACATGATTCTTCTCGTAGACTCACATATCCGAAGAAATTCACCCACTTGGAATCTCGTAAAATAGACGCTTCACCTTCTGCTACCTCCGTAAGCTTAACTTACGGGTCTCTTCATTCTTTTGTGATTGGTTCATCCATACCTCCCATCTCGACTATCATGCCTAGGAGCGTCTAAAGAAAACTTCACATCTTAATGGAAAGTCACCTTCAACCTTGTTAGAATGTATCCCCCTCCTCCTCAATTCGCATCTTTAGTTGTCCACGCGTCTTCTTGAAGAACTATAAGTTCATTATCACTATTGGTTTCGTTGTCGTTTAATCATGGCTTCTTTATAACCACTAATACACCTTAACGTTGCTCTCTTTACTTGCATTGCTTCCATCTCGAATTCTCTTAAGTTGACTCAAAGTTCCCATCTATTTGTTCGTCCTTACCGCTAATGTCCTCTTTATCCTTAAGATGGTTTCTTTGACGTCCCCAAAAGGAGTCCGATGAATCACCAAGGTGTTCGCCAGAATGTGATGCTCTACTCGGTACTTGAGCATACTCATCGTATATATACTATCCTAATCCCAAAAAGGTGTTTGTCCAAGGGCGATGATAGCTTCCTATCATCCTAACTATAAGGCCAACTACTACTAATATAATACTAGCATATCATATGTGTATGTATATATAACTATATATATGTCCTATGTACACATTACTACTAATATATCACATCCGGAAATCCAATACAACAATACAAGGTCCAAACATGTACTATAATCCACATATATTCACTATATATATAAATCAAGTCATCATGCAACTACAATCCACATATACTATACACACCTACATATATACATATATATGTAAATCCAATAAACTAAGCTGCCGAGATCAGCGGAAGAAGTGGTGGTCCGTACATTCTACCCCGACTCATGCATGTGATTTTTGAAAACGAAAAGTCAGAACCCGTGTGGGTTCTGTTTATTCCTCATTCGGCCTTCAGAAGATTGTGAGTGCCATTGTTGTCAACCTAGGGCTCTGATACCACTTTTGTAACACCCCGAATCCGCGGGACTCGGGGCGCTACGGGTTAGGACCTCACAATGGGTCCCGACCCTTAGCTTGACAACAATTTCACCGGACCTTTCCAACATGGCACAAATAAAGGCTCGTAAATCAATTTTAATGCAAATGATAAGAAACCCGAAAGAATGCAACAACAACTTCAGCCGAGGTACAATTTAAACCCAAACGCCAAACAAGCGGCACACGAACCCTAATAACCGAAAGACCAAAACACAAGACAACCCCAACTCAAAACCCTTCCTAAAATGTACGGACCCCGGCTGCCCACCCTTCCGGATCTCTCAGAGCATGCCTAACCTGCAAGGCAAACTACAACATTCGGTATAAAACCGTTAGCTCACATTCGAAGCATTAGAATTAAAGGGAAAGGCACAAACACAATTAATTCAACATAGTCACACAACATACTCAAAACACACAAATCCGGTTTATTATCTTTATTTATTAAGTCATATCCCGTTCTAGTTCAACTTCTTTTGTGACACGAGAATCCTCCAAAACTCGCCTCGGTCCCTTCTTCCGGCAATGGAACGGTCGGATGCCTCCGACCGTCTAACCAGCACGGGCCAGTCGCCGAGATCCCCCTAGCTCTCACGGGGAGCCAAGCAGTGATGTCACCGCCCGTTATCATACACTTGGGCCAAATAATATAAAGGTCGGTAATCCTATTTCCGGTTTAGTTGTTATAAACAGTAAAATAATAAACACACACTACCCAACACACAATAATGCTAATACAAAGAATTCGAGCTAAGTAAGTCCGGAGACTTACCTCGTCACCACACTCAACTCACGACACTCTCGCTTCCTTAGGGAGGAAGCCCGTAACCTGCTCACAAGAAGATAACTATATCAACAACAACCCACTCACAATAGAAGTCTTAGACTTCTTTACAAATGATCTACACAAGACCATTTGACTCTCAATTCTAGGACCGCATCCTAGAATTCCTACACTCACCTCTCACTCAACGCATGAGGAGATCTACCAACAAGCCACTCTCTCAAGCACATGCTAGAACTCATAACAACATATACCTCACAAGATCATAAACCACAATCTAAGGAAAGACAACCTAGCCTAGAAGGTCCAACATGCTCAACTAACTCGTCTAAGGTCTTAAGCCACTAATTGGCATTCACTCTAAGTTAGGCTAGAACCAACCTAGCATGATACTACTAAACATAACTAGGTCGAGGAAAATAATACTCACACGACGTCAAATGACGAAAGTCGATCCACGGATGTCGAGTTTGGAATCGTTGGCCTTTATCGGGGCGTTTCCGGACCTAACACCAAAGGTATACAAATTTAGCTCATACGCTAAATTTGAACGAAATAAATAAAATATATAGGTTTACGGAAAACTCGTTTTCTAAAAGCCATCGTTAAAATCCCGTGAATAACCCTTCCGGGCACAATATGAAATTCTGAAACTTGATCATCAAACCGTAATTAACACTTTGAACCACAACACGATTTTAATCCAACAAAGACATAAAATACCGTGTATATAAAAATATAGGAATATCCGTATCTAAACCAAGGTTAAAACCGTAATTATATATTCCGGGCAAGCCATACAAATTTATATCATAGTCAAAACCGCCAATCAACTTTTCCGGGCAAGATAAGAAACTCAATAAATGTTGCCCATTTCCATGAAATAAAACTTGACCCCTAAACCACAATTTTAGAATCCGCCAATATATATTCCGGGCAACTTATACAAGAAGGGAATACTCATTTTCTAAGCCAAGGACAACAACACCTCTCAAACGTTTTCTGGGGCAAAAATACAATATCCATAATTATGGGTTATGTCCGAAATTTATTTCAGCAGGGTTTAAATTGCAATGATCCAAAACTGTGGGTTTTAATAAAACTTGTAATTTAATCCAACATGGCATATTTGAATTTTCAGAAACATGGGTCAATATTTTGTAATTGCAATTGGGCTATAAACGTAATTATACCAATTATTAGGGGGCCGAAATAATTAAAAGGCTAGGGTTTCAAAACCCACGTATGAATGCAGTCCGGTCAAAGGGGAGCGGCAGTGCAGGCGGCGGTTGGGCAAGGGCACGCTCCGGCAGCGAGGCGTTGGTGCGGCTGCGGCGAGGCTCCTCCCGCTAGCTTTGGACGGAAGCAAGGTTGTCGTCCCTCCCCGGCGAGAGTCGGCGATCTCCCTCCTTGCTGTTCGAATCCACAAAGAGACGAAGGGAAAAGGGTGTCCACCCCCAGTGCTCCGGCAGGGCGAAGGCAAGGCTGCCGCCTAGCGGTGGTGAGGACTCTTGGTGGCCGGTCGACAACGAAGACGAGCTAGAGCCCCACTGTTGGTCTGCGGCGAAGATGGAGAAGCCCCTACAGAATCCACGGCGACACCTCATCCAACCAACCGGCAGCAGACAACCCGACTTCTCGGCGACTCGTGCTGGCGGTGAGCGAAGAAGGTCGACGCGAGGGGACCGTCATGGGAAGCCAGTGTCGGCGATGTGAGAGGAAGTGAGGGAAGGAGGAGAGCGGCGTGAACAGAGGTGATAAGGAGGGAGCGTGAAAGAGGTGAGCCAGGAGGGAGAACTAGGGTTCTGAGGAGCATCACTGGTATATATCCGGATGGGCCGGGCTGGCCCAACTTGATGGGCCCAACGGTCTGTCTTGATGGGTTGGCTGATTTAAATTAACGGGTTTGGGAAGGAAAGAAAAACCGACGGGGCAAAACAAAAATGATTATATTCGGTCAAGACATTCGGAACGGGATTTTCGAATCGGAGACTTCTTGACTTTTCCGAGAGTAAAGATACGGAAAGAGAAATCTATGTGGATCGAATATATAAGTAACTCACAAAATATCCTTTGCGACATAGAAATAAATCTTGTAACTAATATTACGAGATTCCAATAATACTTAAAATACCGTTAAAATATAATATAAAAGTATACCCGTAAAATCAAATTTTACGATGGAAAATACTCATAAAACATACTTAAGTTTTTAAAATATCAATAACCGCCAGAAAAAATAAATATCGAAACGCGTCAAAATTTTGGGGTGTTACTTTCTGTGAAATTTATGTATTCGAATCAACAGTGATGAAAGATTATGTACATAATTTTAAGCAGATACATAAAAATCAACGCCACATAAATTTAACAGCTATATAATATTAGCAGATACATAAATTATGTTCCTCACCTTCGTCATTACTGACACATAAATTTAACAACTACATAATATTAGCAGATACATAAATTATGTTCGTCACCTTCATCATTACTGACACTCAGCACATAAAAATCAATGCCACATAAATTTAACAACTACATAATATTAGCAGATACATAAATTATGTTTGTCGCCTTCGTCATTACTGACACATAAATTTAACAACTACATAATATTAGCGGAAACATAAATTATGTTCGTCACCTTCATCATTACTGACACTCAACACATAAAAATCAACGCCACATAAATTTAACAACTACATAATATTAGCAGATACATAAATTATGTCCGTCCCCTTCATCATTACCAACACTCAGCACATTAAAAATCACCGACATATAAATATACGAAATACATAATATTAACTATATACATAAATTACGCAAAGCAAATTGAAGAAACAGATCATCAAAACGAAATAAATCGGCAGTAATCGCAAAAGAAATAGAGAAAATGTTTTTGACAGTAAACGAATAATTCTGTAGCATGGTGGTTATGGCTTCAGAAATGGGGAATTTCGTGATTCTGGAATCACGTTTACAAGGAAAGTATATTTGCTATCCTAACAACATCCTGATTTGTAGGGGACCACATTAAATAACCATATTTATTTAAAAAACTGCCACATCATCATTTTTTATTGAATAAATGAGGAAAATAGGGCTCCTAAAATTTTACTTTTGCAAAGTGGGCTCCTAGTATAATCTAGGCCTGCAAAAAAATTAATAGCTGTATTTGTGGGCCTCCCAAGAAAAGATGGATGGATGAATGGGCTGTCAAAAAAATTTAGGCCTGCAAAAAAATTAATAGCTGTATTTGTAGGGATATTATTGAGGTTATTTTGAATTAAAATGATGGACTGTAGAAATTTTAAATGCCAACCTCTTTTTTTTAACCTAGCCGCATCCTTCTTCTTTCTTCTCTTGCTCAGCCGCCGGACCTTCACTTCCCTACCTTCTCAGTCTCTCATCCACTTTCCGTCTCAGATGAAAACCGGAACCTGCTCTCTTGGTCATCTCCTATTTCAGCCCGTCGAGGACCGGCACTGCATGCCTTCAATCTTCTTCCCCAGCCCGTCGAGGCTTCTGACAAGTCTTCCCCTTCTTCCTCTCTCGTTCTCTGTCTCTCTCCGCCTCTTCCCCTACCCTTCTCTGCACCACCGGACCAAAGAAAGCACAATCGTCGCCTCGCTACCGATTGGCCGCTAGGGGTTTAGAGTGCCGCAGTCGGTGCCTTCGATGCACAAGAAGAAGTAGTCGACGAGCCTTCCCTCACTACAAGACGCTGCCAGGGGTCGCATTTTTGGGTATGCATTTTTGGGTATGCATTTTTGGGTATTGCTTATTGAGTGATTGATATGCATTTTTTGGGTATTGTTTATTGAGTATATGTGTGTGCAGTTTGGGTAAGTATTTTTGGGTAATGTTTATTGAGTATATGTGTGTGCAGTTTGGGTAAGTATTTTTGAATATATGTGTGTGCAGTTTTGAGTATTGCTTATTGAGTGATTGATATGCATTTTTTTGGGTATGCATTTTTTGGTATTGTTTATTGAGTGATTGATATGCATTTTTTGGGTATTGATCATTGAGTATATGTGTGTGCAGTTTGGGTATGCATTTTTTGGGTATGCATTTTTTGGGTATACATTTTTTGTATTGCTTATTGAGTATATGCGTGTGCAGTTTGGGTATGCAGTTTTGAATATTGCTTACCCAAAAACAAACGTTGTTGCTTACCCAAAAATAGAACAGGGGATTGCTTCCAGATTTCGGTGAAGGGAAGAAGAAAGGACCTGCGTTTGGAAGAATTTGAGTTATGGAAGAAGAAAGGAACTGCATTTGAAGGGAAGAAGAAGGGACATGAGTTTATAAATAGGGAAGAAAAAGGGTTGCATTTATTTGACACAAATTCCTTGTAAAATGTCCATCAAATTGTCATCAATCAAATAAATGACTATCACTTTTTTGTACTTTTTCTGATTTCATCTGGTATATAGGAGCCTATTTTCTAAATGAATAATTGGGAGACCCTAAATCCAAACTCTACATTGTAAAAGACCTACATTGCAAATTCAGCCTTTTTTATTTCCAACAGGGGTATCAATTAATCTTTATCATAAAATTACTAGGGGCCTACTTTATCTACATTTTTACAAAAGAGACCAGTTAATCTACATTAATACATAATTAGCCTACTTCCCCTTTTATCTCATTAATAATTTGGCTGTATTAATTAAGAGAAAATTGGTGTAGGGAAACCCTTTTTGTATCGATGATACAATCTAGGCCCCTCCAATTTTCTCCCTAAAAATAAAACTAAATTAAATTATAAAGAATCTATTAAGGGATAATTTGACATACTAAGCCTTTTTGAGTTTTTGTTAAAGAAAGTGTACCTCAAATTTTTTACCACTTTCATTTAATAGTAGGTAAAAATTATTAACCCTTCTATTTAGAAAGAAAGTTAGAAAGAAAGAATAACTAAGGTTTGTTGTCTAAGTTTTAATTTTTAATTACTGAATTTATTTTATTTATTTTTTTGACTTTTTTACTTTCTTTATTATTTTCTTTTTTATTGTTTAAAATAAATTTCTCATACCAGAATTTTCACATACCAAAATTTTTAAATACCAGAATTTCACATACCAGAATTTTCAAATACCAGAATTTTATCATACCATAATTTTTACATACCAAACGTTTATCATACCAGAAATTTCTCATACCATAAATTACATACCAGAAATTTAACCAGATTTTTCATACCTGAAAATTACATACCAGAAGTTTATCATACCAAAAGTTTATCATACCAGAATTTTCCCATACCAGAATTTTCAAATACCAGAAGTTTATCATACCAAAAGTTTATCATACCATAATTTTTTCATACCATAAATTACATACCAGAAATTCAACCAAAATTTTCATACCAGATAATTATATACCATAAAGTTTTATTTCAAAATTAATTATACTTCCATTATATCCAAGGCGCTCACCTAGTCCACCAGCAACTAGAACAAATGCAGCATTCCTTGCTTCACTAACACCAACCTCTTCATATTTGACAAAGTTGTCATCACCAAAATGAATATCAGTACATTAGTCATTCAAAATGAAAACAAACACAAAATGAAAACAATCAGCCATGAAATCAAATGAATATCAGTACATTAGTCATTCAAGTACCTAATGAAGTCATAGAAGCTCTTGAACATGTAGCAAGAGGCATAAATCCTGAAGACAAACACAAAATGAAAACAATCAGCTATGAAATCAAATAGAATATCAAACATCATCCCGAGTTAGGGTTTTGGCACACTAGTGGAGGCGGATTTGCGGCGGAGATCGTGCAGGCGAAGGCGGCTACTGACGTGTTCGTCCGGCAAGGCGACGGTGGCGGCGGGTGGCGGCGGTGGCGTCGGTTTCTATTCTCAAACTAATTGGCGCGAAGGGAGACGGGCGAGGATTTTGGTTTGAGAAGCGAATGCGGTGGCTCGGGTTCTGGTCTCCGGTGCTCTTGCCATCGGTAATGGGGGCCTCGCTTCGAATCCGGCTCGAGATCTGTTAGTGACAAGGAAAGGCTCGCGCGAGGAGGGAGACGGTGGCTCCTTGGCGGCGACAGCTCCAGCGGAGGGAGGCAGGTGGCACACGACGCTGGTGGTGATCGAAAGTACAAGCGTCTGACCTTCCCACGCAGAAGGAGAGAAATGGAGGCTGAGTGAGAGTGGAGGAAGAAATGAAGATGAGGCTGCGTGAATTAGGGTTAGAAGATAAGCAGTAAAAAAAGATAATTTAAAATTGGGTAAATTGCTATGAATAACCTAAACTTTAATCGAGTTGTAAAAAATAACACGTACTTTCATTAATTTATAAAATAATCTAAACTTTACATGATTTTTCTTTAATTAACATCAAATGAAACATCCGGTTAAATCTTCCGGTAAAATTGTATACTAATGATGATTAAACAGGCATATATGAAAATTATAGAGAAAAAACAAAGAAAATACATAAAATTAAAAAAAAAAAAACAGAATAAATCAAAATGAAAGTCATAACAGGCACGCGCAGGCTGCTCCTTGGCCCTGGTAAGATGAAACCCCAATCATCTGCCTAATATTTTTCAAGAAATTCTATTTCTAATTCTTCATCCATTTAGTCTCTTCTTTCTACTCGATTTCTCTCATCGATAAATCCATGTCTCCTACAACCATCACAAGTCCTGGCAAGGACACCCATTTTCCTCTCCTTGTTCAAAACCTTCATTGTTGTGTATTTTGCTGATTGGTTTGTTAGCTTATAAATGAAGTATCATGGTCTTCACTCTCCATTCAACTCTTGATTGTGCAAACTTGTTTTCTTCATACTAAACATCATCGAGGTAATGCTCTTTTTATCTCAAATGCATCAAAGCTTGTAACTTTTAGTTATGTAGTTAAGGTGCTCGATGAAATGCCTGAACGAAAACTTCAGTTTTCTTGACTAATTAAGGACTCATTTATATTTGTTGAGCGTACCATGAGTGTGATGAGTGTTGTTTGTGGAATCAGTTTTAATTCATTGTGCTTCCATTATGATTTTGAAATATTGTTTGAGGTTTGCAGATTGCTCATTATTTACATGAAATTGGTAGATGCTATATTATAATATATACATTAGTGCTTCTTGTTTGAGTGAAGTTGAAGCTCAGTTCTTGTTTGAGTGAATGTTGAAGCTCAAAAATGCAGGATCTTAATAAGCAAATAAGGGTCTAATCCTTTATAAAATGCAGGATTTCATTTTCTTTGATTAGTTTTGAACTAATGTGTTATACAAGTGTAAATGACATGGAGAAGGTAGAAAACATGGAATTTGATTTTACTGCAATTAATTCCATGCCTTTGTAGTGAAGAGGTTGTCAATCTGTGAGGTTTTACCTCTTAGACGTATATGATGTGAAACCAATTTCAAAAACTATTAACAGATTATTGCAGGTCGTGATGTATTATTTGAATTCATGAAATGCACAATCCAGTAGCCTATTAGCTCAACTGGTAGAGCAATGTGTTCGCGCACAAGGATGTGGGTTCGACTCCCACATAGGCTAATGTTCACTTACCAATTCAAACTGATTTATTTGAATGTTCCCTATTATTTGTAATTTATTCTTCTCTGTGTTCCATTATCAAAATCTAAATTCAACCATCAATAGAAAAGGGGGAAATGTGAGAATGAACTTCAAGTTGAAACAGAAGACAAAAACCTCAGGTGCTCACCTTTCTAGAAAGGTGTGTGGATATATGAAATATGTTTATGCATATATGAAATAGGTTTTTCTTGCTAGCTGTTTACAAAGCTTCATTGTACACATGAAGTCTCTCATGCCAAAAAAAAACAATCAAAATAAGCTTGCTTTAATAGTCCAAAAAGATCAAGCTAAATCAGGAGATGCTCATAGTTTTTGTTGCTAGCTTGCTGACTTGCTGTTCATGGTTGAGAAGATGCAGCACTAGGTGTTCCTTGTGAAAAATTTAATGCATTTGCTCCAGCTACACCAGGCTGTACAATTAAGAAGAAAACATAAGCATACCTAAAAAAACAAGTTAGTAAATATTGGAAGTGTTAGTTGAGAACAAGTAATACTCACATTTATATGAATGGCTGATGAATTTTCAGCATAAAACACTCCAAATCCCACTGGAAGCCTTTCTTTCATAGTGAGAATAGGGTTAGTACCCTTCCTAGGCCTTCCTTTTGGTCTAGTTGCCCTTAAGTGAGTATTTTCTGGTGCATTATTGGTTTCTTTCCTTGGTCTTCCTCTCTTTTTTACTTGAGAAAATCATAACACAATGGTGATAATATAAAAAAAATAACAGAAATACAAGTTATAAGATCTTGGAAAGTTTAAAGTATATGGATACTCACGGGTTGCTCAACTTGAACTGGTCTTGCAATGCCCTTCTGCGGACATCCCCTTTTGTTATGCCCCTTGACATTACATATTTGGCATGTCATAGTAACCCCATGCTTGCTTAACTTGCCTAGTCTTTCAAGTCTTTCATATGGATCCTTCCTCCTATTCTTCTTTGGCCTACCAGCCCCAACTTTCACACTAGGAGGTAGTAATGGATAGTCCACATTCAACCAATGTTGTTCACCTCTAATAACACTGATTGGGATTCCATGTGCCAATGCATATTTTTCTTTTTTAAACCAATCATGCACATACACATCAGCAACTTGTCTCTTATGATTTGCACAAGCAATTACATGACAACAAGGCTCTCATGTGAGATCCCACCTCCTACAACTACAAGTTTTGTTTTTCAAATCAACATTTAGCATATGAACTCCATGCATCACTTGATACAACTCAGTATCTGCTTGTATCACATAGCAATCCCTAGCAAGTAACTTTTCCTTATTCAAGTGCTTCCTTATCCTTGGACAAATTTCATCACAACTATTTTCCATTAACAACCTATTTCTAAACAATCTTTCCATAAGTGCCAATCTTATATCCTCCATCATATCTATAAGAGGTTTACTTCTTGCTTCTAAAATGTAACCATTGAATGTTTCAGCAAGGTTGTTCACATGCACATCTGACTTGCTAAATGTCTTCAGTTTGCTTCGACAAAAATTTCTTGGACCTTGAGCTATGAAGTCCTCAACAGCCTTGGTACTTAACACGCTCATCTCTTCTAGAGCAACATCAAAATCTGCAGTTGTATAAGCCTTAACAGCTTTCCAAAATGCATGCTTCAACCCTACACCTATATGTTTCTTGTGCCAGTTTAAGTAAATGTGCCTTGCACAATTTCTATGCTCCACCAAAGGAAAAATCTCTTTGACAGCATTTACAAGACCCTGCATTAATAAAGTCAACATGTTCTTTACAACAACTAGATAAAAAAATCATGAAAACATTAGAAGTAATTAGCATAGACAATATGAGGAAATGTACCTTTTGTTGGTCAGAAATAACAGTGCATTCCTCTCCACCAAATGTAGGCAAGTCACTTCTCAAATTCTCCATAAACCAACTCCATGACAAATTATTTTCAGCCTCCACAACAGCCCAAGCTACAGGAAACATCTGATTATTTCCATCTCTTCCAATATCAGCTAGAAGCATACCTCCAAGAAATGTCTTCAAAAAACAGCCATCAAAACATAAGATTGGCCTACAACCTTTCTTGAATCCCTCTCTTAAACCAGGAAAGCTCACATACATTCTTTGAAACACAACAGGCTCTCTTGGTATTTCATTTTCTTGAGCTATCAACACAACTGTAATAGTAGGGTCTACTCTATGTAATTCAGCAATGTATGACCCTACTTTCATATAATGTTCTTCTATTGATCCATACAAGATTTTATGGGCTGCTTTCTTCACTCTGTGACATTTATGTTTGCTTAAATGCACCCCAAACCTCTTTCTAGCTTCATCCATCAATTCTTTAGTCTCCCATTGAGGATTTCTCTTGTACTTCTCAATAAACTCTCTTGCTAACCATTCTGGCTTTGCTTGTTTGATCTCAAAATCCTCCCTAGTACATGTGTGTGTATCAATCAAGCTCTTCACTATAAATGAATCTCTTTTCCCATCCCATGATGCATTTATCTTCCATGGACAACCTTCTTTGCACTTAGCTGCTAACTTGTTCATGTGTGAGCTCCTACACCATGTAATACAATACCCAACAATAATAGAATATCTTATCACCATATCTTTGAAAATTTCAGCCGATGTAAACTTCATGCCTACATTCCACTCAAAATTGGTGAAATCTATTGCCTTATCTGCACTTAAGTGTGTTCTAGGTGCCAATGATCTCTTCATACCAAGCTTCTCATCACTTGAATCAAGCAAACTATCATAGAACTCATCAGATGAAGATTCAGAAGCAAATGTTCTGTTACAAAGCTTAATTTGATATCTCTCATCTTCAATGCTAACTTCTCTTAAGATCATTCTATTGTTTATGAATTCTTCATCACTTGAACTTTCACAATCCTTGTAAACAATAGATTTTCCCTTATCACTTATTGTAGTCTTTCCCTTTTCACTAGCTTTTCTTTTAGCTTCACAACCTTGGGAAACAACAGTCTCTGTTTGATTTACTATATATATATATCAATCTCTCCATCTATAGATGCAAACAGAGACATTACAGCCACATCATCATTAGAGTCTATCCTTCTAAGTCCATTCCTCAAGCTATCACCAGGAACACAATAGTAAATGACTCTTGTACTAGCATTACTATGCATCATCTCCACCTTATCAATCATATCAACGATATGGGTGAACCTTAAACAACTTGGGTTTACCTTCTCAAAACGATATGTGTCTCCTCCTACATACTCAATTTGTGGAAGTGTTTGCATTATTCCCCTATAATGCAATTTGATAGTAAAGTTGTCATCCTCAATCCCTAAACTCTGCAATTCATTAAAGAAACACAAGAATAAATATACTAAAGAGAATCACTAATAGGTGAAGAAACAAAGATTACTTTTGGTATCAGAAGACTAAAACTCTACAATCCCAATGGATACATAGTGAGAAGATTACATACCTGTGAATGAGACAAGGTCGGCTCCATCAATAAACACAACAAAACAAAGAAAGAATCTTCCAAGCACCACTTCTCAATCGTTGTCAATTGAAGCACCGAAGATGTTGTGCAAAAGTAAAATAGGTCGAATGAAACATCGTGCAAACCCTTTACCAGAAGCCTTTTATTGATTTATTCTGTTTTTTTTTTTAATTTTATGTATTTTCTTTGTTTTTTCTCTATAATTTTCATATATGCTTGTTTAATCATCATTAGTATACAATTTGCCGGAAGATTTAACCGGATGTTTCATTTGATGTTAATTAAAGAAAAATCATGTAAAGTTTAGATTATTTTATAAATTAATGAAAGTACGTGTTATTTTTCACAACTCGATTAAAGTTTAGGTTATTCATAGCAATTTACCCTTTAAAATTTGGGGTATATTTTATTAATAGAAAACATGAAAAAGCCTACTTTATATTATACCTTTTCAAAAAAGCCTACTTACCTAATTAACCCATCTATTAATTGTGGAGGACCACTCTAATTAAAAAGATTATCTCCCTTAATTAAGAAGGATAAATAACTATTAAAAATTAAAAAGATAAATTAAATTAAAAAGATAAGTGAATATTAATTGTGGGGACCACTCTCATTAAAAAGATTTTCTCCCTTAATTAATATGGGTGTTTTTTAA
Organism: Fagopyrum homotropicum; assembly: GCA_033239125.1. Taxonomy (NCBI): domain Eukaryota; kingdom Viridiplantae; phylum Streptophyta; class Magnoliopsida; order Caryophyllales; family Polygonaceae; genus Fagopyrum; species Fagopyrum homotropicum. Next base: position 151,933,253 of record BSWB01000001.1, on the reverse strand, counting down.
TTAAATAAAAAAAAATGAGAGTGGTCCTCACAAATCCTGTACATAATTTTATTAACATAATTTCGCACGTAGATTATGTACATAATTTCCCACGCAGATTATGTACATAAAATTATGTAATTAATTTTAATGACAACAAATAAGCGACTCTTTGAAAAAAAATAGGCAATATTAATTAAGGGAGAAAATATTTTTAATGTTAAAACTAATTTGTTAATTGTATGGGACCACTCTCATTTTTCCTTTTTTATTTTAAAAAATTAAGGGAGAGAATCTTTTTAATTTTGAATAATTGTAGGGGACCACTCTCATTTTTCTTTCTAATTTTGAAAATATCTTAAATTTTTTAGATTTTATCTTTTTCTCAAAATTACAAGGGGCCTAGTTAATACACATTGAAACAAAAAAGACTACTTAATCTACATTTATACAACAAAAGCCTACTTACCCCTTTTACTCATTAATTAATTAGTAAAATTATAAAACACGGATTACTAAAAATGACACGTGGCACAAAGATAATAATGAAATACACGTGGTATATATATATATATATAGATTTGAACCGAAATCTTTATAGTGCATATTTCTTATAATATACCTTAGATTTGGTTAAAGATGTTTATTTTTATCGTAGTATAAACTAAAGATTCGGTAATATGAATGTTATAAAATATATAAGAAATATGATAGTTAAAATAAAAAACGATCATCTAGAACCAATATAAGTGGCTCAATGTGAGAATGACATGTGGTAAATTTTGAGGTAATGTAATATAGTGATGACAAGTAACACAAGCTGAGGTGATTTGATGTGAGAACGAAATGCGACCTTAATCACTTTTATTTTAGTATGATACAGGGTTCATTCAAGACAAATTTGGTTGAATGATAAACCTCATTTCATTCTCTTCGTCTTCACTAAACAAGACTAGAGTGATGAAATTTAGGACTAATTTTCAAACCCAATCATCCCCTTAACCCCTAATCACCCCCTCTAGTTCACGGACTAGGTTTTTCCTAACTCCAAACCGTGCGGCTCTTAGCTTGTCTCGACCTATTGTCGTGCTAAGATCAGCATATCCCCGATGTTGCCAACAGAAGAGCTTAAGATTGATGTTTAAGTGGACTTAGAAGGCTTTTGTGTGGGAAATAAGACCTTGTATTAAAAGAGAGCTGTACAATGTTTTGATTAAGAGCTTTACAATGTTTTGATTGAGAGCTTGAAACTTGGATGACCCTATACATCGGATTTTGTAGGCCTTGTCTCCTTGGAGAGAGGTTGATGGTGTTTCCAGTCTTGGGCAAGCATTGTTAGATGGTTCATATCATAGGCCTATTGTGAGGGTTGATGGTGACTCAAGGAAGGGAGATGGGGTGGAGAGGAACCCTAATATCAAGCAGTGTGTTCGTAAGGTTTCAAATGGACATTTTACGGCTATTGTTAAAGTTTTGTGTTCATTTGGAGTAGCTCCTTATAGCGAGGGGACTTTGAAGGCGTTTGAGACTAAACACCCCTACAAACATCCTCCTTCCAAGCCTTGCACTACATTTCATGAACTACCCCTTGTTGCTGACGTTGATTTGATCTTTAAATGCATCAAGTCCTTTCCCAAAGGTACTTCTTGTGGTAGAGATGTTTTGAGAGCAAAACACCTTTTAGATGCTATGTATGGTGAGGGTTCTGTGGTTGCCACATGTCTTTTAAGAGTGGTTTTATCATTGGTTAATTTGTGGTTGGGAGGTAAGTGTCCTTTAAGTTTGGATGAGTTTGTTACTTCGGCGCCTCTTACGCCGTTGTTGAAGCCGGATAATGGAGGTTAGAACCATTGCAATGGGCACTATTTAGAGGTGGTTGGTGTCCAAGGTTGCCATGAATGGAGTGAGTAAAGATATGAGAAATTATCTTGGAGATTTCAGTTTGGGGTCGGTGTCCCGGGAGGTGTTGAGGCTATTCTACATGGTGATAACAGGGTATTAAGTGAGCGTCACACTAATGGTTCTCTAGCTATGTTGACAGTGGATTTTTCTAATGCCTTCAACTTGGTTGATAGAACTATTTTGCTAAGGGAGGTTAGAGAAAGATGCTCGTCTATCTCTTTATGGGTTGATTTCTTGTATGGATAGGCTGCCCGGCTGTACATTGGTGATGGTGTTATTTGTTCGGCTACTGGTGTGCAACAAGGAGACCCATTAAGACCGCTTCTTTTTTCCCTTGTCTTACACCCTCTTCTTCATAAGATTAGAGACAATTGCACTCTTCTTCTAAATGTTTGGTATCTTGATGATGGTACTATTATTGGTCGGTCTAGAGGAAGTAGCTATAGCGCTTGATATCATTCGAAAAGGTTGGGCCGAGTTTTGGTCTTAAGTTAAATATTTGCAACACTGAACTCTTTTGGTCTTCAAGTGATGAATCAAAGCTTAGAGATGGTCTATTCCCTCATGACATTGCAAGGCCGACGATGGGTGTTAAGTTGTTGGGTGGGGCAGTGAGTAAAGACGATGGGTTTTGTCAAAGAGCTCTTCATGAAGAGAGTTGTTAAAGCGATTGAGTTGATCTACAAAGTGAGCTTTTTATGCTTCGTTCTTGTATGGGTATTTCTAAGATGTATTTTAGCTTAAGGATTTGTCTACCGGGGCATGGAGAGGGTGCAATAACTTATTTTGATTTTGGACTCCGTGGATCGGTCGAGGATATTGTGGTTTATGGAGGTCCTTTTTCAAGGGATCTTTAGTGACAACTTTCTTCTTTGTCTATTCGGTTTGGGGGTCTTGATTTATACTCAATTGCGGAGACCTCTTCTTTTGCTTTTGTCACCTCCAAGATCCAATCTTGGGCCCTTCAAGATCAAGTATTGCGGGACTGTGGAGTAGTTGATATGGGCTGTGAGTTTTTTGGAGCGTTGGCCAAACTTCAAACATCTATTCCTAGTTTCAATAATTCTGGTTTTATTGTCAAGAACACCATCCCCCCTAAGTCCCAACATGCTTTGGCGAGTGCGCTTTTTGGTAAGACAATGCAAACGATGGAAGAGACGTTTGACTTGACCCTTAGAAAACGGTTTTTACGTGTTTGTAGTCCCCGCATAGTCAAGATTTCCTTCTTGCCATACCCATTGATGGACTTGGACAATGCATGTCTTCCGTTGAGTATCACACGATCCTTAAGTATTGTCTTATAATTCCTTTGTTCTCGGTTGGTGCGATTTGTCCTATGCCCAATTGTCGGAGGGTGTTGGATGCTTTTGGGGAGCATGCGGTTCAATGCAAAGAGCGCCCTGGATTCAAATATAGCATGATTTGGTTCGTGATGTTCTGTGTGACGTGTTTAGGAGATCTGGGGTTTCGGCTAAGAAAGAGGCTCTTGTGGCCTTCTTGACTGATATGCATGAAGGAAGGTCTACGTTGATTCCCGCGGATGTGTTAGTGTTTGAATGGGTGGATGGCAAACATGCTTGTATTGATTTGACGGGGTCTCTCCTTTGATTTGTTTGGGTAGTGGTCCTTTTGTGGTGGGTAAGGTGACCCTCACCGCGGCCTCTATGAAGATGGCTAAGCATGAAAAAGCTTGCATCGAAAACCAACATGTGTTTCTTCCGTTCGCTTTTGACACGTTTGGTTTTCTTGCACCAGATGCCATCGAGATTCTCAGGAGGGTGCAACGGGTCTTGCATGATAATGTTGTGTCACCTAGGTCTTCAGACGTAGTTTTTAGGAGGATTGTGTTTGCTATTCAGAAGGGGTTGGTGGCAGAACTTGTTGCCCGCCTACATTATACCTTATTGTAAACATTATTATCTTTATTAATATATTACACATGTGTAAAAAAAACTAAAAAAAAAATTGTCCTTGAATTGCCACAAGGACTCGACTAGTTCCCATGTCATCTTTGTAACGGGAAGTCTCTTCCATCAGACTAAGTACTCGAGCCTCAAGCGTTGATACTTCTCGTGAATGATCCAACCGGACATGATCCTCGACTTCTTTGTCGAAAGAAGTTCATACTCCCATTGATGCCCTTTGTGCATCTCTCTAGGATGGGTCTTCTATGTCTTGGTGGTAAGATTTGAGCATGCTCACATGGAAGACGGGGTGTATCTTGAATTTAGACGGTAACTTGAGCTTGTAGCCGGTGCGCCCAATTCACTTAAGAATTCTGAAAGGTCCCTCATACCGTCGTATTCATGCCTTGTGTAGTACCGTGTGCCCCATGATGAAGTGAAGCTTGACCATGAGGTCCATGACCAAGTCCCCAACTTGATACTCTATGTCTCTTCGGTGTTGGCCCGCCTACTTCTTTGTCCTCTTGTTGTCTTTGCCAAGACAAGCTTGTGTCAAATCCAACTTCTCTTGCCAACGCTTGGCAAATTTCGATGCCGGTAGCGTCAGTCCGGTGTAGCCCGTTGCAATGGTGCTTGGTGTACTCGGCTGCATGCCCATGCTTATTTCAAACAGACTCTTCCTTTTAGACTCGCTCTTTTGTAAGCTGTAAGAAAAATGAGCAACATCTAATAACTTCGGCCAATCCTTTTGTGATGGGCTGACATAGTGCCAAAGGTAGACCTCGAGTAAGAAGTTTGCTCTCTCGGTTTGTTTGTCTGTCTGAGGGTGGAAGGCGGTGGTAAACTTTAAGTCCGAACCAAACATCTTGAACAATTCTGTCCAAAACTTCCCCGTGAACCTTCCATCTCGATGATGGACTTTGGCAAGCCCCAGTACTTGACCACATTCCTCATAAACAACTTGGCCGCCTCCTGTGCACGACATTCCTTGGTTGCTGGTATGAAGGTGGCATACTTGGAGAGTCGGTCTACAACCACCATGATGCTCCCAAATCCTTCTGTTTTTGGTAGACCGACTATGAAGTCCATGTTGACACTTTGCCAAAGATGGTCCGGTATCAGTAAGGGCTTTAGGAAATCATTGAAGTTTGGGGAGACTAGTTGTTTGAAACATAGGGTTTATGTAAAGAATATGTGATTTAAAACATAGATTTTCCTACGAAATAAAAATATAAAGAAACCCGTTGTTTAAAACAACGGGTTCTTTGCTTTTTAAGAAAAAAAAATGGTTTTAAACCACAATTTTTGTTAAATATGAGATTTCCCGAAACATTAACCTATTTACTTCTTCATCTTCATTCAATGCAGGTTCATCTTCCCAACGACGACCATATCTATCCATCTCTTCAACGATCAGATCTACCCAATACTTCCATCTCTTTTTTCGATGTTCATTGATCTTCTTCTAGTGGACTCTATTCCATATGCTTCCAGGTATGTGTGGGAATTTTTTTCCTGCTCTTCAACCTCTCTTCGATCTTCTATTGACGACCTCTATTTCATCCTCTTCTTCCATCGTTCTAGTGGCGAACTCATTTCCATCATCTTCTTCCATCGTTCCGACGACGGCCCTGTTTCATCTCATCGAAAATTTAGTATTAAATTACGGTTTTATTCACCTTACAAAAAAACAAAGTGAATCGCAGTTTCAAATTTTGGTTTATGAATAAAAAAATTTCGAAGCAAACTCGTGGTATTAAATTACGGTTTTTCAAAAAAAAAATCCGCAGTCTTAAACAACAGGTCTCATTGAACCTCAATGACTTCCTATGCCTATGCCTACTTTCAAATATTTTCATTTTCCCTATTATTTAGAGGGGGGGGGTTGATCTACTAGTATATTATACCATCACAACCTCACATATATTTCCCGTTAAATTCTTTTTTATTTAAATTAATTAATTATCTATATAAAAATTAACTCAAAATAGTACCGACTTTGAAAATTGGTAACAAAAGTACAAACTATCAATATATTCACAAAAAATAGTACGGCTGATTTTTGACAAAAAATGTAGTTTTGACGATAACGTGACAACCAATATTTTTACATATCATAAAAATACTGTAATGTAAAATTGTATTAAAAAAATCAAATCAACACCGTTTTCTATGTTAAAAAACCTAAATTAAATTATTTTATTATTTAAAATAAAAATTATAACTTTTTTTCCAATTTTTTGTAAATGAAAACAATTCCGAAAATTTACTTTAATTTTTTTCCGAAATACTTTTCCATAATCTTTTTAAAAAACTTATTTTAATTTTTTTTTAAAATATAAAATTAAAAAAAATCTAAAGAATCGAATTGTGTTATGGAAATGTTCTTATGATTATTTTAAGAAATTCTAAAAAGGTCGTTAAAAATACAAAATTTTATTTTTATTTTAATAAAAATAACTTAATTTAAAAAATTTTAACTTATTAACCTATTTTAAAATTCACATAACACACCTAAATATTTTTATACGTAAAAAATCGATTATCGCGTCATCATCAAAATTACACTTTTTTGCCGGAATAGCCGGTTGGACTAGATTTGTATGACAACCAAAACCCTTAATATACTATTCTTCTAATTCTGTTTTCATAGTTGTCCCGCAGATCTTTGATCCAGAATTTGAACTTTGACGGGCCCTTTCTTTACTTTGATAATAATGGCAATTAATGGGCGACCTTTATCCTTCCATCACATGCTTTATCAAATATCAAATCAAACTACAACCAACTAAACATAACCAACTTTCATCCACAATCATATCATCCCATTTTTTTTAATACAAATTCAATTATTATTTTTGGAGGAGCCTAAACTATTACTTCAAAATTGATTTATTTCTCTACGTGTTTAGTTGGGTTTATAAATCACTTAAAAATAAACTTATTAGATCAAAATTATTTTTAATTAGAAGAGTTTATTTTTGTGTAAAACCTGATTTTGACCTTGTCTTTTCTATCCTATATTATTCGATTTTTGTCAGGACATGAGTGTCAAAATAAACTCCAATTAAACAATAATTTATTTATATAAATTCGTTAATTTTTCTTTTTTATAAGCTTAAAAAATAAACTAATATACATGGTCATTAGTGGAAAAGAAAAGGTAATGCCTAAATTCTAAAAAGAAAACAGGTAGAAAACAACGAGACTGTGTGTGTAAGAACAGGACACACGTTGGTCAGAAAAAGAGTGCGGAGGGTATTTATGACAATGACCATCAAAATTGACAGGAAGTATAAAAATTAAATAAAATGACATATCGCGGCAAAAAGAGAAAATAGTGATTAACGGGTAACAATGCACTTAAAAAGGAAATAAATTAAACAAATCTCACGCGCAAATCGTAAACCCCAAAAGATTCTTCCCATTTTCCCCTCTAATCAATCTCCTCCCTTTCAATCCTCCGCATTTGGAGGGAGATTTCAATTTTCCCAGTTCTAATTAATCGTCCCTAATTCAGATTCCTATTGAGCGCCAACTCCAAATCTGAACCCTAGAGCTAGCACTAGCAGCGAGGAGGAACACAAATCAATAGGTGTTGGGGGGTTACTTTTCGCTTCATTCTTCGAGATCTGTATATTCCTGGAGCTCTAATTAAATGCAAAGATGTCAGGTACCAGAGTTTATGATCCAAGCAAGCTGCATTTGAAGAAGGAGCTCACTCAAATTCGCAAAGCAGCTAGGGTTTTGCGTGATCCTGGTACTTCTTCTTCTTGGAGATCACCTCTCAGCTCAACTAGATCTGCCGCCGCTGTTCTCTCTGCTCTCAATACCCCCACCAATCGCAAAAATCCACCCTTTTCAAGCGCTCATTATCACTTCGATCTCCAGAATGCCACGAAATCCGCAACCAGCAATAAGGAGAGTGGCAAGGAGGATAAGAAGGTCTTTCTGTATAATTGGAGGAGTAGGAATAATAAATCCTCTAGTGATAAAAGCTTGGTTAGGGTTAATTTAGACGGTGATGCTTCCTCCTCGTTTCCTGGCAGTGTTCCTAGCGCCAGTGCTAGTGTTGATGATTGCTTAAGTGATGCCAGAAATGGACGAGGCCGTGCTGCAGATTCCAAAAGTGAAACTTACGTTGATGAGATTATTCATCTTCATGGTCATGGTGATGCTCGTCGTCATGGTCGTAATCATACCCACTCCAATCACCATAATACTGGATTCAGATGCAAGGACACGAGGCTGGCGACAATGGCATCCCCTGCGTCAGTGAGAAGGGCAATGGGTAAGATGAAATTCCGTAAAACTTGTTTATTGCAGAAACATAGAAGAAAGAGGTTGCACGAATTACTTCCTCAGAGGAGGTCTATCAACTCAAAATTAGCAGTAAAAGGTGGCACCCCTTGCAATTCGATAGGATTAAGCCAAGACGATTCTGTTAGCTTAATTGGTCAATCTGATGATACCGAAGAGTACTATAACTCTGAGGATCTAGGTCATTCCTCAGCTACGTCTCCACTGCTTTCTAGGATTATGCAGATGAATTTTCCTCTATCATCTAATAAATTTGTGAGAGGCGGTCGAAGAGGTGACTCTTCTTATACCTACAGTACGCCTGCATTGTCAACGAGTTCGTTTAATAGGTATTTCAACAATAGGAATCCTAGTAATATTGGATCATGGGATGGTACTACAGTTTCTCTTAATGATGTGGATGGTGAGGCAGATGATCCGTTGAATTTGCCTGGTAGACAAGGATGTGGTATTCCTTGTTGGTCTAGGAGGAGTACGCCCAAGCACAAAGGTGGGTATGGAAGTTGTTCTCCATCTCTTTCTGATACTCTGAGGAGAAAGGGGAGTAGATTGATTTGTGGAAGCCAAAAAGCACATCACAAACGCCATCATTCCTTATCATCATGCATAGGCAAGAAGAGAATTGTCTCTGGTGTTGTTCAAGGACATACCCCTCTGCTTAGTAACGGAAAAGAAACATCATCCTTTGGAACTGTAAATAGTGATGATGAATTGTCTACTAATTTTGGGGAGCTTGATTTAGAGGGTTTAAGCCGGTTGGATGGGAGAAGGTGGTCATCTAGTTGTAGGAGTCAGGAAGGTTTAGAACTCGTGGCTCTTGCCAATGATAGCCAAGATGAAAGTATGTTGGAAAATGTTAAAAGCTTTAGCCAGCGACATAGACCAACGTTCTTTGATGCATTGGTGGGGCAAAACATAGTGGTTCAGTCGCTCATGAATTCCCTAACAAGGGGAAGGATTGCCCCGGTTTATCTTTTTCAAGGTCCTCGTGGTACTGGGAAAACATCTGCTGCCAAGATCTTTGCAGCTGCTTTGAATTGTTTGGCCACTGAGGAAACTAAGCCTTGTGGGGTCTGCCGGGAATGTGCTAAAAGTAGAAATATCATGGAAGTTAATGGAACAAATAAGAAAGGAATTGACAATGTTCGGTACCTGCTGAAAAGGTTAGCAGTGGCGCCACCGTCAGCTATCTCAAGCTACAAAGTCTTTGTTATTGATGAGTGCCATTTGTTGCCCTCTAAGATTTGGGCAGCACTTCTTAAGTTTCTCCAAGAGCCACTCCCACAAGTTGTATTCATATTTATCACTACGGATCTTGAAAATGTGCCACGCACTATACTCTCTCGGTGTCAGAAACACCTGTTCAACAAAATAAAAGACGTTGATATTGTGACCAGATTGCAACGAATAGCAGCGGAAGAGAATTTGGAGGTTGAACCTGATGCGCTGGAATTGATTGCTTTAAATGCTGATGGTTCTCTTCGAGATGCAGAAACTATGTTAGAACAGTTGAGTTTGCTGGGGAAGAGAATTACTACTACTCTTGTGAATGATCTTGTGAGTTTACATGTGCTTCTTTCAAGTTTTTTTTTTCGTTTTCCATATTTTGCTTACAACTTTTGTTAGTTTAACTTGTGATAGCTTCAAATGAATGAAGTCTCTGATCTCTTATAATATCACTAGTTTCTAGGATGTGAGTATTCAAGTTTCTCTAGGATCTTTGTGTTTCTGAAAGGCTTCAGATAATTTATCATTTCTTTCTGGTGTACATTTATTGATCATTTTATTATGCACAGGTAGGAGTAGTTTCAGATGAAAAATTGATCGAGCTTCTAGAGCTGGCTATATCATCCAATACCGCAGAAACAGTGAAAAGGGCAAGGGAGTTGTTGGATTCAGGGGCTGATCCATTAGTGTTGATGTCCCAACTTGCCAGCCTTATTATGGACATTATTGCTGGGAATTACCTCCTTGATGGTGCTCAGTGCAGCAACACTTTGGTTGGACGAACCTGTAAGTGCAACCTGCCCTATTCAATTAAATTCGATTTTATGCTGAAAAGTCATGGATAATATAAGTGCAACCTGCACTATTCAATCAAATTCGAGTTTATGCTGAAAGTCATGGATATTATATGTGCAACCTGCACGGCATAGATGTGATACTTTGTAAGTTTGTGCTAGATTAGAGTGAAGCTAAATGAAAAATAAGTACTTTAAGGTGTCTATCAAGTGATAATAACCTGATTGTAGCCATGTTCTAGATATATGGTTTTACTGTTTAAAATTTTATTTGTGGTTTGATCAAATAACAAAATCTGAAAGCTGTTTGGTACCATATGTAAACTTGACAATCTAGTATTCTAGGAATATAATTTCAGTTGGATATGATGGAGGGTAAAATCAGGAATTAATACAACACTCAAAAGTAGATTAAACACAGGCAATTAGTCACAATCTTAGGGAAACCGAAAGAAATCTATAAGCCACTCAAGGGAGAAACTCCACAAGAGCCAATCTCAAAGGAGAAACCTTCCTAAGAGTCAAAGGCGAAAGCTAATGCAATTATAATTCTAGATAACTAGGTCTACTGCCTTATTTATAGATGCTAATGCTAAGGTCACAGCAAGTGACTTTAGCTAATTTCCTCAAAGCCCTAACAGCTGGCATTTACCCATAACTGTCAAATGTTCTAGCCTCACTATTCATGAGTCCAACAGAAATTCTGCTGAGGCTGTCATGACATTGGGTCTACCGTTTCTGATCCGATAAAATTTTTTAGGGCAGCAGCTTGTAGGCTGCCTAAAAGAATTTTTTTGGTATATTATAATATGATAAAGAAAATTGATGCTTTATAGTTTCCTTGATCTTCATTTTCTCCATCTTGCATGTTTATTAGTTTGGACTAACAATTCACTTCTTTTCAGTGTCTCAAGTAGAGTTGGAAAAGCTGAAAAACGCTTTAAAACTTCTTTCAGAAGCTGAAAAGCAGTTGAGAGTTTCAAGCGAACGCTCAACATGGTTTACTGCCACACTTTTACAGCTTGGATCAGTCACTTCACCGGAGTTCACTCTATCTGGAAGCAGTAGGAAGCAAAGTTCCAAAACAACAGACGAAGATCAAACTACTGCATCTAGGGATGGTCCTGTACATGTACAAAAATCTGATCCCCACTACATGTCACGTAGATTGGCTTCTACCTGTTCATTGCCTGCTGAAGTAAAAGGTCATTCTGGTCATCAAGAGGCTCTCTTATTGCTGAGAGATGGCATCAGCTCCAATTCAAAGGCCTCCCATAGATCTAGACACAGTATAGATACCGTGTCTTCTTATGATGATATGGCGGTTGGCCAAGTTGTATCAAGCCAGTTTGACACTGAAAAGCTGGATCATCTATGGTTGCAGTGTACTGGGAGATGTCACTACGAGAAACTAAGGCAGCTGCTTCAAAACTATGGAAAGCTCATCTCGATATCTGAAGTAGATGGTATGTGGACTATGTGATACTCTGTTTGGCTGGTTGTTACGGAATATTAAAGTCTTCATGTTGATAAAACTGAGGGCCCGTTTGAATTCAGTTACCGGTATGGACATTAGGTAGGAAGTATAGGTATGGCTGGTATCTTCGATACCACTATTTCTCAGGAGATATCAGGATATCACTTCTATACCAGTACGTGATATCTTGATGTCAATACCAATCACTAATATCACTTTAATACGATATCAAGCTATACCAAACACAGGTATCAGTATGCCATAACTGATTTCCTGATATTGATACTAAACAGCCTCTGAAGATTATTTTTGGCTTATACTGATCATTTATTTTGACGTTTTTAGAATTTAACATGGTTCCTTGTGTAGGTGTTTTGCTTGCCTACATCGCATTTGGAGATGAAAATATCAAAGCCAGGGCTGAGCGTTACATGATAAGTATTACTAACTCATTTGAAACAGTATTGAGACGTAGTGTAGAGGTTAGGTTTATTGCAATGCCAGATGGCTTAATTCCTACAGACAGCAGAGAAGCTATTGTATCGCCACATTCATCAGGCAGTAAACAGATGGAACCAATGAACAAGGAGGAGAATGTAGCTTCACTAAATAACTCTCCATTGCTCGATGAAAGGTCACTGGCCCTTAAAGCCGATGGAAATGACAAAGATGGAAGTCCAAGGGAAAGGAGGCGAGGATTACCAATGCAGAGGATTGAATCTATTATTCGCGAGCAGAGATTGGAAACGGCATGGTTGCAGGCCGTTGAGAAGGGGACCCCTTCTTCCACGAGTCGTTTAAGACCTGAGCGAAACCAGGTCCTGCCCCAAGATGGAGCAGTCCATCCCCAAAATCAGTCGGAAACCGTGAGCTCTATGGACTTATCTTTGCACCGCTGGGATGATGAGCTTAGCCTTGAAATGAAGGCTCTGAAAATTAATGATAAGAAGGCTGTTGAGAAGGATCAGGCTGCTCCAAGGGCCATGCTTCCTCCCATCTCACCGAGCTTGCTTCATCAGAGCAATTGTGGAGGCAATCTTAGCAAGGAATATCAGTGAGTTATCTTCTTCATTTATACTTTCTTAAGAAGATATTGCACTTCCAGACATATAAAATGGGCGCAGAAAGAGTTTTCCGAGATTATGATCTTGCTAGCATATATCATTGTTTTGCCAGTCACTCCAAAGAACTTTTTGAAGCTAATTTACATCTATGGTTCTTCAAGTTTACAGAAAGTTACAAATGGTTCCATAATCTTTCTTTTGGTGCATTATAGTCTCTGAACTTTAGAACAATTTACAAATAGACCCCTTAACTTTTTTGTTGCTCCATTAAAGTCCATTAACTTTGAATGTAATTTATCCTCTCAACTAGAGAAGAGTTACCTGCATTTTTAAATTTAGGGCTCATTTGTGACTTATTGAAAAGTTAAAGGACTATAATGAACTAAATGAAAGTTGAGGGACCAATTTGTGACTTTCTGTAATTTTACCCTGTGTCTACTAGAGAAGAATTACCTGCATTTTGAATTTCCAAACTAATTTACCCTCTTTGTTTTTCCAGGGGCTATGAATCAGGTCCAGGGGGAAAAGGTTGTAACATTTTATTCTGTTGGAATACCAGAGATCCAAAAAGGGCAAAGGTAAGACCTTTATTTTTAACATAGCCTTTGTTTGAAAAGGGTTCAGGTGAGATGAACTGAGTGAGCTCTCATTCTCATGAATTGTTCATTGGAAGTGCAAAAGTGAATATTTTACTCAAGTATGCACTTTTCATACTTTTCCCGAGAAGAGAGCTGTTCACTTGATCATTTCTTCATTTGTATTGCCCAAGTGCAATTCAATTGATCTTATGTATTCTGTGTACGTATGGGATCTTAACAGGTTAAACGGGGAACCCAAGCTGGACAATGCAAAGGCGGAGGATTTCTTTGTTTTGGAGAATGTAGGAAGTCTAGACATTAGTAGCTGATTCAATTGCTAATTTTATTGCAGGCTTTTCGTCTGCCTTCTCTTTGGCTATTCTTTCTGTGTGTATTTGTTGAGCTGTTTCTTCGTGATTGTCATGTAAAAAAAACTGAAGCCATATTTTGTCCTGTGGGTGTCAGAAAATCTGGAAATAAAAAGGGAAGTTGGTGATGAATGATGAAGGCTTAGCAGCAGTGGAATTTTGTGATTTGGTGGTTCATTCTATGTCTAGTCTCTAATCAAAATAGTGATACTGATAAGACTGTGATTTGGTTCCTCGTTTTAATTGATTAATGTCCAAAATCAAAAATTTCAAGATATAGTCTATGGTTATGCAATTACCCGACCCGGCCCTAGAGTGAGTTCCCGATCCAAAGATGTGCATCCCTAATATAAAATCAAATTAAAAAACAAAATTCTTAGTAGATGGTATTAGTGCACCAACATAATATTGTTGAATGTAGTAGTAGTAATTCCAACAAATAAAAATGAAAGAATGATCTAGAATTCCTCCGAATGTAATAAGGCTAGGCACAATATGACAGTCGCAGCAGCAACATTGTATGAATTTAATGCAATAATATTATACAATGCAATTATTTAAATGATTAATCGATAAGTCTAACGAACAAACAAAAGAAAACCTATATTGGATTTGTTTTTTATTTATTTATTAAGATCAGGTTTAATTCCTGTCTCCTTACTTCTTTCGATGAGTTCGATCAATAAAAATCACAATTGCTCAATAATTTGTAAAAAAAAGGGAAAATTATATTTTCCTGCAGTATAGTTAATAGTCACTGGTAGAGATAATTATAATTAATAGCATAATAAGTTGGCCGAATTTTTGCGATTATGAAAGCGTACTTTTCCGACAAGATCTGCGCCTAAACAATTCCAAACATTTGTAAGAGATTGAGAAGCAGCCACGAGTCCCAGGTTGGAGTTGTTGCCCCGCTGGATGCACGTGCGCCGGGCAGCCGATGTTACGCTGTTTTGGAGCCCTGGCCGCGATTCCCGGTCACTGCCCATCTCACACGCTCACTGTTGTTAGACCAACGTTTACTCCCTTAAACCACTCCTAAAATCAAGGGATTCTTTGCATACTGTATATATTCTTATGTGTGGACTATCTTAATATGCAAGTTTACTTAGTATCAGAGCTCCGATTCACATACATTACCCACGCTTAATTATTTTTTTTCTGCTGCCTCTTCAACAATGATGCAAGTCAACTCCTCCTCCACTATACCAAACGAAGAACATGACCCTCGATCCCATTGATGGTTGTTTCGTTCCCCAACGTCTCAAAACTAGAATTGATACATCCCGCTTGACTCACCGATCCGATCCGCCCGCAAAAACGGGTGGGTATGGACAAGATAAAAAATTCGGTCCGATTGTCTTGTCGGACCGGATAGAGTATAAAGTCCGATCGGGCTGCTTGCCCGACCTAAGCCTATGTTTCTCGGCCTTGAGTTAAATTCTAAAAACGTCATTATTAATGTAACAAGGAGAACAACCTGTGTTTAGTATTAATATCAGGAAAGTCCGATCGGGCTGCTTGCCTGATTCACATACATTACCCACGCTAATGCTTTTTTTTCTAAATGAAACAATTCTCGGCCTTGAGTTACAAGAAGCACAAATGAAACAATTCAACCGAAGCCTATGTTTCTTAATCATGCAAGATTGCAGTTATTCATTATTAATGTAGTCTTCTTCTGGCACTTTCTTCCTGGTGTTCTTGTGCGTGGTTGATCTATCTTGCACTGATACATTGTGAAATTTTTAGTTGTAATTAGCTCACAATTCAAATTGTTATATGGCTTTGGTTGTTTTGTAATTTGAGCATTTATATTTTTGTTTTGCATACTAAATTATTACAACGTTATATGTAGTGCAATTTGTTACGTGTCAGTAGAACTCTCTTGTGAAATTTGCTTGATTGGAAAAGGACAGTTTCGGAATTAATGGCAGATTCTTCAGTATGTATGTCTTGCTTGCCTTGTTTGGTTGAAGATTGTTGGTTATCTTTTGATTGGTGTGTTGAGATCTGCGGCATTGTTATTTTTGATTAGTTATGAATAATTTTTGTTAACTTAAAGTAATGTTGTTGGAAAATGTTGAGGAAATATATTCTATAATTACGAATGATATTGATGTTGCAGTTTTTGTTATCAACATGATAGTTTGTAACTATGATTCATAGTTATTAATTTGTTTTATGATATTACGATAATTATGAATAATGCGAATATGAAGTGCATATTAGCATTGAAAAACAGAAAACTAACTATGAATAATTATTGTATAGACTATTTATGTATGTTAATACAGTAATTATATGGAGTGCATATTAGCTTTGAAAAAAACAGAACTAACTATGAATAATTATTGTGTATACTAATTATGTATGTTAATACAGTACGTAGGTAAATGATGTTTGACTTTAAGTAGTTATGTTGTTACTTATTGTGTTGTATAATGAAAAATATTTTGTGTGTTGAATAATGAAAACTATTTTGTGTTGTATAATGAAAACTATAGATGTGAGATCCAAAAGGAAACGTATACCGAGGTCTGGATCAATTCGTACAAAGACATCAGGAAGGAAGAAAGAAATTCTAAAGGGGGAACACTTTGTTTGTGATGATGGTAACTCTGAAGATTTCGAAGACATGTCTATTTCTATGATGCTGGATAGAATGACTAGAGGAAAGAGCATGAGTTCAGTGATAGAAAATAGAAAATAGGAAGAATGATGAGCATGAGTTCAATGAAAATTGTAACGTTTGTATAATTTCACTATGAAGTTTCAAAACCAAAATGCCAATAATATATTATTTAATTGTGTTTGACATAATAGCGATTATTCGTAATTACAAACGTTTTTTTAAGTGAGATATAACAATGTATACAAGCATTAAGTTCGTAATTACAAACGTTTTTTAAGTGAGACATAACAATGTATATAAGCATTAAGTTCGTAATTACAAAGGGTCAATGCTATGATCGTTTAGATAGACTTCCTTGAGTTAATGTACTCTACTACTAGCAACTTGAAATCTTCAAACATAGTTGTGTTTATGGTTTTATAGGATTATTGTTTGATTTATTTTGTGTATGTCTACTTTGATTTGACTGGTTATTAATCGATGTGTCGTGGATGTTTGCATAATTTACACTATGAAGTTTCAAAACCAAAATGCCAATAATATATTATTTGCTTTGAAATCTAAGTAGATTTGGTTAAGTAAACCGATTTACCTGCTATACTCATTCAGATTATAGATTTTACACTAAAACTGATATGATTATTACGCTATGGAATATGTATATGAGAAATGTAAACTTCTATATTGGGGTGTACGTGGCAATTAGTAGTTGGTATTATTAATTAGATATATTTCTTTTTCAATGTTGAGAAATGTAAACTTGTATATTTCAGGTATAATATCTCATACATCTCTTTCAAAATAATAGACAAGTCTATAATATAAAATGGTTGGTATATAGGCTAATCGGGTAATTACTTGTAAATACAAGTTGAGTCATCTGGACTACGTTATTTTGAATTCAAGTTTGCTGCGCTTTCATTTTCGAGACCAATAAACACTATAATCTTCTTCAAATTTCAATTCATTTTATTAAATTTAGTTCATAATCTTATAATATTATTCAGCTTATAAGTAATTTATATTTTAATGGGTTTTAATACTACTTTTGTTTGTAAATAAATATCGTTATACCATTAGAAATTTGATCACAATTATTTATCAGATTGAGTTTTTAATAATTAAATTGTAATTGTGAGATCGTTTTTAAAAATTATTTTTTATTGATTTTTAATGTTTCTTATTGGTTCATAACAAATATGAATAATAAATAAGCAATAAGATATATAAGCAAAATTAATGAAGACTATGTTACTTAATATTTTTCTTAAAAATCGTACCTAAATCTATAACCATAATTAGTTATGACTGGAGAAAAATAATAATTATGATGTAAAATGTGTTTTTAGTAAATTAACTTCAAGCTTCATAAAAATAAAAAGAAACAATTTGGTTTACTAGGCATTTTCTAGTTTTGAGTTTAGTAAATGTACCCCTTGAGAGAAAAATGTGTAGAGTTTGAAAATAAATATAAAAGGTTGGGGTATATTTACTTAATTGAAATATTAAAAAGTCTAGTTACTACTCTAGTTTTTCAAAAATGTCTAGTTATCAAAATTGTCCAAAATAAAAATAGCTTGTATAGTTATATACATATATTTTACTATATTAAATCACCGATAATCATTATACAAATAATGTATTAATATCAATTTATGAATTGGCCAAAATCTAATATATTTTACAAAATCTAAATGTTAATTTATAAGTATATAAAAATACATAATAACAATGAATTGTTTAGACATCACTATCTCTCATCAATATTCCTTTTGAAAATTAACTGAACAAGATCATTTGAAATATATAAAAATAACTTTTCCATAACCTAAAAAAAAAATTAATAAATGAAGATAAGAAAATTTTAGAATAAGATGTTTGTATCTAATGAAAAATTGTAAATTATTTAATAAATAATAAATCTTAATATTAAAATATTTTGATAAAAAAAATGACTAGAACTTTACATTACTTTATTGATTGATGTATTTTGTTCACCTAATATAGAATTTTTACTAAAAATGATTTTTAGTAGTCCAATTATCTCATTTCTTAATTTATATTGTACAAAGTGGTTTTATATTAAATAAATATATACAAATTATTTTTTTTAATTACTATTATTCTAAAAATTGTTTTGACATAAAAAAAATCAATTTTAATCATTCAAAATTTACCTATATAATTTATTCAGGAGTATCTATTTCTACTTAATCTTTGATAACTTATGATGGGATGAAACCATGCCTGGTCCTACCTATATCAACATCAGAAATATATATATACACAAATATAATGCTCAGTAAATTCAACCAATAACGCAAGATTCCTAATTAGCTAAGTTTAGAGTGTTTGGTAAAGATGTTTCATTAGGTTTTTTAGACCTTTACGTACAAAATTCTAAAGCTAATATAATATTCAACAAATTAAGATTTTTCATTAATGTTTGACTTTAAGAGTATACTTGAGATGTTTCTAGGAATTTTTAGAAAGCTTCATTCATGATATATATATAGGCCGGTTCCGGTGAGGAGGAGGCTTCCAGATAGGAATGAGGAGGGTTAGGATGGTGACACGTGATATGCCACGTCACAATTTTTTTTTTTTTTTTTTTTTGTGAAAGAACGTTGTCTATATTCTTACAAGTATGTGTTCATTTTTCTTACAACTATAGTGTTCATAAATTTTAAAATAAATGTTCATTTTTTAAGAAGTTGTTCATATTTTTATTAGTAACTGTTCATTTTTTCCCAGCACTAATTGTTTTTTTTGGTAAGAACCCAGCACTAACTGTTCATGTTTTAACATTAAATGTTTATTTTTGTATTTTTGTAAAAAGCTTATTTTTGTTTCAAATCGTATACAAATATATGATGTTCATTATTTTACAAGTGTGTTCATTTTTTTAAGAGTCAATGTTCATAATTTTGTTAATAATTGTTCATTTTTTTGTTATAGGTAGCGCTCATATTTTTATTACTAACTCTTCATTTTGTGGTGGTGACACGTGGCATGCCGCGTCACCGGTTTTTTTTTGAAAACACAAAATATATATATATATATATATATAGTGTTTCCAAATTCATTAAACAATTAACTTAATTAAGTATTTATATTTATGTATAAAATTACTCAAAAAGCATTTAAACTCTCCAAAAAAACATTACAACGTAAAATTTAGAAAACTAAATTAACTATTAAACTTATATTACATAATATCCTTAAGAATTTATGCAACGTTTTGTTGCTAAACTTCCATATAATTTCCTTTATAATTTACATAATAAAAGTGAGTAAATAACAAAAAGGTTATTTAAACGTTACAAAACTTCAAACTTAAGTAAGAGCTGACACATAACGCAGCATCAAGTAGCCAAATAAGGAAACATACTTCACTCATATTAATTAAAACAAAATGATAAATATCAAACAAGAAAAAAAAGTAATAAAGTAAAGATTGTCAGCTTCAGATCATCGATTAGATTTTAAACCTCATGATACATTGCATCCATCCAGCTTTAATTATCATAATTATATTTAATTATTAATTAATAAATTTGCTTCCCACTATATACGGTTTTCAATCATTCCTAAACGCATGCCCTACACAAATGAAATCATACTCATTTTTTTTAATACAAAATAATTATATTGCATATAATCTAACGTACAATTTCAACAAATGAGTAATAAAAAAATACATTTCTCATATATTCTAGAAAGAATATATTAAAAAAATATAATAATTAAAGTCTAGGAATCAAATCACATGCACTGTTGTATTGTCTGACTGTATATATAAAAGAGCCTTTGGCTCCTCCATCTTTCCACTCCTCTAAATCATTAATCTTCTTCCTTCTTCTTCAACCACCATCGCCGTCGACTTAAAATCCAGCTTTTCCGATGAATTCCACCTTATTTTACTGCGGATCCGAAGAATCCAACGCTTTCAACCACCAACAAATTGGCGATCACGATCACTTCCTGAAAGCTTGCTTCTTTTGTCAAAAGCCTCTTGGATTTAACCTTGATATATATATGTACAGGTTAGCGAAAAGCGAAAGTTTCTTCATCGATTTGGGGATTCAAAATCATTTTTTTTTATTGAAATTGATTTTATGGGTATTTTTTTACAGGGGAAATACAGCATTTTGTAGCAACGAATGCAGACAAGAGCAAATTGAGAGGGATGAGGCTATGGAGAGAAGAAGGGTAAGAAGAAAAACTGTTTCGTCGGAATCTACTGCCTCCGGCAGCTCCGGTAGATCCACGGTGACCGGAGTTGTTAGCGTTGCCTGAGTGGATCGGAAATGAATTAAGACGGTGGAGAATATTATAATATATTATATAATTTTAAAAATAATGATATGTAGTGACCAGATTGGAGTTGTGTATAGATCGATTGACCGATCTTTCTGGATGGAATGATCTGCATATCATTCATGCGGAGGATTATTTTCTATGTTAATGGATCAATTTTGTGATTCTTCTTTTCGATCTTGGTTGTGGTTTTGCTGTGGTGACGATGATATTGAGAAATAATAATCAACATTTTTGTTTTTCATATTTATTTGCAATATGTATGATTGAGTTAGTAAATTTACGTGTTTAAACTTTAAATGACACGTAAGTATACGATTACTGTTACCTAAAATGAATTAGATGAACGAAAGAGACATAACTTCAAAGGAAATGAAAAGCTCAGTCCCTTTTCTTGAACGAATTTTGTGTCATTATTTTGTCATGTGCGTGGCTTCTCGATCATGTGAATATATATATATATATATATATAGGGTGTGGTTCCCATGAGAACAACCTCTAACGTGAGAACATGAGAACAATCGTACACCGTTGGATGTGAGTATTAAGGGTTGAGATTTAGAGTAGATATCAAAAATAATAATAACTACGAATAATAATAATTAGGAATCCAACAATAACTACGAATAATCCACTCAACCAACAATAACTACGAATAATACATTAAACGATATGGCACATTCGTAACAAAACTGATAATAATTACGAATCTGTTCTCATGTTCTCACGTTAGGGGTGTTCTCATAGGATCTATACTATATATATATATATATATATTTTGCAGATGTGAGATGTGTGTATTGGATTAACTCATGTTGCCAATAATTTTCATATTGTGGTTGGCACAATGATCTAAGATCTTGTTGCAACCGAGTTGAAGCCTCGAAGGACACCATCTATTTGGAAACAAATAAATACGGGATACTAGACATGCTCGTATAATTTTTTTAGACGTCAGCCTGATTCCGCTACTCGTGTGCGAAATTAAAGATAAGAACAACTTCGTATTTGGAGTTTGAAGTGAAAGCTAAATCTGTTTAGTTCCACGTTTGGCTCCAAAATGGAAGCTGAATATATATAAGCCGCCACTTAACTTCGCATTTGGGGTCAAAACCCAAAATTGATCTAGATTCAATATAGGCGTTTGGATTACAAGTGTGAAACACATCGTTCGTCTCCCTCCCGATTACGCTAACCTTCTTCTCCCGGCGGTAAAGCATACCTACCCTCTCTTTTTCTCCCGGCGATGATCCCTAATCCTCTCCCAGCGACGAAACCTAACCCAATTCCCTCGCCCCTAACTCGAACCTCTCTTCCCTATCCTGACAAAGATATAGTGACACCTGAATGATTTGTAGCCATTCATTTATTATAGAAAGCTTGTAACATAATTGTCTATAAAGCTACGTAATACACATACATGAAATACAACTTTTCATTTTGTGCAAACGAGATTCTCTCACCTGCTCTCTTTCTCTTTCATATATTTTCATCTCCTTCATGGATTAACATGGTATCAGACTCTGAATCCATTACTGATCCACCTCCAGATTGTTCGCTCCAAACGGTGTGTGCAAGCTTTAAATTTATAACCCTAGATGTAAGCTTAAAACAAGGATGCGAACCCGCAGTGTACGGGTCAATCGTAGTAAAAGCAAGGAATTCCAGGGGTCGATCATAGGGACTTAGTGAAACAAAGTCGGAATAGATAAGCTATGTAATTACTAACCACAAAAGCGATTAAAACAATCAAGGATGATAAAAAGTCAATTAAGGAAATATGCAATTCTAGGGATTAAAGCATCTAGTTGTGGTTCCAACTCAAGATTTAAAGATAAGCGGACAAAGCTGAGATATTTGCATAGGGAAGGTGTTACTAAAGTGGAATAGATCACCGGGTAAGTCTCACCACTCACTAATCCCAAACCGTAACTCCTATTACCGGGTAAGTCTCAAGGAATTAAGGAAAAGAACTATAGCCTCAAACTAACACTCCAACTAAGGGAATAGAATCAACCTTTACCGGGTAAGTCTCAGGCCAACTCACAAAGATGGAATGAAAGCACACTCAAACCCCAATAAAGGATAAACCTTTATTACCTACACTTATGATCTTTGGTAAACAAACAAAGGAATTACCGGGTAAGTCTCAACCTAGGCTTGTATTGAACCAGGAAAGGTGTAATAAGAATAGGATTTGGCAAACTCTAACACTTAACTCTTAGTTTCGGATCAGATAAGTCACTTTGGTCAGAAGAATTCCACCCCGGCCGAGATGTTCATCGACTGAGCGAGATGCTTTAGGGTTAAGGATAAAGACTCGAGCTTTCAGGGTCCTATTGTGATTAAGATTATTCTATCATTGTTTTTCCCACAACCTTCAGCCAATCACCCTAGAATCACACAAGGAAATTAGCCACTCATCGTCATAAAAGTAATAATCAAATATATGGGAAGAAAGAAAATAATTGAACAAGAAAACCTTAGGAGAAAGGCTTCAATAACTGAATCAATTATCAAACAACAAGCGTTCCTTGGATCAAAATCCAACAAGACAATCAACAAAGAAGGGAATCTAAGAGAATCTTACAAAACCCTTCACAAAAGTTATAAAAGCTATAAACTTTCTTCCTTCAACCTTCAAAAAGGTTCTTCAAATCTCCCTCCTCTAGCGGGATAAAACGGCTGCTCTAGGCACGATCGGTGGTATAGCATGATATGGATTTGTGGGAATTCCAACCCTTTTTATAGGAAAATTACCCTCCAAAGATAAGATATCTTAGACAGATCTTTTCCCATAAAAATAGGTAAAATATATGGGCTAATTTATCTTCTTCCTTCCAGGAATCCAGCCCAAAAATATAAGATCCTCTTTCCAAATGTTAATCATCATTCTATTTGTCAAGTATGTCCACAAGCTAAACAACATCGACAATCCTTTCATCTCTCTACTACTCAACCATTTGACCTAGTACACATTGATACATGGGACCTTACAAGCAAAACACCTATAATGGCTTCACTTACTTCCTAATCATCGTTGATGATTTCACTCGTTGTACTCAGACATATCTTATGTCCAATAAAAGCAATTCTCTATCTCTTTTACAATCTTTCAACAACCTTGTCTAAACACAATTTCTTGCCAAGATCAAAGTCATTCGCTCAGACAATGCTCTTGAATTCTCTAGTTCTCATGCCAAGATTATTTACACTAAAAATGGAATCATTCATCAAACTTCTTGTCCATACACTTCTCAACAGAATGGAGTTGTTGAACGTAAGCATAACTACGTTCTAGAAGCTGCTCGAGCTTTATTACATCAATCCAAAGTTCCTTTGATGTATTGGAGTGAATGCATTCTTACTGCCACTTACATAATTAATAGGTGCCCATTACCAGTTCTTCATCATAAGTCTCCTTTTGAACTCCTATTTCACACCTCTCCAGATTACTCTTCCCTAAGAGTATTTGGATGTATGTGTTTTATTAATACCACAACTCCTCATCATGACAATTAAATTTCAGCCAAGAGCTCTTCCATGTGTATTTCTTGGTTATCCCTTTGAAAAGAAAGGATACAAAGTTCTTACAAATGCATCTAGAGAAATTATTTTCTCTCAAGACATTGTATTTCATGAAATTGTATTCCCTTTCCATCAGATTGATTCTTATTCTCACACTCTACCAATTCTATCTACTTCCTCTTCTTTTGATACTTCCATTTTCATACCAACACCTACATCACCTACTGTTGCCATACCCCTTGATACTTCCCATGATATCTTGCCCACAACTTTATCCCCAACAAACGCATTGTCTCCTCCCAACACTCTTTCTTCTTCTCATCATACACAAGTATCACCTCCACTCATTTCTACTTCACCCCGACGTTCCACTCGCTCACATAAACCTTTCCTACCTTCATGACTTCGTTGCACATACGGGTCTTGCACTCTACCTTCACCAGGTATGTTTCATTCTCCTTCCCTTCCTAAATCTCATTATTCCTTTATTTTTTCCCTTTCTTCTTATATTGAACCCACTACCTACCTGAAAGCTTCCAAAGACCCCAATTGGGTTCATTCCATGCAATAAGAATACCAAGCTCTCCAGTCTAATCATACCTGGAATTTGATACCCTTACTCGCAATAAGAAGGTTATCGGTTCTAAATGGGTTTTCAAGGTCAAGTTAAAAGCTTATGGTTCCCTTGAAAGCTATAAGGCACAACTGGTGAAACAAGGTTTTACTCAGCAAGCTGGTATTGATTACCATGAAATCTTTTCCCCAGTTGTCAAGATGACAACTATTCACATTATTATTGCCATTGCTGCTTGTAAACACTAGACACTTCATCAACTTGACGTCAATAACGCCTTTTTGCATGGGGAGCTTCATGAAGATGTGTATATAAAGCTTCCTCCAAGTGTCCCTAATCCGCTTTCTTTGGTATGCAAGCTAAAGAAATTGCTCTATGGTCTTAAACAAGCATCTCGTCAATGGTTTCATAGACTCACCACATCTCTCATCACTCAAGGTTTTGTTCAATCCAAGAATGATTATTCCGTGTTCATAAAACGAAGATAATCTCTTATTACTATCTTGGCAATCTACGTTGATGACCTATTAGTCAATGGATCTGATGTCGATGAATTTCTCGTGGTAAGCATCATCTTAATACAACTTTCAGTATTAAAGATCTGGGCATTTTACACTATGTTCTTGGTATTGAAGTAAGTTATGTGAATACTGGGATTGTTCTTTCCCAACGTAAGTTCACACTTGAACTTTTACATGATGCCAAATTACAAGATGGGAAATGAGTCTGCACTCCCCTCTCTCTCAATTTGAAGCTACATCCTGATGAGGGTGATCTTCTACCTGATGCATCTGTGTATCGATGCTTGGTTGGGAAGTTAAATTTCCTCGCCAATACACATCCAAATATTTTTATGTTGTTCAATACCTCAATCAGTTCATGCAAGCACCACGCAGCTCTCATCTTATTGCTCTTTATCATACTTTACGATATGTTCAAGGCACCATTGAAGATGGCGTTTTGCTGAATGGATGCGAAGCTCCAACTCTTCTTGTATATACCGATTCTAACTAGGTTGCTTGTCCTTTCACACGTCGATCTATTGGTGGTTTTGTTCTTCTTCTTGGTCATTCTCCCATCAACTGGAAATCAAAGAAACAAAATACAGTGTCTCGCAGTTCTTTTAAAGTAAAATATAGGGTCATGGCTAGTGTTGTTGCTGAGATTACTTGGCTCATTCAACTTCTTCATGATCTGGGGGTTTCTCCTACCATTCCAACACACCTCTATTGTGATAACAATTTAGCCATTCAAATAGCCAATAATCTTGTGTTTCATGAACGTACAAAACACATTGAAATTGATTGCCATTTTACACGAGATAAGGTCATGGAAGGTCTCCTACAACTATATTTCACACCTACACATTCCCAGCTTGCAGACGTCTTCACCAAAGTTGTTCCCTCTCATCATCAAGACAATCTTCTTTCCAAGCTTGGAATGACTCGATCCTCACCATCTTCAAGCTTGTGGGGGGAGGGTGACAAAGATATAGTCACACCTGGATGATTTGTAGCCATCCATTTATAAGAGAAATCTTGTAACTCTCACCTTCTCTCTTTATCTTTCATATATTTTTCATCTCCTTCATGGGTTAACATATCCTAGCGTAGATCCCAAATACCTAACTCACTCTTGGGATCAAACCCAGATCCCTAACCCTCTCCCAGCGACGAACCCTAGCCCAGATCCAATTCTGACATGCCTAGACCCGATTGCGACATGCCTATACCCCATTCCGACTAGCCTAGATCTCAAATTCGACAAGCCCCTCAATTGCGTTTTCAAAAGTTTTGGGTTTGGTTTACCATATGTGAAATCCGTTTGGGTTTTGGCTCCCGTGTGAAAAATTGATTTGAAAATCAGACCGATGAATGACTTCGGTTTTGGGGTCCAAATGCGGAACTAATTTTCGATTTCGAGGACCAAACAAGGAATTGGATTTTGAGTTTC
The DNA here is from genome assembly GCA_033239125.1 of Fagopyrum homotropicum. Taxonomy (NCBI): domain Eukaryota; kingdom Viridiplantae; phylum Streptophyta; class Magnoliopsida; order Caryophyllales; family Polygonaceae; genus Fagopyrum; species Fagopyrum homotropicum. Next base: position 151,906,630 of record BSWB01000001.1, on the reverse strand, counting down.
GGGCCTAAACGCATAATTGATCGGCTCATTTCGTATTGAAAAGGCTTCCACTTCGGAGACCAAATGCAGAATGAAACAAGGAAAATTTTTTTGATTCCGCACCTAAAGTGCAAAATTAAGTTATTTTTGAAATTTTTAAATGGGTGTGTCTATCAACGGCCATAATCTATCATGTAACAATAATTGTCTACATTCAAGAAACTTTTTGAAGGAATATTATTGATAAAATTATGTAAAAATACAACGATTTGTCATGAGATTCGGAAGTTATGTATGTGTGCACATGTCGTGAGCTATTGACCTGGTCTATAGTATAACAAGGTTTTACGGAATAGCACAATCAAAACTTGTACAAGAGAAACCAGAAAACAAAAAAAATACTAAAGAAGAATCGTAAGATAATACAAAACTATGAGAAATCTTAGAATCAGAAGAACGTTGCTCACTAGTTTGAACAAGCCTACATAGATGCAAACTCAGTCAATAATTGATCAAGCGAAAAGTTTAGATCTTTTTATTTTTCCTTTCTCTCTTTTCTTTGGATATCATTGGAAGAATTCAAGGGCAAAGCTACATTAATGGAGGATCATTGTTTTCTAGTTTGAGCAATCTTATATACATAAACCAATAACAAACAATGCATTTAGCTACCCGAAGCAGGATCCGGGATCTTGTTATCAGAGAGTTGGAATGTGAGCTTGGCCAAGACTGAATGTGCAAGACTATGGCCTTTGAACAAGAGCTAGATCAAGGAAGCCGAGTAATACATCAGGAAAATCCGTGGGCCATCCTCAAGCCAAACTCAAGACTAGGTTATATGTGAGCTTTTTCGGGTTCTTAATATACACGAAAGAGTTAGCACTAAACCCGGCCGGTTCAATATAAGCATAACAATGCAATGCTTTTTAGTGTTTCTCAATACTTCCAACTTCAGTGTATCTCAACGGCGGTGAAAAACAACACAAGACATTTGCGCATTGCGATCGCAACTACCTGTAGTTGTGGTAGTTATGTGTTCAAACTCCAGACACGTATATGAGATCTTATTGCTCGTGCCCCCCCACGGGCAATAAGATCTCATATATGTGTCTGGAGTATGTGCAAACGTTGTAATAATACATGTAATCCTCTAATACAGTTAGGGTTGATACATGAAACAAGCTACTCGGACTTGGCTCGCGTTTGGCTCGTCAAAAGCTCGGCTTGGGCTTGGCTCATTTATAAACGAGTCGATTTTGAGCATGTCAATGCTCAGTTTGTTCGGGTAAAACTTAACTCGTTCAACTAAAATAACACTATATAAGCAGATTTTTAGACGAGTTACTCGGCTCGGTCTCGGCTTGTCAAAAGCATAGCTTGGGCTTGACTTATTTATAAACAAACCGAACTTGAGCATGCTAAATCTCGGCTCATTCAGCTCATATAACTTCCTTAGTTACAGTCCACAGATCAGTAGCCATAATCCGACCATGTAGTGATACTCTTCTCGTGGTATCATGTCTACTAGCCCACATATCGAACCTTGTACCCTTTGCTGCTAGTATCCGGACGAACCTCGAGATATGGGATGATACTCTATAGTGGGATGGTCTACACAAATCCAAATTGTTGGAGAACCCCATCTGGCATGTATGGCTCGATAATGTCTACAACCTAGATTGTGCCTCTATAAGTAGACACTGCGAACTGACTTTAAAATCTAGAACTTGATATACGATCCATACATCATAAACTTGATATCCTCATCTCGCATATGTTCTATATTATCTGCAAGCAAAGTGATCTCATTCTCTCCAGGGTATGTGGTGGTTTCTCTGGTATAACTAGTCTCGAAGCCCACCGATTTGATCCATGTCTACCGAGATCCTCGGCCGCAGAACAACCTAGTGAGGGGAAGTGTGCATATATCCAAAATTGTATCCATTTAATTATGATATAATTGTTATCAAAGATAATTATGACATAACTATATTTAAGGTTCAAAAAATGATACTTGTAAGAGAGATGTACAACCGCCGATGGTCTTCATCTTAAGTTGTGAAGCGTCACCCATCATCTTATACGACAATTTATTAAATGAAGATGACTATCAATACAAATGAATTCAAAATAGTTAGTTGAAGTGATAGTAGTAAGTACTAGTATAGATATGCCAAGACGTCAATGTCCAATGCATAACCTCTCATGGACTGGTGATCTCGAACCAAGTCAACCAAATAGTGATAAATCTTGTTCATCGACTTACCGATGAAAAAAGAGGACTTCAAGAAGAATAAAAGGAATACATAAGCAATATCCTTAGTTGGGGTGGATGACTCGCGACATAAAGGGGAGAATGTCGTCCGTAGAGCATCAACAAATAGTGCGGTCTGGTGTTCACGTGCCTCAGCTTCAATGACGCGAAAGGTCTCACACAACCAAGATATGCAGTCATGTGGGGTGAGCGGTGTCAACAGGGCATCCCCGTCAATCCTCATGCCTATGATAACAGCAATGTCGTGGAGAGTAATGATCATCTCAATCATGGAAGGTGAAAAGACTAGTCTCAATATACCATTTCACTAAGAATGCATGGATAAGTGTATGATCAACACCGGTGAACGAGACATCGGGTAGATCAGTCAGACCACTTTGTGATTCGAGCACAAACCGAGATGTGGGGTTCTTTCTATCTCTATTTGATACCCACCTAGTCAATAGGAAGATATGGTCCAACCGCCTGAGTATAGTATCCGGCCTTTTTGAAATCCTCCTTCATAAACAATTTTAGATTCAATCAAATATTTCCTTAATTAATATTGTAAGATAAATTTTTACAAGTATGATTCATTTATCTACCTCCTTCATCAAAATACCGTGAGCCTTGTGACCAGCATATCCTGTCAAGACCTTATCAATCAAGGGTGCCCCGTGTCAGTAACAACGCAGCCTGGATCGATAACCGGATTTATCGGGATAAAATCATCCTCAACATGCTCGTCAATTGGAATATATGCATGCTCATCAGTTGAGATATCTACATGCTCGTTAGTTGTGATTTTTTCATGCTCCTCGGTGGGATCTCTACATGCTCCTTAGTTGGGATCTCTACATGTTGCACAACGAGAGCCACATCATCAAGTGGGATGTCCGGCTGTCTAGTAGAACTCTGACTCGGATCCTCAACTTCCTCTTCAAACTCATTCAATATAATAGGTCCGGTAACACATCTAATCGAATAGTTGGGTTGACTCCGAGGATGACAGTCCAAGTGGCCGAGGTAACTGAAACGGTGTATGCACTAGTCTTGTAACACTCCAAGTTCTAGGAACTCGAAGTGTTACGGGCTAGGACCTCAGAATGGGTCCCGACCCTCAAAGTAGCAACAGTAACATCGGATCTTACAACAAGACAAAAATAAATGATTACCAAAACTATTATAAAATCAAAGGAACAACAAAGGAAAGCGTCAAAGGCTAACAGCCGAGTTCAAAACAAACGGAAAAGAACAACAACTGAAATACAAACCTGATCCCGTCCTATAATGTATGGGAACCCCGGCTGACCACACAATCCGAATCACTCAACAACATCTCTAACATGCGGGACATCCACAACATCGGTATAAACCGTTTGCTAACATTCTAGATATTAGAAAGACGGTAAAGACACAAACACACATCATGTAACATAAACATATAGCATGCTTGTACTCAACCGGTTATTATCTTTCATTAAGTTAATCCTTTTACTAATTTAACTTATGTTGTCACACGAGGATCACTATAATCTCGCCTCTGTCCCCTTTCACCAACAGGAATAGAGCGGATGCATTCCTCTGCCACCTGCTGGACTGGTCGCAAGAGCACCTCCCCGACAAGCGGCCACCGCCCGTTATAATACATGTTCGCTCCAAACGGTGTGTGCAAGCTTTAAATTTATAACCCTAGATGTAAGCTTAAAACAAGGATGCGAACCCGCAGTGTACGGGTCAATCGTAGTAAAAAGCAAGAAATTCCAGGGGTCGATCACAGGGACTTAGTGAAACAAAGCAAGTAACGGTGAGCTATGTAATTACTAACCACAAAAGTAATTAAAGCAATCAAAGATGATAAAAAGTCAATTAAGGAAATATGCAATTCTAGGGATTAAAGCATCTAGTTGTGGTTCCAACTCAAGATCTAAAGATAAGTGGACAAAGCTGAGATTTTGCATGGGGAAGGTGTTTCTAAAGTGGAATAGATCACCGGGTAAGTCTCACTACTCACTAATCCCAAACCGTAACTCCTATTACCGGGTAAGTCTCAAGGAATTAAGGTAAATAACTATAACCTCAAACTAACACTCCAACTAAGGGAATAGAATCAACCTTTACCGGTTAAGTCTCAGGCTAACTCACAAAGATGGAATGAAAGCACACTCAAACCCCAATAAAGGATAAACCTTTATTACCTATTGCTTATGATCTTAGGTAAACAAACAAAGGAATCACCGGGTAAGTCTCATCCTAGGCTTGCATTGAACCAGAAAAGGTATAATAAGAATAGGATTTGGCAAACTCTAACACTTAACTCTCAGTTTCGGATCAGATAAGTCACCTCGGTCAGAAGAATTCCACCCCGGCCGAGATGTTCATCGACTGAGCGAGATGCTTTAGGGTTAAGGATAAAGACTCGAACTTTCAGGGTCCTACTGTGATTAAGATTATTCTATCATTGTTTTTCCCACAACCTTCAGCCAATCACCCTAGAATTATACAAAGAAATTAGCCACTCATCATCATGAAAGCAATAATCAAATATAAGGGAAGAAAGAGAATAATCGAACAAGAAAACCTTAAGAGAAAGGCTTCAATAACTGAATCAATTATCAATCAACAAGCATTCCTTGGATCAAAATCCAATAAGACAATCAACAATGAAGGGAATCTAAGAGAATCTTACAAAATCCTTCACAAAGCTATAAAAGCTATCAACTTCCTTCCTTCAATCTTCCTTCAACCTTCAAAAAGGTTCTTCAAATCTCCCAACTATAGTGGGGTAAAACGGCTGTCTTGCGTGATGTGCAGCCCTAAGCGGTCTTCCGGGTGATAGCGGGTGTTCAGCCGTTAGCGGGTGTTGGATTTGTGGAAAATCCAACCCTTTTTATAGGAAAATTACTCTCTAAAGATAAGATATCTTAGAAAGATCTTTTTCCATAAAAATAGGTAAAATATATGGGCGAAATTATCTTTTTCCTTCCAGGAATCCAGCCTAAAAATATAAGATCCTCTTTCCAAAAATAAAAGATCTCAGGCAAGAATAAAATATCCTTGCCGCATCCAAGGTGTTCGCCTCGGTCGAGTCAGCTCCTCTAGATCACCTCGGTCGAGGTGACTCTGTAGTCAACCGAGGTGAACCACAACTGAATGTGAAATCTTTCAAATATGGTCCAAAGTGAATCTTCAATACATTTCCATGATTCCTGGATTCTTCCTTAAGCTCCTGAATGTAGCTCCAATGACTCCTTAGCTCCTTTTGCTCCATTTTGATGTAAAACGTGCCATTTTACCTACGATTACAACGAAACTTGGTGTAGACCTTGATTCCCGTAAAAGTAGATGAAACGACAATATAATCACATAATGTACATTCAAACATGCAGATTATTGAAGATAAAATGTTTAAACAGGCCCCAAAATATAGACAATAATTCATGCTATCAATACACTTGGGCGAATTAAGGTATAAAAGGTCAATCAGATTCCGATTATCTGTTATAACAACAACACAAACAAGCCAAAACAATCAAACTAATATACGGAATGCATACACATAAGTCCGAGGGACTTACTTCACTCGAAGGTAACTCAAAGGTCAGGTACAACTCAGTTTCCCGAAGGAAAGGAAAGAATGCCTACTCAAACAAGGCATAACGAATCAGGAATTAAACGATTGCTAGAAGTCTATAACTTCTAGTCTCCATGATCTCTAAGAGATCTCCACAACCTAGGGTCACAAACCCTAGTCTTGCAGATCACCAAGGGTCAACAACAACCATCACAACTCAAGGAAGGAACGAGAAAACAAAGAAAGGAAGTAGCTTACCTAAGACGGGAGCAACTGTAGGAAAACCATAGGGGTGGCTAGACAGCACCGTGGGGCAGCATTGGGTAGAACCGTAGGGGCGGGAAGGAGGAGGCGCAGGGGCGGTCTCTTGACAAAAGCGGTTGTCGTAACTCTTTTGACAGCAAACACACAGCAAGGGATCCAAAGCTCGATTCTTCGATCCACACACGTCAAGACTCAATCAAGGGAGCCTGAGAACATCAACGTATCAACAACGAAAAGGCCAACAAGAATCAAGGCTCGATCTTAATTCTTGTGAAGAAGAAGAAGAACGAAAAGAGAAAGAGAAAGAAAAAGCATGCAACAAGCTCAAGAACATGTAGAAGAATCAAAGGAATTAAGACTTACACGTTCAGTAGGATTCAGAAGGAAGAAGGTTGTAGTTTTACTCGAGGTTCAAGAAAAACGTATGCACAAAACAAGAAAAGGAAGAGAAGGAGGGAATTTATATAAAACAGTTGGAAAAGATAAGGAAGGACGTTATAGGGTTCCTAGATCAAAGGAAAGCCGGCCATAAGATAAAAGATCGGATCTTCTACCTATGGAAAGAAATAAAACGGAATAAAATTAGATCGGGTGCGATCCGTAGTCAGTCGCAGGGGTGGCTGACCCTTCCGCGGGGCGGCTGGCCGCAGCGGCGACCCTCTTCACCGCGGGGCGGTGAAGACAAAAACCGAGGCATTACATCAAATCCCCCTAAAAGGAAGTTTCGTCTCGAAACTTGCAACGAACCACAAGATCACACAACAATAACGCAGAAACACTGAAGTCAACTCATATATTCCCACTTGGGGCACATAACTCAAAAAGCCACAAAAACGTACACAACTCAACAAAGGAAACCGAAACCCGAACGTCTATGCTATAGGTACATCCAACTCAACATAAAACTTCATATAGTTCCTCTGGATACTATCCTCTGTCTCCCAAGTTGCCTCATCTGCTCCTCAAATAGACCACTGAATCTTCATCATCGGCATGTCCTTTGATCGCTAGCGTCTCGTACTACGCTCTAAGATAGCTACCGGGTGCTCTACGAACGTATGGTCTGGCTTGAACACTAGATCATCATGACTGACGATGTGTCTTAGGTCTGGTACGTATGTGTCTTGGGTCTGGTACGTACTCCCGTAACTGAGACACATGGAAGACTGGGTGAACACCTTCTAGTCTCGGTGGCCAAGCAAGTCTGTATACTACCTCTCCAACTCGCGCAAAAATCTCGAAAGGTCCGCTAGCACTACTCGGCTCGTCCCAACATAGCGGGGTACGGTATCTCTGTCCGTAGAAGGACTCATAAGGAGCCATCCCGATCGATGCGTGTCAACTATTGTTATACGAAAACTCCACTAAGGGAAGGTGATCCGGCCACACCTGTCCCCCAGTCTAACACGCAGGCTCTCAATATATCCTCTAGAGTCTGGATTGTCCGCTCCGACTAACCATCCGTATGAGGATGATAAGTAGTCGTGAACTACAAACTCGTTCCTAGGGCGGCATGCACTTGCTGCCAAAACCTAGAAGTGAACCGTCCGTCTATGTCAAAGACTATAGTACTAGGTACTCTTTGAAGTCTCACTATTTGTCTAGAGAACTCCTTTGCTAATCGACTTACCGGCCATGTTTCCTTGATGGGAATGAAATGTGCGGTCTTTATTAGTCGATTCACTACAACCCATATGGCGTCAAAGCTTAGACTCGGTCTCAAACCGGTAACAAAGTCCATCGAGATGTCCTCCCACTTCCACTATGGGACGAGAAGTGGGTGTAGATCTCCTCCCGGTCGATGGTGCTCGATCTAGACTTGTTGACAGGTCGCACACCGAGCTACATATCTCGTCATGCGCGGCTTCAGACCTCCCCACTAGAAGAAGCATATGATGTCTAGATACATCTTACTCGTACCGGAATGCACTGAGTAAGGTGTAGTGTGAGCTTCTTGTAGGATCCGATGTCTCAGCTCTCGATTTGAGGGCACACGCTAGCTCCTGAAGTCTCAAAACTCCATTGGCACCGACTGCAAACTGAGGTGCCTCTCCTCGAGCATCCTGTCTCGGATCCTTGTCAAAGTTGGGCAACTCTCATGCTTATGTCGGATTTCTACCGACAGATCAGGTAACATCTCCAAGGTGGATAGATGGCTGTCGGAATCCAGAAAGTGGATATCCATCTCAAGGCATGCCAAGTCTCGCTGTAACTATGACTGAGTTGTTAGTCGAGCAATCGCCATCTCCCGGGGAGTCTTTCTACTGAGAGCATCAATTACCACATTCGCCTTCCCCGGGTGGTATAAGATCTCAAGGTCAAAGTCCTTGATCAACTCCAACCATCTCCTTTGGCGGTTATTCAACTCTTGCTGAGTGAATATGTACTTAAGACTCTTATGGTCTGTGAATATCTTACACGTAGCTCTGTACAAATAATGCCTCCAAATCTTCAAAGCGTGAACAACATCAACTAACTCGAGATTGTGGGTAGTGTAATTCTCCTCATACTTCTTCAGTTGTCTCGACGCGTATGGTATGACCTTACCCCTCTACATCAGAACACATCCTAAGCCGAGTTTGGATGCGTCGCTATAAACCACAAAATCCTCAATGCTCTCTGGCTGAGCTAAGATAGGAGTGGATGTCAACCTCCTATTCAGCTCCTCGAAACTCTACATACACGGCTCAGACCACACAAACCTCGTAGACTTCCTCAGCAAGGAAGTGAGTGGTCAGGCGATAACTGAAAAGCCCTCCACAAAGCGACGATAGTAGCCCGCCAATCCTAGGAAGCTATGTATCTCCTTAACGTTCCTAGGAGGCGGCCAAGATGCTACAGACTCGATCTTCGCCGGATCTACTTTGATCCCTTCGGCGGAAACGATATGACTAAGGAATGTCACCTCAGACATTCAAAAATCGTACTTAGAGAGCTTAGCGTAAATCTCTCTATCCTGCAGAACTTGGAATACAATCCTTAAGTGTCTTGCGTGCTCCTCTTTGTTGCGAGAGTATACCAAAATATCATCGATGAAGACCACTACGAACTATTCTACGAAGTCGATGAAGATGTTGTTCATCAACTCCATGAACACGTAGGGCGCATTCGTGAGCCCAAAAGGCATCACTACAAACTCATAGTGACCGTATCTGGTCTGAAATGCCGTCTTGGTTATGTCCTGCTCTCTCACTCGCAGCTGGTGATATCCGGATCTCAAATCGATCCGCAAAAACATTCAAGCTCCATGCAGTTGGTTTAAAAGATCGTCGATATGGGGCAATGAGTACTTATTCTTGATTGTCGCCTTGTTAAGCTCTCGGTAATCAAAACATAACCTCATTGACCCGTCTTACTTCTTCACAAAGAGTACTGGTGCGTCCCAAGGAGATACAATAGGGCAGATGAAGCCCTTCTCTGCTAACTCCTCGAGTTGCTTCTTAAGCTCAAACATCTCGTTAGGCGTCATGCAGTAAGGATCCTTCGAGATCGGTCTTATACCGGGCTCTAGATCAATGCCTAAGTCTACACTCCTTTGTGGAGGTAAACGTGATGGTGCTCCAAAAACGTCGGTAAACTAGCACGCTACCGGAATCTTCTCCAACGCTGGACTCGTACTATCCTTCATGGCATAGCACCAAAAATCCTCGCAACCCTGACCGATAAGTCTCGCAACTCGGACTACATTGATGACTGTACCGGTCTTTCTGAGATCCCATCCTCGGAAAACCTCTACATGGCATGACTCTGTAGTTACCGTCACGGTCCTCTTGCCGATGTCTAGAACTGCCTGATGTCTATCCATCCAATCCATGCCCATAATGACATCTTCATGTACTAAGTACAAAAGAAGTCAGTTGGCCAATCACGACCTCCCAATCTAATAGGGCAATCGCAAACCTCTCGTGTACCTCTAATCTTACCCCCATCTGGTAATCCTATAAAGAAGGGTCTCCCATCCACGGTAACTAAGGTCAATCTATCTACACATGCATCAAATATAAATAATGTGTAGCACCGGTATCGAAAAGAACTTTGACAGGAAAACAATTATTATAAATGGTACTTGTGGTCGTTGGAGCTGCCGGCTCCACTACACTCCTCAGCTCATAAACTCTGGCTGAAGCATCTTTGGTGTCTGACGTACCACCAACCCATCGTCTCCCTCTCCTTTGTCCCTAAGCGGAACCCCGAGGAGCGGTAAAACCAGGAGCTCTCTACTGTTGTTGCTCTTGTTGATACTGAGGTCTCTGCTCACCTCCTACAACGCTGGCTGGTGAAGAACCCTGTTGTGATAGCGCCTTGCTCTGACGGCAAAATGCAACTCTATGTCCGGGCTTACCACAAGAAAAGCACGTCACTGCATTCTTCTTACAATTAGCTCGTATATGTCCGACTCCTCCACATTTATGACACTGTCATCCTCTGTCGGAACTTTGTATCGTCTGCTGGAAACCAGAGCATCCCGGCGTCTGACTACGCCCGAACTCATCTACTCCAGCTCCAGTATTGGTTGGTCTAATCCTCTGCCTCTTCTCAAGACCTCCTGCCTGAGAAGCTCGCCTCTGACCCGATCGGTCTCTCTCATAAGCCGATGCTCTATCATCGTAGTCCGTCAAGGAGTCACAAAGGAAATTAGTAAGATAAGAGCGGGTAGACTCTCTCAACCTCCAAGAGAAAAGATAAACATGCCGATGCTCGCGTTTTGCAGACCGACCTAGCAAAGATAACTCCTCCTGAAACTTGCTGACAATCTCAACAATAGGGATATCCTCGAATCTAGCCTCAAGAAAATCCTGAAGTCGATCTCTCCTTATAGCTGCAGGGAAATAGAAATCCCTCATCATTGTCTTCATTTGCTCATAGCTCGTGACCTTACTACGAATGGTCCTCCACCAATGATGAGCCTGATCCTGCAACAACGTCAGTGCTATATCGACTCGACGACCCTTTGGGCAACGGATCGCCTCCATAGCAAAATCTAACTGTCCTACCCAAAGCTCCACCTCCAATTCGGTCTTGCCTCCGAAAGAAAGAACTCTCAACTGGTTGAAAGCCTTCAACCAACAGTCGGGCCTCGAATCTCTCGCCTCATCCGGAACTCTAGCAACCTCAATAGCTCTAGCAGGTGCAGCAATAACTTGTGTCACTCTTTGCAAAACCTCAGCTAATCTCGCGGGTATTGGCGGTGTTGGTGCAGGGTCTCCAGTCCTGATAGCCTCCTCAACTCTCTACACATAGTCGCGGTATGCAGAAGCTCCAATGGATACTCGACCGGACTCGATCGACTATGCTCTCTATGCTTAAGACCTAGCGGCGGTCTCGTTCCCTGCCTCGGGGACAACACTCTCCGTAACCTCTTCGATGAACGTCTCAGCGATAGGCGAATCAACAACAAGGGCTTAGCTGATAGCATGAATTATAGTCTATATTTTGGGGTTTGTTTGGACGTTTTATCTTTCATAATCTGCATGTTTGTATGTATATTATGTGATTATATTACCGTTTCATCTACTTTTGCAGGAATCGAGGTCTACACCTAGTTTTGTTGTAATCGTAGGTAAAATGGCACGTTTTGCATCAAAAAGGAGCAAGAGGAGCTATGGAGTCATTGGAGCTACATCCAGGAACATAAGGAACCATCCAGGAAGCATAGCCATGGATTTAGGATTCACTTTGGACCGGATTTGAGAGATTTCACATTCAATTGTGACTCACCTCGGTTGACCACAGATTTACCTCGACCGAGGTGATCCAGAGAAGTCGACTCAACCAAGGCGAACACCTGGGACGCGGCGAGAATATTTTATTCTTGGCTGAGATCTTTTATCTTTGGAAAGAGATCTTATATTTTTGGGCTTGGCTCCCGGAAGGAAGAAGATATACTAGATCATATATTTTACCTATTTTTATGGGAAGAGATCTTTCTAAGATATCTTATCTTTGGAGGGTTATTTTCCTATAAAAAGGGTTGAATTTCCACAAATCCAACATCCTGCTTACACCGAACATCACGCTACACCACCGATCAGGGTTTATACACCGCGGCAGCCATACTCCAGTTGGGAGATTTGAAGAACCTTTTTGAAGGTTGAAGGAAGATTGAAGATTGTAGCTTTTATAGCTTTTGGAGGTTTTCTTGTAAGATTACCTTGGATTCTCTTCCTTGTTGTCTTGCTTGTTGGATTTATATCAAAGGAACGCTTTTGTTGTGATATTTGATTCAGTTATTGAAGTCTTTATATTAAATTCTTCTTGTTCAAATATTCACCTTCTTCCCATATATTTGATTAATACTTTCATGATGATGAGTGACTAATTTCCTTGTGTGATTCTAGGGTGATTGGCTGAAGGTTGTGGGAAAAACAATGATAGAATAATCTTAGATTCCAGTAGGACCCTGAAAGTTCGAGTCTTTAACCTTAATCCTAAGCATCTCGCTCAGTCGATGAACATCTCGGCCAGGGTGGAATTTAGCTGACCGAGGTGACTTATCTGATCCGAAACTGAGAGTTAAGTGTTAGAGTTTGCCAAATCCTATTCTTATTACACCTTTCCTGGTTCAATGCAAGCTTAGGATGAGACTTACCCGGTAATTCCTTAGTTTGTTTACCTAAGATCATAAGTGTAGGTAATAAAGGTTTATCCTTTATTGGGGTTTGAGTGTGCTTTCATCCCATCTTTGTGAGTTAGCCTGAGACTTACCCGGTAAAGGTTGATTCTATTCCCTTAGATGGTATGTTAGTTTGAGGTTATAGTTCTTTATCTTAATTCCTTGAGACTTACCCGGTAATAGGAGTTACGGTTTAGGATTAGTGAGTAGTGAGACTTACCCGGTGATCTATTCCACTTAGTAACACCTTCCCTATGCAAAAATCTCAGCTTTGTCCGCTTATCTTTAGATCTTGAGTTGGAACCACAACTAGATGCTTTAATTCCTAGAATTGCATGTTTGCTTTATTGACTTCTATATCATCTTTGATTGTTTCAATTGCCTTTGTGGTTAGTATTTACACATAAGCATACCGTGATTGGACTTTGTTTCACTAAGTCCCTGTGATCGACCCCTGGAATTCCTTGCTTTTACTACGATTGACCCGTACACTGCGGGTTCGCATCCTTGTTTTAAGCTTACATCTAGGGTTATAAATTTAAAGCTTGCACACACCGTTTGGAGCGAACATTAGCCCCGACCTCTAGCTAGTGGAGGTCTTCCTACACGTCCTCGTTCACGGACGACAGGTGGAAGAGGTGGTCGACCCCTTCCTCGCCCCACAACAAATGTAGCTTTAGTACGCGTAATCTACTATAAGGATAGATATATAGATATATAAGGCCACGCTAATGACTACGGCAGAATTCCTGAAAAAGCACATAAAGGTCAGCATAAAAGAAAACTAACTGTTGAGATCCGCGGAGATAGTGGTGGGCGTCCGTACATCTATCCAAACCGACAATTTTAAAACAAAACCCCTTTTGAAAACGTAGACCCCTTGCTGGTTTTGTTAATTTATCTATTCGACCTTTAGAAGATTACGAGTGTCATTGTTTTCAACCAAAACTAATATAAAACCAAAGAAACAACAAAGAAAAGCGTCAAAGACTCGCATCCGAGTTCAAAACAAACGGATCAGAACAACAACTGAAATATAAATCCGATCCCGTCCTATAATGTACGGGAACCTTGACTTACCACACCATCCGAATCACTTAGCAGCATCCATAACCTGCGTGACATCTACAACATTGGTATAAACCGTTAGCTAACATTCTAAATTCTAGAAAGACGGTAAAGACACAAACACACATCAGTTTACATAAACATATAGCATGCTCGCGCTCAACGGTTATTATTTTTTATTAAGTTAATCCTTTTACTAATTCAACTTATGTTGTCACATGAGAATCACTATGATCTCGTCTATGTCCCCTTTCACCAACGGGAATAAAGCGGATGCATCCCTCTGCCACTTGTTGGATTGGTCGCAAGAGCACCTCCTAGTTTCCCCATATTGAACTGGACAAGCGGTCACCACCCGGTTATAATACACTTAGGCCAATTAAGGTATAATAGGTCAATCATATTCCAATTATCCTTTATAACAACAACACAAACAAGCCAAAACAAACAAACTAATATACAGAATGCATCTAAGTAAGTCCAAGGGACTTACTTCACTCGAAGGTGACTCAAAGGTCACCTACAACTTAGTTTCCCGAAGGAAAGGAAAGAATGCCTGCTCAAACAAGGCATGACGAATCAGAAACGAAACGATTGCTAGAAGTCTATAACTTCTAGTTTCCATGATTTCTAAGAGATCTCCACAAGGTAGGGTCACAGACCCTAGTCTTACAGATCACCAAGGGTCAACAACAATCAACACAACTCAAGGAAGGAACGAGGAAACAACAAAAGGAAGTAGCTCACCAAAGACGGGAGCAACTGTAGGAAGACTGCAGGGGCGGCCAAACAGCACCGCAGGGTAGGCACTAGGCAGAACCGCGGGGGCGGGAAGGATGAGGTGCGGGGGCGGTCGCTTGACAGAAGCGACTATCGTAACTCTTTTGACAACAAACACACGGCAAGGGATCCAAAGCTCGATTATTCGATCCACACACGTCAAGACTCAACCAAGGGAGTGTGAGAACATCAACGTATCAATAACAGAAAGACCAACAAGAATCAAGACTCGATCTTATTTCTTGGGAAGAAAAGAAGAACGAAAAGAAAAAGAGAAAGAAGAAGCATACAACAAGCTCAAGAACGTGTAGAAGAATCAAAGGAATGAAGACTTACACGTTTAACAGGATTCACAAGGAAGAAGGTTGTAGCTTTGCTCGAGGTTGAAAAAAAAGTATGCAAGAAACGGGAAAAGTAAGAGAATGAGGGAATTTATAGAAAACGGTTGGAAAGGATAAGAAAGGACGTTTTAGGGTTACAAGATCAAAGGAAAGTCTGCACATAAGATAGAAGATCGGATCTTCTATCTGTGGAAAGAAATAAAAACGGAATAAAAATCAGATCGGACGTGAACTGTAGTCATCCACAGGGGCGGCTGGCCGCAGGGACGGTGAAGGCAAAAACTAGGCATTACAAGTTTGGGCGTAGGGGCTACAACCTGAGATGCAATATCTCGACGTTCTACGCGAGCTTTACGAATTGAGGCCGTATGACGTCTCCCTCTCTGCATCTCCGCTAATATTTGTAGGAGTAGAGGCATTTCCTAATAAATTATAAATACTATTTAATTCGACTTAATTAAATTTAATATAATTAATTTTATACACTTAATTTAATTAATTATATTAATTAAGTGTAATATCATACATTTAAATATTTTATTAAAATAAATTTAAATAAATTTAATTAATATTAATATTAATTAATATCACAATTTTATTTAAATTTAATATAACTTAATTTAATTACTTTATAGATATAATTTAATATACTATACTATGCTATAATTTAATTTAATTTAATTTAATTTAATTTAATAGAATGTTATACAAATTATTTTAAACTAAGGTGTGTTTGGTCAGAGTTGTATGTTTTTTAAAAGATTATTCAGATGGAGATTGTAAAAGATTAATTTCCAATAACCTTGGTCTCGAGAGTTTAATTTTATGGGTGATTTTTCAGTTATATAAACCAATGTAATATTCTCATCTACAATGTTTATCTTTTACCAAACACACATAAAAACATAATTCCTTCAATATAATCTAAAATAACACCAATAATCTCTTACCAAACACACCCTAACTTTATTTAATACAATTTAATTCAATGTTATTTTAATTTAATTTGATTTAATACAATTTAGTTCAATTTAATTCAACCTAATTAACTTTAATCCAATTCATTACGGATGTGTGAATAGTGGAAGCCACGGTTCCGGAATGCGTGATTGTGGCTGCCATTGTTCCAAGTTTGTTCGTCTTCCTCGAGCGAACGCCACTAGATGCGTTCGTTCGAGCTTTTTCAGATATCAAAATGGTTCCGATCTAACCTAAAGTACCTTAATCTACTCGATTCCAAACTAATCTACTCAATTCAAATATATTCTAACCTAAACAAACTCATTTCAATCTAACATAAACAAATTCGTTACAATTTCGATTTCAACCAAAAATACCGTAAAAACTCGTAATCGTTTACCTTCGTCTCAGTGTGTTTCCGCTTGTGGAAGGGTCGTCCTTCGTCACCAACTTGATCCATTGTCGGGATGATCTCGTCTTCGTCATCGTTCGCTCGACTCTATCTTCATCTTCGCTATGTTCTTCGCTCTCGATTTTTGTGGGATGAGCACTGACGGCTACTCATTCCGGATGCTTTTTTTGTATGATTTAGACCTAACACGCATTCAGAATGTTTTAACGTGACGTTTGCGCGTTGCGAATCCGGTTGACATTTTTTTATAACTTCCGTAAATTTATTACTAACATAATTTAAAATAAATAAATAAATAAAATACGGTCGTATCTTACTATCAAATAATGGTGACTCATGGCATTTGGAATTGGACGTGACAATACATGAATGAGTGACTAGACGGACTTCTCAATCAAACAGTATATAACAATTAGCCCACACATTTCTAGCGTGGCATGGGTCCCACACCTCGTCACATACACATCTCCAGTCAACGTCCTTAGGGTTTTAGGTAAAAGTATCATTTCAACCCGATCCGAATTGTCACCACAATTATAGAAATTTTATCTTTACAGTATAATGACGTGGATTTACCGTCTGCTGTCAAATTTTCAGATAAACGTACGCACACCACGGCCACCTGGCAGATCCACGTATATCTGAAGCTGGACACAAATACCTAATCCACCTGCGGGACTGGATATGGTCATATGGATCTTATTAGTTCCACTATGTCCATTCACATATATTAAAATTTTAAATATATATATAAATATTTAGTCTTTAATTACTAATTTTATATTTAAAATTAAATTATATTTAAGTGTGTGATTCAAATTGTGAAATAGACTTGTAAAATTCGTATACTTTAATACTTTATGGTTTACACAGATCAATCTTCATGTCCAAAAGGTTAAGATGACAAAGGGGATGATCAATATGTAATTTTGTTTTAGATGTATAGACAAGTTATTTATATTTTGATAAAATTATCTAAAAAATTATTAATGATTATTGAAATGTTTTTAGTTATTTTTGCTTATAGGATATTGTTTTTAAAATAGATTCTTAACTTATTTAGGTTTCAAACTTCAATTAAAAATATATAACTTAAACATATATGTAAATTATGGTCTAATTATCGCAAATTCTTGTACTTTTCCTTAAAATACATTGATGAAGCTACTAATCTATTATACCTATTAAAAGAGAGCACCGTTTTTACTGACGTGGCACTTCGTGGAAGCAATATTGAAATGGAACTCCCACGATCTTTTGTTATTAAAGTAACAATTTGTTATTGGAAAGATTTCACGTTACTTTTTATTAGTAGAACTAATCTATTTTTGGGATAATTTTTTAAATAAAAATAATTGGACTCCAACTTTTTTATTAGTTTTTTATTTCTTAATTATTTTCACGTTACTTTTGGTTAAGCAATCGTACCCTCAAGTTTTATTTTTTTGGACGATAGTTTTCTTTTTTTTTTAAAAGGCTTGATCTATTTACGTTAAATAATTTGAGAGATTTTGTTATCCACATCGATTAGCTGCTAAGCTTGATGGGTTTAGAACTTGTATAAATGGAGAGTCTAAAAAGTATACATATAATACATTTTTTGACCTTTTGTTTAAGTTTAAGTATAGCTATTATTCATATCGGATTAATATATGTTATTTGGGAACGTTACCCTACAATTACATGGGTTGTAATGTCTTCCCTATATCATATGTTAAGTGATTGTGACCTCAGGTTTTATTTTTTTGGACGATTTTTTCTTTTTTTAAAGGATTATCAGCCTAATCTATAATTTACGTGAGAAATTTTGTTATTCCACCAGTATAAAAATAATACATTTCTCTTGTCCTTTTGGTTAAGTTCAAGTATAATTATTATTCATATCAGATTAATATATGTTAGGTGGGAACGTTAACCTAAAATATATATTAAGTAAGCGTGCCCTCAAGTTTTATTTTTGGGACGATTTTTTCCCTATTTTTAAAGGATTATTAGCTTGATCTATTGACGTTAAAATTTTTGAGGGATTTTGTTATCCCACGTCAACTAGCTACTAAGGTTGATGGTTTTAGAACTTCTATACAAATAATACATTTTTTGGCCTTTTGGTTAGGTGAGATCGTTACCCTACAATTAGGGGTGTAATTTGGCTCGAGCTGCTCGGGCTCGGCTCGCCAAAAGCTCGAACTCGGCTCGTTCATATTACAAACGAGCCGAGCTCGAGCTCCATTACAGGCTCGTTCCGAGCCCGAGCCCGAGCTGAGCCCGAGCGGCTCGGCAAGGCTCGTCCGTTAAAAAAAAGAAAAAAAGTGTTAGGGAAAGGGAAGTTAAGTTAGGGTTTTTTTCTTTCTTCGTTAGTTCGCTCCAGCATGCAGCAGCCTCTCGCTCCACTTCCAATCTGCGCAGCGCCTGCTCTCCTCTCGGACCTCTCCGTCTCCGGCGCCCTCGTTCGTAGTCCGTCTCTGGCACCCGTTCCGGCCACGCCTCACCCAGCTTCGCCCTCCGGCACCCGGCTGTTCCCCTGTTCGGCTGTTCCTCACCTCTTCGGCTCTTCCGCAGGCTCGCAGCTCCTCTGTTCGGTTGTTCGGCCTGTTCCCCTCCTCGTCCGCAAGCTCACAGGCTCGCAGGTCCTCCACCTCGACGGTTCCCCTCTTCCGCAGCGGCGCAACCTCCATTCTCCGGCTCCGGTACTTATCTTCTTTCATCAACGTTGAGTCTTATTTGCAGAGGGAAAATGCTGTTTTGTTATTCCATTGATTATTTTCAGATTTTGTGTTGTATATGACTTTGCTATTCCATTGATTATTTTCAGATTTTTTAGTTTGATGACCATTGATTATTTTCAGATTTTGTCTTGAATGTAAATTGTAATGTATATGACTTTTTCCATTGTTGTTTTGTTACCCGATTATTCTATTGGGTTTCTTTTGTTAATCGTTTGTGTTAATTGATTATTTTCAGATTTTCATACAATGAGCAACACTCCAAATCCGAGTAATACGGATATTCCATGTCCCGTATCAATGAATGAGACGAATGATGAATTTGAGAATGCAGCAGATTCAGCAGTTCCGCCTGAAGAGAGCGGAAATGCAAATAAAAGACAAAAGAGAAAGACTTCGACAGTTTGGAACGATATCATTGAGGTGCATACGGAAGAAGGCACATTTGCAAAATGCAACCATTGTGGAGGTAATTTGTCTTATAGTAAAGGGGGAGCAACATCACACTTAAAAAGGCATGTCGCCTCATGTATCATACGTAAGGCAAAAATCTCAGGTCAAGGATCCGGGTCTATGTCTATACAAATAATGTTGAGTGTTGATGCTTTCGGGACGGGTTCGTTAACAACTTACAAGTATGGCAAAGAGCTAATCAAAGACCTAACTGCAAAGATGATAATGGTGCACGAGTATCCCTTCATGATTGTTGAGCACACGTATTTTAGGCTTTTTTGTAGGCAACTGAACCCGAAATATGAATTTATTGGTCGTGTTGCGATCAAAGAGCATGCAATGAAGTTGTACAAGCAAGAAAAAGGAAATATGAAGTTGATGTTGGCTGATGTTGGGAGGATTAGCTTGACATCTGATTTCTGGACTTCTAACCAAACTAAGGGGTATATGTGCATCACTGGACACTTTCTAGACAAGGAGTGGAAGTTGCAGAGCCGAATATTGAACTTTTGTTTATTACCTCCACCGTACACTGGTGTTGCAATTGCTGATAAGATGTATGAATGTTTGTCAGAATGGGGTATAGAGGACAAAATTTCTACCATTACATTCGACAATGCTTCTTCAAATGATGCAGCTATTAGATGTTTGAAAGAGCAATTTGAAGGAAGAGATGCATTGTACTTTGGTGGAAAGATTTTTCACATCAGGTGTTGTGCTCATATACTAAACCTTCTAGTGCAAGATGGATTGTCTTCCATAAAGTCTGTTATTGAGAATGTTCGTGAGAGTGTGAAATACATAATGTTGAGTCCTTCACGCCTTCACAAGTGGAATGAAGTTGTTAAAAACATGTCTCTCCCTACTAACAATACGTTGATTCTTGATTGTGTGACCCGGTGGAACTCAACATATTATATGTTGGAAAGAGCTCTCATTTATAAAGATGCCTTTGCAAGATTTGCAACTAGAGATGCTACTTATACTACTCTGTCAACCGAAGAAGATTGGGAAAGAGCAACAGATGTGTGCAAGTTCTTGTTCGCTTTTGATGAGGTAACAAAAGTTTTCTCTGGTCGTAATTATACAACTGCTAATTTGTATCTCACTGATATTTGGAGGATTAAACATCTATTAGATGAGATGGAGAATGATCCAAGAGATTTCATGAATCTTATGGTTAGGAGTATGAAATTAAAATTTGACAAGTATTGGAAGGAGTGCAATCTTTTCATGATAATAGCGGCTATTTTGGATCCTCGGAACAAGATGGATTTGATTAGATTTGTGTTTGAAAACTTGTATGGGGAACTGGAAGTTGAAAACAAGCTTTCCGATGTTGTGCATGAAATACATCTTTTGTTTGATGATTATGTTGCTAAGTTTAGTGGTGGAGTAAGTGATGGTAGTGGTCAAGTTGGAAGGGTTCAAAGGAATGTAAACTCTAGTGAAAAAAGTCAAGGTAGAAATGTCTTTGAAACATGGAGAAAGACAAGACTTCATGTTATTCCAACACAAGCAAGAAAAGAGTTAGACATTTATCTCGAGAAAAGTGCGTTAATTGATTTTGATAATGAGTTCGATGTTTTGATGTGGTGGAAATTAAATACTTTGAAGTTTTCAACTTTATCAAAGATGGCTCGGGACATTCTTTCGATTCCGGTAACTACTGTACCTTCTGAGTCGGTCTTTAGTGCTGGGCGTAGAGTTATTAGTGACGATCGATGTTCCTTGGGTGATGACACAATTGAAGGATTGCTTTGTGGAGCAAATTGGTTTCGACAAGAAGTTGAACTTGAACTTCAAAGTATTCCTTGATGTAAGTATTTTTCCTATTTTGTTTACTTTTTAAGTTAATTGTATGTTTAACCTTTTTATCTTCGTATTTTTATTGCTTAATTTTTATATATTTGGATATCTTATATTTTCAGGTATGTGGTTTGATTGTCTACTTTCTTGGCTTGTTGCTGAATTGTGTTGAAGAAGACTTTGCTTGGTATGATTTTTTCATCTTCGGTTATGTTGTTGGTTGAATATTACAATTAGTTAATTCTTTCTTAGTTTATAATTTTGTTGTTGAATTTCTTTTTACAAATTGATTATGACTTATGAGATGGAGCGTTTTGTTGTTGGTTGAAGATTTGAAGTCCTCGTTGAAGAGATTATTTGTTTGATTGTGTCTTAAAGACGTTGTGACTTTTGTTGCGTTTATTCCGTTGAAGACTAGAACTTCAAGTTAAGACTTTGTATTTTGAATTTGGTTTGATTGTGTTAAACTTGTGACTTTGAATTTGGTTTGTTTTATTTTTCTCGGGTTTGATTATCAGGTGATTGATTAATTGAATGTTAGTGGACTACAAATTCATGTTCAACATATGTTACATATTACAGATTTACAGGTTATAGTGATTCGTGCTTAAATGAGCTCAGACGAGCCCAAACGAGCCAAACAAGCCTGAACGAGCCTAGACGAGCTCGAGCTCGAGCCCGAGCTCGGGCTCGGCTCGTATAAAAACGAGCTAAACAAGCCGAGCCCGAGCTTTCAAAAAAGCTCGCGAGCCGAGCCTGAGCTTGATCCAAAGCTCGTAAATATTTTCAGGCTCGGCTCGAATAAAAACGAGCCAAGCCTGAATGTGTAGAAGCTCGGCTCGAGCGGCTCGAATTACACCCCTACCTACAATTATCTATAATCGTGTCCCTCAAGTTTTATTTTTTGGAACAATTTTTTTAAAAAGATTATTAGCTTGATCTATTTACATTAAATTTTTTGAGAGATTTTGTTATCCCACATCGATTAGGTATTAATGTTGATGGTTTTAGAACTTCTATAAATAGGGAGTCTAAAGATTATACAAATAATACATTTCTTGGTTTTTTTGGTTAAGTTCAAGTATAATTATTATTCATATTGGATTAATATATCTTAGGTGATATCGTTACCCTAAAATATATATTAAGTAATTGTGCCCCTCAAATTTTATTTTTTTGATGATTTTTTCTTTTTTTTTAAAGGATTATTAGCTTGATCTATTGACGTTAAATTTTTTGAGGCATTTTGTTATCTCAAATCGATTAGCTACTAAGGTTGATCGTTTTAGAACTTCTATAAATAGAGAGTCTAAAAAGTATACGAGATAATTGGTGAAATAGGGCCCTTTTTGTTTAGTGTAGATTAACTAGGCCCCTAGTAATATCCAACAAAAATATAAAGATAAATAAAAGTATTGAGGAGATAAATTAGGGAGATAATTAGGCATTTAATAAATCCACAATAATAAACTACCTTAAATATTGAAACGGATTTGAAAAAAAAGGAAACCGAATGGGAGAGATTCTCGCAATCTATATATGAGTGGTTACATCCGTCAATCACAAACACAATCACCGTTGCTTTACTCTCATTTTCATCTCCATTGAAGGAAGATTAAAGGTCTCATCTTTCTCCCTTCTAGATATCATATTGCTTCCTTCCATTTCGTCTCTAATTTATTCTCCATTGAAGCCGATGCAAGTTATCGTTTCTATCCCGCTCCATTGAAGGTTATTGAAGGTCGGTTATATCCATCTCCATTGAAGGCTGCTCGAAACCTCTTCACAAGTTATCGTCTTCTCCGACTACAAAACAGGTACATTTTCTAACTCGGATGTAAGTTTCTTGCGACATATTACAGGATTATGTACCCGATTTTGCCAAAACAAACATTATGTATCACATGTAGTTGCTAATAAATATTATGTACTAGTTATGCATCACACATAGTTGCTGATAAATATTTGCTGATAAACATTATGTACGCTTTATTTAAATAAAGCAAGGATTTTTCCGTTTGGTGCCCTTGAGTTTTTGGCTTTTCCGGATGGTGCCCAAAGTTTTTCACGTTTCCGTTTGGTACCCCTGAGTTTTTGGCTTTTCCGGATGGTGTCCAAAGTTTTTCATGTTTCCGCTTGGTACCCCTGAGGTTTCGGCTTTTCCGGATGGTACCCTTCTTTCCTATTATTTGTCTAAAGTAATGTTTCTTATATTAAATTTATAAAAAAAATAGGGAAAAAAATTATAACAATTTTATATTATAAATTTTGAAGACACGTATATTTTAATTGAACAAATTTAATCAACTATTAATATTATGATATTTTTTAAAATATAAGGTTTTTACATATTATTTTATGATTCTTAATATATTTATTACTATTTGATACTTTATCATATTTTGCATCAAAAACATGAAATTTTTTTATTTTATATGGAAACTAATTTTTATAAAAAAAATTTTATTATCAAATTTTTTCCCTATTTTTTTATAAATTTAATATAAGAAACGTTATTTTGCATCAAAACATGATTTTTATACAAATTTTTTTATCATATTTTTTAAAATAATTTTTATATTTTATTTATAATTATATATGAAATAAATCATTGATAAATGTATAATGCAAAATATTCAAATTGGACATTCGGTGTTTCAAAAAAAAATTAATAATTATTGATAAATGTCCGTTTTAAATACTAATTCCACTTTTCAAAATGAAAAAAAAAACAAAATCCTACTTAAATTTTAACAAATATTATTCAAAATATAAAAATTATTAATTTTTTATATAAAAAAGGACATTTTGAAAAGTAGAATTTTTATAAAAAAAACTTAACATATTCTATACATATCATGAACTTATAATACATGTAATAGAATAATTTTTATAAAAAACATGAGTTTTATATGTACATTTCAATAGTCTTATTAAAATTTAAGTAGGATTTTTTTTTTTTTCATTTTGAAAAGTGGAAATAGTATTCAAATCGGACATTTATCAATAATTATTAATTTTTTTTGAAAAACCGAATGTCCAATTTGAATATTTTGCGTTATACATTTATCAATGATTTATTTCATATATAACTATAAATAAAACATAAAAATTATTTTAACAAATATGATAAAAAAAATTGTATAAAAATCATGTTTTGATGCAAAATAACGTTTCTTATATTAAATTTATAAAATAAATAGGGGGAAAATTTGATAATAAAATTTTTTTTTATAAAAATTAGTTTCCATAAAACATAAAAAAAAAATCATATTTTGATGTAAAATATGATAAACTATCAAATAGTAATAAATATATTAAAATCATAAAATAATATGTAAAAACCTTATATTTTAAAAAATATCATAATTTATTAATAGTTGATTAAATTTGTTCAATTAAAATATAATTGTCTTCAAAATTTATAATATAAAATTGTTATAATTTTCCCCCCTATATTTTTTTAAAAAATTTAATATAAGAAACGTTATTTTAGACAAATAATAAGAAATAAGGGTACCATCCGGAAAAGCCGAAACCCCAGGGGTACCAAGCGGAAACGTGAAAAGCTTTGGACACCATCCGGAAAAGCCAAAAACTCAGGGGTACCAAACGGAAACGTGAAAAACTTTGGGCACCATCCGGAAAAGCCAAAAACTCAAGGGCACCAAACGGAAAAATCCTTAAAGCAAATAATGTAGTTGATTGCCACCGTATTATGTAACATATTGATCTATATCAACAAACTTCGCAGGACACAGTCAATATGTATCAGATTGTCTCCGTCTTATGTATCTGATCGAGCTCTCTCAACAATTATGAAGAAATCAAGAGGAGAAACAATGGCTTCCATTTTGAAGAACTCAAGATCATAAACTCAGTTGCAACAACAATGGCGTCCGAATTTTCTCTGTAATGCCTCATTTGATTGATATGCCCAAATTAATGGAGATTGTCCACGATTTATTTCCTTGTTTAACGGCTGACAATAGCTGTTTTTAATTAAGATAATTAATACGCCTAATTAGGATAAAGAGATATTTAGCAAATCTACATAATCTTCTATATTATATGGGATTAATCTTTTTAGTAAAATATAGAGGGGCCTAGTTTGTTAACATGAAACAAAATGGGTCTAGTTTGTACACACTACTACATAAGTTGCCTATTTAGTCAACTCATCCAAAGTATACAAATAATATATTTCTTGACATTCTAGTTAAGTTCAAGTATAGTTATTATTCATATCGGATTAATATATGTTATGTGAGAGTGTTACCCTAAAATATATATTAAGTAATCGTGTCCTCAAGTTTATTTTTTGGATGATTTTTTTTAAAATAATTATTATCTCGATCTATTGACGTTAAATTTTTTGAGGGATTTTGTTATCCCACATAAATAGGGAATCTAAAGATAAAGAGTATACAAATAATATATTTTTTTTTGTCTTTTGGTTAAGTTCAAGTATAATTATTATTTATATCAAGTTAATATATGTTATGTTAGATCGTTAACCTACAATTATGGGTTTGGATCGTAATGTTTTATCTAAAATATATATTAAGTAATCGTGCCCTCAAGTTTTACTTTTTGGACGATTTTTGTAAAGGATTATTAGCTTGATTTATTTACGTTAAATTTTTGAGGGATTTTGTTATCAACATCAATTAGCTACTAAGTTTGATGGTTTTAGAACTTCTATAAATAGGAAGTCCAAAGAGTATACAAATAATATATTTCTTGGACTTTTGGTGAAGTTCAAGTATAATTATTATTCGTATCGGGTTAATATATGCTATGTGGATCGTTAACCTACAATTATCTAGGTCATAATGTTTTTCCCTCAAAATATACATTAAATAAGTAATCGTGTCCCTCAAGTTTTCTTTTTTGGATGATTTTTTCTTCTTTTTGAAAGATTATCAACCCGATCTATTTACGTTAAATATTTTCAGGATTTTGTTATTCCATATTGATTTCAAAGATTATACAAATAGTACATTTTTGGTCAATAATTATTTATTTTTTAAACTAGAGAATCTTTTGTTATTAAATTAACAATTTGTTATTGAACGATTTTACGTTGCTTTTTATTGTTGGAACCAATATGTTTTTTTAGATAATATTTTTTAAATAAAAATAAATGGATTCCGATTTTTACGTTAGTTTTGATTTCTATTTACGTTAAATATTTTCACGTTACTTTTGGTTAAGTAATCGTATCGTTGAAGTTTTATTTTTTGGAACGATTTTTTAATTTTTGAATGGATTATCAGCGTGATCTATTTACGTTAAATTTTTTGAAGAATTTTGTTATCCCACGTCGATTGACTACTAAGAATGATGGTTTTAGCACTTGTATAAATAGAGAGTTTAAAGCATATACAAATAATACATTTCTTGGTTAAGGTAAAGTATAGTTATTATTCATATCGGATTAATATATGTTATATGAGATCATTAACCTACAATTAAAGTTTATTTTTTGGGATAATTTTTTCTTCGTTTTTTTTTGAAAGTTTATCAGTCCGATCTATTTTTAAATATTTCCAGAATTTTGTTATCCCATATTGAGTCTAAAGAATATACAAATAATACATTTTTGGCCTTTTGTTAAACGATTCTTTTGTTAAACAGTTGTTTGTTTAGTAAAATCAAAAATATATATATCTATCTATATACTTTACTAAAGTAGGCGACACTAATGCTGGTGACGCCCTCACGTTTTTTCTCGAATTAAATCTTTTATTAAATCACAAACTAAGCCAATAAATTTATTTTTACTAAACCATAATTATTTTATAAAATATGAATTTTGTTATCCCACATCGGTTATCAATGAAGCATGATGTTTTGAGAACTTGTATATATAGACATAGAAAATTTAAAGATAAATCACACATTTCTGAGCCTTTTGATAAGAATGATCGTTGCAACCTACTGATTTGTAGGTCGTTGTGACCTACTGTTAGGTGGGTCATTGACCTACTAAATTCATAATTTATATTTTGTCAATATAATAAATATATAAAAAAATTTAAAAATTTTATTAGTAAATATCCATGTAGGGCACCTATATAAACTAATGACGTAAAATTTATGATTTTTTTTTCTCATTAAATATTTTACTAAACCACAAATTAAGCCAATAAATATATTTTTACTTCCCCAAGGTTTGTGTTCCTGTTGTACAGGTGCTATTCTAATAGTGTTTGGCTCACCCATTCCCGCTTCATCTTTGGGAGATGCTTTTCGTTTTCGTGCTGATAGTCCTCCTATGGCTTCTCCCTTCTCCTCTTTGGATCCGTTTTGATCTTCTCGGACACTCCTCCTGGATCTCCGGTTTTGATCAACTTTGTGCTCACCACTTTTTCTAGGATTTCAACATCGTAGCAGATTACTTGCATTGTATGGTTTTGCGTCAACATCCGGTGACGAGGTGCTACCAGAAGATGTTGAAGACCTCATCCGTTTGGATGCCTTGGGGCGACAAGTCTCTAGTGACGGTTCCCCCTTTTGCTTACCCTTGTATCAAAAATAAAATCTATTTTTACTAAACTATAGTTATTTTTGTAAAATATAGATTTTGTTATCCAAAATCGGTTATCAAGGAAACATGATGTTTTGGGAACTTGTATAAATAGACATGGAAGGTTAAAAGATTAATCAAATCATACATTTCTCAGTCTTTTGGTGAAAATCAAGTAAAATATTTATTCATATCGGATTAATATTTGTATGTAGGTCATTGTGACATACTGATGCGTGGGTCGTTGTGACCTATTGTTATGTGTGTTATTGATCTATTAAATTTGTAATTTATATATTATCAATATAATAAACATATAATAAATTTTAAAACTTTTATCAGCAAATATTCGTGTAGGGCACGTATTATAAACTATTTATATATATACTTTATAGAATTAGCTTTTTGAATTAAATATTTTATTAAATCACAAACTAAGCCAATAAATATATTTTTATTAAAGCAATATCTAAAATTGTTTAAAAACTAACCAATCACATTTTTGTACGTAAATCAAATTTAAAACAAACCAAATTGTATTTACATGGTTATATCTTAACGTAAAATTTAAAGTTCCTCTAAATTAGGTTTTAAAAATTATCTACTCGGTTTACTAATAATGTAAAATTTACGATTTTTTTCTGATTAAATCTTTTACTAAACCACACCTTAAGCCGATAAATCTATTTTTACTAAACCATAGTTATTTTGTAAAATATAGATTTTGCTATTCCACGTCGGTTATTATAGAAGAACGACGATTTGAGAACTTGTATAAATAGACATAGAAGGTTTGAAGATTAAACAAATCATACATTTCTTAGCCTTTTGGTGAGATCCAAGTATTATATTTATTATAATCTGATTAATATTGTATGTAGGTCGTTGTGACTTACTGATTTATGGGTTATTGACCTATTAAATTCGTAATTTATCTTTTATCAATATTATGAATATACAATAACTTTAAAACTTTTATATTAACAAATATCCTTGTAGGGCACGTATATAAACTATTTATATACATATACTTTACTAAAGTAGGTGACACTTGTAAAACCCTAGTTTTCGCCTTCACCGCCCCCGCAGTGAAGGAGGCCGCCCCAACGGCCTTGGTGTGTGTCACCGCCCCGCGGTGACAAGGGGCCACCCCTGCGGCTGGCGCCCCTGCGGCACAGGCAATCCGCCCCTGCGGATTTGCCACAGATCGCGAAGATCTTCTTTCCTTTTCGGTTCTATCTTTTCCCATCTAAGAAGATCCGATTATCTTATCTTTGGGCCGGCTTTCTTTGGATCTTCTAACCCTAGACGTCCTTCCTTCTATCTTTCCCGCCTCTCCTATATATTCCCGTCTTTTCTTCTTTTCCCCGTTTCTTGCTTACGTCTTCTTCAACCCTAGAGTGCTGCAGTCTTGCCCTTATGTTCTTGTTGAACGTGTAAGTTCTTCCTCCCTTGTTCTTCATCGCGTTCATGTGTTGCTGCACCTTGCTTCTCTTCTGTTTCGTTTCTTCTTCGTTCTTCCCTTTTCTTCTTCTCCAATGATCAAGCTTGAACCTTGATTCTTGATAGAGCGTTCCGTTGTTGATCCTTTGATGTTCACAGCAGAAACCTCCCCGCGCCTCTACAGTGCCGCCTCCGCGGTAGTCCACCCCTGCGCCTGTCGAACAGCCCCTGAGGTTTTCTCTACAGTAGCTCCCGTCTTTGGTGAGCTGCTTCCTTCCTTACTTTCCTCGTTCCTTTCTTGCTTTCTTATGGTTGTTCCTTGCCTCGAGTATGCTGTAAGACTAGGGTTGAGCCCTTAGCTTGTGAAAATCTCTTAGAGATCATTGAGACTAGAAATTATAGACTTCTAGCAACCGTTTTGTTCCTGATTCGTGATGCTTGTGTGAGCAGGCTTTCCTTTAGAGAAACTGAGTCGCCTTTGAGTTACCTTCGAGTGAGGTAAGTCCCTTGGACTTACTTGGCTTCATTCCGTATATTAGTTTGAGTGTTTTGACTTGTTTGTGTTGATTATCATGTTATTACGGATAACCGGAATAGGATTTACCCTTTATAACCTTAACTAGCCCAAGTGTATGATAACCGGGCGGTGACCACTTGTCTAGTTTTTCAGGAGACTAAAATGTGCTCTTGCAACCCAGGCCTGTAGGTAACGGATAGTACTGATATATTCCTATTGGTAGACGGAAGCGGAGGCGAGTTTCGGGAGATTCTCGTGTGACAAAAGAAGTTGAATTAGTAGTGGATAACTTTAAGAAAGATAATAACCGTTTGAGTGCGAGCATGCTATATGTTTACTTTACCTTATGCGTGTTTGTGCCTTTACGTTCTCTCCGATATCTAGAATGTTAGCTAACGGTTTATACCGTCGTTGTAGATGCTCCGCAGGTTCAGGATGCTGCTGAGTGATCCGGATGGTGTGGTCAACCGGGGTTCCCGTATATTATAGGACGGGATCGGGATTTTGTTTACGTTGTTGTTTCCCTTTTTGTTTGAACTCGGATGCGAGTCTTTTACGTTTTCTTTTGTTCAAACCTTTGGTTTTATATTGAGTTTTGGTTTTCATTCGTATGTGCCTTGTTGTAAGATCCGTTGTGTTGTTGCTACTCTGAGAGTCGGTACCCATTGTGCGGTCCTAGCCCGTAGCGCTTCGAATTCCCAAAACTTGGGGAGTTACACTAATGCTAATGTGAAGCCCCGCATTTTTTTTTCTCAGATTAAACTTTTATTAAATCATAAATTAAGTCAATAAATCTTTTTACTAAATCATAATTATTTTTGTAAAATATGGACTTTGTTATCCCACATCGATTATCAAGGAAAAATGACACTTTGAGAAATTGTATAAATCAACATAGAAAGTTTGAAGATTAATGTTATCTTCTGAGTTTACACTTATTTTGTTTTCTATCAATAATATTAAGCGAGCATAAATTTTGAGTTTACACTTATATCAAGTTTATCTTCTTTTTCTTTTCCCGAATCGGATTGTCGCACATGTGTTCGAGGGTTTACGACAAATGTTACCTTCTTGATTTGTATTATATTATATTTGCATAATTTTTTTTTTTTGAATATATTTTTACATTGCATAAATATCGTTTATTTTTTTAATTTTATTATTATTGTGATTTTTATAATGAAGATATAGTGAACACTCTTGGTTTGTTATGTCATCAGATTTAGTCATATTTATATGACGAATTTGGTCAACAATTATGTTGTTATTATTCTCCTATAAAGCGTATACTTTATTACATAAACATTCGTAATCAAATCAATAAAATATAATTAAAAAAATACATACAGAAGAAATTACTCATACAAAATATAATAAAAAAAAATGCATTTTCAAATATCCGTACACGATAACTAACTAAAGTGACTAAACTAGTAATCATAAAGTAAATGTACAAAGTAACGCGTAAAATAGCTAAACAAATTAAGTATTTTTAGCCAAAAAAAAAAGTGAAAGCTAAAACTACTACCATTGGCACGCGTAAATTTGTTGGGTTGGAGAATTTCACAAAGATACGTCCCGTCCCGTAAAGCAAATTTGTGATCTACGAATGAGACACTCAATTTGTTCATCTTTTCGTCTACACCTAATAAATAATACTTGAAAACTAAACAAAGTCGACACTTGACGGAGAGAATGGACACTTGAATTTGAAAAAGACGTACCTCTAGATAATAGTATAATACTAGGCAATTTGAGAGCCATTTTTATGACAATTTGATATGTTAATATATATTGAGTAATGTTATAATAAAACAATAAATTTAGGTAGACTGATACGAAGAGTCATGGATCGAGCGAGAAAAGCTCTTCTTGGACTGAATATCCTGGAAAAAATAGCGAGCGAGCATATTGACATCCCTGACTGCAAGTTATGTGCAACAAAACCACAAACGTCTTCTCTTCTCTCTATTCACTGATTAAGATGTTGAAATCGCAACAAGTAAAACGATTAACTAAGTCTTTTACCGCTATTATTCTATTAAGAGTGTTCATAGCATAAACTCATTTAGTAAATATACCCCTATTTAACCTAATTATTTTATCTAGAGAGAATTATATATAAGGATAAATCAGAGGATATACAGAACAAAAACCTATAAAAAAACCTATTTAACAAAATTCTTTCTTAGCTTTTTTATACCAAAAATGCATATATATAAATTTATTAAATTAAAAAAGGCAAGAGCCTACTTTCTTTTCCAAGTACAAAAAACTGCCCTTTTATACCATTTTTTTAATATATTTCTAGGCGGTTGAATACTAACCGGATGGGTGAGTGTACGATGGTTCAAGTGATGGGTGGATGAAACATCTACCGGATCCTAATCGACCCACCAACCGCTAGCTCTTTGCACATTACCCCGCTTTATCGCGATTTTTTTGTCTTTTTCATCCTATCAAATGATCGAATGTCTATCGGATACGAATGAAATTGCCATTAAATAAGTTGGTTACAAATAGGAGAAGGTAAAGGAGCAATAATTGTTGACAATCCCAATGATCCAATTGTTGATGGATTTTCCCTACTTAATAAATTAAGTATTTTAGGTCTACTTTTCCCTGGTTCAATGAATTTTGGCCCCCTACTGTAGGTTCTTTTGTACTAGGTTAAAAATGTTTATGGCTGGAATCGTTGTGCTCTGCCAAATGCAGTACTAATCCACCATCTAATGTTGCTTTCGCATTTCTTTTTGGCGTGGAAACATTCATGCATTTAACGTACAATTGCATTGCTTTCTTTGCAATTAAAATGTGTTTTGTATTATCAAATCTAACGATTCAATTAGGGTTTCAAGTAGCGTTTTGTACCGTTAATGAATTGCTTCAAATGATAAAACTAATCACTCAAGAGTTTGAGGCTGTACCTGCTCTAGGGGTTGTTTGATAGGTAGCTATTAACACATTTTTTTAAAAATAATAAATTTTAATAAATTAGTTTTTTAATTATCTTTTTGATAAGTTCTTTTGTTTAATTTAAAAAGGTAATAATGATAGACTTTAAGGGTTGTTTGGTATTGATATCCTAATACGGGTACCCCTGTTTGATATGTTGTAGTATATCAGATATCAATCCTTTCGATTACCATTGACACAAAACAAGAGTGAAGGTAATTAAACAACGATGACGGAAAAAAAGACTTTCAACCCTAATCGATCATATCATTGGCACAAAACAACGGTGAAGGAAACATACCCTTGACACTAAACAACAGATTTCACACTAGAAAGAAAAAGAAATATTCTTCAAAACCCTAGCGGCTCCTTGCTCCGGTCGGCGACAGTAGCACAACAGGCTCGGCGATGGCTATCACGGTATGTTGGTGACGGCAAGAGGCATGAGAAAGGGAAGGAAGAGTTACTCGGAGTGTGAGGAAGAAAAAAGAAATTTCGAAAGAGAAAGAAGGACATTTGACTCCTTCCCGATACCTTCGAGAAAAATAGGTATATCAGAAAAGAAAATTCAGATACCAAGTTATCAATTTGATACTGATACCCTGAAATAAAAAAAAAAGTTGGATATGGATACAGGTAATACACATACTCATATCTTTAATCAAGATATCAATATCAAACGATCCTTTACTAAATTGTTAGGCAGGTTATCATATGTGTTCCAGATTTCCCCCCAAAAGCTGTTTATTTTATTTGTGTCTTTTTATCCTTAGATTTTTGTTTAATTTCTAAAAATCTACCCACAAATATCTATTTATCAAATTTTAATTGCATATTTTTATTAGATTTCTACCTTCCTTTGAAAAAAACTACATAATCAACTATCCAAAATAAAAACTACCTACAAAAATTTAAGATTAGGCCTTATAAGTTTTTGTTTTAAGAAGTTAGAAGTTTCATATAAGAAGAAAGTAACAAATTTCTAGTTGATGCCCTTAACTTTTTGAGCTTTTGTTATTTTAGATGATATTATAAGTTATTTCATCCTCAACTACATATACTTTAAACATACTGTTCCCTAAATTTATTTTGCTTAAATAATCAATATATCCTCTATTTATTTCTTATCCTATATTTTTTTTAATCTCATTAATCATGTTATATTTAGTTTGACTTTTTTACCCCCCTCCCCCTCTATAAAAATAAGGGTATTTTAGTTCATTTTTTAAATTTAGGGTTACTTTAAGAATCATAAAATATTGGTCTAGAAACCATACAAATGTTCTATACAATTGGTTGAAGTTCGGATGGAATTATATATTGGAGGTAGAATCTATAATAGTATTATGGTTATATAAATGACATAACCTAAAGTCATTCTATGTGCTTTCATTATCATATTTGCTTTCTAACAAAGCGAAATCTAGAAAGAAATAATTTTTTTTTTACTGACAAAGATATTTAAATATAAATTCGAAAAAGTATTCCTTAACGAAGAAAAAGAAGTGCCCTTCTAGCTTTTTAACATGTAGATCGGAAAATCCAAGAAAAGCATAGGTGAAAGTATAATAAAAAAATGGTGCCTTTTTTGAGTTTAGCAATACCACTTTGATTCACTTATGTTGCCAATAGATTTGCCATATCTCCTTTTAACTTAACTTAGCACCATCTCTTCCCTCTTTCTAGCATACAAACTTTTTAAAATGGATCCGAGAAAGATAACAAAAACAAATAAAAAATGAAAACAAACATGTAAATTTACGCGATTTGAGTATAATACTTATGCCCACAGTCCACGGATAGAGATTATATTATCGATGAGTGTTTCATATGACAAAAATATTATCAAATGATTCAACTAGGATACATAACGATTCATTATAAAAAAAAAAACTCGAAAATTCTATTAGAAGCCCTCTACGTCGGTGTCACGCACAATCGGACGTTAATGTATGGGCACAATGCATGAGTCCCTATGTTACTCACCGAAGTGTGTGGTGTGTTTCATATTCAAATTGTACCAATTGTCGTCATATATGACTATAAGGAGATCCACAACCATATTTTTTTTCTAGCCACCCAACTAAGGTGATCACCCTAGTTGAGGTACCCTAGAGATTGAAAGATAGAAACGAAACGAAATCCCTAGAGATAGAGGGAGAGTCGTCTACAACACCAACACTGTGAAAACACGGAAGTATAATCATTTTTTTATATATCTGACGGTTCTAACGCCTTGGAGGATACACACTCAGTTAATCCACACACACAAGTCCACGGGTTCTGTAGAGAATTAATGTTCCTGACATGCATCCATAATACAAGGGATAATAGGTGTATTGTATAATGTTGGCGAGTTACTTCTCGTATTATAAATTGGTTTTAGGATGACCTTGTTATGTTTATATCTTACATGTTTCATTCGAAAATCAATGAAGAATCAATGAAACATATATGCTAACAACTTATATATTAACATGTCTAAAAGTTGAAACCCTTTTAATCACTCTTTGAAATGAAGAACAAACACATCAACAAACAAAAACACTCACCATTTTA
The DNA here is from genome assembly GCA_033239125.1 of Fagopyrum homotropicum. Lineage (NCBI taxonomy): Eukaryota > Viridiplantae > Streptophyta > Magnoliopsida > Caryophyllales > Polygonaceae > Fagopyrum > Fagopyrum homotropicum. The sequence goes on along the minus strand of BSWB01000001.1, from coordinate 151,871,394 downwards.
TCCGGCAAAGAACCCAACACATGGCAACATACAACCCTAATTTCCAATAATTTGGTTTTAATATGGACCCATTATTGGTCACTACTTAAATTACTATTTTATTACAAATACAATTTAAAAAAATAACCGAATTACCTTTCTAGCTAGTAGCTAGTAGCTAGCTTCTCTTGCTATAAATATACTGTATGTAAAACACAGTTTTCAAACCCTAGCTACATTAGCTTCACCACAAAACCCCTAATCCTCATAATCCATTCAGTAAACTCAAAGATGTCATCTTCATTCTATGATCACACCAGTCAAGAACACGAACTCCATTTTCTCAGATCTTGTTTCATGTGCAATAAGCCATTGGAACTCAACCACGACATCTACATGTACAGGTCAGCAAACCCTAAATCAATCTTCTGTAAAAGGCTCTTAAACTTTAATCAAATTTACTTATAGTTAATCTGCAGGGGTAATACGCCGTTTTGCAGCGAGGATTGCAGGAACAAACAGATAGAAATGGACGATCATTCAAGGAAGAAGAAGAGTTGGAATACGCTAAAAAGAGTTGCAGAGGCTCCAGTTGAGAAGTCGAATGCGAACAAGAAGAAGTAGTGTTTTTTGTTTATGTAATTATTACATGTTAGTACGTACTCTTTGCATTAACTTTAGCTGATAGCTTTCAGGTGCACATGGAGTGTCGTGTGCTTTTTTTAAAGGGCTTGAAACAAAGTACAGTGTTGCGACAAAATGATCGGTGATACTCACGATTGAAAATGATATATTGTCGTCGTCGTGTTCTGGGCAGAAATCATTAGTAAATTATTGTGTTTATTTTGAATTCCATGAGCTAATGGTTAGTGTTTTAATCATGTTTATGGAAAATTATAGTTAGGTTTCAAACGGGAGATTAATTAAATCGATAATCTTTGGTTAACCTCGAACCGAAAAAGTAAAATAAAATTGTTATTGGTCATGTAAGTAGTTGAATTGTGTCCTTGCTAGATAGACGTTGATATCCTAAAATCATTTTGTAATAGGAAAATTTAACCAAGTTGGACCTCTCCTTCGATCATCTTGAAGGAAAATAATAAGCTTTGTGAGGGTCAAAGAAAAGGCAATTATTACCACATTTGGAGGAGTTTTAGGTAGGACTGTTCAAATTCCAGTTTGGACCAAATTTTGGACCGAACCGACCCAGATCGGAATAATCTTGTTAGACCGGAACTAGACTGAATATTCAGATCTGGTTTGAGTCCAGACCGGTTTGGATCGGTAAGCCAATTTTTTAAGGGTCCAATCTTGGGCTCAAAAGGCCAAAAAAAATTATAAAACTTGGTCCAATCAGTCTAAACCTAGACCAGAATATTCAGTCCGGGACCAATGAACCACCCTAGTTTTAGGTATAGGTCTATTGATCCTAATATTGTCTATGTTCACAGTACTTGGAAGGAAACGAAGACAGTCATGTGGAAGTTGTTTCAGCTTTAGATAATCCACGTTTGACATTTGTGTCTCATGAAGATCTCCATTGAATTACTAATGGCTTCTTAGAAGGAAACCTTGTAGGGGCTAGGGCTGTTCCGCCGGACGGGGATGTTCTTGTTTGATCAGACCTAGACTGAATATTCAGGTCTGGTCCAAATCGGTTTGGACCAATTCTGTTTATACCTTTTTAGGGCCCCAATTTGGACCCAAAAGAACCTGAATATTCAGCCTAGGTCCGATCAAACAAGAACATCCCGGTCCAAGTCCGGGTACTCGATCGATGAATACATTGCATTGCACCTTAACTGTCTCTTACTTTGGTCGTTTATCTGAAAGCTAGAGAAGCCAAACCAGCAACTAAATGCATGATTTAATAAGCAATAAACTGGTTTCAACATTAAAGAGAAAGATTTATTGAGCAAATGACAATCAAACAACAGCAACAGTATGGATAGCATCAGTGCCTACGTCATCAAAACTCCATGGATTAATTTTCCAAGTTAAAAATTGAAACAAGAAACGGGTAAAATTAACAAAAGGGATAAAAAATTGATCCTCAATCAGAAGATGGAAAAAGGGTGGTGAATGTACAGCCGAGCTTTTTCTATACTGTTCTTTCTGTTCTTGATCTATTCAAGATTTTTTTTCTATCCAGCATTCAAAAAAGTGACCTGACATATGTCCTTCCTAATAGTTGCTTCATATCTATGCTTAATGAACAAAGCTAATGGCAATGGTAATCAAATCTTCAAGGCTTGTGGATCTTGAATCCAAACACTCTTGCTTCATAGTTCTTTGTTGGCTTGCGTGACCTCACATATGTCATCGTAAACAGATGAGGAAATGTAGTTCCGAAGTATGATCCGTCTACACCTTCACTCAAGTTAAAGGAGATTTTTTTTTAAAGAAGTGAAGATAAAAAAGAACAGTTAAACTTGACAAAAAAAACACTGAAAATTTCAAACTATTCCTTAGCATATAGTGAAATGAATGTTTATTAAACCATCTGTGACCTGCTTCATTTTACCCCCCATACTAAAGCTTTTGCACTCTATTCCTTACATATAGTGAAAAACAAAAGACATATATTAGCCTATAACTAACAGTTCATCTTTTGCATACTCAATGCTTGTGTAGTTTTAAGTGACAGTACAGGACGGAGAAATATAAATTTCTACACAACTATGTAAAAGTTAGGAATTGGATGAGAAAAGGATACCGGCTTGGTGTTTTGATATGGGGTTGAAGATGTTTTCACATTTAGGGCAGTAAAGCTTGGCATTGCCAGTTCTTGGAATGTCCGACTGTCCCATAGGCAGGCATGACTGCTCAGCGCACAGAACTCTAGGGCATCTCCCAAATTCAAAGTGTTTAAACTTCTCATACTGGGGAATAAAAATTAAAACAACTTTAATTGAGTAACCAAACCAAGTATAGTGCTAGTAGGGAATAGGCAGAGCCCGTAAATAAAAGGAAGGAAAAAACAGATAAAGACTGAAGATGACACATTACCATTGCGGACAGCCCATGGCCAGTCAAGATGTAGCGAGCATGAATCATACCGTACAACATCTCAGCTGAAGACTCAACTAATTCATGCTCCTCTTCCGTGAACTCTTTATCTAATCAATAAGTAGAGCACATCATGTACACAATATCGAGGAGCTATAAGGCAAGGTCCAAAAGTTATTAAGTATTCTTTTTTCCTGATAAGAGTTGTGTGGCTCAGATATTATTGGAGTGTCCAAAATATATGGTTTCCGCTAATTCCAGCAAGCATAAGGAATTGCTAGCTTCATATCTAGAAAAACTGCAGTAACTAATAGTGTATGTATATTTTCTCGGGGGATACTATTTTTCTATGATACGTTCTTCAGATGTACAGAGATTTGGAAAACAATGAAAGGTACAAATTTGGGTTAACAGGTGTTCGTGGTAAAAATAAGAAGACAATGCTTACCACGAGAATAACCAAAATCCAATATTAGGTCCAGAGCATATTTATAATAAGGAACTTGATTGTGTAAGCCACAGAGGTTGAAATCATCTTGGATGTACTCATCGTCAACTTCACAAAAAAATTCATTTCCTTGTAAATTACAAAACCATCCAATCCATGTGGTGTCAAGCAAATCAGAACCAGAGACATCCGAATCAGTAGAAATTTCTGCAGCAAATGCCGACGCGAAAAAATATAAGAAATTGTGTTCAATCACTTCTCAAGGGGTATACAACAAAACATATATCACAAGCTAGACAACGGCTAAGCATACTTGGAAACAGATAACAGGCATAATCTTGACAAGCAAAGCTAAACTCTACCCTGAATATATTCCAAACAATATAAAAGTAATAAAACTACAAATTCCTTTATCAGTCTCTACAGATGTCTTGCATGCTAGAACAAATTTATGGCTCTTCAGATTTCCATATAAGCATTTAAAGCACTACTTTTTTCTTCTTTTTTTATGTTGAACAACCCTCTGCAATAAAGAACAGTCTACAAAGTTCTACCAAGATAAGAAACAATGGGTATACCAAAAAGTTCTATGCATTCTTTTTTTCCCCTTCAGAACCAAACAGGGGAAAGCAGGAAAGCCTAGGCATACGCCACAAATCCTACAATCAAGTCTCTTTCACAATCCCCCTTCCCCTTCACGATCACACCCTTGACTTTCCTCAATCTCTTTTTTTTTTTATAGTTAATCCATGTCTTTCCATTAAGAAAGGGAAAAAAATACTATTATGAAAAATCCTCAGGGGGGCCTAGATAAAGTTTATGACAACAGATGATGACCAACATGCCCATGGTCAAAATAGCATACAAGAAAGATAAAGCACCGTCATTCAAGCAGCAAAAGCACTTGCAGAAGTCACTTCATTCAATCTTTGTACCCACGACAAGAATGTTCAAGAACTCCTCAATCACAAAAGCACACCTCAAGTGATCCAACCAGTACAAACTAGAGAGGTCAAATGTTCATTCTTATTAAGGAACCCCAGCTGAAATCTTAGAGAAAATGTCTCTGAAGCACACTTCATGTCCTAAGGCAGAATATACTGAAGTGCTAAAATACTACTTCATGACAAAAAAACAAAGAAACTTATAAGACAAAAGGATGAATATGCTCACAGAAGACTTTTCAAGTCTAATGAGTAACGAAACCATACAGGTAACAGTCAACTCCTCAAATTTCAAATACAAGTTTTCACTGTCCTGTTTTCTATTAGCACCTTACAACACACAATGATGAAAGAATCGTAAATACAAGGCAATGAGTCGCCTAAAGGTGAATTTAATCATAAGAGAAGTGTTTATATAAGAAGTGCTTATAATGACAGCTTCTCACTAACCATTGTAAACGATACACTGCTGATCGTCGGAATCAAGCACAAGGATAGGAAGCCTAGTTGGCGATGACACCACCTTAACATCCATTTCTTTGGCAAAAAAATCGCTCGACGTCGACGGCAACTTGCGGTCGAGATGCTTGTCGAGAACATCGTTGAACCGTTTCCGACCTACAGAACCAACCTTCAACCTGGAAGACCCTCCTCTCTTATTCATGATGTACTGTAAATTGACCGCCTAATTCAAAAAATAATCGAGAGAAGTAAAAAAAATCAACTTTGTAGTGGCCTGGAATCGAATCGATACGTCCGTTTCATAAAAGAAGCGTGAAATTTGAAGGTGGTGAGAGGATGGAGGGTGAATCTGTGAGCATCGTGGAGATCGAAGTCGAGATATGGATGCGATAAATGGAGAATAGATTTTTTAGGGTTTATGGTACGGTGGGACGAGAGTGTAAACTGTAAAGAACCGCCTGCCTTTGCTTGTGTCGTCCCACTCCCACCACCCCTGCCTCTCCTTCCCCAGTTCCCCTCCACCGGGAAAATCCTCTATTATATCAGGTTTATTTCAAGGGCAAATTATAGAAAAATGCCGTTGTTTTAATAATTATCGGAATTCACCCCTACTAAGTAGATCTGTTCAGATGTGGCAGCTCGGCTCGGCCGACCGTCCGGAAAAATGGACGGGTATGAACAGAGGAAGAGACCCGTCCAGACCGAAAAACCCACCACGCCAAATTTATTGGGCTGAATTCGGGCACTACTCTAGGCCTGACTGGGCCGAAAAGCCTGGCCTGGTTAATAAATAAAAAATATAATTTTTTTTATATATATTTTAAATATAAATATAAAATATTTAATATAATTATAATATATTCAATATATTTTACCTAAAATATTTTAAATATAATTTTTTTTAAAAAACACATACTAAAAATATATTTTATTTTTACAAAAAAAAGGTAACCGAAGGTTTGACCGGGTGGGTACGGCAGCCATTCCAGGTCTGGAGCCGGACTCGGGCCGGGTTCGAATAAACGAACTTTATATTTTTATAAAGCTCGGCCTGAACCAGATCCGATTTTTGATATAAACAGGTCTATTACTAGGTGCACAAATACTAAGGCTTCGGTAGCAAAATACTACCTTCACCCATTTCCGTCCACATTTTCGCTGAAAGGTATCATTTTTGGATATTAATTACAATTTTACTCAAAAGTCCAAACTATGAATCCATTTAAGATATTGAAGTCGAACTTAACCCAATTTTTTTTTTAAAATCAAAACTAATAGAATCTATATCTTCTATCTATATACTAAAGCAATCCGTGAACTTACACATGTTACAGTCTGATTAATCCACGTCATTAAATTTATACGTGTCAATTTTTTGTTGATCCGGGTCCCACCATGTTAAACCAAATTATTTTAAATATTTAATTTATCAATTATTTTAAATATTTTACTAACTAATATTTGTATTATTCTCTCATATTATTAATTTATTTTTAATTATTTGTAGCTTAAAAATCAAAATAGTTAAGATTTGCAATCTAATTTTAAAGATATTAATATTTTGTCAATTGATATTTTTAATTTATAATTGAACTTTATACTTTCTTAAACTTATAAAATTTATTTTAAATTTAATTTTTTTTGTTTATTTATATTTTTCAATTGAACTTATAAACTTTATTTTTTTATATAAATTTTAAAGATCTTAATTTTTTTTTATATTTTTTAATTTTCAATTGAACTTCATTTTTTTCTAAACTTATAAACTTTTTTTTTTCTAAAATAATTTTTTTAAACGATTAACAAAAATATTTCTTCATTTGTTTTAGAATAAGAAATTTTTATAATTAAAAGAATTCGTTTTTTTAGAATAAGTGTTTTTTCATTAAAAAAAATCGATTTTAATATTTAGTTGAAAACAATTTCAGATATTTTTAAAATAATTTTTATAAAAACTCATAATTTCATATTAAAAATATGTGGAAAAAATCGAAATATTTTTCCCAAAAACATTAAATTCAAAAAAAAATTCTAAAAAAATTATCGGCTTTTTAAAAATAAATCAAATATTTTTTCAAAAAGTTTTTTCATTTACACAAAAGTATTTAAAAAATAAGAAAAAATGTTTCTAATTTTTTTTTATATTAAAAATATTTTACTTAATTTGTGACTTTTTACATATTAATTTATTTTTTAGAAAAAAATAACAAAAAGTATTTTAAAAATCAGAAAAAAATTCCTGATGTATTATTTTGAGTTTAATTGATAGTTATTATTATTTAAAATTTTCAAAAACAATATATTTAGTAATATTTATCATATTAGTAACTTGACATATGTTATTAGTCTTATTAATGGTTAGATAATTCACTATTTAAATTTAACTATTTGATATTGTAAATTTTGACTTAGACATGCTACTTATATTATATAAACTTCTTTCATTTATATTTTAATATATTATTATTTAATATTGTTAATTTAAAATTAATGATTTGTTTTACCCTTCTTTTTTTTTTGTTCGTATATATATTTTACACATGACTTCTTATCTATCTTATATAATAAAACAACCCGTGAACCGATACTTGGCGTAATTTTGTGCGGTCACCTTATCAATTTTACAATGTCTTCTATTCGTTAACCTAAATCACGTACTCTAACATTTAATTTAATAAACCCGAATTTTTTCTAGGATTGATACTAACTCGGCATTCAAGTATCTCAAAGGATATTGTCTCGAAATCCTCTTTCCCTATTGTTATTGCAAGATTTGAAGTCTTGTTTGACTTACATTCATAAATTGAAAAATACAATCTTACAACAAGTATCACATAACAAGACAATTCTCAAAGATAGTAAATTATCATACATTTTTTTGATACACAATTATCGTCGAACCCGTGCATGGCACGGGTATTAAAACTAGTATACTACTAAAGTAGACTACACTGATCCTGACATGACGCCTCCACATTTTTTCTCGGATAATTTTTTAATAAATCATGAATTAAGCCAAAAAATATTTTTTTTACTGAAGCAAAATCTAAAACAAATCTTTAAACAAAATCTAAAACAAATCTTTCATTAATTAATCTTCTAATAAATTATCTACTGCTGACATTGGCTCAACGTAAACCCTAGACTTCCTCTATACGCTTTCCGTGTATCCTCCAACTATAAATGTAGATAATTCCATTCAGTTTTTGTCTACTGATCATATTTCTATTCATCTTTTTCAAGGTTGTCGTCGGATATTTTTAAAGTTGCTTCGTCTGAATCCCACGTAGCCGTCGATGTATACTTGTCTTGGTCTTTGATTTCCCAGAAATTTCGTATCAATGAATGAAATTTCTTTAATGTTTTTATATGGGATTTTATTTCCGTGCAAAGAATACCTGTTTCACTGTTCCTCTCTCTCTTTACTAGATGTTTTAACTTTGATTTTTTTTTTCTGGAACTTTTTTTAACAATTCCTTCTCGATACGACTTTGATTTTAACATCCTCAGCGTACGACTTTGATTTTTTCGGAACTGTTTTTAACAAATTTTATCGATTTTGTTTTTAACATTCTACTGTACATTTTTTCGGAACTCAATGCCCTTACCAGTCGTACGGAGAGTTGAACGTTCCATTGCATTGCTTTGATTTATTCTAGTACTGATTTTAGCTTTGATTTTTTTTCTTCTCATAACTGCTTTTAACAATTCCTTCTCGATACGAATTTGATTTTAACGACCTCAGCGGACGACTTTGATTTTTTCAAAACTGTTTCTAAAGATTTTCTCTCGATTATGTTTTTAACATTCCACTGTACATTTTTTTCCGAAACTGCTTTCCAAAAAAAATCAGAAATTTAATAATTATAAAATCAGAAACTTTATTAAATATATACATTGTTTTTTAAACAGATAATTTTTCTACCGTACTAACAACACTTTGGATTTATTATATTTCCTTTTATCACATATTTATTCCAATAATAGCCTACTTTGAATAGTCGGTAAAATTAAAACCACAAAAATGTGTGATTAAGATACTTTTTCAATACGTGGGATTTTTTTTAGGTTTTTTTTTTCCAAATTTTACGTTGCAATTTTTATATTAAAAATCTAATTTTACAATTTTATCTTTTTTATTTGTTTTACTGTAGAGAACAAAATACAAAATTTGAAAATAAAAAACGTAATCCTAGCTTTGTATTTTTGTAGTATTTAATTTATATTAAAATATAATTTTACAATTTTTTCTTTTTTATTTTTTTACTGTAGATAATAAAATATAAAATTTGAATTTCAAAAACGTGATCCTGGCTTTGTATTTTTGTAGTATTTAACTTGTATCAAAATTTTAATTTTACAATTTTATCTTTGTTATTTTTTTTACTACTGATAACAATATATAAAATTTGAAAATCAAAAGCGTGATCCTGACTTTGTATTTTTTGTAGTATTTAGTTCTCCGATTTTTACAGAAAATGTCCCCATTGTTATTATTATTTTTTAACCAATTTTATTGAAATACCAACAAATGTTTTGAAATGATATTTTAAAATATCCTTTATTCTGTAATAATTTGAAATAAATAACTGTCTTTGTATTTTTCTATTCTACTCGATTTTTTTAAAATTACTTCAAATCTTTGTAGCAATTTTATAAAATATTATTTTTAACTAGCAAAAAGAATTTGATTACATATCACTTTTATAATATTTTTTCAAATTTCTTTTGTTTAAATAATTTCGTTTATCTGTGTTAGGGATGACGGCGAATAACAATTTGCAAACTCTTGACGAGTTAAATATCAATGTTCGTATGAAGTGGAGTTTTTCTGTAACCGTATTAAAAATAATAACCGGCTGCGTGATATCATGTTGTTTGAGAAAAATAAAAAAATTTTTTAACAATTACCCGCACAAGATGCGGGATATGAACTAGTTTTTTTATAAAAGAAATTGACCGTCGTGATTTTTACTAAAATTTCAACTTTTTCCATAAATCTTTGTTTAAATTTTTTTATTTAAAATTTTTAAATAAAAAATAATAATTTTTTGAAAGTTTTTAGCGGGAAACCAGGAGAAGAAAAAATCAATAAATAAACTATGAAAAAAAATTAAAAAAATCTAATAACAAAAAAACAAAGGTAGTTTCGTGTTTATAATGGATTAATGGTTTTAGAGAAAATTATTAAAATATTTAAAAAGTCGATACTTTAAACAAAACATGGCCGGAAATATGATGGAAGTTGTATTTTGCTAACAAATTTCTCTTTAAACTTGGTTATTTTCGATATTTATTAAAATAACGGGTAATAAGTTACAAATTATCCTTTTAAATGAGCGGTTTTCTAAAACATTTTACAGATTTTACTAGGAAATTAAACTAGTTTTAAGTTGGTAAATTGAGATATTAGTTTAGGGTGATATATATTAAAAAAAACATTTAGTGCATAGTTTACGTCATGTGCGGATATATTTATATATTAATTATTTGAGTAATGTGTCATGAGTCGTGCAAACTAAAAAACATAGTTATCATTATAATAGACATGAGTACGGTTTGGGTGAAATTGTCAAATCGGTGGTTTTCAAACCGGCGGTTTAGGTTTAGGTTTGCTAGTTTAGATTTAGGTTTGTCGAAACGACAAACCTAAACCGGCAGTTTGACCTTTTTAAAAAAAAAAAAAAAAAGAGTCGTTGCAAAGCAACGGGTTATTTGGGCCCGCCAACGGCTATTTCAAAGAGTCGTTAGTGGGCCCCACATCCCCAACGGCTAGTACTTGGGATGTGTTTATTTATATTTTTTTAAATAAATGGTAAATGTTTTGAAAAAAAACACTCATTTCATATAAATATTCAACACCTTTTCTATTTTATCTCACATCAACATTCTCAACTCTTTTTACTACTACTCTCAAGTCTCAATCTCGTATTAACAATTCTCGATGTCTCGAATTCGTTATTCGTCTCTCAGTCTCATAATGGCAAACCCGGGCGTCAACATTCCTCCCCATTTCTTCCCTAGCACCCAAAAAAGCAAAACTCAAATGCCTGAAATGTCACAAGGTGAAGGGGCATTTCGACAAGTTCTTCAACCGAAAATGGTTACATCCGACATTTTTGCAAAGCATTACAAGATGGGTGAGGCGAGGAACGATTATTCTCAAGTCTCATGCAACTATTGTCCGAATGTGTACAAGTGAAGGGCGAAGGGCGGTTACGGGACTTTGCAAACCCACATGCAAAAAGTCCATCCCGAGAAGGTAGGGATATCACGAGGACAATCTCAATTGTTCTACGGGTTTGCATCTTCTTCCTCTCAATATCCTTTATTTATGTATAATCATAGTGAAAAAGTGTAGGATTAGCCAACCTTATATGTTCTCATGCATTTTCATTTGCTTATGCGGAATATGAAGAAGTTCGAGCATATAACACTAAATATCTTCAACCTTCTTTTAAACCAATTTCCCGCAAAACCGTTTTCAAATTAGTTTCTAAATCTTACGAACAAAAGAAACAAAATATTCTTTCGATTTTGTCATCTTTTTCGCATCAAGTTTCTATTTGTAATGATATTTGGAGTACACTATCACGAAAACATTTTTACAAGGACATTACTTTACATTTTATTGATAACGATACGTTTTTACATAAATTTGTTATTGCATTTCGCCAGACATAATGCCACAAACATTGCTAACTTGATAAAAACGGTTCTACAAAAATATAATTTACAAGGTCAAATTTTTTCATATTCTTTTGATAATGTACCCGAGATTTTGTAAATATTGACCGAGATTGCTCTCGAATTTTTTAAACCCGGTTTTAAACCGGCGTTTAGGTTTACGACCTATGTCTATATTATAATAGTAATTCACCTTTAACTATTCTCAAAACGATATAATAGTCACGAATAAAGAATTTTTTTTATTATTCTACAATTCATAAATTTAATCCTTATACAACGCACAATCTTTTTTAAAAGTTATACAATGCACAACTTCGTTATAGACTTATAAATAATTTACTTTAATATATTGTGATTATCTAAACGGAAACTACAAATTTAGTTTTGTAAAAAAAGTGGAATCGAAAAAGATGTGTACTAAATAATAAAATGAAAATTGAAAGTTCAATTTTGTAAAAAAAAAATACACATAAATTGAAATGAAATTTAAAAATACAAACAAAAGCATAAACAAAATTATTAGATGAACAAAATTTGGAATATGAAATTTTATTCTTGTAACGACTCACGCCATATGAAATAACATACTTAGATAAAAAAGAATACCCGTATTTTATGATTAAAAAAATAATACAAAAACGAAATACTTAGATAAAAAAAATATCCGTAAAATAATCTTTTTTATTTAAAAAAGCCAAACATTTTCAATAAATTATTTAGATTTTAAAAATAAGATTTTGAAACTTTGTAAATTAAAAAAAAAAGTTATAAATGATATATATATATATATATATATATATATATATATATATATATATATATATATATATTTTTGTTACTTTAATTTTGGGTAGATGTTCATGGTGAATGAAGCTTCATTTTGGAAGATAAGATGTAGTTTTATCATCTAGAGGGGTCGTAGACAGTTGATTGAAATCTGAGGGCTCAATAAAGAGTCAAATCCGAGGTTTTCACCGTTGGTCCATAAGAGTTTTTTTGTGCACTTCTTCGATTGACATGGTAGGACTGAGCATCAAATTAAAACCGCAACCGAATCGAACCGCAAACCCAAAAAATGGGAACCACAAACCGAACAACATGGTTGCGGTTTAGTTGCGGGTCGAACCGCAAATGACCCGCATTTTGAAGTTTGTTTGTAGTTTTGCTGGTTTTTTTGCAAATATGTTGAACCACAAACCAAAGCGATTAGTAGCGTGGCCGGTTTGAACCGCAATTTGCGGTTTTTGTTCGGTTTGATGAACCGAACCGCAATCTCCTCAGCCCTAATGATCTATCTACTCTCTTCGGTTGTTTAGCGTTTCTATTGGAAGCTACATAAGAGAATATTATGATTTTTTTTTTATTTTTTTTTTTTGAAATGGTACGTTTCCGGTTCAGCTTCGCCTACGTCCGGATAGGGCATTTACTGTGGCCCATTAAGGGGATACCCTCCCAATACCAATTTTTCCATACAAGGAGGATTCGAACTCGAATCTCGAGGCTAACACTTAAGGAGTCTAACACCACAACCACTAGACCAACTGAGTATTGGTAATATTATGATATTTTATTATTAAATGAATAACAATGTCATCTTGTTATTAAATGAATAACGACTTATGATAATATATATATATTTGAGCTTATCTTTTATGATATTTATTATAATTTGAATATTTTCTATTTTCTTATAACCCTATAAATAAGACGATAATAATATCGATACATTTTGTGACCTTCTCTAACATAAATCTACTATATATGTACATTTCATCCTTTACTTTTTTTTATATTCAATAGCCATTTTTCTGCACATAAACACCTAAGAGAGATATTTCCTACTTCTGTCAATTTATATTTTAAATCATCAGAATAATTTTCATCTTTCTGAACCTAAGTAAAAAGAATTGACAATCCATAAATAGTAAAATGTGTTTATGTTGATGACATTAAATTTTGTACACGCACGTTTGTATGCCCACGTTAAACTATAATGTACGTAGTACGCAAAAATTCAACCAAAAAAACAAAGCACGTAAACACATATAAAGGAACCCCGTCAATGTGCACCCAGAGACTGTTTCACCAGCTTACTAGCATCATAGTTTTTGTTTGTGTATCCTATAGCTTTTACATCTCGTTCTAAAATGCATCAAACTCTTACCGGTTCCATGACTTTTTACAATTAACATGAGTCGACCAACCCAAACCGCGGGTCCCATTTGTAGACGAATTCGTCGACAGCCTCTTAAACCTCTTCCAATCGGTTAAAACCGAGCCCAAATCCTTAACCTTCGCGTTAATATAACGACAACAGTTAGCATGAACCGTGACGACCTCACCAATGTCCTTACTATCCTGGCAAAACCCGCTGAAGTATCGTGTGTTGAGAAACAACGTGGAGATATTGAGCGAACTCACGACACCCTTGCGGACCATGGCTTGTAACACGTCTTGCTCTTTCTTACCAGAGGATTTATGGCGCATTGCGTACCATTGTTCGAATAGTGAAATGGTCCGGGTGTTTGATTGGACTCGGTAGAACCCCGTGTTGATTGGGTTACGGGTAGATCTCGGGTTACCGTTGAATGAGTCTGTGCTGAACTCGATGTCGTTGGTGAAATTTGATGCGTTTAGTCTTGTGAATGGATTTCTCAGCCACATCACGTCTGTGTCCTGTTACAAAACATTTGTAGAGTGTTTAGGTGAGAGTGAAAGACTTTTTTCAAAGTTTGTACTAATCAAGCTACAAAGAATCATGATTACTTATAGTATAAGGGCCTTATTGGTTTAAACTTTATATCAAGAAACGGAATGAAAACGAAGCTAATTCATAAGCATACGTCTTATGTGAAATAAATTTGGAAAAATAAATGTATTTTACATGAGACAACAAAAAAATAAATGTATTTTTCCAGGGTTATAATCAAGCGGGAAATGCACCCATCTTACTAGATGTAACAAAACCGGATAACCGTATCAACCAATAACAAAAGTCATCACAAAGCATAACCAATACCGGATTTACCTAAAACATGGAAATCATAACCATACTTTTGCTTGACCAATCCGGTTTCGTGGTAAATTTACGAGGAAATTTTTGACATATATAGAAAGCTATTTAATAGGTTTCTCATTATATTTTACAGTATTTTAAATATTCGATCTTTTTGATGATTTCATAATAAAAATCTTCCTACGAATCTTCTTCTATCAAAACTGTTAGATTTTTCAGTAAATTTTCAAATCTTAGTGATTTTTGATAAACTACTTAAAATAATTACTCAAAAATTTCAAACTACCAAAACAACTTCAACTAACGAAGAATCATGCCTTACCCCTTGATTGGATCAGTTAACATAAAAGAGGTTCTAAATTCAAATTGTTTTAGTGTATGCATCGATCAATTGTAACACAATGTTCATTTCAGTTGTTTGTTTTAATGCTAACCAATGCTAATCATTTACATCAATGTTCATTTTATTTCTCTAGTGACCCTAAAACACATTGGAGGGAATAAAAGCCAGTTTTAAATTAAGTGAGAAATTTTAACGAATAAAAAAGTATAAGAAACAATATCCTAACCTATTTATAACTGTTTTTGGTGGAAAATAGCAAAACAAAGCGTCAGTGTTCATTGATCCAAATGGAAAAAATTGAAGAATTATAAACCAAGAATAGAAGCTTGCAGAGAAGTTTTGCACTTTAGGGGCATTTCGGGCATATACGAAAACCGCACGCAATTGATATGAAAAAACGAACCACGAAAAACTATCAGGAAAGAAGATTATTTTCCTCAACAGAAGAATCAAAACAGACCGAAGAAAAAGGAAAAATATCATCAAATAAAACAATTATAATAAAAAAAAAAAGAAAAAGAAAAGAATTAACGTACCGTGAAGATGAAACTGTATCCCTTTCTGAGAACTGTGATGAGGAAGAACGTTCGTCTCCACATGAAATCGATAAACCCCTTCGACATGTAAACCTGTTCTCCGGTCGAATCAGGACCGTCGGTTGCAGTTCCAGCTTGATTCGCAGTTAACAGATGACAATGAAGCCCCCTAAACACGCATCTCTCGTACGCCGTTTGATCAGCCGCCACGATCAACAAGTGGTTGATCAACGACCTAGTATCTTCCCCGAGCCAGAAGCTCTCAAGGAAGAGATCGAACATATTCGGCGCTTGATCATCGTCGTTTCGTTCAACGTACGCTTTGTTGATTACCGCGATGATAACCGTTTTGTTGTTTCCTGCAGATATTTTCTCCAATTTCGCTGATATATCGTCGACCGTCGCGATTTTCTCTGATTTCGGTTCTGGAATCTGTAACAGAATGCAATGAGTTTTTTTTAGCGATGAACGTACTGATTACTGTAATTGATTGAAAGAGGAAAGTTAGTAAGTACTTACGGGAATAGTAGGACAGGAGAAGATGGAATAGTCTTTTGGAGCGAAGGAGGTTAAGACGAAGATGAGAGAAAGGAGGATGGAGATGACGGTGAGATTTCCGATTAAGCTTTTGGAGGAGTTGAAGATCTCCATCTATTGACGACGGAATTCGCAGAGATTAGAGGGTGGAAGCGAAGAGAGTGGAATGTAGGGTTTGTGATGAAGAATTAGAAGAAGAGCAATAGCTGAAGGAGTTTGATGGAGTGCGTATGGGAGGGAGAGTCGTTCGTTGCGACTTGTGACGGAGAGACTAAAATTAAGATATTAATACACCTTTTCCTTTTCTTATTATTTATTTATTTTTTTAGTAAATATCTTCATTAGATCAATATTAAAATTAAAGGATTTTTTCTCTAGATATTCCTCAAATTTAGACTTTTTCTTTTAATATACACAAAATTTTAAATTTTCTCTTGTTATCCCTTATGGTTTAATTTATTTCCTTAGTATATTCATTTTTAATACATTTTATTAAATTTTAATTATAAAATAAAAAATCTGAAAATCAAAATGGAAAACTAATTCTGAATAAAAAAAACTTAGTTTTTATATTCTCTATTTGAAATAAAAGAATTAAATTAAATTAAACTTATTATCTTCATGTTAAATTTTATACTAATTAACTTTATAAATACTAAGTAATGATAACTAATTTATTTTGTTAATTTAAAAAATCTAGAAAATTAAATTTTGAAACTTTTTTGTTTTATAAAATTTTTAATTTTATAAAAAAATTTGAATTAAAATAAAATATACAAATTAAAGCTAAAACTAAATCAAAAAATTATTAATTTAAAAATTATAAATATATTAATAAAATTAAAATTATTAAAAAACATTTCATTAAATTTTTCCTTTTAGATTATAAAATAAAAAATTAACAAATTAGGTCTACATTTTACTTTGTATATTTTATAGAATATATTTATAACTTTTGAATTAGGTTTAGTTTTAATATATTTTATTTTAATTCGAATATAAATATAAAAATTGTTATTGATAATTAATAATAATAAAATTTAAGCCTAAATTTAATATTCTAAATTTTAAAATTAAAAAATATATAAATAAAAAAAAACTTCTTTACTATTGCTTAGTATTTATAAAGTTAATTAAATTAAACACGAACATAATTAGTTTTAATTTTTATTTTTTTAATTTTTTATTTCAAAAACAAAAAAGGTCAATATCACTAACTAGCCCTTTTAGCAATACTTATTAAGTAGGCCCATATCATAATTTAGTAAATATACTCTAATAGAGTAATAGTGGTAAAATTTTAGAGCGTTAAAAATTAGTGGAGTATACAAAACATAAGCCCACGAAAAAGAGCCTATTTTACCAAATTTTTTCAATAAAAAATAAGAATAAGTTAATTTTTTATCATAAAGTTAATTAGTTTAAAATTTAATGTGATCATAACCAGTTTTTTTTTTAAATATTTTATAATTGAAATTTTAATGAAATATATCAAGAAAAGGTATAAAGAAGAAATAAATTATACCATGAGGGTACCAAGAGAAAATTTAAAATCACGTGGATGTCAAGAGAAAAAGTCCAAACTTGAGGGATACCATGAAAAAAGATCCTAAAATTAATTGATAACACTCGACAATAACCTAACCGAATATCTCACTTTACATTCACTCAAACGGTGACATATAAAATATGATTAATCTTGTTTATAAGTTCCTACTAATAGAACTTGCAAATGCATTATTAGGTTACCGAAACAAGAATAGCTATACAATAAATCCTTTCTTGATAGCATTATTGGAAGTTCCGACTCCAACGAGTAGGGTTGAGCATGTCTCGGTTCTTCTTCTTTTTTGTGATTCTCAATCCTACTCTCATAGTCTCATGTTCATTTATTCCTTCTTCTTTGTGATTTTACTTCTCAGCCACCTTAGATCCTCAGTTGCTCAACCCCGACGACGGCACATCAAATCTGTTGGTCATGTTGAAAGATGTGTAGATAATCCGGCCAACAAAAAGTAAAGGTACTCAATCTAAAATTATCTTAGAAAAAATTCTTGAAAGTGGTAGACTAATTCAATACATAAACAGGGTTATATATATATATATATATATATATATATATATATATATATATATATATATATATATATATATATATATATATATATATATATAGTATCACATGATCTTTAGAAATACTCAACAAATTAAAGAATTAACATACTTCTAAAAGCATCATAAGTTTCAAACCAATGTTATCTCAAAAGAATACCCCTAACCATTTCAAAAGATTTCAATCCAATACAATTCCAATAACTCGTAAGCATCTCGAATAACTCGTCAAAATCAATGTTGTCTCAAAAACTCGTAATCATATTCAATAACGCGTAGTCCAAATCCAACAACTCATAATCCATAACAAATACCCATAATCCAAATCAAATACTCTTAATCCAAATCAATAACTCATAATTCAACACAATAGCTCATAAATCCAAAGCAAATAACTCATAATCCAACTCAACCGGTATAACGTATATAATGGTCAATTGACCGAAATTTGGTAACAAAGTATATCCTTGCCCTTTCCTCAAATCCGGCACAAGAACCATCCAAATCACAATATTAAAACATGCTCGAACATTTTTACTTTAAAAATCGTATATCAAATAATGGGATTGTACTTTATTTTAAAACATGTCCAACCCAAGTTGAACACGAAGGTGTCTCTTAACTCCGACCATGAGATGAACACACAGTCACGGATCAAGTGCAATTCTCACCACCCACAATGGCCGGCCACAACCCCGGCCAACAAAAAATAAGAATTCCCACCACTGGTGAGCATGATCCGCCTAAACCGAGGAGCATAAAAATCACGAAAACAAAATAATTGACAAAAATTTACCGTTGTGGTCATAGACCACGTATCTCCTAATAAGAGAACATATTGTCCGTTGTGGTCATAAACCAATCATATCTCGTATCACATAATTAGGTCAAAGACCCATTCATCTCAAATCCTCAATATCCATCCAATTCTTTTCCATAACATCTCAACAAAGTCTCTTACATAATTATAATCCAAACTAATTATGTACCGCCAATATTGACAAATCAACATAAGACAAGTATTCTGTAACATCCCGAATCCGCGGGACTCGGGATGTCACATTGGGCTAGGATCTCACAATGGATCATGACCCTAGCCTGACAACAAGTTCACTGGACCTTACAACATGGCACTGACAGATATAAAACAAATACATAAAACAGTATAAACTGTACAACCCAAAGTAAACAACAACATAGCCGAGTATATAAAACGACATCCTCACATAGGAGGTACAAAAGATCATCCTCACGCAGGAGGGGAAACACAACAACCCCAAACCAACCACCTAATGTACGAGAGTCCTCGGCCTGTCACCCTGCCAGATCACCCAATAGCGCCTAACCTGTAAACATCTACAACACGGTGTGAAACCGTTAGCTAACCATACATATATGAGGTAATGCATAAGCACAAGCACAATCATGAAAGATAAACACATCAGCATGCTATCACACATTTACCCATTTATTATCTTTATATAATGACCATTCACTCAAAAACCGTATATATATATATATATATATATATATATATATATATATATATATATATATATATATATATATATAGATAGATGAAAGTATGTGACACGAGGACCGATACATCCTCCCCTCTGAGTACAATGTCCAGCTGTACGAGTATCGGTCACACAATCCGTGTACCCTATGGGAGTGGATTGCGCCCTTCCTGTAAACCAGTCTGGCCCGACATCAGAGAACCTCCCAGACTCCACGGCGGGATGAAAGGGAAAGGTTATCACAGCCACGCAGTGGGGCAGTCAATAGAACATAGGTCGATAAAAACGACAACTCATGCTATCATAGCAAACATATAAAGCACACACCACTCATGCAAACACCCAATATAGGGATGGTAGCTAAGTAAGTCCTACGGACTTACCTCAACCTCGTACAATCACAACCACGATCAAACTCCAATCCTGAGAGGGACACTGCCTAATAACAAGACATAAAGAGATATCAATACTCCTATCAATCAAAAAGGTCACATCTAGACCCAAGGGATCCATAAGGATCATAATCAATCTATAAGCCTCACAACCAACTAAACCTCAATATCTCAACATAACTCACAATTCCTCAAATCTCAAGGTAGTATCTAATCAACATTCCTCAATCTCAATTCTAATCCTAATTTAATTAATTAACCTTTAATTAATTAATTAGATTTTGCCAGAATAACGTTTTGCCCGCAGGCAATTTCTAAACCTTCTGTCATCAGATTTCATCAAACAAACAACCCATAATCACTAGAATAATATAACGACCATAATAGAATTTCTAATAGTCCTATTTGACAAGCCTAAAGTCAATTTAGGCCAAATCGCAGTACGAAAAACGAATAAATTCATAACTTATTCGTTACTAACCCGATTGACGATCTGAAAGAAGATTCGGAATCACAACGACGCAGGCTACGCATGGACAACATCAAATTCATCGGAATCTGAGCGACGGAACCGTCCTGGTGACATATATGCTCGACCAGCCCTCCATATACTCGGAAATGCAGAAACTCGGTACCGATATGAAGAGAATGAAGAGAGGAATCCAGAAACTCAAACGGAATTGAAATCGGATTAGAAACGGAGAGTAGATCTGAGTTTGAAGGTTGAGAGAAATCAGAGCTTTTACGAGGAAACGTGAAATGAAATGAATTAATAAAGGATTTTCCGCTATTTATAGTGAAGACGATAATTATCCTTTAGTAAAATCGATAATTATCCTTTAACCGATCAAAAGGCGGGTCGAACCTCTTTCTCCAAACTTCTCGAGATTGGAACATTAAATCTGGAATATTGTAGGGATAATTATTCCACAACTGCCTCGGAAAACATGTATTCCTAAGCCGTCTTTCTTAGCCAGTAAGAAACGAAATAGCGACTCTTTTGGCCGTTTTGCCTCTCCATGTTATTTCATATCTAGGACATATCCGATGTCCTGATCATTTCTGTCAACTGCATTTTTATTAATTGGAGCTCCCAAATGCTCCAAATAACACCGGAGAGTAAAAATAATTACCCGGGGAAAAAGTAAAAATTTCCCCAAACGTCCAAAATTACGCCAGGAATATAACGGTGGGACTCTTACTCATCACTTGCGAAGTCTTCGCGAGTTATATGTTAATTACTATCAACGATTAAGTTAATCAACATTAATTACAATTCGAAATCCTAGCTATTACATCACACACCCCTTAAAAAAAAGTTTCGTCCCGAAACTTGAACAATTCCCAAATCCTCTCGGACCCATACGCCGAGGTATAACTCTCACTCTTTCTATCGGAGGTATCACATCTCCGTTCAAAAGATCACAACCTATAACAATCTATAACCTCAAGTATAAACATGGAGGAATCATCACTCCAGGAAACAGGTCCATAACGCTACCCAAAGGCGTAGAGGAATCACGTCTCTCGCCATACCACATCCCAAGGCATAGAGGAAGAACATCTCTAGCCAAAACATATCACATGCATAGAGGAAATACGTCTCTAGCCAACCCATAAACATATATATCGCATGGAGGAATCACATCTCCACTGAACTATGTCCATCAAGGTAGCATGGAGGAAAGAACCATCTCCAGCTAAATCCTAATCCCACTCAAATAGCATGGAGGAAAGGACCATCTCCGGCTATAAATATGATCATACTCGGGTAGCGTGGAGGAGGTAATCATCTCCAACTATAGCATACATCACGCTAGCACATCAAGATCTACTAAGGTCATAAATCACATCACAACTAGCATGGAATAACATATCAAGGCATATAAGCACATAAGCACATAAGCACAACATTCATCAAGATAGCACTAAGATATACTTGTGCTCCCACAAATGGGTATGTCCTAATATATACTTTGGATTGTCCCTCAGGGCACTATCCTCAGTCTCTCACATGGCCTCTTCAGGTCTTCATCTCGACCATCATATCCTCAATATGAGAATGTCTTTTGAATGCAAGCGTTTCATATCTCATACCAAGAATGTAATCGAATGCTCAACAAAAGTGTGGTTGGACTCAACCATCAATCATCGTAACTCACAAGGTGTCTCGAGTCTGGTATATACTTCCTCAGTTGAGACATATGAAACACTGGGTGGATATCGTCTAATCTCATAGGCAAAGCTAAACATCATGCTACCTTCTCAATACTAGTCAATCTTAAATAAACCATCATATTGGAAACTCAGTTCCCTTTCCATATTAACATGTCTAACGTCTCGTAGCTGAGATACTTACAGCCGGACATGAACTCTCGCTTGAACTTTAGAGGTTAACGCCTCTTGTCTACATATAATATCTGGCGACTCTATACAACCAGCATTCTTCCTTCAATCAACGTTACTTGAACTATAAAATCCTAAATCTGGTCAGGTGTTATTCCACTACTACTGCTAGATCACTTCTAGCATAAGGATATACGACATCTATGTCTATATATATTGCCTCATAGGGTCATTCCAGAAAGATGCACGTCCTTCATTGCTATATAATAAACTCATTAATGGAAGGTAATATAACCATCCACGTTTCCCATTTGACTTACAACTTATAATAGATCTTTAAGATCTAGATGATCCTCTCTAACTGACCATCTATCAGGGGGTGAAGTGTAGTCATGGGGTACAGACTCGTCCCCAAAACAGTCTGAATCTGCTGCCCAAAATCTCAAAGTAAAAACATCCATCTCGATCAGAAATGATCATTCTCGGTATACCATGGAGTCTCACTATCTGTCTAGTGTACTCCTCAGCCAATTCATTCACTTGCCATGTCCTTCTGATAGAAATGAAACGTGCCGGTTTCATTAATTTGTTACCAACAATCCAGATAACATAAATCTTCTACTAGGTCACAATCCCATAAAAAAGTCCATAGAGATGTCCTCCCAAATTCTACTACTGCACTGGTAGTGGGTGGGGCTTATCTTTAGATCGGAAATACTCTATCTAGACCTGCTAACAGGTCACACACTGTATCACAAATCTGGTTATATCGGCTTCATACAATATAATCGTCTCATCTCGTGATACATCTTACTCGTACCTGAATGTATTGAATAAGGCGTACAGTGGGTATACCGTAATATTCTCTGTCTCCATCTGCATCAGCAGGTACACAAAAGCGGTCATGACTCTTCATCAGTCCATCTACTCCTATGGAGAACTATGGTGCCTCAGTACGAGACATCCTTTCTCTAAACCTTGTCAAGACCGGGTAGGTCTCCTGCTTCTGTTGGACCTCATCCAACAGACCAGGTGGAACCTCTGAGGTATAACTGGGTATCCTCATCAAGGAACTGATTATCCAACTCTAGCCAAGCTAGATTTCTCTGAAGCTGAAGTTGAACTATCTGTCTCACAATCATCTTCTCTTGGAGCGTCTTTCCGTTCCAATTGTCGGTGACAACGTTCAACTTTTCGGAATGATATGGAACCTCCAGGTCAAAGTCTTGATCAACTTAAGCTCTTAACACTAGCGGTTATTCAACCCCTGTTGCATAAAATATACTTCAGATTTCTATGATCTATAGAAATCTGACATGAAGTTCACACCGGTACGGTCTTCAAAACTTAAAGGCTTGAACTACCACTACTAACTCTAAATCATGAATCGGGTATTTCTCATCATACGTTCTCAGCTGTAAATACACATATCAATAACTCTACTCCTCTGTAGTAATACACATCTCAGACTTAGCTGGGATGTATCACCGTAAATCACGGGATCCCAAAAATCTTCTGACTACAACAAAATAGAAGCAGAGGTCAAATGCCTCCTCAACTCTTCAAAACTTAGACACACTGCTTTCATCACGTAGTTATGGTGGTCTTCTCAAAATACTCGCAAATGAATACGTAATCATATAAAATCCTTCCTCAAAGCATTGGTAGCAATCGGCTGAGTCGAGAAAACCACGTATTCCTTAATGTTCATCAGTATCTCCCATGCTACAACATACTTAATTCTCGTCAGACCAACCATGATCCCACTGGCGGTGACAACATGGCCTAAAAAGGCTACCACTGGCATCTCAACTTACACTTAGAGAGCGTAGCATACAACCCTCTATCTCTCGAAATCTGTAGAACGGTCCTCAGATGATCGGTCTACTATTCTCTGATATGAGAGTATACCGACATGTCATCAATGAAGTCCACCACCAACTAATCAAGGAAATCGATGAAGATACTGTTCATCAACTCCATAAAAACTACTAAAACATTCGTCAACCCAAATGACATCACTACAAACTCGTAGTGTCCATAACGGGTATGGGATGTTATCTCATACACATGTTGCTCTCTCATCCATGACTAGGGATATCTTGAGCACAAAGGAATCTTGAAAACACAATTGCTTCTTGAAGCTTAACTCATCAGGTCGTCAATACGGAAGATGGAACGTACTAGGGTAAAAGAAGCCCGTTTCAGTCAACTTTTTAAGTTATCAGTACAATATCTCAACAAGCACCATATAATGTGGCTTTCCCATTCAATCTTGTATCATACTTCAACTCGATAACAATGTCCACACTCCGCTGAGGTGGCAACTAGACGGTTCAGTAACACGTCTATAAACTCATAAACAACTGGAATACCTTCCAATGTTGGACTATCTCGCTCCTTCATGGTATAACACTAGAAGACGTCACATCCCTGTGCTATCAGCTCGCAGCTCGTACAGTCTTGATGACAAACCCGTCTCTTCAAAGGTCTTAACCTTAGAAGACCTCAAATTACCATCTCAATAAAGACTATAATAGCCTTACTCTTAATATTTAACACCTCATGATATCTATTCATCCAATCCATACACATAATGACTTCCTCATGCACCTACGGCATGACAAAGAAGTCTACAAGTCATACACAAGTCCCAGAATAAGGGAACAAACACATATCTCGCGGGTACCTCAGACCCCTAACTGGTAATCCTGTAAAGGAAAGTCCACCTTCTACTATATATCAAAGATCAACCATTAACGCATGCATCGAAAGACAAGAAGTGCATATCACTCATAACAAACAAAACTCCACTAGGTAAACCATTAACGAGAATGGTACCTATAACAGCTAACTCCCGTAGCTCCACTACATATCATTACTCGATCTCGGATATATGCTCCTCAAGTATCACTGAGGTCCTCACTATAGCCTCCACTTCCACTCTTTCTGCACCGGAAAGAGGAAGGTCTTGCTGGGAAGAAACACCACCGTGCTGACAGAAAAGGGCCAGATGACCTAGCTCACCACAAGTGAAACAAGCTATCAGTGCCAAAGGGCACACAGAACGCAAATGATCTGGATAGCCACAATTGAAACATAATCGTCCTATCCTTGCAACCTGTGCAACTGAAGGGTAACTCGACCTTCGTCGTCCACCTAGAATGATCTCACTCTTGAAGGGAACCTGTAAAGCATGCATATGATGGCCGCCTTTGGACACACAGCTCGCCAGTGTCCCAACTTCCACGCAATTAAAACACTGTAGTTCCTTGCCAATCATCTTCATGGCCAAAGGATCACTAGGTTGTCCTGGTATCTGACTTGGTTCACCATTCATCATCTTTGCTTCTCCACTAACTGATTCAATCCGTTGCTTCTTCTCTGATCCAGAAGCTTCAGTTGATCTCACAGATGTTGGTAAATCCGGTGTAGGTCTACCCGCTATCACCGCCTCTTATACTTGTTGCATATACTCTTGAAACTTGGATCTACTCATGGAGACACGATCAACCTCTTCAAACTCGTTCTCTGCCATAGGCGAAACAACAGCGAAAGTCATCTGTAGGATATACGCACCTAATCTTATAAGGCTATATATATGCCATAGGTATCGATATGTATATAATACATCCACATAATCCATAGTACACACAAATATATATACATATCTACGCTGCAGAGATCCATGGCAGAGGTGACGACTTCTCGTACATTCTATCCCAAAACCACACTTAAAACCAAAACCTTTGAAAATGTCAGATCCCATGTGGGCTCTGTTTATTTTACCTATCAAACCTCATTGTAGGTAGCAAGTGCCATTGTTGTCAACCTGGGCTCTGATACCAACTCTGTAACACCCCGAATCCGCGGGACTCGGGATGTCACATTGGGCTAGGATCTCACAATGGATCCTGACCCTAGCCTGACAACAAGTTCACTGGACCTTACAACATGGCACTGACAGATATAAAACAAATACATAAAACAGTATAAACTGTACAACCCAAAGTAAACAACAACATAGCCGAGTATATAAAACGACATCCTCACATAGGAGGTACAAAAGATCATCCTCACGCAGGAGGGGAAACACAACAACCCCAAACCAACCACCTAATGTACGAGAGTCCTCGGCCTGTCACCCTGCCAGATCACCCAGTAGCGCCTAACCTGTAAACATCTACAACACGGTGTGAAACCGTTAGCTAACCATACATATATGAGGTAATGCATAAGCACAAGCACAATCATGAAAGATAAACACATCAGCATGCTATCACACATTTACCCATTTATTATCTTTATATAATGACCATTCACTCAAAAACCGTATATATATATATATAGATAGATGAATGTATGTGACACGAGGACCGATACATCCTCGCCTCTGAGTACAATGTCCAGCTGTACGAGTATCGGTCACACAATCCGTGTACCCTATGGGAGTGGATTGCGCCCTTCCTGTAAACCAGTCTGGCCCAACATCAGAGAACCTCCCAGACTCCACGACGGGATGAAAGGGAAAGGTTATCACAGCCACGCAGTGGGGCAGTCAATAGAACATAGGTCGATAAAAACGACAACTCATGCGATCATAGCAAACATATAAAGCACACACCACTCATGCAAACACCCAATATAGGGATGGTAGCTAAGTAAGTCCTACGGACTTACCTCAACCTCGTACAATCACAACCACGATCAAACTCCAATCCTGAGAGGGACACTGCCTAATAACAAGACATAAAGAGATATCAATACTCCTATCAATCAAAAAGGTCACATCTAGACCCAAGGGATCTATAAGGATCATAATCAATCTATAAGCCTCACAACCAACTAAACCTCAATATCTCAACATAACTCACAATTCCTCAAATCTCAAGGTAGTATCTAATCAACATTCCTCAATCTCAATTCTAATCCTAATTTAATTAATTAATCTTTAATTAATTAATTAGATTTTGCCAGAATAACGTTTTGCCCGCAAGCAATTTCTAAACCTCCTGTCATCAGATTTTATCAAACAAACAACCCATAATCACTAGAATAATATAATGACCATAATGGAATTTCTAATAGTCCTATTTGACAAGCCTAAAGTCAATTTAGGCCAAATCGCAGTACGGAAAACGAATAAATTCATAACTTATTCGTTACTAACCCGATTGACGATCTGAAAGAAGATTCGGAATCACAACGACGCAGGCTACGCATGGACAACATCAAATTCATCGGAATCTGAACGACGGAACCGTCCTGGTGACATATATGCTCGACCAGCCCTCCATATACTCGGAAATGCAGAAACTCGGTACCGATATGAAGAGAATGAAGAGAGGAATCCAGAAACTCAAACGGAATTGAAATCGGATTAGAAACGGAGAGTAGATCTGAGTTTGAAGGTTGAGAGAAATCAGAGCTTTTACGAGGAAACGTGAAATGAAATGAATTAATAAAGGATTTTCCGCTATTTATAGTGAAGACGATAATTATCCTTTAGTAAAGTCGATAATTATCCTTTAACCGATCCAAAGGCGGGTCGAACCTCTTTCTCCAAACTTTTCGAGATTGGAACATTAAATCTGGAATACTGTAGGGATAATTATTCCACAACTGCCTCGGAAAACATGTATTCCTAAGCCGTCTTTCTTAGCCATTAAGAAACGAAATAGCGACTCTTTTGGCCGTTTTGCCTCTCCATGTTATTTCATATCTAGGACATATCCGATGTCCTGATCATTTCTCTCAACTGCATTTTTATTAATTGGAGCTCCCAAATGCTCCAAATAACACCGGAGGGTAAAAATAATTACCCGGGGAAAAAGTAAAAATTTTCCCAAACGTCCAAAATTACGCCAGGAATATAACGGTGGGACTCTTACTCATCACTTGCGAAGTCTTCGCGAGTTATATGTTAATTACTATCAACGATTAAGTTAATCAACATTAATTACAATTCGAAATCCTAGCTATTACATATTCTCCAAGGCTTTCAAAATCAAATTATCAAACTCATATCATAATCTTAAACCAAAGACAATATCAACCCACTTTCTATAAACTCTCAATAACACTTATCTTTAAATATCACTATATATATATATATATAGTATAGATCCTATGAGAATAGGCTTATCGTGTAATTATGAGAACAAATTCGTAATTATTATTAGTTTTGTTACGAATGTGTCATATCGTTTAATGTATTCTTCGTAGTTATTGTTGGTTGAGTAGATTATTCGTAATTATTGTTGGATTCCTAATTATTATTCGTAGTTATTATTAATTATGATATCTACTCTAAATCTCAACCCTTAATACTCACCATCTAACGGTGTACGATTGTTCTCATGTATACACGTTAGGGGTGTTCTCATGGGAACCACACCCTATATATACATATATATATATATATACACCCACACCCATATATATCATAAGTATCATGCAAACATATTTTAAAATGTCAAAGCATGCATGCCACAACATAATGACTTAAACTTAATGATGCTCATGTAAAAAGCTCACAAGTACTTGTCTCGATAAAATCTTACGTAACGGCTTAAAGCCAAAACGACAACGTCAACAATTCGGCAAACAACCTAACAAGTAAGAACACACAATCAAACAACTATATATTTTAAATCATCACAAACACCATATAATAGGTGTAAGAGTTACTTACGTAATCCCAACTCGAGTTTGGGTTTTACTTCTCTTAGGGTTTTGCCCAAAACCCGTTTATCCAATGAAGTAGTACCTAAAATGTTCAACTAGGCATGTCAATCCAATATATAACCCATAATTGATAAAAACTTCTAATTCAAGAGTTTAAGCATACTCACTTAGCGTCGACGTAACGAAAGTCGATCAACGGTTCTCGAACTTTGACTTGAGCTAAACCTTCTACGAAGGTGTTTCTAAACCTAAAACACAACAACTAAACAAGTTTAACTCTATAAGCTAAACTTGGGTCATAAAATGTAATATATATATATATATATATATATAGTTTAAATTCCGTAATTAAAACTTTGGTCAAAATCCGTAGATATATTTTTCTAGGGAAATTATTGCAGTTCCAGAATTTTGGGCCCTTTTTGAAAATATAAAGTTTGGCTATTTTCTATAAATACTTTTTCATAGGTATTTTTGGAAAAAAAAAATAAAATCTGGGTCATTTACGTAATTAAGTTTGGGCCATTTTCTAGAATTAAATTGTCAAGGGCCAAATCGTTTAAAAACATAAATGTGGGTAAATAATGCAAATAGGAAGTTTGAGGTTTTTTGCAATTATACCTAAAAGGCGGGGGAGGCTCGATCGTGAATACAAGTTTGGCGGCGCTTCTAGCGGCTTTCCCGGAGGCTTCGGCGATTGCAGGGGGCGGCGATGGCACTCCTCGGCGGCCTAGAGCGAGGGCTCTCTTGTGGTGGCGACGACAACGATGGAGGTGGCTAATTCTGACGACAAAATGAGAGGATAAATGGAGGGTTGAAGGGGTTTGTTGTCGTGTTCCCTGGGTGGTTGTTGGCTATAATCGTTGGTTTGAACTTAATCGTTAGTTTGTATTACTTTTAGATACAATATGCCATTGTTGGAGATCGTAGACATCACCAACACAGATAAGACATTCACAATTGCTTTTGTATTCATGGCACAAGAGAATAGAGATCATTACGAGTGAGCTTTAAGGAGGGTCCGTTATCTGTTATACGGAAAGATCACGGAGATGATTGCCACCGATCGTGAGATAGGTCTTATAAGCACCCTGAGTTTAGTATTTTCCGAGGTGAATCATATATTGTGCACGCTCCATATAAGGTGCAACATTGTTAACAAAGCGACCCTCGTTTTGCGTAATAAGGAAGTAGAAGCCGTCTTATATCCCATTGTCATGCATTGTTTGAGTCGAGATCCAATGGAAGCTACCAATGACGTTTGTTGGAAATGAGAGACTATTGGCAATCATATCCGAGGTTAATGAACTATCTTGAGACGACATGGCTTACCCCGTACAAGGACACAATCATTCGAGCTTGGTGTGACGTACACCATCATTTCGGCACAAGAACGACAAATGCATAAGTTTTTGAAACATTCACTATATTGTTAAGCATTTCTTCGTTTTGTAATAATTTTTTTTAGGTGTGAGTCCGCGCACAAGTTGTTCAAACAAACACTAGATTCTAGTGTTGGTGGATTTTAGTTGGTTTGTGAAAGCATACACTTGATGGTCACGGTTCAAGTCCAGAAGTTGCAAGCTTTTCTAGAGATGTCACGAGAGAGAATTCCATGGGAAGTGCGTATACCAATATTTGGCTTGCTTCACGACTATGTAACAAACGAGTTATTCACGCTCTTGTGGAACAACTACACCAAGGCTCATGGTGCCATGTGTGCATGGCTTTAGGATAACAATCCGGGCTCGTATACCTGTCACTTTGAATAAGATACAATTATTTTGGAATCAAGTTCATTAGATTCTAGTTGATTTTTCCGATGGTGATCTTGATGATGATGATGATGATGATGATCGTTCAAACCCGAGTCAAGTGACGCTAAATAGGTTTAGAGAAAGAATGGACTCAAATATGCTAAGTCCGGATGAGCAATCTACTAAACGCATCGAGTCTCCTAACAACCCTAATCACTTCGGGATCCCTCTCGGCCCATATAACTCTAGCTATATGGTCAACGTAACATGTCAATAACACAAGTATCTCCTCCTGCTCCTCCTTAACAAGTACCTGCTCTGGCTCAATAGGTACCTGCTCCGCCTCAACATGTACCTGCTCCGGATCAACAGGTAAATCCTCTGGCTGAACAGGTATTTGCTCATGCTCACCATCCAGAATGTCATCTAGATGCGGAATACAGTGCGAGGACTCCTTTGTATCGTACTCCGGAATAAGTGATGATGGTCCCATATCCCCCTCGCTGATGATATGATCATGGGCCTCAACGGATGCATCAACAGATGCATGAAGTGATGCGTCAACAAATGCCTCTAAGGGTTCCTGAACGATGCCGAGGCAAGTCTATCCGGTCGAGCTTTAGCCCTCTCGACGGGCGGATGCTGTGACAAGTCTCACTTCTTCTTCTCTCTAATATTTCTCATCACAATCTGATTATTTCTAAAATAAAATTTTAATTTTTGAAATTATAATATTATATATATATATATATATATGTGTGTGTGTATATATATATAGGTAAATGTTCAGGTACGGCCCTTTTATTGCGGTACGGTCGTACGGCCGTACGTAAGGGCGACACGTGTCCCAAATTTTTTTTTTTTTCTCTTTTCTGAAACAAATTTTTTTTTTCTTTTTTTTTTTTTTTTTTTCGGAAACTAATGAAAATTTATTTGAACTACCATGTTATAATTTATGCACTATTATCCTATAAACTTTGAACTATTCCCATATAATCCATGAACTATTACTTTTTAATATAATCCATGAACTATTCTATTATAATTCATGAACTATCCCATAATAAGTTTTGAACTATTACTTTCACTCCTTTATAAATTTTTGCACTTTAAACTATTCTATTATAATTCATGAACTATTCTATTATAATTCATGAACTATCCCATAATAAGTTTTGAACTATTACTTTCACTCCTTTATAAATTTTGCACTATGAACTATTCTATTATAATTCATGAACTATCCTTTTAGAAGTTATGAACTATTACTTAATAAGTTTTGAACTATTACTTTCAATCCTTTATAAATTTTACACTATGAACTATTCTATTATAATTCATGAACTATCCTTTTATAAGTTATGAACTATTCCATAATAAGTTTTGAACTATTACTTTTACTCGTTTTAAAAAAAAAAAAAACTCGTTCAGAAATATTATTTTTTTACTTCCGGGACACGTGTCGGCCGTACCGGAATAATGGGCCTTACTTGAACACTTCCCTATATATATATATATATATATATATATATATATATATATATATATATATATATATATATATTGGTCATCTTCTTCGCCGGAATCACCATTAGAGAGCCCATTTCAAAGGTTGAAAAATAAAACTCATATAAACGCAAAAAAAAACACTAAATCTCGTACACAATCCAATTCTAATTATTCCTAACTAACTGAATCTTACTAAACTAACTAATTTCAAGCCTAATATCATAATAAAACACAAAATTAACATAAACGATAAAAAACTAACAAGAAGTCGATCCACAAGTTGTCTTTTGCTTGAACTTTCGACATCTAAATCTCGACGGGGCGCCTTGCCTTATATAGGGCTTGGCGCGTAGGTGGCCTCCGCCTGCGCTCCAACGAGGCGGATTGACAATCCGTCCGGGCCTGGCGGAGTCGGAATCCGACTCCACCATGTATTTGTCTACTTTTGAATAACATCACTCACAAGAAGTCACTGTATTGCATGAGTTGGAGAAAGTTTGTAGACAAAAGAATGCAAGAGGTCTTGAATTTAAGGATATGCATCTGTTTAACATATCATTATCAACTAAACAATGTTGGCTCGTTTTATAGGACAAACTTTTGTTCTGGCTAGGATTTTGAAGGCTGGCTATAATCGTACTCTTTATTTTCAAGATGTCAATTGTGGTTATAATCCAAGTTTCACTTGGCATAACACGTTGAAGGGGGAAGGAACTAGTAATGACAGGGTTATGCTGAAAAGTGGGTAATGGGCATGTATACTATTCTTATTGATGAAAACAATTGGCTTGCACGACCCCACCAAATTTGTCCATTTCTACCACCCGTGGGTATACTACGTGATGCTCCTATCTTGATGCTCATTGATTGGGAGCATGGCAATTGGAATGAAGCATTAGTAAGAGAGTCTTTTCATGATATAGATGGGAGGTTATTCTTAAAATACATATAGTATCATTTGATGTACCATATGTGTTGGTTTGATACTATGATAAGAATGGTCAGTATCATAAAGCTTTTGAGGACGAGTTGAATTATTAGAATATTGGTGTTTCGTTGGATTCTTCTCACATGGTGATGTTGTGAGCGAATATATGAAAGGTTAGTGCAATTCCTCGCATCATAAAACTCTTTAGGCGGTTGTGCAGAAACTTTTCCATGCAAGAACAATTTCTTTTATTGTCATATTGCAATATCTCCAGTGATACGTCCCCGGATGACGATGCAATCCGTGTTTCTGGCTAAAGGATCCGACAATATTTTAAAGAAGGCCGCGTATCTCCAGTGATATTTTGTCCATTTCTTTGAAGGCAGCGTATCCGCAGGGGCGGCCTTCTTCACCGCAGAGGCGGTGAAGAAGGCCGCCCCTGCGGATACGCTGCAGATTGTGCCCGATCTGTTTTCGTTCGTTTTATCTTCCTTCCATAGATAGAATATTCGATTTTCTATCTTATGGGCTGACTTCCGTATCTTCTTCCTAACCCTAGAACGCCTTTCCTTCTATCTTTCCAACCCTTTATATATATTCCCGTCTTTTCTCTTTTTTTCCCATTTCTTGCTTACGCTTTCTTCAACCCTCGAGTGTTGCTGCCTTGCTTCCTGTGATCTTGCTGAACGTGTAAGTTCTTTCTCCCTTGTTCTTCATCACGTTCATGTTGTGGCTGCATGTCCATCCTTCTATTTCGTTTTCTTCTTTCGCTCTTCCTTTTTATTCTTCTCTAAGAATCAAGTTTGAACCTTGATTCTTGTTAGCATCTCCGTTGTCGATGTGTTGTTGTTCTCAAGCTTTTTTGGTTGAGTCTTGACGTGGTTGGATCAAAGGTTCGAGCTTTGGATCCCTTGATGAGAGTTTCTGTCGAGAAGAAACCCCGACAACGTCTTCTGCCAGTGCACCGCCCCGGCGGCTGTACATACCCGCCCCCGCGGCAAGCCGCCACTGCGCATTGCTTCACCGCCCCTGCGGTTCCTTTTGCAGTAAATCTCGTTCCCGTGAGTTGCTTTCTTGCTTGATTTCCTCGTTCCTTTCCTTGATTCTTATGGATGTTCCTTGCCCCTGAGTATGCTGCAAGACTAAGGTTGAGCCCTTAGCTTGTGGAGATTTCTTAGAGATCATTGAGACTAGAAGTTATAGACTTCTAGCAACCTTTCGTTCCTGATTCATGATGCTTGTGTGAACAGAATTTCCTTGCTCTTTTCTTGGGGGAAACTGAGTTGTTCTCTGAGTTGTTGTTGAGCTTTTAGATTATCTTCGAGTGAGGTAAGTCCCTTGGACTTACTTAGCTTTATTCCATATATTGGTTGAAGTGTTTGGCTTGTTTGTGTTGATTATCATGTTATAACGGATAACCGGAATAGAAATCACCTTTTAAACCTTAATTGGCCCAAGTGTATGATAATCGGGCGGTGACCACTTGCCTAGTTCTACATGAGATTAGAATGTGCTCTTGCAACCCAGGCTTGTAGGTAACGGATAATACTGATCTATTTCTATTGGTAGACGGAAGCGGAGACGAGTTTTGGGAGATTCTCACGTGACAAAAGAAGTTGAATTAGTAATGGATAACTTAATAAAAGATAATAACCGGTTGTGTGTGAGCATGCTATGTGTTTTTTTTACCTTATATGTGTTTGTGCCTTTACATTCTTTTTGATATCTAGAATGTTAGCTAATGGTTTATACCGATGTTGTAGATGTTCCACAGGTTCAGGATGTTGTTAAGTGATCCGGACGATGTGGTCAGCCGGGGTTCCCGTACATTATAGGACGGGATCGGGTTTATGTTTATGTTGTTGCTTTCCCTTTTGTTTTGAACTCGGCTGCGTGTATTTCACGTTTTCTTTTGTGTAAACCTTTGGTTTTATATTGAGTTTTGGTTTTCATTTGTCTGTGCCTTGTTGTAAGATCAGTTGTGTTGTTGCTACTTTGAGAGTCGGGACCCATTGTGAGGTCCTAGCTCGTAACGCTTTGAGTTCCCAAAACTTGGGGTGTTATAGACATTTATCATATTTCGGCTATTTAATAATAAACTTTTTATATTCGGATCTTTAATTTCGGAACTTAATTCCTGAGTTAAATTCTGACCTTTCCTATTTTAGGCTTTTCATTTTCGGAAACTTAATTCCGGATTTGATTTCTGATTTAATGTCCGACTCTTTGTATGGCCACATCCACTATATAAGGGGATGCTTTGCTCATTTGTAAATCATGTCTAAGGTAAATCCAAGTATTGTGAAGGAAAATCCTCCTACTTGGTTTGAGCATCACCTTTTCTTCCACTCTCTTAAAGTTCTATCTTAGATCAAGTCTTTGATCCAAGTCTTCATACACGAGGATCCTTTTGAAGGATCAACTCTATTCTACTCCATCTCGTGGATGATTCGATCACCGAATGCTTCCGCATTCATTTCTAAGCTTCCGCCGCTCAAGTTCTACGTTTGGTCCAACTCGAACGATCAAGAAGAAGTACTTGAAGTTTCTCCTCAGTCTAGATCCCCCTCTATTTCTCTCATTGGTATCAGAGCTCGGGATTGAGGTCAAGTTTCGTTACAAATTTTTTTTCTTGATCAAAGTTATTCAGTGTTCTTCATATGTTCTTCGGAGTTCTTCATAGTACTTCGGTGTTCTTCATCCTTCTTCAAGTGCTCTTCATCGTTCATCATGATCTATGATGATGATGATGATTCCTTTAATGAGGATGAGGAATGGGTGCCTCTTCCATATCCATCAAAGTCCAAACAAACTACACGGAGGTACCGACGGTATTCACAAGACCGACGGATAGAATATTTTAATGACGAGGAGTGGTTACCTCCTCCGGACCCACCAAGGCCGACATATACGATGGGCAAGCACCGACGATATCCACACCAAAAAGATTATTTTGAGGATACCTTTGTTTTCCTAAGATGGCGTGTCAATCATGAACCCGTGACCGCCACGGTCACGGGTTCTGTAATTGTAATAATTTGACTGTTGTAATTTGAACGTTGTAATTCGAACGTTGTGTAACGGTAATAAATATGACCACTGTAATTTGAACGTTGTGTAATTTCATCGGTTATATATATTGATGGCCAAATAAGAAGTGATCAACGCTCACAAACTCTCCCAAAAAACGATAGCGAAAATGTCAATAGAAGACGATGATGAGATGGTGATTCTAATTGATGATTCAAAAAAGTGCACTTGGTGTCATTTTTCCGGATGTGAAGCACATGATTTGCACA
Source organism: Fagopyrum homotropicum (assembly GCA_033239125.1). NCBI lineage: Eukaryota > Viridiplantae > Streptophyta > Magnoliopsida > Caryophyllales > Polygonaceae > Fagopyrum > Fagopyrum homotropicum. Next base: position 151,834,880 of record BSWB01000001.1, on the reverse strand, counting down.
TTTCATATAAAGTGCAACATTCAACATAGATGTTGGGCGGTGACACGATCAAAGGAAGCACAAACAATTTTTGCATCACACTACCATGCTCTCATTGAATTTAGATCTCCTGGTAGTTATGAGAGCGTTTGGCTGAGATGAAAGTGCATTGGCAAGGTTATCCGAGGTTTTGGAAACTACATGGCTAATCCCATACAAGGAGGCAATTGCTCGAGTTTGGTGCGACTTGCATCTTCACTTTGACACGAGGATAACAAACGCGTATGAACTTATTCCTATCTTGTATATAAGTTTTATAATTGTGAAAGTACAATATTATATTGAATTGATATTGGTTCTTAGGTGTGAGTTCGCACACTCTTTGTTGAGGAATACGTTGTGTTATAGCGTGCAAGGATTTCAGTTGGTGATGGAGAACATCGACTTGATGTTAAATGACTAGATTTGACATATTCAAGCGTCAATAGAGACTTCACGCGAGAGGATGTTGTTGGATGTGCGGGTTGCGATATTTGATTTTCTTCAGAATAAAGTAAGCAACAAGTGCTTCCTTATCTTGTTGGAGATCTACAACAAGGCAAAGTAAATTAGGAGCATAATAACATGTTAGGATTTATATTGGAAGGAAGCTCATGGAGTGCCTTGTGTGCACGAGTTCTTTCTTGTTATTATGGCTCGAGATCAATACATTTGGATAAGATCCATCCATATTAGAAGCAAGTATGTTGGGAAAGAGTTGATCCGATCCTAGAAGATGATGTTGTCCATATTAATCCAAGTATAGTGTCACTCAACGACTTTAGGGAGCGATGGACGCGAATTTGCTTACTAAAGATCAGTTTGAGCGGATGACTTCTACATATAAGGACATGATACAACCAGGCTCTTCAACATTGAGAGAACTAGAGCAGTAGTTTAGAACTAAAGGAAGGCCACCAAGATATGACATTCGTTGAACAAGGAGAGAACCAAGTGGTTCAAGCATGGTTCTGGATCGGCCGTCCACGTCCTCGGGGTCGTCCAACAAACTCAAGTCAACAGGCGGAAGTTAAGACTGAAGAAGCTAACTGGTTCAATATGCTGAATTAAAGGTTAAGGAGGCCGAGCCACGTCAAAAGAAAACCACCTCCAGACGGTCTAAGTGTTATCGCTTCAAGGCTGGTCAGATGCAGAAGTTCATGAAATCATTCATCCTCTCGGCATATGATGTTAAAAGCGATGGACATTGTGGATTTGGAGCCCTTGCCGTGATTTTGGGAGATTCGGAGATGATTATTTGATCGTACAAAGGGAATTGACCACGGAGTTGTTCATGAGAAAGGACTTTTACGCAAAATTAAGTATTTCTTTTGTCCCTTTACCATTGTTTGTTCATAAAATCAAACCAACTCTATCACGTTTATGTGTTTTATTTCAATAGTTGTCTTTCCGTTGGACTATTGATGAAGTTATTCAGTCTACTTTCCAGGACCGAGCATGTACCTTGCGCGCCAAAAAATTTGATGAAGATACCAAATGTTTGCATGACAACAACGACATATTATCGTTGTATAGTGGTTATACTTGGACCTATTCCTAAAACATGTTTACCGATGGTTGTAACGGCAGAGGACCAAGAGCCCCCGAAGGAGATTCGTGCAATTGCACATGTTGATGGGAATCACTTTGTAGTTGTAAGTTCTCTCACAATATAACTCTTTCATTAACCTACTATAATGACTTAGTGTAATGTGACATTCATTTCTTCTCAGGTTTGGAACAAATCTGATTCACCCTTACCGCCTTTGACAATTTCATGGAAACACCTACATGATTCTAACGTGGATGGATGGGATGCACCCTTTCGTGATAGGTTGAAACTCTTGAATGACCTCCAGAGCATAGAATGTCCTAAAAAAGTAACAATCAATATTAATTCAATAGACAATTGATGGATATTAGTGTTGTTGTTGGTTTAAGTCCAAGTGTTGTTCTTGTTTTATGAATGTATATCATCTCATCACTAAGTGTTGTTTTTGATATATGTCCAAGTTTTGTTCTTGTTTTGAAGTGTTCTGTTGGTTTATGTCTAAGTGATAGATATTTGTTTTGTTGGTGGTTTATGTCTAAGTGTTACGGATTGTACAAGACTTTGATTAAAACCGAAATAAATAAGATCATATCAATAACCAAAGTGATAATAATAAATAAGATAACACCTATACAAAAAGTGAAAACAAATAAAATGTGATATCAAAATACAAACTCGCCCTTAATCTCGTATGGGTTACGACACCCTAATCTGAGATGGCGCTATATAAACCTGGTGTGCAACCGACTGTTGTAGATCTAGTATTAGCTCCTCCACAGTCGTGCACCGCGGCCAATAAGATCACGGATCCGGGACTGCATGATGTGTAACCTCTATAATGAAAGATACATTTGCTAGTAACTATATATATATATATAAGTTGCAAAATAATAAAAAAAAAACTACAACAACACGTACCCGGGTATCTAAAATAGGAACTGGAGGAGGACGGTCTGGTGGTCGAGTCTGGACAACTGAGCCGGGTAGGACGAATGGATGGAATCGCTCATTGAACAGTGACATGAAATCTTGAGATATAGTCCATGAATAAGGAGACCGAATCCAACCCAATAGCACAACTCGACTGGTATCGTCATGTTTGGTAGCCCACCGGTCATTTGATGACGTAGATCTAACCTTGTACCCCTTGCTGCCAGTAGGGGGCGGACCTCGAGAAACGGGATGATCTTCTCCAACGGTATGGTCTGCACATAACCAAACTGTCGGAGGACCTGATCCGGCATGTAAGGCTTGACAATATCTCCAACCTCTATCGTCCGTTTGTAGGTGGAAACCGCAAGCTCACCCTCAAAATCTAAAACTCGATATGTCTCCATAGGACATGAACTTGATATCCTCCACTCTCATCTGATCCAACTGCGAGCGAAGGGATCTCAACAACTTCAATGTCTGCGGTGGGGTCTTCAGGACAAAAAGTCTCGAAGCCCACTTAGCTAAACCGTGTCGCCTAAGATCCTTTGTCGTTGAACAACACAATAACGGGAAGTGTGTGTAAATCCAAAACTACAACCATTTAATTATGAAATAATCAATATTAATATTAGGTACATATTTTAAAGTGATTGAATGTAAAACAAATATTTCCTACAACATTGATGTACAACCCCGATCATCTTCACCTTCATCCGTGATGTGTCGCCAATCATCCTGTACGATAATTTGATAATTAAAGATTAATAATATTAATAAAAATGAAAATATAATATAGTTAACTAAATGATAGTAATACATACGAGTATAAGAAGGCCAAGACACCGGTGTCCCATGCATACCCTCCTATACATTGGTGACCTCGTTCTAGATCTATCAGCCAAGGCGAATCTTGTTCGTCGATTAATCGACGAACAAGGATGATCCCAAGAAGAAGAGGAGGAACACTGAAGCGACATCCTCAGTTGGGGGGCCTAGGTCGCGACGTATGGTATCGAATGTTGTCCTCAAGGCATCTACAAGCAGCATTGTTTGGTGTCCCTATGTCTCAGCCTCAGTAATGTGGAACACCTCGCTCAGCCAATCCGTGCGATCGTGTAGAAAAAACGGTGTCAGGAGGGGATCCCGTCAATCCTAAGCCCTAGGTGTAACGTCCCAGTTTTAAGCGCGTATGCGATATTTTTATATTTATTTTTTTCGGCCCTTTTTGATATTTTTCTATCTTGAGTATGTTTTACGAATATTTTACATCGTAAAATTTAATTTTTACGGGTATATATTTATAGTGATATATTATCGGTATTTTAAGTATTATTGAATTACGAGATTGAATTATACGTCACAAAGTATATTTTGTGAGTTTAAGTTTATGTACTAGATCTACATTTTATTTTTCCGGACATTTATTCTTTTTCGGAAAAGATTTTCCGTTCCGAAATTTTTGTTTCAATCGAGTTTATTTTATTTGTCTTTTCCTTTACTTTTCTTTCTTTTTTCCTTCTTTTATTTCTTTCCTTTTTTTTTTTTTATTTTTTTCTCTCTACCGGATGGTGAGCCGTCTCCTTCACCCCGACCCCTCGACTTCACCATTGCTTCACTCCTCCCTCACGCTACCCTGATATCCCTCTGTCCATTGCATCACCTTACACCACACCACACCTCCCCTCCTCTGCATTACTCCCCAAAAACCTTCATCTCTTCTCCTTCTTCGTACCACCACCAACCTCTACAGCAATACAACAGCAACCTTCTGCACCATCCCGATTTGGAACCTCTCTCTCACTTTGTGCCCCAGTCGGACCAGAAGCAACAGCAACCGACCCTCCTCAACCTCCATCTCTGCGAGCCTTCCTCTCCAGCCTCGATATCGATCTCCTTGAGCCCTCCTGTTCTAGTGGACACCGCTAGAATGAGAGAGCCAATTTGTTGTGGTCCTCACGCCTCTTGCCATAACAATCGGAACCGAGACCCTTCCCTTGCACCACCGGACTAGAGCCTCGCCTCTCCCTCGCCTCTCCCTCTGCCGCACGGAGCCCTGCGAACCACCTGTACCGCCGCCTGTGTTCCTTCTCAACCGCATTCTCCTTCCCCTTTTCTTCGCTGCGCAGCCTCCTTTGCTCCAATGAGCTTCGCCGGGTTGAGAGAGCCGCCACCTCCACACCGTGCCGCCAGGAATGACGCCGGGAAAGGGAGCTCCGCCTTGCCCTGCCTTTGCATCGCCGCCAGGGGACCTGCCAAGGTTGGCCGCCGCCAACTCTCCTTCTGCCATGCCCAACCGAAGAAGACGGCTCCTCCTGCGGGTTGTGAAACCCTTTTGGTTATTTTAATCGGGACCCACCTATTTTCTGTGTAATTACAATATTGTACCCTTACTTTCGTATTTGCATTCATGGCCCACAGTTTGGATTTTTGCAAAACTGCCCCTGCTTATATAATTACAGATTTTGGCCAAAGGTTTTGTTTACGGAAAATGGCCTAAGTTTCTAGAGTTGTATATTGTGCCCGGAAAATGTATTTATGGGTTTTAAACTTGGGTTTTACTTTGAGTTATATTCTTATTTATATATACCATATATGTTATGCCCATGTCGGATTAATTCCGGGTTATGACTCAAAGATTGAATTACGGGATTTTAACGTTGGCTTTGAAAACGAGTTTTTACCTTGGGTTTATGATGCTATACAATTTGCCCGGAATATATATTTACGGTTTTAACTTGAGTTTTAAAAGTGGGGTTTTCCTTAGATTATATATGTTCTTTATTCCGTTCAAATTTAGCGTATAAGCTAAATTTGATTAGTTTGGTGCTAGGTTCGGAAGCGCCCCGATAAAGGCCTAACGAGTCCAAGTCGACATCCGATGAATGACTTCCGTCTTTTGACATCGTGTGAGTATTATTTCCCCTCAATCTAGTTAAGTTTTAGTATCATGATAGGATGAATCTAGCATAACATAGAGTGAATACCAAATAGTGGTTTGAACCTTAGGTGAGTTTTGAGGATTTATTTTATGATCGTTATCAAGCTTGAGGTGTTATTATCTTGTGAGGATTGTAAGGCGTTGAGTGTTTGCTTGATCTTGTGAGCTTATGAGGATTGAGATTATGGTTATATGTTTGTTGAGATTATGGTGACTAGGACGACATTATCCTAACATGTGTTGTGATGCTTATGACCTTGTGAGATCGTGAGGATTAGGAGGTTGTTATCCTATCATGGTTATAGTTTATGATCTTGCGAAATCATTGGGACTAGAAGTCTTAGGACTTCTAGATTGTGAGAGAGATGTTGATCGTGTGCCTTTTGACAGGCGTTGAGTGTCTTCCTGCGGGAAGCTAAGAGCGGGATATAGCGGGATTATCTTTGGGACGAGGTAAGTCTCCGGACTTACTTAGCTCGTATTCCTTGTATTAGCGTTGATGTGTGTTTGGTGGTGTGTGTTTATTGTTTATTGTTATAACAACTAAACCGGAATTAGGATTACCGACATTTATATTATTTTGGCCCAAGTGTATGATAACGGGCGGTGACAACTTGCCTGGCTCCCGCGAGAGCTAGGAGGTTCTCGGCGACTATCCCGTGCTGGTAGACGGTCGGATGCATCAGTACCATTCCATGCCGGTAAGTAGGGACCGAGGCGAGTTTCGGTGACTCTCGTGTCACAACCTAAGTTGAATTAGAACGGGATATGACTTAATAATAATAAGATAATAAACCAGACTGTGTGATTTGGAGTGTATTGGGTGTTTATGATGATTGACTCGTGTTTGTGCCTTTTACCTTGATTCTAATGCCTCGAATATTAGCTAACGGTTTTATACCGATTGTTGTAGATTGTCTTGCAGGTTAGGAATGCGGTCGAGAGATCCGGAAGAGTGGGCAGCCGGGGTTCCGTACATTTTAGGAGGGATTTGGTTGGAGTTGTTTTTTGGGTTTTGTTCCTTGTACATTGTTATGTATTTGATGTTCGAGTCTTTGGAGTTGAGAACTCGGCTGAAGTTGTCTTTTATTTGTTTTTGGGGATCATATCATTTGCATAAAAATGTATTTCGGTTTTGCCTTTATTTGTGTCTTGTTGTAAGATCCGGTGAAATTGTTGCCAGGCTAAGGGTCGGGACCCATTGTGAGGTCCCAACCCATAGCGCCCCGAGCCCACGGATTCGGGGTGTTACAAAAGTGGTATCAAAGCCCTAGGTTGACAACAATGGCACTCGCAATCTTCTAAAGGCTGAATAAGGAATAAATAGAACCCCACGGGTTTTGAGTTTTCGTTTTCAAAATCACATGCATGAGTCGGGGTAGAATGTACGGACCACCACTCCTTCTGCAGATCTCGGCAGCTTAGTTTATTGGACCTTGATATATATATATATATATATATATATGTATATATGTAGTTATGGATATGAGGTTTGTAGTTATGCATGATAGAATTGATGTGTACCTTTGTGATTGTATGTTGCGTGATGAACTGGATATATGTGTTGTTCGCTCCAAACGGTGTGTGCAAGCTTTAAATTTATAACCCTAGACTTAAGCTTAAAACAAGGATGCGAACCCGCAGTGTACGGGTCAATCGTAGTAAAAAGCAAGAAATTCCAAGGGTCGATCACAGGGACTCGGTGAAACAAAGTCAATAACGGTAAGCTTCGCGAATACTAACCACAAGAGCAATTAACACAATCAAAGATGAATAAGAAGTCAATAAAGCAAACATGCAATTCTAGGGATTAAAGCGTCTAGTTGTGGTTCCAACTCAAGATCTAGAGATAAGCGGACAAAGCTGGGATTTTTGCAAGGGGAAGGTGTTACTAAAGTGGAGTAGATCACTGGGTAAGTCTCACTACTCACTGATCCAAAACCGTAACTCCTATTACCGGGTAAGTCTCAAGGAATCAAGATAAAGAACTATAACCTCAAACTAACACTCCATCTAAGGGAATAGAATCAACCTTTACCGGGTAAGTCTCAGGCTAACTCACAAAGATGGGATGGAAGCACACTCAAACCCCAATAAAGGATAAACCTTTATTACCTACACTTATGATAGTTGGTACACAAACTAAGGAATTACCGGGTAAGTCTCATCCTAAGCTTGTATTGAACCGGGAAAGGTGTAATAAGAATAGGATTTGGCAAATTCTAACACTTAACTCTCAGTTTAGGATCAGATAAGTCACCTCGGTCAGCCAAATTCCACCCCGGCCGAGATGTTCATCAACTGAGCGAGATGCTTAGGGTTAAGGTTAAAGACTCGAACTTTCAGGGCCCTACTGGATCTAAGATTATTCTATCATTGTTTTTCCCACAACCTTCAGCCAATCACCCTAGAATCACACAAGGAAATTAGCCACTCATCATCATTATGAAAGTATTAATTAAATATATGGGAAGAAGGTGAGTATTTGAACAAGAAGAATTTAATGAAAAGACTTCAATAACTGAATCAAATATCACACAAAAAGCGTTCCTTGGATAGCAATCCAACAAGACAAGACAACAAGGAAGGGAATTAAAGACAATCTTACAAAACCCTCCAAAAAGCTATAAAAGCTATGATCTTCAATCTTCCTTCAACCTTCAAAAAGGTTCTTCAAAACTCCCAACTGGAGTATGCTGCAGCGATGTATGCTGGATCTCGCAGCCTTCAATGGTGTATAACGTGCTAAGCGGGATGTTGGATTTGTGGAAATCCAACCCTTTTTATAGGAAAATAACTCTCCAAAGATAAAATATCTTAGAAAGATCTTCTCCCATAAAAATAGGTAAAATATAAGATCTTCTTCCTTCCAGGAGCTAAGCCCAAAAATATAAGATCACTTTCCAAGGATAAAAGATCTCAGCCAAGAATAAAATATTCTCGCCGCGTCCTAGGTGTTCGCCTCGGTTGAGTCGGCGTCTCTGGATCACCTCGGTCGAGATGAATCTCTGGTCAACCGAGGTGAGTCATAACTGAATGTGAAATCTCTCAAAACTGGTCTAAAGTGAATCTTTAATCCATGGCTATGCTTCCTGGATGGTTCCTTATGCTCCTCAATGTAGCTCCAATGACTCCATAGCTCCTTTTGTTCCTTTTTGATGCAAAACGTGCCATTTTACCTACAATTACAGCAAAACTAGGTGTAGACCTCGATTCCTGCAAAGGTAGATGAAATGGTAATATAATCACATATTATACATGCTAACATGCAGATTATTGAAGATAAAACGTCCAAACAAACCCCAAAATATAGACTATAATTCATGCTATCAAAATACCCCATACTTAGCCCTTGCTTGTCCCCAAGCAAGTTCCGCATATAGAAGACAAGATAGAATGGATTAATAGTCATGAAAATCAATGAAAAGTCTTTCAAAAACATTTGTATGGTGTGTTACAATCATAGATCACTCTAAGAGAATACTTCATGGAATTTAAAATCCAAACATGATCAAAACATTTTATTAATATAGGAAAGTTGTTCATCTTTGCATAAAATCATAGAATGCATAATAAGTCATAATTATCAAAATTAATCATGTATAATCCAGTTTAAACCACTAAGTCAATCAACAAGCTCAAGGTCTCAAGGGCTTCCCAAAAGAAAAGGTCAAGAAACGTGTAGGGTAGGGATGTATGTAAGGTAATGTGGTGCTAGAATCCGGGAAAAGGATAAAATTCACTTTCACTTTGACTTGCAACATCTTCCACCAATAAGCTTTGCTTATTTCACACTTTTCTTTTTACTTTACTTTTTGGGATGCATGGACAGAGGTGCACAATAACCAAAGCCTAGGAAATCCGTAATCATCAATTTCTTGAGATGCATCAAACCCTTGATGCACATACCATGACCCGTTAGGAATATCGCTCAATCCGACTTTGGCAAGACACAAACACCCGGCTATGTGAATGGTGCCGAGTTACTCATCTTCATGATTGACTTCCCCAAACCTATTATTGCTTTCTAAAACTTTCACTTCCAGCCACTTCTCATCTTTACTTCACTTGCTTTCACCACTTCGCTTGCTTCCAAATTCCCGGATAGGTAAAGGGAGGCAAAATGTATATGAGGGGCTAAGCATGAATAAGAAGAAGAAGAGAGAAGAATGAATTACCTTGGTCTTTCCAGGAAGAAAGTGAGAGAACTCATGATGTGGTGTCAACCTTCAAATTCAACATAATTTAGACAAAAACGAAGTATTAAACATGCCAATAATTTCAAACAAAGCATTTAGCAATTTTAAACATATTATAAAACCTTTCAAACACATAAAGAATTTTAAACCAGTCAGTAAGCAAGATCTTCACTGAGATCATATCCACATAAGTAACACAAGAATAATTTTCGAAAACTCTCAGTTAACCCACCTCGGTCGAGGTGTTCTTGGTCAACCGAGGTGAAACACCTCGTTCGGCCAGAACTGTCCGGTCGAGGTCAAAAAAATTTTTTTAAAACCATTTTTTTTTTCAGTTTCGACGTTTTTCTCAATCAAATAACCTGTAAATATGCATGCAATCTCAGATAAACATAAACATGAAATATCCGATAAAGTACGAGTCATACATCAAAGTAATCAAATAAGTACACCAAGTCGTCATCAAATAAGTACAACAAATACCCCATACTTGGGACACACTGTCCCAGTGGGTCAATATAAGTCTAAAAATAAGAGTACTCACCGGATAAATAGCTGAACTGCATAAAATATAATAAAGAAAATCCTGCAGCTCATCAATAGTCGCGATCCGGTGGTGGTGGTGGCACGTATGGATACTGAGTCGGGTCGAATGGATGACCCATGATACGCTCGAACTGAAGCTGGGCCATGATGTGCTGATAATGCTGCCTCTCCTGCATCTCGCGGATATCCAGCGACAATGCAGCATATGAATCAATAACCTAATCCGTCAGGTCATCGATCCGTCTGTGGGCATCTGGATCCCTCACTCTGGGCCTCCTGCGTCTAGCAGGCCTAACCGGAGAAGTCTCAGCTGGTGCAGGCTCAGTCTCATCATCATCCAGATCTATGATCGGCGGCGCACTCGGCCCCGCAGTATCTGTCCCTGTATCCATCGGGACTCCACCATCTCTCTCATCCACTGTATTCTCGTCATCAGCCTCCTCCTCCTCATCCTCACCTGGGGCAGCTTCTGCCTCCCTATAATCCTCCATCAGTGGAGCCCAGGCGGTCTGCCAATAGTGTGGGTCATAAACGGTGAACTGGGCAGACCATCGGATCTCCTGTGGTGCAGTCAGCTCCCACGGCATAGCAACGTAGGGTGTAGTCAGACCTCGGGGAACTAGAATCCTCGGAGTGATCATCTCCTGCAATCCAAGCGGCTTGGCGGCCGCCACCATCGTACACGCACTGAGGTCCATGTCATGAAAAGCAGCTATGTGGGTGACAAGCCCTCCGCAGTAGATGTCTCCCTTCGCCTTGGCCTTGATCTTGTGCAGGTCCTCTGCCAAGATCAAGCCAAAGTCCGGGAAACCCCCCGTAACCATACAGTACAGACTGAAAAGCTCGCCCTGTCGGATCTTCTGGGGCGTCTCAGTACGCGCCAGAAGTGTCTCGCTGAATATCCTATGGGCTAACCTAAAGGCTAGGTGGAAAATGACCTTCTCCCTGGAATCTCCAGGGCGCCATCTATCTGCGTGCTCAGTAATATGGGCAATCTGCCCCCAGAACTCCCTAGCTACAGATCGGGAAGGGAAGTCAGTGGCGGTGGGCTCAGAAAAGCCGAAAATCTCTCTCCAAATCTCGAGCGGCACTAAGAAGTTCCGGTTCATCAACCGGTACTTCACATATTGCTCTGTGGGATGGTAGGTGAAGGAGCTAACGAACTCTAGGGTCGGCTCCAAGTAGGCTGGGGCTCGGATCTCAATAAACTGATCCAGCCCAACTGTGGTAATCATCCTCCTAAGGTCTCCACCTACCCCTAGGCAATCAAAAGCGGACACATCCAGGAAACGTGGTGCAATCACTGGACGGCTAGCTATACGCTCATAATCTACCCGGCATCTCTCGTGGATCACCGGGCGGTAAGGTCGGGAAGAAGAGGAAGAAGGGGAAGGTGAGGATCTATCTCTGAGGGCAAGGCGACGTTCGGAACTCATTTTCTCTCAGCTACTGTCAGATCACCTCGGTCACTGACAACTCTCAGGAATCACCTCGGCCGAGGCGCAGTTCGACTGGACCGAGGCGGAAGCAGTTCGCGATTCAACTCTCAGAAATCTAGTTCTTTTCCCCCAAAAATCACTACAATTTCTTCCTATGAGGTACTTAAGCCTTTTCTCAGCAGATGCAAGGGCAACCAAAGCCCAAATCGAAACGAATGATCGAGTTAGGGTTTCGACTGTTTTTACCTCGTTTCGGTTGATTCGTTCGATTTCTTCGCAGATCTGCACTTGCAATGGGATCCTCTACCCTTCAATCGTAGTTTGGAAGCGGAAATCTTCGAAAACGAGCAAGATTCGAGGAAGCGAGGTGAGGAGGCGCCGCGGTCGAGTCGAAGTGGGTAAAAAAAAGTGAAAAATAAATTTTTCCCCTTTTTATACTGTTCCTGGAACTGCTATTACCTCGGTCGAGATGGTCTCGACTGGACCGAGGTGGTACGGACCGAGGTGGTTCTGCAGAAACCCTAGTCGCCTCGGTTGCTCAAGAATCAACTCGGTCGAGGTGGCCTCGACTGGACCGAGGTGTCTCAGTCAAACTTCGTCTTCTCGAATTCTCGAACTTCTGTACTTCCAGTTATGCTCCTTCCTTAGGTGTCTCCTGTTATCTGTCTAGGGACGCCAAAAACAAACAAAACAAAGCAAAAGCAGACTATCTAAGCTAAACTAGAAAAAGGGAAAAGAAAAACAATACCTTGGGTTGCCTCCCAAGAAGCGCTTGGTTTAAGGTCGCTAGCTAGACCATAGTGCGCTTCAAATGAGGTATATTGGTGCAAACTCCTCAACCGGAGTCTCCGGTTGGTACTTCTTAAGTCTATGACCGTTGACCTTGAAGCTTCCTCTAGTTTCGCCCCATATCTCAACTGCACCATGAGGAAAAACCTGTTTCACAACATAAGGTCCGGTCCATCTTGATTTTAACTTACCTGGAAAAAGAAGGAGGCGGGAGTTGAAGAGTAGAACTAAGTCTCCTTCGTTAAGCTCCTTTGGAATGATACGCTTGTCATGCCATCTCTTCGTCCTTTCCTTATAGATTTTGGCATTCTCATAGGCGTTCAAACGCAGCTCTTCCAGCTCGTTGAGTTCCAATAGTCGCTTTTCGCCGGCCTCCTTAATGTCGAAGTTCAACCATTTGATCGCCCAATACGCCTTGTGTTCCAATTCAACGGGCAAATGGCAAGACTTCCCATATACCAAATTATAAGGGGTGGTACCTATGGGAGTCTTAAATGCGGTCCTGTACGCCCAAAGAGCATCGTCCAATTTCATGGACCAATCCTTCCTCGTTCTAGAGACGGTCTTCTCCAAAATTGCTTTGATTTCTCTATTCGAGATCTCGACCTGTCCACTAGTTTGAGGGTGATAAGCAATTGATACCTTGTGGGTTACCCCATACTTCGATAGAAGTGCCTTGAACTTCCGGTTGATGAAATGCGTTCCTCCATCGCTGATGATGATGCACGGAGTTCCAAACCGTGGAAAGATGGTTCTGTTCAAGAATTTCACAACCACCTTGGCGTCGTTAGTGGGAGAAGCAATGACTTCAACCCATCTAGAGACGTAATCAACTGTAAGAAGGATATAGAGGTTTCCTCCGGAGGATGGGAAGGGTCCCATGAAGTCAATCCCCCATACATCAAAGATTTCTACCTCTTGGATGTTATTAAGTGGCATTTCGTTCCTCCTTGATAAATTTCCTGTTCTTTGGCATGCATCACAAGAGACAACAAAAGCTTGTACATCCTTAAATAATGTAGGCCAAAAGAAACCGGAACGCAATACCTTAGCGCATGTTTTATCAGTGCTAGCATGTCCTCCACAAGGAAGTGAATGGCAATGCCTTATGACGCTATTAACTTCATCTTCCGGAATGCATCTTCGAAGCATCCCATCTGGTCCGCGCTTGAATAGCAGCGGCTCGTCCCAGTAATAATGTCGTACTTCCTTGAAGAATCTCTTCTTTTGAGAGTACGTCAATCCGGGCGGTGTTTCCTGGCAGACAAGATGATTCACAATATCAGCATACCAAGGTCCGTTTTTATCAGAAAGTTGGTGGATGGAATGTTCCACCAACTGAGGATGAATGTCAGAGAAGTGAGTAAGAAGATTATTATTCTCAGTAGTCTCAGTTGACATCATCTCGCCATCGACCTCGGTCGAGGCGCAGAGGCGTTGACCGAGATGTTCTTCAGTCGCCTCGCTCAGTCCAGGAAGTGCCTCGGTCGAGGTACTGCAACTGGAACCGAAACTGGAGATCTTCGTCTCCTAGATTAGCCTCTCAGTTTTTGCTCCTGGATCCTCTTCCAGTGTCTTTAAGCTCCGTATATCTGCATCACAAGAAGCATCTATACCTTCCTCCATTAAACTGAAGCTAATAACTCTTTCGAGTGGATCATTAATAAGGATAGAGCTCACCAATTCTCTTGATTCTTCTTCATCGTAGATGTTGAAGATATCATCGGTTAGCTGCTCCCCTTTCATGGCTGCAAGTAGTGCGAACTCCACCTCATCGCCACCAATGTTGAATTTCAACTTGGTGTTCTTGCAATCCACATTGCAACCCGAAGTTGCTAGAAATGGCCTCCCGAGAATAATAGGAACAGGATAATCTGCGGGAATGTCAAGTACAACAAAATCTATAGGTAGATAGAAGTTACCTAACTTGACCGGAACGTCCTCCAAGATGCCCACGGGATGGGTGATGGAGCGATCTGCCATATAAAGTCGAATCTTGACCGGCTTAGGCTCTCCAAGTCCGATCTTCATACATAGCTCCAGCGGGATGATGCTCACGCTGGCTCCTAGATCGCATAGGGCTTCACAAGTGACATCCCCAACTTGAATGGGAATGCTAAATGAGCCGGGATCTCTTAATTTAGGTGGCATCTTCTCCTTCATGATCTTGATAAGCTCTGAGGATTTAGATGTCATCCTAACTTCACCAAAGTCTTCCAATTTCCTTTTCCTTGATAGGATCTCCTTTAAAAACTTCCCATAAGCGGGCATACCTAGAATAGCATCAAGGAAAGGAATGTTAATATGCAGCTTATTCATCAAGTCAAGGAACTTACCAAAGTGCTTGTCTAGATGTGCTCTGGACCTTGACTGGGGGAATGGAAGTGGTAGTTTGTATGCAGGAGGTGGAATATAAGTTTCAGTTTTCCCCTCCGCTTTCTGTTGCTCCGCCTCGGGTGGTATCTCGGTCGAGGTGTTCTTCGACTGGATCTGGACCGAGGTGGTCTGGGTCGAGCGAGGTACTGGATCTGCAGTTTTGAGTCCACTCCTCGTCGTTATGGCCATGCACTGGCCCTTAGGGTTGCTTTCCGTCTTTGCTGGAAGCTTCCCTGGATCTCTTGGCGCTTCATTCGCCCTACTTGCAAGTTGTTGTTCGAAGGACTTTTGGGCCCTCGAAAATAAAGTCATAGAAGTCTCCATAGCACTAAGCTTGATCAAGATAGCCTCCAGAACTACGTCTTTCTTTTCTGGCTGAGACGAACTTGATCCTTGCCCTTGGCTCTTCAATGGAGTAGAAGAAGAAGGAGGAGAAGCGAGGAAAGGGTTAGAGGAATTATTAGAGTTGGAGTTCGAATAATTGTTACCAGGATTCTGGTTGTTTTGATTGTTCGTCCTCCAATTGTTACTATTGGACCCTCTATTGTTGTTGTTGTAGTTGTTGTTCCGGGAACCGTTGTTGTTGTTACGGTAGCCATTGTTGTTGTTCCTTTGTCCTTGCTCTTCCTTCTTGGTTTGAGCAACCAAGAGTTCCTTCAATTGCTTCACGTCATTCTTCAAAGACGTGAGTTGATTGTTGTTGGATTGAGTCTCTTGAAAGTTGACTCTTTTAACTCCACCTTCAGCTCCTTGGTGGGTGTACTTCTCCATATGCAAGGCTTGCTTCTCAATGAAGTCCCAAGCCTCGTCAATCGCCATATCCATGAAGGTACCAGCGGAGAGTAGTTGGAGATTGAACTGGGTGCTTCCGTCCAGTCCCTTGAAGTAGATCTCCAACAACTCGATTTTTGGAATCCCATGATGTGGGCAATCCAAAAGGATGTCCTTGAACCGCTCCCATGACTTGGACAAGCTCTCCTTGTCCTTCATAATGAAAGCATTGATCTTCCCTCTCATTTCAGCTGTCTTTGAGGGGGGAAAGAATTTGGTCAAGAATTCCGTAGTCATCTCCTCCCATGTGCTAATTTTACCTGGAGGAAGAGATTGATACCAAGTAAGAGCTCTATCTTTTAAAGAAAAGTAAAAAGGTCTTAGCTTGTAGTTGTTATTTTCAATTCTGGAAGGTCGCAAGGTTTCCATCAAGATTTCGTAGTTTTGAAGATGTTGATGTGGTGATTCCTTCTCCATCCCTCCGAATTGGCATTGGCGAATCATGGATAGAACTTGTGGTCGAAGTTCGTAGTCATGGTCCGCTGGATCTCCTAGGTTGACTCCTGGACGCCTCAGTTGTTGATTAGGGTCCATCCTTTGACCTAGGGTTTGTGGAATTCCTGCCAGGAGAACATCTCGGACTGGCATCCGAGGTGGAAGTATCTTGGCCGGGGCGTCTGGTACTGGGACCTGCCTCGGTCGAGGGTCAGCAACTGGAACCTGCCTCGGTCCAGCATCGGGAACTGGGTTTTCCCTCGGTCGAAGTAGAATCTGGTCTTGTATGACGGCCATTTCTGCTTCGATTGCTTCGGTTTTGGTGCGAGTTTCTTCCTTCTCTCGCCTTAGTTCTTCCTTGCTGAGGTGTAGCAGCTCTAACACCTCTTTCAATTCGGCCTCAAGATCGCGGTTGTCTTGTTGGGCCATCTTCGCTTCTCTTAAGCGTCGCTTGTATGTCTTTTCCGGTTCGGGATCGTAAGGAACAATTTCCTTCCCAGTGCGGGTTCTTCGCATATACCTAAGAAAGAACCTGCAAAAGTCACTCAAGTAGAGTGGTTAGATGACACGGGGGCAAGTGCCCCAAGAGCAAACCGTACCGGCTCGGTCTAGACCAAGTCCCCGGCAACGGCACTAAAAGCTTGTTCGCTCCAAACGGTGTGTGCAAGCTTTAAATTTATAACCCTAGACTTAAGCTTAAAACAAGGATGCGAACCCGCAGTGTACGGGTCAATCGTAGTAAAAAGCAAGAAATTCCAGGGGTCGATCACAGGGACTCGGTGAAACAAAGTCAATAACGGTAAGCTTCGCAAATACTAACCACAAGAGCAATTAACACAATCAAAGATGATTAAGAAGTCAATAAAGCAAACATGCAATTCTAGGGATTAAAGCGTCTAGTTGTGGTTCCAACTCAAGATCTAGAGATAAGCGGACAAAGCTGAGATTTTTGCAAGGGGAAGGTGTTACTAAAGTGGAGTAGATCACCGGGTAAGTCTCACTACTCACTGATCCAAAATCGTAACTCCTATTACCGGGTAAGTCTCAAGGAATCAAGATAAAGAACTATAACCTCAAACTAACACTCCATCTAAGGGAATAGAATCAACCTTTACCGGGTAAGTCTCAGGCTAACTCACAAAGATGGGATGGAAGCACACTCAAACCCCAATAAAGGATAAACCTTTATTACCTACACTTATGATCGTTCGTACACAAACTAAGGAATTACCGGGTAAGTCTCATCCTAAGCTTGCATTGAACCATGAAAGGTGTAATAAGAATAGGATTTGGCAAATTCTAACACTTAACTCTCAGTTTAGGATCAGATAAGTCACCTCGGTCAGCCAAATTCCACCCCGGCCGAGATGTTCATCGACTGAGCGAGATGCTTAGGGTTAAGGTTAAAGACTCGAACTTTCAGGGCCCTACTGGATCTAAGATTATTCTATCATTGTTTTTCCCACAACCTTCAGCCAATCACCCTAGAATCACACAAGGAAATTAGCCACTCATCATCATTATGAAAGTATTAATTAAATATATGGGAAGAAGGTGAGTATTTGAACAAGAAGAATTTAATGAAAAGACTTCAATAACTGAATCAAATATCACACAAAAAGCGTTCCTTGGATAGTAATCCAACAAGACAAGACAACAAGGAAGGGAATTAAAGACAATCTTACAAAACCCTCCAAAAAGCTATAAAAGCTATGATCTTCAATCTTCCTTCAACCTTCAAAAAGGTTCTTCAAAACTCCCAACTGGAGTATGCTGCAGCGATGTATGTTGGATCTCGCAGCCTTCAATGGTGTATAACGTGCTAAGCGGGATGTTGGAGTTGTGGAAATTCAACCCTTTTTATAGGAAAATAACTCTCCAAAGATAAAATATCTTAGAAAGATCTTCTCCCATAAAAATAGGTAAAATATAAGATCTTCTTCCTTCCAGGAGCTAAGCCCAAAAATATAAGATCACTTTCCAAGGATAAAAGATCTCAGCCAAGAATAAAATATTCTCGCCGCGTCCTAGGTGTTTGCCTCGGTCGAGTCGGCGTCTCTGGATCACCTCGGTCGAGATGAATCTCTGGTCAATCGAGGTGAGTCATAACTGAATGTGAAATCTCTTAAAACTGGTCCAAAGTGAATCTTTAATCCATGGCTATGCTTCCTGGATGGTTCCTTATGCTCCTCAATGTAGCTCCAATGACTACATAGCTCCTTTTGTTCCTTTTTGATGCAAAACGTGCCATTTTACCTACAATTACAGCAAAACTAGGTGTAGACCTCGATTCCCGCAAAGGTAGATGAAATGGTAATATAATCACATATTATACATGCTAACATGCAGATTATTGAAGATAAAACGTCCAAACAAACCCCAAAATATTGACTATAATTCATGCTATCATGTGTATAGTTATATATTGAGACGGTTATATGTTTTGGGACCTTATATTGTGGATGAAATGTTGGATGTATTATATTGGTAGTGATATGGACTTAGAATTTATGTAGTTATATATACGTATTCTTATTATATATAGTAGTAGCATATGGAGTTACGGGACCTAATAGAAAAGATCATAAGTATAGGATCATCACCTTTAAAGACGATGTGGTTGGCTTGGGATAGCGTTCATACGTGGAGGATGAATATGCTCAAGTTTCGAGTTGAGCGCTACGTTCGAGCGAACACCTTGGAATTTTTGTACTCCTTTAAGAGAAGGTCGAAGAGGAGGAGTGGAAATGACGTAAACGAAGGACAACCAAGTAAAAGCAAATTCGCGGCAACTTGAGATAAATCGAGATGGAGACCATACAAGAAAAGGAGTAACATGAAGGTGTGGAAGTGGTTACAAAGAAGTCACGATTGGAAGGACAACGAAACCAATAGGCATAACGAGCTTAAGATTCTTCAAGAAGATGCGTGTACAACTAAAGGTGTGAATCGAGGAGGAGATGAGTACATTCTAACAAGGTTAAGGGTGGTGTTCCATTACGAGAAGTGAAGCTTTCCTTAGACGCTCCTAAGCTTTGGAGTCAAGATGAGAAAAGTGATCGAGCCAGGTGTGAAAGATGTAAGATACCGTAAGTTAAGCTTACGAGGTACCATTAAGTGAAGAGTCAACATTACGAGAGTTATGAGAAGAATGACATGGGGAGGATTCACATGGATTTGACCGATTTCCGTTATGATGATAAGGCTAAGAAAAGCCAAGAAGAAAGAAGTGTGAGTAGACGTGATCCCGAGAAGAGGAGAAACGCACAACGAGCTTTTAGTTATGAAAATACGTAAGACAACGACTAAGAGAAATGCGAACGGTTGCCGAGTGACGTTAGAAATTTGAGAAAACACACTTACAAGATAGCATGAGGCGCGATTAAGCTTATGAAGATGAGTTATACGGCGTGCGAGGCCTAGAAGAGTATAGTTACCTTATGGAAGAGGAAGAAAGCATGGAACGGGGAAACAACTAACGGAGTTTAAGGTAAAGTACCCCTAGGAGGGTATCCTTCATGAGAATGGTAACATGAGAAGTGTAGTAGAATAATAAGTCGTTGACTTCAGAGAAGGTCAGATACAAGTCAATTGGTGACAACTGAGAACGCACAGGTACGGGTTGTCTATTGGTGAGTGTAGAGGGGATGAGTAAACAAGACTATGGGCATATAGAGGATCGACAACAAGATCTTAAAGTATTCGCGGTGGGTCAATGCCAATGGTAAGGCAATACGTCAACGGAAGTGCAATTGTCTTAAATCAAATAATGATGAATGAGTTTAAGTAAGTAGCTGTTACAAACCTCCTAGGGGAGGTTGAAGATGACCCTTTACGACCTTTTTAGGTCATGAGAACGGCATATGGGAGATTGACCTAGATTAGAATTTTAAGGTTTGATCATGGTGAAGGCAACTAGTAGATCAAGAGGAAGGTGATATAAACATTGTTTGTGGTGCATAGACGGGGGTATAATATAAGGATGCATAGTATGTTCGTTCTAATGAAATGGAGGGTATGTTTTCGCGAGCAAAAGGAGAGAGAGGTGTCAAACTCACATGGCAGAGACATGGTGGCTATGGCGTGAAAGAGAGGACCTAGATTAGGACAACGTTTCAAGCTTGGAATTACGATGTTAGTGCTTGGTGGAGTAATGAGTGGATCTTTTTGTGATTATGGTTGGGAATTTTGCCTGAAGCCATACAAGTACGGTTGTGAAGCTGTTCAAGGATACCAAGAGGTACATAAGGTGGCCAACAACAGTAATAGAAGACCAAAGTTTGAAATTTTGGAAGTTCGATGTCAATATGAGATGTACGAGAAGTATAAGAAAGATTGAGAATTTAAACTTCCGTTGTCGGACGGATGTCGCAAAAAGAAGTGAAGTATGATTTCTATACCTAACTGAAGATATGATATCTACCGTGCAAGCTTATGTGTAATACAAAGAGTTCCTCCCATATTTTGGCAATATCATGGAACACCAAGAAGATAAGATCGATTTGTTATAAGGCATGGTTAAGTCTTGTAGTTAGGACCTTCGTGACGGAACATATGTGCAAGATCAAGAAATATTATTATCGTCGTTCCTTCGAAGTGAAAAGGGGAGTAAGTTGAAATATTGTAAACCAAGGCTTCAAGAGTCTAAAGACTCGAGCAAGTCCCTCGAGTTCCGGAGATGAAAGATCTTTTAAAGAGGACGGTCGACATTGTAGCTGAAGATGGAACAATACACGATTCTTAAAGCCGACACACCAATAGATCGAGGTAGATCAATTATATCTTGACCACCTGTCAAGTTTTAAGAAAAGGTTGTGTCGGTCCTATATTATGGGACGAAAAAGGAAAAGACGAGAACCGAGATATCACGGACTTCAATACATCAGAATGTGGATTTTACCACTAAGGTCAAGATTGACTTAATTCGGATATTTAAGGTGTCGTATGGAATGACACTTGTGAAAGACATGAGTTGTGGAAGAAAGTGAAGGAGAAATTGCAACAACTTATTGAAAAGAGTTCATCAGAATTAGTGAAATGCTATGGAGAACTCCGAATGTTATCTTGAACTCTTGATTTGAAGTTTATACTGGAATATATCTTAAACTCTTGATTGAGATTTTTATGGAGAACACCAGTTTGCAAAAATAGTGACGGTTATCTCTATTTGTACATCGATTACCATGAGCCGAACAAGATAAAATGAAGAACAAGTATCCCTCACCACGAGAGAGAAGTCGTATGACAAGTTGGCTCGGATGGCAAACCCCGAGAGATATGGAAGGAGTTACAAGTTATCTTAGAAGTGCTGATCTTTACCAAATATGTGAAGGGAGAAGTTGTGTAACACCTTTTATGGTAAGCTACTACCGATGACAATGAAGTATTGAGTGGGAGGAAGATTTGACAATAGAATTGCTGAGAGTTAAGAGGGGATTCATTGGTGCAACTATTTTGATTTTACCTTGAGATATTATGGGTTTGATGTGGACAAGTGATTCTTCAAGATAAGGTCTTGATCGAGTATTGAGGAGCGATGTAAAAGTATTAGCATACGTGTGTTGTTAGTAGAAGTAGTATGGAGTAAAGTACTTCCTTCATTACTTGGAATCACAACAAGAATTTAAGAAACATAACGTCAAAGTTGGTTTGACGAGAATCAAAGCAAGCAGTGTAAATTGGAAGTTCGATCTTCTTTGGTAGAGAAATCAAAGGGAACATAATGGAAATGCTGCATTGAGAAAGATCCGAGAGGACAATTGAGTTTCCGATACATCGGACCTTTGTTGAGATCTTAGCGCGAGTTGGAGAAGCGACTTACAAGTGGGCGTTACCACCAAGAGTAGAGAGTGTTCACCCGGTGTTCCATGTGTATCAATCTAGGAGGTACAAGTATGACTCGAGAAGTTTTGTTGGTCTTGATGAGTTAGTGGCGTCGTAGAACCAGTGAGGCTAATAGAAAGTCGGAAGATAGTATCTTTAGTTGAGTTTTACGCTGAGCTAGTAGCGTTGATAAATCGAAGGGTTGGACTAGTTCTTCCCTTAGTTGTGTATATGTGTGATGTTATATGATGTTGCGTCCGTGCAGGAATGGGTTTTATGACCGGTTATAGTTATCTTGCGATGGTGGTTGGAGCACTTTGTGCATATAGAGTAGAAGGTCTAAGCCTTCCTAGTTGTGAGTTTATACATCGGCCTTAGGGACCGAGAAGTTCGGCGTGTGACAAGTTTCGGGACGAAACGTTTTTTTAGGGGATCTGATGTAACGTCCCAGTTTTAAGCGCGTATGCGATATTTTTATATTTATTTTTTTTCGGCCCTTTTTGATATTTTTCTATCTTGAGTATGTTTTACGAATATTTTACATCGTAAAATTTAATTTTTACGGGTATATATTTATAGTGATATATTATCGGTATTTTAAGTATTATTGAATTACGAGA
The DNA here is from genome assembly GCA_033239125.1 of Fagopyrum homotropicum. Classification (NCBI taxonomy): domain Eukaryota; kingdom Viridiplantae; phylum Streptophyta; class Magnoliopsida; order Caryophyllales; family Polygonaceae; genus Fagopyrum; species Fagopyrum homotropicum. The sequence continues at coordinate 151,812,381 of BSWB01000001.1, read as the reverse complement.
TTGAATTATACGTCGCAAAGTATATTTTGTGAGTTTAAGTTTATGTACTAGATCTACATTTTATTTTTCCGGACATTTATTCTTTTTCAGAAAAGTTTTTCCGATCCGAAATTTCTGTTTCAATCGAGTTTATTTTATTTGTCTTTTCCTTTACTTTTCTTTCTTTTTTCCTTCTTTTATTTCTTTCCTTTTTTTTATTCTTTTCTCTCTACCCGCTGGTGAGCCGTCTCCTTCACCCCGACCCCTCGACTTCACCATTGCTTCACTCCTCCCTCACGCTACCCTGATATCCCTCTGTCCATTGCATCACCTTACACCACACCACACCTCCCCTCCTCTGCATTACTTGTAATACCGGGTTGCGGAATTTTCCTAACTGATTTAATTTGGATTAAATCTAGGTGTTAACAATAACTTGATTGGAAATTTTGAGTTATTATACTGAATAAATAACTTTATTTGCGGGATTAAGATATTCCGGTAAAAATACTCCACGCTCCTAATAGCTAAGACGGATTCTCCCCTTCAACCCTAGCGTCCTCCATCTACCCCTCTCTTTTCTTTTTCATTCCCGAAGTTACTGTAGACCACCGGAAAGCAGTACCGGATCTCCTTCTCCAAGTTGCGCCGGTGCATCGCTCGAACCATGGCCACACCGTACCCATCTCAAACAAATCCGACACCAACAGGGATTCCCGTCGGGTCTGTCTCCGGCATCTACTCCTTTGCCACCCTCTCCCACAGCCGCCGCCAGCCCCGTCATCACCGTTTTCCTTCGCGCCTCTAGAGTCGAGAACAAGAAGCAAGGCCGTCTGATTCGTCGCCGCCAAGAGGGAAGCCGTTCGTTCCATCCTCCGTCGCCACCGGGATAGAAACCAGGGGAGAAGTGGTTTCCGTCCTTCATCGCCGTCATGGGAGCCTCCTCGCTGCCAGGCTTGCCGCCTCCTCCAGCTGCCAGTCACCGCCGCCTGGCCGAGTCTTTCCGGAAGCCTACGCTATGCCGTCTCCACCACCAGAAGCCGCCCGTAGCCACCGCAGAACGAAACCACTGCCACAAAGTTGTGAGGAAGACGGCTGAGTTCAAATCTGGAACTCAGTGAGTCAACTCGCCGGGTTGGGTCGAGTCAGACGGGTCAACTCACGAGTTGACTCAATCTTTAGGTATAATTACAGTTTTTGCCCAATACTTTATATTTGCGTTTATGGCCCAAACTTTTGGAGTTTGCAAATATGCCCCAAACTGGTTAATTACACAAATGGCCCAAAATTATATTGGCAGAAATGGCCCGGACTTTTGGAAGTTCCTTAAACGCTCGAGTTGAATAATTACAAGATTTGTAATTATTCAAGTTTATAATTACGGGAAATGGCCTATATTTTGATGAGTATATTTTATGGCCCGAGTTTTAGTAAATGGAACTAAACCTTGTGTAATTGGTTTGTCTAGGTTTCCCGCACCTTGGATAAACACTTGGATATGAAGTGAGACTCGATTTGACATTGATACGCAACATTGACCTTTATACTAACCTCTGATATGTAAGTGATCTTAAACCTCAACCGAATTCCGTTCTTAGGATTTGTTTGTAGATTGATGGCGTTGGATGAAGTTGATTGATGTTAGTATATATGATATATTGATATTAGGTACTTGAATGTTGGTGACTAAGTTTGGATAGATATGGTGACATTGAGAATCGTCTTTTGAGGTAAGTCATTTTGACTTACTTAGCTGCCGTCCTGTTTCAGATTAGATTTGTTGTTGATTATGAGTAGATAATATTTTTGAGATTATACTTATATTATTTATGGTTTCAATGATTTTTCTTTAAATTGTGTTGATTATTTTTGGTGACTCGAGTGTTTAGAGTATGTTGTTTTAGGGACGATAGTGATTAGGAAAATCTAAGGATTATAGAAGTGTTTAGAGAAAGTGTTACAATACGGATGAAAAGTGTGAGGTGTGATTATTATGATTATTTACATGTGATGAGGTGTATAGTATGGATAATGACACGTTTCGGTAAATATATATGGTTTGATAGGAGAGGTTGACGGTTGGGAAGGTCGATATATGTTGACGTGTAGGTATCATTTTATTGGGTTAATATTCAGGAGTCTTATGCGCGATAGTTTGGAGGATAGTATTCTTGTTAGTCAAGAGAATAAGTGCGGCATGGTAGGATGAGGATTCTGATCGGTTATGTGAACGAGTAGTGATTTTGTTAGTGGAGGGAATTGAAGGTTTTAGCACATGTATGATGGGTCCTCATTTTTTTTTTGACAGGGTCATTAGTTATGTCTTTCTAGGTAGGTGTTGGTGTATATAGTTTTTTTTTTTTTGTGGAGATTCTTGTAAAGTAAGAGTTGAGTTTGGGTTAATATAATGCTTAGTAAGTTGTCCTTTGAGACCTTGCATATATAGATGAGTAAGGCCGTGAATGTTATGAGTATTATGAGTTCAGAGCTGAGTAGTTGAGTAATTAGATATGTTGTGTGACGTGAATGTGATGGTTGACTCTAAGGATAATATGAGGAAGTGTTGGAATCATATATGTTGTTGAAAAATGTTGAGAGAAATGTGTTGTAAGTTTGAGCATGTTGCATTTGAGAATAGTTGGACTAATTGGGTTTTCAAACATAATCAATAGGTTATTACTCATATGTGTATATATATACTATATAGTTATGACTAAAGTATTTTACAAATGGTAACCACCGGTACGGTCATAGGCACGGTGACCTCGATGAGGGAGTGATGTCCCGGGTATGATCGTGCGACGTGGTGGGAGCCCCTTCCATATATAAAACCTGCATACATATTTTGGACGGTGCTCTAGTAGAGACCGAGCCGGGGAAAGAAGGTGGATATATAAAATGGGAGACGTGATTACAGATCTTCGTAACCATTAGTATGCTGGAGGGGCACATGTGGACTTGAGAGAGCGTTGCGTTACCTTGCGTTGCGTTACCTTGCATTGCCTAGAGTTGGGAGTTGAGAGAAGATACATTCAGTTGCATTGTGCATTATCTACACGTCATCATAATCATTATCATTTTGGGCATTATTATAAAATGTGATTTTGGCTGCTTTTATATAATTAATGCATTTACTGGCGCAGTGAGTTAGTGTACAACTTGTTTATCGTTTGTTGTGATTAGATTGTTGGTTGACATTTTTGGTTGTTCTACATAGTGTGTTAATGTTATGAACTTATATGGTTTGAATTGATGAACCTTGGACTTTATATTTCTTGTTGGTTTGATTTAATTGTGATAGATTTAGGAGGTAAACTTGAGTGTATATTTATAGTATTTTGTTTTGACGTTCCTCATATGATGCGTACGAGTTTAATCTGATTCTTGAGTTTCGGCTCTGACTTTGGGACGCTAGCTAATGATTTTATATGTTGTTGAATTTTAGGATGACTTCTGGTTTAGGTATGTTTCGGAGGAACTTCTCGGAGTTGGTGATCAGCCGGACCCGCGTGTGTCTTAGGGTTTGGGAAGTTGGTTGTACTCTTAGTCTTGTGATTAAGTTTGTAAGGCTGTACCAGTCTTCCTTTTTTTTCCTTTACATGGTTTAAAAGTGCATATTATTACAACTATTTGAAAATTTAAAGGTTAGTTATGTTTTTTTTGTTTTGTCGTGCTCTTGTTGGAAGGTCCGATAGTGAATTTGTTGTCAGGCTAAATCTAGTGAACCCACTGTGTGGTTCATATCCTAGTGACACTCCGGAATACCCAATCCGGGGCGTTACAACATGGTATCAGAGCTTAGGTTGACAACAAGAGCACTTGTAACCTGATGATATGACATGACAATTTAATCTAAACAAAACTCATATCGAGTTTTGACGTTTTAAGAACACAGCTTTTTAAAGGAGGTTCAACTCGTTCTATTGGATTTTAAAAGACATGATGCATTGTCGGGTTGTTTGGGTAGTACGACACGTGGGTTATCACCACTCTCCTTGGAAGAACTCCGAGCATTTGAATATTATATTCTTATAGGTTTAAAATTAGTAGTTTGCGATGACGAGTTCTATTTTTGCAACCTAAGACAAGTGAATGACATCGTATCGCACCATTGAAGTTGAGGAATGTGTTGAAGGATGGAAGAAGCATATACACACAAGATGGAGAAACCCCAACGAACTCAAAATAAGATTCAACGAGATTATTGAAGGAGAGACATGTAGAACATTACAACTATGTACAATCGGAAACCAAGTTATCAATTAGAAAACCCAAGACAAAGTTGTGGTTTATACTCCGAAAATGCATATGAGAACTCATGGATTTGAAGTCAACATACATCACTACGTGATTAAGCATTATTGAAGATTTCTCAAATGATGGGATGGTTGGACAGAGAATCACCAAACTCGGATAAGTGGAGACTAGAAGATCGGAGAAGATTTGAAAGGGAAAAAGTTACTAGTAGATCAAGGCGTACAAAAGTAAAAGTTCCCTCGTGTACTGTGGCAACCAAGTGTCATGAAGGTTGAGATAAAGATAGGAAAGTTGCACAATAACATGACCGAGTTAGCTAACAAGAGTAAGTCTGGGCGCGGCAACAAAGCTTAAAGTGCCAAGCTCACTAATGGAGGACATAACAAGAAATACGGTGAAACAATTAACCGGTTGAGGTACAATGCTTAACAAGTAAATACATATAGACGGATTCACTAATGTCGGATAACATGTGAGACAATCTGAATGACAAAATTACATGGTGATATATCAAGTGACGAGATGCTCAAGGAGATAGAAGGTAACGAGTAACTTAGTTGGCGAGTGATCTATGTTTTTGCAAGCGATAAGATTCGGCATGTTTGTCTTGATTGAAATCTTGCTAAGATTGAAATTAGTAACAACACAGTTGGAGAGACTGTATGTGAATGTTTTTCCGAGGAGCTTATCAACCTTAGTGAAAGAACCCAATATAAGGTTGACCTATATCCAACAAATAAGTCGTTTGAGGTTGTAAAAGATAGTTGAGAGCATCACGGCCCGGAGATAGATAAGTAGTTCAAGGCATTTCATCATATGAAAATTTCATCCTTTGTTGGAGCACATTAAGTAGACGTTGAGTTATGATTTGAACGAGTTAATGTTTCTCTTAATTGGTTGAGAGCATTCGTAAGACGGAAGTTGGAGTTAATATCTATATTACTAGAAGTAGATATTTGGACGTCACAAGAAGATGACAAACTCAAGGAGTTAGGGCGTCGATGAACGAGATATATTATCCTCCGTTGCTAGAAATGCTAAGACATGGGTATCTCAAAAGATTGGACCGGAGGACATACCGTGATTGAGGTTGTGAGGAAATTCTAAAGAGACTTAGTATGTGTGGCCGAGGAGTACCTGACTGAGAGGCAACAGATCCAGACTTTTGCCGGAGATTGAGGCAAGATTCTGCGCATGAGTTTCGGAATCTAAGTACATGATGATGATATAATGCCAAGATATTTCATTGACTTATGAAATGCCTCACCCTATGCATGGGAGGTAGAGAGAGCTCATTGGGCTCGAGAAAGAAGTCCAAGACCGAGTTTGGTGCTAGTGGACTTGATAGAATGAAACGCACTTCTAAAGGAAGTCTCACTCTAGGTAGAGAAAATTGGTTAGACATGTTAGAAAGAGATGAAGATAGAAGATGATATAGTTGTTGAAGTACTAGACACAAGAGGAAAGATTGTCCAAGCAGGATAGTCACTTGCTTCACTTGCGGTCAGGGTAGACATCGAGCCGCTTATTATCATACTTGGAGAAGGTAGGGTAAAAGAAGTTGGGGAAGCGGAGATTGGTCAACCTCAAGTGTTGTAGATAAAGAGAGAAAATGAGCCGATATGTTTGTTATACCAAGTATTATTATGATTGTGTTATATATACATGATTGGTCATGTTTTGGGAACGAGTTTGATTTGGTGAAAGTGGAGAGGTAAAACACTTGAAATAACCTAAACGTGTTGATAATATGGAGATCTTTCAACTGCTCGTTCTATTTTAAGTTTCGGGACGAAACTTCTTTTTAGTGGTAGTATATGTAATACTGGGTTGCGGAATTTTCCTAACTGATTTAATTTGGATTAAATCTAGGTGTTAACAATAACTTGATTGGAAATTTTGAGTTATTATACTGAATAAATAACTTTATTTGCGGGATTAAGATATTCCGGTAAAAATACTCCACGCTCCTGATAGCTAAGACGGATTCTCCCCTTCAACCCTAGCGTCCTCCATCTACCCCTCTCTTTTCTTTTTCATTCCCGAAGTTACTGTAGACCACCGGAAAGTAGTACCGGATCTCCTTCTCCAAGTTGCGCCGGTGCATCGCTCGAACCATGGCCACACCGTACCCATCTCGAACAAATCCGACACCAACAGGGATTCCCGTCGGGTCTGTCTCCGGCATCTACTCCTTTGCCACCCTCTCCCACAGCCGCCGCCAGCCCCGTCATCACCGTTTTCCTTCGCGCCTCTGGAGTCGAGAACAAGAAGCAAGGCCGTCTGATTCGTCGCCGCCAAGAGGGAAGCCGTTCGTTCCGTCCTCCGTCGCCACCGGGATAGAAACCAGGGGAGAAGTGGTTTCCGTCCTTCATCGCCGTCATGGGAGCCTCCTTGCTGCCAGGCTTGCCGCCTCCTCCAGCCGCCAGTCACCGCCGCCTGGCCGAGTCTTTCCGGAAGCCTACGCTATGCCGTCTCCACCACCAGAAGCCGCCCGTAGCCACCGCAGAACGAAACCACTGCCACAAAGTTGTGAGGAAGACGGCTGAGTTCAGATCTGGAACTCAGTGAGTCAACTCGCCGGGTTGGGTCGAGTCAGACGGGTCAACTCACGAGTTGACTCAATCTTTAGGTATAATTACAGTTTTTGCCCAATACTTTATATTTGCGTTTATGGCCCAAACTTTTGGAGTTTGCAAATATGCCCCAAACTGGTTAATTACACAAATGGCCCAAAATTATATTGGCAGAAATGGCCCGGACTTTTGGAAGTTCCTTAAACGCTCGAGTTGAATAATTACAAGATTTGTAATTATTCAAGTTTATAATTACGGGAAATGGCCTATATTTTGATGAGTATATTTTATGGCCCGAGTTTTAGTAAATGGAACTAAACCTTGTGTAATTGGTTTGTCTAGGTTTTCCGCACCTTGGATAAACACTTGGATATGAAGTGAGACTCGATTTGACATTGATACGCAACATTGACCTTTATACTAACCTCTGATATGTAAGTGATCTTAAACCTCAACCGAATTCCGTTCTTAGGATTTGTTTGTAGATTGATGGCGTTGGATGAAGTTGATTGATGTTAGTATATATGATATATTGATATTAGGTACTTGAATGTTGGTGACTAAGTTTGGATAGATATGGTGACATTGAGAATCGTCTTTTGAGGTAAGTCATTTTGACTTACTTAGCTGCCGTCCTGTTTCATATTAGATTTGTTGTTGATTATGAGTAGATAATATTTTTGAGATTATACTTATATTATTTATGGTTTCAATGATTTTTCTTTAAATTGTGTTGATTATTTTTGGTGACTCGAGTGTTTAGAGTATGTTGTTTTAGGGACGATAGTGATTAGGAAAATCTAAGGATTATAGAAGTGTTTAGAGAAAGTGTTACAATACGGATGAAAAGTGTGAGGTGTGATTATTATGATTATTTACATGTGATGAGGTGTATAGTATGGATAATGACACGTTTCGGTAAATATATATGGTTTGATAGGAGAGGTTGACGGTTGGGAAGGTCGATATATGTTGACGTGTAGGTATCATTTTATTGGGTTAATATTCAGGAGTCTTATGCGCGATAGTTTGGAGGATAGTATTCTTGTTAGTCAAGAGAATAAGTGCGGCATGGTAGGATGAGGATTCTGATCGGTTATGTGAACGAGTAGTGATTTTGTTAGTGGAGGGAATTGAAGGTTTTAGCACATGTATGATGGGTCCTCGTTTTTTTTTTGACAGGGTCAATAGTTATGTCTTTCTAGGTAGGTGTTGGTGTATATAGTTTTTTTTTTTTTGTGGAGATTCTTGTAAAGTAAGAGTTGAGTTTGGGTTAATATAATGCTTAGTAAGTTGTCCTTTGAGACCTTGCATATATAGATGAGTAAGGCCGTGAATGTTATGAGTATTATGAGTTCAGAGCTGAGTAGTTGAGTAATTAGATATGTTGTGTGACGTGAATGTGATGGTTGACTCTAAGGATAATATGAGGAAGTGTTGGAATCATATATGTTGTTGAAAAATGTTGAGAGAAATGTGTTGTAAGTTTGAGCATGTTGCATTTGAGAATAGTTGGACTAATTGGGTTTTCAAACATAATCAATAGGTTATTACTCATATGTGTATATATATACTATATAGTTATGACTAAAGTATTTTACAAATGGTAACCACCGGTACGGTCATAGGCACGGTGACCTCGATGAGGGAGTGATGTCCCGGGTATGATCGTGCGACGTGGTGGGAGCCCCTTCCATATATAAAACCTGCATACATGTTTTGGACGGTGCTCTAGTAGAGACCGAGCCGGGGAAAGAAGGTGGATATATAAAATGGGAGACGTGATTACAGATCTTCGTAACCATTAGTATGCCGGAGGGGCACATGTGGACTTGAGAGAGCGTTGCGTTACCTTGCGTTGCGTTACCTTGCGTTGCCTAGAGTTGGGAGTTGAGAGAAGATACATTCAGTTGCATTGTGCATTATCTACACGTCATCATAATCATTATCATTTTGGGCATTATTATAAAATGTGATTTTGGCTGCTTTTATATAATTAATGCATTTACTGGCGCAGTGAGTTAGTGTACAACTTGTTTATCGTTTGTTGTGATTAGATTGTTGGTTGACATTTTTGGTTGTTCTACATAGTGTGTTAATGTTATGAACTTATATGGTTTGAATTGATGAACCTTGGACTTTATATTTCTTGTTGGTTTGATTTAATTGTGATAGATTTAGGAGGTAAACTTGAGTGTATATTTATAGTATTTTGTTTTGACGTTCCTCATATGATGCGTACGAGTTTAATCTGATTCTTGAGTTTCGGCTCTGACTTTGGGACGCTAGCTAATGATTTTATATGTTGTTGAATTTTAGGATGACTTCTGGTTTAGGTATGTTTCGGAGGAACTTCTCGGAGTTGGTGATCAGCCGGACCCGCGTGTGTCTTAGGGTTTGGGAAGTTGGTTGTACTCTTAGTCTTGTGATTAAGTTTGTAAGGCTGTACCAGTCTTCCTTTTTTTTTCCTTTACATGGTTTAAAAGTGCATATTATTACAACTATTTGAAAATTTAAAGGTTAGTTATGTTTTTTTTTGTTTTGTCGTGCTCTTGTTGGAAGGTTCGATAGTGAATTTGTTGTCAGGCTAAATCTAGTGAACCCACTGTGTGGTTCATATCCTAGTGACACTCCGGAATACCCAATCCGGGGCGTTACATTACTCCCCAAAAACCTTCATCTCTTCTCCTTCTTCGTACCACCACCAACCTCTGCAGCAATACAACAACAACCTTCTGCACCATCCCGATTTGGAACCTCTCTCTCACTTTGTGCCCCAGTCGGACCAGAAGCAACAGCAACCGACCCTCCTTAACCTCCATCTCTGCGAGCCTTCCTCTGCAGCCTCGATATCGATCTCCTTGAGCCCTCTTGTTCTAGTGGACACCGCTAGAATGAGAGAGCCAATTTGTTGTGGTCCTCACGCCTCTTGCCATAACAATCGGAACCGAGACCCTTCCCTTGCACCACCGGACTAGAGCCTCGCCTCTCCCTCGCCTCTCCCTCTGCCGCACGGAGCCCTGCGAACCACCTGTACCGCCGCCTGTGTTCCTCCTCAACCGCATTCTCCTTCCCCTTTTCTTCGCTGCGCAGCCTCCTTTGCTCCAGTGAGCTTCGCCGGGTTGAGAGAGCCGCCACCTCCACACTGTGCCGCCAGGAATGACGCCGGGAAAGGGAGCTCCGCCTTGCCCTGCCTTTGCATCGCCGCCAGGGGACCTGCCAAGGTTGGCCGCCGCCAACTCTCCTTCTGCCATGCCCAACCGAAGATGACGGCTCCTCCTGCGGGTTGTGAAACCCTTTTGGTTATTTTAATCGGGACCCACCTATTTTCTGTGTAATTACAATATTGTACCCTTACTTTCGTATTTGCATTCATGGCCCACAGTTTGGATTTTTGCAAAACTTCCCCTGCTTATATAATTACAGATTTTGGCCAAAGGTTTTGTTTATGGAAAATGGCCTAAGTTTCTAGAGTTGTATATTGTGCCCGGAAAATGTATTTATGGGTTTTAAACTTGGGTTTTACTTTGAGTTATATTCTTATTTATATATACCATATATGTTATGCCCATGTCGGATTAATTCCGGGTTATGACTCAAAGATTGAATTACGGGATTTTAACGTTGGCTTTGAAAACGAGTTTTTACCTTGGGTTTATGATGCTATACAATTTGCCCGGAATATATATTTACGGTTTTAACTTGAGTTTTAAAAGTGGGGTTTTCCTTAGATTATATATGTTCTTTATTCCGTTCAAATTTAGCGTATAAGCTAAATTTGATTAGTTTGGTGCTAGGTTCGGAAGCGCCCCGATAAAGGCCTAACGAGTCCAAGTCGACATCCGATGAATGACTTCCGTCTTTTGACATCGTGTGAGTATTATTTCCCCTCAATCTAGTTAAGTTTTAGTATCATGATAGGATGAATCTAACATAACATAGAGTGAATACCAAGTAGTGGTTTGAACCTTAGGTGAGTTTTGAGGATTTATTTTATGATCGTTATCAAGCTTGAGGTGTTATTATCTTGTGAGGATTGTAAGGCGTTGAGTGTTTGCTTGATCTTGTGAGCTTATGAGGATTGAGATTATGGTTATATGTTTGTTGAGATTATGGTGACTAGGACGACATTATCCTAACATGTGTTGTGATGCTTATGACCTTGTGAGATCGTGAGGATTAGGAGGTTGTTATCCTATCATGGTTATAGTTTATGATCTTGCGAAATCATTGGGACTAGAAGTCTTAGGACTTCTAGATTGTGAGAGAGATGTTGATCGTGTGCCTTTTGACAGGCGTTGAGTGTCTTCCTGCGGGAAGCTAAGAGCGGGATATAGCGGGATTATCTTTGGGACGAGGTAAGTCTCCGGACTTACTTAGCTCGTATTCCTTGTATTAGCGTTGATGTGTGTTTGGTGGTGTGTGTTTATTGTTTATTGTTATAACAACTAAACCGGAATTAGGATTACCGACATTTATATTATTTTGGCCCAAGTGTATGATAACGGGCGGTGACAACTTGCCTGGCTCCCGCGAGAGCTAGGAGGTTCTCGGCGACTATCCCGTGCTGGTAGACGGTCGGATGCATCAGTACCATTCCATGCCGGTAAGTAGGGACCGAGGCGAGTTTCGGTGACTCTCGTGTCACAACCTAAGTTGAATTAGAACGGGATATGACTTAATAATAATAAGATAATAAACCAGACTGTGTGATTTGGAGTGTATTGGGTGTTTATGATGATTGACTTGTGTTTGTGCCTTTTACCTTGATTCTAATGCCTCGAATATTAGCTAACGGTTTTATACCGATTGTTGTAGATTGTCTTGCAGGTTAGGAATGCGGTCGAGAGATCCGGAAGAGTGGGCAGCCGGGGTTCCGTACATTTTAGGAGGGATTTGGTTGGAGTTGTTTTTTGGGTTTTGTTCCTTGTACATTGTTATGTATTTGATGTTCGAGTCTTTGGATTTGAGAACTCGGCTGAAGTTGTCTTTTATTTGTTTTTGGGGATCATATCATTTGCATAAAAATGTATTTCGGTTTTGCCTTTATTTGTGTCTTGTTGTAAGATCCGGTGAAATTGTTGTCAGGCTAAGGGTCGGGACCCATTGTGAGGTCCCAACCCGTAGCGCCCCGAGTCCCACGGATTCGGGGTGTTACACTAGGATGATGGCTACATCGTGGAGTGTGATGGTCATCTCACCCATGAAGGGTGGAAGGTGTTGGTTTCCCGATGTCATATCTACACAAAGGCATGGATGAGCGTGTGCTCAACACCGACAAAAGACTCGTCGAGAAGATTTGTCAAACCACTCTAGGATGCGATAACAAACCAAGAAGTGAGGTCCTCTCTGTCAGCATAAAAAATCTATCTTCTCAACATAGTGATGTGCTCTATCTTCCACAATGTTGTAATGGGCTTCTTGAAGTCCTCCTTTAGAAATAATTTTTATTCAATTAAATAGTTTATTGATTAATCATGTAACATAATTTGTTACAAGTATGATGCAATTATCTACCTCGTCCATCCACACACAGCGAGCATGGTGACTGGCGTAGCATGTCAGTACATCGCTGATCAAGGGTGCCCCTGTGTCTACAACAACACGACCTCGATCTACCGGGATAAATTTCTCATGTGGTGCCTGTAAATGCTCCTCAATTGGAATATCGTAATGAAAGTCAGTTAATCCCAATATGGTCGCCAGTTGGTGGATCGACTTGTACGTCTGCTGGTGGATCCATCTGCTCGTCGATAGTATTATCAGTACGCTCTACCACCGGCTCTGGATGTATAGTAGAAGCATCCTCCTCCTCACCCTCCGACTTGGTCGCATACGTCGGCTTTGGAAGAACGTCCATACGAACTACTAGAGATGGCTCTTGATGTTCAAGGCCTCATTGTCCGCAGTGCTAGTGGTGGTGGTTCGGCCGCCGGTCCAACGACGTGAGAGCTACTCTTCGTAGCCCTAGCTCGATCTCTACGAGCGGAGGCCGTAGGACACATCCGTCTCTCCATACCCTGTAACATCTGTAGTAATATATGCGTTACGTAATTATATTTGGATATTTTATAAGTTTAATGTAACTTAGTTTGATAGATTTAATTTATTTGATTTTAACTACTTAAAATACAATTTATTTGAATTTAATTAATTAAATATAATGTAATTGCTTTTAATTAATTAAACTTGGATATTTTATAAGTTTAATGTAACTTAGTTTGATAGACATCTGATTAATTTTAATTTAGTTTATTTAATTCAATACAATTTATTTGAATTTGATGTTTATTTTTTTAACTTTATTCTCATTTAGTTAAATCTATTTGAATTAATTTTAATATAAGTTAATTCGGATGAAACAATTTCAATTTAATTTAATCTAATTTCAATTTAATTAATTCAATTTTAATTTAAGTTAATTAGGATGAAGTAATTTTAATTTAATTTAATTTTAACTTAATTTAAATTCATCTTAATTGGATAATTTTTAATTAATGTTACTTCGGATAATATTATTTAATTAAATAAATATAATTTACATTAATACAATACAATACAATTCAATTTTAATTTAAGTTAATTAGGATGAAGTAATTTAATTTTAAATTAATTTAATTTCATTTAAATTAAATTAAATTTTAATTCGGATAATATTATTTAATTTAATTAAATATAATTTAAATTATTTCAATCTAGTTTAATTTAATTTAATTTAATTTAATTTAATTTAATTTAATTTAATTTAATTTAATTTCATTTAATTTAATTTAATTTAATTTAATCTAATCTAATCTAATCTAATCTAATCTAATCTAATCTAATTTAATGCATGATGCATTCGAATGCATTATGAGGATAATGCAATGCGAACAGTGGCACCACGGTCGCGGAACCCGTAATCATGATTCATTGTCATCGTCTTCGCGAATCCGCCATCAATGGCAGATTCAAACTTCGATTCTTCGGTTTCAACCCTATTCTAGCCTAATCTACTCTAATCTAACTTAAACCAAGTTCAATCAACAAACAAATACAATATCATATACATTTATGATTTCGAAAACGAAAACCGAAAACCGCACGTTTACCTCCCTCGGGGTATGTTTCTGATTTTGAAACGGATGTCATCCGTCTCCACCTTGATTCATGTTTGATTTCGAGTATGAAACTGGGGGATTTGCCTTTGGAATCGCTTCTTCGTCGCTTCGTCCTCCTTCGTCTCACTTCGCTTTTGGTTTTTTGGATAAGTGGTAGTGGCGGCTACGAAATCCGGACGTGTGAAGTAGGGTTCAAAAGTTCACAGTTACGGATCCCATGACCTTCACGGTTACGGATCTCGTACCCGTCGTGCCTTTATGAAATCTATCGCTTGTATTTACGACTTCCGTACCAAATACTTGAAAGCAAAAAAAAATCTCTCAAAAAGACACACCAATATTTGGTTTATGGTCTATAAAAAAAATTTAGGACATATTTCGTTCCCACCCCAAATACGAGTAGTTTCCTGCAAATTTTATCCAAAATAAAAAGAAAAGCAGCAAATACACAGCGAGAAGGATCTGGTAAATCTCAAATCCATCGTTCCATCACAATTCACAATTCACAATTCTCAAACAACCCAAAGTAAAAAGACATCCATTCTATTTCCTTTGCCTAGGGTTCCCTCTGTTCCCAGTCTTTCATTTCAAGTTTGACCTCTCCATCTCTCCTCTTCTTCGCCATAGTTATCATCAGTTTGTTGTTATTTTCCTCATTGTTTCGTCTATTAGTTCTTTCTGTTTCATTTGAATAAGGATGCCTCCCAAAACGAAGAAGCCAGCTGGAACACCTGGAACACCTGTGAGGAGGGCTACGAGAACCGCCAAGACGACAATAGCTGCGCCATCGCTTGATCAATCAAAAACCGTCCCCGATGAGGCGGTGATGTCGGATGAGGTGAAAGCGGTCGAAGAGAATCCTTCAATGGACAATCATGGTGAAGCAACGGATCTGAATGTTAAACCTGCGGATGAGCCGAGCAGCGACTTCCATGGATCGGTTCGCGAGAAAAGTAAGCTATTCTTGCATTGCCCCTTGTGTTTTTATCGCTTTTCCTTTACAGATTCGAGGCTTTATGTATCCGGTTTAGTGAATTTGCGTTCATCAGGGAATTGAAATTCTAAACGTAATTAATAAATTGAAGAATCTGCATGCGAGATTGGAACATGTATAGCATAGATCTGAGCTTTTATGATGAGATTCAGTAATTTCTGATTTTCTACCAATAAATAACCTCTTTTTTGCTTTGATTACACCAGGGGATTTGTGTTTTCCTATGACATAAGCTGATTTTTGTTAATGTTCATAGGCTTCTATGATGTTATGTAGCTATTTTTGTCGGAAAGTACTCTCTATGTTCTTGGGTACACAGCTTAAGATTTATATTCTCAATTATCTAGTCAGGTCCCTGTAGTTTGTAGAAAGACAGATTAAACCGTAAGGTTTGGTAATTTTTGTTTACTCCACTAGTTGATGTATTCTCGCTATGACGGCTTCGTATATAATGGTGGCTAAAACTCTAATCTATGAAAAATATTTCCCCTTTGGAGAGATTAGTGTATAACTACTAACTGGATGCTAAGATTCTTCTATGCATCAATTATATCGTATCAGGAGGTGAATGAGCTCCTTTTGTTCTATATGCTGACTTTTGAGTGTCAACCAACTACATACTGGTGGACAGGTTGTCAAATTGTTGACCATTTGCTAAAGTGGAAAATGGAGTGTGGCAATAACTGTTATAGAGAAATCATGGAGATACTCTCATTTTCTAAAACTTCTATGTGGAAGGGGTACTGGTTTATCAGGATGGAATTCAGCAATACATGATAAACATATTGCTTGAACTTGTGGTGAAACAGGGTTATGATTTCATGATAAATGATGAATAATATATGATGGGCATACCAACAAATATTCATGTTGGATTGTAGAGAAGATATATCATATATATACTCCCAAGTTCTTCTGATGATCTTTTCGTACACCCTGATCTACTGCTCTCTTAGTCTCATGATTATGCTCTCCGTCGGTTTGATAGATGATTAGTCCCTTCCAAATCTCAGTTATGCTGACCTATGATCGCTTTTCCTTAATGAAAGTTTATAGTCTTAATGATCTCAACCCAGGAACTGTTCCTTCTATGATGACATTATTGTCATGACCATATACGCTTTCTGCAAGTATAATTTGATGTCAGACTTTAGGGCTAGGAGAGGCATAATGTTGGTAATTATCCACCAGTACACCTTCATGGAATTTGTGATGTACACAATGAATAGTAGATTTTGAATGTATCTTAGGCTGGTTTGTCACATCCTCTGTTTTATGTGGCAGAAGAAGATGAGATAAAAGATCCTGTAGATGAATATGAAAGAGGTGAAAGATTGGACTTTGAGGATAATGAGGTTGAATATGAACCTGAAGAGGATGTTGGTATAGATTATTATGAGAAGGAGGTTGACCATGATGATGTTCCGGAAGAGGGATACGAATATGTTGAGGAAGTTGAGGAGGATGTGGTTGAAGAAGAGGGTGGTGACACGGGTGAGGAGGATATGGATAATGTTCACGAAGTAGAACTTGAGGGGGAGGAAGATGATGAACATGCTGGTGAGGCAGAGCATGCTGATTTTGTTGATGCTGCAGAAGAAGATGAACACCATGAGGTTGTAAAAGAGAGGCGAAAAAGGAAAGAATTTGAAGTTTTTGTTGGTGGATTGGATAAGGATGCTACAGAGGAAGATCTAAAGAAAGTTTTCAGTGCAGTTGGTGAGATAACTGAAGTCAGACTGATGAAGAATTCGCAGACTAAAAAGAACAAAGGGTTTGCTTTCTTGCGTTTTGCAACTGCTGAGCAGGCACAGCGTGCTGTAACTGAACTCAAGAATCCTATGGTACTTCCTTTTTTTTTTCCATCTTGACACTGTTTGAAGAATGAACATCAGATTCCTACATTCTGATCCAATAATAATTCCAGGTAAATGGTAAAAAGTGTGGTGTCACTCCTAGTCAAGACAATGACACCCTATTTCTGGGTAACATTTGCAAGTCATGGACAAAGGAAGCTGTAAGCATAGCACAGCATCTATCTTTTGGCTAAGGTTCATTTATTATACCTCGGGGGTTGGTTGGTGTTCTACTATCTCTAATTGATAATTTGTTGTTGGTTTTTCAGTTAGAGAAGAAGTTGAAACATTATGGTGTAGATAACATTGATGATATTACATTAGTTGAAGATAGTAACAATCCTGGGTTGAATAGGGGGTTTGCCTTTTTGGAGTTCGCCTGTCGCTCAGATGCTATGGATGCTTTTAGACGTCTTCAAAAAAGGGGTGTTTTGTTTGGAGTAGAAAGATCAGCCAGGGTCTCATTTGCAGATTCTTTTGTTGATTCTGGGAAAGACATTATGTCTCAGGTGATATTATTTTAGACATTGCATCATGTTCATCCCCAGAGCTAATTATTTTGAAATTTTTGTTCTCTTTATCCATTTTTGACGATTATCCTTCCTTATCCTTGTTTATTATTCATGTTCAATTTTCTTCAGTCCTCATCGACTCATCTGAATTTCTTAAGCCAACTTATTGTAATTCTTCATTTTGCCCTCAGATCTTTTTCAGATTTTGTCAAGTTTTTTCCCCTTCATAATATTGCAATACTCATGATTAAGACTTAACTGAGAACTTGAACGGGCCTTGTCACATTAACAACCGTTTTTGTTGACTTATAAATTGTTTTATGAGTAAATATACTTGGCAAACCTTGTAGAGAGATGTCATAAATAAGCAGGTGTCATTAACTTAAAACTACTTTGTAGGTAAAAACCGTTTTTGTGGACGGTATCTCAGCTACTTGGGACGAGGATCGTGTCAGAGAGCTTCTTAAGAAATTTGGGGAGATAGAGAAAATAGAGCTTGCTCGAAATATGCCATCTGCCAGAAGAAAGGATTATGGCTTTGTTAGCTTTGACACGCATGATGCAGCAGTGACATGTGCTATAAGCATTAATAATGTGGAGTTGGGTGAAGGAGATAACAAGGTTTTAAATCACACTTATTGATTTCTGTGTACCTGTTCATTTCTTATTATAATGCTTGATATCTGTATTATTATCTCACAGGTAAAAGTCAGAGCAAGGCTATCCAGACCACTTCAGAGGCATAAAGCTAAGCATATTGTGCGTGGAAGAAGTACCATCACTCGTGCTATCCGGGCTCCTTGGAATCGTCCATTGCCACGTGCATTACCTGGTCGTGGTGTGAGGAATGTTGGTAATCGCATACCTCCAGTGTCCGACCGTGGACTGAATAGGCCTAGTAGTAGGTTAAGGGACAGACGTACTGCCATAGCAGCACCACCCAGAGGCATGGCAGCACCACCCAGATCCACAGTACCACACAGAGCCACAGCAGCACCACACAGAGCGCGGCCTTTGCCTCCTCCACTCCCTCCTTCCCGGTCATATGATAGAAGACCTCCTGGTATGTATTTCACTATTTCATGTTATAGTGCCCAACTTGTGGATCTTATACTGCAGGATATTAACTTCTGTTTGGGTAGGTCCTGTGTATCCCAAGGGCAGCATGAAGAGGGATTATCCAAGAAGGGAGGAGATTCTTCCAAGGAGTAGAGCTGCTGCAGACTACGGTTCAAGGATGGTTGAGAGACGTACCTCTTATCACGATGAGTATCCGGCTCGAAGTAGCTACTCTGAGATGTCAAGGAATGCATCAGCTTATGCTGCACCCAGGAGGGTCTATCAAGACGATGGCTATGTTCCACGATATGATAGAACCCCTCCAAGTTATCGTGAAAGTCGTGCTCGTGACCCTGATTCACTTTCTGGTTCAAAGCGGCCTTATAGCTCAGTGGTAAGTTGTTTCTGAATTAATCAAGCATTTTCACTCATAATATGAGGTCCTGTTACATAACATTTCAACTACACATGTTTTTGCCACCTCATGAAAAGGATGATGCTGCACCACGGTATGCTGATGACGGCCCGCACCACTCAAGGGCACGTTTGGATTATGACATTCCTGTAGGAGGTTCTCAGTACGGAGATGCTTATAATGATAGGTTGATTGCTATCCAGTTCTTTTTTGGCCGCCATGTTGATCTATATCTATAGGATGTGTAAGGTTGTTCTTTTTCCCAGTTAATATTATTCTGTCTATTATTTGATAGACTTGGGAGATCTAGCCTTGGATACGGTAGCAGCCGAAGCTTAGCCAGTCAAGATACCCATGGGGTTTATGGTAGTCGCCAAAGCACGAGCTATGGTATGTTGATGACTGTGCTGCTGCTTTTATGTTTACAGATTGTGCCCGGATTTTCTTTCCTCCTAAATCTTGTTTGTTATTCAGGTTCTTATGGAAGTAGCAATGTGGGTGGTGCTTACACATCAAGCTTTGCTAGTGATTATGTGCCCCGTGGATCTGATGTACTTCCCTAATTTCTCTCTGTCTAAGCTTTCGAAAATTGAACATTGAATCTTCATGCTCTATTACTGCAAGTTTACATGACTAAGTCATGATGGCAGGTTGGTGGTAGCTCTTACTCAATGTACTCGAGCCGTGGCCTTGGCAATAGTGGTTATCCAGGAAGAAGTGGTTCTGGGTCTTACTACTGAGGTAATATTTATTTTCATGGTCATTCTGTAGCATTATGGACCTCAGACTATACGTATGCCTTCATGTTGGAGTCTGTCTTTTTGTCGCTTGTAATAATCACCACACCTCAATTTTGCTTCTGGAGCTGTGATGAGCAAGAACGGAACATTATGGTCACATAGTCAATTTGTCTATGGAACAGATATCAGACACTGTTAGAGTGGCTGCCGTTGGGTGTGGATTTTATGGAGCTTATTGATATTGTGGCCACAACCAATCAACCATTCACAGCACCTGACAAAGCTGGATGCATGCTGAAGTTAGATGTTGGAAGGTGCCAAAATGAATATGGATGGAGGAATGTGTTCTACTGAGCCTTGCTAAGAATTAGGACTGACAGGGTATTCAAGTGAAGAGTCTTATGGATGTAGAAAACTAAGGTTGCAAGTCAGTTGTCCTGACTATAAGTCTCGTGCTGACTATAAGTCTCGTGTAAGTTGGTATTTATGAATTATATCTCTTCCTTTGACATCTTCTGTAATTCGCCTGCCCGATGCATAAGGAGGAATGTTCTGTATCTTAGTTTCAATGGATTTAGTGCTATTTCGAGGTGAATCCTTAGTTTGGAGTCTTTGGAAAGCAAGACAAGGCTCTTGCTAGCGAAACTCTTGCATTTCTTGAAATCTGACTAAAAACAGATTTCATGACTATTAGCAGGAAGACCTCCATGTGTCAAAGACTTGTATCACGGTGTAATGCATCTTTTTTAGTTAGGAAGTGTTTGCCTTGTCAACTGGATACTATGCACTCAATGGGCAAAGTGAAACCTTTTCTGGCAGCCACAGATGGTAATGCTTCTTGAAAGGGTAGTTCAATTTGGTGTGGTGCTAAGTTGCACCCGAACCCCTTATTATTGGAAATATCGAGGTAATGCCACATGACTGAGCTCAATGTCATGATTGTGATTATGGGAGAAAGAGGGAAGACACTCTACCATCTCTCTGATGTTCTGCATACAGTTAACTATGTAATATGTTGGGTAAATGAGACAATTAAGCATTCTAGTAGGGTCTCTGATGCATTAGTAATCCGTTAATTTGGGTTTAGCTGAACTTTGAACCCGTAGGCCATACCCTCATGGTTACTTGCTCTCATCTACAAATGCCTCTCAGTGGGTTATGATATCTTTCATGTTGATTTTTCAGCTGTGGATTCAGGATGAACCCATCTGTATGCATGTAGCATCTAGATTAGCATTTTTTTAGTTGTCCTCTTAGTTGCTTCAAGCAGTTTCTTGGTTGCCATCTCTTGCAGTGAGATGATGATTCATGCCACACATTATATGGTTATTGGTAGTTTGAGCTGTTGATTTGCAATATGGAAAGTTATAAGCTGATTGAGAAATATGCCTTAAAACTTACCAGTTAATCATGCATTTTGGGGAAATGCTTTTCTGCTTCAGTTGTTAATTATTGGATTTTTTTGGGTTTGGTGATCATATGCAAGTTTGATCACCGTGCCCTATTTTTGAATATTGTTGTGCATACATAGACGAAATTTATTGAATATAAGAAGCCATGATTTATGTTCAATGGAGAGTAGAAGTTACTTTAAGAGAGCAAGACCAGCCTCTCCTTCGTCTCTTTGGTGGTTATGTTGGATATTCATATGAAGATTGACCTTCTCTGCCTCTCGTCCTCTCGTCTGATATTCTTTTTCTAGAATTTGAATTTTGTTTTAGTTCATATATGTGGCATTGTATCCATTAATACCACCAAGGACCTCTTTGGCTTTGAAATTCAACACTGCAGTATGCAGTGTAGAATGTAGTTAATGGTCATGTGCTGTTTACAAGCTGTTTGATGTATCAAATACCGTGGTGATAGAATTTGTCTTAGTTGCTGTTCTACATGGATGTTGCTTTTGTTGGAACATAATCTGTAATGGAGTTTGCTAGTGTACCCTTGATGAATGCGAACTTACGAAAGTACAGTCATAATCGAGCTATAAGAGCACCCACATTGGTGGGTTTGTGCAGCGAAAGAACGAAATGAGCTTCTAGGCTGCTGCTTACTAAGCATGGATTAACCATTGACCCAAACTGCAAAGGCCAAGAAACATCTATAAACACAGGGATGCACTTCATACTTGATATATGTATAACTGATTACCATGTGTTCTATTCTGTGTAATATAATTTTATCTTATTCTTAAAAGAAATTGTTTAAATTGTATAAACTACCCTTTTAATCAATTTGAACTATTATATTGAAAAATGTGATCAATTTTTTCAGTAAATCCGTATGAAAATTGTGTACCAAACGTTAACATTTAATATTCTAGTAAATTGGCTATGAGATATAAAATGAAAATCAGAAAAACAATCAGTATATAGTTAAATTACTCACAAGAGAGTTAATAATTCAAGATAAACAATTAGGGCCCGTTTGGTTTGAACTCCGGAAACGGAATGGAAACGAATCTAGTCAATACGTATACCATTGTTCATGGAAGTTTTTGGAATCATTCTTTGTGGTTTCAAGGAATTGGAGTAGAGTTTGATTACTTTTGATACCCTATAGGGTAACAAAATGTAGAGAAACAAGTGCATTTTGCATTAATTCACAAGGAATGATTCCACAAAATTTCATGAATAATGATATATATATATATATATATATATATATATATATATATATATATATATATATATATATATATATATAGATAGAGTATAGATCCTATGAGAACACCCTCTAACGTGAGAACATGAGAACAGATTCGTAATTATTATCAGTTTTGTTACGAATGTGTCATATCGTTTAATGTATTATTCGTAGTTATTGTTGGTTGAGTGGATTATTCGTAGTTATTGTTGGATTCCTAATTATTATTATTCGTAATTATTATTATTTTTGATATCTACTCTAAATCTCAACCCTTAATACTCACATCCAACGGTGTACGATTGTTCTCATGTTCTCACGTTAGAGGGTGTTCTCATGGGAACCACACCCTAGATAGAGTATATATATGGACTAAATTCGTTTCCATTCCGTTTCCGTTTCCGGAGTTGGAACCAAACGGGCCTTTAGAGTCTAGCTCTGGTAGGTTACGATTGTCCGGCGATTCCTGGCCAGAAAGTAACGTTTTTTCCCCTCCCGGCGTGTCTCCACACGGTTGGAATGACGGCAATGGATAGTATGTAGTCATTAGTGGCTGATTTTTTGCTTCTCTACAGCAGAGTCTACAGTAGTGGAACTTCCCGCATCACAGACGAATGTCAGGACGAAGAGTTTGGAGCTTAGCGCATGGGGAAGATCATAAACAAGAAACAAGTCAATTCCAGCTTTCAAACAATGTCGTTCCCGGTATAACGGAGGTCTCGGTGCAACTATAAATTAGAGGCCCTCAATGTATAAAAACTCTCTTAGTTAATGCTAAAAAAATACCTAAATTTTAAATCGGTCCACATGTAGAAATGTGCAACGGTGGGTTTGTTGCGTTTCGTTTTTATTTAACTCAATTTAGCACATTTTAGGAGGAGACATGCGTGGATTAATTTTTTTAGTGTTATTAGGCTATTTTGAACTTTATCTCTACTCTATATAATATAGATACATACCTAAATTTTAAATTGAGTTCCATACAAAAATGAACTCGGAGCGGAAGCCCCTATTGTCCACTCCTCTGGGCCGAGCCTGCATTTAAACAAACAATGAAGTTATTGTGGCGTCTTTGGGATGAAGCCATCATCAAAGATATGGTGGACAATAGGGGAGACGAAACCTACAAGAAGAGAGTTCAAGGAGTGACTTTTCTGGGTCCGGACATCACATATGCCAGCAGGATTTTACAGTGAGGTCATGGCTCGAGGAATAGACTCACCTATTGGCACTTTCATGAAATTTGATTCCAACGTTGAACTTAAATTGATGAATGTGTTGTGGTTCAAAATAACGATCGATGTTAGACTACCTCTGATGAGGGGTGTGACTCTAAAGGTTGGAATTTGCATAAATATTGATATTTGTTGATCAATAAACCGATTCTTGAAGAGAACTCATATTGGAGAAGCTCATCGGTCAACTCGATGGAAACTGACAAAGGCGGAAAAAAGGCGAATTACGTATAGTTTACCCAAATCACAAAATGGCCGGAATTGTTTCAGTTAAGACATTAACTTAAAACTGAAATGGAAAGCAAACAAGACAAAAAAACTGCAGGAGAACCAACTTGGTAGCAGAGAAGCTCCGGCAATAAAGAGAGGGCGTGGGAGGAGAAAAAACGAAAAACACGTTCAATGGGGATAATTTGTAAGAAGCATAACATTGATACTAACCCTTGATTGACCCAACTAAAATCAGAGGAGGAGGAAGAGATTTAGTGTACATACATAAATTTCGCCAGTAGATGATTGAGTGGAGAATAGGAAATCCTATAAAAACAAATTGTCACAAATTTAGAGTCCGGGAGATTAAAATACCATAAGAAAGGAGAGCATAAGCCGAAAAGCTTACCTCAAAGGACACAATCTTGTTTGGCTCCGTTTGGTGCTTCGTAAGATTAAGATGAAATATTAGTTTAATCCTCATAATTCCCATGATCTAAATATTCTATCTCTACGAGGATGAATTTTTTTTAAAAAATTTAATTTCTATAATTTCATAATTTCCATTTCATCTCCATAATCTCCTTCCACCAAACAGGGCCATAAATAAAAAAACGGAATAATACAGAGAGTACATATTACAAGGCCAAACGTTATAATGTTATAAAGATATTCCAATGTAAGTTTTTTTAAAAATATTTTATTTCATAAAGTATTAGTTTTTAAAATACTTACTTGATGGCAGTGGGAACCCGAGGCTGGGTCAAACAAATATTATTCAAAGACTCAGAGAAGTCATCCACTTGGAGCTGTAGGGTCTATGCCCCTATTCTATCGAATATCCACCCTGTATTCACACAATTTGTAATTGCCTTATTATTCATACTCAGATTCTCTATCGATTATCATTTCATTTAGTACGTGTTTAATCGTAACTTGTTCTTTTTATATATATTTATTAAATGAATTTATACTAGTTTTTAGTTTATTTTCAAATTTATTTTTTAACGACTTTATATAAATTAATTAATTTATTTAAAATTTATTTTTGGGGTTTGATAGTACTGAGAACAAAATTGAATTTTAAATAAAAATAAATTTATAAAAAAATAACTTTGATTTAAAAATTTTATTTTTAATTGTTTATAAACCCGTACGAAAATAAACTTATAGTCAAGTCGCTATCGTAATAGAAATATAATAAAAATAAATATATGGATTAGTTTAAAATGTCCGTTAATTACTTTATAAAAGAAGAATTAAATTTATGTTACCGAACCAACAAAGTTAATGATGGCCCCCACACGTCACCCCTCCTTCCTCCTCTTAAGCTTCCTCCATTGCAGATTCTTATGAAGTTTCCTTAATAACTTCATTTATATTACCCTCAAAATCACACTCTTCCTCCGCCTCTCATTCTTCATTCTCTGAATTCAATAACTCATCTTCCATGGCATCAACCCAATTACTCAACCGCGTCAACGGAAACAACCAACAACGACGACAAATTTCTCCGGCAAGTATAAACTGGCTAACCCGATACAAGTACAACAAACGAACAACCGATGAACACAACGACATGCGCACCGTCCTCTTAGTGGTCTCCGCTCTGATAGCCACCGTGACCTTCCAAGCCGTAGTCAACCCTCCCGGCGGCGTCTGGCAGGACTCGAACGGCCACGTGGCAGGAAATGCAATTTACTCTACCCACAAAAAGCCCTTCTACGTCTTCCTCGTCTTCAACACTCTCGCACTCTCCTCTTCGATTTCGGTTATCATAAGCTTGACTTACATGTTTCCCTTCTCCGTCGAGATCTGGATGGCTACAGTCTCCATGATTATCATCTATGGTTCTTCCATTTTCGCCATCACTCCTCATCACAGTGACTATAAGTTCCGTTATCTTCTTATAACGGCTGCGTTTCCCCTTCTTGCCAGGTTTGTAGTTCAGGTTTGCAGGTATTTGAAGCGCAGGTACTTCACTAGTCCAATTAATTCAGCAATTGGTGCTTCTGCTTAGGCATTAATCATGCTTTTTAAGTGTTGTTTTATTAGCGAGTGATTGGTTAGACAAGTGTCGGGGGAGGTTTGATTGCACATGTGTTTTGTATCGATTGTGTACTATGTGTGGATCTAAAGTCTTTTTGAATAGCTTTCTTCTTCTTCTGTTTTTGTACATATATATTCAATCAATCAATGAATGGTCCAACAAATATATAGACGGTGGATATCATACGAATAATACATTAAACTATAAACGATATGACACATTCGTAACAAAACTAGTAATAACTACGAATAATATACTAAACAATAAGGTCTCTTCTCATATATATACTAGTTGCCGGAACACGCAGTTGCAACGACACATTCACGAGTATATATATGCAGAGCGATTGCATTAACTTTACATTGTTTTGCAAAACTAAAAGGATACGTTGGTTATTAATTTATTTTTGTATCCCTACCATTAGTTTTAAAGACTACATTATACTATACTAACCTCAACATAGAAGACTCTTATGACTATCCTATACAAGAACTACCTTCTGCATCAATGCAACAACAATGGGCTCTTTAGAACTCCATGTACGTACATATCAGATGAAGCATTTGGATGGTTAATTGGAACTCAACATTTCAGAAGAAGCATTTGGTTTAACCATCGCTAACATAACCCTAAATATAAACAATGACAATCATAATTTGAGATTTTCATAGTTATTAGAGTTATTCAATTATTACTCTTCTGCAACTCACCTTGACATAATCACAATAATCTTTAATGAACCTCTGTTCCTCCTTCTCCAACCTTAATACCTCTACATCCTCGTCAGCGTATAACACCTACACAAAATGAGGGCGAAGGAAACAGACTGGAAGGAAGACATGCTCATAAAAAGATCAAGAGCCAACAAGAGAGGTGACATATAAAGGTGGAAAACAAGATTGAGTTAGCAACAATGACATACAAGAATGGCATAAAAATCACTTAATATTTATTCTTCGGCCATCACTTCAATCTTGGAACCTACTAAATCTTCACCATGTTTTCCCTTCTCGACAACTTTACTACTAACTAACAAAATGAAGCGCCCAGCTTTGCAAAATACAGTTCTAGGTTTCCAGCTGAAAATTGAATCAAGACTTCACATATGTAGATCCCAAAGGATTCATATTTGTAAAATATTAAACATTTTATGAAATATTGCAAGTACAACACACTCACCTTCCCTTCAACATGCATACTTGTCACATGCATCTTGGCAACAATCCCAAATCCCACTCTCTTTCAAAGTTTTGCAGCAAGTATTCCACTCATATCATATGCTGTCAAAAAATTTATTCCAAGCTCCAACACCTAGGTCTGGAAAATTCTCATGTACTGAAATCCTAGACACAGAAGGTGGGATTGGAAAATGCAACGAAGGATGGTGTACATAGCTGGGATACCAAGTGATCATCATCTGAAGATTCTTGGAGAACCCTCATTTCAGTGAAAACTGGTGAGGTCGTTCCCAAATAAAGATGTTGAACTCCATTTGTTTTTTGAACATTTAAACAAGCCATCTTAAGCATGCTATCTGAAAGATCAATCAATCAAAATAAGAAAAGATAAAAACCCTACATATAAAATCATCATCCTGACAAATAGACATAGACCAAATGTATTTTCAACTTTATAATTATGATCTCTTGTCAGTTGTCACGACTTTATTAATAACATGATTTACAGTAAAACAAAAGCGATGCTCCTATAATATTTCCAGTTATATAGCCTGTAAACATATCAGTGTCTACTCTATGAACCTCAAGCTTTTACCAGCTAAACAATATAGCAACTCAGACTAAAATTAGAAGCACAACTGATTTTATAGTTCATATGGAAGTCATTCAACCTACACTATTCAGAAGTAAATACAGTGTTATACATAAATCCTAATCCTTATAGTTCAGTGATAACTTGATAAATTCTACACATTAACTTTGAGAAGAGAGGACTTTCTAATTAAGGACAATCTTCAAAGATTTTGGAGGATATATTCCTTCCTTCACAATATTTGTCTTTCTAGTCAATATGACAAATATCTTGAAACAAAACAAAAATTGCTAACAAACCATCAACGGAAGAAGTAATAAGTGAAAAAAAAAAATGTTATAACGACTATAAACATCAAATCGCACGTACAACAGTCCATGATTTTTTTTTATCCTTTGTCAAACATAAAGCGCACACACAAGCTGTCAAAGATGTAGGGAATTTCATCATTTTTTGGTATGATTTTTCAGGAATACACAATGCTTGGATTTTTCCCACCCAAAAGCAAATAAAGGCACAACATTTTTAAAAAGAGGAAAACAGACCCAAGCTACACTACAGTCTATATAATTACTGCAATTATAAAGCTACAAAATGTAAAAATGGAAAGAAGTAGCAATCAACAAATGAACCCACATATTGAGTTATTTCTCAAAGTCTCACAAGCACAACAAAATTCCTCTAAAAACAGCATGTGGCAAGAAGCCAATAGATAAGCATTGCATTTCAAAAAAACAAAAAATCATAGTACACAACTCACCTTGAGGGATCAAAGCCAGCTTTGAGAGCCAATCTAAGCTCATTACCACTAACCAAAACAGCCTCACAGACCAGCGTTCTCAAGTGATCTAAAATCTTGAGATTATTATTAGCCTAAACAACATACCCAATAATGGATCTCAACCCTTCAAATGCCTCACTGTCAGCCACCAAATTCCTTTGAGGCTTACTGTAAAGATAAAACGGGCGATTCTCACCACTCTCGACTACCTCCTGCATCTTAACACCCTCACAGTACAAGCACCAATCTTCCGCCTTGCTAAAGAAATGCTTGAATACTCCGGTTTGGGATTGACGGTCTGGTTTTTTTGGGACAGTACCGATGCTCTGAGACTAAAGGGTTTTTGTGTCCAATAATCCAGAATCTCATATGAATATCATAAAATGGGAAATAAGCAAATAATATAAATTTAGTTACAATGCCTGGAGATATTACTTTTAAGAAAGGAAAATGAATATGCAACCCCCCTCTCTATTATCAAGACTCTATAAGCATAGGTTTTGCCCCTAATTCTTGTAACATTGCTTCCTGTTATGCCAACTCTAATAGATTATATTTATAACAACCTACTAAATAGTCCATTATTTTGACATCTAAAAGATGACATGGTAGCACATAGAGTACCACAAATAAATTGAAGGGACAATAAGACGTTCTTTGCTGGCTTAAATCCTGGAGATAATTTTGATACATGAGAATTGCACTATTTATGTGAGCCAAAGTGGTTTCAAAACCTGATTAATTGATTTTATGAACATTATGTTTGATTGTACTATTTGTGGTTCCCAAGTGTTAGAAGTTATCAAGAAAATCATTTCCTGGTAGTCTTAACAGTCTTTGTTTTTTATCATGTACATGTAGGTTGCTGCACATTCAGATGGTTATATTAAGATCTATGAAGTCTTGGATCCTTTGGAGTTGAAGAATTGGCAACTACAGGTCAGTGGGGTTTGCATATGTCATGCAAGTTCATTCTGGGTTGAAATGATTAAGCATAAGCATATGCAAATGCTGAGGAATGCAAGATTTTGCATATATTTCAGGCTGAGTTTCAGAATGTTGCAAATGCAGTATCCAAGTAGCATGCTCATCTGCCTCAATATCTTGGATACCTCAAAAAATTGAGAACCAACAGTTGAGTTTTGTGGTGGGATTTAATTCAGATATACCACAACTCAATTCAGCCAAGGTAATAACTGATTAAATACTATATGAAATTGAATAACTTTCTGCTTACTTAGCATGCCATTCTGATCTATTTTGTTTTCGAAATGCTTGCTTTGCATGTACCTATACTGCTAGAGTTGTAGCTGTTGGGGATATGTACACTGTTCTTGATCAAGTGCATAAACAAATTAGCTTATGATATTTATATTTCTCCAGGAATCTTCAGTAATCCTTGATTGTCGTGTTTTTGATTGATCGAGGTTGTATGCATAATTGAATTTCTTATTTCGTTATTAAGAATAGTTATTGTTGTTTGGGCAATTTTGGTAACTAGGCTTTTTTTAAAAATTAGAGTAGTAACTAGGCTTTTTAATATTTCAATTAAGTAAATATACCCCAATCTTTTGTATTTATTTTCAAACTCTACACACTCTTCTCTAGGGGTACATTTACTAAACACAAAATTAGAAAAAGCCTAGTAAACCAAATTGTTTCTTGTTTGTTCTTGTTGTTTTACGTCCAAATCGAATACAACAGAGTTTAATTTTGTGGTGTCATTTAAAAGGATTCTTTCATATCAATTTATCTACACATACGGTCGCTATCGGACAAGATGAGTAGGTGACCATCCACAACAGAGCACCGGAGCTTTTTTTTTTTTTTTTTTCGTTTTTCCTACCATGTCAATAAAATTTGGGAGAATTTGACCTACTAGGCCTTTTTGAGTTTTTGTTTAAAAAAATGTACCCCAAATTTTTTACCACTTTCATTTAATAGTAGGTTAAAATTATTAACCCTTCTATTTAGAAAGAAAGAACAGATGATGTTTTTTATTTGTTATAAAAATATAAGTTTTAATTTTTACCTACTGAATTTGTTTTCTTTTATTATTTTTCTTGCTTTTTCTTATTTTTTTTTATTTTCTTTTTTATTTTCTAGACTGAATTTTTCAACTGGAATTTTTCATACCAGAATTTCTCATACCAGAAATTTCATACCAGAAATTATCATACGAAAAGTTCATACCAGAAATTTCATATCAGAAATTTCATACTAGAAATTATCATACGACAAGTTCATACTAGTAATTTTGTCATACCAGAAATTTTATCATACCAGAAATTTTATCATACCGAAAATTTGTCATATACCAAAAATTTTATCATACCAGAAATTTTATATTCATACCAGAATTTCATATTCATACCAGAATTTCATATTCATACCAGAATTTCATATTCATACCAGAATTTCATATTCATACCAGAAACTTTTTGATACCAGAATTTTTTTCATACAAGAATTTTTTCACACCATAATTACATACCAGAATTTTTTCATACCATAATTTTTTCATACCAGAATTTTTTACATACCAGAATTTTTTCACATACCACAATTTTGTTTTTCACATACCAGAATTTTAATTTTTTCACATATCATAATTTTTTTCATACCATAATTTTTTCATACCAGAAGTTTTTTTTGGGTCCTTTTTTATTTTTGTATAATTTTCTGGTATGAGTTTCTGGTATGAAATTCATACTAGAAACTCATACAATTTTTTTTTGTTTTTTTTTGTCGTTTTTTATTTTTTATAATTTACATACCGGAATTTTCACATGCCGGAATTTTCACATACCGAAATTTTACATACCTGAATTTTCACATACCGGAATTTCACATACCGGACATGTACATAACGGACATTTACATACCGATCAGTTACATACCGAACATTTTACATACCGGATACCGAACCTTCTTCTTCGTATATATAACACCACCCAAAACCCAAATATTCTAAAACACATATCATATATTCGTAATAAAAAAAACACAAACAATTATCGTAAAATAATAAATTTACCACTAAGAGACTAGAGAATTATTCATGAGATAATATTATATATTTTAATTACTATTAATGCTAATAAGTTACGACTTCTCCACCAAAAAAAGTCACATTGACAAGACATAATTAAACTAAAAGAAACAATATAGTACAAGATTAACTTAATACAATGCATTACTTTAATAAGATGTATCACGATGATAATTTACCATTAATTACGGGCCAGTTTTTTAAATTTTCAACTCTTTGAACAGTAAAAATTTAAATTGGGGTACACTTACTTAATTAGAAAACCTAAAAGCCTACTTACTAAAACAAAATCTCAAAAAAGCCTAGTTTCCAAATTACCCCATAAAATTTCCGTCACGTCAGTTTAGTAGCCTTATTTTAGTTTTTACTTATTTTTAAAATAAGCTTAGAGTTAATGTTTAATTTTTTTTTATTTCAAACTTATGTTATGTTTTTTTTAATTAAATTAGAATTTTATTTGTAAGTTAAAGTCTTATTTTATGTCTAATATTTATTTTTAATTTTTTTATATTATAAATAAAATGTAAAAAAAGTACTTTATTAGATAGATAAAATTTAAGTTCTTATGGAAAACTCTATATATGTTATAAGAAGTCAAAATTTTTTTAATCAAAATATATGCAAAGTGGCTGCCATTGAATTAATAAAATTAAATTTTATTCAATTCAAATTTTCAAATTAATATTTATATGGGAAATGAGTGTTTTTATTTTAATAAAACCCATATCACATAGTGTGCTATCACGTGTGCCAATCCTTCACTAGAGTCAATGCGACACTTTTTGTAATGTAAAAATAATCAGATAGGAGTCAACACCAATATTAACGTCCATCCTTGATGTTCCCATGCCTCTCACTCCTCCATGTTATCAAATTGGAGGGAGCTCCTGACCCTCCGTTGTTGAGGGTCTTAGGGTTCGTTTGTATGAGTAAGAATCGCATTGAAAGTAATAATAATAAAAAACTATCCGTTCGATTTCTAATTAAACTTAGTTTTATTTTAAGATTACACATAAAATTATGTTTAAAATACATCGATTTTATAAAATAGTGGTTCATATCTATTTATCCATAATCATCAAAGAGCCAAATTAAAATGAATCATGCCTATAAAAAAAATATGAAATCACTCATTTATTGAAAATTGGAATGACTCATTCTAATATTTACCAAATGTAATGATCGATTGAAGTGATTATGAAACCAATTTTTGATTCAACCTTGATTATACTCCTTCCGTTTTAGTATTTTACATACTTATTAAGAAAGCTATGAATATATATCACTAAAGACAATATGCTTATTAAGACAACTATATGAGACAACGGTTACCCAATTGAGGCATAAAAAACCAATAAGCATCTCAAAGTGAGGGTTGCCAATCTCAGCCCATATATGGTTGCGCAACGTGGAAATAAATAGAGTTGGAGACAAAAACTATCAGGAAAGAAGAATGGACAATAATGGGTAAGAAATATAATACCTCCGACTGCTTAGATAACCATGAGGCTTTCTTTAAGTAATAGGTGAATTTGGGAGGAAGTGACGCACGTATAGCGAGCCAAACTCTAGCAATTAAACTAGGGCACAAGAAAACCGTGCAGTGCTCACTGGTGTCATTGCAGGTACAGTGTGCAGCTTTCTTTCATGCTAACCTCAAGGTCAAAATCTAGGTTGACCTGTTGTAAATAAAACAGTAAGGTTCTAACATCACGGTGCTAACCATTGTGTTTTGCACGCTAATGTGTAATTCTAAGAGAGTAGAAAGCATGCCTTGGGCATTTCAGTAATGACCTTAATTCTCCATTTAGGCTGGAAACCAATTCCCATAAATCCTATGCCCGGTTCTTCTGTGGGCGCTTCAGCCTGTTAAAGAAGAGCGAAAGAATTAGTGTTGACATTGCTTGCGTGGCCAAATTACACTTGGACAGGTACTTCTTAAAAGGTTGATTATTCTTTAATCTATTAGGGTTAAATTTTAGAACTTTTTTCATCAATTGAAGAGACAGCAAAATATACAACTACACATAAAAGGCTGATTAAGTATTGGTACTTTGGAATGTCAAATTATTAAGATCTTTTCTTGGTGACAACTTCCTGCCTAACGGTTGCCTAATGGATTTATGGTTGGTGAAGAGAGCGTTGATCGAGCATATAGGTATGCCGTATGTAGAAATCAAGGACAAAGAGAGAAGAAAAAGCTGGAAATGCGTTAAAATGTTCAATGCCGAAATTGTTGTGCATGTCTAAGGCCAATGCATTTGCTTTAAAATGAACATAAACTTGGGGGCGGGGGGGGGGGGGGGGGGGGGGCAGTTTGTGGCTAACAATTTAGATTCTTTAGGCATGGGTAGGTATTACAACAGACATATCTGCTACAACAAGGGTTACATATATGACGTTGCCTTTTATTAGACTTTCATGTAACATGACCTTGGTTAAACATGAAACAAAGGATTGTGTAAGGTTCGTAAATAGCTACAAGAATAAGCCGTTCTTCATACTAAAACAATGCAGGTGCAAGTGTAAAATTCATGCAGTAGAAGGGTGTGCATGATAAGCGGTAAATAAATTAGCAATCCTTTACAACAAATCCAGGTGGCGGGGTTCTTCGCTAATCGCATGATGGCCCTATTTAAGGGCAATAATTCTATTAGGGGAAAAATAAGAGCAACATTAAAGCCAAATCAATAGAGCGTTTGCTTTGGAAAGGAGAGGAAACGTATCTTATATGATTTTAGCACACCGTAGTATTTCAAAAGATACCACATTTTTCACCGGTGAGTTTTCAGCTTGGTTTTGATCTGAAAGCTTTGTAAACACAATAACTTTTCCCTTTGTGCGGGCTCGTGAAATGCCTACATATAATTGGCCATGTGCGAAGCATGATTGGTGAAGGTACATTGCAACTTTTTCCAAGGTTTGTCCTTGCGCTTTGTTTATGGTCATAGCAAAGCTAAGTTTGACTGGGAATTGTTTCCTTTCAAAAGCAAATGGATAGTTGGGCAATGATGGCGGTCTTAGTGTGATCCTTGGTAGAAATACGTGTTCGCCTTCGTAGTAGCCATCACTGATTTGACAATGGATAATATTTTTAATTCTGTGCATATTAATTGCGTTCCATTGCATAATCCAGATGATGGATCTAAATTTCGAAGCAATATTACTGGGCAACCTTTTTTCAAAAGAAGCTCGTGTGGGCTCATACCGGTAGGACATAAAGTGTTCAAAAACTCTGGGGGATATGTATTGTAGTTGTCGTCAATGACATTGTCATAGCTTTTGTAAGTTGTGGACGGCCCGTTGAACCTGTCGATAGCGGCTGCATTAATTTTGTCAACATCATCGTTTTTTGGAGTAAGTATTGCTCTTTTGGTGAAGATATTTTGGCGCACGGAAGTTGTTCTTATCTCAAGAAACACCTTGTCTATGAGTTGCTCGAAATCGCCGAGTTCTTTATCAACTCAAGTAACAATGCCCTTGGGTAAGGAAACGTCGCCATGTTCCTCGGCTTGAAGAGAACCATTGCCTAGTTGTAGCAGAAAGCTTGAGAAGGTTGGATCGTCTTTTGCCCTCATGTTTTGTGTCAATTTGAACTTTGTTAAATTTGGCCAAAGATAGGAGCCGACTAAGCTAGAATCAACTGCCTCTTGTTGTGTTCTTCTAGGTAGCATAAGCAACACTTGTCGAAAATCGCCGCCAAAGACAATAACCTTTCTGCCAAAGAGGGTTTTATTGTTACAAATATCTTGTATGAGCAGATCAACTGCCTCAATGCTGCTTTTATTTGCCATTGATGCTTCATCCCAAATGATTAAAGTAGCTTGCCTAAGTAGCTGGGATAGGTTGCTCTGCTTGGAAACAATGCAACTTAACGGAGAATCATCGTTGATTGATATTTTAATCCTCGAATGTGCAATTCTTCCCATAGGAATATTGGAAGCGGCTATGCCAGATGTAGCTGTGGGTAAGACAATCCCTCCCATAGATCTTACTTTGGCATAAAGTGCGCAGTAAAGGAATGTTTTCCCAGTGCCCCCAGGCCTAACGATAAAGAATGCGCCGGGTGTCTTTGTCTTGACATGGTGTAGTATACATTTGTGTGCAGACCGTTGTTCGGCGTTCAATTGTTTAGAAACTTTGCTGTTTATAGATGGAATAGGTGCATTGAGTGCATCGTTTATTTCCCTGTTTCTTGCCAGTGGTGTGTCTTTAAAGTCTAAAAGGTGGTCGAGGTTGTAGTCTTTCATTGATTTGCCCATACCTTCAAGGTACCGTTCGATCTCTGTGCAAGTCAGGCTAAGGATTTTTCTTGAATTGACTCCATTTTGGTAGCTAAAGTCTTTGGATAGCGACGAATAATATTTGTCCCAAAGTGCCTAGGGATTTGGGGGTGCGCAAAATAGCAACAACATTGTAAACAAGCGGCGCAGCGCACAAGGCATTTGTGCTTGTACAACTTCATCCATGCATGATTCAGCGTACCCGTCTTATTCTAGCAATCCTTGGTGCTCTGCAACTTCTCTAAATGTTTCATATTTACGATCACCAACCGTCAAAAGCGAATCAAATGATGTAGGGTCACGCACATGTAGAAGGAGCAATCTTAAATAGTATCTTTCGCCTTTTGTTGGGGCAACATAAGCAATTCTGCCAATTAGGTCCATTCCTTGGGCACTACATTCCATATGTAGAATTCAGGATATTCAGAGTACAATTTGGGTTGCATGTTTCCTAGGTTGGTATTATTCTTGAAGAACTCTGTCAAGATAGTGTTCGAGCGGTGCTCGTTTGAAGCCACTTGTTGCAGATTTTCACGCTCGTGGAAGCTTATTGATTGCATATCAGACAAATGTATTTGTAGAGTAAGGACCGGGGGATCAATATCGTATAAATCCATCGCAAAAATTCTCCATGCCGATTCTGGAGGAGATATCCACCTGCCATTTTGGTAGCTACGAATTTCATCGTTGTTGTTCATCGTATCTTGTGTGATGTTGTAGCTAATGCGGTCATTTCCCTTGTACACATATTTGTATAGGTATTTAACAGCCTTTATTGTAGAGAAAATCTCAACATTAGTGTGACAGTCAAACATTGCTGAAAAGTAGGGGTTATAAGGAATAACCCATCTATTGTCTAACCTTGCGCCTCTTATAAAAGCAGTATTTCCATTGTCCCTTCTCCTATACGTCAAATACGAGTCGTTGTCACAAGCAGTGAATGGAGCAAATTTCTTTGGGTACCCAAATCTGCACTTTTTGGTAGATTTTTTTTTCCTGCATGCAAGGAGAATTTGGGTACTTAGGCCTGCAAGGGCCGTACATCATGTGCTTGAGCACAACAGATTGCAAATGGGGATTTTGGTTATTAGGGAGTTCAGCACAAACGTGCTTGTCAAAATCCTCAGGCCTTCTAATCTTGTGTGTTAACTGTAAAATTATCAAGAAGTGAGCATGTGGTAAGCCGCGTTTTTGGAACTCTACAACATGAATTCGTGCTGCTACCGGGCCGAAAATCTGCTCCTTAACAATTTGGTTTTTCAGGAGCTTTAGCTTTGCATAAAAAACCCGTGTTACTATGTCTGGACGATGTTCGGTTTTTTCCCCAAGCAGAAGTTCTTCTTTGATTTCTGGCCAATTTGGATTGCACGTGATAGTAATGAATAAATCAGGCTTTCCATACTTTTGTACAAGGGTCATCGCGTTCAAGTAGCGCCGTTTGACATCTCGTGGCCCTCCAATGAATGAAGGTGGAAGTATTGTGCGGCACCCAATATTAGCTGCACTATTTTGTCCGGCACCAAGGCTATCAAGTATACCTTTGTAAAGCTCGGCCCTAATAGTTGCTTGATTCCTTCTGAAAAAATCTAGCCTAGTATTCTCGATTTTGACATACATGCTAACAATGTATTGTTGGAATAACCTTGCCGATTTAAGGAGGTAATTGCCAGGACGGGACTGAAGCTTGTATGCATAATATTCTCTACAAGATATTTCTTTCCCTTCCTTAGGTGGTCTTCGGGTAGAAGTTGGGAACAATGTTAACTTATTACATACGGGGGCTATAAGGGGGGGGGGGGAGGGAGGCTGCTAATGCAATGCACAATAGCGTTATGGAAAGGAATGTAGAGGTTATATACCTTTTGCTTCTGCTTCTATTAAGTCCTCCTCAGTCTGAACTAAGCAAGTTGATATAGGGAAAAAAAGGGTAGCATATGAGGCCTTTTGTTTCGTATTTGATGTTCTTTTTATTCCCTGGTGCCATCCCGATTCTCCAAGCGGAAAAAGTAGGGGGTACTGAAGGGGGTCGAGATGCCATGGACTAAAATTTGAGGGCTAGTCGAAATGATCGTGGCGGAATTGTTGTCCAATATTAATGCTACTTCTTCAGAGGCTGGGGCATTGTTAACACGATGATCTAGTGAAGGGTTAACAGAATTGGAAACTCTTGTGTCTTCAACAATGTCAATTCCGCTTAAAGTCCCGAAAAACTACGCATAAGGAATTTGTTCCATGATGGACATAAGCATTGTAATTATTTCTGACCGCAGTTGTGGGAACAACCCTGCTCGGTTTTCATTTTCATGTTGAGCATCAATGAAGTACAATTGTAAGTATTGTGGAGTGTTAGTGTTGGGCAGGAGGTCGTCAATGTAGTGGTATAGTTGGCCGTGTGTTCGCTCGAAAGTGTGCGTCAAAGTCTTAAAATTTATAAAACTGAAATTAAGCAAAAGCGAACCCGCAGTGTACGGATTGGCGTAGTAAAACAAGAATTCTAAAGTATCGAACTCAGGGATTTGGGAGAAACAAAATCAGTTAAAAAATTGTCAAGCAAGTAATTATAGAAACTTTGCAAATAATATTGGGAAAACAGCAATTCTAAAGATCCGGATATATAATTGTGGCAATTGATTCAAGATATTCTAAGGATAAAAGGATAGGGTCGGTATTGCAAAGGTATATCTAATGTAAGGTTATGTACGGCGAAGTTCCAAAACCCTATATGTCTTACCCAAAGGCTCTCTAAGGTTGTTGAGGCTGCAATATAGAAAGAATCAAATGATAAGAATTAATCTCAAACACCCATGCCCAAACCCAAGAAAATCAAAGATAAACCAAAACGGTTAAGGTTGTGACACTCGAAACCGAAATAGAGGATGTTGAGTCTCACTACTACCTAGAAAAGGTAAGCCAATGCTAGGTTAAAGAAAATCTTTAACTTTGGATCAAAGCAAAAGCAAAAGTCATACGTCAGAAGAAACCACGGTTGGATCTTGAAGAACCACAGCCGTGGAACTCAAGAACAAATCGTGGAAAATGTCGACGACGAGGTTTCTCGCAACTCTCAAGGCCGAATCAGTTTAAGTTCAATCTATCATCATCTAATCCACAAGTATAAACCCTTCACCTTAGAATTGCTAAAGGGTTTTTAGCCAATAATCATCATTGTGAAATCTATAATCAAGTTTAAAAGAGAAAAACGGTAAAATCTCAAAAACTCATTAATAATCAAACAATCAATCTCAATTCAATCCAAAGTATATGTGTTCAATGTATGCGGAATAGGGAACAAAAAACCTCACAACAATCTCTAGGAACTATGAAGAACGGGATGTCAATCCGTCTTCGAAAGGAATTCTAAGATATTCTCCAAGTACGCAATCTTGAAATGCGTCTTTCTCGGAATCTTCCCTGTACGCAATAAGATCTTCCTAAGCAATGCATCCAAAATGTACTCCGTGTAGGATTTATGCAACATCCTTATTTTCTCCTTTCTTCAGCCTTCTTATAGGGGAAAAGTAGGGTTACGAAAAGCCCGATAACCGCTGCTGACATGGCAAATATGACACGTCGCAACCGTTATAAAAATCACGGTCTAGTGTAAATTTCCACGGTCGTGGAACTGGTCGTGGAACCTTTCTGTTGCTCTCGACCTTGTTTTCCACGCCCTCAATGCCAAAACCACGGTCGTGGTTCTCTTGGTTTGGCCGTGATTTCTCAAATTTCTTTGTAAAGCCTTTGTTTCGTAAAGTTCTCTAATCATGCACCTTCCTTAGCTTCTCTAATGTATCCTCTTGATGCCTAGCATGATCATATACTCCTACTCTCTCATATATGCTCCAATCCAAGCCTTTATTCACCTAAAAACACAACAAAGCTTGTGTAGATCTCTATATCGACAAAATAGGTGAATGTGCTCATAAATGCTTCAAACTCATATCCATGTACACAACTAAAGGGGAAAAAACAATCAAAACAAGTGCCTAAAATATGTTCATATTTCATGCTATCACCGTGCAGCTTGAAAACGTAGATTCCTTTTTTCGATTTACTATCAATCAAGCCCCCAAGAGAGCTGAAGGCAAACATGTTGTTGTATAACCTAGCGTAATTTCTAAACTGTAAGGCATCCTCGTCTGTGCATGAGGTCCTAGCCCGTAGCGCCCGAGTCTGAGATTTAGGGTGTTACAATATGGTATC
Source organism: Fagopyrum homotropicum (assembly GCA_033239125.1). Lineage (NCBI taxonomy): Eukaryota > Viridiplantae > Streptophyta > Magnoliopsida > Caryophyllales > Polygonaceae > Fagopyrum > Fagopyrum homotropicum. Next base: position 151,772,666 of record BSWB01000001.1, on the reverse strand, counting down.
AGAGCTTTGAGTTGACAGCAATGACACTGGAATTCTTCTAAAGGTCAAATGATTAAAAACAGAACCCGAAAGGGGTTTGAGTTTTAGAAAGGATTTTTTGTTTTCAAAATCATGCACATAGTCGGTTTGAGATTGAAGTACGGGAACCGCCACCTCCTCCACAAATCTCGGTAGTATAGTGTAGTTGGCCTTTGCATGATAGTTTTGGACTTACGTCATAGTATATATATACACGTTGGCCGGACCTGGTTAGAGTATATGTATTCCGTGTAGATGGCACGTACTAGGACAATAACAGTGTAATAACCAAAAATTTTAAGTTCCGGTAAAGGGAAATTTAACAAGTCCGATGAGATCATGGTAAATAAATAAATCCGTAAAATTAAACGAGTTTAGTTTTATCATTTTATGTGACCTAGATTCACATAAAATGATAAATTAAATTCCCGGGAATAATTTACGCCTTTAAAATAAAATCAATTATAATTTATAAATACGGAAACTAATTCCGTATTATATAAATTCCCGCACTTTAACGAGTTCCGGATCCTGTTCTAAAAAGAGCGAGATTGGAGTTAACCCGCTACTAGGCCCAAATTTCCGGCCCAGCCCAGCCAGCCCATTCCTAATGACTAATCTAATTAACCTAATTAATTAAACCTAATCCTAATCCTACGTTAAACCTACCGCTTAATTGAACTCACCCTCTGCAACACATCGTCTTCCTTGCCGCTGAGAAGAGGTGATCGCAACAACCGCCGCCAAGGGAATCCGCCTCGCCGACGCCTGGGGAAGGAAGGACCGCCGCTGCTGCCACGCTAGTCACACCACCGCGCCGCCCTGTCGTCGGAATTTGCACCGCAGTCCGCCACCGTCCTCGGCTACTGCTTTCCGTCGTCCGCCCAGTGCGCCGCCAGCCACCACCGAGCCTGCAGTCCTCCTCCGGTGCCTTCTGTTGTGATCGATTCAGCCGACTCCGCAGCCTTCGATCGTAGTGATAGCCGGCCAGCAGAACGGTGCAACAAGGGAGTATACGAGCCATTCCTCTGCAGCCGAAGGAGACGCCGGAACCCGCCAACCCTTAACGCCGGATTGCAGATTCCGTAAGCTTGCTCCTCCTCTCTTCGATTTCACTGTCACCCATGTGTTTGTGAACTGCTGTTGTTGAGCCTAAGCATAAATAACGTAAATGAGCTGCTGAGTATGTGCATAAATGAATGGAAGGGCTGCTGTAAATTAATTTCAATTCTTCAGCTTTTAGGTTTCGAACAGCCCACCTTGTCGAACAATTATAAAATGTTTGGATAAAGATCCACCGTTGAATTTTGGATATGTTGTAGACGGATATAAGTAGTTTATCATATTAAAATTTGGTGAGAAATGAACGGTCGGATTGAAAGTTACGAGCTCCCGAAGTTAGGTAGTTGAGCAGTTTTATTGAACTTATAAAATTGGCTAAGTATAAGAAAGTAGAGTGAGGAACCGACTTTGGGAATTATTATAAAAATATCGGCTGAACAGTTTAGTGAAATTCTTTCTTCTAAGGCTAGATAGAACCTCATAGATGATCTAGATAATAAATTCGGAAATTTTATAAGCCGTTAAGAATTTTATATTTAGAGCCGAAGTTAAACCTTTTTCGGTTCTTCCGGAAAATTGAAACATAAGAAAAATGTCCGTTTCGCACCTAATAAAATTCTAAGAGTTAGGATATATTTTAGAACTTCAAATAGGAGTTTGGACATGAATTTTAGGGTCTTCGAGAAAATCGGAACGAAGGGTAAAATGGTCATTTTACCCTAACACTAATAATGTAGCTAGTACGTCTTAATACTTATTTAATCTCAGAAGTTTTAGACTTCTATCTACGTGAAAGTGTGCTAATACACTTATCGCCTTTAACAGGCAACTGAGTGGGTACAGTTACAGTGCAAGTGATTACTAAAGAGTCGAGCATTATAACAGGTAAGTCCTTTGGGGTTACTTAGCTGACTGCTAAATATGAGTATAAATGATGATGGTGGTGTGTGATTGACATGTTAGAGAGATAGGTTGTGATATATAAATACCGACCTGTATTTTGGCCTAAGAGTAACGGGCGGTGGCATTCCGCTCAGTAGCTCGCAGGGCGCTGGGGGTTTCTTTCGGGACTAGTCCACACATGGTTTGTAGTGATGCTACCAAAGGAAGTCAGCTATACCTACACCAGTTGGATAAGGAACGGAGGCGCGAACTAATAATAGTTCTCGTGCCACAACTTAAATTGAATAATGTGAATCACTTAAATAACAGATAATAATTTGTTGAGTGCCAGCATGTTGTTTGTTTATTTTTGTTTCTGTTTGTGTTTGTGCTGTTATCATTTTGCTTATATTTGGTTAGTTAGCTAACGGTTGATATGTTGTTTAGATTTGACACAGGTTAGAGCAGATGCCGAGTGATCCAGATGGTAGTGGTCAGCCGGGGTGTCGTACTTTAGGACGTTTTGCAGTTTTTGCATTTGTGGGTTTTTCAGTTGAACATCGTTTCCTTCCGTATTTTGATATATTACTTTTCCGGCTGTAGTTGATCTGTTCACATTCATGCATTGATAAAAACTATTTTATGATTTTTAGTTTTTCCTTATCTGTGCCTTGTTGTAAGATCATGTTAAGTTGTTGTCAAACTAAGGTCGGGACCCACTGTGCGGTCCTAACCAGTAACTCCCTAAGTTGTAAAATTTGGGGTGTTACAACATGGTATCAGAGCTCTAGGTTGGCAACAATGGCACTTGAATCTGCTAAAAAGGTCATATAAGTAAATAAACAGAACCCGAAAGGAGTCTGAGTTTTCCAAAGAAGATTTTGGTTTTGAAATGCATACAGAGTCGGGTTGGGATAGAAAGTACGGATGACCACCACTACCTCTGCGGATCTCGGCAGCTTAGTACATTTAGAAATGTTATATTGATGTAGTAGCTGTTTATAAAGATATGTACAATAGATATCTTATGTCGAAGGTTAGTAGCATAATAATATATTATGTCCTTAATAGAGATTAATGAGTTTCTCACTCCGTTGGCACATCTAAGTAGATTTTGAAGGGTGTCAACGTGAGGATTAGTATGCACATCTTATGTGCATTAGGGTATACGAATGGCAGACAACTCCTCCGATTGGTTGAGGAACGTCGAGATGGAAAAGTGAAGGCTGGAGGACAACACCAACGACCATGGCATGAAGGGGATCCCGAGTTAACTTAATAGGATCAAATGAAGATTATACATGAGAGTAGTTCCGGAAAAGCATTGGATGGTCGACAATGATGCAGATTTGGAGCGACATCATAGAGGTTCTTTCAAGTGTGGTGTAAAATGACGATACGAACCACGTAGATACCGTCAAAAACAGTCATAGTAATGAAAGTCAAAGTAAGGTTTAGGACAAATCCAAACAAGAAATATTAAATTTAAGCTTACCGACAGACCAAAATATGAAGATTGTTGTTAGAAGCAGGGCGGAATATGGCCACTATTGGCAAATGAAGTCGGCATCCTAATCAAGCGGGTCCACCTAGACACCCATAACCTAAGAGTTAAGAAGAGATATGTCGTCAAACCAACTATGAAGACTTAAAGAGCCACACAACTGAAGCTTATGGATTAGCCAGAAAGTGGAGGGTAGATTTCATAACCATGGAGGCATAGTGACTTTCTATAAGGCAAGTGAGTTACAAGAAAGATTGTGACACAAATATCCAAATGATAGAATCTTGAAAGCGGAGTTAAAGGATCACTATAAAGGCAACATTATAATCTAGCACCAACTCAGGAACAAGAGTGTGTGAAAATGATCGTGGCATACCCAAGGGCCGTAATAACTTCCCTCTCTCAAAGGGACTTAAGTTACCAACACCAACAACTCACACCGGAACCTCGCAAGCAGCTGATGACCAAGGTAAAAGGAATCGCGAAGATGTACTTACGAGCTATCATGGAAAATCTGATGAGTCCATTGACGACAGATGAATGATGCAGCTAAACTAGGAAAGAATATAGTGGCCTTATAGTGAGAAATAGAAGTGTAGATTATGGAAGAAGCTAAAGGAGTATAAACGTAGAAACTGGAGGAGGTAGATTCCATCAAGTAAATCAAACTGCAAAGAGATAGAAGAAAGGTAAGTCTATGATATTGTAGAAGGTCAACTATAGACTAAATGGTAACAACGGAGCCTTTACATGTGCGGGTTAATTAGTAGTGACGTGTTGGCATATAAGGAGAATGACCACATGGTTACAAATGAATTTTATCGACATGTGGAGAAGTCCTTAAAGAGATCAAATACAACAATTGTAATGTCAAATCGATACAAGTACAAGTAACACCGAATAAGTCAAGTCAGTAAATCTAATTAAAATGGTAAAGGAAGAACTGACGGTCAAAAAAATGACCCCTTATATCATTAATGATATAAGAGAATGGTTGCGAGCAGTTGTTCACTTACAGGCTAAGGGAGGGTACAAATCATAGTTAGTACATATGAAGTCGTATTAGAAGCACGAGAGGAGTAAGAAGAAGTAGATAATTTTGATCAGATCCTACGTCAGACCAGATAGAGGTTACTTAGCATTCCACACAAATAGAGCTGCTTGAGTTGAAGAAGCAGTTAGAGGAGTCAGCAGAGAAGGGCTTCATACGCCTTAGTGTTTCTCCCTGGGGCGTACCAGTATTGTTTGTGAGGAAGAAGGATGGATCGATGAGACTGTGTATCGACTACAGGGAGTTGAACAAGGTCACCATCAAGAATAAGTATCCACTGCCTCGCATAGATGATCTGCTTGACCAGCTGCATGGAGCGTCAGTATTCTCGAGGATAGATTTGAGATCGGGTTATCACCAGCTGAGGGTGAGAGATCAGGACATACCTAAGACGGCATTCCGGACTAGGTATGGTCATTATGAGTTTGTAGTGATGCCATTCGGGCTCACTAATGCGCCAGCAGTATTTATGGAGTTGATGAATGGGATTTTCATCGACTTCTTGGACCAGTTTGTAGTGGTCTTCATCGACGACATTCTAGTTTACTCTAGAAGTCGTGAGGAGCATGCCGGACACTTGAGGACAGTGCTGCAGATTCTACAGGATAGTCAGCTATATGCTAAACTATCCAAGTGTGAGTTCTGGATGTCAGAGGTGGCATTCCTTGGCCATGTAGTGACTGCCGAGGGAATTAAGGTCGACCCGGCGAAGATTGAGTCAGTGTCTTCTTGGCAACCTCCGAAGAATGTGAAGGAGGTTCGCAGTTTCCTTGGATTGGCAGGGTATTACCGTCGGTTTGTGGAAGGGTTTTCCCTGATCGCCCGACCACTTACTTCCCTCCTAAGGAAGACTACTCGATTCGTCTGGTCTGAGCCGTGTCAGCAGAGTTTTGATGAGCTGAAGAGGAGATTGACGTCTGCTCCGATCTTAGCACAGCCTGAGGGTACAGAGGACTTCGTAGTGTACAATGATGCATCCAAGCTGGGCTTGGGGTGTGTCTTGATGCAGAGGGGTAAGGTTATAGCATATGCGTCTCGACAGCTGAAGACGTATGAAGAGAACTACCCCACTCATGACCTAGAGTTAGCAGCAGTAGTGCACGCTCTTAAGATCTGGCGTCATTATCTCTATGGAGCGACCTGTCAGATCTTCACAGACCATAAGAGTCTGAAGTACATATTCACTCAGCGGGAGTTGAATAACCGCCAGAGGCGGTGGCTAGAGTTGATCAAGGATTTTGACCTTGAGATTCTTTACCACCCTGGAAAGGCGAATGTAGTTGCCGACGCTTTGAGTCGGAAGACGCCTCAGGAGAAGGCGATAGCCCGGTTGACAGTACAGCCACAGCTGCAGAGAGACTTAGCTTGGTTAGAGATTGAGATCCAGTTCCCGGATACAGCTCATCAGTTAGCCACCATAGAGTTACTCCCTGACCTGTTGGGTGAGATCCGACAGAAGCAGGAGGCCTGTCCGATGTTGACCCGGATCCGAGACCGGATGGCACGAGATGAGGCACCTCAGTTCACTATTGGTGCCGATGGAGTGATGAGACGACAGGACCGTGTTTGTGTGCCATCAGACCGTGAGCTGAGGCAGAGGATACTAGGTGAGGCTCACACTACCCCTTACTCCGTACATCCAGGAGCGAGTAAGATGTATAGGGACTTGAGACGTTCCTTCTGGTGGGGTGGTTTGAAGCCTGATGTGGCCCGTTATGTAGCTCAGTGTGCGACCTGTCAGCAGGTCAAGATTGAGCACCGTAGATCCGGAGGAGAGCTACACCCACTGCCAGTACCACACTGGAAGTGGGAAGACATTTCTATGGATTTCGTCACTGGATTGAGGCTCAGCAGAGGCTTTGATGCCATTTGGGTGGTAGTAGACCGTCTGACGAAGACCGCACGTTTCATTCCGATTAAGGAGACGTGGCCGGTAAGTCGTCTAGCAGAAGAGTTCACCAGACATATTGTGAGACTCCATGGAGTACCGAGGACTATCGTATCCGACAGGGATGGGCGTTTTACCTCGAGGTTCTGGCAGCAGGTACATACCGCTCTGGGTACGAGTCTTCACTTTACCACTGCCTACCACCCACAGACAGATGGTCAGTCAGAGAGGACCATCCAGACTCTGGAGGACATGTTGCGGGCATGTGTGCTAGATTGGGGACAGGTATGGCCAGATCACCTCCCACTAGTAGAGTTTTCATATAATAACAGCTGGCATGCGTCTATTGGGATGGCACCTTATGAGGCTTTGTACGGCCGGAGATGTCGTACACCGCTATGTTGGGATGAGCCTAGCAAGGCTGATGGAGTGGTACCAGATCAGATACAGGACGACATCGCTCGGATTGCCCTAGTCCGAGAGCGGATGTTAGCAGCTCAGAGTCGTCAGAAGTCCTACGCTGATAAGAGGCGTCGACCTTTGGAGTTTAGAGTAGGTGCACAGGTGTGGTTGAGAGTGTCACCTACGAGGGGAGTTAGACGTTTCGGCATTAAGGGGAAGCTGAGTCCCCGGTATGTCGGACCATTTGAGATCGTAGAGAGAGTTGGAGAGGTTGCCTACCGACTAGCACTGCCACCGAGATTAGAGGGAGTACATCCAGTTTTTTCATGTATCTCAGCTGCGAGAGTACATTCCGGATCCGAGACACGTCATCAGTCATGAGGATCTGATAGTGGAGCCTGACCATACATTTGTGGAGTACCCCGTAGCTGTCTTGGAACGCAGTACCAGACGTCTGCGATCCAAGGAGATACCTATGCTGAGGATCCAGTGGTCTAGGAGAGGAGCTGATGAGGCCACTTGGGAGACTGAGGAGAGTGTTAGACGTAACTACCCCGAGTTCTTTGCGGGGTTAGAGGTTACTCTTGTTTGACGGGTTAGTACTCGGTTGTTGTGTTGTTTGACCTTTCAGGTTTTCATGATTGTTTTGAGTGTTTCTGTTTCTCTTTTATGATACTTGTTTGATTGCTGCCTGAGTAACTGCGTGGTAGAAAACAAAGGTGTTGAGAAAACTAAAATATACCAAAAATTTAAGTTTCGGGACGAAACTTCTTTTAAGGGGGCACTGATGTAATAACCAAAAATTTTAAGTTCCGGTAAAGGGAAATTTAACAAGTCCGATGAGATCATGGTAAATAAATAAATCCGTAAAATTAAACGAGTTTAGTTTTATCATTTTATGTGACCTAGATTCACATAAAATGATAAATTAAATTCCCGGGAATAATTTACGCCTTTAAAATAAAATCAATTATAATTTATAAATACGGAAACTAATTCCGTATTATATAAATTCCCGCACTTTAACGAGTTCCGGATCCTGTTCTAAAAAGAGCGAGATTGGAGTTAACCCGCTACTAGGCCCAAATTTCCGGCCCAGCCCAGCCAGCCCATTCCTAATGACTAATCTAATTAACCTAATTAATTAAACCTAATCCTAATCCTACGTTAAACCTACCGCTTAATTGAACTCACCCTCTGCAACACATCGTCTTCCTTGCCGCTGAGAAGAGGTGATCGCAACAACCGCCGCCAAGGGAATCCGCCTCGCCGACGCCTGGGGAAGGAAGGACCGCCGCTGCTGCCACGCCAGTCACACCACCGCGCCGCCCTGTCGTCGGAATTTGCACCGCAGTCCGCCACCGTCCTCGGCTACTGCTTTCCGTCGTCCGCCCAGTGCGCCGCCAGCCACCACCGAGCCTGCAGTCCTCCTCCGGTGCCTTCTGTTGTGATCGATTCAGCCGACTCCGCAGCCTTCGATCGTAGTGATAGCCGGCCAGCAGAACGGTGCAACAAGGGAGTATACGAGCCATTCCTCTGCAGCCGAAGGAGACGCCGGAACCCGCCAACCCTTAACGCCGGATTGCAGATTCCGTAAGCTTGCTCCTCCTCTCTTCGATTTCACTGTCACCCATGTGTTTGTGAACTGCTGTTGTTGAGCCTAAGCATAAATAACGTAAATGAGCTGCTGAGTATGTGCATAAATGAATGGAAGGGCTGCTGTAAATTAATTTCAATTCTTCAGCTTTTAGGTTTCGAACAGCCCACCTTGTCGAACAATTATAAAATGTTTGGATAAAGATCCACCGTTGAATTTTGGATATGTTGTAGACGGATATAAGTAGTTTATCATATTAAAATTTGGTGAGAAATGAACGGTCGGATTGAAAGTTACGAGCTCCCGAAGTTAGGTAGTTGAGCAGTTTTATTGAACTTATAAAATTGGCTAAGTATAAGAAAGTAGAGTGAGGAACCGACTTTGGGAATTATTATAAAAATATCGGCTGAACAGTTTAGTGAAATTCTTTCTTCTAAGGCTAGATAGAACCTCATAGATGATCTAGATAATAAATTCGGAAATTTTATAAGCCGTTAAGAATTTTATATTTAGAGCCGAAGTTAAACCTTTTTCGGTTCTTCCGGAAAATTGAAACATAAGAAAAATGTCCGTTTCGCACCTAATAAAATTCTAAGAGTTAGGATATATTTTAGAACTTCAAATAGGAGTTTGGACATGAATTTTAGGGTCTTCGAGAAAATCGGAACGAAGGGTAAAATGGTCATTTTACCCTAACACTAATAATGTAGCTAGTACGTCTTAATACTTATTTAATCTCAGAAGTTTTAGACTTCTATCTACGTGAAAGTGTGCTAATACACTTATCGCCTTTAACAGGCAACTGAGTGGGTACAGTTACAGTGCAAGTGATTACTAAAGAGTCGAGCATTATAACAGGTAAGTCCTTTGGGCTTACTTAGCTGACTGCTAAATATGAGTATAAATGATGATGGTGGTGTGTGATTGACATGTTAGAGAGATAGGTTGTGATATATAAATACCGACCTGTATTTTGGCCTAAGAGTAACGGGCGGTGGCATTCCGCTCAGTAGCTCGCAGGGCGCTGGGGGTTTCTTTCGGGACTAGTCCACACATGGTTTGTAGTGATGCTACCAAAGGAAGTCAGCTATACCTACACCAGTTGGATAAGGAACGGAGGCGCGAACTAATAATAGTTCTCGTGCCACAACTTAAATTGAATAATGTGAATCACTTAAATAACAGATAATAATTTGTTGAGTGCCAGCATGTTGTTTGTTTATTTTTGTTTCTGTTTGTGTTTGTGCTGTTATCATTTTGCTTATATTTGGTTAGTTAGCTAACGGTTGATATGTTGTTTAGATTTGACACAGGTTAGAGCAGATGCCGAGTGATCCAGATGGTAGTGGTCAGCCGGGGTGTCGTACTTTAGGACGTTTTGCAGTTTTTGCATTTGTGGGTTTTTCAGTTGAACATCGTTTCCTTCCGTATTTTGATATATTACTTTTCCGGCTGTAGTTGATCTGTTCACATTCATGCATTGATAAAAACTATTTTATGATTTTTAGTTTTTCCTTATCTGTGCCTTGTTGTAAGATCATGTTAAGTTGTTGTCAAACTAAGGTCGGGACCCACTGTGCGGTCCTAACCAGTAACTCCCTAAGTTGTAAAATTTGGGGTGTTACAAACAGCTTCCGGATGGAGAAGAGGTCGTCCATTTCTTCTTCCAGCTGAACGTGACGATACTAATAAGACTCATGTCGTCCGAGGTCGAGGATGAGGAGGTAGACCCTCGCTAGGGAGATGTGGGGACATGACCCCATTGCGGACCCGCCAGCTACGGTTCCGCCAGTTGCTGACGCGCCTGTAGAGGATGTTATAGAGAGTGATGTGCCCGAGGTTAGAGAGAGGTCCACTATTAGGTCCGGAGTGCGGAGTTTACCATCGGCTGAGTTTGACCGAGTGTCGTTAGGTGCGTTTGTGTACCGAGATTACGTACAGCGGGTTGAGGAAGCTTACAGGACTGAAGTATCACCTCCAGCACCGCCAATGCCTGCGAGATCGGCTGAGGTCTCGTAAAGGGCTACCCAAGTTATGACTGCACTTGAGAGAGTTACACCAGTGATTGTCGTTGAGGGTGATAGATGGCGAGATGAGCTGAGATCACCGAGACTGGAATCCTGGTTGAAGGCTTACAGGGCTGGAGTATCACCTCCAGCATCGCCAATGCCTGCGAGATCGGTTGAGGTCTCGCAAAGGGTTACCCAAGTTATGGTTGCACTTGAGAGAGTTACACCAGTGATTGTCGCTGAGGGTGATAGATGGCGAGATGAGTTGAGATCACCGAGACCGGATTCCTGGTTGAAGGCTTTCAACCAGTAGCGGGTACCCACTTTCGACGGGAAAGTGGGGCTAGAGATGGAGCACTGGATCGGCCACGTAGAGTCCATCTTGGAGGCAATCCGCTGCCCAGAGGAGCGGCTGGTTGAGGTAGTTCAGACCTTGTTCTAAGATCAGGCACAATATTAGTGGAGGATGGTCAAGAGTGGAGTTACCGGGTTAGATCAGTTGTTTAGTCTGGTACGAGAGAGTTTTTGCCCTGCATCACTGAGGAGGGATAGGGTACAGGATTTCTTGGAGGCTGGATTTGAGGACGTTCCGGTGGCATAGGCAATCCGAAAGTTTAGAGAGGAGCTAGCACTGTTGGGTCCCGCCGCACCTCCGGTGGACTAGCATGTGTACTTGTTCTAACGGAGATTGAGAGAGTCTACCCGCACCTATTTGGCGGGTTTCCGTTGTGACTACCTAGAAGATTACTTAGATCGAGCCTCATCTTATGAGAGGGACCGACGGGGTCCTAGGAGAGCTGCACAGTCAGGTGGGCCTGAGAAGAGGCAAAAGACGCGACAGGCTAGTATAGATGTGGGAGCTTCGGGATATGGATGAGTTCCGGCCCGTAGTAGATAGCGTTCTAGATTGTCGGCACCGCTTCCTGAGGGTGAACGATAGTGCTTTAACTGTGGAGAGCAGGGTCATATTAGGCCCGCTTGCACGAGACCGCTGGTGACTTGCTTCTCCTGCGGCAAGACGGGTCATCAAGCTAGCTTCTGTCGTCAGGGCAAGGCTCCTTCACAACAGGGTTCATCCCCTGCGGGAGCACATAGTGGTGGACATAAGTCATCACCATATCTGATCAAGGACAACAACATCACAGAGCCGCGGGGCATTCTACTCCATACGGTTCCGCACCGGGCTCATGTCGAGGCCAAGGTCGCAGTGGAGGTACCTTAGAGGCCAGAGGTTCACATGCTCGGATGTTCGAGAAGAGGAACACCGATGATCCGACAACATCGGCGACTATAGGTACCATTCAGATTCATGGCATGCCTGTTAGGGTTTTATTTGATACGGGTGCTACACACTCGTTTATATCTGATGCTTGTGTGGAGTGGCTATCGCTAGAGACTGTAGAGGGAGAACCTTCCACTATCGGGTTACCTGTTGGGCAAACTTCTTCCATGATTGTCCTATCCGCTTTATAAATCGTGAATGATTAGTAAACTTCTTCGTCATGTATCTAGCACATGAAGAAGTCATTCTAGGTATGCACTGGATGGACAGGCATTGAGCAATTCTAGACATAGGTAGGAGGACCCTGAAGGTCACTACCGAGGCAGGATAGAAGAGATATTCCAAGGCTTGGACCTCGGAAAGACCGGCACAATTATCAGCGTTGTCCGATCAACGAGGTTGATCGGGCAAGGCTGCGAGGCCTTCTAGTGTTATGCCCTGAAGGAGGGTAAGAGCCCGACTGTTGAGGAGATCCCCGTTGTGAGTGAGTTTGTGGACGTGTTTGGTGAACCACCAGGGTTACCACCATAGAGTGATGTAGATTTCAGTATCGAGTTGGTGCCAGCAACAAGACTGATCTCGAAGGCACCTTACTGCATGACACCTATCGAGATGTTGGAGCTGAAGCAGCAGCTCGAGGAGCTGGTAGAGAAGGGCTTCATTCGCCCTAGTGTTTCACCTTGGGGAGCACCAATCCTGTTTGTGAGGAAGAAGGACGGATCGATGAGATTATGCATCGACTACTGGGAGCTGAATAAGGAGATGATCAAGAACAAGTGTCCACTGCCTTGCATTGATGACTTGTTAGACCAGCTGTTGGGAGCGACTGATAGCATGAAATATGACGTTAGTTTTGATGTGCATATAGGTAGTTTTGCCCCTTATTTTGTGTACATGAACATATATTCGTAGCATTTATGATCATATTCGCCTATTATGTTGGAATGGAGATCTACACAAGCTTTGTGGTGATTATAGGTAAATTGACGCTGATTTGGAGTGGAAATGGAGCATTGATGAGGTATTGATCAAAGTGGACCTCAATGGGAAGCATTAGAGAGCTTAAGGAGAAGTATAAAATCATGGCTTATAAGATACAAAGGAGAACAAAGAGGAAGCACGTCTCAGAGAAGGAACCACGACCAAAGAGAGATTTCCACGGCCGAGATTTCCCCGTACTAGACCGTGGTTTCCACGTCATCAGCCCAAAACAAGATCTTTTCTAACCCTAGTTTTATCCTATAATAAGAGGTCTACTGCGACATTTTTTAGGCACAGACGACACCTTGCTACATGCACCACACTACACACAGATTGAGAGAAGACGGCATTGAGAGCTTAGATTCATAGTCAGAACGGATTGACAATCCATATTTGGCTACATTGGAGATTAAGATATTTTGTGAGATCTTTCTAGTTTTTGATTTTCTTCCTTGAGAAAACGATAACGGAGATTGTTTGTGGATTGATTTAGTTTTATGATATTTGGAGATTCATTGCTTGGAAATCATTGTGTCTTTTTGAGTTCTATTGGTTATATCTTATTTTTGATTTCTTTATTGATTGTTGATATGAATATGTTGATTGTTGGCTAAACCCCCTGCGATTCTAGGGTGATAAGTTGAAGGTTGTGGTTTAGATGATGATAGATTGACCCTTAAAACAGATTTGACCCTGAGAGTTGTGATTTAACCACCGTAGAGGAGTTTCCACGGGGTGTTCTTGATTTCCACGGCCGAGATTCCCCAAGATCCTGCCGTGATTTTCTCTGTCGTGCACCCAATGTTATATCCTTTAGCCTTGGTTAAAGATTGCCTAAGCCCTAGCCTTGTTGAGCCTTTTTAACTTATATCCTTGCTTGGGAAGAGGTTTGCCCGGTGATTCTTTTGTTTGGTTACCAACGATTACAAGTTCTAGGTAATAAAGAATTCAAAACCCTCTATTAAGGTTAAGTGTGCTAAGCCTTTACGTTTGTGAATTTACTTTATTTCCTTGGGTTTGGTGTTTGGTTTGAGAGTATAATCATTCCCTTAGATCCTCTATCTTATCGAGACTCAACATTCTTTATTTAGAGCCTTTGGGTTGAGATATGTGGGTATTGGAACTTCACCGTACAATATTCTGTCTTAGGACATATACCTTGCAATCCCAGCCCTAGCCTTTACATCAATAGACATCTTGAATCGACAACCACAATTGGATGCTTTGATCTCTAGAATTTGTGTCCCTCAATTATATTACATATTCTTATCTTTGCTTTTGATCATGGCTATTGCATGCTTGCTGAATTAGATTGCTTACTGAATTTATTCTCACTAAATCCCTGAGATCGACTCCGGAATATTAGCCCTTACTACGATAGATCTGTACAATGCGGGTTCGCTTTTCGTTTGGCATATATTTCACGATATTAATTTAAGACTTTTTGCACACACACCTTTTGGAGTGAATAACGGCCGTCTTCTCCCGGATTGACTTGAGGTCAGGGTAATACCACCTTAGGGTGAGAGATCAGGATGTGTCGAAGACGGCGTTTCGGACCAGGTACGGCCACTACGAGTTCATAGCGATGTCATTCGGACTGACGAATGCGCATGCCGTGTTTATGGAGTTGATGAATGGCATTTTCATAGACTTCTTGGACCAGTTTGTGGTGGCGTTTATTAACGACATCCTAGTATACTCTCAGAGCAGAGAGGAGCACGCCGGTCATTTGAGGACGGTGCTCAGAGTTCTTCAGGATAGAGAATTGTATGCTAAGTTCTCCAAGTGTGAGTTCTGGATGTCTGAGGTGACATTTTTGGGTTATGTGGTGACAGCCGAGGGAATCAAGGTTGATTCGGCCAAGATTAAGTTTGTAGCTACTTGTCCGCCTCTGACGAATTCTAAGAAGGTACGAAGTTTCTTGGGGCTAGCAGGGTATTACCGCAGGTTTGTAGAGAGGTTTTCAGTGATCGCTCGGCCGCTCACCGGCCTTCTGAGGAAGACCGTCCGGTTTGCGTGGTTGGAGCAGTGTTAGCATAGTTTTGAGGAGCTGAAGAGAAGACTTACCTCTGCTCCTATTTTGACACAGCCCGAGGGAGTGAAGGATTTTGTAGTCTACAACGATGCATCCAAGCTGAGCTTGGGGTGTGTGCTGATGCAGCGAGGTAGAGTCATATCGTATGCATCGAGACAGTTGAAGACCTACGATGAGAACAACCCAACGCATGACCTTGAGCTGGCCGCGGTAGTTCACGCCCCGAAGATCTAACGCCACTACTATTATGAGGCGACGTGTCAGATTTTCACTGATCATAAGAGCCTTAAGTATATATTCACTCAACGGGAGTTGAATAACCACCAGAGGAGATGGTTGGAGCTGATCAAGGATTTTGACTTGGAGATTCTATATCACCCAAGCAAGGTGAATGTGGTAGCCGACGCCCTTAGTCGAAAGACGCCTCGAGAGAAAGAAATAGCTAGGTTGACCGCTCAACCTCAACTACAGAGAGATATGGCTGGGTTGGAGTTAGACATTCAATTTCCAGACATAGATGGTCACTTGTCTACCCTAGAGCCGTTACCTGAACTGTTAGGAGAGATCCTACAGAAACAGGAGAGCTGACCTACGTTGTTGATAATCCAAGACCGGATGTCTCGAGGAAAGGAGCCACAGTTTCAGGTGGGTGCCGATGGAGTACTGAGATGCCACGGCGCATTTGTGTACCGGCGGACCGAGAGTTGAGGTGGAGGATTTCAGTGGAGGCCCACTCTACCCCTTACTTAGCGCACCTAGGTGCGAGTAATATGTAGCAAGATGTGAGACGATTCTTCTGGTGGAGTACTGAGATGCCACGATACCCTTTAATTTTATAATTTTTCAAAATATACCTTATTGTTATATATACGTTTTTTCAATTGAAATATAGTTAACATTTAAAAAAAATAAAGATATTATTGTTTACTGGTTATTATCCATAGACCGGAATTTAGATGTCTAAATAACTTCTTAATGTTGTTCCTTCAAAATGTATAGACAAAGTTATATTCAGAAAAATTATTAAATTTTAAGAGCACATTTTAGAAACTGAAAAATTATTCCCTTGGTTGATAAAATACCTGTAGAAAGTTAAGTAATAAGTCCGTATACATACAAGTATACTAATATATTTTTGGTTGATGGCTTGTCTTATCGAGTTCTACTGAAAGATAATCACTATTTTCCTGTATAACAGGATTTTCGGTATCCAATTCTATGAACTGTTGTTCTGTTGAGAGTATTTCCTTTTAGGTTTTCTTCTACCTGCACATTTGTTCTTCTCTTAATGATTTTTTGGATGAATTGATTTCTCTTTTTAATATTCCTCGATGATTTGGATTTTTAGCTCAAACAAGGTATTCCTTATTGGTCCAAGCTAGATTTGCAGATTGCAAAAGTGACTTTGAATGGGATAACTTGTAGAAGGTAACTAATGCTTTGGAAGAAAAGCTACATGTAGTATTTGAGTGACCTTATTTTGATCTAGGAGACATCTGTTGAGTTTTTTTTGTTCTTATTTTCTGTGATTGAATGATAGGGCAAGGAAGTCCTTTTACACGCAATAGATGTGTGTATATCTTGCCATGTTGTGATATGTTCCCATCGAGTTTTAGTTGCTTCTTGAGATACAACTGATTATCTGAGAATAAAAGTTCCTAGAAGAGAATATATATGTTGATAAGCGTCCACTTATTATAATGATTTACCTAATGATGTAAGTTGATGAAGTATTTTGCCTGTTTAATAAAAGCAATTGTCGTCAAGTTAGTTTTGAAATCTGATAGTGAATTCGTTCTCTTCTTTTGTATTGTCAAGCATCAGCTATAGTATGAACGTGAAATGGGAAATTATTCGTGTTAGATTGTATTAACCCTTCTGTGTAATAACCATGTTCATAAGGAGGTGAAAAAACAACTTTTGTGAGATCCTAAATGTTGTGAACTCATTGGCACAGTTGAATTCAACATCAGGGTACTTTATTACTTTGCCAAGGAAATTATCATCATATATATGTTTTTTTATTGAATGTTGTAAATTCCAAAATGTTCCAGCAAGGCAACAAGCGGGGTACTTTGTGAGATCCTAAATGCTGATGTTGATGACATTTTTTAGACTGTCGTTTTTCCTAATTTTTAGTCACTTGCAAATTCCAAAAAAAAAAGAAGAAGAAATGTACTACCCTTGTAGGATGAGCTAGAAGTTGATTTGGAAGAAAATCTTACACGACCAGCTAAGTACTACTGCCCCCGTCATGTTCAAGCAAGGCAACAGGCACACACTACTTCCCAACAGGACAACAATTTCACCGGATCTTGCAACAAGACACAAATAAAGGCAAAAACCGAAATACATTTTTATGCAATGAAAGGAAACCCGAAAGCATGCAAACAACGAACTTCAGCCGAAAACAACTCCAAAGGCCAAACGCCATACACACGGCATAAAAAGATACAAAATACAAAACTCCAAGCATGACTCCAACCAAAACCCACTCCTAAAATGTACAGAACCCCAGTTGCCCACTCTTCCGGATCTCTCGGCCGCATTCCTAACCTGCAAGGCAATCTACCACAATCGGTATAAAACCGTTAGCTAATATTCGAAGCATAAGAATCAAGGTAGAAGACACAAATACAAGTAAACCATCATAAACACACATCATACTCCAAATTACACAAATCCGGTTTATTATCTTTTTATTATTAAGTCATGTCCCGTTCTAATTCAACTTCTTTTGTGACACGAGAATCTCCCGAAACTCGCCTCGGTCCCCACTTACCGGCAAGGATTGGTACTGATGCATCCGACCGTCTACCTACCCGGGCTAGTCACCGAAAACCTCCTAACTCTCGCAAGAGCTACGCAGTGATGTCACCACCCGTTATCAGACACTTGTGCCAAATAATATAAGGGTCGGTGGTCCTATTTCCGGTTTAATTGTTATAACATAAACAATAAACACACACCACCAAACACGCATCGAAACTAATACGAAGAATACAAGCTAAGTAAGTCTGGAGACTTACCTCGTCCCAAACGCTAACTCACGCAACACTCTCGCTTCCCTTGGGAAGAAGTCTGCGCCTGCTCACAACAAGGTATCTATATCAACAACTCGCTCAACTCAAGAAATCTTAGACTTCTACACAAATGATCTACGCAAGATCATTTGACTCTCATTCTAGGACCGCATCCTAGAATCCCTCATGCTCACATCACACTCAACACTAGCTAGAAGTCCTTAGACTTCTAGACCCTATGATCTCGCAAGATTATAACCCATAACACATACTAGGATAAACATGTCTAGTCCAAACAAACTTAACGGTAACAACACCATGCTAGGATAAGCATATCCTAGCCCATAATCTCAACAACCATATAACCAGAACCTCAAGCCTCATATACTCACAAGATCAATCAAACACTCAACGTCTTACAACAATTGACAATCCTCAAAACTCACCTAAGGTCCAAACCACTACTTGATATTCACTCTAAGTTATGCTAGATCCAATCCTAGCATGATACTACTAAACATAACAAGATCGTTCTAAGATCTTAAGCTCAGGGGAGAGAGTACTCAGGTGATGTCAAAAGATGGAAGACGATCTATGGATGTCAATATGGACTCGTTGGGCCTTTATCGGGGCGCTTCCGATCCTAACACCAAAACTAATCAAATTATACACTAAATTTGGACGGAAGATAACTTATATAAATATAAGGTAAACACTCGTTTTCAAAACCAAAGTTAAAACAAAACCGTTCAACCGGGCCAAGAATACACTTATATGAACATAGGTCATAATCCGCAATTAAGTCTTTGAGCCATAAACCGAATTTAATCCAACAAAGGCATAATGTATAGCATATATAAATATAAGAATATCCTCGTAATTAAAATTCAAGGTTAAAAACCATTAACACATTTTCCGGGGCAAATTATATATTTTCAGAAAAATGGGCCATCATCCGTAATTAAAACCTTGAGCATTTTCTGAAAATAACCCAATAGAGGGCATAAATGCAACAATCTAGAAATATGGGTCAAAGCTGTAATTACAAAACATTGGGTAAAATTTGTAATTAACTACAAATAGAGGGGCCCCGATTTGAATTAGGTTAAAGACTCTCTTCAACCTATTGAACAAGCGCAGAAGGAGGGGAAGCATCAGGCGCCGCGAGCAGGGCAGGGCACAGGGGCTCCTAGTGGTGTGGCTTTGGTAGAGATCGGCTCCGGCAACGCATCACAAAGACGGCTCCACCGGTGTGGCTCTCCGGCGAATCGATGTAGGCAGCGGGGCTCCCTGGTGGGCTCGTTGGTTGCGGCAGAGAAGAGCAAAGGGCTCCCTCTGGTGGTCTCAATCGAGGCTAAGGTGGAGCGGTTGCACAGGTGCTCCGGCGAAGGGCAGGGCTGCACAGGTACTTCTCCGGCTTCGAGTGGGCTTCAGGGCAAACAAAACACAGGGATGGCAGCTAGGCTTCCTGGTAGGGGTGAGGCTGCGTAAGTGGAGCAAGGCTCCTGTCTAGTGACGAAGGCGGGGCTTCTCCAGGCTCGTGAGAAGAGGGGCTCGAGTGTGAGGCCTGTTGTCAAGAAAGTTGCAAGAGATGGGAAGAAAGAGCTAAGAGTATGAAGAGGTAGAGGCTGAGGGCAACCGGGAAAGATTGTGGTCATGGTAGCGTGAGAGAGCGTATGAGAATGGTCAAGGTTGGCCAGCTTGCGTGAAGGAGCCCAAACAAACAGAAGGGATGCAAATGACGAGGGGTCACTGTGATTGAGTCGGGGCGCACGTCACTGGGAAGAGAAGTAGGCAAGGAAAAGAAGAAATAAAAGAAAAGAGAATAAGAAAAAGAAATAAAAGGTAGACTCCATTACCACATTCGGAACGGGATTTTCCAATCAGAAACTTTCCGACCTTTTCCGAAAATAAACCAAAAATATAAATATACTCGGAAAAACTATTTTACATCGTAAAACACTTTTAATAAAAAAATATTAAAGCTACTAAATATATCGATAGATGTAGGAAAATAAATAATGAAAACGCACCCAAATAAATGGGGCGTTACACTACCTCCCTTGTGAACTGCTACACGCCAAGGAACAAACGCTACCTTTCTCCTAGCCTCACGTAGCGTGAATCTCGCAACATATCCCTCTTCTCTTTGCAACAACCCTCATCAGCGTTGTTGTCTTCTCTTCCCTCTCACGCACAGCAACTTCCTCTCCCTCTTCTCTACTATCACGCACAACAGCAGATCAGGAGGCCTTGTTATCACTGTCATGCAACCACGCCAAAGAGGGCAACCCATGTGTCTCTTCCACGAAGAAGCAGCCTCTTCTGCCCCAGTCATGCCGCACGATTCCAGGAACGGGGCTCCTTTCTGCACGTGAGTAGCCAGAAATCAGTAGCCGCCACACATTCCCTCACTTCGGCACTGGACAGCAAGCGGGTGCCCTCTTGACTCGCTCAGATAACCACATCGAAGACAACCCATGGTCTGCCCTCCTTCAAGTGCAGCAACACAGGATAGCAACCAAACTGTGCAGAGCCTCCTCCTCCTTGCTTCTGTCACCGGAAAAAGCCCAGCCTGCAAGAGTTGTCTTTTGCGCCTTATTTCATCGACTTTCCCTCTTTTGAGTCTTGGAATCGGGTATGATTCATACCCCTTCCTTCCTTGCATTTATCCCTATGAATTTCATGCCTAATGGGTGTCTTTTATGCCTCTTAAATATACTCAGAACATCTAGAAAGAAGCAGTGAAGATCCACTCATTTTTTGAGTTTTTAAACAGTGACGAACATCCAACTTCAGGGCCAGATTTAGGTATGCTAGACTTATTCTTTTTGGATGAATATTTGATATGATATAGTTGGCATATTGTTGTAGAACATATCAAAATTTGAGAATAATCCAACGAGTGGTTTAGGAGCTTTTCAAAGTTGGATCCGTAAACAGTTTTTTTTTTGTGCTGCAGAAATAATCTAAGTGTTGGAGAAAACATGTGTTGAAGTAGTTTTTGGATCTAGATATGAATGAGTTAGATCCATCTGATGGACATTAAATTTTGATGGAACATAGAGTGAGATGCATTCTATGATCTATTAAAAGTTGTGGTGGATCCAGCGATCGAATCTAGACTTATAAGGTTCCAAAGTAGGCTAGTTGTGCAGTTTGGTGAAATGCAGATATTTGGCTAAGTAGGAGAGCATTTGTGTTGAGGGGTTAACTTGGGATTTTTGTGTAGGATTATTGATCCTTTCTAAGTTTTGTTTCTTCTGGTGAGTAGAGTGCATTGCATAGAAATGTTAGACATTTTATTTGTAATTTTTAGATTTTTGTATGAGTGTTTTAAGTTAGGTCAAAGTGAGATCCTTAGTGAATTTTTTCATGGAAGTTAAGAAGTTTGAAAATCTTCCAACTTAGCTAGATCATTCTTGTAAGTGTTAGATTGTGGTTTTTGGCTTCATAGGAAGTTTTAGAAATATTCTAGGAATATTTGTAGGGTTTGAGACTTAGGGGTAAAATAGTCTTTTACCCTTATGAGGGTATTTTTGGTAATTCCTTTTTGATCGATTGAATATCTTAGAATTTGGAGACTTCTAAGGAAGTGAGATACATATTTGATCCACTTGCCTTTTATAACAGGCGGTTGAGTTTCTACAGTTACAAACCGAGTTGATACTACGAGGGTTGAGATTTGATTTAGGTAAGTCCTTGAGACTTATTTAGCTGGTTCTAGATGTTAGTTGAATGAAGATATTGGTGTGTGTTGATTGTTTAATAATTATAACATGCATAGGACGACCTTTATTATTTTTATGGCCCAAGTGTATGTATAACGGGCAATGACATCACTGCCCAACTCTGACATGAGACTGGAAGGTTCTCTATACCGAGACCATACATGTACAAGGTGAGGTGCATCGGATCCATTCCTGATGGTTACACGGGGGCGGAGGCGACGCTTGGGAATCCCCCGTGTCACAAAATAAGTATCATTAGTAAGAGTGAATGACCTAAATGAAGATAATAAATCCGGATTCTCTGAAAGCATGATGTGTGTTTAGTTTTGTTATTGTGTGTGTGTGTTATTTTCATTTGTCTAATGTTTAGATAGCTAGCTAACGGTTGATTTGTTTTGGTTGTATAGACTTATCACAAGTTAGAGCAGCAGTTGAGTGATCCGGAAGTAGTGGTCAGCCGGGTCTCCGTACTCCCTAGGATGGGGTTGGATTTTTGTTGATGTTTCATTCTTAGTATGATGTTATTTAGACTTTTATTATCTTAAGTACGTTGTTGGTTGTTAGACGCATGTTGTTACATTCATGACATTAAAACTCCGTTTTTATGAATTTCGGTTTTCTTATTTGTGCCTTGTTGTGAGATCCTAGTAAAGTTGTTGTAAAACAAAGGTCGAGACCCATTGTGAGGTCCTAACCAGTACCTCCCCGAGTT
Source organism: Fagopyrum homotropicum (assembly GCA_033239125.1). NCBI lineage: Eukaryota > Viridiplantae > Streptophyta > Magnoliopsida > Caryophyllales > Polygonaceae > Fagopyrum > Fagopyrum homotropicum. The sequence goes on along the minus strand of BSWB01000001.1, from coordinate 151,750,486 downwards.
CTAAGAATTTGGGGTGTTACAATCTTTACATTGTTATTATCCTCTAACACAATTTATGTTGGATAAAACCTAAACTTCTCCTGTACGTAAAAAAATAAAACCCAAACAAAACAAATTAAATTTTCTTTTTTAACTAAATCTAATAATATATAAATCTACAAAATATCTGCTTTTTTATTACCCCCTAACACAATTTACGTTGGATAAAACCTAAACTTTTTTTGCACGTTAAAAAACAAATCCAAATGAAATAAAATAAAATATTATATATTTTTATACAAATCTAATAATATATAAATCTACAAAATCTCCGCTTTGTTATTATCCTCTAACACAAAATTAAAAAAAAAATATTTTTACATAAATCTAATAATATTAAAATTTACAAAATCTCTACGTTGTTATCCCCTACCACAATTTACGTTGGGATAAAACTTAAACTTCTCATGCACGTTAAAAAATAAATCCAAACAAAACAAAATTAAATTTTTTTTAACTAAATCTAATAATATCAAAATCTACAAAATTTTTGCTTTGTTATTATCCCCCAACACAATTTATGTTGGGATAAAATCTAAACTTCTCTTGTATGTTTTACTTCTCACACTATATATACAAATAGTATCCCAACATCGTCCGGTCAGTTATTGTTTTCCGATATTGATGAAAAAAAAATCATCTTTATCAAGGTTCTGATAATTTGAAGAAAATTTTAAGTTGCTTCCCCATATCGTCTTCACGTTATTCTCTACGTTGTTATCCCCATACTATCATTCATTTCTCCATCTTCTTGAATTTATCCTATTTCCGTGATTTGTTTTCAAGAATTGGCGTTTCAACAACTTCCACGAACAAGGATTTCAATAGCTTGTAAACAACCCCGTACATTTTTTTTTCTTATCTTTCGTTACTTTAAAAAAAATTCAAATGTGACGTTACTTTTTTTTTATTCAATTTCCGTTCTACAAAAAATTTCTTCAAATATTAATTTGACTTGGTCGCATGCCTAAGTTGCTTGCAGCAACCTGTTTGCATGGTTTCTCCACGACGATTTATGAACCGTTTGCACAAAAGGAAATAAAAGAAGGAAGAACATTGAGAAGTTTCGAAGCCCTATATCTAACGGTTGTTATTGTCCCGTGATGACTTGGGCTTTAGAGAAAGGAAAAGTGGACTAGGCCACTGATTAATATTTGTAAATTTCATTTTGGTTTTTTAAAACGGATTCCAAGAATTTTTTTTTTCCAGAATACTCCAACTACAAATCTTCTAGGCCTTCAATTTTTTTTAAAAATGATTCTTTTTTTTTTTGTTTTCAAAGATATTCTACAACTTTTTTATAAAAATATATTTGAATTTATTTTAATCTTTTTTGCGAAATCTGTTTTGGATTCTTTTTTTACAAAACTATTTTACTCGTTGGCGCATTGTACCTCTTGAGGGTATACTTTATTTTTTTTCTTGGACCACGCTATTCGTGTTACTATTTAGTCCATTTCCTTCTCATCTTTTGTCGTATTTTTCATCACACTTATCTATTGCTTACGCCTTCGCTTTCAAAGAACCTCTTGTAGGTCAATCGTTTATGTATTGATAAATTTGTTTTCTTTGAGTTTTATTCCACTCATTTTCTTGTGAAGGATCCGGTGACCAAGGCTAATCTTCTTCAAGACCCGTTAAGAATGGTTTGTATGTCTTTTCGGTTGTGTTTCCATCTGTTCCAGCGATACCTCAAGCTCACTTTACTACCGCTCCCAATAAGTCATCGCTCTACCATAACCATTTTGGACATAATATTTTACGGCATGCCCATAAAATTTTAAATGAGAAATTAAACGGGGATGGGGATTCCCCTATGGGGACGAATATCTGACGGGAACGGGGATGGGGACAATTCTCAATACCGAACGGGGATGGAGATGGGACGGGGGCATTATACTAAACGGAAATGGGGATGAATAGGTACTCCCTGTCCCAAATCCGATCCTTGACACCACTATCAAGGACCCAAGCCCATCCCTAATACTAGCACCATCCTACTCTTAGCGTCTACGATACCCCATGACACGCTCTTTCTTGTGGCATGCGCACCAACGTCCAATGCTCCCACGCTCTTTCTTTGTGTACGTGTGTACGAGTTCATGTATACGACATGTTCAAGCCTAATACATAAGCACATCGGGTATTTATATATTAGGCTCGCTATATAGACCGGAGTCATGTGCATAAACGCACACATACATGTCAGACCCATAGCTGACACATAAGTCAATATTAAGCTTTCATCATAAAATCAATTGACAATAAGAGTCATATACAAATCTTGAATCCATTCGATTTGAGGGATGATTGGGGACCAAAGTATTTCAATCTCAGGGTGATTATTGGGTTAAACCTCACAAGTGAGAATATTGGGGTTTAAGGGTTCAAATAGGGAATTGATAAAAAAAAACTCACAATGTTCCAACTTAGGACGTAAAACGTTCATTATCTCCAGCAACGTGCACTTGTACAAACCTTTATTTTTTAAAAGAAAGAAAGAAGCAAAGTCTCTTGAGAGTTGAAAGAAGCAGGTGGAAACATGAATCACTAAAGATTGTATCATATAATAAACTGTAAATCAGATCCAGTCAACTTCTTCTCCGTGATCTCAAAAAGCCTCTCGATCATTTCCTTAGTCAAGTGATTAGCATAATCGCCAACCTCACCTTTCCTGAACAAGCTCTTGTTCTCAATGAAACTTGATATCGAGTTTCCCCTCTTATTCACCTCCAGATCCTTCATGGTCTCAAAGCTACAAAGCTTGGCCACTTCCTCCACAACTCCATCCTTCTCCTCTGTAGCCGCAAATCCGAACCCTAAGAACTCGGCTAGCTTCTTCATCCAAACAAACCCAATGTCTTTCTTCATATCCTCGTACTTCAAGAACATCACCTTGTTGGGTGACTTTAGGCTCTCTTTCCAGTACCCCAACATGTGCTCCCAATACGGACCGAAAGCGCTTTGCCCTTTGCACCACATGTCAAAGGCTTCTTCAATGGTGAATGCTCCTACGCTTTGGGGCCTTATTTTCTGAAAAAAGTGCCATGCTGATACAAATGTATCTGCCGGGTTCCTGCATGTATGCAATTAACGAACAACTATCTCACTATCTTATATTTATGAATACACCTTTATGTATTGAGGATTAACTTATTCGTGTAAAATATAATTTGGTGTATTTTTTTGATACATGGATAATTTTTTGTCGTTTAATGAGTGTTTGTCTGAACGAATCATGATCATCTCCTTATATTTTACTCCTAATATTTACCTAATAAATTAGTTTCAATCCTTAGATTAGATGAATGGCCACCTTATTAATACTAATTATTAAAAAAATCTCAATTAAAATTACCTTTTTTAGTCTTTAAAACACCAAGCAACATACTCCGAGTCGAACTATTTCTTGAGTGGTTTAATTTTGTAAATGGGTTTTAACCTTTTTGAATAAGATGTTGAAATTACTGTATTCTATAAAAGTTTAATTAGAATAAGTTATACTTTAGTGGGGCTCATAAAGAAACCGTATTGAAACAATAATTTAAAGTTGCGTTGAAGAGAATTGTATATTAATTTTTCGATATTAAATTATTAGTTTTTAATATTGATGCTGGTATATTTATTCATCGAAATTTTCTATGTAATATCATAATATGTCACTCTAATACTGATTAATAATATGTCGTAGTTTTTATGATTGTTAACATTTTAATAATATCAATTACCATTTATTTATTTTAAAGTGTTAATATTAATTTCAAAATTTTTTAGAAAGTGTTAATTCACCTATGAGTCTATGACTATACCTTCCATTATGTTTTTTTATAGTTAAGAAGAAAAGATGAGTGTAAGATTTTTTTAATAATTAAATTTAGTATGAGGAGACTAAATATTGACCATTAATATATATAAATGGTTTAGATTGATTTATTAGGTAAATAGTAGGCATTTTTTAGGAGATGATCCGGATTCTGTCTGAACGCACTTCATAAGTCTTGGTTGCCTCCTCTTTCTCCTCCTCTTTGTCGGAACCAAATTCTTTCTCCTCCTCACAACGGTCCACCGTAGTACTCTTATCAACAAGCTATATTTTAGTTAAATGGATTAAAACAAGCAAATTATTTTTTCAATTTGAAAACCAATAAAATGATCATTTAATAAATTAAAAATATTAATTTGAGAACGACATAAATATTTCTAACGATTTAATTTATTTGAATTTGAGAACATGCTTGGTTATTAACGGTTTGTTTCGGATTGGGTTGGCTTGGAACGGGTATCGATTGTTCAGGTTAAAACGAATTATGGGTAATCTCAGTTCTCGGGTCATAACAAACAATTTAGTTCAGTTCTAAAATCAATTTGGACCGCTTTACTTCGGGTTTTTAATGGATTTGGGTACGGGTGGGCATGAGTAAGGACGGGACGGGAAAGGGGTCGTCCCGCAAGTTATTTGGGGGACGGGACGGGATTTATGTACTTTTTTCTTCATTTCGCGCGGGCATTGTCCCATGTGGGACGGGACGGGATAAATCCCGCGAAAATTATGTACCGATTATATTCAATATGTATACCTGTTTTTTCTCAGGTTTAAAGACACAAATGATCGGGAAAAAAACTCGATACCTAATTATCGATTCATGACGCCTACATTAGTAGTTAATACAATGAAAACAAATTCAAGTTACATCAAAGTGTCTTTCCGATTCACATTCAAAAAATAATAACAAATAATTTACATAAAATTACATTTATTCGACTATCGATTATAATTGTGGGAATTCACAAATACAAGAACGATAGAATGGACTAGAGCAAGGCCGGCGATGGAACGGACCCGAGCAAGGCGGCGAACAAACTAAATCAAGGGAGAGCAGAAACGCTAGTATTTTAGATCCAACCAAAAGAGTCGTAAAGAATCAGTGAATAATTAATAAAAAAAATTATCGATCTAATAATTTTGAAAATAAAAAAATATTTTAAACATAATATCATAATAATTATAATTTATGTATACTATTTATCTATATAATATTTACAAAAATATAAAAATATAATTTATATATATGCGGGATGGGACGGGATTAACCGGGATTAGAAGTCTTCGTCCCGCGTCCCGTCCCGCAAATTTTTCGCGGGACGGGATACACATTTTTTTTTCAAATTCCGCTGGGATCGGGACGGGACTAACCGGGATTTATGTCCACCCCTAGATTCGGTTATTGGTGTCAGTTGGGATAGGTCATTTGGATTCGAAGTCAGGCCAATTTATGTTCGGGTTGGATCAAAACCGATTTGATTGCTTAATATCTTGATTCGGTTCGGTTTTGAGCCGGATAATTTTTCAGGTTGAATTTGGGTTACCTAGTTAGTTCGGGAGCTATTAGGTATACACTTTTTTCATTAGATTTTACGCGAAGATATTAATTTAATCCGGATATCCGTATTCAAAGTTATTGGAACCCGATCCGGGTACGATGTGGATCACTAGATCTGGTCGTATATACGGCTAATTATCCGTTTGATCCAGATTCTAATACATATAGCATTGTTATCCGAGTCAACTTTTAGCCGGATCTAATAATCATCCGCGAATACGATTGGGGTTTCAAATGACTTTAGTCAAATCTGTATGATTGAAATTGACTGCAATTGAATCATGATATTGATCGGTTCTTTAATCCGGATATCCGACTAATTCATTTGATCTAGATCCGTTTAATCTAGATAATGCAATTATGAGTTTCCTACTTATCATGAAGGAGAGTTATATTAGTTTGCAATATCGTTTCATTTAAAAGTGAGATTTATATTAGTCTGCAATATCGTTTCATTTATAAACGAGACTTACATCAATTCGGGCTATCAGGGCATGTCTGGTTGGATCGGGTCATTCGGTCCGGTTTAATTTTGATTAAATTGGTTTCAAATGGGTCGGTTTTGGATATTCGATCTCTTTTTTTCAAAATTTTCGGGATCCTGTCGGATTCGAGTTCGCCGGGTTGGTTTCACTAGTCCTATCAACTTTTAATAGATCCAGCTTCTGCAACTAATTTTATAAAAAAAAAACTTTGAATTGCAGTGCATTAATAAATATTTCACCATCTACTTTTAGTTTTCTGTGTACTTTTTCCCCAATAACATTTACTGAGAATCGGGAGTACAGGTATATTTGTAGTTGTAAAATTACTAGAGGAAGTTGGTGTTATGCATCGGGGCTCGCACTAAGTATGGATGCATTTAGTTGATAATGAAATTTAAGGGATGAGGATTACGGGGATATTTCGATATGACGAAGAGGGGTGGAATAATTTCTTTAATCTTGTTTGATAAGGGAACGAAGGAGCTGAATGGGATTATATTATGAAGATTAATGGATTTAGATTATGAGAATTGTGTAATTTTATTGAACTTCGATTATGAGGATTATAAGGATTATTGTGGGTAAAATCTCATTGTTACCACTCTTCTTTTTTCATCTATTTCATCCAGTGGCGGCCGCAGGATTTTTAGAAGGGGGGGCGAAATTTTATTTTCGATAAATATATCTATGAAAATAAAGTAGCGATAAAAACAAAGTTAATATGTCATCTACTTACAATAAACAAAAATAAATAAAAAAAAAAACAACATTACACTTAAAGGCGCGGTCGTGGACCGCGCCTAAAAATTTTTTTTAAAAAAAAATAGTTGCCCTATAGGCGTTGTCTAGGACAAAGATAATAAAAACACAAATAGAGGTGCGGTCCTAGACCGCGGCTATAGTGTAACGTTTTTGAAAGAAAAAAAACTAAAGATGCGCGGTTATAGACGCGCCTATAGGGCAATTATTTTTAAAATTTTTTTTTTCTTTCAAAAACGTTACACTATAGCCGCGGTCTAGGACCGCACCTCTATTTGTGTTTTTATTATCTTTGTCCTAGACAACGCGTTTTACAGATTAATCAAATAAGCTACTATAGAATCTGATTTTAATTATCATCAGAAATGTGGAAAGTTGAAAATCACGCACTTAGCTTATGTAGATGATGTAATATTGTTTTGCAGAGGTGATGTTGGATCTGTTTCAATTCTACTGCATTGTCTGAATGTGTTTCAAAGTATCTCAGGCTTGGCTGTTAGTAGGCATAAATCCAGTATGTTTTAAGCTTCAATTAATCAGATGGAAGCTGTTTAGTTAAAAACTGACTCTGTACAAAAAGAAAAATTGTATTGTCTGAACTGGATCCCATTTTTCGATGGTATCAACTAGAGGATGAGAGCCGCAGCCACATTCTCTTATGTTGTGACCAATGGTGGCCGCAGGATTTTAAAAGGGGGGCGAAATTTTATTTTCGATAAAAATATTTATGAAAATAAAATTGCGATAAAAACAAAGTCAATATGTCATCTACTTACAATAAACAACAATACAAAAAATTATAAAAACATTACACTTAAAAGGCGCGGTCATAGACCGCGCCTATATATTTAAAAAAAAAAGCTGTCCTATAGGCTCGGTATATAACCGCGTCTCTTTAGTTTTTTTTTTTTTCAAAAACGTTACACTATAGCCGCGGTCTAGGACCACACCTCTATTTGTGTTTTTGTTATCTTTATTTCAGATATTAAAACGTTGTCCTCGACAACGCTTTTTACAAATAAGAGTGTGGTCTAAGACCGCGCTTCTAATCCAAACAACAAATCTCGTGCATTTTGGTGAATTATTTCACTCTAGAGTCTAAAATGGGAAATACTTATGAAGTTTCGTTCACTTCGACGAAAGATCCAAAAAAAACATTTAAATATAACACAAGAATAGTGATATTTAAAAAAAATAAATTGTAGAAAATTTTTTTATAAACGAGAGAAGCACAACCTATTTTAAAACGATATTTTTAAAAAAAAAAAAAAAAAAATTTTTTTTCTCGGATGGGGGGCGGCCGCCCCTCCCCGCCCCCCTGGGGCCGCCCCTGATTTCATCTATTAAAAAAAATAACACGTGTTTTTCCTTAATTTTACAACGATCATATTTATTTTATCAAACATCATTTCACTTATTTTTATAGTCATCTCCTTAAACAATTTCATCTCCTTAATTCTTCATCTAAATAATTCTCTTTCTCTTTATCTTCATCTTCAACTTCAATTGCGAAACTTTACCTTATCAAACAGACATTTGATATATATATATAGTAAGAGCAATGAATGATATGACATATTGTACTGACCTTGACTAACTTGCTTGGTTTGTCTGAAATACATACCTACAAATGTAGACGACCTTACAAGAAGAGCTCTTAGTGGAGTCCGGCAGAGAGGCATAGGGCACATGGGTGGCAACGAGCCTAGGAGAAGAAAGTTTGTCGAGTTTGGCCTCTGCTTGGGCCACAGTCGAATCCATGTACACATTATACTCCAAAAATGGCACCAAGTCATGTGGGTTATAGGCTAGTAACGGATGGACCGGGTTGGAAGAGCCGGGTATGTACTGATCCCTACGAGTTATGGCGAAAACAAGGGCCTTGAGCCATGTAGTCCCGCACTTGGGAGTGGAGGAGACCACAATATCAGAGTCTCGGGCTGCAAAGTGGGACTGAGTCACAAGAGTAGCGGGAATCTGCTCAGGATAACACCAGAAGCCTTGAAAAAGATAGAGGTAACCACTTCGCCAACTTTGTACTTTTGGGAGAGAGAGAACAAGCTTCTTCATCTCCACACTCAAGTAACCTAGCTCTTGTTCCTCCTCCTCTGATGTGTTTTCATCGTTTGGGATGTAAGGAGAGCTCATCTTTTGATATTTGATTTCCTTGCAAGGTTGAAGGAGATTTATACAGAGATTGAGTAGATTTTTAAAACTGCAAAATATTTTTAAAACTGCAAAAAGATTTCATCAATCCCGTGAAGGAAACCGCCGACATGCAATAATTGCAAAGAACAAATTATCTCGCAGTGGGTTGTACAACATGATAGATATTTTGAAATTTTATAATATAAAATATATATCAATCTAATAAAGATAGATTTCATTGAAGAGCTGGCAATTGGCATCATTAGCAACCAACGTTAACGGCAAGTACAAACTACAACACGCAAATTAAGTACACTTAACAATTTAACATTCTTGGTATAAACATTGTACCAAGAATTTGCGTCCAACCAGGAAGATATATATACATATATTAAAGCAAAAGCATTTACTTCAACTGGTTCATCCTCACGTATAATATGACACATGACATTTTTTTAGAATTTTGATTTTTTTAAAAAAAATTATATATATAGTTGCCATATTTTAAAGTAGTAAATAAAATAATAGTAGTATTATCCTATAATAGAACTTATATATATCTACTTACCAAAAATGTCTTTTATATATACATATACATAAACATACTTCAAATTATACTAATAGAATCATTATTCTATGATAAAACTTATACCAAAATAACTAATTTATTTAATTATTAATATATATAATAAACATATTGTTTCCCTTTTTAGTTTTACCACAATCTTCAATATACTCTTAAGATATTCTTCTCATCTTATTTTAAAAATTTTCCCACTTTTAATTATAAAATGATTAGATAGTTTATTTTTCTAACTTTAACATATAAATATATAATTCTTATATTAATTAGGAAATATTATTATTAACTATTATAATATAATTATTACATTTTCTTTGTTTTTTAAGAATATTATTTAAAACTACCTACGATAATTTTGTAATTGAACTTCTTAAATATTCTCTATTTTAACATTTATACTTTAATTTAAAATTTTATTTTTTATTAACTTCATGCAACATTTTATTTTCTTGTGCATTTTAATTTTGTAATTATACTAATTTATAAATAAATAAATAATTATTAATATCGATAATAGTTAGGTTGTTTTCATTTTTAGTATTACCATAATCTTTCTATACTCTTAAGATATTCTTCTTATATTTTTTTTGAAAATTTTCCCACTTTTAATTATAAAGTGATTAGATAGTTTATTATCTTAGCTTTAACATATAAATATATAATTATTATACTAATTAGGAGAAATTCACTAGCTTAACAAATTTATAAAGTATTATAATATAGTTATTACATCTTTGTTTTTTAAAAATATTATTTAAAACTACCGAAAATAATTTTGTAATTGAACTTTTTAAATATTCTATATTTTAACATTTATATTTTAATTTCAAGAATTTATTTTTATTTTTCTTTTAATTTTTTATTCACCTTTTATCATCTTCATAAATAGTCTACTAACATTAATTTTAAATAAGATATGTAATATTATATTTTATTTTTTTAAAACAATATTTAAAATACTCAATATAATTTATTTAGTTCAATTTTTTAAAATTACTCTATCATTAAAATTATTATGATACATCAATATTGTTTATAAAATTTACCTATTCTTTAAAATTATTTTTAACGATATATTTGATTTGTTTACCCGTGCCTTGGCACGGGAATTAAACTAGTTAAGTTTAAAGTCTTTCCAAAATAACCCGATCCGCAATGATCCGTTAGCCCAAAGTAATTCGACCTAAAATAACCCGTTAGTTCAAAGTAATCCGACCCTAAATAAACTTGATAATTTGAAGTAAAATGAAGTGATAGTATCAACTATGAAGGAACACGACTCTAGATAACCTTGAATTTTACAAATTTATTTTTTTAACTTAAGATTTATTATACATATTAAATATTAGAAGTCCATATCAAGTCATTTTAATTCCTATTCTTATAACTCGTCCGTGTTAAATATAAGACATGTGTTGAAATATCAAAGATAAGTTTTCTCATTAATATAAGAACAATAATTATGAATTTACGATAATGATAATTGTAATGATCACTCGTGTTAAATATCTCCCGGTTTTAATATTTGGTTTACTATATAAGATTCTACTTTAGTTATACAAATTTCTTCATCTTTAAATTAAGGATTGTTATACATGTTGAATACTAAAAATCTATGTAGGTTGTTTTAATTCATATTCTTATAACTCGTTCGTGTTGAATATAAGATATGTCTTGAAGTATCAAAGATAAGTTTCTCATTGAATACTAGAAAATTGTAGCAACCTTATATTAAGATATTTGTAAGTTCAACAAGCGTCGTGGCCCCCTTTGCCCCCGCCAAGCCTTGTCACTGGATCAAATGGATTGGTCAATATTTCGATCAAATGGATTAACCGTATTTACAGAATCAGTTGGACATCCACATAATATAAAGTCATTTTCAATCAAATGGATCTAGTCATTCGGATCACTAATCATTAGGGTGGGCAACGGATCGATTAGATTCGATTAACCGGATATCCGAAAAGAAATTTTCATAAGCCCCCGATCTGGATCCGTTCCATATCCGGCACTTTTTTCCGGATCAGATAGTTATCTATGGATATCCGATCGACCCGATCAATCCGAATTCCAAAATATAGTATCCGAAAATGATTTTAAACGGATCAGATCGGATTATTATCCGAAAATGATTTTTTTACGGGGCAAACAATTCTAGGAGAGGTCGAATCCAGGGGAGGAAAGTAGGAAACTGAGATCTAATATCCAAATCCGCATCTTGCAATAACCAACTGGGTCGTTTTGTTATAATAAAATTTTAAAGAACTTGTTCGATAAATAATTATATACAATTCATGAAAGTTGTAAAAGTGTAGTTGGTTATTCTCAAAAAAAAAATGTAGTTGGTCTAGGAGTGTTTGGATCGTAATGTTTATGATGTGATATACATTTAGGCACGTTTGGTTTCAACTCCGAAAACGGAAATGAAATGAAAACGAATTTAGTTCATATGTATATCCTTATTCATGAAATTTTGTAAAATCATTCCTTGTGGATTAATGCAAAATGCACTTATTTTTCCACATTTTGTTACCCTGTAGGGTATCAAAAGTAATCAAACTCTACTCCAATTCCTTCAAACCACAAGAAATTATTCCACAAACTTTTATGAACAATGATATACATATGGACTAGATTCGTTTCCATTCCGTTTTCGATTCCGGCGTTAAAACCAAACGGGCCCTTATTTTACTTCTTTGTAGATTTTATGGTCATTCAACACACCTATACTCTTATACTATGTTATATACAATAATTATGTCAAAAGAAAAAGATTAATAAAGTAAAATAAAATTATAATTAGATTGTATATAGAAAAATAATGGAATATAGGGTGAGAAAAAAAAAGTCAGACGTTTGAATGTGCCGTCTCTGACGACGAGTGTAAAAAGGGAGACATGTGTGCGTTTTGTAAGCCTCATAAAGGTGTCTTGTAAGACGCTTGCTGAACATGTACGTATTGCGTTCTAAAAGAAACTTCTGTACTCCCTTAATAATAGGCACATACCTAGCGCACATGTCTAGCATGCCGTCATGAATTTGGATCCTAAATTTATATTAAATTAACAATTCATAAATTAGAGGGAAAAAAAAGTGATTTATTTGGGTTGTTTGGAATATACCATGATAAAAAAAAAAGATTACCATTAATTTTACGGATAAGTATGTGAGAATTGTTAAAAAAATTTCACATTTCAAGGTTTTGGCCAATGTAATTTAGTCGTTGAGAAGGCATTTAATTACATACTTTTCTCACCTTCTAGATCATGAGAATCGTCTTTCTCTACAAACTACACCCAACCCTTCTCTTTCTCCCATCACAACAAACAACACTACTCACACTCAAAATTCTAACTCCTCCCATGAAGCCAACTTCACATGTTGGCACAAGTTTGATCAATCGTACCAGGCGATGGTCCCCAAATTCTCATTCAGAACCATGGTTCATCTTCCTTCTCCTCTTCTAGTCGTATTTTTCATCTCACTTATCTATCGCATACGCTTTCTCTTTCAAAGAACCTTTTGTCTGTCAATCGTTTATGCATGTATTGATACATTTATTTTTCTTTGCGTTTCATTCCACTCATTTTCTTGTGAAGGATTCGGTGACCAAGTCTAATCTTCTTCAAAGCCCCGTTAAGAATGGTTTGCATGTCTTTCCGGTTGTGTTTCCATCTGTTCCAGCAACACCTCAAGCTCATGTTGCTACCGCTCCCAATAATTCGCTTTGGCATAACCATTTTGGACATAAAATTTTTACTACTAAAACCCATACAATTTTAAATGGGAAAATTAAACAAGGACAATGATTTCTCGATGGAGACGAATATCCGGCGGGAACGGGAATGAGGACAATTCCCAATGCCCGAACGGGAAGGAGGTGGGGACGGGGGTATTATACTAAACAGGAATGAGAATGAATAAAGTACTTTTCGCCCCAAATCCAGCCCATATACCACAATCAAGGACCCAAGCCCATCGTTAATACTAGCACCAATCTACTCTTAGCATCTACGATACCCCACGACACGCTCTTTTTTGGTGGCATGCGCACCAACGCCAGTGCTCCTACGCCATAAGTGATAGCCAGCATGCCAACGTCCAGTGCTCCCACACTCTTTCTTGGTGTACGTGTGTAGCAGTGCATGTATACAGACAGGTTCAAGCCTAATACATACGCACATCGAGTATTTATATACTAGGCTCGCTATATAGATCAGAGTCGTGAGCATAAACGCACAAATGTGTGTCAGGTCTATAGCCGACACATAAGTTCATATTGAAATTTTATCCTAAAATCAGTTGACAATAGAAGTCATATATGAATCTTGGGTCCATTCGATTTGAGGGATAATTGGGGATGAAATTTGCCAAAATATTTCATAAGCTATGAAACTACATGTTTTCACGTATAAATTAACCGAGCATCATAATCACAAGACAACGGTAAACGGTTCTCAAGAGCAAAGGAAGCTAGAATCGTGTGGAGGCTACTGAATTTCCAAAGCAATAGAGGACCTCAGTAGCAAGGCAAACTTCTGGGCACTTACTCTCACCACTGAGACCACTACAAGGCATGTTTCCAGCACATCATACATATCTTGACATGTCATTGTGAAGAGCACGCTTCCTCAGCAAGTATGATGCACATGGCTCACAAAACAACGCAAAGCAACAGTAAGGAGCATCCGCTAGATAGTGTGTATGAGATCGGTGTGCCAGAGATTGCGGAAGTCCGTCAGCTGCTATCACGTTGGCTGAAGCGAAGAGGAGGTAAATGTGTTTAGGGTTCCGCTAGCTTTCGTTGGAAGGTGCAGAAAGAGGCAAAAGGGTGCCAGTTGGCCGAAACATTCCCGAGTATATATATGTAAAGCGATTGCATTAACTTTACATTGTTTTGCAAAACTAAAAGGATACGTTGGTTATTAATTTATTTTTGTATCCCTACCATTGGTTTTAAAGACTACATTTTACTATACTAAGCTCAACATAGAAGACTCTTATGACTATCCTATACAAGAACTACCTTCTGCATCAATGCAACAACAATGGGCTCTTTAGAACTCCATGTAGCTAGGTACATATCAGCTGAAGCATTTGGATGGTTAATTGGAACTCAACATTTCAGAAGAAGCATTTGGTTTAACCATCGCTAACATAACCCTAAATATAAACAATGACAATCATAATTTGAGATTTTCATAGTTATTAGAGTTATTCAATTATTACTCTTTTGTTGATTTTTACAGACGAGTTATCCATACCTTGACATAGTTGGTAGAACTGTTGTGGTTCTACAGAAGAGGAGTACAGTGTCTGTACACAATCAACCTTTCTAGTTACTTCATTAATGAACAATCTACTTTAAAATCTGGCAAAATAGAATAATTTTTTGAACTGAAATGTAAGAAAGAAAGGTGAAAACAAGATTTTGGACTATCTTCAGAAATCTAGCTTGGTGCTTGCAAGCAGTGGCGGCGCTGAATTTTAGGGGGGGGCGAAATTTTATTTTCGATAAATATATCTATGAAAATAAAATAGCGATAAAAACAAAGTCAATATGTAATCTACTTACAATAAACAAAAATACAAAAAAAACATTAAACTTAAAAGCGCGGTTGTGGACCGCGCCTATAAATTTTCTTTTTAAAAAAATAGTTGTCCTATAGGCGCTTCTATAACCGCGTCTCTTTAGTTTTTTTTTTTTCTTTCAAAAACGTTACACTATAGCCGCGGTCTAGGACCGCACCTCTATTTGTGTTTTTATTATCTTTGTCCTCGACAACGCGTTTTACAAATAATAGTGCGGTCTAAGACCGCGCTTCTACTTCAAACAACAAATCTCGTGCATTTTGGTGAATTATTTCACTCCGAGCCTAAAACGGAAAATTCTTTTGAAGTTTCGTTTACTTCGGCGAAAGATCCAAAACAACATTTAAATATAACACAATAATATTTATATTTAAAAAATTAATAAATTTGTAGAAAAATTTTTTATAAACGAGAAGCCACAGACCATTTTAAAACGATTTTTTTAAAAAAAAAAAAAAAAAAATTTTAGGAGGGTGGGCCCACCCTGCCCCACCCAAGGGCCGCCCCTGCTTGCAAGGCATCCAAACCTCGCGTTGTACAGATCTGTTGTGGTGTGTTGGACTTTCTTGATCGAGTTATGGCTTCCTAGATTTACTTTTGACATGGGGTTTGATTTTTTTTATCTATTTGTACTGATAATTTTGTTGTTTAGCTGAGTGATTAACCGATCAAGTGATGCAGTTTTTTACTGTTAGGAGAGACATCACTCTTCCGCACTTTCACAATCATTGGCCTTACAAAACATGTGGCGATATTGGAATTTTCAACCCTTTCTTAAGTAGCCTTTTCATCGGGACTCTTTGAAGTTGATGATACCGTGCTCTTTTGCTTTACCTAAGAGTATCACTACAAATTGAGAGTCTATTTCCACATCTCATGCTCATAAACACATTTCCATGTCAGCTTTAGGCCATGTAAATTTGGGAATATGTACAACCTTTTTAAAGAGCTGAGATTATATTTTATGCAAGTAATTAAGATTATGTAAATTTAAGTACCATTTAATATTACATCTTTGATTAGACTTTTAATGTTCTAAAAAAGGCATAAATTTTATATCATCAAGTAAGTTTCTTACAAGATGACAACCTCGGTGCACTTACAAGATTATCTTCAATTACTGTTAGAACACCAATGGGTCCAACACGAACATAAATTGTCTGTTCCTAAGGACTCCTCTGCCTTTATATATATATATATATATATATATATATATATATATAACATTTCTAAATGTTATCCGGCATAAAGCTTTACTACGGATGAAAATGCAAATTTCGTAATCATTTTAAAACTTGTTACGGGGATTTAGGGTGTGTTCGGTGAGTCAGAGATTATTGGGATTATAATCTCGGGAGATTATTTTGGGAGATTATTTTGCCTATTTTTTTCATCCACTTCAACGTGGATTATCGAGATTATTGGAGATTATTGTGAAATTTTAATCTTCTAAATAATCTACTATGTTCACCAAACGTACCCTTAGTGTCCACTTGAGTCGGACAATAAGGACCTTTTTCGAAAGACTAAAAGTATAATATATAATAACATATAATCATCTTTTAATCTCCAAAGACCATGTCCATGAATCTTGAAGATACTTTTCATCAAACTAATGGTCATAAAAAGTTTGAGTTCCTAATTAGTAGGTTTTGTAGCCAAGATAATTTAGTGTCCGTTTGGCTGGAGTGGTGAAATAAAAATGTAATGAAATCGGTTAAATGAAGGAAAAGGAAATGAAAATGATTGGATTACTTTCATGTGTTAAAAAACCGCTAAACACACGTAATTTTTTATTGATTTGGAATCATTTCATTATCGAAAATGATTTTTAGCGGTTTCAAACGAAAGGATACATGTTTTATCCGCAACGACGATATTATTTTGTCAAGGCGAATCACATCATCAATTCATCATAAATATCAATTTTAAGATGCAAGTCCGACTCATGAATAATATACAGAAAATTCTTCTACACAAGGTCTCAATTTCTCTAAGACTCAATTTCTCATGTAGATGTGCAGGAGGTATAGGAGGTGATCGAGGCATGGTCCTTAAATATTAATTCTTAAGGGAACATATCCTAGACCGAACCTATCCTAGAACCTTGCCCTAATATTTTAATTGACCCACATATTACTAGTCACGTTATCATGATGAGTTGTGTTAACCACATGTTCACGATTATTTAGTCCATGTTTTCTTATGCATAATCTTAATTTGACATAGACATTTAACTAGTGTTCGACTCAACTCGACCTGTACAAATCCGGACCGACTCGTCCAGCCCGCCCGCCCGCCCAAGAAATCACGTGGGTATAGATAACAAGTTAGGCCCGTTCAAGTCTGATCTGGCCCGGCCCGTATTTGGTGTGACGGGTATAGGTAAACATTTTGGTCTGCGGGCCAACCCGACTCGTATATAGTTTTACACACACAAACACACATATATATATATATATATATAATGTTTTGAGTGTCACATACCCTGATTTTTTTATTTAGTTTGTATGGCGTATTTTGACAAGTTATATTCGTTTGTAATACAAGATTGTTGGGCTATTTGACTGTAATGGTACTTGTT
Organism: Fagopyrum homotropicum; assembly: GCA_033239125.1. Lineage (NCBI taxonomy): Eukaryota > Viridiplantae > Streptophyta > Magnoliopsida > Caryophyllales > Polygonaceae > Fagopyrum > Fagopyrum homotropicum. The sequence goes on along the minus strand of BSWB01000001.1, from coordinate 151,732,912 downwards.
GTTTTTCAAATATTTGGAATTATTCATTTTTGTGTGTTGATTGTTGTTGAACTTGTTAGTAGTGCACTATGCAAGTATAATTGGATTAAAAGTGTGTTAAATACATTGTATCACGTGTTTTAAACGATAAATCCCGCGGGGGATGCACAACCAAGTACATATGAGTCTTCTAGGCCGGAAGCCTACCCGCTTTTTACATGAGTGGACATGGGTAGCGTTATTGGGTTGGACAAGTCGGGCTGGGCCAACCCGATCCGCACATTATGGGTTGAGCTTTTAGTTCTGGCCCGGCCCGAACACGCTTTTGTACAGGTCTAGACTTAACCTAAAAGTTTTAGGAATTGATGACTCACTAGTTTACTGTCTGCAACATAAAAAATATTATATTTTCAATTTTATGTATCATGTATTAGATATTTTTTAATAAAGTATTATTTATTAACTAATATGACTAACATTTATGAAGATTAAATTATAATTTTTTTTATAAATTAGAGGGCATGATTAAAAATTTATTAAAAAAATTAATCTTTGGAGTTTATTTATTTTTATTAAAAAAATTGTCTGAAAAAAATAGATTTGTTCCAACAATAAAGATTTATTGGCGTTAATTGTAGGAGTTTTATTTCGAAAATATTGTTTTCACAACGCGTTACGTTAGCAACCATATGCTCTTTTAGTATGTATAATAGGTTAACAACTTTTGAAATCCAACAAAATTAATTTGTCATCCCAACAAGAGTATCTTGCACTAGAAAATGCAACAAGAAAATAAATACACATCTTTCATGACAACACTCACTCTTAACGATAATAGAAGTGTCGGTCGATAACGGAATATAAGGGATTACTTAACCTGAACAACGACAATCGATAATATTTCTAGTTTCTATTTATGATTCTTCGCTTCTAATATTTAACGGACCGGAGCAACTCCCAATATGGTTTCCTCTTTATCTTGAAAGTGTTTTTTTCTTTCTCACCATTCAATGAAAGCGATTTGTCAATAGTGTTGATGGTTCATATTGGTACGACATCTTTTGTTTTATATTTTTGTTTGGCTCTAGCATAAAGAACTATTTCGATTTCGACGATAACTTTTTTGGATTGAAATTCTCCTCTCGTACCTATCAAAGATTTTGAATCGTTGAAATACGGTACAAAAATTAATGTTGACCAAATTGGAGAAAGTGACATTTTTACATTTATATGTAGAAATACATTCTTACCCTCTACAAAAAGAATAATATTCTAAAGAGAATATTCGGTTTCTAAATTTGCAAAATAGTTTCATTTACTTTCTTCATCTCTATGTCAATCTCGAAATCTATAATCTGGTTCAGCTAAAAAGTGATATCATTCAAAACAATGTTTAAAATCCGTTGTTTTCTCGTATGAGTGATTGTATCTCTAGTCTCTAGGTAGTTTCATTGGGAAATTGGTGCTTCAAGGTGCAACACCATTGAAGGATGAAGAAAGAGGACGAAGTAACCAACTTTACAGTGGTTCGGGGCAACAACTCTAGGCGATGTTCGTGGTTCGCAGTTGCGGTTTTGGCGATGGTTTGTGGCAATTGCATTTCGTGTATCAATTCTAATACAATATGAACTTATGAAAACATTTAGTATTAAATATCGTGTATAATATTACCGGTATTAATTACATTTTGTGTATCAATTCTGTTACAATATAAATTCATGTATATATTTAGTATTACAATATAACCTTTTAAGAAAATCATATTTAAGTATAAAACAAACCCTTGAATAAAATTTTACAATTACATCAATTACAATAAGGGCCCGTTTGGATCCAACTCCGGAAACGGAAACGGAATGGAAACGAATTTAGTCCATATGTATATCCATATTCATGAAATTCTATGGAATCATTCCTTGTTTTTACATGCAAAATGCACTTGTCTCCCCATATTTTGTTACCCTATAGGGTATTAAAAGTAATCAAATTCAACTTCAATTACTTCAAATCACAAGGAATGATTCTAACAACTTTGATGAATAAGGGAATACATATGGACTAGATTCGTTTCCATTCCGTTTCCGATTCCGGAGTTCAAACCAAACAGGCCCTAAGTTTTTTTTCTCTTAAAAACTCATCCAAACTTATAAAGAGATAACCTCGTTCAATTAACTACATATCTCATCTAATTAATAAACTTCGACTATTTATGACGTTCAACTTCGACTTCACTTATCGTGCCAATTGTGATCTCTCCTCAGGTTGCCAAAATGTCACTTGTGCCATTAACACAAGTAACTTTTCCGTACAAAATTGTATGCTATTTATAACAAAATTCACATATTAAAGGTGTCTTGTAGACGTAGACATGTAGTACCTATAAACAATCAAGTTTTCGATACGGTTAGATTTGATTAATCAAACCTACAAGCAAGTTTTTGAAAAGGTTCCACCTAAAATGTTCTCGATGAGAGGTGTCTTAGACCATGGGCAACAGGTAATCCCGGGGCTACTAATTTTTTCCTGCCACATCAGCAAGAATATTGCCACATCAGCTTAGTAGCCCCATCTCACATTTTCACTTTTATCCACTCACAACAAAGAGCCCCGAGACTCCTATTTTTTACTTTTTGATTTCTTATTTATTTTCAACAAATTAATGATTTGTATATTTATATATCATTTAATATTAAATAATATTATTAATACTATTATAAATAAACATTTGCCGTAAAATTTAAAACGTAAATATATTTTAAAATTAATTAAAATAATTAAATAACAAAAAGCTTAATAAAAAATGTAATTTGAATAGCAACCAACATAAAAATTTGCAGAACAAACAACTTCATAAAAAAGAAACACAATTTAAATAACAACTACATAAAAAAAAATACATACTAATATAAACAATAAGAACGGAAAAACGTGATTCAAATAACGAACAACTTAATAAAAAAATACACCTGCAAATGTTGAAGGCCAATGCTGACGGGTAAGTTACATCTTTTTATAACATTTAATGTGTATACATAATTATATGTACATATCATTTTACAAAACAGGGGTAGCTGCGGGATATTTGCTATCAAGTACATTCAGTACCTAGCTTCGGGGAGAACAGATTTATCTGGCATTAGCGATGATGGGTTGCAAGCTGTGAGGGAGAAGCTTGCTCATGTTATATTCTCAAGAGGATGGCCAGATTGGGTTGATGAGAGTTAAACACATTCCAAGACAATTTACTTTTGTTTTCTTGTGTAACAGATTAAGTAATGCGGACAATTTTGTTTATGTTTATGTTGATCCGTGAAGTACACAACAGATTCAGTAATGCGGACAATTTACTTCAGTCAGACATTTTTTTCATTATTGTGTACTTATAAACATATATGTACATAACATATCGTAGTATAACATGTCCTAGTACTTAGAAACAAAAACGTACATAACATATACATAACGTGTGTACAAGATATTAAAGTACACAAGCTTATGTAATGTACATAACATATAATAGTACACAAGCAGAGTATAATGTTCTCGTTTGAATCCTTGATGAGAAGTACACACTTGAAATCGAACTACATAATATGTTTAACAAATCACAAATAGGATTTTTTCGTACATAAAGAATATAATTAACTACAACCAGTTTCATATTGCCTTCTTTGGTTTTCGTGTGACTTGTTAATGACACATACACATACTCGTTTACTTTATACTGAGATATATTAAAGTACACAAGCCTATCTCATGTACATAACATATAATAGTACACAAGCAGAAGGACACACCTGGATTCGAACTACATAATGTGTTTTAACAACTCACAAATATTCAATCAAACATTTATTCTTAACCACATAATGTACACAAGAAGGACACCAGGATGTGATGTTCGTACGTAAGATAAAAAACATTTATTCAGAACTACATAAGACATAAACCATTTATTCAGAACTAAAACCAGTTTCACATTGCCTTCTTTGGTTGATTTAGACAAGTCTTCTTCGTGTGTCCACTAAATCCACAACAGCCATATCTTCGCTTACTCTTTGGTTCCCACGAGGCCCGTATTTTTGCTTTAGGCAACCTTCCACACCGTTTACGCCTTATTGGAGGATCACATTTCATTTCCGATATGCATGTCGGGATGTTCCACTCCGACTTGTTCTGTACTGGATAAATTATCTCCGAATATGCAGCCCTCCAATTTTCAGTAGAGTAATACATACTAATGAGATAAGAAGGACTCATACCAATATGTTTTGATGCAGCTACAGCATGTATGCACGGTATTTCTTCCACATCAAACTCCTTGCATTCACAAGACTTTGTTTGCAAACAAACGATTACATGCTCGTCACCCCGTTTCACTTCAAACTCCATTCTATCCGCATCAAGGACATACACAAAGTAAGAGGCAAAATCGTTGAATCTTTTCTGGATGATCGCTTCAATTTTCGGTGTCGAAACCTCTACACAAGTTTGGGACCTTTGTCGACGCTCGGCAAACCAGCACGACATGAATTGTCTAATCTCATCAAGCAACGCCAAAACTGGATATTCCCTCCCCTCTTTCATCAATGCGTTAACACATTCGGCGTTGTTACTTGTCATGATATTGTACCGTTTTGCCGGCGATAATGACCGTGCCCACGTTGACAGCCCTATCTCATATAGTAGTGATCCAACTATTGGCTTTTCCTGTGTACGAAAATCAGATTTAATGTACACAAAAAACAGGCAATGTCGCCATACTGTATTATGTATACGATTAAGGGTAAAATAAGATGAATTATGTACATAACATACCGAATTAATCTGACCAAGTATTGACATGCACTCAGATTCCTTACATCTCATGGCTCCATCAATGAACAACTGCAGTATTCGGTTGGATCTTGTCCTCTTTCTGAGATTCCCTTTAAGGTGCCAAATACAGTATGCATGAAATGCTTTTTTATAAGACGACGCTATACCTTTCTTGATTGAATTATGTCTATCAGATACAAACACAAGGTCGTCACTGTCCGGCACGATGCGTTCCATATTTTGGAAAAAAACTCCCACGACGCATCATTCTCACTATCAACAATGCCAAATGCCATGGGATATATCTGCTGATTTGCATCTTGGGCAGTTCCAACAAGCAACACTCCCCGTACTTCCCACTAAGATGTGTTCCGTCTACTGTGATAACCTACAATATATTGCAATTGTACATAATCTACCTACACAAGATATTTACATAACAGTATTGTATGGAAAAGTAAAATAACATACATTGATTTCACTTTCTCTGCTATCACGTGGTAGGAAGCACCCCTGTTACCTTTTCGCCTCAATTGATACGAACATGTGTGTGTAGAGACGAATTTTGTTGTTGTAAATAAACTTGATTCACCAAGCATACTGAAACGAACTCTCCATTTGCAAGCTTCATCAATACATATTGCAGTGACAGCCTTCCTCTTTGACTTAACAATTTTATACTGTGAACATTCCGATATAGAATGCAAACACAATGCATTCTTCAGCTCGGTTTTTGTACGATATGTTTTCCCAACAACAAGTTCATAATCGTTTCCAGCAGGCACATAAGATTGACTTTGACGAACTAGTGCGATTGATTCACTCCACGTATCATCTACATGATCGTTGTCTAACACACTTGACATGTGTGTACACAAATCAATTTGTGACAGCCCATTGTCAACATCATCCGTAGAAGTTCTCAAGCAGTTAAGCTCTTTATGTAAATCAGGTACAACTACTAACTCCCCGCCATTATGATTATGTCCTTCAAAAGTAGTTATACACAAAGGAATACTCCACTTAAAATCCGGAAGTTCATTTATCCGGATGAATGTATCCAAATCATCTCTTGTTGTAAGTTGAAATGGTTGCAGTCCTGGATTGAAAGGATTCTTGTAGGACGGTTCTAAAACGGATTCGGATTGAGATATTTCAAATTGGCGTGCAATATCATTCCTCAAATCAACAAAAGTGCAAGATAAATCAACGATCATGGGCTTGTTTTTCACATCTCCACTGTAGGTCCATACATCTTTCAACAGTTCCCATTTCCCCCCGCAATATAATGTTATGAAAACACTCGACATCAGATGTACACAAACTGACTGACACACAAGGAAAATAAGAAGTCATACATAAGTACATATAAACAAGTAAATTAAGAAATCATACATATGTACAAAACATATCCTATTATAACCATTCATACATAAGTGCATATACACAACGATGATCATTTAACACAACGATGCTTCAATATCAATTATGTACATAAACCATGGAAGGTATATCGTGGATGATTATGCACCCAAGCAGATAAACATGTTTATTGTTTACAAAACACAACGATGCTTCATTTTCAATTATGTACACAAATCATGGGGGAGTTATCGATGAGAGCGTCCGAAGAAGGTTACACAGGAGAAACATAGACTTACCAGGAACCAAAGACGGAAATAAATGGTTGATCGAAAACAGTATAATTCGATGATTATGTACCCAAGCAGATAAACATTATTAATGTTTCCGAAATGCTGCAATTATATTGACGCCGTGAGGAAGAAGATGCAAATGAAGATGGCGACGAATATTTTGTGCCTGCTGTTCGTGTGACGCCGTGAGGAAGAAGATGCAGATGATGACCCTTTGAGATACTTCCCTATAATAACGCCGCAAAATATATCGTAATATTGGAGAGAGAAATATCCTTCTTTCCTTAATTGATTACCTAATTTTAATAAATCTTTTTTGTACATAATGAAGGGGCCTATTTTGTACACAAAATTAAATTGGGGCCCTTAATATGCTCATGGAATCAAAACATACCCACTACCCCCATTTTACCCAAAATGATTTATAAATAATACAAGATTAAGATAATCTGTAATATACAGTAAAAAAATCGATAAATATTTTTCACAATAATTTTCAAATAAATTTATATAAAAAAATATAAGACTAATAACAGAAATAATTAGTTAAAAACATAGAGCATTAAAAACCCTACAAATAATTAAAGATAAGTAAGAGTGTGAACGTGGGAATGCTGTATGTGGGAACACTTCCCCACTTGCTCTTTACATGAAACCCGGTGGGTCTACCATGGCTCTTCTTTTGTACAAAATCTCAAGTAATCATCTTCGTAAAAATCAAGGTAGTTTTCCTTTATTCCGTAGATGGATTCATCTTTCGAAATTATTGAGGAACTAGAAATAAATTTCTGGACTGATCTTTAAATAGTTACTCAAAATAAGCACATTAATATGATTAGACCATCTCTAGAACTATTCATATTTGGACTCGGGTCGGGTTCGGACCGGACTTTATAAATATTGAGCCCGTTTAGCCGATCTCGGGCCGGGTAGCCGGGCCTGAGATGGATGCCGTACCCGGTCAGGCGGGCGGGTACCGTTTTTCAAATTTTTAAAAAAATACTATTGAAAAATGTTTTTAATTTAATTTTAAAAAAATATATATTATATTTAAAATATTTTATGCAAAATATACTAAATATATTATAATTATACTAGATATTTTATTTTAATAATTAATATTTATAAATAAATTATACTACCCGGTCGGGCCTAAGACCTTGTATGGATCCAGCCCGGTGGGCTTGGTGGGCCGGGCTTGCTCCCATTTTCATACCAGTCCGTTTTTCTAGGCGGCCGGGCCGGACGGGCTGCCCGGATTTGAATAAGTCTAAGCATCTCTAAGAGTTTTCCCAAATAATTCTTTTTAATGGGGTGACAAAACTCACCTTTCTCTAAAAAAAATTAGCTTCTTCATTTTAGAGAATCCAACAAAATATATAGAAAATTGTCTGTATTTGGGGGAAAGAACCCCATTTTTTCATTTGCATTCCCTTTTGAAAAATTAGATGGAGAAATTGTTGTGTCAAAATATTCTTCGGTATTTCCCAAAAGTGTATAACAGAGATTCCGTTGGGGGTGCTCTTATGCTTGCCAAATAAAAACCAATATTGAACAACTGATGTGTGTGGAAAAGGTGCACGCTTTTTTAGTTTTCCTTTATTCCGCCGGATGGATTAACGGGAGGTATTTGTCTCCTATGAAAAAAAGTTTATTAATAAATGAAAAATTCGTGATACATCATAAGGCCAAAGATAAAAAGATTCGTTATAGTAAAACATACTAATTTAGAAACTAACTTCTATGTGAGTATCTTTTTCTATTATACGATTCCCAAATGAAATATCCAAAGAAGAATTTTGAGATATTATCACAAATCCTATAAACTCTCAAAGTAAACTTGTTCTCATTACGGGATACTTCAATGACATTCTCAGCCATGCTGAAAAACTGGTGGAGCAACTCTAAGCAATATTTTATTTTGGTAGAAAAGGTTCGTCTATATGAACCACCACCTAAGCTAAAATCATAATTTTTTATCACAAACCTGTTCATAATTGATGAATAAATATTGACAAGAGAGTGTGAATGTGTGACTATGTCACTATCTGAGCACTACACACCCCTGCCCTACACGAAACACGTCACCTCCTTCCTCTACCTTGCCTCTTTCTATAAATCAAAGAAAGCTCCACCATACCCCCAGAGCTCCACTCTCATCATCTTCAATGGCGGACCCTCAAGTCAACGGAAACAACCAGTCACCGGGTCAACGCATTTCCGCAGCGTACCTAAACTGGCTTCTCCGTTACAAGTACGACAAAAAAAAAGTCGAGGATGAGCACAAGGACATGCGAAACGTCCTCCTAATAGTCTCTGCCCTGATCGCCGCCGTCACCTTCCAAGCCGGAGTCAACCCTCCCGGAGGCGTCTGGCAGGACTCCAACGGCCACGTGGCCGGAAGTGCAATTTACTCTGCGCATGAGAAGTCGTTCTACGTTTTTCTGGTGTTCAACACTCTCGCTTTATCTGCTTCCATTTCAGTTATCATAAGCTTGACTTTCATGTTCCCCTTCTCCGTTGAGATCTGGATTGCTACCATCTCCATGATCGTCACTTACGGATCTTCCATTTTCGCCATTACACCTCATCATGGAAGCTACAAGTTCCGTTATCTGTTGATTACCGCCGCTTTTCCTCTTGTTGCTAGGTTTGGAGTTCAGGTGTTTAGGTATATCAAGCGCAAGTACTGTTGAGTCATTATGGCAAAATTTGAATCTGTGTTTTGTGCTGAATTGAATGATTTTAGATCCGGTTTGGTTGCAACTTTGAAAATGAGAATAGGATGAAAATAAATTAATTTCATAGTTCTAAATTGTTTGTGTAATCATTACTTCCGGTTTCAAGCAAAATGTAATTTTGTTTCTCTATTACTTCAAAACAATTATTCTAAAAAAAATTTGATGAACAATAATATACGTATAAATTATATTTGTTTACCTTCTATTTTCGAAGTTAAAACCAAATGTTATCTTCTATTTTCGAAGTTAAAACCAAACGAACACTTAGATTACTGGGAGACTTGGTCACTAAACAAGTTCAGTATAAAATTCTAAGTTTGGGTTTAGTTTGACTCGATTCTAAACTAGCTCAGACTCGTTCGGTTTGGACTGCTATTTTCACTTTCGATGTAGACAGGGGCACGAGGGCAATTTATTGAATATTTAAGGTCAAACTTAGACTTGAATGAATATATTGTGAACAAGTTGTAATTAAATTTGGAACGTGGACTTTGCAAATTACATGCAGATGCAGGTAACAACATATTCCTATTTTGGTGATAGCCATTAAGCCACGTCCACCGGTCCAAGTTTTATGATATTTTTATATATACATCCTTGTTGTAATTTGATTGCTTTTACCTTGATTACTTAGACTTTTGTGGAATGTATTCGAGAACACTTAGAATGATGCTAGAAGAGATGAGTGAATAAGAGAAGTAGATTTCTTACTTGCTCTTGGTGCACTTGTTACAATGGGTGAATGCCTCTATTTATAGGCAAAGTAAAGGTGAATTTTCTAATATAAAATTAGGAAGGTAAAGAAGGTGAACAATTCACCTTGTACAATTTACCACAAAATATCTAACAATAATTCACTCTAGAATTCTCCTAGCAATCATGTTAGTAGACATACAAGTATTTGTAACTTATACTTGTAGAATATATGTCTAGCATGCATTTGTGATATTCCATAACACTCCCCCTTGAATGTTCACCTTCTTCCATTATCAAACTTGAGCGGTTGTTGTTGACTCCATACTCATTATACCTTGGGTGAAGGTGCCTCATTAAAAACCTTGTCAGGAAAAATCCAATGGGATAAGAACCTGATCGAAGGGAAAAAGAGTGCAGCGCGTATAATGCTCCCCCTGATTTCAACATATGTCTCGGAGTCTACACATTCCAATCTTGCGCACAAGCTCTTCAAATTTCTTCGTGCACAATGATTTTGTGAACAAGTCAGCAAGATTGTCACTGGAATGGATTTGTTGAATATCAACTTCCCCGGTTTCCTCCAACTCACGAGTGGAGAAGAACTTTGGCAATATGTGCTTTGTACGATCTCCCTTGATATGTCCTTTCTTCATCTAAGCAATGCATGCTGAATTATCTTCGTACAAGATGGTTGGTTCTTTAGTGATAGGTTTCATCCCGCACTCCTTTTGTATGAACTCGATCATTGCCCGTAGGGACACACATTCTCTTCCAGCTTCATACAAAGCGATCAACTCTGCGTGATTTGAGGAAGTGGTGGTAATTGTTTGTTTTGTTGACCTCCATGAAATTGCTGTTCCTCCATATGTGAATACGTATCCGTTTTGGGATTTGACCTTGTGTGGATCAGACAAATATCCCGCATCTGCATATCCAACCAAAGTGACATCTTCTTTGTATTGATAAAATAGACCAAGGTCATGCGTACCTCAAAGGTAGCGGAATATACGTTTGATGCCATTCCAATGTCTTCTTGTAGGTGCATAGGTGTACTTTACAACAAAGGCAATATCTGGTCTTGTATTGTTAGTCAGATACATTAAAGCACCAATTGCACTTAAATATGACACTTCTGGGCCAAGGATTTCTTCATCCTCTTCTCGAGGACGGAACTCATCGTTTTTCACATTAAGGGATCGAACAACCATGGGTGAGTTTAAAGGATGTGCTTTGTCCATGTAAAATCTTTTCAAGATTTTCTTTGTGTAATTAGATTGATGGATAAAGATTCCATCTCTTAAGTGCTCAATTTGCAAGCCAAGACAAAGCTTAGTCTTTCCGAGATCTTTCATTTCGAATTCTTTCATCAAATACTTTGCAGTTTCTTCAAGCTCGTTGGAAGTTCCAACGATATTTAAATCGTCAACATACACTGCGATTATAGCAAATCCACTTTTGGATCGCTTGATGAAAACGCATGGACATATAATGTTGTTCTTATATCCCTCCTTGAGAAGATATTCACTAAGACGATTGTACCACATTTGTCCTGATTGTTTTAATCCATACAAGGATCTTCTCAATTTTATGGAAAACATTTCTCGTGGCTTTGAGGAGTTGGCCTCAGGCAATTTTAGTCCTTCTGGGACTTTCATGTAGATGTCGGTATCAAGTGACCCATATAAATATGCAGTCACGACATCCATAAGACGCATATGTAGTTTTTCAAAGACAGTCAGGTCAATTAGGAATCTAAATGTGGTCGCATCAATTACTGGCGAATATGTTTCATCATAATCGATTCCTGGAATTTGAGAAAAACCTTGGGCTACAAGTCTCGCTTTATATCTCACAATTTTGTTTTTCTCATTTCGTTTTCTTACAAAAACCCATTTATAGCCGACTGGTTTACAACCTTTGGTGTATGGCCTACAGGCCTAAAAACTTCACGTTTTCAAGTGATTTCAATTCTGTCTGAATTGCCTCTTTCCAGCTTGGCCAATCCTTTCTACGACGGCATTCATCAACTGATTTTTGGCTCAATGTCGTCATCTTCAATTGCGATATCATTAGCCACAGAATAGGCAAATATATCATCAACAATGATATCCTTTCTATTCCATTGTATCCTTGTATCGACATAATTTATAGTAATTTCATAGTTGTCGATTCTTTCATCAAGGATATTATGTTAACTCCACCTTGATAATAAGACATTACTTATGGTTGATGAAAGTCAAAACCTTGGTTTCCAGGTTTTTGTAAGACTTACGAGTTTTGGTAAAGACATTACAGTGTCTGGTAAGGCCTTACCATATTACAGAAAACCTTGGTTTCCAGGTTTCAGTAAGGCCTTACACGAACTGGTAAGACCTTACCAAAACTGGACAAAAACTACACTTGAGTTACGTACGTCCAAATGACTTTTCCTTCTTGTTGAGTTATTTAAGGGATTTGATTTTAACAAATCTTTGATTTGTTTTAATTAAATCTTCTTGAGATAAATTGGAAGAATCTCAACAAATCTAGTTTGACTTCACATCCCAACAAACAAGATTGGATCAAATCTCAACAACCAAGATCACGCAGCCAAGATCTTCTTCAACGTTCAAAATTGATGATCTTCTTCTACGCTCAAAATTGCTGATACGTTTGCCTATTTAAAGAGACAAGGAAGAAGACACATACACACATTCATTACCTACGACTGAAACGCAAGTAACAAATCGGCTCATCCTTTTTTTCTTACAAAGTGTTGATCTCACCTTCGAAGTTCTATTGTTCTACTCCCCTGAGAGTGTGAGATCTTATTCGAGCTTATAGTACAATTCAACTAGGGTTATACAAACAGTTATTTCTTCTAGGCACGTTGGATACTGTTGTTGTATCTGGAGTACTTTAGTTTTCCTTTTTGAGTGTGTGAGTTGCTAGATAGGAAGTGTAAGACTTCTGAGTTTAGAAGAGGGAATGTCTTCTGAAGATTGTATCTGGAACTCATCAAGAAGAAGGAAAATAAAGCTACTTGGAATCCTAGGGTTGAATCAATCCTAGGTGGGGACTAGGTCGTGTTGGTGACTGAACCTCATTAACATATCGCGTGTCCTTTATTGCTCTTAACATTCCTGGTTTGTCTAAATCTTTACACTTAATATCAATCTTAGAGAAACGTGTAAGGTCTTATTATTACGAATAAGACTTTATCTCATTTGATAAGGTCTTATCTCTTTCGATAAGGTCTTACCTATCCTAAGATTGCGAAAAGTTTCCATACTCTATTCATCCCCCCCTTCTAGAGTATTGGCTAAACTATTTATCTGCCTATTCCACATTTCAATTGGTATCAGAGCCTAACTCACGTCTTCTTAGATATTATTATCTATGAGGCTAACTAATGGCAGGTGAAGGTCAAGGCGGATTTGGTCAAGGAAGATCAATTTCTCGACCACCTCTTTTTGTAGGAAACAATTTTATGCACTAGAAATCCTTGATGCAGATGTTTATCATCGATCAAGATTTAGAGCTTTGGCATATTATCAAGAACGGACCTCTCACTGCTACCAAGGATGGTCCCGACAATACAACAGTAAACAAGACAGAAGCTGAATTCAATCAGAAAGATCTAGAGAGCGTGGCGAAAAACTACAAGACCATTAATCTATTATATTGTGGTTTAAGTACTGATGAATTTAATCGTATATCTTCATGTAGATCCGCTAAAGAAATATTGGATAAATTAGTGGTCACCTATGAAGGAACCAGTCAGGTCAAAGAAACCAAAATAAGTATCTTTCTGAGGCAATATGAATTGTTTAAAATGATCCCAAATAAATCAGTCAAAGTAATGTTCACCCGTTTTACGGAGATCATTAATAATCTTGACTCACTGGGAAAGACTTTCAACAACGAAGAAAAAGTCAGAAAGATACTTAGATGCTTGCCTAAAGCAAAATGGGGACCCAAGGTAACTGCTATAGAAGAAGCACAAAACCTCAATACACTTGCTCTTGATGATTTGCTGGGCAAATTAATCACCCATGAATTGATCCTCAATGAGGACGATGGGGATTTGCCAACAAACATTAAGAATTTGGCACTCAAGGCAAAGAAAGAGGAACCACTGGAAGATTCTGAAAGTGATGATGAAGATCCCTTCGCTCTTATCACAAGAGGACTTGCTAGAATATTAAAAATGAAAAAGCAATTTTCAAACAAAGAAAATGTTGGATCATCTAAATACAGAGGTAAGTCTTTTAACCCCTTGAAGAAGAATCGTGTTCTAAATTGCTATGAATGTGGTGAAACAGATCATCTTATTAAAGAATGTCCTCAAAAGAAGAAGAAAAAATTCAAGAAAAAGGAATTTGGCAAGAAAGCCATGGTAGCAACTTGGAGCGATTCAAACTCCTCAAGTGATTCAGATTCTGAAGATGATCATGCAAACTTGTGTCTTATGGCAAAAACCGACAAACATCAAGATCAACATTTGGATGGAATGGTAAGAGATCTTATATCTAGTCCCACCGATGTTTCATCAGAAGTACTAAAAAACATGATTTCTAATGAAGAAATTTACAGCAAAGAAATCAACATTTTACAAGAAAAGCTTAATGATCAGGAAACTTGCATAAGAATGCTTTCGCTAAAAGTTCAAGATCTTGACAACATACAATCAGATCTTGACACTGAGGTTAAGGCCTTACGATTGGAAAATTCCAAACTAAAGGCAAACCTCTCATCTCTTAAGACATGTAATATTGACTTAGAGATTGAAAAAGTGAAACTTTCTGAAAAATGTCAAGAACAGCAAATAGCTCTTGTGCAATTTACTAAATCTAAAGCTACTCTTGATAAAATGCTTGGAGAACAACAATTTTCCTTAAATCAAAGTGGAATAGGATATAACAGGAATTTTCCTGCTATACCCACTACCACGTTCGTTAAGGCAAAAGGAAATTGGAAATCTCCTACTTGTTTCTTTTGTTGTAGAAAGGGTCATGTAAAGGAAACTTGTCCTTATAGAAGAACGGATCCATATATTATTAGAAACACCTTTCCTGTACATCTAAATGAACGGGTAAAACATATATGGGTTCCTAAAGGGACTAGGCCACCTAACATGGTCTACCCCCATAATGGATCTAACTCTGTTTATTGGTCAAGCCGGAAAGGATGATTTTCCGTTTTGCAGGATATCACCAAGTCTCAAAAATGGATAATGGACAGTGGTTGTTCA
Organism: Fagopyrum homotropicum; assembly: GCA_033239125.1. Taxonomy (NCBI): domain Eukaryota; kingdom Viridiplantae; phylum Streptophyta; class Magnoliopsida; order Caryophyllales; family Polygonaceae; genus Fagopyrum; species Fagopyrum homotropicum. The sequence goes on along the minus strand of BSWB01000001.1, from coordinate 151,717,790 downwards.
AGACATATGAGTGGGAAAGAATCTCTTTTCGACACTCTAAAGAAGAAAATCACTGGCACAATAACTCTTGGTGACAAAGGAAAATGTGACATTCTTGGTATCAGTAACGTTGGTCTTGATTCAAATAATAATATTAAAGATGTTTATTTGGTGGATGACTTAAAATATAACCTTCTCAGTGTTTCTCAGCTTTGTGATAAAGGAAATTGTGTTAGCTTTGACAAGAGGAAGTGTGAAGTTCGAGATGAGATGACAGGAAATTTAGTGCTAACAGCTCACAGGGATAATAATATATATGCTGTTAATACTAACCAAATTGCAGGGACAAACTTAAAATGTCTCAAGGTCTTATCAGATGACTCAAGACTATGGCACAGACGACTTGGTCACATCAGTTTACATTCTCTTAACAAACTCAAATCAAAAGATCTTGTAAGAGGTCTTCCTGACCTAAAATTCAAGGTAGATGAATTATGCAATGCTTGCTCAAGAGGTAAACATACTCGTAGTTCTTTCAAAAAGAAGCAAGTGGTAAGTACTACTAGACCTCTTGAACTTCTCCACATGGATCTTTGTGGACCTATGCGTGTCAAATCTCCCAAAGGTAAGCAATACATTCTTGTTATTGTTGATGATTATTCTCGATTTACTTGGGTTTTCTTTCTTAAAATTAAATCGGAAGCACTTTTATACTTTTCAAAACTTTGTAAGGAGTTACAAACCTTGAAAAACCTACCAATCGTTTCTATTAGAAGTGATCATGGTAGAGAATTTGATCAATCAGACTTTGATGCATTTTGTGAGAAATATGGTATTTCTCATAATTTTTCAGCTCCTAGAACACCTCAACAAAATGGGGTTGTGGAACGCAAGAACCACACCCTAGAGGAAATGTCTAGGACAATGCTATTAGAGAATGATTTGCCTAAGTCATACTGGGCAGAAGCTGTAAATACAACAAATTACATTCTTAATAGATGTTTGATTCGATCAATATTAAAGAAAACTCCTTATGAGCTTTTTAAAGGAAGAAAACCAAGCATATCTTACTTTAAACCATTTGGATGTACGTGTTACGTACATAATAATGGGAAGGATAATCTTGGAAAATTTAATGCTCGTAGCGACGAAGGTATATTTCTCGGATACTCGACTCAAAGCAAGGCTTATCGAGTATACAATAAACGTACCAAAGTAGTCGAGGAAAGTATCCATGTTTTGTTTGATGAAAATGATAATGGTATCTTGAGTGAGAGCTTTGCAGATCTTGACCTAAATAAACATGAGGAAGAGGAAGAAGAAGTTGATAGGAACGTCAGAAACATGCAGGAGCCATTTCAAGACCTTACAGACGTATCTCAAGACCTTGAAACACCTTCTCAAGGTCTTACAAATGAAACTAGTCTTGAAGATACATCACCTCCTGAGCAACAAGAGCCGTCTTCTCCACTTCCTATTAATTCTGAACCTGATGCTTATAATCAGAGAAATGTTCGGAGGAAATTCAAACATGCATCATCTCATTCAACTCAGAATATCATTTCTGATCCCTCATTTGGAATACAAACTCGCTCGAAATTAAAAGACCTATGTGCCTTTCATGCTTTTGTATCTCTTGTAGAACCTAAGAAGCATACCGAAGCTCTTCAAGAACCTGACTGGATTATCGCTATGCAAGATGAGCTAAACGAGTTCGAGCGAAACAAAGTATGGACACTTACGGCAAGACCCAAAGAAAAATCAGTTATCGGGACAAGATGGGTCTTTCGAAACAAGCTGGATGAAAGTGGTAATGTCATTCGGAATAAAGCTCGTCTTGTAGCTCAAGGTTACAATCAGGAGGAAGGTATTGACTACGAGGAGACTTTTGCTCCCGTAGCCAGGCTTGAAGCCATTCGCATACTTCTTGCTTTTGCATCTTACATGAGTATAAAACTTTTTCAAATGGACGTAAATTGCGCCTTTTTGAATGGTTATTTAGATGAAGAAGTTTATATTGCTCAACCTCCTGGTTTTGAAAGTAATGAATTTCCAGATCATGTTTTTAAGCTTGACAAAGCTCTTTACGGCTTAAAGCAAGCCCCAAGATCTTGGTACGAGCGACTTTCAAAATATCTTCTAGAAAATAACTTCAAGAGAGGGTTGATTGACAAAACTTTATTCATTAAAACTCATGGAAAGAATATTCTTGTTGTTCAAATTTATGTGGATGATATCTTGTTTGGAGCAACTAATGAATCTCTTTGCAAGGAATTTTCTGACATCATGTGCAAGGAATTTGAGATGAGTATGATGGGAGAATTAATTTCTTTCTTGGACTACAAGTACATCAAAGTAAAAAGGATATCTTCCTCAATCAAGGAAAGTACACAAGAGACATTCTGAAGAAGTTTAAGATGAATGAATAAAAAATAGCCAAAACACCAATGAGCTCTAATCTCTCTTTGGATCAAGACCTTACCGGCAAACAAGTAAATCAAAAAGAATTTCGAGGTATGATCGGATCCTTACTATATCTTACTGCTAGTAGACCTGACATTATGTTTAGTGTTTGCATGTGTGCTAGATTTCAAGCTAACCCAAAGGAATCACATCTCATTGCGGTAAAAAGGATATTAAGATATCTTAATGGTACAAAAGATATAGGTCTATGGTATCTCACACAAAGTAGTTTCGGTCTTATCGGATATTCCGATGCTGATTTTGCAGGATATAAAGTGGATAGAAAAAGCACTTCAGGGTGTTGTCAATTTCTTGGTACATCTTTAATAAGTTGGCATTCCAAGAAGCAAAATTCAGTGGCTCTCTCAACAGCTGAAGCTGAATATATTGCTGCTGGAGCTTGTTGTTCGCAAATCTTATGGATTGCGCAAAAACTCCAAGATCTTGGATTCAACTTCAAGGATATACCAATAAAATGTGACAATACCAGTACTATTTCTATTTCCAAAAATCCTGTACAGCATTCAAGAACGAAACATATAGATGTGAGACACCATTTTATACGTGATCATGTAGAAAAAGGTGATGTGTCTTTGACATTCATTTCTACTGATCTACAACTAGCCGATATCTTTACAAAACCTTTATCCGAAGAGAGATTTAACTTCATACGGTTAGAACTCGGTATGCTTAACAGGGAGGTACAAATGTAGGGGGAGCAATTATTGTTTTACAATATTGATCTTATTCCCTACATTAAGACCTTAAAATACATTTCAAGGTCTTACTAAATAATAGTATGTTCTTGATTTTATTTTTTTTTAAGATTAATTTGGATCAAATCTTTTAGTTATTATCTTTTTAGATAACTAACTAATAGATTTTATTTATGAAAATCTTTATGTTTTAATTTTGATCTTTTTAAAATTTCTTAAAAATTTTACGAATTTAAAAGATTTTCCCTCTCTCTATCTTATATCAAATCTTCAAGGATCTCGTTTTATGATTTCCTTTCTGCGCTTCATAAATCCTCCGACTACCCTCTCGTCTTTCTCACCTCCAAACCCTAACTCGCAATGGCTCCCAAGCGATCTTCAACTCCGTCCACTGTTCGAGCATCCAAGAAGCAGCGATCATCCGCTAGAAAGGGCAAAGCTATTCTGGAAGAATATAATCCAGATTCTGATTCTTCGATGTCTACACATTCTCCTTCTCAGCAAATTGGTCAAGCCGTTTATCCCCCAGTCGCAAAGGATAGACCTCAACATCGTCTTCGATCACCACCTTCGGGCTTTGAGGTTAGTAGTGAAGCACCATTTTCTTGGTTCTTAAACTATACCAAAGCTGGGATGTGGAAAGATGGTTTTGCCAATCGCCCCTTAAGTTTCTGTGAAAATGTTGATGTGAGCTTTCTTGAGTCTATGAATCTGCCTTGTGTTAATCTGCTGAAATGTTCAAATGTCTGAAGTTTGTTTAATCTGGGTGATTCTGCATTCCCACGTCTTACCCGACTATTTTTTGTTAACCTTTCTGCTCATCGAGAAAAGGGGATTTTGACTCTACATTCCCAGATAAAAGGGCAAAAAATCACTCTCTCTGCTTCTTCCCTAGCGATCATCTTAGGAATTCCTGAGGAAATCGATAGCAAATCCCATCCTCCTAAAAGCGTGTGTCTTGCCCATGCCCAGAAAACATTTTTTGAGAAACAAATCCCTTCAGTGACTACTTCTTCAAAGCCAAAGCAAAAACAAACCCATAATGTCTTAACTTTAGAGGCCAAGATTGTTTTCACTTTGCTTGCTAGGTGCATTCTTCCACGAAAGCATTCCAGAGAGTTGATCACTGATAATCTTTTGGAAATTCTGGATTTAATCCTTATTGGACATGTTATTGATGTTCCTAACCTCATCTTATCCTACATGCTGCACACTGTAAACACTCCTTTGACAACCCCTCTTCCTTATGCCAATCTATTTCCAAAGATCTTCGAGTTCTTTGAAGTTGATACTACAGTTGAGGATAGGATTTTTCATAAAGGACAAATTGATGAGGAATGTTGGGGATGACTTGGGATTGAGAAAACCTTATCTGGGGAATGGATTCTGAAGAAACATCAACAAACTGCTCAGCCTTCTTCCGAACAGAGAATTCAGGATTTGGAGGCAGAGGTGGATGCTTTGAGGAAGGATCTGAATACTGCTTGTGCTGACATTGTGGATAGACAGGATGACACACATGAGAAGCTGTTAATGGTAAATGAGAAGCTAAATCAGTTACTATTTTTAACATCTCTATCTCATAGGGCAACTACCTCAATCATGCCTTTGGATGAGGATGCTGTGGAACACATTCAAGAAGTGTGTCAGAATGTTGTGATTAACTGTGAACAAGGTGTTAAAACGTTGCATTCTTCGACCCATAGTACCTGAGCCATCAATTTTGATAGTAGAAGAATATGGATTGGTCAAGAAATATTGAAATGAACAGGAAAAGCATTTAGCAAAAATGATGGCATGGACCAAAAATGGTGCTGCACAGGATAGATGGAGGGAAAAGGTGCATAATCGTTTTCGCAAACCAAGAGATGGTCCTTCTTCTGCTTATGGGCAATGGTTTGATGAAGTTGTTGAAGTCTCTGATGATGAAGATTGATCTTTTCAAATTCTAAAATTTTCTTGCTGAAAGACAAAAAGGGGAGAATATTTTCTGTCTTTTGATATTTTGCAAAACCTTGGTTGTTTTGGTTTGGTTGTTTCTGTTTTGAAAAACTTGCTTGATTTGATCTTTTTCAAAATTTGATCCTACATATGTTTCTGTTATATTGTTTGTTCAAATTGTTTGTTCAATTGCAGGAAAATAGATCATAAGTTTTGTCTTTCATCAAGGGGGAGATTGTTAACTCCACCTTGATAATAAGACATCACTTATGGTTGATGAAAGTCAAAACCTTGGTTTCCAAGTTTTTGTAAGACCTTACGAGTTTTGGTAAAGACATTACAGTGTCTGGTAAGGCCTTACCATATTACAGAAAACCTTGGTTTCTAGGTTTCAGTAAGGCCTTACACGAACTGGTAAGACCTTACCAAAACTGGACAAAAACTACACTTGAGTTACGTACGTCCAAATGGCTTTTCCTTCTTGTTGAGTTATTTAAGGGATTTGATTTTAACAAATCTTTGATTTGTTTTAATTAAATCTTCTTGAGATAAATTGGAAGAATCTCAACAAATCTAGTTTGACTTCACATCCCAACAAACAAGTTTGACTTGACTTCAAATCTCAACAAACAAGATTGGATCAAATCTCAACAACCAAGATCACGCAGCCAAGATCTTCTTCAACGTTCAAAATTGATGATCTTCTTCTACGCTCAAAATTGCTGATACGTTTGCCTATTTAAAGAGACAAGGAAGAAGACACATGCACACATTCATTACCTACGACTGAAACGCAAGTAACAAATCGGCTCATCCTTTTTTTCTTACAAAGTGTTGATCTCACCTTCGAAGTTCTATTGTTCTACTCCCCTGAGAGTGTGAGATCTTATTCGAGCTTATAGTACAATTCAACTAGGGTTATACAAACAGTTATTTCTTCTAGGCACGTTGGATACTGTTGTTGTATCTGGAGTACTTTAGTTTTCCTTTTTGAGTGTGTGAGTTGCTAGATAGGAAGTGTAAGACTTCTGAGTTTAGAAGAGGGAAGGTCTTCTGAAGATTGTATCTGGAACTCATCAAGAAGAAGGAAAATAAAGCTACTTGGAATCCTAGGGTTGAATCAATCCTAGGCGGGGACTAGGTCGTGTTGGTGACTGAACCTCGTTAACAAATCGCGTGTCCTTTATTGCTCTTAACATTCCTGATTTGTCTAAATCTTTACACTTAATATCAATCTTAGAGAAACGTGTAAGGTCTTATTATTACGAATAAGACTTTATCTCATTTGATAAGGTCTTATCTCTTTCGATAAGGTCTTACCTATCCTAAGATTGCGAAAAGTTTCCATACTCTATTCATCCCCCCCCCCCCCTTCTAGAGTATTGGCTAAACTATTTATCTGCCTATTCCGCATTTTAGATATTATCTTCATTTGGGATGTTATCATCCTCATTTTCTTTGTCTTTCTCATGTTCCTCATTTGATTCATTCACTATAGCCTCTCCTTCTATACCCTTTTGGTTCCTTGTTTTTCTCGGTTTCAAATCTTTTGAACCAAGTGGTCTACCACGTTTTCGACGTGTTGTAGACTCATTTGCAATGGACACATTTGGTTGTCCAATGGGTACATCTATTCTTGCAGGGGCATTTGCTGCAGGAACATGTGACTTTACCACCTTCTTAGTGTCTGTAAATGCATCTGGTAATTGATTTGCAACACCTTGTAAGTGAATGATTCGTTGAACTTCTTGTTCACACATATTTGTTCTTGGATCAAGGTGTGATAGTAGTGTTGCATTTCACGTAATTTCTTTCAAACTTGGGTCCACTTTCTTCTTTTCTCCCCCTAAGATTGGGAATGTATTTTCATCAAAATGACAATTAGAAAACCTTGCTGTAAACAAATCACCTGTTGTTGGTTCAAGATATCTAATGATCGAGGGGGATTCAAAACCAACATATATTCCCAATCTTCTTTGTGGACCCATCTTTGTACGTTGTGGTGGAGCAATAGGAACATAAACTGCACATCCAAATATTTTTAGATGTGATATATTAGGCTCCTTTCCAAACACTAATTGCAATGGCTACATATCTAGTTAATAGATGGGATTCAAACACTTGGTTGAAACCGACCTCTCACTTCATACTCATTAATTCCATCATTCCTTTGGATTACTAGACCTTAGCGTTCATTATGGCTATATATCTAGTTAATAGATTGCCATCTCCATCCCATGGCTACACAAATCCTTACCATCATCTTACCAAACAACATTCAAATTACACCAAGTTCAAAAGCTTTGGATGCCTTTATTTTCCATGGCTTAAACCATACACTAAGCACAAGCTTAAACCGAAACCCATACCCTGTATTTTTATTGGTTATGCGTCCACTCAGAGTGCATACCAATGCCTAGATCCGGTTACCAAACTTGTCGATCTATACACTTAGACATGTTAGGTTTGTTGAGAAGAAAACCCATATCGTCATACGCAACCAACCAAAGAAGATCGAACCGATATCACTTCTGAATGTACCTAACTAGGTTTAATTATTCTGTGTCTGATAGGTGATGGAATCACTATCATTTAGGTTAGTTTTTAGAGTCTTTTTATCATATTAGAGTCGGTTTATGCTACTAACTTCTTAGTCCAGAAGAAGAAGCCAAAAAGAAACTAAAAGAGAAGTTAGAAGCACTTGGGAGTGAAGATCATCCACGAAGACAAAGCTTCTGGTGGCTCACCACCCCTTCGGAGCAGTGCCCCCTCCCCTGCAGGTGGTACTGCACTACGGAACGGAGCTTGCGCCTTCGTCAGCGCCCGGAATGAAGACTGTCACCGTCCATGCGCCTCTCCTTGGCACCCCTGCGGTGACTTATCCTGAAGAAGTGAAGCTGGCGCCCCTGCGCCTCTGCTTGCGGACCAAACTGCAGATCATCCACGAAGAAGAGAAGTTAGAAGCACTTGGGAGTGAAGATCATCCACGAAGACAAAGCGTTTTCGTCTAAACCGCCCCTGCGGTTCTAAAGGCCGCCCCTGCGGTTTAGCGACAAAGACTTTACTCCGGTTGTTTGCACCACCTTTATGACATTAAATGTGGCTGTTTAGGCCGGTCATTTACTCCCATTTAGTACCAATTGTAGTATAAATAGGTTCATGGCAGATTGCTAGAATCATCCATCATTTCCCCATTTTATTCTCTATTTTCTCTTGCTTCCTTTGTGTAATGAGCTTCTAAATTCCTTGCTACATTGGGTTGTTTTGAAGTTGTATTGCTGCTTTGGTTGTAAGTCCTTTTTAATATAAGTTTATTCAATTCATGTTTTGTTTCCTTGAAGAAGCCAAAAAGAAATTAAAAGAGAAGTTAGAAGCACTTGGGAGTGAAGATCATCCACGAAGACAAAGCTTCTGGTGCCTAAACGCCCAAGCGGAGCAGTGCCCCCGCCCCTACGGGTGACACTGCACTACGGAACGCAGTCTGCGCCTTCGCCAGCGCCAGCGCCTGGAACGAAGACTGTCACCGCCCCTACGCCTCTCCTTGGCGCCCCTACGGTGACTTATCCTGAAGAAGCAAAGCCGGCGCCCCTGCGCCTCTGCATGTGGACCAACCTGCGGAGTTGTGAAGCCAAAGAGCCAGTGTCACCGCCCCTGCGGTGACATTGGGCCACCCCTGCGGCTCAACATCAGAAGCGACAGAAAGATGAAGAGTCAGACGTTTGAAGAACATTAAAGATCCGCCCCTGCGGAATTCCCAAACCGCCCCTGCGGCCAAGAAGAACCCCAACCATTTTCGCCTAAACCGCCCCTGCGGTTCTAAAGGCCGCCCCTGGGGTTTACTAGCAGAGACTTTACTCCGGCTGTTTGCACCACCTTTATGGCATTAAAGGTGGATATTTAGGCCGGCCATTTACTCCCGTTTAGTACCAATTGTAGTATAAATAGGTCTGTGGCTGATTGCTAGAATCATCCATCATTTCCCCATTTTATTCTCTCTTTTCTCTTGCTTCCTTTGTGTAATGAGCTTCTAAATTCCTTGCTATATTGGGTTGTTTTGAAGTTGTATTGCTGCTTTGGTTGTAAGTCCTTTTTAATATAAGTTTATTCAGTTCATGTTTTGTATTCCTTGATCTTTATTTGTCTAATTTGCATGTTTCTTATCACTTAAGATTGATCACCTTAGTGTCTAATTGCATGCAAAGAACTAGGATTAATAGATTCCGGGTTCGGGTCATTAATCTAGTAGAAACCTTTAAGTAAAAACTGGTTGTAATTACTTAAGGGAAAAGAAATACAAATATAAAGAAAAGTTTAATGGTTTTATTCTTCTCTTTATATCTCTTTTTCTTTGTTTGAAAGCTAACTTGTGACTTGTTCTTGTAGGTTTACGGAACATTAACTTGTTAAGTTGTGTTGATACCGGTTGGCTCAACACATACATATGATCAAGACAAGAACATTGCTATAAAATTTATAAAAGGAACCAACCAAAGTAGCATTGCATGCTAAGATTCAACCTAGTGTAGTTTATTTCTCATAAATCCATTTCATCTCTTTATTTGCTTTCTTATTTGTTTAGTATCAATTCAGTCCAACCCCCCATCCCCCCTTTTTTTTTACTTGGTTACATAATCAATAATTGAATATAATATAAACATCAAACAAACTCTCTTGGGTTCGACCCTTACTTAACCACTATACTTGTTTTAGTGTTAAGTTGGGAAATCATTTTGATAAGATAAAAACGACCTAAGGATTTAGTCTTGTCAATGACCACCTATGTTGTCACAACCATCTTCAACACTTGATCTTGCATCACTACAAAGTGAAGCCTCGCAGTCTTTCTCACATACTCCCTAGTCACCAGTGATCAGTTCACAACCTTCAAACCAATATGCTATGCTAAACCCTCCCCTACAACACAACCTTCCCACAAAAACAATTCACTTGCAACCTACATAAGTTGACCCACCTACCCAAGTTGTTATTCAAGGGAAAAAATCATCTCTACCTACGAGTTTACAAATCTCATCCAGGGGTAGTAACTAGGTCCCACAACAATGTTGTTAAACCCATTGAAAAACTGAATTTGCACACTACCGCAAATCTCATACCATCTAATCCCAAGTCCATCACCTACGCCCTCAGAAATCCTGAATGGCGTGCGGCTATACAATTGGAATATGATGCTCTTTGTTTGAACAAGACCTGGGATCTCGTTCTTTCATCAACAACCTCAAATCTAGTAGGATGTAACTGGGTATTTTGCATAAAATATCACCCAAATGGCACACTTGATAGGTACAAGGCCAACCTTGTTGTAAAAGAATTTAATCAAAGGCTTGACTGTGATTATACAAAAAATTTTAGCCTTGTGGTAAAACTAGTTATGGTGAGGGTGGTACTCGTTCTTGCCGTGTCCCAAGGATGGTCACTTTGTTAGTTAGACATCAACAATGTTTTTCTACAAGGTCAACTACATGAAGATGTGTGCATGGATCAACCCCCGGGTTTGTTAATAAAACTTATCCGAATCACGTTTGCAAGTTCAAGAAGGATATATATGGATTAAAGCATGTTCCTAGAGCTTGGTATAATGAGTTAAGACTCTTTTTCCTTAGACTCGGCTTCATAAATTCAGTGGTTGATGCATCATCGTTTACATTTGCTCAGGACTCGGTTCTAATCTATTTTCTAGTCTATGTTGATGACATTTTCATCACAAGAAACACTTCCAAGCTCGATGGTCTAATTGCATTGCTATCACAAAGGTTTTCGTCGAAAGATTTGGGCAAGCTTAAGTATTTTCTAGGTGTTGAAGTGAAAATGTTTGATGGTGACATTTTCTTGTCCTGAAAGAAGTATGTTGTTGATCTTCTCTCACGAAATGGGATGAATGATGTTAAGCTTTTTTCAACGCCTACATCTTCGGGTGATGAACTTCTACTCCAACCGACTATCGGGCTTTGGTGGGAAGTTTGCAGTATTTATATCTGACACGTCCAAATATAGGATATCTTATCAACAAGCTTTCACAATACATACATGTTCCTACAAATTTGCACTTGACAACACTGAAGAGACTCCTCAGATATCTTATTGGCATCTTAGATCTTTGCATACGAGTTTCTAAGGCTGAGACAAACAATATTCACGCATTTTTTGATGTGCAATGGGCATATGATAAAAGTGAGTATATTTCCACTACATGCTACATCATTTATATGGGAGCAACTCCCATTAGTTGGAGCTCGAAGAAGCAAAAATCAATGGTTAGATCTTCTACGGAGGCTATATATAAAGCTATTGCAAACACGTTCTCATAAGTCATATGGATAGCGTAGTTGTTACATGAACTTTGTCAATCAGTTAGTCTCTCCCTATTTATTTACTGTGACAACTTGGGTGCTACGAGTCTCTCGGCTAATCCTGTTTTTCACTCAAGGATGAAGCATATAACTTTCGCTTACCACTTCATTCGTGAACAAGTTAGGCAAGGCAATTTAAGAGTCAACTTTGTTTCCATTGATGAGCAGTTAGCGATATTCTTACAAAGCCACTTCTTCGACTTCGTTTTCACCCACTTCTACATAAGTTACATATTTCAAAATGAAGCTTTACTTGAGGGGGAATATCAACGATATTATACTATTTAGGTTGCTTAGTATTATCATATTTGTTGTGAGTATCTTTAGAGAGAACTTAGGATCTTGTTAGTCTAAAGATTTCATTCTTTTCATGTATATATATTGCCTTCTATACAATCAATAACACACATAGAATTCGAGTGCTTATAAGTTCTTCCCTGCTTGATCCACCTTAGATTTTTCTAGCAGAGTACATATTCAATAGCTCAGGGTTTATGAATGACTCAAATTTTTTGAGGATAGAAGAAAATGAAACCTCATTAGAAATCAAAGAATCTTTATTCATCAATTCCAGCATATGGAGTGATGCCAAAGAAGATGCGAAGAAGAAGAATTCTATTCAGCGGAAAAAAGTATCAATGTTCTTCTTCGTTTCCCCCTTTACTTTCTTTTCATTTTTGTAATTAAAAACTAACATCATTTGCCCAAATTAACTTTTGGGTTGAAATTGGACACAAAGTGAAATTTTATTAAAGCCGAAGGGCACCATAAAACTTACTAGTCACTAACCGAAAAAATCAAAAGCTTGATAACACCGAATGGAATATTTCTAACTTTTATTCAAAGAATATGATTCCTCGTTTTCGTTGATAGTTTACATCATATTGCTTTTATAGATATATAATTTATAATTTTGTCTGACACGTTTATATGTTAGAGTTCTTATCATTTGAGAAATGCAATTATATTAGGGTTGAACACGAGACGGGGTGAAAATGATAGAGGTAATTTAACGTATGTCTCATCCCGGATATTATACATATGATTGATCTAGGGTTTAGGGTTGGTGGGAGAACCACACTTGTATTAAAAATAATGTGACCCTTTATGTAGGGATTACAACGGAATAATAGGGAATAATAAAGATTGTGATGAATATAAACTAACCTAATATAGATACGATATTATATCTAATATCTTTAATCTTCTAACATTTTACCGCAATCTAAGCGTGGGTTAAATGCTGAATATTGAAAATAAAACAATTACAAAATGTGGAATACAAATTGCAATTGCAATAAAAGAAGGGGCTGAATGTAATTTCATCAATAGTGGATGAAAACGCAAGGGTGGCAGGGACCAACCGGGGGGGTGAGAGTTGTGCAGGGGCTCCAGTAGCGACGATGCAGTGCAGGGTAGGCTTTTCCGTTGGAGGCGAATGCGTCTCTCCCTGGCGGCGATACACGTGGCGACAGAGGCGGTGGTCGAAGCTCCGACGAGGCTCGACAAGATTGCTTCCAAGGGATGAAGATATGATGAAGAGGCGGTTGCTTCCGGTTGTAGAGGAGAAGAAGGAAGGGAGATCTAAGGCGGGGCTGCAGTGCAGAGGTTGTTCGAGAGCTGAGGGAGAAGGGGTTCACGGGCGAGGTAAGGCCATAGTTTAGCTCTTCGATTCCCGATGGTGACGAGGGCGAAGGGTTGCGTGGATAATGAAGAGAAACAAAGGAAGAGCACGTGATGAAGGTTGGGTGGTGGTTTCCAGGGGCCAGGACAGAGAAATGAGGCTGCAATTAAGGGAGAATCCTATTGTAGAGGGAGTAGGGGATGAGTTTACAGAGGGGATGTGTGTGGTCAAGTCGGAGAAAAAGAGAGGAGGGGGTTGCTTATGTGCTGCTTCGTTCATGGAGAATGTGGGCAAGGGAGGGACTGTGAGGAGATTGTTGGAGAAGTTGTAGCGGATGCGAGAGGCAACGAAGGAGAGAGAGTTGGAGATAGGTGATTTGGCTGGAGTAGGATCGAGAGTGCCGTTGATCTAGAGTTTAGGTTTAGAAACCACAAAGGTGATGGCAGAACACACTTGTATTAACAATAACGTGACTCTTTATATAGGGATTACAATGGAATAATGGGGAATGATAAAGATTGTGATGAATATAAACTAATCTAATATAAACTACGATATTATCTCTAATATCTTTAATATCCTAACAACATGGGATGGGATTCGGACTGACATTTTCTTTTTGGATTGAATTTCGATAGGTGCTAACCTAGTTGAATTCAGGACCGGACCAAGGCAATCCAACTAGTTTATTCTTGAAAAAATTAGAGGTGCGTCTACTCTTATTAATTCTCCCTACTACTTTACTATAAACAATTGTCTTATTTTGCATAGATACTTGGATAGGAGATAGAAATCATAAAATAAAAAGTAATAAAAAGATGATAAATTATCAATAATTTGTAAAGGGTGATAACACCACATGTTTATTATTATTATTATTTTATTTATTTATTTTTTAAAAATGGAAAGCAGTTCGAACCACTAGACGACACGCCGTCTAGTGGTCGAAAGGCCGAAAAAATCGGCAAATGGACTAACCGTGATGAAGGCACACATACAAAGTAGAAAAGAAACACACAAAACTACATCAAAAAACCCGAAAGCAAAAAGATTTTCAAGGGAAAGTAAGATGATCTAACCCTCAAGAGGCAACGAGCATACACGTTCATCTTCGAAGGAAGTACACAGGTGGAAAGCTTCGGGAACAACTGTGGACACCTCAGATTTGGACTGCAATAGAGCCGTCAGGAGTCGATCACAAATCCACGCCCCCTCCTCGACAAACGCTCGAAACTGTCGTCAAAAGACCACATCAAACTTCAGAAGACGAAACTGCAGAACACGGGCATCTTGATGTAAAAATGTGTAGAACTTAACGGGGTAACAGAATAATGATTTGTAGGGAGAAAATTGTTCACACACGTAGTTGATTACAAATTGGTTTAAAATATTGGAGAGATTTTGTTATGATTGATCTGAAATTATGATGATTTTTGTTAGTTAGTATTTTTTTTTCAAATCAATTATTGTCTCGGACTTTTTTTTTTCTTTTCCTTTTTTTTTTTGGGAGGTTTTTGGGACCGTTAGGCGGGTGTCAAAACCGGTGTCGAAACCATAACACCACATGTTTATTACCTTACCATAAGGTGGAGTTAATGAATTCATCCTTTATCTTTAACTGTTTGCACAAAAAAATATTTGTTTGTATTTTGATTAATAAGAAGAAGAAAAATTTATATTTCTGATAATCAATTATAACACGAGAATTTGTTACGCATGAATCCATCAATAACCCACCTTAGTCTTAGTGGATGAAAAATTCTAAAACCACTGGACTTGCACGATGATGAACGTTGGAACCACCAGACTTATAAATCGTTTGCCAATAAAATGAAAATGCAAGACTGAGAAAATGTAGGAGTGGCCTTAAAAATTTTGAGAAATCAAGCAATGAACAAGGCAACACGCAAATTTAAAAATTTAATCTTCGATCTTAGTTTTGGAGATAAAAAGTTAAGGTTTGAGATATGATTAAATCAACTATTTCTTTTTTGTTGACGAAGTCAACTGTTCCAATCCATACTTTGATTGGGCCCCAGAAACGCGGAGTGCTTCCTCTCGATAGTCAAACCGAGAAGTAGAGTTCCATGGCTCTCTATATAACTCGTACATACGAGTAAAGCTCGACTCACCAAACAAACTCTAGCTCCATACATGGAAGACCCAGTCGTCAATAAACTCGCTGGCGATGAAGAACAACAGAAACAGCAAAACGCTAGACCGGTGTACATAAACTGGCTACGCCGTTACAAGTACAACAACCAACATGACCCTCACAGAGACATGAGAAGCGTGTTGCTGGTGGTTTCCGCCTTGATAGCCACCGTCACATTCCAGGCCGGAATCAGCCCACCTGGCGGCGTCTGGCAAGATCACAAAGAAGGACCGGACGGCCACTTGCCGGGAAGCGCAATCTACTCTTCCCACAAAAAGCCTTTCTACGTCTTCCTCGTCTTCAACACGCTCGCGCTCTCCTCTTCGATTTCGGTTATCATAAGCTTGACTTACATGTTCCCCTTCTCCGTCGAGATCTTGATAGCCACCATCTCCATGATTATCACTTATGGTTCTTCCATTTTCGGTATTACTCCCTACAAAAACACTAATTGAAATGCATTTCACCTTGTCTTCATTTACTGTAGAATAAGGTATATATACACAATTGTAGCCAATCACTAAAGGACAGCACAATATTCTAATTGTTTCTAGAATGTGATGACTCAGCATTTCCTATCCATTTCTATGCTCTAGTATCCCCCCTCGATCGAAAATGGTCGAGACACAATTGAGATCGAAGTTGAATGAATTGATGAGCGGGCAAAGCTTTGGTGAGTAAGTCTGCAATCTGATCCTTTGAAGAGAGGAAAGCAACTTGTAGAGACTTTGCCTGAACCCTTTCTCGAACAAAATGATAGTCGAGAGAAATGTGTTTGATCCTATGATGAAGAACTGGATTTACAGCCAAGTATGTAGCACCAAGATTGTCACACCAGAGCGTCGGAGGATGGTCTAGAAACACATGAAATTCAGCAAGGAGAGTCTGAATCCAAAGAGTTTCGCAGGTTCCAAGAGCTAAAGAGCGATATTCTGCTTCAGTGGAAGATCTGGAGACAGTGGTCTGTTTTTTTGAGGTCCAGGAGATTAGATTCCGGCCTAAGTAGACACAATATGCACTGGTGGAGCGTCTGTCTCCAAGATCTCCTGCCCAATCAGCATCAGTATAGGTGAACAATTGAGTTGTTGAATCTGCCATAATGTGAAATTGCAAGTTCATTGTGGAATTTAAGTAACGAAGAAGACGCTTGGTAGCCTGCCAATGATGTGTCAGCGGAGAATGCATATGCTGAGCCAGCTTATTGACAGGGAAAGAAATGTCGGGTCTGGTGAGCGAAAGGTACTGAAGGCTTCCAATGACACTTCTGTAGAGTGTAGGATCAGAGAAGGGATCCGACAGGCATTCATGAGAGAATGTGGTAGCCATGGGAGTTGATACTGGCTTGCAATTGAGCATGTTAGTCTTTGCCAAGATGTCTTTGATATACTTGGACTGGGAGAGGAAAAATCCAGAGGAGTCACGTTGGATTTCAACACCCAGAAAGTAGTTGATTGAGCCCAGGTCTTTGACAGGGAAATCTGCTGATAAGACAGAAACAAACTGCATTGCTAGTGCATCAGTGGATGCCACAACCATTAAATCATCAACATATACCAAGATGAAAACGAATTGGTTCCCTTGGCGATGAGTAAACAAAGACGTATCAGCAAGGGAAGGGGTGAAACCGAAAGAAATTAAGGAGTCACTGAGTTTTGAGAACCAAGCCCTGGGAGCTTGTTTCAGACCATAGAGGGATTTGTTGAGTTTACAGATGTAATTAGGGAAAGAAGGATGAATAAAACCTTGAGGTTGTTGGATGTAGACATCCTCCAAGAGATCACCATGAAGGAAGGCATTCTGAATGTCCAATTGTCGAACTGCCCATCGTCGGGTAGCTGCAAGGGTAAGGAGGAGGCGAATTGTGGATGGCTTGGCGACAGGGCTGAAAGTTTCATTGAAATCGACTCCCTGTGTTTGATGGAAGCCTTTGGCCACTAAACGTGCCTTTCTTCTCTCAATGTTACCATTAGCATGTCTCTTAGTTTTGTAAACCCATTTGACCCCTAAGACATTAGAAGAGGATGAGGGAGGAACTAGAGACCATGTGTTAGTTTGAAGAAGAGCCTGAAACTCATTATTCATGGCAGCACGCCACTCAGGGTATTTGGAGGCGTCAGTGAAGGTAGACGGTTCATCAGGTATAAGTTGTGAGGAGGAGCAATGGTGGGATGTGGGCCAAGGTATAGTGCCGTCGGTTCTGATTTTAGGCCGGGAGGTATTATCACGGGCTCGAGTGGTCATAGGATGAGTTGGAGGTGGATGGGTTGAAGGGTGAGGCCCAAGAATAGAAGGAGGATCATCATTGGTGGTTGAGGTGGTAATTGGGCCTGAGGTGGCACTTGGGCCAGAGCTGGATAGTGTTGGTGAAGAAGAGGGGGATGAATCATCAAGGCTTGATGGGCCAGAGGATAAAGGAGGTGGCGTGGGCTGTTGGATAAGTGGGCCCGAGGATGACTGGGGCTGTTGTGGGTTTAGAGTAGGAAGGGTGTGAGGGAAAACGACATGGGTAGGTTCAATGGGTGGTGATGGCTGATTTTGTGAGAAGGGAAATTTGTCCTCATGAAATATAACGTCCCGGGAAATATATATTTTGTCCAAAACCCAATCACAACAAATGAAGCCTTTGTGGTGGTCACTATATCCAAGAAAAATGGTCGGAGTGGATCGAAAAGATAGTTTGTGACGATGATATGTACGAAGATTGGGAAATGCCAAACACCCAAAAACTCGTAAAAGAGAGTAATCCGGATGTTTGTGAAACAAAATTTCATAGGGTGTTTTGTTTTGAATGATAGGTGAGGGAATTCGGTTTAGGAGATATGTAGCGGTCTCAAAAGCATAGTCCCAAAATGTGAGCGGAAGAGAGGCATGTTTTAGAAGTGTTAGTCCCATATCAACAATACGTCGATGACGAGATTCAATTGAACCATTTTGTTGATGGGAGTAGGGGCAAGTGAGCCGATGATGTATCCCAAGTTTCTCAAAAAGAGGTTGTAGTGGTTTGAATTCGGTCCCATTATCCGTTTGGATTTCGAGTATAGTGGTGGAGAACAAGTTGGTTACGAGGGGAATGAATTTAGAGACAATTGTAGAGACGAGAGATTTGTTGGAAAGAGGAAATAACCATAAAAATTTACTAAAATCATCAACAATAGATAGATAAAATCTATTTCCCCTAGTAGAAGTATCATGGGCCGGACCCCAAATATCCATGAAAAGAAGGGCAAGAGGCTGCATACTTCTGGACGGGCTGGGCGGATGGGGCATGGCATGACATTTTGCCCAAGAACAGGATGTACATTGGGCTTTAGGTACTGGGTCACGGACAGATTTAACACCATAACGGGCCAAGGCAAGGGAGGTGATCCGAAAGGCTGGATGCCCTAGCCTGGAATGCCAAAGGTGAAGAGGTAAGTTTGTTGAGGTGAGGTGGACAGACGGTGGTTGCAACGACGATGATGGAGCAGTTGATGGAAGAACATAGAGGCCTCCTTCAACGGGACCTCGAAGTAGAGGGGTCATTGTCCTGGAGTCCTTCACAACAAAAAAAGTAGAGTGAAATTCAAAAAATACATCATTATCAGCACAAAAACGATGGACAGATAGAAAATTTTTGGTGATAGCAGGAGTATGAAGAAGATGGGTAAGATAGAAGGTACGGTTATGAGATTGAAAGGAGGTAGAGCCTTGATTTTGAATCGAAATTGTTGATCCATCGCCAAGAGAAACCTGATCTGTTCCACCATAGGGATAGTTGTCAATTCGCAAGTTGCTTATATCCGGGGTGTAATGATGCGTCGCTGCTGTATCAGGGTACCAGGTAGTGTTGTGCGCCATTGGAGACTGAAAATTTGACGGGGGTGGTGCCTGGTAAGACTGATTGAATCGGTGCCAGCAGGTAAGGGCAGTGTGTCCCGGTTTGGAGCAAACCTGACAAATTGGACGATTCTCAGAGTTGGAGTTGAAGGTCTGGCCACGACCTCTCCCTGGATTAGCTTCTTGGGTTGAACCAGAGGAGTCTCGACCTCTTCCTCGACCACGCCCACGGTTTCTGTTTGTGGTTAGATTGGCTTCATTATTTGTGGTGGTGTGATTTGCAGAAAAATTTGTGGTGGTTTGCTGAAGGGCAAGACGAGACTCATGAACCAGAAGATGAGAGAATACTTGAGTGGGGCTGGGTAAAGTAGGTTGGGTTGTGAGAGACGTGACCACTGAGTCATACTCAGGGCCAAGACCAGCAAGGAGAAAAACAACAAACTCTGAATCAGGGAGGGATTGACCAGCAAGGGTGATAGAACGGGCTAGAGTTTGAGCTTTGGTGAAGTAATCAGTGATGGATTTATTACCTCGTCGAAGAGTGGCTAACTGAAGACGTGTATGAACGATTTGGGCACTCGACTTGGCTGAGTACAAGTCTGTGAGGCGAGTCCAAATCTCCTTGGAGCTGGAGCATTCAAGAACCTGAACCATGACAGGTTCCGAAAGAGATGCAGTGAGCAAAGAAATGACCAGTTGGTCATTTTTGAGTCAATCAGTGTACGCAGAGGAGGTGGTGTCTGTGGGGCATAAGGATGAGCCATCAACAAAGTTGAACAGCCCATGAGCCTTTAAGAATGGAGTAATTTGAGCCTTCCAGATAGAAAAATTTTTATTGTTGAGTTTTATGGTGAGGAAAGAAGAAAAAGAAGGAAGATGAATTGGAGAAGATTCTTTGGTAGCCATGGAGACGTGGGTCTGCAGGCTCTGATACCATACAAAAACACTAATTGAAATGCATTTCACCTTATCTTCATTTACTGTAGAATAAGGTATATATACACAATTGTAGCCAATCACTAAAGGACAGCACAATATTCTAATTGTTTCTAGAATGTGATGACTCAGCATTTCCTATCCATTTCTATGCTCTAGTACTCCCCATCACGGAAACTACAAGTTCCGTTATCTTCTTATAACAGCCGCGTTCCCGTTCATTGCTAGGCTCGTAGTTCAGCTCTATAGGTACGTGATGCGTACCTCGGATTTCAGTTGGAGAAACTTACTGAACAAGGTACCACGGGGTTGCACGTTCGAACGCAGATGCGTGTCAGCACCGAGCTCACCACGGAAGCCCACCGGATAGGAGTAGATAGTCTACAAAGAAAATCCTTTTCTCTATGCTTTCTTCATTACTGTACAATCTGTGAAAAATAAGAATGTATCGAACAAATTGAGACTTATACCATTCAGCCAGAATAAGTGAATTCAGATTTGATGTTTTCAGTGATCATATTCACAAACAAATTCGAAACTTGCTCGCTTTCAGCTATCGCGCTTGCAACAACAAACCCGCTGCTTGGGATACAGTTCCCTTGCAACTCGGGTCAACAGAGCTGGATCTAAGCTAAACAACCGAAAGTAACATTTCAGAATCTCCATCACCATTCCATTCAGTTTCATCAGATGAGTAGCCTTCCTTCACTTGATCAGCCTTTGAGTTTAGAGACGGCCTCGAGTTTTCGTATTCAGACAAGCCTATGTCCTTCAACAACCCTAGCATCTCCTCTTTGCTACCTTTATCGCCTTCTTCTTCACAAAGTTGTAGGAAGGCATACACGTTACTCGGTATTGGCTTCCAGTAACCTGAGCTCTTAGCCTGCTTGAAAAAGGCTAATGCGTCGGGTATTCTCCTTTCCTTCGTATGATACTCTCCAAGGATTTCCCATGTACTCGCAAATGGCTTTGCTCCTGCTTCCTCCATGTGAGCAAAAAAACTGTTGACTTTCTCGTAACGTCCCTCCTTGACGTACCAACCCAAGAGAACGTTACCTATCCTCGCATCATAGCTTGACTTTACAGAAAGCCACTCATCATAAACATTTTCCGCACCTTCAATATCATCAACTTGGACAAGAGAACGAATTACAGAAAAGTATCCCCAGTTTGTAATACTCTGAAACTGAGACTTATAATTGCTCCATACGCGATAAACTTCCTCTTTGTTGCCCACAAGCCCGTACAGATTCAAAAGATAGTGATACGCATCACGGTCTTGTCCGTCAATTTTCTTTTCAAGTCTTTGTAAGCAGTCTATGGCTTTTTCAAGCTCGCCTAGTTTAATGTACCATGAAGCCACGGAGCTGAATGTTCTCCAATTCGGTGCAACATTTCGGACTTCTTCCATCTCTTTAAAGACCTCTTCAAGGCCAGCAACAGAGCCCTGGGAGCCTCGTGCAGATAACCAAATGCTATAAGAGTATAAATCTAGTCTCACCTTACTCCTCTTCATCTCTGTGATTAACATCTCGACTTTAATGTATTCCTTGAGTTTCATGTATAAAGTCATCATGACATTGAATGAAAGTGGGTATGAAGCATAACCATCGTTTATCATTTTCTGCATTAAAAATTCTGCTCTGTCTCTCTCTTTAGCCTCCATGTAAGCATTTAGAAGAGCTCCATACACTCTCTTGTCCTTCTGAAAATCAGGAAGCCTCGTGAAGAAATCTTCAGCACTCCGAACTCCGTGTACTTTAGCAGTTAAGTCCAGCATGATTGCCATTTCACTACTCGATAATCTGAATCTCTCAGCCCTAGCATTCATCCACTCACAGACCTGCATAAAGTAGGTATGAAATCATCACAACAGAACAGAGACTTGTGGGGGAAAACTGAGCCAGACAAGAAAATGCTGACCTAAGAGTCGAATGCAGATAATAGATAAACAGCATACTCAATGGATACCTAATCCAAAATCCAGTTTTATAATTTTACGCATCATTGGAGAAGCCTAGATTGTCAGTGTTTTGATGCATGAAAGCACATCTATAGGACTCTTGGTACAGTTCATGCACAAGGTGGGGAGCCATAAACCACAATCCTTATATAAAACATAAAAGGAGGCTCAGTAACTAAATATCCAAGGGAAAATCCAACATTCAATTACAACTCACAAGTCATCTAGCACCAAAGTTTGAAGTCTGTACAATAAACCAGGCTCCAGGCGCACACCGCGGATGATGATGGAGCAAGACAATTCAAGGATGATAGTTTATAAACATGAGGACTTAAACAGACACAGACACATTAACACATCAGGAAACATTACGATCCTCATATTCCAGACTTCCAGTCCGTTACTGCCACACAAGAAATACTCAAAAGTTGAGGAGCTACAAATGACTCCATTGTTCCCCATGAACAAACACTTCCCTCATAAATTCTCATGGAGCAATTCTGTTCATATTTGATCGGTCATATCATGCCAGATGAATCATAATAACTAATAATAAAGCAAGTTTATGATAAAGGTTCATTTTAGCTTCTCATAAACCAAAATTTACACGTATATCCCACATAGCACATATAACAACATTATGGCAACTGCAGCAAACTATTCTTATTGCAGTTAAGAGTGCATGGGAGGCCACCCATTAACGGGAAAAAAAACTATAACTAGGAGATAGCAAGGAACATCTAATATCGAATTTGATGATCAATTCTTTGAACAGATTGCACCTATCTACAACTGCGCGCTTGATGCTGAAATTAATTCCTAAATTTTTCACAAGGAACTCAAATTCTAAATTTTGGCGGCATTCATCAAACTTGTCAGGTGCCAAATCAATCTTCAAAACTCAACTCAAAGACCATATTCAAAGCAAGTCCATGATTTCATTATCCAAACTCATATTATATTTCAAATGTAACAGCTGAAGCATCTCCCTATACTTACCTCAAGGGCAAGCTTATACCTCCGAAACTTCCTGAGATTCTTGACAAACATATTAAGCTCGGCTTTCTCAAAGATCTTGCCTTCAATCTCACACTGATTCAATACAGCAGAAACCCCAGTTTCGGGATTCTCAAGCAACGCAACCCTCTTGTAAATATCCTTCCATCTTATCACTGTCCTCGTCCTCCGATAACCATCGGTCGGCTCTCTGTTTCTAAACGCTGAGCATGAAAACAGATATGGAATGGATGTTCTGAGCGTGCGCGAAGGAAGAAGGGTGGAAGAAGTAGAACCAGATGGGGAGGATGTGAAATTGGAGAGTGGACATGTAAGTGAGTGGAGGGAATTTGAGAGAGTAGGCTGGTGCTGATGAATTTGGGGGTTAGGGTTTTGGAGGTAATTGACTGAATACTGAATCATGGTGCTTTATTGGTGGCGATAACAGTGGAAGTGGAGGTTTCCGGCGCCGACGGTTGGGTAGTGTGTTTGGTGCTCTACGTTTCTTCTTCTAGCTTCTCCGTTCTGAGCCTCTGAATTCTTGAAAGATACCCTATCCGCTATCTCCTCCGTATGGGATGCCATTTCCATGTCTTCATTTTCTTTGGGATAATGACATAATTACCCATATTTGTAGGGTCTTTTTCTGGAGGAAATTTTGTTAAAATCACAGCACCTAAATGAAATTGTAAAAAATAACAACTAATATAGTAATATTCATTCAACTCCCCTTAAATTTGTAATATTTCAATAAATGCCCCTGTGCGCAGTATAAAAATATCCTGGACGCACTGATTTTTGTCCAAATTACCCTTGATTTTTTTCTACTTCTGTCTTCTCTATCGCATCTCATCGTTTGCTGCAGTTCTCCTTTTCTCAGGCAGCCATTCTAGCTGCCAGTGGAATAGGGTAGCAAACCAGACGAACCCTCTCTCTCCTAATTGCTCTCTGAAAGTTCTCTGTTGAAATTGTTTGGGCAAAATCTGGGCGGTGACGCTGTTGAATTTCACGATTTAGGTCCCAATTTTAGAGCCAAATAACGTGAAGAAGTAGGATTAATCGTGTACAGGTAACAATTCGAACCCTCGAGAATCAGTTTCGGTATTTGTATGATTACTGAAGCTTTACAGCTTTGACATTTGAATATTGAATAATTAATCTAACTTTTTATGGTTGTGTTAGAGCTTTTGTACTGTTATAATCATTAGTTAAGAGTTAAGATCATTCTTGAAGCCGTTTTTTCATAGTCTTATAAGTTTCTGTTGGCACTTTCAAACAATTTAGCTCAAGCCTTGATGTTAGCTATCAGCTATGTTTAAATATAAATGGTTTTGCACATTACTGTCTTAGAAGCAAATAGAGGCAGGTTCCTTATTATGATGAAGGTTGTGGAAGTCATATTTCAAGGGAAATGTTCAAATCTCCCATGCTTCATACCTGGATTAGTTTAAATGGAAAAGGGTGAATGGTGTTGTCCTATAATGTTGCTATTCTTTGCTTGAAGAATGCACACCATCTGACTAATGCAGTGTTCTTCATAAATGCACTGTGGTATGCCTTTCATTTGCTTTCTACAATACTAATACGAACCTCGTTGTTTCCTCAGAAGCAGTATTTCACCATAACCTGAAACCCTATGGTTTCCTCTCCTACTACACTTTTATGGTGTCCGTCTTCATCATAATTCGTACACATTTGCAAGTTAGAGTATAGCAGTATCATGATCCCGTCAAATCTGTCAACACCCTTGAGCTGGAAACCTTGCCTTCTTTCTCAGCCTCTCATTCCTTCCTTCAATGTCCGTTGCCAAGCAGCTGACATCACCGGTAACACTGGCCCGCCTTTACCCCGTTGGTTACATTCATCTGGTAACCTCGACAGCGTATCTTCTGCGCCGGCTTCACCCTCCCCCTCCTCCTCCTCCTCCTCTTCTAATGCCAACAAGGTTGATAAAATTAAAATGAATGCCCAGAAAAGGCGATGGCCATGGTCTAGGGAAAGCTATTTGGTTGACGATTCTGATCCTCTCCCTCTTCCAATGACTTATCCTAATACATCACCTGTCTCTCCTGAAGAGATTGATCGGCGCCTTAATTGTGATGTTGAAGTTGAGGTAAACCTTTTGTTCCTTATGTTGATTGCAATTACTTCTACATTTTGTTTTCAATTTTATAAGTTCTCGCTTGAAGCTAATATTGAGAACTCATGTAATTTGGAGAATGATTTGTAGGACTGTAAAACAGTAGTTTATGAGTGGACTGGGGAATGCAGAAGTTGCCAAGGGTCTGGCCTTGTGAGCTACTACAACAAAAAGGGCAAAGAGACTATCTGCAAGTGCATTCCATGCGCTGGAGTGGGTAATTTCTCCCTATCCATTAATTTATTAATATTGTGCCTGTATTTTTACTAGACACTTGAGATCTTCTATATGCTGATTGAGAAGCAAGCTTTTGCCTTACTGGTTGCCATTCAGATTGATATTTTCTGTAGAGGATGTTGTGATCCTTTTGGGTGTGTTGCTAGCTTTACAATTAATTTTGCTTCATTTGTACCAAAATCTGTAGGAATGTATTTTGTTGCCTTCTGATGGCATAATTGTGCTATTTGATACAACTTAAATGGGAGGTTTTGTAGCTTGACAACATTCAGATTCTGTTTTCACTTTTCCTTATGGTTTTCATCTTTCACCATTCACTTTTCGCTTATCTTTGATTTACGCCTTGTTCCATGGGGTGTTTTGGTACGTTTGCAACTGGGAGGTAATGGATTGAGGATTTCTTCATTTTCATTGTAGATTGATGTTTAACACACAAATGCTCAGATCTTGGGAGATGAAGGGTTTCCAAAGGTTTATGTGCGATTCCTGATTTTTTTGTCCCCAAAATGCTCCCTACTAGCCCCTAGCCATTCTCCATTTAATTGATGACATTTTTGGTCATTTCATACCAAATGTGAAATGTTTACGAAATCTTCAAGTTTCAAATCTCAACTTGGTTTTTAACTCTGTTTATGGTCTTTGAAAATATTTTTAAACAACTTCCCGAAAAAATTGTTTTGCCGAACACATCCTTAGTTTTCCTTCTCTCTTTAGTAATCTGCACTGCCTTTTTTCCCTTCTACTCTCCCTACCATCACCGTTATGGCCTTGTTTGGAAATCGTATGAACTGTCTATATGAAATGAGGTTCCATGCAGCTTTCTCTGTTAATGATAGTTGATTGTGTTATCAGGAAATCCATATTACACCATATCACTTTTGCACCCTAAACAAAAATATGACACGGTTGCCCTTGAATAACTAAGAACTTGCAGTGACTCGTAGGATTGAGTTAGCCTGAGAAGTTTTTGTCGATTCACATTTTCTCCATTTCTATCTGTATGGATGTCATCTTTAGAGTATATCTTTGATGTCTTATATCTTAAGTCACTTCAGAATCACTGGATAAAATTATTTACAATGTATTGGGTTATTGTTCTTAATCATAAATTATCCTTTATACAGGATATGTTCATAAGATAACAGCCCGCGATGACATTGAACTGATGGAGGATTTGGGTAATGGTAAACCACCTTGAGCAGATGACCTCATACCCCTCAATCATCCATTACACTTCAAAACCTGGCCTTATTCAATTTTTGTAGAGGTGTTATTGTCCATTGTAATTTGACTCTTGCAGAAGAAATCCATTATAATACTTAGTGATCATAACCATGATTATGACGGTAAATGACATTGTACTTGGAGGATGTATCTCCATCTGTGACTAGGGCTGAGCGTGTTAGGTTCGGTTTACCGAACCGAACTGAACAAGTGATTCAGTCTAGACCGAACCGACAATTTAGGTTCGGTTTTAAGTCTGCATATTTTAAAAAATAAGTTTCAGTTCAGGTTTCGGTTAACAACCACAAAACGGATGGTCTAAACCTAAAAACAGATTTGTATTTTTAAAAAAATGATCTGGTCATATTTTTTATTTTTATCGAGATAAATTTTAAATTTGGATTTCATATTTGTTTTATAAGGATAGAAGGGTGACTATATTTACATTGTAGTTTTTATTTTTGTAATATTATTTAAATATTTGTAATTTTACTTTTTAGGTCAGTTTATGTTCAAAACCTAAACCAAAACCATCTCTAATAGGTTCGGTTTTGGGTTGTTTTAATATTTATAGTTTTCAGTTTTAGGTCCAAACCAATTATATTGGATAAGGGTTCCTCAAGAGGGAAAATTAATTAAATAAAAGGTGGCTTTTTTTTCTGGTTTTGCCGTTCCCAGCTCCAATTCCGGCAAACTGCAAACATTAGAACATCTTCATCCCAGAACTTCTGGGTTTCTTTAGCAATTAAAAATTTTAAAATAAAAATAATTGTCAGATTAGGAGAAAGAATCGATGCAATTAGTGGAGAGGAGTTTCTCTGCAGAGATACCTATCTTGACAGGTTTCTGCCCACTTCACACAAATTAAGAAAAATTTTGATTCATTTTTTTATTTTGCCCAAATGTAGGGATGGTTATAATTATAAGATCAAGAAATTTTGATGAATTCTGGGATGAAAGAGAGATTCTTCAATCATTTTGTGAATAAAAAAAAAAAGAAAAATCATATAAGAAATTTTTTGAGAATTTATGGGATAAAGATGCTCTTAACGAGGGTGGCTGAGGGGTACATAAATGTCGATCCTAGGCGAGTTTTTGTGTACCTGTCACTTCAGAGGTGGTTTCTCGTAAATCGACTTTCCAAAAAAAAGGTAGGTATGGACAGGCTCGGGGCCGGCTCAAAAGCAAAATGATCAACATGATAATCATTCCTCTATTTATCATATAATATATTGATCAAGCGTATGAATAAAGTCTTATTTAAGAAAGAACAAATAAATAATTGATGATTATTGTCTGTAATAACATTAGCAACAAGATGGTTGCAAATAATAAACTACAAGGTTAACAAATCATATGATTAGTACAAATCAAAGAATAAGGTTGTAAAGAATCTGATTCCATGTATCAGGAACTCCTGCAAGACACCAATGGCTACAATCCATCTCGAACTGTCCATAAATCGAAGGATGTCCGTCTTTCCTTAGCAGTGACAACACTGTTATGTCTAACAACACGACGGGATTCTTTATTTTGCTAAGTGCTCTCTTTACTGCTGCCGTCGCAGGTGGTTGTCCTCCTGGGTAAGATGACCCTAATATTGGTTGCGTTTGTCCCATGCAACTGCCCTTGTGCCGGTCATTCCAATCGCTCCCGCTGAACCGAAATGACCGAAAAAGACATTACATGAACAAATCTAGAAATCTCATGATCTTTACAAGAGAATAGTGTAATGTAGAGTTGTTATATGAGTTGAGCCCCTCGAGTTCAATGTAGGTTCGGTTTGAGCTCATTCACTTGACCAACAAGCTGATAAAATTTCGGTTCGGCTAGCTCTATCGTTGATAAAAGAATTTAATATGATCGACCATGTCAAGCTCATGCCATTCGGCTTGAATAAACATATGTATCAAAGTTCGGCTTGAACAACAATCGTTGTTCAACCTCTTTCACTTAACTAAACAAGTCGGGTATCGGGCAGATTCATTGCTCGATTTGATCAAAATAAGCTGAACATGAACATATATATCAAAGTTCGGCTTGAACAACAATTTACGTGTAATGTCGATAAATGAGAACTTACTTGTAGTGGGAGGGTGATATGCCTTGGAAGAACACCTTAGTTTTTGAAGGATCAATGTTTTGGTCAACCCATTTGCCCCATGTGCCTAGGGCTTTCTCAAAGGCAACCACTCTATCCATATCTTTTCTTATGGCCTTCCCATCTTTAATATAATCCCATCTGTTACAAAGTTATATACAATCAATTAAGACTCATTAGCTTATGTTTTAAGGACCTATGTTCAAAAGATGGGCAACGAACTTACGGTTGAGTCGGTCCACGACGACTCCACCAATGCCAAGTGTTGAAGATGAGCATGTCCATGTCTTTCCATAGCTTACCTCCTTCTATGGAGTCAAGTTTCAAGACCCTCCCTATTCTCTCCTCTACGACATCTACAAGAAAGACGGTTCGATCTAGCATGATTTGCACATCATAGTCCTGCAATGAAAGACTCAATTATGAACTTAGATTACATGTGATGTATACATTCAAGTAGTAGGTGAGTGAAACATACCGGAAATGAGAATGAAGAGACGAAATCTTGACGAGTAATGTTGTATGTGGCGTTTGGAACCGAAGAATGGAGTAAACATGTGAGTGATTGCCATTGATTTAGGCTCAATGAATCACCCACAAACATTATGTTTTTGCCTCGAAATCTTTCGAGGAAATCTTGACCATCGAACCTGCATATATATATCCGTATTAAAACAAAAAAATCTACTCATATTTTAGCATTAATTGGTTAAACGAAGAAACTTTGTTTAGCTCATGTGTTGGGTTTAAACATAACACATAGGGTGTCATCCTGTTCACGGTTGGTTAAAGTTGAAAACCGATGGTGTCATACACAACTCTTTTCTTCGCTTTTTTGCGGGAGGCATCTCTAACGTTAATGGATTGGTGGCTTTACTTTCAACGTTGGCTTGTGTTCTGTTCCGATGGCGGGATTTTGGGGCCTTTGCATGAGTCTATACTTGGCTTGGAATTTGGGAGTGCGTAGGGTGTTGATGGAGATGGACTCGAAACTTGTAATTAAACTTGTGTCGAGTCGGATCTTTTGTTGTCATCCTCCCTTTAATATGGTAGTAGCTAGAATGTCAAGACTTCCCATACAAAGATTATATCATCCAATTTCGTCATATTTACCGGAAAACTAACTTTACGACGAATTATCTTGCTTCTTATCCTATTAATTGTCCTTTGGGTTATCACCCACCCAAGGACCCTCCTTTAAGTTTGCTTCCATCTTTAGCAATGATGCTAGAGAAGTAGCGAGTCAACGGTTTATCCTTGTAAATTATTTTACGTTGCGTACTTAAATAAAGTTATGGGTTGACCTCAGATCACGCCCGTCGTTACAACCAAAAGAAGGATCAACACATGGTATCGGTTGTATGAGAGCCTTTTGATATGGATCTTGGCTAATCAAATTTGTATACGACATCAAATGTGAATCAGATTAACTGGTTATACTTAAAAAGCCACGTGGAGAATAGAATATTTTTACACATACAATAAACAAATCAATGTCCTAATTAATGTTAGGGAAATTCCGGATGGTACCCTCGTGGTTTGGGGTATTCCGGATTTTGCCCACCAGTTTTTTCAAGTTCGGATGGTACCCTCAAGTTTATGTTGTTTTCCGGATTTTGCCCAAATTCATTACACTTTTTTAAATTCCATTAAAAACATACAAAAGAAAATAAACTAAAATTAAAAAACAACTTAAAATAGAAATAATAATTTATTTAATTTAAAAATAAAGTAAAACAGTAACTTTTATAAAAATATATATTATATTAATTTAAAAATAAATAAATTAGATAAATTTTAAAAAATTCAAAAATCAGTGTTTTATTTATTTTAAAAATAAATAATTGAATTAGCATATTTTTTACAAAATCTAAAAATATAATTGTTATACTTTATTTAAAAAATAAATAAAATAAGGACTTATTTAAATAATAAAAAAAAGCACTGTTTTAATTTATTATTAAAATAAATAAATAATTTTTCTATTTTATTTATTTCCCAAAACTAAAAGAAAGAAAATAAAGTAATATTAAAAAATAAAAAATATTAGAAAACTGATTTATTCAATTTAATAATAAATTAAAACAGTGATTTTTTAAAATTTTTTAAAAAAATCCTTATTTTATTTATTTTTGAAATAAAGTATAAAACTTATTTTTTTAGATTTTGTTAAAAAATGCTAACCCAATTTATTTATTTTTAAAATAAAAGAAAACACTGATTTTTTTTAATTTTTTAAAATTATCTAACGAATTTATTTTTAAATTAATATAATATATATATTTTTTTAAAAGTTACTGTTTTACTTTATTTTTAAAATTAATAAATTATTCTTTCTATTTAAGTTGTTTTTTAATTTTAGTTTATTTTCTTTTGTATATTTTTAATGGAATTTAAAAAAGTGTAATGAATTTGGGCAAAATCCGGAAAACAACATAAACTTGAGGGTACCATCCGAACTTGAAAAAACTGGTGGGCAAAATCCGGAATACCCAAACCACGAGGGTACCATCCGGAATTTCCCTTAATGTTAATATATTATTTCTTATTATCATTTAATTTAAGAAGGAAACCGTTGAAGTTTAAGCCATTAGCTCAACTTAACTTACGTGTAAAATGAGTAATCGTCCAATTTGACTTATCCGTTTGGAGAGTCTTAACTACTTGTCTTGAGTCTTAACTACGGTCCTATCTAGTGTTAGGGCAAGGACTTAGGGTTAGTTGAGTTGACCAAAGCACCGAAGGCGCGTGAGATGCAGGTAAACAAGTCAACTGCGCTTTGCTGTCCGGTGTCCAGCTAGTCCGCCACCAACAGTAACATGGACAAAACATAACCACGTGTTTGCATGTGCCAAAGTCCACGCGCCGGCCAAGATCTGCACTGCGCTACTTCTTTTGTGCAAAACTAAATTTGAAGTTTCTTATATTTTAATTTAGTTAAACAAATGTTTAATATTTGAATTATGGATTATTAGGAAAATGTATTTCTTAGATTTCTTTGTTTGATTACTGTTCATATATATTTATGAGATTTGTTGGAGATAATAAGGTCTCACATCGAAAGATGGTACACTCCGAGCCTAGTATGTAAGGTCGGTGGGCTACTCCTCCTATTGTCAATTAGTTTTAGGATGGAACCTCGCCGAGTTTATGTTTTGGGCTTGAGCCTATATCTGACTTTGACAAGATTTATTTTTATTTTTTTAGTAAGGTATTTCTGAGATTTAGTTTTTTTTTGGTAATGTATTTCTGAGATTTAGTTAACTAACCAAAAGTGTACTAATCAAAATTAAAATATATCAATTCTTAATCATCTAAACTATAATTAACCGAATTTATTATCCCATTGTACTATGCAGACTTGCCATTCTCGAATTCTGTTGTCGTTTCTTGTGGAATTTGGCTAAGTTGTTTCACGTTTAAAAGTTTTTGGCAGTTTCACTCTAGTAGAGAATTTGTCTCATTTCATGTCTTGTCTAACTCATAACTTAAATTTTAACACGTCGTTCACCATGTTTTGTATTTGTAGAATCTTTTATCACTCTATTTTTGTATGGTTGTAATGTGTTTTTGTATGGTTTAACTTATAGGGCCCGTTTGGTTCCAACTCCGAAAACGGAAACGGAATGGAAACGAATTTAGTCCATATGTATATCCTTATTCATGAAATTCTATGGAATCATTCCTTGTGTTTACATGCAAAATACACTTGTCTTCCCATATTTTGTTACCCTATAGGGTATCAAAAGTAACCAAATTCAACTTCAATTACTTCAAATCATAAGAAATGATTCCAAAAACTTTCATGAACATGGGCATACATATGGACTAGATTCGTTTCCATTCCATTTTCGATTCCGGAGTTCAAACTAAACGGGCCCTTAGTGTCTAGTAAGACTATTTTTTAAAATTATTTTTTTATGTGGTAAATTTATATTATTATATCTTTTATTTAATATGGTTAATATAATGATTACTATAAAATATTATTAAAATAAATATTTTTAAAAAAAAATTAAAAAAATATAAACAAAACTTGGCTAAATTACGAGAAGATGAAGGAGAAAAGAATTTCAATGGAGTTTCGAGGCAATACACATATATATATATAATACCATCTTTAATAGCAGGATTAGCAGCAGCTGATAAATCATGAATGAAGATTGAGTAACACTAACCTGGCTAAGTTACAAGAAGAAGGTTGCCATCTATAATGGAGATAGTGCTGATCATGGCGGCCATTTCTCTGGCAATTGAAAAGCTTCTGAATGAAAGTGCAACTGCTGTAATTGTAATCTGGGTATCTATTATCTCTTACCCATTTCCCTGTGAACAAATCACACCTACTTACACTTGCATTTCCTGCCTCCACCAGCGCCACCAGTAGGGCCACCACAGCAAAACCCAACTTCCGGCGACTATCGAGCAAGCCCATCGACTCTCTTGACTAAATGAGAGGATAATAAGATAGGATGAGGGTGGCGGAAATATTTAAAGTGTCACGTCTATAATATTTTAATCGGTGCATCATAAGGTCCTCATGATGTGGTGGGGCCAGATCTTGTTTTATCTTTTGTACAATGTATTATATGTTGGCGGTGGTGGGCTAAGTTCATTGGAGCTTCTAATGGTTGAATCTTGCTAGCTACTTACTAAGCTCCAAGTGTTGCTTTCTTTTATAATGCTCCATCGTGGGCGCAAATTGTTGTTTCTCAAGTGTGGTATGTGATCTGACAAAGGCTTATAGAGTACACTCCACTGCAACAAAGGAGATAAATGCTCCCTCGGATATGTTACGGTTTAGGTTTGAATTGGGTCAATTTGGATCGGATCTCAGGCTTGTTGTTTTGACAAATGTCCGAGTTCAATTGGATCTTGGTTTTTCGAGTTGGATCATGTTTTGACAACCCTACTTTTGTCACTCTAATTATAGTGTAGTTGGAAACTAGTCATTATATAAGAGGATTAATTAAAGTGTAGACAATTTATTTTTGATGTGTTGGTTGAACAACAGTTTAATCTTTTTAGTTATAATATATAAAGTTGGGGTTTAGTTACGGTGAAGTTGTTGAAAAAAATTTCACAATATATAAAGTTGGGGTTTAGTTACGGTGAAGTTCTTGAAAAAAATTTCACTTAGAATTGGATGAATCTCAACCGTTAAATGATGATCTAATGGTTAGATTAAATTTATCAGCTCTCCAAATCTTTTTTATTTACAAGCTACAATACATGATGACTTAAACCAAAGTGTAGGTATGATTTGTAGGTATACCTAGATAGGAAACTGATCAACGCCGACCAAGTTCCACAACCGGAAATTCTACCGATTATACATGGCTTCCTCCCCGAGTCCCAACCCTGTCGCCCACCCCTCCGTACCACCAGATAAGCCTCCGGACAGTAAAACGTACGCGGCTGCGGTCGACACTTTACCGGTTACTTCTGCACCAGTTAACTGTGATGCTCTGATCGAATCAAGACGAATGCGTATCTCCTTTCCAGAAGGGGTTACGGGGCTCGCAATGGCTGAGATAGATGAAGATGTTGTCGAACAGTTAGCGGAGAAATGGAAGGCAATGGTGATCATTAAGGTTTTAGGAAGGAATGTGGCATTCCGTTTACTTGAGCGCATAATATACCAATTGTGGAGACCGGTGGGGCTTATGACAATCCTCAATTTGCCAAACGGATACTATGTTGTGAGGTTCGATCAAGAAGAAGATTTTCTCAGGGCTCTTACGGATGGCCCATGGGAGATATTTGGACACTATATTACGGTTCGTTCGTGGTCGGCCGAGTTTAACCCGCACGTTGATACACTGCGTACTATTTTTGTCTGGGCTAGGCTATCTGAACTCCCCATGAATCTGTATGATGAAGCTGTTCTTTATGGCTTAGCTTCGTCTCTAGGAACTCCGTTGAAAGTCAATCTCCATACATTATATGCAACCAGAGAAAAATTTGCACGAGTCTGTATCGAGATAGAACTTGATCGGCCTTTGATCGGAACCATCCTTATCGGAGATTCTCGTGTTCATGCTGAATACGAAGGTCTGAATTCGATTTGTCATCGGTGTGGGCTTTACGGGCATATTGTCGAACGATGCACCTAGGGCACTCAAACTCAACAGAATGCTGTCACAAACACAGAAACAACTGTTGATGAGAACCCTAAGCACTCAGATGAGCAATATGTTACCGTTTCCCCGACCCCGGGGGGTTCTGGGGATGACTTTCTCAGACCCTGGATGACGGTGGTTAGAAAGCCACATAAGTCTCTGAATACATCCAAAGGCATGACTGCTCCGCGTCAAAACACTAGCAACACCAATATTTACGGTGTTCTTTCCACCACTGTAGTCGGCGACACGGTGACGAACCCGCCGGCTGAAGAGAAGAAGACAGACGTTACACAAGTGGCAGATATGGCTAATAATTCTCCCATTATTACTCCAATCATTGTGCCAGCGTTGGAAAAAGTAACGTCTTCTAGTTTTCCTGCAAGACAAAAGAATCTTAAAAGGGCCAAAGTGAACGGGCCTACTGGCTCCTCAAGCCCAGCGGATAGTCCCACCCACTTGACAGATTCTCCACCAAAGAGTATTGACAAAACAGGTCAGAAGTCTAGGGTTTTGAACGATCTAATCATTTGCCTCCCCCCAAGTCCAACTGAGAATCTCCCGCTTCCTTCTGAACACATGATTATTGAATCTGCAATGCCTGATATGGAGGTCGACATTGCACTGTCATTGTCGGATCGATAGATTAGTCGCCTAGTGGATCCAGACATCCGCACGGGAGAGGCTACTGGATCACAAGCTACCAATTTGCCACCTGGGCCCGCTTCCACCAGCGGTTCCAAATAAATTGCATCTTATGGAATTATAGGGGCGCGGGAAATAGACGGTTCCGTAAAGCCCTAACCTACATGATAAACCGTCACCAGGTTGATTTGCTGCTTCTCTTCGAAACTAAGATTTTCGGAGATAAATTTGAAGAAGTTTGTATTAGATCAAAATTCTCGGGTTATGCGAGAGTCGAGGCAATAGGGTTTGAAGGAGGTATCTGAATGTTGTGGAACCCTACTCAAATTAGTGTTTTTGTAAAGCAAAAGGAGTCAAATTTAATTCATGCTACCATCATTGTGGGAAGTAATCAATTGGAATTTTTTGGTGTGTATAATCCTCCTACTACTAGCCGGAGGAGGCCGGCTTGGATACGTCTCATTTCGGCTAATTTGGGGTGCAATTGACCCATTGTGGTTGGAGGCGATTTTAATTGTGTACTTAACTTGGATGAGGTTAGAGGTAATTGTTGCTCTTTGTCTGCAGATACTGAGACATTCACTAGTTAGGTGGAAGACTCGCAAATCGTTGATATGGGTTTTAGTGGACCTCAATTTACTTGGAACAGAGGTAGCATTGCGGAGAATAGGCAATCCAAGTGACTCGATAGAGCGTTTATGAATGGAGAGGCGCGCTTGATCTGGAATGAGGCATCCGTCCGACATTTACCTGCTCTCTCCTTTGATCATAATTCTCTTTTACTCCAATTTATCCCATCAAGAAAAATAAACAAGGTTAGGCGTCCATTCAGATTCGAGGCTGCATGGCTTCTTGATCCAGGTTTTCAACAGGTGGTTATTGACTCTTGAAAACACACTGAATGTAATGATCTTTGCAGGGCCCTCGCTCTTCTGAAGTCTAGGCTGCTATGTTGGAATTCTGAATGTTTTGGGAAGATTGAAGTCAAGAAGAATCAACTGCTTACACGTCTCTCTGAAATCCAAACCGACATTGAATCATGTCTATCACAGGGGTTATTGGATATTCAGTCCGATCTGCTATTAGAGTTGGAGGCTATTCTGGACCAAGAGGAGGTTTTATGGCTCCAAAAGTCTCGGGATAAATTCATCACTGATGGGGACCGGAACACCGCTTTCTTCCACATGTCTACACTAGTCCAAAGGAAGCGTAATCGTGTTGATTGCTTA
Organism: Fagopyrum homotropicum; assembly: GCA_033239125.1. Classification (NCBI taxonomy): domain Eukaryota; kingdom Viridiplantae; phylum Streptophyta; class Magnoliopsida; order Caryophyllales; family Polygonaceae; genus Fagopyrum; species Fagopyrum homotropicum. The sequence continues at coordinate 151,681,135 of BSWB01000001.1, read as the reverse complement.
ATGAACGATGAGGGGACATGGATATCTGACGGTACACTACTTAAGCAAAACGCAGTTAGTTATTTACATAATCTATTCACTGTTGAGCCTGTTGCCGAATTTACAGATAGGTATTTTGCTAATTTCCCACCCCTTCTGAACGAGGACTGCGCTGAGCTTTGTCGTCCGTTCTCCGATAACAAAATTAGAAGTTGCTTATTCTCCATGGGACCACTCAAGGCCCCGGGTAAGGATGGGTTTAGCGCGATCTTCTTTCAACTTAGTGGGCTTCGGTCGGTGAGAAAGTTACGAACACTGTCAGATCTTTCTTTCAAACTGGGATCTTGCCGTTTGGGTTGAATGACACCCTTATCTCTCTTATTCCTAAGGGTAACAGCCCAGATCACATGTCTAAATTCAAGCCGATAGGTCTTTGCAATGTAATGTACAAACTCATTTCCAAGCTCCTTGTGAACCGACTCCAACCTTTCATGGATCGCTTGGTGAGTCATCTACAAAGCAGCTTTATTCCGGGTTGAAGGATTGAGGACAACACTGTTGTTGTTTAGGAACTTATCCATTCTATTACTGAAAAGAAGTCCGGGAAAAAATGGATGGCTGTTAAGATCGATCTCGAGAAAGCTTATGATAGACTCTCGTGGGACTTTGTAGAAGATACTTGTGAGCGTATGGGGCTGCTTGCTTGTTGGAGATCTTGGATCTCGGCTTGTATTCGTTCTCAAGCTATGTTTGTGTTGTGGAATGGAGAAATGTCGGATAGATTTGCCCCTACAAGGGGTGTCAGACAAGGGGATCCGATTTCTCCATATTTATTTGTTCTTTGCTTGGAGAGATTGGGGCATTCCATACAGAATTTGGTGGACGAAGGGATATGGAAATCAATGTGTATTAAGCGTGAGTGCCCGGCCTTCTCACATGTATTTTTTTCCGATGACATTGTTCTTTTTACAGAAGCTACTCTTGAAAATGTGCAGGTCATCACCAATTGTTTGAAAGAATTATGTGACTATTTGGGATTGAGAATCAGCGGCCCCAAGTCTCATATTATGGTATCGCCTAATGTTTCCTCTACCTTTCGAAACATTCTGCACAATCGAACAAGCATGCCAATCGTTTCTAATTTCGGCAAGTATCTTGGATTTCCCATCCTTCATCAGCATATGCAGTATAGGGACTTCACATTTTTTGTAGAAAAAACTAGATCTCGCTTGGCTGCTTGGAAAGGTCGGTATTTGAGTTTCGTTGGAAGACTCACTTTGGTCAAGTTAGTGTTATGCTCTTTCCCTTCGTATGTTATGTGAACGGTTAAACTCCCAATGGCAATCTACAAGGACCTTGATCGGACATGCCGTTCTTTCCTTTGGAATGACAAGGACTTAGGCCGAAGTATCCATCATATATCATGGTTAAACATTTGCAAACCGGTTGATATTGGTGCTTTAGGGATTCGTTCTATGATTGAGGCCAACCTCACTGCACTTGCCAATTTGGCTTGGAGGTTTATGCATGAAACGGAGAAGCCTTGGGATAAGCCTTGGCATTATATGGGCTAAGCATAATATTCTCTCCATTGGACTGAAGTGGATTGTCTTCAGTGGCGTCAATGTGCGGTTCTGGACAGATACATGGTGTGGTTCCGGCCCTCTCATCAACGAAACGATGGTTCGACCGGCTGAGAAAGATTGGTTTCTAACTGCTGGCGATTACTGGGTGCCTGACTCGGGATGGGATTGGAGCAGGTTGTCGGCGTTATTACCACTTCAGATGCTCTCCAAACTCGCAGGTTTTTCGTTGCAGGATACCAGTGGTATTCAGGACTGTGTGGCATGGAGCCATAACCATTCGGGGCTCTACATTGCCAGCTCTACATGGAAGGCGCTTACCATGATAAATCAAGTGGCATACGCCGAGACTCTACTCTTTACCATTGTTTGGAAGCTTAAACTGCCATAGCAGGTACGGGATTTTCTTTGGCTGGTTATTCATGGAAAGCTAACCACTATTTCGGAAAGCGTTCGTCGCCATCTATGCACCTCCGATCTATGTCCTATATGCAAAGCTTCGTCGGAGACTATGCTCCATCTCCTTCGGGATTGTCCCAACATGCCAGCTCTCTGGAGCACGCTTGTTCATCTAGAAGATGCGGATGGGTTCTTTTCCGACGGGGTGCATCATTGGTTGTTGTCAAACCTATCGAATAGCCTTCGGAAGTCAAACTCTATCCCTTGGAATGTCACCTTCGCTATTACGTTATGGTTTAGTTGGAAATGGTGTAATGTTTTCATCGTTAGAGGCATTTGTACACCTTGCAATAGAGCTGAGATTATATTGAACTAAACCAGAAGGGTTACTGTTGTTGAGGATACTCGTCATATCAAGCCTGTTGCGACTTCACACAAACTCATTCTGGTTCGATGGACTGCACCAATTGAGGCTTGGGTTAAGTTGAATTCGGATGGATTCATTACGGGAGCTGGTTCAGTTGCTTGTGCCGGGGTGTTATCCGGGACTGTTTGGGGCGCTGGCTTTGGGGCTTTGTATTTAATATTGGGTCTTGTACCGTCCCGATGACTGAGTTGTGGGGTTTATGTATGGGTCTTCATTTGGCATGGGAAAAGGGTTTTCGCAAAGTGATTGCCGAGGGTTATTCCGACCTTGTGATTAAGCTTATTGACAGCAGGCTTCTCCCTTGGCATCCACTATTTAGCCTGATATCGAGGTGTCAAGGCTTCCTCCGTAGGGACTGGCATGTCCATCTCCGTCACAGTTACCGGAAAGCAAACTGTGTTGCGAGTCGCCTCACATCGTTGCTTCCGACTACCCCATTGGTTTCTTTCCTCTTATTGTTCCGCCTACTGTTTTATTTCCTTTGATTGAAATCGATGTCCGAGGAGTAGCGACCCAAAGGCTTGTCATTGGTTAGCTATGTTCTTTAATTAATAAAATGAGTAAGGCTTAGACCTTTCTCGTCCACATTACCAAAAAAAAAACCTAGGTAGGAACCTGATCAGGATTACTCATCTAGATTCAATGCTCACCTAATAAGTTTGGAAAATGTCTTCAAGGAGACGTGCATCAAGTGTTCAAAGGACATAAGTTTTAATTTTTATGAACGGTTTTGCTCTAAACATTACACTTATTCTTTGTCTGTTTTATCGTTTGTGGTTTTTTTTCAGAGTATGGAACAAAGTGCTACAAATAGTCAAATGCCTAGAAGCAAGGATCTGTGACTTTAACATGAAGCAAGAGTTCAAGGAAGGACTTATTTAAAGAATAGTAGGATTTTTTTGTGCATGATATTTTGTAAAACAGTAGACTAATCTAATGTTCTTTGAAGAAGGTTTATGATTAACACTCTATTTTGCAAGAATTCTTATTGTAATAAATTTTCTTTTATTTCTACTAGTTTGTGAAGCAATCAATATGAAAATCTTGTGTATTGGAACATTCTTTTTTTATATATATGTCATTTTGATATTATTACAGGTGGTGTTGAAGAGAGAATCGTATTGTTAAATTAATTTTTTTTCGTAACTTAATTGTAAATTGCGACACCTTGAGGAGTCAGAAATAGTTATGTTAAAAAAATAAAACAAGTATCGAAGAGAGTCGTCTTAAAGTGCCGCATATGTCTCAAAACAATGACAGATATATGTGTCGCAAATTTATTAACTAATGTGACACCTTAAGGTGTCTCAATTTACTGTGACATGTGACGGCATAAATTGTAACACCATTTCAAAATGTCGTTGATCATATTTGCGACACCTTAAAGTGTCGTTTTATACCCGTTTTTCTATTAGTGAGTGTTGTTGTATTCATCCTTGTATCCATGTTTGATTCTTAAAGCATGTTCGTGAATTGTGTTAACTGAACAACCAAGTATGTGACTGTATATTTCACAATATATGCATAGTTAATTTATGTTGGAAAAATAACCCAAAATAATATCAACTATCAACATTGAACCGAAAATAATACGAACTATGAAAATTACTAGGAGGGATACAAACTATCAATTTATTTACCAAAAATAATACGCCATACTTTTCCGGCAAAAACCCTAGCTCCGGCGATGACGTGGCAGCCGGAATGTTACATGTCATCAAGTAAATGGGTTAAATGTGAGATGTGGATTTATTTAAAAAAAACAATTTAATAATATTTAAAATATTAAAAAATAAAAATTATTATTTTTAAAATTCTAAATAATATTTTTTTTTTAAAATTTGTACAAATATTTATTTTAAAAAAAATATTTTTTTAAGAAAAAAGTTTGAAATTTTTTTAAATAGATTTGTAAAAAAATGTAATAATATTTATTTTTCCCAAAAATATTTTAATCAAATTTATTTTTGGATTTTTGTATAAAATTAAATTTTTAATCCTAAAAAAAATAATTTGTAAAAAAATATTCGAATTTAATTTTTTTTAATTTTGTAACCTAATTCCTAAAGATTTTTTTTCCCAAATTTTTTGTAAAATTAGTTTTTTTCCTAAAAAATATATTCGAATTTTTTTTTTAACATTTCATAAAAAAAAATATTTTTACATTTTTTTACAAACCTGTTTAAAAAAATGTTCAAACTTTATTTAAATTTTTTTTTACAAAAAATACTTTTAAAAAAAAATTGTACAAATGTTTTTTAAAAAATTATTATTTAAAATTTTAAAATTATTAAAAAAATTTATTTTTTTTAATATTTTAAATATTATTAAATTGATTTTTTAAAAAATAAAATCCACATCCCACATTTAATTCATTTATTTGATGACATGTAACATTCCGGCTGCCACGTCATCGCCGGAGCTAAAGTTTTTGCCAGAAAAGTTTGGCGTATTATTATTGGTAAATACATTGATAGTTTGTATCGCTCCTGATAATTTTCAAAGTTCGTATTATTTTCGGTTCAATGTTGATAGTTGATATTATTTTGGGTTATTTTTCTTTTTATGTTTGATGAGAACAGTCAAATATTTTATGCTTTCTTCATTTTAGTTGTATCTAGATGCTTCTTTGTACTAAATTTATACTATGATTGTGCATGTTTTAATTTTTATTTTTTTGTTGATTATGAATAAAAATGGACTCGTACGAGCTTGATTCAATAAGGGGAAAGAAGGAAAGACAAAAACTTGTCCAAACAGCAACTGCTCTAGTTGTAAAATTGGTTGTTCTTATGACTGCAAGGGTTCGTGAACAAACTCCTCAAATTAGTGAATTATAAATGCAACAAAAGGATAAGAATCTTCATAGAATGACCAATTTAAATAGTTAATTAGAGAAAGTGATGTTATGTATAAGAATGAGCTTCGTGTCAATAGACAAACCTTTGGGGTGCTTTGTGAGATGGTCCAAAATATAGGAAACTACAAAGAACAAAAAATAAGGAGGTGAAGGAAATTGTTGCAATATTTTTATTTACTTTGGCTCATCATAAAAAAAAAAGATCAATAGCAAATTATTTTCTAATGAGTGGGGAGAGTATGAGTCAACAATTCAACCTATGTATTCGTGCGGTTTTGAAGTTACACAATCACTTGCTAAAGAAGCCTACACCTATATCAGATGGTTGTGAAGATGATAGATGGAATCTTTTCAAGGTACTATAACACTTTTTACTTGAATTACTAACCTACAATAATAAAGTATAATCGAGTGAAATTGTTAATGATGACTTGACTTCTCTTGTGACGCATAATTGCATAGGAGATTTAGATGGCACCCACATTATAGTCCATGTGTCAAATGCCGATAAGCCAAAGTATCGAACCGGAAAATGAGATTTGTCAATGAATGTATTATGTTTTTGTTCACCTAATATGGAGTTCATATACATATTGCCTAGTTGGGAAGATTTTGCACATGATGACCGTGTCCTTCGTGATGCTATTTCTAGACCACATGGTATAAAGGTCTCAAAAGGTAACCATCAAATAATTAGATTCTTAAAAAACTTTGACTATAAAATTACGTAATCTAATCTTTTATTATCATGTCAAGGTTGTTATTACTTGGTAGATGCCGGATACACAAACTGTGAAGGGTTCTTACCTCCATATAAAGGTCATCGTTATCATCTAAAAGAATGGGGGACAATCAACCAGGAAATCCCAAAGAATATTTCAACATGAAACTGCAAAAGTTAGGAATGTCACATTGCGATGTTTTGGACTGTTAAAGGGGAGATGTGCTATTCTCTAGAGTCGTTCATTTTTCCCAATACGAACTCAAGACTGAATTGTTATTGTGTGTGCATTATTACACAATCTTATTCGCAAATACATGTCAAATTTATATTGTATTGCCACTAGATGATGAGAAAGAGAGTGAAGAGGATGAGGAGGAAGCGGTAGAGATGGTAGTGAAAGAGGAGGAGGAGGTTAAGTACATCACTTAAGTTAGTGTATCAGAAGATTTGACTAATTTTAGAAATACCTTAGCCAACACCTCATATAACAATTGGATTTCTAGTTTGTAAGACTTTGTGTGTGTTTTCGTTATGTTTGTAAGACTATGTGATGTGTTTTAGTTGTCTTTGTTGGAGCCTTGTTTGTAAGATTGTGATTTTATTTGGCTAATTGCAAGATTTTGAGTGCTTCTATTTTTTTTGTTACATTTTGGCACATTTTTATGTTGAATGGTGATGGTTTGATTGAATTTTATGTTCAATGACAATGGTTTGATTGAATGTTGCTTTTATTTTGATGTTTTTTTATTTTAATATTAAGTTTTAATATCAAACAGTGATATCAAATCTGATATTAATATACTGCAACATATCAAACGGGAATATCAGATATCAATCTGATACTCATATCTTGATACTCATATCTGATACACATACTTGATACCTTTAATAAAGGTATGGAAATCAAACGGCTCTTTAGTGTTTTCTGGCTTTGTGGGTACCTTTTGTGGACCTTCTTATACTAACATTTTTGTTTGTGGTAGTCCACGAAACGTTTTGTATGAGACAATTAGAAGGAGGTCCGGTCAAGTATAGCAGTTTGATTTTCCTAGTAATTGCTCCTTATACAATGCATTCACCAGATTCAATTCGAATACAAGGTTATTGGTCGTCAATCAAATTCAATTCAAAGCGAAGATAATTGGTCAACAACTAACTATTGAATTTTAATTAACAAGGTAATTGTATAAGTGGGCCTATTGGAAGTTATTAATCATATGCGTTGATGATTTTAGATCGTATTGTTCTTATAAGTTTTTACTTTTTACCGTAAGAAAATTATCACTTGATCATAATTGTGTAGGTGTGCGCATTTGCGGACATACATCATCACTTGGTAATAAGCCTTTGGGTGAGTTGGTTAAGTAGGTACATAACGTATTTTTGTGTAAATAATAGGTATGTTTTGTAATGTGTAGACAAAGTAGGCACTTAGAATTAAGTAGAAAAAGATTTAATTGAAAATAATGACATCTATTTACCTAATTTGGAGATATTCTCTCCCATAAAAACTTAAATGTTTTCCTAATAAATATTGTAACAGATTTGCTGATAGGTTATTATAGAAAATAGTTTTTAAAAATTTCCTAGAATCTCTCCTAATTGATTTGCTGTAAATATATACTAATACTAATATTGCGTATTATCTGAAGCTCTCCATTGTTAAGCGAGATATATATATCAGAGCTCTTAATTAAGAGGAAAATTAAGAATATTTAGTTACCCGATTTAACAAAATTTAATTGAACAAAATTTAATTGAATATTAATAGGAGAGAAGAATCAATTTCCTTCCTTTTTTTTAATGATTATCCAACTCATTTATCTTTATTTTTAATTGATGAAATTAGGGTGCCTAGTTTGTATCTAACATACAAAAAGTACCTTATTTCACCAATGTTCTCTAAGCCTTTCTTTAGATTTAGCAAATGAGGTAGTATTCTCGGAAAACTTAAGTAATGATGAATTTTGTCGGGTACAAATCTTCTTGATCAACCATGTTCATCGATGCTTTTCCAATCTCATTCGAAAATTAGTAGGTTACCACTCTACCTTGTAACTTTTAAAATATATACTCGTGGATTTCATCGGCATCTTCATCAAGAGGTGTCAAAGTCTTTCTTGTACAGATGTATTCTTCATTACTTTGTCTTGTAATGAGCTCTGAGAGTATATTGTTTACAATTTGTTGAACAGGGTGCTGCTCCGCTCTATGATAGGGGTGTTATTAGAGTTGTGCACTGACATGTCGGGCTCATCTCATTTATAAACAAACCCGAAACGAGCGTAAATTTAATGCAAGCTTTAACCTGTGTTTATATTCAACTCGTTTAGAAAATGAACGAGCTCGAGCCGAACTTTTGATGGGTCAAGCCCGAGTAGCTCGCCTAAAATAATCATCGTATAGTGTTATTTTAACCGAAGAAGTCAGGCTTTAGCCGAAAGAGCCGAGCATTGACATGCTCTAGCTCGTTTATAAACAAGTCAATCTCGAACCGAGCCTAAATTTTATGCGAGCTTTAAAATGAGTTCATATTCGGCTCGTTTAAAAAATGAACGAGTTTGAACCGAGCTTTTAACGAGCCGAACGCGACCCGAGCCCGAGCAGCTTGTCTCATGTAACAGCCCTAGCCCTACACTATGATGAATTCTTTCGGGATCTCAATCCAAGTCAGCTCATCTTCTCCTCCTTTTGCCTTTGTATGTGCCTTTCCATCTTCCACTTGTAATACCAATCTATTCAATTCCTGTTTAATTTTGCCAATGATGCCAATAGAATTGTAATTCCACCAAACAACTTACTTCGACTTGTCTTTTTGTACCCCCATGGATGTCCTTCAATGTTCTTTGACGTATTATGAAGCCCACTTCATGCATTGACACGTGATCTCCTTCCTCCGGCTAGTAATAGTGAGTAAAGATATTTTGTTTTCAATATGTTAATCGTGAGTGAAGATATTTTGGAAACAGACAGACTAGCCACAGATACAAAAACAAGGGTTTATCCAAAATTTGGAGCCTTGTTACAATCCAAGGACAAAGACACCCCAAACATGTCCTTAGCATGCCAGAAGCTATTCACAATCTAATTATGCACATTGTAGTAATTCCTTTTTATGAGTTGAAAGGGTCTATATACAGTTGCCACTTATCAAACCCAGGATTGCATTGGCACAGAAAGATCAAAACTCAATGCCACTATTCAACTGAATAGAGAAAGAAGGCCTCCCAGAATTACAAAGCGGAGTTTCAGCTCTTATAACTATACCTGAGCTCCCTACGTTTCCGTTCCACTTTGATCTGCCAATCTGCATTGGTTTTCAAATTGAGCATACGTGTGAGTAGAATTATCTTCATTAATCATGCTTGGCATTAGACTTCAGTGCCGGATAACATATTAGATAAAGCAGAGAAAAAAACTCACTGATACAGACGCAAACGCGCAAGGCATAGCTGTAAGTGAGCAGCCACCGATCACATTAACTTGCTCCTTCACAGAGTGAATGACTTCTGCTTGTATCCCAGGATTGCAACCACCAAAAGTGGGGCATATACTGCACAAATAGGTTTCATGTCCTGATTATCCTTGTCATGAAGAGGAAATCTTGCTCAATGTGTGCAAGTATGAAGCCATTAAAATAATCATTAAGCCCCTTTTTGGTTATGACTCCGGAAACGGAAACGGACTAAAATGAATCTAATCCATGTTTATCTTATTCATAAATAATTTTTTGAATCATTCCTTGTGTTGCATGTAAAATGTATTTGTTTTCCTATTTTGTTTCCCTATAGAGTATCAAAACTAATCAATTCTACTCCAATTACTTTAAACCCCAAGGAATGATTCCATAAAATTTCCTAAACAAGGGTATATATACTGACTAGATTCGTTTCCGTTTGCGGAGTTGGAACCAAACGGGCCCTAAGATTCATGGCTGCAAACGATAACTGTGACATATATGGCAAAAGGTTTACACTCAAACTCTCACTGGTGATACAAGAAAACAAGAATGAGAAATTATGCTCAGAAGCCTATTGGATTCTGTTATGTTCTGTTACTCATAGGTTTGATAGGTAGGAGAAACTTCCATCACCACAGAAGCTCAAGGAATGAAATCGTCATGGAAATCAAGCACATAAAACATCCAAAAGTAACAAAAGGATGGAGTTGAAAAAAGAAGACAATGACATCCACATTGCCTCAGTCCATAACATTGATATTAAAACCCCAATCCACCTCGAAAATGATAGAATGGTCCATCTTAGGTAAGATTTTATTAGAGGTATGGTCTTAATGCGATCTAAACCACAATCCTACATACAATTCTAACTAGCATATAAACAATTCTTACAATCCTACATAAACACCTATTATAAAGATTATAGTTTTATAAGTAGACGAAAATTACAATATGTGATTGATCTGTAATGTTTGAAAGTATAAATACCTAACACTTTTTACTTCTCAACATGCATTAATTTGTAATTTAATCAACAGCAATTATTGAAACTTATAATGTGTAAAACTATGTAATGACCTTTCATCACTCCATACGTTTTATAACTTTATTTAACTATTATTAATGTGTAGGATTTCCATTTATTATCTAATACATTTGAAACATTTATACTTCATATATAAGAAATTTCTAAACTATTAGGTTAGTACAACATAGTTTTACTTATTTCCAATGGCTTCCGACCCCACGATTCGATCCAAAGTGTCCCTCCACGGTACAATCCTAATAATATTGCTCCATTAAAAATATAGCACAACAGTCATCAGAAACAATCAAGCAGAAACCCTAAACCATATTTAATCTACAAAAGGGATTGTTTTACCACAAATGGACATTTGGTTTCACCATGAGGCCAGAACGCTGCCATGCAAGGGGTTGTGTAAACCCGAGTGAAAGTGATCGATCCGGCCATTGCAGTGTAGGGGTAATGCGTGTTCCCCATTTGTTCTGGGCCATACCAGAAGGGTATATAGGTCAACAAATAATATTTTCGTACTACATTTCCAATGAAATCAAGGGTTTTTAAGGGGAGAAGAAGCTATTAGCTTACTTTACATGAGAAGCTGAACTTCATTTCCCCAGGGTATTGACCTTGAGCTTGAAGTAAGCCCCCACAAATAGGAAGAAAAGCACTTGTGGTAATCCCTTCCCCTGCTACATATGTTAGCTGCCCGTTTGGGAATTGCAAATCCAGGAATGACTGCAGCCGATAAATAATGAGATTCTTAGCCAAATCGCACTACAATTTACATTTGACAATCATGAGAACTATAATTTCTTGCTATGAAGCGGACAGAAAGCGTAACTATTATACAAAAAAATGCCACGAGATTTATAACAACTTGCTTTGAAGCAGAAAAACTAAATTCAAACAACACTAGATACTCCACAAACGGTGATTACACATGAAAGCAACGTTCATCATGGTATCCAATTTCAATCCCAGATTTTAAATAAATACAGAACTACTACAGAACCCATATATGCTACAAAATTACATGTTAGTGTTCTAAACTTACACAGGCCAAAGGGTTGAGACAGATCATTGACATCAACAGCCATCTTCTGTGCTTCGACCAAACAGCTGGACACAGGGAGTGCAGGCCATTCTAGGAACGGTTTCAACATTAGATTCAGATGTAAAAAAAACACAACAATATATACGGAAATAAAGGATATGAACATAGAAAGACTAAACTCTGTTCTACCAACATTTGGTTGTTAAAATATTCCTCCTTTTGTAATATATATCTCCATGGTCCAATTCCACCAAAAGTCATGGCTTAACCGTCATTTATGAGCTTGCTTATCATACTTTTCGTTCTCAAGAAAAGTCTCACACCAGCAAATCATGTGTTTTCACTTTGCAAAAAAAATCTAGCCGGATGTTCTAATCTTGTCTTCCAAAACATTGCAGTTTTATAGTGCTTCAATGATAATCATAAGTACATAACTAGCATTGACTTGAAAATTGAAATAATACAACTTCACTCATGTCTAGGTAAGTCATCTAAAGCGTATACATTTTATAATCTAAAAGGAAATGCACACACACAAATCATGGCACTTATAATCCAGAAACTTAAACGTGGCCTACCTTTCTATCATAACCATACCAAAGCAAATGCTTCTTGGACAAATGCACGGGCAAAAGAAGTGTTGTGTCACGGACAAATAAAACTGGTCCAAGTTGTACAAGGAAGAGAGATGAACTCTCACTCCCTGGGTTAGAACTTCCACTTGATGCCTCTATCCTCCATAAGTCTCCCCTTGCCACCAAGGAACTTTCTATGTCTTGAGTTCTGCTATCATAAGTTGCTGACATATTCATACTCCCCTTCACGAATCACAAACATAGTCATTTGAGGTACAACTATACAGGAATACACGAGAAATGAACCAACTTTCTGAACACCAAGCCTCATAAATTTGCAAATTAGTAAATCAAACTAAAAAAAAAGTCTGTCAGAACAAAAATCTTAACCAGCAGATTTAGGACAAAAGTACCATTATTTTTAAAAACAGAAACCAGGGATGATATAACTTATAAATCAAACTATAAGAACAGGTTAATAGAACAAAACTGAAGCGAATTAAACAACCACGTAACTAATATCTTATTGTCATCCAAAACAAAACAAAAAATTAAGCCTTAAATAAATAACAATATAACAAAATTTGTAGCCTAAAAGAGACTTAAGGTTGAGCTAAATTTGCCTACAAAAAAGCAGTCCTAAAGAAGAGCAGATTCGTTAAACACACTTGAAATGCAACATCCGTAGACGCCAAAAGGGCAAAGTCTGCTTCAACTGTCCAATAATCATACCTGGGATTTACCAAATAGACCAGCTATCTTCAAGTTAAACCCTGATATTTCATCCTCAGTCATTCCATCCAGAGCACCGTCGTCCTCCTCAAATCGCAAATCTCTTAGCTGATCTGCCAATGAACCCAAATCCTCTTGAACGGACAGCGACTCTTCAGCTGAGTCTACGCCATTACCAATACGAAGCTTCACGAAGTTATTATCTCTGTGATCATGAAAAAACGGCAACGGGATAGTCCGAAAGAACTGTTGAACCAAACCATTGAAGCAGGCCCCAATATCTGTCCCTGCTTGCCCTATCTTATTGCCTATATCAAATATAGCAGAGACTCCATTAATTCCTGAAGTGTCGATTGCAAGGTTGAAATCCTTCGGCACGAAGTTCTGTGTAGGAATGGGGAACTCGAAATCGACATCGAACAGATTAGGTTTTTGAGGGTTTGGCCATGAGAAACTTGTAGGAGTGATATGAGACTGGATTAATCCAGTAAATCCCTGCGTAAATCGATCTGCCAGGTCCTGACCTTGTCTTTGCACCTCTTCCCATGCTTCGAACGATCTCTCTGCCGACATTCGTCGTGAGATTCAATCGCACTTTTTCCTTGCCAAATTGAAGAACAAGATAACTCAATTGCTTCTCTCAAAATTTAATCCCCTCTCTTCGATTCCCGAAGAGAAACCAACTAGCGAATCGTGCACTAAACTCCAAAACCGCGAAATAAGGGGAATACAGACTCAATACTCACCGATCTTGAAACCAGCGAAATCAGTTGAATTCACCGCTTCAAGCGAATTCCATGATCAAAATTCGCAAGATTACGAACAAAAAAACGACGGAAAATTAGGGTTTATGAAAGTTATAGAACAGAAATTGAATTGGCTAAAACCTGGATTCCATTCGGAAGGGGATGAAATTGAAACGGAGTAGTTGAACTCGAAGATGGGGATTTTGGGAGCAGGGAAAGTGGAGAGGAAGAAGAGACGAGAGATTCGACACGTTAGGGATAAAAAATTTGTGGAGATAACACAGTTGTGTTTTATTTCTCACTGCCACAGTCGAGATTTATATGCCACGTTTCCACTTCAATACTTGACCTGAAAAATATCATATGGACTAATAACCACATCATTTTAAGTCTTGCTAATTTTATGTTACTAAAAGACAATTTTTAAGCATTTTACAATCAAAGTTATTTTTAAATTTTGAAGTTTTAGCATATTATTTTGAAAATTTTAATATCTATTTTTATATTTGTCATTATTAAATTGTTTGTTATAGTTTTGATAAAGTAAAAAGTTAGAGTAAATAAAAATGTGATGATGTTTTGATAGCCGAAAAGCATCCACACTCTTGGGTTCCTTTTTATAGTGTTTTATCCCCTCTTATGGCTAAACCCACTCCATTTCAGGTATGATTAGCTTCTGAGAACGAATCTTTGTTCCTCCTCTAGTGAAAACCTCTCACATCAACCTACATCTAGATCTGAATCTGATATGTTGATGTTGTGCTTGACAATTGAAATCCATGATCAGACTAACATGCGTTGAGGCTTATAACTCGTCTATCAACCTCCTCTCTAGCGTAACTAGCCGCCTTCTCCGGCGTTTCCTATTGTGTTCACCCAATCTTCATCAAAATCCTAATCTCGTACTCGTCTTGTTGATCCAGTAGTGGTTGTTTCTTGATGTGTTCACGATGACTCCAACCTTGCTTTTTCTATCTTTTAGGAAAAGAAACCAAAATCACAAACACATGGTTAACCCCTCATCATATCAACATCATCGGTGTTCAAGAAGGGGGAAAACGATGTTGTTATGCTTCTTAAAAAAAAACCCTCCTTGTCGCTGGCCGTCGCTCGCCAGGCTCACCCCGTCACTCGCTTGGTTGGCTGGTCTCGTCGCCGAATCCGCCACTTCCAATTGTCGCCGATACCGCCTAGTCGATTGTCTCTTGTTCATACTCTCCTCTCTGTAAATCGAGCTCACCAGTTGGTATGATTACGATTTAATTTCTAGTTATGAGAAGTTGATGATGTGTGAGCAAGAATGACTTGTTGCTATAAATTATGTTTTCCGCTTATAGAGATTGATATTTGTCGCATCTTTGAATTTTCCAAACCCATGGTATTTCTTTACTGTTATTGTTGTGAATTGTGATGATCAATTTGGGATGTAGGGTTGAGAAAACAAATTATGTTATTCTATATGTTTGTTGGATTTAAGTTATTTCATTGTAATTGGAATGTTGAAAGGAAATTGTTGGTCTATGCACTTCTAGGTATTACTTTTTGATAGAGTAGTGTTTTTCATCCCCTCTCGTTCTTTATTTGTTATTGTTGTGAATTGTGATGATCAATTTGGGGTGTAGGCTTTAGAAAATAAATTATGTTGTTCTATATGTTTGTTGAAGTCAACTTATTTCATTGTAATTGGAATGTTGAAAGAGAATTGTTGGTCTATAAACTTCTAGGTATTACTTTTTGAAAGAGGAGTATTTTCCATTCCATCTTAGTTCATGTTCTTTATTTGTTGAAGTCTTAGTTATTGCTCTTTGTTGAGCACTGACTGAAATTTTCTTTGGCAGGCCCCAAAAGATGGGGCTATAAGGCTCTTGATAAGAACAAAGTTGTGAAGCAACACAAAGGATGGCGCCTTGTAAATTGTATTTGGGTGGGGTATGTATGTCTTACCTTAACATTTCAGATTAAGTTATGTATAAAGCAAACATAACGTTTTTCATTGGATGAGTGTCCTAAAGTATACAGTTGCATAAAGAAGAAAGTATTGGACTAAACATGATTTTAATGTGAGTCACCTAAACAAAATTTACATACTAGTCTTATTCTTAGTTGTGAATTACACCGTTATTGAACCGCAAACAACTTGTACTTAGTAATGTTTCCTAAACAAAATGTACATACTAATCTTATCCTATAGTAATAAGCTATTTTAGTCCCCCCTTTTAGATATCTTCTGGCTCCGCCACTGCACCTACCCAAGGTCACCGGAGCTTCTTCGCCGGAGAAAGATTTGTCGGTTGTAATGAAGGAAACAAGGTTATTACATGTAGAAGTTTTGAGTGTAGTGAGCCTTTTTTTTTAAAAAACGGAAAGAGGTTCAAACCATTGACGGCGTGTTGTCTAGTGGATCGAAAGGCTGAAAAAGATCAGCAGACGGACTAACCGTCATGAATAGGGGTGGGCATGGGACTGGACGGGATGGGAATGTGGTCGTCCTGCGTCCCGTCCTGCAAATTATAACCGGGATGGGACGAGATATACAACTTTTTTTCTTCGTCCGGCGCAGGCCCTGTCCCACGTGGGACGGGTCTAATCCCGCAAGAATTATGCATCGATTATATTCCACATTTGTACCTGTTTTCTCTCATTCTAAAGACACAAATGATAAAAAAAAAAAACTCGACAAGAAATTACCGATTCAAGAGACCTACATTAGCATTAGTAGTTAGTACATTCAAAACGATTACAAGTTACATTAAAGTGTGTTACCGATTCACATTCAAAAAATCTATCATTGCACTACACTAATTATAGTTTACAAAAAAAAACATTAATTTACATTTTGTAAATCACACTAGGTAAAAGAGGTTATCTTGTAATATTTTATATTACTTTTATAATTCTTATCAATATAAAATTATAATATATATATATATATATATTATTTATCTATATAATATTTTTTGAAATATAAAAATATTATTTTTAAAAATATAAAATATTATTTTTATATATATGCGGAACGGGACGGGATCAACCGGGATGAGAAGTTTCCGTCCCGCATCCCGTCTCGCAGATTTTTTAACGGGACGGGACGGGATACACATTATTTTTTTTTCAAATCCCGTCGGGATCGGAACGGGACGGGATTAACCGGGATTTGTGTCACCCCTAGTCATGAAGGACCACAAAGTAAAGGAGAAAATAAAGACACAAAAATACATCCAAAAAACCTCGAAAACAATAAAGTCTTTAAGGGAAAGCAAGATGATCCAGCCAACAGGAGGCAATGAGCATACACGTTCATCTTCGAAGGAAGTACACATGTAGAAAACTTAGGGAACAATTGTTGACACCTCATATTTGGACTACAATAGGCAACGAGTATAGTGAGGCTTGTTGTTTGTATTATCGATAGAGCAGCAATATTCCACAAATTTGGAGTGGTTCAAGTATGAATGGTGCTCATTTATGGTAATGCACTTCCAGTGTTGAGATGTGGAAGTATACCAACTGCATATCTATGACCACTATTATTTTCTCCCTATACTCAGCCACCACCATGGCTTCTCCTTACGATTAAAAAGACTTAACAAAGCTATTATTATCATCCGTTTATTACATCCAAACATTATTTGTTGCATTTTTTTGTCAACATTTAATCTAGATCTACATCATTAAGGGTTTGTTTACTTGGATATTTATTTTTTATGGGTTATAAAGTAAATGAGTTTAAATGGGTTTATAGATTATTTTTTGGTTTATTTTTGAAAAGCTTTATATAAATAAACTTGATAAGGGTGTTTACTTGGGGTTTATTTTACTTCAAAAGACACTTATGCCACTAAAAATCAAAGAATAACGTTAATTATCAAGGGATGAACATAAAATATCGGGATGGAAAAGCACAAGACCAAAATCGGATTTAAAGAAAAAATAAACCCATACAAACTCATATATGTAACAACCCGAGTTTTAAGTAACTCAAGACATCACTAGGCTAAGAACCACACAGTGGGTCCCATTAATTAGCTTGACAACAACTTCACACATAGGGCCTTGCAACAAGATGTGCGAGGAAATAATGAAAACATTCAACTTGTCATTTAAAAAAACATTTACATAATAATCATGCATGTAGTTAGTATGTGTATCCAAAACGAAACTTCAAAACATGACAAATTGAATAGTTGTCTTGAAACATCAGCCTGAAACTAACACATTTACACAGTTGCACACAAGCAACAAAAGAATTGCTTGCAAGCTATTAGTTTCAAAAGAAGTCCAACCAACCCTTGGGTTAACACTGTTCCGGTTGTCCACATCCTGCAACTAACATCCATGTAGTGTCCCTATAATCGACATTACCTAAAAAGTATCGGTTTAAAGTCGTTAGCTACCGATCAAAAACTATCCACGAGAGATCATATCAACACATCACAATACAACACATGTATTCAAATACCATATAACATGCTCATGAGATGATATCATGCTTTTATGAATGATGCACATGAATGTAGTATGCAATTTACAATTAGCGACCTGGACCAAATCCGGAATCATTGGTTATATGGTTATGGCTTTGGTGTGAGCACCACCATTACACATATTAGGTTAATTCAGACATTTTGCTCTTAAGTCGGAGCCACACTGAACAAGTCTACGCGACAGGATTACTCGTCACGGGTTATAATCATAATCCCTAATCACATGCAACATTTTTCATACATGTTAATGCAACCATTACCATTTTAATTAGGTGTGCGAACCAAGCCTAGAAAACCCTCAAACTCGGTGTCATTTCTTATACAAACGCAAGTTAATACTAGATTGGTCAAGCTTTGGCATTCACTACAATAACTAGCGATCTGGCTAATAGTTAGCTCAACGCCTTGACTTACGCTAACGACTGGGGTGACATACCGGCCCAACATCACTGCTACTACTAGTGATCTGGCTAATGGTTAAGCTCAACGGCATTTACCCATTTTACATGTTCTTGACCTTTACAAGTCGTCATCATTTCACACGTCTCAACAAGCTTATCATCATATCATACCATATATTACCACGCCTCAAAAGGCTAACACTTGTCAATTTAATCATTTCACATAGGGTGTGTTTGGTGGGTAAGGGTTATTGGAGATTATTGGGATAATGGGATTATTGGGGATGAAAATTGTGAAAGTTGTCATCCTCTTCAATGGAGATGATGGGATTATTGTGGATGAAAGTCCTCAAAATAATCCTCAATAGACCTACCAAATGGACCCATAATCATGGCATGATATACATAACAACAACATTAAGCATGATTTACACAACACGTCATCATGTTCATCGTAAAATACAATAATAACATTAAGCATGCTTTACACATCACATCGTCATGTTCATCATATAACACAACAATCATGCTTTACACATAACACATCACAAAGTATAACATGATTCATAATTTAACACAACAAGATATAAATCTTTCAAGCACGAGTTTCTGCAGATCAAAGCTAAGTAAGTCCAAAGACTTATCTGGTAACGCTCAAGGCAACTAAGTTATAGTTAAACCAAAGCCTTCAACAACATTTGTCGTGAATATCATATTCCTCGTATTAAACTTCTCGCTTCAAAGATCAATTAAATTCATTCCTTTAAATTTAACTAGATTTACGACATTTCCTTAAGCTTAATTTAACTAACTAATCATTTAATTAATTATTTAAATTTCGGCAGACGTTCTGGCCAAAGGCAATTTCAAAACCACCTGTTGTTAGATCTTGTCATTCAAACAACCTTATATCATCAGAATAATTAAACGAACACAATGGAACTTCCATTTATCCATTTTCACAAGCCTAAAGTCAATTTAGGTCAAATCGTAATACAAAAAACGAATAAATTGAAAACGTATCCATTACTAACCTGATCGACAAACCGACAAAAGATTTGGAATCATAACAGCGACAAATATGCTCGGAACCTCCAAATTCACCGGAATCTGAGCAACGGAACCGGTCAAGTAAGGGATATGCTCGACATGACCTCAAACTTGTCGGAAACGCGGAACTCGTTACCAAAATGAAGAGAACGAAGAGAGGAATCCAAAAACTCAAGCGTAGTTGAAATCGGATTACAAACGAAGAGTAGATCTGAAATTGATGGTTGAGAGAAATCGGAGCTTTTACGAAGAAGTGTGAAAAGAAAATGAATGAATTTCTGTTATTTTTAGAGAAATCGATAATTATACTTTAACAAAGTCGATAATTATCTTTTAGCAAAGTCGATGATTATCCTTTAGCAAAGTCGATAATTATTCTTTTACCGATGCGAATGCGGTTTGAGCCCCTTCTCCAACTTCTCGAAATTGAATATAAATCCGGAATATTGCGTCGATAATTATTCCGTAATTTTCTCATAAAACACGCCTTCCTAAGCCGTCTTTTTTAGCCGCTAAGAAACAAAATAAAGACTATTATGGTCGTTTTGTCTTTTCATGTTATTTAACATTTAGAACAAATGTGAAGTCTTGATCATTTCTCTCAACTGCGATTTTATTTATTAGAGCTTTTAAATGCTCCAATAACACCGGAGAGTAAAAATTATTCCCCGAAGGAAAAAATAAAACTTTTCTCACAAGGTCAATTATAATCTAGAAGCACAAAAGTGGGATTCATGCTTGTTCATTGCACCATGTTAGTAAGTTAACTCAATATTATTATTAATGATTAAGTTTAATATGTCATCTTAGTCATCATTCGAATCCTAACATTTACGTCACATCCCCCTTAAGAAAAGTTTCGTCCCAAAACTTTAGTACGCAACTCATCAAAAGATCGGGCCCAACAGTCACATAAATAATCTATCTTTGCATTTCAAGCAAGCATAGATTATTACCACACTACCACGGTCATCCAACTCACAATAGGAAAGTCTATCACTTCCTAAGTTAGAAAATGCAAGTCAATTCACACAAGCACACACATCAACATAAAAGAACATAAGCACATAAGTTAGTAGAAAAGTTAAGTACTATTCATTGCCTCTGTCCAAATCATTGCGGATAGAGTTGATTACCTCTGGATAATTCATCTCCATGTGTTCAATTGTTTCTCATGTAGTCTCTTTCATTCCCCTTCGGGACGATTAGATCTTTACTAATGTGAATTCTTTATTCCTTAACTTCTTCATCTCTTTGCCAACACAACCATAAGAGTCTGATCAAGCTCTATCTCAATAGTGTCGTAGTTGAATACATGACTCGGATCTGGTTGATATTGCCTCAATTGGGTTACATGAAACATTGGATGTACTTCATCCATAGGTGACAGTAATACTAAACAATATGTTGTTTTATTAACCTTTTCCAAAATCTGAATCGGTCAATATACCGAGGACTCAACTTCCCCTTGATCCTAAACCGTTTGACTCCACGAGTCATTGAATCTTTCAGCCAAACTTGTGTCCATATTTCAAACTCCAATGGACGTCGGCGCCTATCAACATAAGATTTTTGTCTACAAGCTTAATAACTCTAGCACGGTTGATTCTTGGTGTTTATGGTTTAGAGAATTTAACTATTCCAACATATCATAGAATATACAAGCTTAAATTTTTATTATTTCATAAACTACATAAAGGGTGATTCTAGAATTCATAGTAGCTTATTGATGATATATTACAAAGATAACCTTACAAAATTTAATATTAAATAAAAAGTTACTTTTAAAATAATTTTACACATATATACAATAAATTTTATTTTATTAAACATTCATCAAATTTGTAAGGAAAATAACATCTTCAATCCAATGCTAATTTCAACTATTAATAAACTTCAACTATAATAAACCAAACCCATAGTCTACCATGCCTCCCAACTACCTATTTCTTGCAAATTTCATATCTACCGTCTCTAATTTATGGCTTCCAAACGGACCGATAATCGATGTATTGTTGGCATTCGTGACATCATTACCATAAAGGGTGAATGAATTCAAATTTAGGAGATGGTTTTTAGTAATTATTGCATATAATGGTAATATTATGTAATTTCCTCAATTTGTTTACATGGTATCACCGTCTTTGCGATTTAGTTTCTCTTTCCCTTTCTTTCGGAATCCCCGCCGCCGCACCACCCACCTCACTCCCTCCTCTCTCTATCTCTCTATACAGGTCGCCGGAACCTGGAATTCAATACTATCTCGCCGGCGACGGCGACGCCAAGTCATCCAACAAGCCGACTGAAACAAGCCACGCTATCCATCCCTCGCTCCGTAAGCTTGGAAGGTAACCCCTTCTCTCCCTGTCGTCATCTATTGTAAAGGTGTAATGATAATCGATCTGTGAATTTGGTTAGGGAATCTGTTGTAAATGGATTAACTAGATACTGTAATTTGTTTTGAAATGCGAATTTGTTGATTACTATCTGTGGTGCCTGATTTCAACTTTCAAGTGTTTCATGCCATTAAATGTGGACTCTGATGAGGTTTCGGGCTGTAGGCTATTGCCAATTTTCTGATTGTAGCTTTGTAATATTGAGAATGGAAGTTTCTTATTAATGGAAGAATTTCATTTCTATGTATACTGGTATTGTAGGAAGAGTTGCCAGTATTTCAAATCGTCGTTGTATTACCGAGGGAAAGGGCATTCCCAGCATGAATATATTCAAGCAGCTAGCAGCACTAAGGAATCCAGTTTGTAAAGGGACTCTTAGATGCTCTAGAGGTAGCAGGTTCATCATCCATTGCATGTGTATCTTTCCAGTGTAACTTTGTATTAATATTTTATCTTCTTTGCAGCTCTGTCTTCATCTTTCCAGCATTCATCACCTCATTCTTCATTAGAAGATTGTTCCCATGAGCATGAGGTGGTGATTGCCCTAGGAAGCAATGTCGGAGATCGAGTACATAATTTCGACGAGGCTCTGACTTTAATGAAGAGTTCAGGAATTAACATCACTAGACACAGTTGTTTATACGAGACCGCACCGGCTTATGTAACAGATCAACCTTTCTTTCTCAACTCTGCAGTTAGAGGCTTTACAAAACTCGGGCCTCATGAACTGTTACACGCTCTTAAGAAAATCGAAAGAGATCTGGGTCGAACAGAAGGAATAAGGTACGGCCCTAGACCGATAGACTTAGATATACTGTTCTATGGAAAGTTTAGGGTGGCATCTGGGGATCTTTCCATCCCCCATGAAAGAATATGGGAAAGACCGTTTGTCATGGCACCGTTGGTTGATTTACTAGGATCGGCTGTAGATAGTGACACTGTTGTATCTTGGCATGGTCTATCAAAACATTCAGTAGACCTTTTTGAAGCATGGGAGAAACTCGGTGGTGAATCTCTCATTGGAAAAGACGGGATGAGGAGGGTTTTACCCGTTGGGGACCGGCTTTTGGATTGGTCCGAGAGAACATTCATAATGGGGGTCTTAAATCTGACCCCAGACAGTTTTAGTGATGGTGGAGAGTACCAATCATTAGAGAATGCGGTTTCTCAGGTACGACGAATGATTTCAGAAGGTGCAGACATCATTGATTTCGGTGCTCAGTCCACACGGCCCTTGGCAACAAGAATTTCTGCAGAAGACGAGCTAAGCAGGCTAATTCCCGTTCTTGAAGCAGTCAAGGAAATGCCGGAGGCGAAAGGGAAGATATTATCAGTCGATACATTTCACTCGCAGGTGGCGGCTGAGGCGGTTAGAAAAGGGGCCCATGTTGTGAATGATGTGTCAGCCGGGCAACTGGATCCGAACATGCTCAATGTTGTTGCAGGATTGAAGGTGCCTTACATAGCTATGCATATGAGAGGAAATCCGAACACAATGCAAAGCAGCGAAAATCTGAAGTATGACGACGTATGTAAAGACATAGCTAGGGAGCTAAGCACGAGAGTTAGTGAAGCTGAATTATCGGGTATTCCTGCTTGGCGGATAATACTTGATCCGGGTATTGGTTTCTCAAAGAACACTGAACAAAATCTTGATATCCTCATGGGTCTGGCTACTTTTACGGAAGAGATCGCGAAGAAGAACCTGGCTGTATCCCGTGTGCCTATCTTGATTGGTCCCTCGAGGAAGAAGTTTTTGGGGGAGATTTGTGACCTTCCAAAGGCTGTTGATAGAGACCCTGCTACTATTGCGGCTATCACGACTGGTGTTCTGGGAGGGGCAAACATTGTGAGAGTGCATAATGTGGGAGATTGTTTGTCTGCTACAAAGCTATGTGACGCTATGATCAAAAGGGTTTGAGCCTTATGAAGGGTAAAGACTTATGATGCATACCAATCGCTCAGCTGGTCAAGGTTTTTTTGATAAATTTGCTTGAAATGTGGTTTCAAAATTTCATTGCAGTTGAGATTCATGGATACTTTGTAGGAAAATGGATGTGAGAGTCTTTCAGATGAATTTTGTCAACTGCTGTTGTATTCTTTCAAGTGTAGGGAAATGCGGAACTGAAATTGTGTACATTAGAAAAACCATTCCTTGGTTCATACTTTAAAAATTGAATTAAGTTATATAATTTGTTTTGATGGGTTGCTATTCGGTCAGACACGGGAGGCATTACGGGCGCAGTGTGTCTGTGCCTCCCGGGCGCAGTCCAAGTGCGCCTCCAGGGCGCAGTCCAAGTGCGCCTCCGGCGCGCACTCTGTGCCTCCCAGGGGCAGTCCAAGTGCGCCTCCGGGGCGCGCACTCTGACTGTGCTCGAACCTTATCCTTCGAACGGATCTCGTCCGTCTCGCTTACCCTAGCCGTTGCCTCAATATATATTTTACGTAAATCCAAATAACATTTCGACGTCTCAATTAAAAAAAACTCGTAAAATATGTTGACATTTTCCGAAGCGATCGAAGTTGAATCTGATGGGGAAAGTGAAAAAGAAGTATAGCGATCCAAATGAGTTTCTTACACATATGGAAGTACTTATTATTTCATTTAACTGGATTGTTATTTCCCTTCTTTTTTGTCATTTTATTACCTAGTTTTAGGCATGGTAGAATTGAGAACCGATATCGGAAAATTAATACCTTTATTTCGTTTTTACTAGTTTTAGACATGTTCGAATATAAAACCTAGAATTCAGTTCATGTTTTATTTTGTTTTTTTTATTAGTTTTAGACATGTTAAAATATAGAACCGGAATTTTGGAATTAATTGTTTATTTCATTTTTATTAGTTTTAGACATGGTAGAATATAGAACCAAAATTTTAAAATTAATATTTTATTTTGCTTTTAATAGGATCTTAAGGAATATTCTCGTGTGACCGGTAACGATTTTTCGTGCAAGTTTGAGCTTAATGAATATTTTTTGAATAGAGATATCTTAGTGGGTTGAACTTGGTTTGTGGGGTACTCATTGAATATGGTGTTAGTCATAACAAATCATGGTTGAATAGACGGGGTTCCGTATCTTTCATTTAGCATGCGATAGACACAGAACACCTAGAAAGGAGAAAGATGTTGATCCTGAATTCCTGATCACGTGTCAATTACTAGCTAAAAAAAAACTCGAAAAAGTGTATGTGCAAGTTTGAACTTGAGGTGATACAAGTTAAAGACCAAAAATGAACATTTATACGTGGAGTCCACAACCACATAATTTCATTGATTTTAATGGGTCGTGCATATGCTGAACGTTTAACTCCTATCCAATATCAAAAGACGGAGCGTGAATTAGGTCGGGGTTGAAACCGAAACATATAATGAAATCCTTGCAATTAAACGACCTTGGAAATGTCATAACCATCCAAAAAAATTACAATACCGGTTTGAAGATGAGGGTGAAACAAGCTGAAGGAAGAGGATCATTACAACAAGCACTTCATACGTTGAAGGAACGGGGATACTGTGTGAGTACAAGGAGATATCTAGACTCCGATGAGGTGGTTGAGTTTCTGTTTTTTTATCTCACATCCCGATTCTAAACATTTGCTCTACATGTTTCCTTATATTATTGTGATGTACTCGATGTATAAGACCAATGAGTAAGTATTCTTGTTCTAACTTTTTGGATAAGCATCTATCTTATACACAATTTGTTCATTGCACGGGTTTTAATAATTGACGGTTTTTTGTTTGGATGTGCGTCATGGGTCATGAACATGTTTAGATGTGAGTTGTTCTCCTAAAATTCCAAGTTAATATATTTATTTACACTATTAACCATATTTCGATTCCTTATCAAGCTAATATATTTATTTACACTATTTATTTTCGGGTGATCTAATGTTTCTTGCTACAAAAGCCTACAGGGGTCCTTTAATCAAAAGTGTTCCTACATTCTATTGATGAAATCATAATTTTTTTCGGCGTTGTATTTCTTAAATGCCCAACTTACAAAGAAATACAATGACTATCTGCGGAAAAGTCCCGTGAATCCCGAAATATTGGAAAGTATCGATGGTATACATTGATTTTGAAAAAATTATGAATTGCATGAAAATGACAATTTTCACGAGGATATTGTGGTTATCCAACAATTATATTGGATGTTGTTGCATCATGCGATCATGTGTTTTTACATGCAGTTTTGGTATATTAGATGTATCGTTTGTGATGTCCTTTATGAGGCATTTGATATTGTGTAACGAATTGAAATATTGCTTTTCCTTCTTTCTAAAATTTAAAAAAATAACATTTAACTAAACTAATTATTTTTATTTCTTTTTTTCTGTTTTCTACAATTATTTTAAAAAATCACTCATTTATAAAAGTGCATATTTGTACATACTATAAATGATACATATTTTATACACGTTATAAAAAAGGTGTATAGTTACCAAATTCGCCTATTATATATCGATTTAGGTATTTTTATTTATATGTATTAAATTGTGTATCATCTTTCTCAGTTAAGTAATAAAATACGTTAAGATTTTAAAAAATTATATTCTAATATACATATAAAAATATTTGCTATTTTTAAATATACGTATTTAAGTATAAAATTATAATATTTAAATAAATTAATAAATATAATTATATTAATTGTCTTTTTTTTATAATGTATATATTAGTTTATAAAAAAACAATTTAATAAAAATATATATATTTTATAGTAATAAAATAAAAAAAAATAATTTTAATAACTATGCCTTTTTTTAAAACTAGAGTAGTAACCACTTTTTAATATTTTAATTAACTAAATATATCCGACCTTTTATATTTATTTTCAATTTCAACATAAAAAAATATATACAACATTCGACCTCCCACCAGATTCCCAGTAGACAGTGATCCAGATTCCCAGAAGAAATTTTCAGATGCAAAAGCGAAGACAGAATTCGAAAATGTCTCCCCCCTCCCTGCTTCTCATCATCCTATTCCTCTCTCTCCTCCTACAACCCTCCACCGCCCTCCGCCCCCGTCAACGACCCTTTCCTCCGCTGGAAAATCTCAATTCCGCTGCCCCACCAACCGCCTACTTCGAGGTTACCAAGCCGATCAACCATCCAAGCACCAAACCCTGCTCTTACCTTCTTCTTCGTCACGATTTCGGCTACACATACGGCAAACCCCCTGTTCTTGCCCCCTATTCTCCTCCCACAAATTGCTCGGCAACTAAGTTCTCCACTATTGTTCTGGAATGGTCCGCCACCTGCAAAGGTCGTCAATTCGATCGGATCTTCGGTGTCTGGCTTGGTGGCGTCGAGCTCCTCCGTAGCTGCACGGCTGAGCCTCGCCCTAATGGGATCGTATGGAAAGTGGAGAAGGATATTACTAGGTATTACTCTCTGCTTATGACTAATCAAACCCTAGCTGTGTATTTGGGTAATGTAGTTACCAGCACTTACACTGGTGTTTACCATGTTGATATCTCAATCCACTTTTACCCATCTGAAGAGGAGGTGTCTGGATCCACTGAATTGGCTGATGTGATAGTACCTATCTCAAGGAATTTGCCTTTGAATGATGGATTGTGGTTTGAAGTTCAAAATTCTACTGATATTGCAATTAAGGAATTTCAAATTCCATCGAATGCATATAAGGCTGTGTTGGAGGTTTATGTATCATTTCATGAAAATGATGAGTTTTGGTATTCTAATCTCCCCAATGATTACATTGCTGCCAATAATATATCCGGTGCCGATGGTAATGGTCCGTTTAGAGAGGTTGTTGTGAACTTAGATGGTCTTGTTGTGGGTGCTGTTTGGCCTTTTACTGTGATCTATACAGGAGGGATCAATCCACTTCTTTGGAGGCCAATCACCGGAATCGGGTCATTTGATCTTCCAACTTATGACATTGACTTGACTCCCTTCTTAGGGAAGTTATTGGATGGGAAGAAACATAAGATTGGATTCAGTGTCACAAATGGGCTTAATGTATGGTATATTGACGCGAACTTGCATCTATGGTTGGACAAGGTATTAAACAGAACCATGGGAGGGCTCTTAAGCTATGAAGCTCCTGACCTTAAGGTCTCTCTGAAATCATCCTTTAAGGGCTTGAATGGAACCTTTGTGACAAAGGCAAACCGGTCCATCTCAGCTAACGGTTGGATTACGTCTTCTGCTGGCAAGACGAGTACCTCCTTCAGCCAAGATTTTAGTTATCTTAACCTTATGGTGATGGGAGAGGGCGGAAACGTGCAGACAGTGAACCAAACCATTGAGACGAACACAACGTCTACTTCAGTTGATAGATTCCGAACCTACAAAAACTTTCCTCTTTATATGTACTCAGCTGAAGTTACTCATGGGAGTAACAGCGGCTACACTGAGGTGGCAAATGTCACACTAGGCTATAACGAGGTTAAGAGTCATGTATTCGGCTCCAGGAACTCGACAAGCTCACTAAAGAACTCGCAAAATGCAGAGGGAATCATGGTTGTGAAAGACAATTTGGTTGTGAGTGGGCTCGGAAGCAACCAACAAGTATATGAATATGATAGCAGTGATGAGCCCTGCTACTCTAGGAATGTGAGTAGTTCTAACTACACTATTCTCTATGATGAAGTGAACACAAAATGCATCGAGAAACCGAGTGCTGATTCGAGTTCTAGGGTTATTCCTCGGCAGCAGTATGTGATTATAAAGAGGCAGCCTATTGCTATCCCATTGTAAGTTGTTGATATTAGTATGTTCTTGTTTGGTTTCTGAACAATGTCCTGTCTTGTAGGATTTGTCTTCCCTTGTGACACCGCGTTGTAGGATAAATGATTGTAAACAAGAATGTGGTAAATGAGTTGTAATGCAAGTGGATTTTGAATCCAATTTGTCAGTAAAACTAGTGATCGACCCGTACATACGGGTTTTATTTCAAAAAATACAGTATTTAAAAAATAATAATTCTTATTTATTAATATTTTTACAGTTTGATATGTTAGTCTTATTGTTAAATTGGCACCATTGTCAAATAAATATCTTTTTTTATTTTTTTAAAGATAATTGTGTTAATTAAAAGTAAATATAAATATAAATAGAGTGGTGAAATAAATGTACCATCACAGAAAGTTCAGTTGTGGTGGTTCAGGAAAATAGATAAAAGCTCGGTATGAGATCTCTTGAATTAAGTATTTTTTTAATTTATTCAACATTTTTACAAGAACTCTATTTGTCGGATAATGGTTCCGTTTGATAATGTATGATTATGTAAATGAAATTGAGATGAAGATAATTATTTAGATGAAGTATTAACGAGATAATTATTTAGATGAAAAATTAAGGATATGAAATTGTTTAAGTAATGGGTAAGAAAACAAGTGAAGTTAGTGTTAAATGAATATGATTGTGGATAAGAATGATGAGGGGTAAAAAAAAGAGAATTTAACTTCAATATATATATACACTACTTTTCTATACACTTGTAACATGTACTCTTTCTAAATTAGTTAATGTTTTATGAAAACTAGCGTTCGAACTCGTGCTACGTACGGACTTCTTCTAATAAAATTATAAATAAAGATATAATTATTTGTTCAAAAATCAAGTCATATTTTCTCGGATTTTTAAAAGTGTTATATTTAATCTAAATATTTATTATTATTGTGTAATAAACAATACAGTTTTCCCTCATCTACACATAAAGATATAACTGTTATAACGATTTGGATTTTTAATGACCCAAGACGTCATTGGAATAGAGACCACACAATGAGTTTCGTCACTTAACGAGACAACAACATCATGTATATGATCGTATAACAAGAAGTATGAACAAATAATGAAAACATTCAACATGATATCTAAAAGTACACAAACAAAACCATGTACATGCAATACATGGACCCAAACGACAACAATAACTTCATAATTGTACAAACACAACCGTAGTTCTTACAAATCAATATTTGACAACACATCACACATACATCTACCAACAAGCGGAAAACTCATAATAAAACAAACTACACTCGTGTGAGATCACAACCCGCAATTGATGTATCTACAACGTCCCTAAGAGCAAGAATGCCTAAAAAGAAGTCGGTGTAAACCTTTAGTTCAAGATAATAATTTTGTCTACGGAATATGCTCACATGCTCACATATATCACATGCACGATATGCAACACATCCAATTTTTATTTCAATTCATATTCGACATTCTTCGTAGGTGGTAAATTGTTTGACAAGTCGACTCAATCTCTTCTGTGAGTCAGCTTGACATCTCCCCATCAGTTGGCCCGACTTTGGTCCATGTCGGCTCAATTAGTCTTGTTTTCCTTGATCAATAAAGGTTGTAAGTTTTGTAAGTATGTCTTGTTGATTTCTCGCTATTTGAAAGTTTAGAGAACACGACTTGCATGATGATTATATGATGTTTATGGTTATATTTATCCTTTGATTATTATACGTCTTAATTCATATGCTATGGTAGCCTGATGATCATCCAACGCAAGATAGAGGAGTTGTCCATTGATGATTCCTATGTCTTTTTGTACTTTAGGGTGTTTGTTTGCAAGATACGATAGTGATAAAATCCATTTGAACATCTTTTTCCACCATCAATTGTATTCATCCTTTGATCATTTAGCGTATATTTGCATTGTATTATGATAGATTTAATTCCCTTTGGTGTTTAGGAGATTTACTAATGCGTTCATGATATTGCATACAAGAGCCAAAATAGATCAATTATCGGAAAGGGATGTCTACAACACACTAAGGTTTTCCTTACGATCGAGGAAGTCAAGGTCAAAACTGAATTGATTGAGATCCGAGAGTAAAGAAATGAAGATCATTCGAGACAAGACATCGATTGGCCTGCCATACACCACCGGTCGCCCGATCGGTCCATCGTTTCAAAAACCTTATCTTCCAAGACAATGCATTTTGCTACAAGCGAGCTATCTACTATCATAAGTCTTCAAGTCGGCTCGAATGCCATAGCATGTTGTTCAACCGTGATAACATCCCTTTTAGTGTCTTTTTCTACCAATATTCATATCCATCATTTGAGCATTTAATGTAGATTTGCATTGTATTTCGGTGGATTTTCTTATCTTTTGTGTAATAGAGATACAATCGTGCATTTATAATAATGCATGCATTCTAATCTTTCTTGGAGTTAATATAGAGTTATTCTCAAAAGATTTATTGTCACATACTAAGGATCATCATTCGATCAAAGAAGCCAATGTCAAAACTGAAGTGACTGAGATTCGAGAACATAAAAATTAAGGTCGCTCGATGAAGACTTGTGAAGTCATCTGATTTAGCCCTAGAAGTCGGGCGATCTAGACTTTCATGTCAACTACAAAGTTGTTTCAAAATACCTTTGAAAGTAGTACTCGTGTGTTTTCTAATTACAACCAAAACAACAGGAAATACAGTTTTATTTAAGTGTCACAATTTTGTCAAATGTGGATTTCATGTGGAGGTTGGCCGACTAGGACCCACCAATCAACCAATTGGTCCCCTAGTTTCCAACAAATGAGCTACTCTTCAAGACAATGTGTTATGTACAAGTCGACCATTTTATGGTGATTGTTTAATCAGTCCTCACTGATCGGCCGACCGATCTCAATAGTAATGGATTTGGAAGATCTTTTCTTTCTTTATGGAAATCCTATTTTTTTTCAAAAGATATTATTTTTTGAAAGATCAGATTTAGTATTTTTTATTTATATTTTTTAAAAGTTTGTCCTGTGTTGTAGAGGTCCATAGAAGTCATACAATGATGCCAATAGGTAAAGTCATTTTGATAATTCGAGTAATTTATTGTAGAATTTAAGGGCCTGTTTGGTTCCAATTTCGGAAACGGAATAGAAATGAATAGAAATGAATTTAGTCCATATGCATATCCTTATTCATGAAATTTTATGGAATCATTTTTTGTGGTTTCTTGCAAGATGCACTTGCTTTCTCACATTTTGTTTTCTTATAGGGTATCAAAAGTAATCAAATTCTACTCGAATTACTTCAACCACATGGAATGATTCCCAAAACTTCATGAATAAGGGTATATATATGAACTAGATTCATTTTCATTCCGTTTCCGTTTCAGGAGTTGGAACCAAACGAACCCTAAAAGTACAGGGACTAATTGTGTGATTTATATACAACACCGTATGCCTTTAAAATGTGAGAAAGCAACCTAGTAAAACTAAAAACTGTTTCATGCTTTCTTCAAGCTTAATTTCTTTAAAAGACTAAGGGCCCGTTTGGTTTTAACTCCGAAATCGGAAACGGAATGAAAACAAATTTAGTTCATATGTATGCCCTTATTCATGAAAGTTTTTGAAATTATTCCTTTTGGTTTGAATTAATTGAAGTAGAGTTTAATTATTTTTAATACCCTATAGGGTAACCAAATGTGAGAAAATAAGTGTATTTTACACTAAACCACAAGAAATGATTACATAAAATTTCATGAATAAGGATATGTATATAGACTAAATTCGTTTCCATTCCATTTTCATTACCGAATTTGGAACCAAACAGGCCCTAATTGTGTGATTTATTTACAACAGAGTATGCCAAAGGCATACGTTTAGTCGTTCACTGCTTTGTTCAAGCTTTCAACCTACTTTCTGTCAGTGTAAACCGCTCTTCCCTTACCAATCTGTAATTTCGTCTCTCCTAGGAAAATGAGGTCGCAGATGTTGAGATCGGCGCAAACCGCTCTTCGGAGATCCTCCCGCTCCTACTCTTCGCAGTCAGCACCGGAGCGCAAGGTCGCAATATTGGGCGCCGCCGGTGGCATCGGTCAGCCTCTTTCTTTGCTGATGAAACTCAATCCCCTTGTCTCCAGTCTCGCCCTATACGATATCGCTGGCACTCCCGGTGTCGCCGCTGATGTCAGCCACATCAACACCAGATCTGAGGTTTCTTCCTCTACTACTACTACGCTTCTCTTCCGTCTTTTTCAAATGTTGCTCAGTTGCTTCCTTGTGATAGGGTTTTGGTTCGCACTACTGTTAGAATTTTATTTGACTTTTGAGGACTGAAGTCTTTTGCATCTTCAACACTGTAAAATTTCAAACCTTTTGCGTAATTGTTACAGATTCTGCAATAACCTAGCATCTACGAGGTCTACCAAATCGCTGACTAACTCGACTCTTTACCTTTAGGAAAGCCAGTTACCTTTTTAATCGTTTTTGCCCTGTTGTAGTACTTTCATCTTACACAAGCTTGTGCTTGACCTCTATCTATAACTGCAAGTAAAGTTGCTTGAGCTGTATAATCCATTCTTGTTTGCTGCATATAAACATTTGTCGTTCCCTTGTTTATTTGATGATTTGTCACAGGGTGCTGGCTATGCTGGTGAGGAACGATTGGGAGAAGCTTTGGAAGGATCAGATGTTGTGATCATTCCTGCTGGTGTTCCGAGAAAGCCTGGAATGACACGAGACGACCTATTCAACATCAATGCTGGCATTGTGCAGTCTCTTGCCACTGCCATTGCCAAGTATTGTCCCAATGTGAGCATTGTTTTGCTTGTACTGTGACTTATTTGGTACAACAGCGTATGCCTTTAAAAGACTAAATTTGTGTTGAAATCAGGCCCTTGTCAACATGATCAGCAACCCAGTGAACTCAACAGTGCCTATTGCTGCTGAGGTTTTCAAGAAAGCAGGAACTTATGATCCTAAGAGGTTGTTTGGTGTGACCACCCTTGATGTTGTTAGGGCCAAGACTTTCTATGCTGGAAAGGCTAACGTCCCAGTTGAATGTAAGTCTTTATATCTGGCCTTCTCTAATATCTTCAGTTTTATTCTTGTGCTATAGGAGAAGCAGACCAGGCCTTTTTTAACCTCTGCATTTCATGTGTTATCAATTTCGTGTTTCTTTGCTGAAATTGTGATTAAAGGTTTATTCTTTCTGAAATACTGATGATCTCTGCTTCGGACTTTCAGTGGTGAATGTTCCTGTTGTGGGCGGACATGCTGGTGTGACCATCCTTCCACTGTTCTCACAGGTTTATTTCGAGTATCCATGAGCTCGTCCTTTCTTTGGAGTATGTTGCTTTTTTATGATGCATTGAAATGAAATGATTATTTTGTTTAGGCTACCCCTATAGGCAATTTGTCAGATGAAGACATAAAGGCTCTTACTAAGAGAACACAAGATGGTGGTACAGAAGTTGTGGAAGCTAAGGCTGGAAAGGGATCAGCGACATTGTCAATGGCGTACGTACATATTATTCTCGCTGTATTGATTAAGATATACAATATGAGTAAAACTAAAAACTGTTTGTTTAATGTTTCTAAGGCTGATCTCCTAATCATGAGCATATCTGTCTAGTATAAGCACACGAAACATCTCCTCAAGTCGGTATATTTTCTGAGATAAATATGGTCTCTGTAATAGTCATCTCAAAACAAACATAAACACTTGAGCGTATAGCATTGGACCAGAATATCTTATCATGTCACAAAGCAAGGACATAAAAAGGTTGATATTTCATTGTAAGAACTGCATGTCTTCACGAGAACGTTGCTTATCTATGGTCTTCCTTGTAATTAGTGTGCATATCCAAATGACAAGCGGTTTTCACAATTTCATTAATTTTCAGGTATGCTGGAGCTCTCTTTGCAGATGCTTGCTTAAAGGGACTTAATGGAGTCCCTGATGTTGTCGAATGTTCCTATGTTGAATCCAGTGTCACTGAGTTGCCTTTCTTCGCATCTAAGGTCCCTACACGAACTTAACTACTGATCATGCGGTATATACTACATGTATGTGCTACTTTTGTGAAAACTGCCATGCATGGCTAACCAAGTAGCTTTTGTTTTGACGCCACAGGTAAGGCTAGGGAAGAGCGGAATTGAAGAGGTGTTTGGATTGGGTTCACTTTCAGACTTTGAGAAGGAAGGATTAGAGAACTTGAAGGCCGAACTCAAATCATCCATTGAGAAGGGAATTCAATTTGCAAACAAGAACTGATTTATCCAATCAGCCAACAACTAGCAATGAATACTACCAACTCTCAAGGTATAGATATGATTCATTATACACAACCCATTGGTGGTAAGGCCACAATTTTCCATTGTTTGTGTTATGAACTCTGGTTCAAATTTCAAAGGGTGATTTGTAGTGAATGCATGGATAGATTATAGATATACAGGCAGCAACAATAACAAGGAAAATGAACTTTAGATTTTTTTGATGATGTTTTATCTCCTGAAATTCACTTGATCATCCTCACCAACAAACTCTTACGGTTTTGTAAGGAGCTCTATGAGCAGGCCCGGCTCATTAACATATGTGACATGTTCTTCTAACAGCCCTGGATTTTTGGGGGCCTCTTTATCATATAAAAATTGTTTCTAGGAGCTTATTTGATATACGAGTATAAGTGATATTTTGATACATTAAATTTTAAACAAAATCAAAATAACACTTGATATTTGATATACATACCTTGATATGGACACTTGACATGCGCTTTTTGTATACGTAATATAGGAAAAGCTCGCCCTTTCGTACTATTCTGTAAAAAAATATACGCAGAACTTGAAAAATAAGACGAATTGGGTGGTTTCATAACCCAAACTTAACATGTATGAGGAATAATTTTAATATAAATATAGCATTATCCATATCACAAAAATAAGATATAATGGCAATTTAACGTTCTTGTTTGTGTTGAATATTCACTCTTGTATTTTACTTGTGTACTATTCTACAAAAAAATCTTCCAAACTTGAAAATTAAGGCTAGGGGTCGTCATCTCATTCGAAAACACAACTGAAGTATAAGACAACATCTTCTCATCTCTTTTTCTTCTCTTTTTCTTTTTAAAACTCATTCGAAAACACAACTGAAGTATAAGACAACATCTTGTCATCTCTTTTTCTTTTTAAAACTCGAGAGTATAACGTAAAATGGTTCGCTAGATTTTCAAAGTTATTATGGGATTTCGATCTCGTGCAGTTTTATTTTGGGATTCAAAACCCTATTCAAACTGACATAATCCGGGTTGTTTTTTCAGAATTAAGGACAAATATCTTATATTTCGACTCTACGCATGCTAACGGTATTGTAATCCTGCGGATTTTTTCTTTATCTTTGATTTTCTCTTACAGTTTTCGGAAGAATTTTGAAAAGACGTTCCTACGAGAAATTTGTAATATTAGAATTTCGTTTGTGAGTTATTGTATTGCGGTAGTTAATACATGTTAAAGATCTTGACTTGAAAATCTGAGATAATCGTATGGTGTTTTCGCCATAGGGTTCGAGACAAGTCGTTCTCCATTCGAACCATTGAACCGACAAGCATCAAGATGAGTTCCGTTTACTCAATTGTAACATTATTAGTTAGTATATCTAATGTTACACGTTCGAGTAGTCTAGATATTTGACTACTCAAAATATCGATACAAATCAAGGAAATGAATCTGAAGCATGCAAATTGTGTAATGATTGGGCAGTGTGGGTGCGATAGTTACAACATGAGCGTACAAAGATCTTGCTCAGTGGCTATACTTATCTGTCAAAGCATGCACATAATATATATATATATTTCTAGTGGCCTACTTGAATTGAAAGCGTAGCTACCAAAACGTCACATTCCATATGTAACGATGTTCTCATATTCTATTCTTATACATACCACTTTCTTAGTTCAACTAAAAGTATACACTTATAGTTAAATATTGCAACTTTTTAAATCATTAATTATAATAACATATGATTACTAATTTTATAACCCAGTTACGTTCTTTACGGGTGGAGGTTACGTATCAAATAATACCTGGATCATTTTATTGGCTAAAATTACCTTTACTAATAAATGAAAGAGATTCGACTTGTGTTACTCGATGTGGAATATCCACTCTTGTATTTTACACCATAAACTCCATTATCTTACTTGATTAAAAAAATTGGATAAAGTAAAGTTATTGCATCATAAATATTTCATAAATCATTCATACAAAAAGAAAAAAAAGCAAAGAATTTTTATATATTTTTAATTATGGCAAAAAATAGGATAAACTCCATGATCTTGGTTAATTTAATTTTCATACAGTTCAATTTAATTTTCATAAAGTTAATTTGTGAAGGATAAGTGATAATTTCATTTTTTTTTAATGCAATTTTATAACATTACAAGGAGTATGTAAACCCACTAATTTATGGATGATTCTTTCAAAATCTCAAAGCTGAATGATTTAATTATAATTGATTTTATACAACTAGTATTATGTAAACCCACTAATTTACGGATAATATTATACAATTAACCAAAAAAATATGACAACTAATTTATGCATCTATATTAAGTCAACTTATTTTGATTAAACTACTTTTTTTTAAACGTAAAATGAGGTCTATTATTTATATTGTCAGTTTACTAGTTTGGTCTAAGAAGCACTTACAAATATATATGCCACTTTTTTATACCAAAAACATTAAAATTGGTGAGAAATAATCTTTTTTTTAAAAAAAAAAAAGGCAAAGCGGTTTGATGCACTAGACGATACGCCGTATAATGGATCGAAAGGCCGAATATATCGGCTGACGGAAAAGCCGTCGAGAGAACCCAAACAAGCAAAAAGGAAAAAAGAAAAACATCAAAAAGTAAGCTTCAATGACAACGAGCCGATGGAGGAGGATCTGGAGCTAAGCAAGGCAAGCAAAGAGAGGAAGAACATCGAGACAATGAAAGTAGAAGTAGTGCAGAGTAAACTCCCAGGGACCACCGGTGGAAACCCCTCAGATTTGGACTTCTCTTTTAAGCCTTCAGATTTAGATCACCTGTCCTCGACTTCTTCTTACGAACAAAATCACACCTTCTTTCAAGAGAAGCTCACCACATCACATCAAAAAGCATTTCATCCGACCAAACAAAGTGAAACAAAGTATCTCTATTAATGATTAAAAAGTAAAATATATGAAAAAAATGAATTTAGATCATTAAATCAGCCCCAATCATCCAATTATTATTTTATTTTAGGTATTTTAATCTATTTTTTGCTATAAAGGAAAGACTTGTAATTTAAGCACTCAGATTTGTGATTTTATATATTATGTTTACAGTGAATCCCCGAAGGAATATTCCATAAAAAATTATGAAATACAGAAGTGAATCAATTAACTCACAGATCATTATTTTAGGTTGGAGTAATAAGCAATTGTTTTATTTTTGTAAAGAGCTAATAATTGGAAAATAAAAAAGTAATGCTCCATGAATATTTAGACAATAATATGGAAATAAAACATTTGATGTTTTCATGTCTATAAATGACAGCAATAATTGTACCCTAAAGTCGACATGCATGCGACTCAACTAATTTTCTCACATTATTCTATAATAAGTATGAGAAGCACACTTTGCACTTTGTACAATCTAATTATTTATTATTTAACTCATTGTTAAAGTACAATTTATATCACTAATAAAAAAAAACCCTTCTAATTTTCAATATATGACGTTGGGAAAAAATGAAATTAAAAGTAAAAGTGTAATATTTATTAACATACAATAATCTTTTAGTTTAATTTAAATGAAAATAATGATAGAACATGAAAAGTTGTATGAATATATAGGAAAGAATATTGTGAAATATAAATAATAAATGAAAAATTAGAAAAAAAAACTTTGCATATAAAATGAAAATATTAATAATATTAATAAAATTGTTTACCGTACAATTTTTTTTAATAACAATGTTGGTCATAATACAATTGATGATAATATAATCGGTTAAAAACACAATTGTTGACAATTTGGT
This sequence comes from Fagopyrum homotropicum, assembly GCA_033239125.1. Lineage (NCBI taxonomy): Eukaryota > Viridiplantae > Streptophyta > Magnoliopsida > Caryophyllales > Polygonaceae > Fagopyrum > Fagopyrum homotropicum. The sequence continues at coordinate 151,642,451 of BSWB01000001.1, read as the reverse complement.
GAGTGACAATATAATTGATGAATATATAACCGATGAATACAATTGATGACAATACTGATTGACAACTATAGTGGGTTGGTACCAATAAGATTAATCACTTGATAATGCAAATTTTAAATTATTGAAAAAATAAATAAAAATTATTTTTTATTAGGGGGTAAAAAATAAAATTAATGGTGAGAACAATTTTTTTGTATCTTTCAAAAATGTTAAATTTTAGGGTAAATTAGAGAAAATTTCCGTTAAGTACATCAATTAGCACAGAAATATTTATTTATTGATTGAAAAGTGGAAAGCAAAAGCGTATTTTGTTACTCAAGTAAAACAAAAGCAATCCTCTTATCATGGAGTGAAAATTTCCGTACTGTCATAGTCCCAAAATAACCTCCTTGAGTAATTTTTTTATTAACTTTTTACCGTATGTAATATTTCGCTTAAACTGTAATAAATAATAACAGAACGATAAATGTGTTGTACGTGTGGCAGGAAGTCACGGAACCGCAAAGTCAAAATTTGTGCAGTCTGAAATCAGAATGAAAGGTGAAAAGCGGAAAGGGACTCAACGCTGCGCTTTTGTTCTTCACTCTTTTACTTTTACTCTTTCAACGCTGCGTTTTAAATTTACTGCTTCGTTACCTTAGCTATCTCCTCTAAAGTTCCAGTTTGTTGAGAACCCAAAGTGAACCACCACGAAATGACCCAAAGTTACCATCCGACAACAAAAAATCTCATAGTTTTTCAATTGGGGGTATTATGGACACGGTTCAAGATTTCGTTAATGAACGACGCTTACGGAATTTGTAACCGTTACGGTCACGGGTTTCGTAACCATTAAAAAGAAATAGATGGTGTTAGAGTTTTTTTTTTTTTTTTTTTCAGGTGTAGAAAATTATCACGGATCATGAACCCATAATCATGATAGATACGGGTTCTGTAACCGTGACCTTACGATGGTTACGAGATCCGTAAACGTCGTGCATTTATTAAATCTTGACCCGTGCGTTTACAACTTCCATTTTCAATTTTAATCACCTTGTTTCACATACATTTTATTGGACAAAAATAATGATAACCAATTTCAACAAAAAATAACCCGTGTAAATTCGAGTGGCAGTTAGATTGGAGTCCAACATATCTCAGGTTACCGAAGCTGGTCCAAAACCGTCCAATTGAAAACTATAATTCAAATCGTAATTGACGGTTAAAATAGGAATCAAATTTATGTTCATTAATAAAAAAATTTTTTTGAATGGTTTCAAGATTAAATTATACTGATGATAAAATAATGTTATTAGATATCATGTTATTGTTTTTTCTAACTTGGATTTTAAATTTACTCCTCCAAACCTACTAAAACTAGACCTTAGTGTGGTGTATCTATCAAGTTACACTATACTATCAATGTTACAAGTTCATTTATTGAAATGTAAACAATAACATCTATTTACGTGCTTTGCTACTACTTATCGAACATTTATGTTACATATATGATAGATGCCAAATTTTTTAAGATGATTTTGGTTGTGTGAGAGGTCGATAGAACAACAAATAAAATAAATGTCAAAAAATATAAAAAAATCAAGACATAATAAAATAGAAAGAAATGTTCATGTACAAAAGGATAAAGAATACTTGAGCCGAAAAACAAATATTAAACTCATCCCGAAATGATGTTGGAAAGGAGTGAACCAAATATTATCAAAATAGAACTCAAATTTTATCATTGTTAATTGACCGTTACTATTTTACATTTACAACAAGATTATAATATTATGTTATTATCCTCTTTAGTTATATTACTGGATATTATAATATAAGAACTCTTACATGCAATGTATTAATATACTTTATTAAAGCAGACGATATAATATTAACGTTGACGCCTCACGTTTTTTCTTGAATTATATTTTTTCTAAATCACAAATTAAGCAAAAAATATTATTTTTACTAAAACAGTATCTAAATTATAAATCTTTAATTTTCTAAAGATATGCTAAATTGATTGTTAAATTTCTCCTTTACGTTACGATATTAACTTACAATGGAAGCATTATCTTGATTTCAAATATACTTTACTTAAATTTCTCAATTACACTCCTCACATTATTTCTATTATATATGGAACACACCTTCTCATAAATCATTACACTTTTTCATATTTTTATGTTAAGCTACAAATTTGTACATCTTCCAATTCCAATGCTATTGTTTGTTGATCATGTTTCATTGTCCCCGACGATTTGAAGATCTTTTTCAGGTTATAACTTTATTGCTTTGTCGTATTTTGTCTTGGTAAATCTTGCACCATCTAATAAGAAAAAGGTCGTATTATGATCTGTTTTTTTTTTCAAAATTCATGTTTTGTCGTATTTTTCATATTCCATCTAATAAACTTCGTCGTATTTTCCGTGTTTCGTCGTACTTTCAGGCCCGACCCAAAGGCAGGGACAATAGGGGCTTTCGCTCCAGACCCAATTTAAAATTTATATATATATATATATATAATATAGAGTATAAATAAAATAGGCTCAAAATGGTCCAACAACACTAAAAAGAAAAATGAATTAAATAAAAACACAATCTCAGCAAACCACCCACCGTGTAACTCCTCTTCCCAATTCCCACTTTCCATTTTCCAAACCTTATATTCAATTCAGTCTTCAATAGACTTCAATGGAGGGAGACAAATAAGTGCACACTTTACAACTAATGAAGGTTCTTCTTCTTTTTCTCTTCACTAAATAAATCTCTATTCATTTGTACCATTTACCCCCAAAATGTCCAAACTTTGTCTCTAAAAAGACTAAACTTTCAATTGATTTGAGAATATGAGATTAAGCTTGCAATTGACAACTATTAAATCTACCTTCTTGTAGAGTTGTGTGTGAGTGTGAAATTGCAGGATTGGTTTCAACTTTCAACGTTTCATACTTTCATGTGCTCAATCTGTTGAGCTGCTACAAGTCAACACTCAACAGTAAGTGCAAACTGTTAATTGTGCAATTCCAATTTGTAATTTGTGTGGACAAAGTCAAATTCATCGATTTTGCTTAATAACTTACTAAAATTTATTTCTCTTGTGCAGAAATTTACAAGCTAATGTTGCTTAGTTTGTGTATTGTACTACTGTGTAGCAGTGTTGGCTTGTTGTTTGTAGCTCTGGGGTGTTACTTGTGCTTCTAGCTTTTTTATTCAATTTCAAGTGACATTTCTCCTTGTTTCCCTTTGTTAATGTGACATCCGAAATTTTTATTCTGGTTATTGAGCGGTTTATCGACCTTTCCGCGTGCAGGGCTCAATCTTTCCGCAGGCAAAAGGTGTTGAGTATCGGGATTTATGCCAAAATCCCAAACCGACCCTTCGTTACCTCACCTTACTTTGGACCCCTCGTACCCTAGCAAAAAGGGAGCTGAGATATGTTAGTTGACCCTTGGTTTCCCTCCCCATATACAGCTTTGTTCTCGCTCTCTCTCTCTCTCTCCTATCCCTTTCTCATTAACGTTAGTTTCCACTCCATTCTTCCTCTTGTGCTCTCTTCTCCATCTTCTCCTTTGAAGCTCATATGTGGGATGCCCAGTAGTGAGGTGTTGTAGATCCGGAGTTGGTGAGTAAGTTTCCCCTCTTTCTTCTTCCTCTTTCATCTTCTTCTTATTCTTCTTCTTCTTCTCTCCTTCTCCATTGCCATCGTTGGAGCTTTGGAAGAGGGTTCATCTTGATTCCTTTGCATGCATGTCTTCCTAGCTATATTAGGTCGTGGAGAAGAGCTTGGATGTTGTGGATGATGTTTTGAGAAGACCCAGCCAGAGAAGGAAGCCATAGAAGCTCAAGCGCACAATCAAAGATCGAAGAAAACGTTGTTTCTGGAGTTCTACCGCGGGGACAGAACCTAGCCAGCCGCAGGGGCGATGAGTAGCGCCGCGGGGGTGGCGTCATGATTTCCAGGCGCCGTGGGGATCGTGGCCTTCAACACGCAGTCGCGTCTTTTTGTTTCCGCGGCTGCGTTTCTTCAACAGTAGGCTCTTCTTCTCCCTTCTTCTTGGTTCTTTCCTTTGTTTAGAGGTTCATATATGTTAGTAGCATGCCTGTGGTGAACCTAGGATAGTTGTGAATGTCATCTAGTGGTTGAGAACCTAGGAGCCCTTAAGGCTTGTTGTGGTTGTTGGATTCGAGTGTGATGAGCATGTTGGACCTCCTAGGCTAGTATGTTCCTTCTTGGTTGCGGCGTATGATCATGTGAGCGAGTAGGCTGTTGAGAGATCCTTTCTTGTGTTGAGTGAGATGTTGTTATCATGGATTCTAGGATGCGGTCCTAGCTTGAGAGTTAGATGATCTTGCGTAGATCATTTGAGCGAAGTCTAAAACTTCTTGAGTGTGAGCGTGTTGTTGATATGTTTCTTGTTGTGAGCAGGTTATGGGCTTCTTCCAAAGAAAAACGAGAGTGTTGTGAGAGTTAGCGTTGGAACGAGGTAAGTCTCCGGACTTACTTAGCTCGTATTATTCGTATTAGTTTTGATGTGTGTGTTTATTGTTTATGTGTGTGTTTATTGTTCATGTTATAACAACTAAACCGGTAATAGGACCACCAACTTTATATGTTGATATTTGGCCCAAGTGTATGATAACGGGCGGTGACCGCTTGTCCAGTCCAAAATGGGGAGACTAGGAGATGCCTTACGACCAATCCAGCGGGTGATGCTGATTCGCATGAAGTACAAACCCGTTTGGTGAAAGGGGACAAGGGCGAGTGATTCTCGTGTCACACCATAAGTGGAATAGTAAGGGATATGACTTAATAATAATAAAAAGATAATGAATTGGACTTGTGTGTTGAGATCATGTTGTGTGTTATGATGCCTTATGTGTGTGTGTATGCCAATGCCATGATTTTAATGCTTTGAATGCTAGCTTACGGTTTTATACCGATATTGTTGTAGTTGCCCTATAGGTTAGGGACGCGGCCGAGAGATCCAGAAGAGTGGGCAGCCGGGGTCCGTACATTGTAGTATGGGTTTGAGAGTGGAGTCTTGTGTATTATATGTATATTGTTATGTATTTGATGTTTGGGTCTTTGGCGTTGTAAATCGGTTGGAGTCTGTTTTTTTATTTCCGGGGATCAAACATTTGCATTAAAATGTATTTCGGTTTTCACCTTTATTTGTGTCTTGTTGTAAGATCCGGTAAAATTGTTGTCAGGCTAAGGGTCGGGATCCATTGTGAGGTCTCCACCCATAGCATTCTGAGTCCCGCGGATTTTGGGTGTTACATCTAACTTATTTCCTCTATAATTGGTTTTATATTATGTTGCCCAAAAAACATTTATCTGGAAATCGAAAAAGGAACAGAAGAGAACGTACTAAAAAGTTTATCGAATCACAAAGAGGAACCATTCATAAGTTCTTTGTCAAAACTGTGGATCCTAATCAAAGTTTTGAAGGATTAGGTGAGGATAACTGAGAGCAATCAAACGAAAATGTAGGTGCCGAAAATCATATAAATGAGGATATTGATCATTTGAATGAGCATGGGGATATACCTAATGTGACCAATATTGAAAACCCAAGGCTTAACTATCCCTCTAAATATATATGATTATAAACATTGGGAAAATCTTGATGATAAATCAAGAGGCATTTTAGTTGAAAAGGACATAAGATAACTAAATCTTGTTTTTTCCTATAGATAAACTTTTTAAATATTTTTTATGCTTATTATTCTAGAAAGTAAAGCAATGGAGAGATTAGTGACAAAAAAATGGATGATTAACTCTAAACATGTGGATAAAGTTTATTGCTTTTGTTGTAAGTTATTCAAATTTGATAGTAATAAAAGTCACTTAGCAAGCGATGGGTTCAACGATTGGAGTCATCTTAGTAATAGACTTGGACAGCATGAGAATAGTGTTGAGCATATGACTAATACGAAAAGTTGGAATGAACTAAGAATAAGATTGAACTTAAATCAAAGAATCGATAGAGAATTGCAACAAGAAATCTCCAAAGACAAAGAGCGTTGGAGACAAGTTTTAAAAAGAATAGGTGTTGTTGTAAAATGCCTTTCAAAAATAATTAGGCTTTTCGAGACTCCAAAGATAAGCTTTATCAATATAGCAATGGAAATTTTTTAGGATTTATTGAAACAATTGCAGAATTTGATGTCATAATGCAAGAGCATGTTAGACGTATCCAAAATAAGGAATTCATAACCATTACTTGGGTCACAAAATTCTGAGTTAATATCTCTTTTGGCTCCCAATGTTAAGAATTCTATCATACACCTCATCAAAGGGGAAAAATACTTCTTTATAATTCTTGATTGCACCCTGATGGGAGTCTTGAAGAACAAATGACTTTGATAATACGATTTGTAAACACGTTAAGCAATAAAGTGCACATAGAGGATTGCATTTTTGAGTTTTTGATTGTTCATGATACATCTGGTTTTGGACTTTTCAATGAACTAATAGATGTATTTAAGTCTCTTGATCTTAATGTTCATGATGTGAGGGGACAGAGATATGACAATGGATCTAATATGAATGGAAAACACCAAGGGGTTCAAAAATGATTACTTGAAATAAACCCAAGAGCTTTATATATGGAATGTGCTTGTCATAGTCTTAATCTTACAATTAGTGATATGACACATTCTTGTGTTAAAGTTGTTTCATTTTTTGGAGTTGTACAACACATTTATACTATATTTTTTAGTTCTATTAAACGTTGAGATGTGTTACTTAAGCATGTTTCTAACTTAACTCTAAAATCCTTATGTAATACCCGTTGGGACAGTCGAATAAAAAGTGCTAAAGCTCTTATACTCCGGCCAACAAGAATAGTGTTAGCTTTGACAAAATTGTGTGTCTTGTGATGATGCCAAGACAAAGAGTGAAGTTGAAAGTTTCGTTGTTGCATTTGAAAATTTTGAGTTTTTGCTTTGTTTGGTTATTTGGTATGACATCTTACTTAACATTAACAAGATAAGTAAGAAGTTACAAACTAAATCTATGGGCATTGACATTGCAGTGAAACAACTAGAAGGTGCAATATCCTATTTTGAAAAGTTTAGAAGTGAAAGATTTGTGTCAAGCAAGGAAATTGCCATTAGCCTTTCATCTGACATGAATATAGAGCCTATTTTTCAAACAAAACGGCGTATCTTCAAGAAAAATACTTTGATGAAAGTAATCGTGATGAAGAAATGCAATCTCTTGAAGAGTCCTTTTGACTTAATTACTTTATAATCATTGTAGATATGGCTATTAGTTCATTAAGTAATAAATTTGAGGAACTAAAGGCTTTTTAAAATATTTGAATTTTTACTTGATTCAAAGAGTTTAAAATATTTGGATAATGACGAGCTTAGAGAATGTTGCATCAAATTTTATGCTACTTTTTTTTTATGATAATGTGTCTAATCTTGATTTAGAGGACTTTTTTTTTCCAGAATTGAAAGTATTGTAGTGTGGCTTACGTGATGTGTTGATGTCAACTACAGAAATGTTAGAGTTTGTCAAAGCTACACATTGTTATCCTAATGTTTCAATTGATTTTTGTATATTACTAACTATACCTATAATTGTAGCATCTGTTGCAAGAAGTTTTTCTAAGTTAAAATTACTGAAAAACTACTTGAGATCATCCATGTCACAAGATAGGTTGAATGGTTTAGCTATTTTATGTATTGAGAAAGATGTGTTGGAAAATTTAGAGATTGATACTATTATAAATGGCTTCGCTGCTAGAAATGCTCGAAGAAAGCATTTTACATGATCATTTGTGTTTGTTTTGTTACAAGTGATGCATGTTGACTCCTTATTATGGATGCTTGATGTTGGTGCTCACGATTTGTGCTATTGGAGAGTTGATTGTTGTTGTCATTATATCTAGGTGAATAATATTGAACAACTGAAAAGGTATGATATTTGTAGTGTGTATTTACTGTTGTGTTTGTAATGCCAACACCAATTCTCCTCTTTTGATCTAAATGATCACTTTTGTTAGGGTTAATAAATGTTCTAGGTTTAATGTGCTTGTATGCTTTTTTTTTAGACAATATATTTGAATTAAAGTTAATTTATATGATCTTTTTTAATCTTTAGTTGAAAATTTTGTTTGTAGTAGTAATGAAGAGAATTTGTATACATTGAGGGCCTTTCATTTATATTCACACCGAGACCTGTGTTATACCAAGGAAGGCACTGCGTATTTTGTTTAAAATTTTGATCGGATTTCGATCGGCCTAAATACTATCTCATAATCAACATATTATTTTTTTAAAATTTTGATTAGATTCGTTTTTTTAAGTGCCAAAATTTTAAAAATTTTGATCAATTTTCGATGAGCCTGAATATCATCTAATAAGCAATAGATAGATTTTAAATTTTTTGATCTAATTCGTTTTTTTAAATATCTATATTTTTTTTTATTTTTAAAAAAAAATTTCACAAAAATTAAATTTTCATTTATTTTTCTTCCCAAATCTTTTATGAAATAATTTGGTGAAGTAGACTATTTTTTATCACCTTTTGTTTTGTAGACCCCTCTAATTTTTACATTCTAATTGACTTATCACTATTACTCTCTTAGGAAAATATTTACTAGATGTGTTTATATTGTGAGCCTACTGAATAGATCAATATTTATAAAATGTCTTGTTAGTGAATTTGGCCATTTTTTTAGGGATAAATTAAAAGATCTGCAAGTTATTTTTTTTCATTAAAGAGATTCGTTTTCATCTTTAATATTTGTTTTTTTCAACAGAATATTTTTTAACAAAATTTTGATCATATAATTTTTATAAATGCCAATTTTTTTAAAAAAATTGATCAGATTTCGATCGGACTAAAAAAGATTGATCAGATTAATTTTTTAAAATATCTATATTTTGTTTCTATTTTTTACAAACTTTTTTTGCAATGTCGAAACATATAAATTAAAAAATATTTAATTTGATTTTTTTCACGATGCCAAATATTTTTCACAATATCGAAAGATATAAATTAGAAAAAAAGATTTCGATCTGACAAAAAAAATTGAAATGTAAACAATAACATCTTTTATTATTATTATTATTATTATTATTATTATTATTATTATTCCGTTGGGACACGTTATTATTATTATTATTATTATTATTATTATTATTATTATTATAATAATAAAACCGAAGGTAAAACACATTACAAGCCGTTGGATGGGAGCCGACTAACAAGTTGGTCTCCACATCCCTTCTGAATAAAACAAGTACTCCTACTATATCCGGGCAACTCTTTAGCAACCGAGCCCAACCTTTTAAGAAGTTCCACCGCGTCGTCACCCAAGTCGCCAAACGTGGAAAAGGAAAAGGAAAGAAAGTGATACCCCATGGAGCTACAAACCTCAGCATACTTCTTCCTCTTGTTATCAGCAGCAACCCTCACAACTTTACTCGGAATGAAGTTAGACAGGCCAGGCGAAGAGAAAGGAGATGTACCAGTGATGTCAGCACAAGTGTCTTTGCCCTGAAACCAATTATATAAAAGGATGTCGGCCGGGCGCAGCTCCCCACCTCTATCATCAACCATACCAGTATGGACCTCTTTTCGGACAGAGATCCCAATCTTAAGACACTCATAAAAAAAGGCATCACGCACCATGTTATGCCGATGCTTAATACCAACCTGTGCAGCACAAGCAAGAGAATGGTCACCCCAAGCGTCCAAAATGCCCTTCTCACAAGCTGGGCACTTGGAGCCCTCCCTAAACATCTCAATGCCCAAGCAATACTTAATGACAGTATGAAAAGTAGCCGGGTTCATAACTTGACCAAGACCAGAAATTGGGAACGCTTTAAGCCAATGCTGAGCCAGGGGTAGCCTCAAGTTTTCAACAACGGCCTTCTGCCTAATCGTAAGGTCAAAGTCCCTCAGAAAACCCTTAAACACGATATTGTAATAACATCCAGCCAATTTCTTCATTAAATGGGGGGTTGGACGTACCACAGTCATATCCAAGTTGTAGTCTTTACAGAAGTTGACCCAACAAGCAGCATCCGACTCAAAAGCGGCACCATCACCTAAAACACCAGAAAACCTCAATATCTGATCCTGCAAGCTACGGGTCTGAGATCTCGAAGCCAGAAAAGCAAAATGCAAAGTATCAGCATATGACAAAATACCAAGCCCTCCGTCACTAATCAGCAAAGTGGATAGCCGCCATTGAAGGGGGCCAAATCCAGCCCCCCCAGCAGTGACAATATGCCTAACAGAACAACGAAGGGCATGATCAAAGACCCCCATAGCCTCGAAAAAATGAGAAGGGGGAGCAGTCCGCATAGCAAAGTAAAGACGGGACACGCCGGAACAAGCTCGAAGAAGCAGAAGCTCACACTGAGGGTCCCCCAATTTCATAATGGCCTCCATCAAAGACTTGGTTTTCGCAACTCTCATCAAAGCAACCCGAGAGCAGAAGGCCGGGTCAAGGCTAACAGCACCACCTAACAACTTAACCCCATCAAGCGGTCTAGTAATAAGCTCAGGAAAAACACCGGGCTCATAACTACGCGGATCAACCTTCGGCCAAAAGATCTCCGTTTTACCAATATTAAGGTACAAACCTAGTGTGGGACCATCCGTCCTGATGATGTCAAGCGCCTTACTGACCATCAGGGTATCACCAATCAACGTCCCATCATCAAGGTACCAAGCATTAAGCTTTAACCGGCAACAATCCGAAATTTTTCGGATAAGGGGATGAAGGACCAACGAGAAAAGCATCGGGCCAAGAGGGTCTCCCTGTTGAACACCCTTACAATAATAAAGGACATGCTCTCCATAATACAGACGTGCAGGGCGGGCATAACAGAACTCAACCCAAGGAGAAACGGCGGGGCAAACCTGTTGGACCTGAGAAATCATAGAAGTGCGATCCACGAGATTAAAAGCATTCTTGAAATCGACCAGAAGCATGGAAAGACTATCATCTTCACCCTGAGATTCCACTAACCGATTAAGTTAAACATTATATTATTATTATTATTATTATTATTATTATTATTATTATTATTATGATGATTATTTTTTTTATTATTTTTTTTTTCTTCTATAAATTGATCTGATTAAGTTAAACATTATATTCACTTTTTTTTCTTTTTCATTACAAATTTTTTTATTAGTGATAAATAAAAAAAATATTTAATTTGATTTTTTTATTATAAATATATTATTAGTTCACGTATACAAGTCGATGACATTTTATTCAAAAATAAAAAATATATAAATATATCGGACGGAATATGAACTATTTTACTAATTAAAAAAAATCGTCATGTTTAATTTGATTTTAAACTAATTTTGCTTTTTAATTATATTTTTAGAATTACGCTAAAATTGGTTAATATCAGTAATTGTATGTAACCACTAACCACCAATAGGCTACTCCGGCCGCCGTAATACATTCCGCAAACCATCAAACAACTTTAAAAGTTCGAAACTTGTCATAACAGTGTAGATTCACAAATTATAATACATTGAATTACTTTAAAAGTAAAATAAATAAAAATAAATATCAAAATTACTTGAGAAAATAAGGACGAAATTAAAAAGAAACAAACCCGTTTGTGTTTCATGATTCTTAATACTCATTCAGTTCATAAATAATTATCGTTTTAGCCTTATAAAATTTTGTTTAAAAATAATTATCATTTTAGTTATTTTGTCCTTTATTTTACACATTTACTCTTCTAATCATTAATACTTATTTAGTTGTGATTTTCAATAAAGTAAAAAGTAAAAGAATGATTAGGGGTAAAATGGTATATTTTATAGTCTTCTTAATAAGTGTGCAAAATGCTAAAAAGACAATTATTTATGAACCGATGGAGTATAAATTTATTTTAATTTTTTTTTTGTTTTTCTATTGATAAATAAATGTATATATTGATTAAATTAGTTCTTTAGTGTTTATGTTTTTAAAGTTGTAATCAAACCAAATCTAGTTGTATTAAATCTCTTTCGGCTATAAAAAGTTAAAATAGAGAGACTTTCATTGTAGGATCTTAATTAACCTATTAATGCTATATGTCCTGGTATCTTAATAACCTTACTAATACTCCATTAAATACCCTAATAGTAGATTAGTAGGCCTTACAAACCTTTACACAAATTATCGTATTTTAAGTAGAGTGATATGGATTAAAATGCCAAATTTTGAAACAAAAGATCCATATTTACATACTCTTAACCCGGTTCTTGATACGTTGTACCAGAAGATCGAATGTCTCCCAAATTCATCAATATGATGGATTGTTAGCTGAACGACATCGATTTGTAGGTCTTGTTCCGGACAACCAAACATTCCCTACAAATATTCATCAATGAATTGTGACGTAATAAATGGATCACCGAAGAACAAGACTCTTGTGGAGATAAAGTTATTCCTTCTATTGCTAATTAGTTTTATGATGAAACATCATTGAATTATGTATTGAACTCGGGACTAATATACATGTACGTCAGAAAATGCAACAAGATCTCACTTTATTTCTGACCCGGCGTATCACATTCATGGAAATCATACCCATGAAGTCATGAATATCCGATCCTTTTAAATTAGTTGTGCTTCCTTAATACTAAAAAATTAGAAAGAATTAGGGAAATGAGGCTCTTAAGAGTTCTACTTTGCAAAATGGGCTCCTACATAATATAGGAAAAATCAAAAAAATAGGGAAGAATGCAAATGATGGTGGTGGATCCCTTCCTTCTACTTTTTTTCTTTTATTTCTCATTCCTTCACTTTTATCTCTCCTCACTTTATCTCAACCGTAACTCTCTCCCTCTTGTAAATGATAGTGGTGGGCCCTAATTTCTCTATTCCTTCACTTTTCTCTCTCTTCATTAACTTCTAATTTTTCCCTCTATTTCTCATTCCTTCATTTTTCTCTCTCCTCACTTTATCCCACCCGGAACTCTCTCCCTCATGTATTTTTTGGGTAGTTGGAACCAAATCTATATTTTTGGGTAGGCTAGTTCCACTAGATTTTGGGTATGATTTTGACTCGTTTTGTTAAATAATATTAGTATGTGTTTGATGAATTGAATATACTGTTTACCCAATTTATGGGTATTATTATTTTATGTTGTAAAATGTTACCCAAATTATTGGTACGGTTGGGCATTATATGTTTATTGTTGGGTATGTATTATGGTATGTTTCTTATTGTTGAGTATGTTTAAAGTGAAATGTTGGGTATGTTTTATGGTTACCAAACTGTGTTATAATGACCAAATGTCATTTGGTATTGATGTTTGTGTAGAATATCGATTTATGTAAAATTTGGGTATGATAAATTCTACCCAATTTATGAGTGCATTGGGTATGAATATTTTATAACACAAAATTCTACCCAATTTATGGGTATGATATTTTTTGATATTTTAGTTTTTTTGGGTATGTTTGGGTTTTGTGGTTTGTATGTTTTCGAATATGTTTGTGTAGTTTGACAAAATTATTTTGGGTATGAATAGTAACGTTTTTGGGTAAACGAATTTTGGGTAGAAGGTGGGAAAATATGCATGTTGAGAATTGTTCATTTTTGTAGTAGGTGGAGATAAATATCAAATGTCAAATATGTCAAATCAAATGAGATGGACAAGTTGATAGCTTTTGTACTATATTTATTCCAACCTATATTTTAGGGACCCAAATCTATTATACTTACTAAAACAGAGCACGGGTTGATGACGTGGCGCGCTGTGGACGCAGGATTTTTGAAATTGAGATCCCACGATTAAAGCCAATAAATATTTATTTTTTACACTATTTTTTAAACCATAAAATCTTTTATTATTAAAATAATAATTTTATAGAAACCAAATCTATTATACTTACTAAAACAGAGCACGGTTGATGACGTGGCGCGCTGTGGACGCAGGATTTTTGAAATTGAGCTCCCACAATTAAAGCCAATAAATCTTTATTTTTTACACTATTTTTTAAACCATAAAATCTTTTATTATTAAAATAATAATTTTATAGAAATCAAATCTATTATACTTACTAAAACAGAGCACGGGTTGATGACGTGACGCGCTGTGGACGCAGGATTAGATTAGAGAAGTATACAAAACAAAAGCACGTAAAAAAACCTATTTCACAATATTCTTTCTCATTTTTTTCAAAACCCGCACAAGGTGCGGGTATTATACTAGTTTTCAATTGAAAAAGGGAGGAGTTTTAAATATCAACTCATTGGCCTAAAAGGCCCAATTCACCAATTTATCCAAAAAATTAGAATTAATTAGGGAAATAAGACCCCTTAAAATTGTCTTTTGTAAACTAGGCCTCTATATAAAAAAAAAGAAAAAGTAGGTATGGAAACTAGTAAATAGGGCAATAATTTCTTTAGTTGAAATGATGGTGATTAGATGTTTACTTTTTGTTTAAGTATCTTTTTTAATGTTTATCTTTTATTTTTGGTTAATGTAGCTAGTTTGATAAAATTTTCAAGTCCATGAATGTTTAATTTTTTTTGAGTGACATTGTCTTCGTTACCCAAATATGAATTATAGTATTTTTCTCATTATTGGGTATATGTTTATTGTTTTTGTGGTATGTTTCTTATTGTTGAGTATGCTAAAAGTGATATTTTTGGGTATGTTTTATAGTTATACAAACTGTGTTACAAGGACACAATGTCATTTGGTATTGATGTTTGTGTAAATTTTGGTTATGACAAATTCAAATTGGTTATGCTTTTATACGTGTATTGGCTTTATAGTATATTTCTTATTATTAAGTATATTTAAATTGATGTCGTGGGTATGTTTTATGGTTAACCAAAATGTGTTATAATGATCAAATGTCAAGCGAATTCTTGGGTAATGACCAAATGTCATTTGATATTGATGTGTGTGTACAATATCGAGTTTTGAAAATTTTGGGTATGACAAATTTAAATTGGATATGAATTTTGTATTAAGTGATGTTTAAATTGGGTATAAATATAAAATATTATCCAATTTATGGATATTATTTTATTTTGATATTTGATTTATTGGGTATATTGTTTTCGAGTATGTTTTTGTACTTTGAAAAATTTATTTTTGGGTATGATTGTTGCATTAATTGGGTAAGCGAATTTTTGGGGAAGCGAATTTTTTCTGGGTAGAGGGCTGCGTTTTTTTTTGCCTCAAATTACCTCCAAATGTCAATCAAAAGGTCACAATCAACACTCACATCAGTCATCACTCATTAGTCATCACTTTCGTCAACTTTTTGTGCTATTTATGAATTAGTCTAGTAAAGTAGGAGTCCTATTTCTCAATTTGTAATTGGTAGGGGTCCTAAATTTTAAATGTATAGTGTAAAAGACCCTAAGTGCAAATTCAGCCAAAAAATTATGATCTTTAGTTGAATTACATTCTAATAACTAATAAATTACATTGATGCTCATAATTTTTGATGTGTTAAAAAACCCCGGGTTGTTGGCCTCAAACTGTTTCCTTAATAAGTTTGTACCCAAATATGAAGATGTACAAATATATCATATTAGTTATACAGAAAGATCAACATGATGTATAAGGTCGGACTATTTTTCTAGTTGTTGATTGAATTTACAACATTATTCGACTTATGTGCCGAGTTAGCGGTGCATGATGCGCTTGTAGTATTATACATCAAGTCTGTGTAATCTCGTTCTTACTCGACCTCAATCTATTGCCCAATAAACTTTTATACGATATCAAGACAATTAGCCTAACAATAATACTTTCAAACCTAACTTTTAAAAATGTTATAACGATAATGAGATTTAGACCTTTCTATTAAAGATCACGTCAACTGAAAGACATGTATCGATTGTCAACAAATATCAAATTTACCATACAAGGTTCACGAACTACTATTTTTATTGCCATTTGATTTTAGAGGGAAAAAGAAAACCCCACCCCTTATTTATCAGATTTTTCATTTAACCACCATGTATTATTATTCTGTTAGCAAGTAACCACCAAAATACACTTATGTTAAATTTCCCTCGACAAATAGTGGGCCCATAAAAAATTCAATTTTTTAAAAAGAAAAGAAATTCTTTCGAAAATCATAACTCTACAAAATATTTTCAACTAACACAAATATAACTCTTAACAAATAACCAAAATGGTGTTGATACGATGGCTGTTGTTCATCTACCTTATATGCCGCTTCCAAATGGTTTATAATAAAAAAAGTTTCAACTAAGACAAATATAACCCTAACCTAACTTTGTATAATTTATTTTTTCTTTTCTTTTCAGTACAAGGATAAGTTGAAAGGAAAGGACCGTCCTTCCGAAATCATCCAAACGAATAAGGTGTTCAACGTCTTTCGGTAGCACCTCGTCTCCAATCGTCAGGTCGAAACCATGACATGCAAGTTTGTCTGCTACAATGTTGATTATCCTATATGTTGAACGCTGAATTGCTGAAATCCGGATATCAAAGTGGAGATGTTCGAGATGATCATATCTGTCTCCCATGATGACTTTCAAATTTGGTTAATTGCGCTGATCGTCATAAGGATATCACCTTCGAAATCTATGAACAATACACCGATAATGAAGGTCTTTTGGAGAACCTCTCGAAAAGCAAACAATCATACTTCTAGTACGAATTCTGCACAACATCTTCCATTCCCAGTAGGCAACAGTCTAACCATGTTATCACGTATGAAGTATCTGAACAGAAAGAGCTTCAACTAAATTTTAGATGCATCATAATTTAGCTTGATAAATCCTTCCTCGTCTAATTTAGACTGTGATTTTATTACAAACAACCACCATTTTGGTTATTTGTTATCTACCTTGGATACAAAAGTTGACCTCCTTTCGAAAAGACATGGCCTCTTGTGCAATGCATTTGAAAGAACCCTAGGCAAAGTTGTTTGATAACTAAAATGAGATCTGGTTAGATAAGAATGGGCATGGTGGATGATGGTGTACTATAATAGAGAAAGACAAAGGGAGACCCAAATAATTTTGATCTACGGCAATAACTCTGACAACAATTTGGCAGTGGCATCTGTAGGATTCAGAGAGACAATGACAAGCCCATATTTCCTTCCTAGTAAACCTCTCCTCTCCCCCACAAATCTCTGTTCCTCTGCATTCCTTTCTCTAATCTCTACAGCTATACTGGAAAAGGAAATTTTACCCTTCTCTGTTACTTATCTACCAAACTCTTGCTATAATACTGCTTTGTTTCAAGTGGTCCCTTCTTCCTCTAATTTAAATATTTTTATTTTCTTTTCCTTTATTCTTTTGACTTTTAATATTACTTCCCTTGCAAATTGAAAGCCTAGTTTATCATCCCCAGGAGAGCGCCCTCAGTCTCCTGTAGAATATATAATTATACCCAGGAGGGAGATAGATGATGGCAAACGAATTCACAAACAACTAAACAAAGATTAGAGTTGAGGGTCAAGGATTTTCTAGGGATTTTGCTGCTGACAATGGAGCTCATCAATGTTGTCATTCTTCTTTTCTGTTGATTTCTGGTAAAATATCATACAGAGCAATCTGTGTTTAGGGTTTGAGTCTGGATACTCAAGAACATCACCGCCAATTACTGCAAAATCAACAAGGGTATCTTCAGACCTCCAGTACAGATGTAAATGGAGTGGGTGGATTCACAGGTATCCACCACCATGACCTAGTGGTGAAACGCCCAATTCAACAGCTTGAATTCAATTACCACCCACCAACGCCGCCAATCCCACACCATCCACTCAAACAAGATTCCTTCTTACGCCTTCCCCATGAAACCCACCACCATCAGTTTCATCAATTAGACTCTTATCTGTCGCAATCCAGAACCCAAAACCCTAATACAACCCTAAAAAAGCCGTCTTTGAATGCCCAAACTATCTCCGGCGCAGCCAAGAGGAGGATGGTACTAGGCGGCGGCGGCGGTCAGGGTTCCAGAACTTCGCTGAGAAACGCGGGTGCCGGGGAAATCGTTGAGGTCCCTGGTGGCGGTCGAATCGTCCGGTCTACTGCTGGCCGGAAGGACCGTCATAGCAAAGTCTGCACCGCAAAAGGACCGAGAGACCGGCGAGTGCGACTTGCTGCTCATACTGCTATTCAATTCTATGATGTACAAGACCGGCTTGGATACGACCGACCTAGTAAGGCCGTCGATTGGCTCATGAAGAAGGCGAAATCCGCCATTGATGCCCTTGACGAGCCACCCACTTGGAAGCCTGTAAGCAGAAGTCCGGAAAGAGAAGCGACGGAGGCGTATGAAGGCAGTCTATTGCCGCCTTCAATGGAATCGGATTCGATTGCCGATACTATCAAGTCCTTCTTTCCGATGGGCGGTGGCGACGGCGACAGCGAGGGTCAAACATTGCAATTTCAGAGCTACCCATCTTCGGATTTAATGGCTATGAGGGATTGCAGCCAAAGTCAAGATCTGAAGCTTTCTCTACAATCTCTTCAAGACCCAATGATGATTCAATCCCATCACAACAACAATCGCCACTCTAACCAGGAAGAAAATCAACAGCGATCTCATTTTCCCGGAGCTTCCCAAATTGGGTTTGATAACCCATCTGGCGGCGGCGGTGGTGGTTGGGGTGATGAATCCCAGCATCAACCGCGCCTAATTGGCTGGAATTTCGGTGGTTATGGCAATGGAGGAAGTGGTGGAGGTGGGTTTATGTTCATTCCACCACAGACTTCATTGCAACAACACCAGCAGCAGCAGCAGCTGTTGTTCAGCGGCCATGACAGCGGTGGCCAGAGTTCTAGTCATTTGTTTCCTCAAGGGGGACCCCTTCAGTCCAATTACACTCCTTTGGTTACTAATACAACTAGTAGCCATGATCATCACCATGATCATACAGTTTTAGTTCACCCTATGTCCTTGCCGGGAATCGGATTAAGCTCATCTGGTGGATTTTCTGGTTTCCGAATCCCGGCTCGGATTCAGGGTGATGAGGACCAAGATGGCAACAAGCCATTCTCTTTGTCCTCCGGTTCTCGCCATTGATACAAGCAACTTAAAGAAAAACTCTCTTTGTTGTTCATGCTCCTTTAACTAGGTGAATCCCCTGCTCAATTTCATTGAATTTATAGCCTTTTCTGAGTAATAAAGTCTTAATTTCTTTTGTTTATTTTCATCAAGGCAAATTTGGAACAGAAGCTTCCAAGGAGAAGAAGAAGAAGAGTATTATCTAAGTTACTTTGAGTCAATGGCTTTCAGTTCTGAGAAGATTAAAAACCTGTAGTGAAATTTCAGGTTTTCTCTTCCCTTAACAGAAGTTATCAGTTAAGCTTGCTTGCATGTTGTTGTAGACTTTTCTTTTGCTAATAAATGGAGCTTACTGAAGCTCATGAAATTTGTTAAAAGAACACAGACTTGTATTTTGATTCAGTTCTTTTGTGGATGCTAGACTTTATTTTGTATTACTTCCCTCTTTTCTTCTCATTTTATATTGGATTGATTGATCCAAATCAAGAAACAAAACTGGTATTGCTGCTATAACATCTTTATCAAACATGGGACATAAGCTTGATTGTAGTGCTTCAAAATGGCCTAGATGAGGTGTAGATTCAGCAAATGGGAAGTGGGGAGGTGAGATTTGGCCCTCTTTGTTAGGCAAATAGGGAAAATTAGGGTTTGAAATTTTGATTCTGAATTAAGTTGAGAATAAGAAAGATAGTTAGTAGGTGTAGAGTTGTAAAATGAGGTATTTTGTGTGCATGTGTTGGCATTCTTGTCTGTTTTGACATGAAAGCAATGTTGAATTGATTTGGGTTGGCTTGTAGTAAGGATGGATACACATGCAATATATAATGCTGGTTTGATGTCAACTACTCGAGAGGCAGAACCGATTATTGCTCATTTCAATCTCCTTTCTTTCACCTTTCCTTTTCTTTCTCTTTCCTAGTAAATTTGTGATATAGAGTCCGTTTAGTTCACCCATTTGTTTTTTAACCGGTCGTTACATAGATAAAAAGTGACGACGTCCATTGTTGAATCGGTTTTCAAATGTTAGAATCTTGACATTTATTAAGCAGTTGACAACAATATCATACTCATGTGTGCCATCGTTTCATTAATTTTTTTGAATATATATATATATTTTAAATAAAAATACCTGAAAATATTCATACTTAATCAATTTAAATTGAGTATTTTTATCATTAGTTTTTAAATATCTTTTTATGCTCTTATTTTAGTAAATAGTTTTAAAAAATAATTGTATAAACCACTCTCTTTTAAAAAAAATTATAGTATTTTTTTGTTCATAAAAATAGGTATTTTTTAACGAAAAATCCTTTCAATTATGTAACTAAAAATATTGAATAAATGAAAGCACATTGAATTTAATCGGTTAAAAAAAACGGATAAAAACATATTTATAAGAACAATGAATAATATTTAACTCAATGACATTTTTTATTCACTTAACTCAATGACATTTTGATACAATGGATGAACTTGCTATTAGTTTTTCAAACAATACATTGGACTTAATGTTCAACTATAAATTCCTCCCGCTAAAATGCTTTCATATAGAGTTAAAGAGAAAATCTATTATTATAACAATAAAAATAAAAAAATAAAATTGGAGTACAAACAATCATTTAACAGATGGTAAAAATATATTTCTCAACTTTTTTTTAATTAAGTAATTTAAATTAGGTCAAATTAGCTAAGTAAGTCTTTATGATATTTCTCTCTATTAACTACATCCATAATATAAATATGTTTAGTAAATGTATCCTTAATTACAACTTCAATTTAATGAAAGTGATAAAAATTGAAGAGGTACACAAAACTAATGATAATAGAAAAGGTTCTATTTATCTAAATTCTTTCTTTAAATTATAGCATTTATACAAATATTTAATTAAAAATAATAGCACTTTTGTGGGTATTAAACTAGTGTTTTATAAAATGAAGGTACACAAATGCATCTAAATATTAGATTTGTCTAAATACTAGATAAGACGTGCAGTCGTGCATTATTTTCACTAAATCGTATACTCCTTAAATAGTAAAAGTGCATATCTAATTAGAGTAAGCACTTTTTATGTGATTAGTTATATGTGTTTTACCATCTATGTACATTTCTAAAGTTTTACGTTTTTTTATTTTTTGCATGACACTTCATTTTGCGTTATCAACATGTCTATTAATTTTATAATTGGTGGGTGTGATGTCTAAATTAGGGTTTGTATGGGATTTGTTTTAAGTGATGGGTAAATTAAAGTTTTTTTTTTTAATATTTAAGAACAAGTCTACTTCTCGGTCCAAATTCGACACAAATTGGAGCGGTTTGAAGCCCAAAAATTTAAAGTTGTTGGACCGAAGACCGACCCTAATACCGTAGGACGGTGGAGCGAGCGAGCGATCGGAGAGGGCTCAAATGTTTTACTAGGACCTAACTTTGTAAAAGATGGTATTAGGGTGTATGGTTAGTTGTGTGATGTGTGAGTTGGCTTATAGTGTGTGTGGTTACTTAGTTGTGCATTGATTGGAGTTAGATGAGTGCATCTATTATTTCAGTACTATATGATAAGATATCTCACATGCACATCGACTTGAAAGTAGAAACACCTTCAAAGTACAACCACATGGCTTTCAATGTCAATTCTACACAGACCATCCAAATTATGCACCTTGGGTAAAACTCAAACTACCATTTTTACCATTCTAAACCAATAAACTTTGAGTTTCATCTAGGGTTGTCACTTCATATGAGCTACTCGGCCTCGGCTTGTAATAACTCCAGTTGAAGTTCATGTATTTTCTAAACAAGCCGAATACAAGTACATTTTAAAGCTCATATAAAATTTAGGCTGAGATCGTTTGGCTAAAACTTAACTTGTTTGACTAAAATTACTTTATAGGAGACTATAAGTATTATGCTAGCCGAGTTATTCGGGCTTGTTCACTTTTGAACGACCATTGTAAATTGTGCATCTTAGCCCACATGGCTTTGGGATTTTTGTTGGGCTAGCTAATATGGAGAGAAGAGGTTATTGGGCTGATTGGCCCAATACAGGTTTGATGAAATTATCAAATAAGTTGCTACTTTGCTATTCTCATCTATAGTCATTGTCTAAGCTAAAAGTTTTGATATGTTTAAAGTAGGGTGTTTATTTTTTGGTTCAGACCGGATCTTGGACCGATCCGGACTTGAAGTAGCAGGCCCGCTTTCTCTTATTTGAGCCTCATACTGTTCCGTAAAACATATGATGAGGTATTGTTCACTGATACACAGAAACATACAATAATTTATAAGTGCATGGTGCTCACTTAGGACCCATTTATCGCCACAGAACAGGGACAATCAAGGAACATAGCATGTTGTGGTGGTTTTCAACATGTTTATGGGTGTGTTTGAAACCGATAACTTGTTATAGATGAAGGCCTTCTTCGGTAAAGTAAGATTTTTGATTAGTTTAAATTTTTTGGGTAGCTTTAGCTTTTTGGATAGATTTGTGAGTAAAGTTTTAAAGAGCTTTGTAAATTCCGAAAATCTAAAAAATAATTTGTTAAAAATAGATTTGTTGATAGGATTTGTATGGTAGATTTACCAAAAAGCCAAAAAGTACAAAATAATATAAATTATTAAAGATGTAAAAGAGGGGTAAATTTATAAAAACTTTGATAATCTACCCAAAAACTATCATAGAAAGGTTTTTCAAATCCCACCAAAAAGCTCTTCAAAAATCTAATCTCTTCAAAAATCTACGATGTCAAACACCATGTAGCTTTCAAAAAATACAAAGATCTACAATAAACTCCGCAATAATCTCCGCCGAACAGGGCCGAAGTCAAAGGTAATTGGTAGCCGAAGCTTATTGAGCTGGTGATTAAACGAGTTTTTTTTATAAGTTTGATGGGGGTTTGAAAGAATAAATTTTATTAAAGTTGATATAAGGTTATATTTTTAACTTTAGTATTGTAATGCTTGTTTTTTTCATTGACTTGATATCGTTCATATAACATAAACCTAGAGATAAAACGGTAAAATACATATAGTTTTAAGATAACTTTAAACCTATCTCTAACATTATCAACATGATATATTATTCAATAAGCTATTAATTTATTATATGTACCTTATAAAACGAGAAAATTTTAATCTTTCATAATCTTGCTTAAGCTCTCAAGTTTGGGCTCTCAATCCGTATTGCCTAGCTAATTTTTTTTAGGATTTTTCCTCTTGGTGTCCGTTTGGACTTTTTCTCTTGGTATCCATTAAGTTTTAAAATTCCTCTTGGTACCCTTATGATTTTATTTATTTCCTCTTTATACCCATTCTTAATATATTACATTAAAATTCATTATAATATTATTAAAAAAATATAAAACTAAATTTTAAACTGATTATGACCTTATTACATTTTCAACTAATAAATTTATAATGAAAGTATTTTTAAATATTTTCTAATTAAAAAAAGTAAAGTAAAATAAAGATAATTTTTATTTTTGAACTAAAATAAATCAAAAATAATTTTTTTAAAGAGTCCATAAATTTAAAAATATAGTAATTATCTTTTTGAAATTAATTTTCTATAATTTATTTTTAAATTTAAAATAAAAATATTATTTTTTATGTGTTAATTTTTTTTATAATATATTTTCCATACTAATAAATCAAAATAAACATAAATTTTTTAAAATTTTCGAATGAATATAAATTATATAAAATTTAAATTCAAAATAAATAAAATTTTATTATATTTGTAATTTTCTAGACTCTTAATAAAATTTCAAAAAATTATGTTAAGTTTAATTATATATATATATATTTTTAAAATCGAAATAAAAAAAAAATATTTTAATTCAAAAATAAAAATATCTTTATTTCAAAAAATTAAAAACTATTTCTATTATAAATTTATTAATTTAAGTTTAATGAGGTCATAATTTATTTTAAATTTATTTATCTAATTTATTATTATTTTATTATGAATTTTAATGTAATATATTAAGAATGAGTATAAAGAGGAAACAAATAGAAGTATAAGGGCACCAAGAGGAATTTTGAAACTTAGTAGATACCAAGAGAAAAAGTCTAAACCTTGATGACACCAAGAAGAGAAATCTTTTTTATATTAAGCTAACTAAGCTTCTATAAACCGGTTCCCAAACGTACCTCATATCTAGCGTTAGGTTGTTTAGTCTAAAGTATGGTATCTTAGACTGTTGATTTTGCTGATCCAACTCGACGATGAGTTGGACAAGGGTTCGGGAACAATGCTTTCGGAGAAAATTTTGTTGGCCTATATGCTTAATCTTTAGGAGTTTTATCTTTTAGATATTATTATTTTATTTAAACCAACATTAATTATTGTAATTGTCATCACAAAATATAGTGTAAAACTCTATTTTGGTGGTGACTTGATGTGCAATAAATATTTATGGAAAACTGAGTAGCCAATTTTTATTATATTGTATTTATATATTTATTTATTTATAAGGATTTGTTTGATATTCACATTTTAGATATCAATATATCAAATATCGATAACGGTAGCAAGTTATGAATTGAGATTGATATCTCTATCTATGTTGTATAGATTTTAGTTTATAAGCGACAACACAAAAAAAAGGATTAATTTTATAAATATTTCTCCCTTAGATTTGAGTAGGAGTTATAGAGAGGAATAATGAAAGATGGAGGAGAAATACAATTACTTTTTTAGGAATATCAAAAAGAGAATAAAAAAACTAAAATATTAAGAGTATACCAAGATATTAATTTAATTTTTATATATTAATATCTATATCTTACGCCCCAAATGAGTGTCGAATTGATGAAACAAATGTAGCTCATGTGGGATAAATGCCATCGGCGAGGTACTAAATACGTCATGTTGTAATGATTACCATTTACAATAAAATTTGTCGTGAGTGCTCGACCATGCAACACATTATCAAACACTAGATAACTGTCAAGAACGTTAAAATCATTACACGTACCTAGAGTTCCAAAAAATGCATGTCATATCCATAAATTGTAAGATGCAACAACTTCTAGCACAACAATTGACTTTTTTTAACCACCCTTTGCATATTGACCTTGCCAAGCAGTCGGACAATTTTTTATTTTCAACGCATGCAATCTGGGATAATTTCAGGCCATCCTTATTGCTCTTCTCCATATAAGTGGTGTTGCATGTTTATGACATTTGGTCTGCGTAAGTACTCGTCCTCGAACAAATTTATGATGCCATCAACAAAGCAAGATTATTCCGTGGACGCCCCAATGTCAACATAGTCATCAACGGTTTCGGCGTCCACTCTATACGGTAACATATGTATGGTTTCGGTGCATTTTTGCAACGGGCTTAGGCCTAGCCTATTAGTCGCATCCGGAATTTGGTGAAAGAATGAAAAAAGATTAGGACAAAGCATTGACAACAATATGAAAGATGTGTCGCCTCATTCGGAATCTTCGTCGAAACAACCTATCATTGTAGGTGGGAGTCAAAGAGAAATAATCTTCGAACAATTGAGCATGCCCGTCTTTGTGATCTCTCTATGTATGTCCGACCTCGATGTTGCCGTGAACTTTCAACATTTTCTTGGACCAATTTCATCCTAAGCTCATCAATTTTTTTCATTAATTAGTCTATCGATATTCATATTGGTTTTAAAATGTGGAGGAGATGGAGGAGATGGAGCTGTAAGGATGAGGTATGTTGATGAACAAGCAGAAGAGTTGGATGAAGAAGGAGATTTGTAATTCATTCGTCTTTTAGACATTGTGAAGTTAGAGACTCACTTTAGATTTTTATAGAAAATATTGGGTGAAATTCAAGATTAATTTGAGAGAAACAGTTGAAACAAAGATTAACTTGAGAGAAAAAGTTGAATTCAAATTTAGATTTGAAATTCAAATACAAGGTTAGATGTCATTTATTGTGTGCAATAGATCCATGACTGAGTTGTCATTTCTTGCTCAACTATTGTGTAAACGAGACATATGATTAATTTACACCTTTTATAAATGGGTTTAAAGAGCAAAAGACCATCACACCAATACTTCATCTTCAACCCTCATCTCGTGCAACTGACACAACTTCTCTCTTTCTCTATCGTTCACTACAATGGATGAAAACGGAAATCCCCTTCCAAACCTTTTGTTTTTCATCAAAACTAGTCAAGGTTTGGGAACACAAGAACCGAATCAAACACAAAACCCACAATACATGAATTATCCACAACACCCAACTCAAATCCCACAATTCATGGATTATGTACAATACTAGCAAACTTAAAACCCACAATACATGAATGTTTCGGAATACTACCAAACTCAAAGCTCAACTGAACGCTTGATCCAAATGTCTCCACCTACTACCATCCTGCCTTTTGAGGCTCATGAACCGGCAATTGAGTTAGACAATGACGATGAAGATGAAGTTCAAGTGACAACCGAAGAAGTTGTTAGAAGGTTACATAGGGGGGAGTCGAAGACACTTTGCTTATTAGTGGATGGATGAACACGAGCAAAGATGATGTCCAAGGAACTAACCAATTTAGCAACAACTTTTGAAATCGAGTTTCTTCCTATTACACGAAAGGATGAAAATTTAGCATCTCGCTCATGTTAACAAAAACGATGTCCTTGCGAGGACATCGCCATTGTTTATGAAACATCGGAAAGGGGAGCGTGAGTGGGGAATCCAATGATGATGTCCTTGCGAGGGCTCATGTTTGTATACGGAAAAATATAAAGCAAAGTTCAATCATGAGAACATTTGGTGCATGCTTAAAAATCTCTCAAAATGGCAAAGTAGTATTCAACCAACATCATCAAAACAAGGTCCAAGAGGACAAATGTAATTGAGTCTAGAGCATACACATCAAGCTCCAATGTTGGAACTCCATCAAGTGGAGGTAGAACTTTTCCCATTAACTCATTTGTATGTTGTCTAGGACGACCTAGTTCGGAGAGGGCGGGGAAGAGACCGATAAGTATAACATAACCCTCTGATAGTTCAATATCATTTAGCATTTTGGACAATTTGAAGACTAGGGAGCTTGACGTTTGCATCCATGATTGGAACTAAAGAAGGAAACCTTGAGGTTACATGCCATTTCCGAATCTAGGAAGGACAAAGTAGTGAAAATCCAAGATAGGACGGTAAAAAAGATGGAGAACAAAAGGAAGTTAACCATTCTTACTAGTTTGGTGTAGACATGGGTCATAAATCTAAACCGTGGGTATCCAAACCGGCGTTTAAACCGCCGCTTTAAGTTTTTTTTCCTAAACCGAAACTGGGGGAAACCTAAACCATCAAACTTAAACCGCCGGTTTGGCCGATTCGGCGATTTGGACCGGTTTGAAAACGCCGGTTTGGCGGTTAAACCCAAACCGGACCCATGACTAGTTTGATGGAGAGGGTAGATCTTTGACTCCAAATGGTTATGTTTCTATTGATGTTCCAATTGCTTCTCCATGATAGACTTCATGATTATGTTCAACCTCGCTTGTTGCACACATCTATGTTGTATCATTTACCACGAGCAAGGGCACAAATGAAATGAAAACGTGAAACTGCAAAAACTAAAATAATACCGATGAACCCTAAAACTAAACCCGAAATAATCTCACATTTCACACCACATACAACCCAAATATAATCTAAAATAAAAATTGATTATAAGAGATGGGGTAATAATCCAGATTACATGAAACATTATTACAATAAATTAATTGGGGAAGAGTACAAGTAAACATATGAACAGTATTGCTACAAACACAATATCAGACAAATCATTCAACATAGCATTTTGGTATACAAAAAAACTCACCCTCTCACCATCTTCTTTTCCTGCTCCCCACAAAAGGAATATCACATTTCAATCTACCCAAATCATTTACCCATAATCAATTTTTTATTTATAAAATTTAATTTTAAAAAAATCCACAAAAACTGAAATTAATTTTAAAAAATTAAATATTAAACCCCAACTTCCCAATGGGCCAATGGTAACTAAAACAAGGTCTCCCCTACCCCCATTGCTTGAAGTACACGTGTCAATTTTCGATCCCCCAAACTCTCAAGTTGGTCTAGTCCCCCACTTGGGTCTTTTTAGAAAAAAAAGATATTTAAATTAAATAAATGAGTTGAAAATTAAAAAAATAAAATAAAATGGAAGAACATGTCATGTGAATGCACAGTTTTTTAAGCCATAAACATGAAAAAAAGAAAATGAATGCAGAAGAGTAGACCACCACCCACTAGTCCTAGCAATTTAGGATGTGATTAGCTGCTTCTCTGTAAATGTCATGCTGTCGGAGCTTGGTTGCGCCGCCGTAGCTGCTGCTGCTCCGGTTGAGCTCATCTTCTTCATGTTTTGCTGATGATATACTTGCCTTAGCCTCTCAATTTCCTTTTTCAATGCTTCTTGATGAGCTGCCAGTGATTAACGCAGCGATTAATTTGTGAAAAACGATTCTGAATTATGAAGTAATTGAAGAAAAGATTTAGTACCGTCTTTGAAGATCTTATCTTGAGCTAACGCAGCGATTCTTTGCTTCAGAGCACTGTTATCGACGTTGAGTATCAGTCTTTGATGATCTAAGAATGCTACTCTTGGTGATAATGCTGATACCTCAGTCTTCATGCACAGATAGTGATTAATTAGCTTAATTATCGTGATTAATTAACAGTGAATTAGGGTTTTATGAGTAATTAATTACCTGGAGTGTAGTGACGCTTCTTTCTAGCTCTGATATATATTGCAGCTTTCTCACTCTTGATCTTTGAGCTGA
Organism: Fagopyrum homotropicum; assembly: GCA_033239125.1. Taxonomy (NCBI): domain Eukaryota; kingdom Viridiplantae; phylum Streptophyta; class Magnoliopsida; order Caryophyllales; family Polygonaceae; genus Fagopyrum; species Fagopyrum homotropicum. The sequence continues at coordinate 151,613,688 of BSWB01000001.1, read as the reverse complement.
TTGCCGATTTGCCAGAATTCTGATTTGAATTTGAATAATTATGAGGAGGAAATCGATTACTGTTTAATTGGGTAATTAGTTGAAGAGTGAGGGATTTAATTACCTTTTTACCCTCTTGGGATCAATGGGATCAGCATTTGAATCTGGTTTGCATGAGCTCTCAACCTCACCGTGCTCCGCCTTAGTGGGTGGCGGTGGCGTCGCCGTGTCTTGAGACAATTGCTTCTCCTCATTGCCGCTGTTCTGATCCGAAGGAGAGGAGGGGTTGGAAGAGTTATTAGACCCGCCGCCGCCGCCGCCGGGGAGAGTGTTGCCGGCAGCGAGGTCGTCGGAGAACATTGACATGAGCTGATCATCGTCGAGTCTATCGAATCCGGCGGTGGGAGCGGCGCGAGTGCATTCATCGGCGGAGTCGAGTAAGGGAGGTTCAAGGAAAGCGATGGAGTCACTGACGGAGCGGCGGTGGTTGCCGCGACGAGCGGAGGTGAAATCGAGAAATTCGTCGACCCAGGAGGGGTGTTGCGGCGGCGGGTGGGGGTTAGGTGTGGTTGTTAATGGAGGCATTCGGTTATGTGGAGGGAAAGACGGCGGCCAATTGGGCGCCATGGTTGGGGCTCTGGGAGGCAACTGTGCCATGATGGAAATCTGGAAATTGCAGAGAGGGATTGTTGAACTGACAGGGAAAGATGCAGAGAGAGAGCAGAGATTTTAATAGGGGATTTTATTGTAATTTAAAAATGAATTGAAGAGGAGGAGGAAGAAGAAGGTCACATGGAGAGGGGACAGCTAGCAACAGCTGTGGGAGGAGACTCAACTCAAGAACTTTGGGCTCTCAACGGTTTTACTGCAAACTCTCTCCTTGTCACTTTCAGTTTTCCAATCAACTTTATTAATTAAATTACTAATTTGGTAACTTATTCATCAATAAAACTATGCAAATCGAATCAGTCCCGTTACCGGCGGTGAAAGATTCCCGATCACGACCACATATTGGGTCTTGTTTTTCCGGCATCATCCTGTTCGGTTTTGTGGGAATGTCGTCTTACAAAGAGATAATGTTCCAATTGACAATCCTAGGATATGTTTGATTTTCATATATGGATGTCAAAATATCAGACATTGATTTTATATCGGTGTTAAGATATGGACATGATTTAATATCTAATAATTTTATTCGATGAGTTTTAGTATGTGAAAGAGGAAAGACAAATATAAGAAATGTGATACTTCATATTTTTCAAAGCTGTTTCTTGGGGTCGAGTTGTTACATCTAACAAAAATGATGATATGATTGAGATAAAATCAAACATAATATTGTTAAATAGTTTCAAGAAATTAACAAGAATGGGTTTGATACTTTGATTTAATAATTTCAATCATTAATGAGGCACAAAGGAATGACTAGTTCGATCCAAAGGACTTATTGGTCCAATCAACAGTATTAAGGGATAGGAAAATACATTTTTATAGATTGATATAGTCGTATACAATTAGGAAGCAGAACAACAACAAAAGTAATTTATAAAGTAATTCCAAAGCCTGAATCACCACAACAATACATAATATAAAATCAATTTATCATTACATACATCCAAATTATATAATCATGCTATGAAGGAAACATTCTTACGGAACTCTCGCATTTTGCATGAAATTAAGGTATTGATACATGCAACTCTATCACCTTGGAAACAAACATTGTGAAGTACAAATAGACCTAAGAATCATCCATGCACAACTCTCGCATCTTACATTGGATGATTGTCGGACTACCATAACATATGAGTTATGACATATAATCAAAGGCTAAATATAAGCATAAACATCATAGAATCATCGTGTAAGTTAGGCTCTCCATAACCTAAAATAACAAGAAGTCAAAAAGATATACTTCGACCTTGTTACTTGAAGCCCGGCTTGCTACAATGCCTCAAATAAAAATCGTCAAAACTCAACAAGACATGCTACAAAGCTTTCTCTTTTATTATCGATGAAAACCAAACCAATCAGAACATTGCAGAATTCACCCGCCAAATATAATACCTATCACCCGACACCATAATTTTTTGCCTCTAAAGTATGTCAAATATTTTAATTGAAAATAAAATTGTTTAAAGAAAGTTAGTGACTACATACCCTTGTTTATAGGGATTAAGCTAAAGGGAAGATGGCTGAGAGCTGATATTTCTGCAACTTTGTGAGTAGTGTTTTCGTAGTAAATTTGAATATGTGCAACTTTGTGTTTCGCATGAAATTCCAAAACTAAAGGGAAGATGGTTGAGAGCTGATATTCTACAATCTTGATAAGATTCTTGACTTGGTTCCTTAACTCTTGGTTCTCAATCCATCTGATAGTCATGGATGTCTTCTTTATCATAGGGAAAACTTAGCTCGATGTAGTCATTCCTCCAAATTTTGCCTCATACGGTATTTGAAATACTACCTCCAAAAAATTTGCTTTAAACGGTATTTGAAATATCGGGAGAAATAATACCTCTAGAAAATTTTTCCTCAAACGGTGTTTGAAATACTACCTCCAGCAAGTTTTGCATCCGAAGGTATTTGCAATAGGGAGTGTGTTGAAGAAAGATAAGTGCTCCATAATTTTGCCTCAAACTCTATTTGTGACACAATAGAGGCTTCTTTTGAGAATTTTGATTAATGATCTTCTTTATTTTTTTCACCACCACCATTTGCTTTATACATGCATTTGTGAATATCTTTTTTCTTTGTTTAGTTGTCTACCACATTGAAAACAATGTGAAGTTTAAGTATGGGGTGTCTAAACTCACTCAAGCACTCATGTTTGCCTTCTTGTCACACATTTCCCTTTCCTAATTTTGTTTTGTTTTGTTGAGTCTTTTTCCTGCATTTATGATTGCATTTAGCGTAGTTGAGTCAGACACAGTCTGTGTTACCTTCTGAAACTTGATATATTGTAAATATGTTATTTGATATTTGACGTGGGTACGATGTTTTAGATTATATCTATTTGCTATTGTTTATGCACATGAGTTTTTGGATGAATAATTTAGCCCTACATAACTTTTGTGATCGCTCTTGATCTTTGGACATGCATTTTCATGTGTCATTTCTTTCATATTTTTGTGTAATCTCCAACATGTTTAATTTCTTCTATAACTTGTGATTGACTCTTTTTCAAAACTACACGTTCATTTGATACTATATACTTGTTGTGAAGATGATTGATGCCCTCTTTGTTAAAACTATGTGAACTTTCCTACCCTTATATATGTTTCTATTTTATTAACAACTTCTTACCTTTATTTTCCCATCTTTAGTGCTCCTCACAAATTCCTCACAACCGTGATATAGCCTCATATGACCTTAGCTTCATATGACGTCATCCGGGGTTGTGATGGAAGCAATTAATGTATAAATCAAGTATGGAATAATCCCCCGATGAAGCATGATTGATCTCAAGAGTTTATGCGCGAGTTCGAAATGTATTGTTCTTATGGAATACATTTTTATTATCGGTGAAGAGGGCAAAAAGTTTCCACCAACCTTGTCATAAATAAGTAAAAATTGAGTTGAAAGTGATAAAAAAAATCTTATCCCAAAACGAGAAAGTGAGTGCCACAAAGTCAAAAGTGTTATGTTACGTGAAAGAGAGTATAAATATGAAGAAAAATGCGAGTTGATGGATCACTGAAGGATTTCAAGTAGTGCACGACTCAATGCGCCCTATATTATTTGCCATTTAGGCCTAATTTTTGGCCTACCAACATTATATTTTCCATGTCCCATTTCCCCTTTACACCCTATGAAAAGACCTCATGATTCACATATTATATTTTAGTTTCATTTGACAAGTTGTTGATTTTAAGAACGCTTTGACAAGTCTTTGTCAAGATCTTTGTATGATTGTTGAATTTGAGTGATTATTAATATATGCTTAAACACATCATGTGATATTGAGTAAAAGACATTATCCTTTGAGCGGTTTGGAGAGTTATCATTCATCTTTCTTCCTTTAACAATGATTGTTGCTATGATGACATGGTTTGAAATTTTATTTTTCTTCCTAGATGAGGCTTGCCTTTTATTTGGATGTAGTGTTCCGTTTGTCATGATCTTACTCGGAAACGAGTAAGGTTTAAGTATGAAGTATTATGATGAGTCCAAAACATACATCTTTTGAGTCATCATATGTATGCATTTCATATCTCACTTGGTCTGGTTTGTGTTCATGCAAAGCATAAATCTATCCTATTGTATATTGTTGTATATACTTTGGTTTGTTTCGTATTTCAGGTGTTCGAGGATAGAAATGTGCAAGAACGATGAAAGAATGGTAGAGTACGAGTTTCAATCCTCCATGAGGTCAATAACATCTTTTATCTATATTGAATGAGAATCGTAATTCCAAGGTGGATCTTTGTTGAAAAAAGAAGGATTGAAGATGCATTCGAAGATCATTGGTGTTGGAGCAAGATTTATTACAATGCTTGAAAGATGCCCATTTTCGACCATCTTCTCTTTGAATTTGGACAATTGTGTCAACTACAAAGTTGTAGATATTCAAAAGTAGTTCTCATGGATCGCGTGCGGCGTTCGGCCGATTTTTCGGTTCTAAGTCTGCAACCGTGGCACACTAGAGTTATAATTCCCTTTCTTTTGCGTTGTAAGTACTTTTCAGCTTTGATATTTATAAAGGACTTTTTTTTTTATCATGTTTGGTTGATTCCTCTTGATCTAAGGGATGAGTGAACCCTATGCTTGGGTATTTATGATTGTTTATAAGTTGAATTGAGATATGCAGATTTGCTTCTTTTCAAAGTACTTCTTTTTCATCTTTTATTTAACCTCAAAATAAGTGGTGTTTGTAGAGGATTTAGATAAAAAGACTTTGCGCTAACCGGCGAGGTTATGTTATCGGATTTGTTGAAAAACACTTGGTTTTGATAGTATTGGTTTATCTTTATCTCAAGGATTTCTAACTATCATAGAAAGTTCCGGTCTTTATACCTTTTCTAGCTTGGTCTAACATGGGAGAATTTTCTTGGTCTTTTCTGGATTTCTAAGTGCTTAATGGGGTTTTTCTATATACTTGGCACAACCGCTGGCGTGAGAGTACAATCAAGTTGGAGAGCACAATATTTGTTTGTTTATGCCAAAGATTATATTTGATGGTTACCTACATATTCACATGATCAGTGTTCAATTATATTCATATAAATGGTTATATCGTATCTATCATAGTGGTGATACATATTTCCTTAGATCGCTCCCCACCATGTTCTTGATAACCACAATCATTGCTTTCTTGTTCTCTTGAACCTTCGAAGACAAATTTCCCATATCCCTTTATCTTCTCTTCTCCCTTTACTTAACATAATTACTACATATATATACAAATAGGCGCGGTCCCTATCGATAACCGAATATACTACATCTGATCTTGTTATCCTTGCGGGTGAGGTTATTTAGAACTATTTGGTTTAGACCTTTCATATCATTGATGTGGGTGATTCCTTGGCCATGTAGAATAATCACGGCTTCTTGTCAATTTCATTTATGATATATTTCTTGTGGCCATCAAGTGACAAAGAACGAGGTCTATTAGTGATATGTATATTAGTAATGTCCTTACCTACACCGGATAAAAGGGTGCTCTTTGAACCATTAGGGTTGACCATGATAGATGGTTGTTTCAGATTTACACTGCATGCACAACCATATATGGAGTTGGGAGAGGAGAAGGACAAGGAATGTCAAACCTGTTGACTTTATTGTGATAAGGAGCAAGTGGTGGATCTATATGGGTCTTGATCAGTATGGTGATCGGGACAATCGATGTAGTGATTTGGCCGATCGAGTGATCCAAAGTTTCTCGTTCTTTGACTCGTTATACCTTAGTGTATAATTTTGTCATCTGTTGTGTGGAAGATGGGGGAATTGGGATGTAATAATACATGTATGCATACTCCAACCTTTGCGGCATTAATGGCTAATCTAGCATTTTTAGATGTACTCGTCCTTTTGATGATGGACTTAGTACGTTGTTTGTAGGCATTTATCCTTATGGTCATATCTTCTAATTGATGCCAAACTATATCATGGGCTTCTTCTACCCAACAATTTTCCCTATGAGGTGCATATTTGGTTGATGGGTCGGTATAGATCGGGTTGCTCACCCATGAAAATCTAGCCTCTCCATATAAGTCCATGTCCTTGGTACCTAATTAACGGAAAGAAGGATCAATATTAAATAGCATTGGGATGGGGGATTATAAGTTAATCAAAAAAATTAACAAATCATCTTTTCCCCGACAACGTTGTCAATTTGATGAGGGTTGTAACGTGAGCCTCAAATCTCGCTAATAAATAGAAGACCCAATTGAAGTGAATGTTCGGGATCGAACAAAAGGAAACAAAGTAATGATTTGACCGATTAATAGTAAAACCAATAATCAAACACAAGAAAAGAGAAGTTGAGGAATTGACCAACAAAATTGATGAAGTCGGCCGATCGAGGCATAAAATATGCAAGTTGAATTATGAGAATAGTTTAACTCACGATAACATTTGGCTGATAACACTCCAAATATTGTCTTTTACCATAATAATTCTATTTCACTCTGTATCATTTTGATCTTAATGAACATACCTAATTGGTCTATTTTCTATATATTCCTATTCCGGAGATCGACTAGTTGGTTTATGTAATTCCAGGCATGCTAGACACTTGCGGAGAATAAATGATACATCTACCGCTAAATGTCCAGATACATGCTAAAGGCTTCCACGCAATCATCAAAGTCAAATTACATTGGTGGAAATAAGTGAAGCCCGAGAGTGAAGAATAAGAACATTAAACAAAGATCCAAGAGTGCCGGACCAGTACTAGGTCGTAAGACGGCCTACCTTCACTCTTGCTTTTGGCCTTGGAATGATCAACCGTTGTTGTTGAAATGATCTTGAAGCGTTTCTAGACCAAGCCCACACCCTTGGCCCAAGAGGAAGCACGACGGCCCATGTGCTCAATCGACCCGCTTTGACGCTCATCCCTATTGCTTTATTTTTATCTTATTCTTAGTCCGATCTTATCTTAATAGGAGATAATATCGAGTAGATTTGAATCTATCCTAATAGAAGATAGAATCCTTGGAGATCTAGGGGTTTTGGGCCATTTCCGGACTCTATAAATAAGACTTTTTCTCCATTAGGCTAGAGATTTCTTTCTCTAGCATTTTGCGAAGCTTTCGGCGAGACTTTATACATCAACTCGTGCGACCCCTTTACCCGTCAGATGAAGGCCCCTACTTTCGATCAATAAAATGTTTTGTTTTGTTATTCTAAGGTATGTGTGAGTAATCTCCCTTTATTCTAGGGTCTGGTGAGCCCGACATGCCTTATCTATGATATTGGATTGATTATATGTATTGCTTGTAAGTTTATGAGTGTGGTAGTATGGTTCATAGTGTGTGCTCTATAAAGGGTGACCTTAACTCAAAGTGAGAATGGATTTCTCACACCTCAATGCCTCGTTTGATGTGATGAACCGACAATCGTCTTCGGTACGAAGTGACAATAATGGTGACAACTACGATGCACCACATACAAAGACCTAACCACAAAGTAAAAATCAAACAAGTTGTCTTTACATAACTCTAGCATACTTGTGATATTGTAGAATTTCCTAATGAGATCTATTATATACATGTTGTTGATACGGGTTATGTAATAATTTATCTCTATTGCTATCTATTATTTGACTTTCACCATTCTCCAATCTGATTTCAAACGATCTAAAGATCCAAAATGTATCCGACTTATTTATCTTCACTTATAAGCTGATTTATGAGTCAGTCGGGACAATTCCCAAAGACTCTGTGGGACGATCTTCCATATCTCATTCTAGGGTTTTGCTCTAATATTGTCTTTGGTCATTCCCTTACTAATCTTTGGTGGTTTGAACAACTTTCGGTCTGGTCTACCTCCTCTCACCGTACGACCTTGTTCGCTCCAAAAGGTGTGTGTGCAAAGAAGTCTTAAATTTATATCCTGAATATATATCTAACGATAAGCGAACCCGTAGTGTACGGATCTATCGTAGAAAGGGCTTATATTCCGGAGTCGATCTCAGGGATTTGGTGAGAATAAATTCAGCAAAGTAGTCAAGCTTATCAAGCATGCAATAACACTGATCAAAAACAAAGAATATATGATACGATTGGGAAACGCAGATTCTAGAGATCAAGGTATCTAGTTGTGGTTTCGACTCAAGATTTCTCAAAGGTGAACTGGACAAAGCTGTGGCTTGTTAAGTGAAGGTATTTCTACGATGGATAGATCACCGGGTAAGTCTCACCATCCAATATCCTAAACCAAAGATCCTATCACCGGGTAAGTCTCAAGGAACTGAGGAAAGGTGCAAGCACTCAAACCAACGTCACTCACCTAAGGGAACAAAACTAACCATCACTGGGTAAGTCTCAGTTAACTTTCAAAGGTAAGATGAAGGCACACTCAAACCCCAACAACGGATAAACCTTTGTTCACTAATCACTCATCGTTATCGGTAAACAAGCAAGGGAATCACCGGGTAAGTCTCATCCTAGGCTTGCATGTAAACCAGGAAAGGTGCAACAATGATAGGATTTGACAAACTATAACCTAAACTCAAGATCGGGCAAAGCAGTGGGCAATATCGTGCCGTTCTTATCAATCTCGGTCGAGATGACTCCAAGAACAGCCCGAGACGGGTTCGGTTTAGGTTAAACTCAAGCTTTCACAGTCCACTCACGATAAAGGTTCACTCTTTCATCGTCTATACCACAACCTTCAACTAATCACCCTAAAATCGCAAGTGGTTTAACCAACAATCATCATTATCAAGCAATCAAGTAATATATCAATAATATCAAGAAAAGAGAATAAAGTAATCAACAAAGATGTCTCAATTATCAAGCAAACAACCCAACAATCGTATCAACAATGTGTTCCAAAGAGTATGATAACAACTCACTAACAACTTCCCAAGAAAATCCTAGAAAATATCTTCTGTTCCTTGAATCCTAAGCAATCTTTCCTCAGTTCTTTCCCTTCCAATAGCCGTCCTTCTATCTGTCGTTCATCTCTCTAAGATCTAGCCTCCTTAACTTTACATTCACCTTCCATTCTTATAGAAGAATGTTAGGTCAAATAATATCTTATTTTCCTTGGGTTGTGGGCCGTCGACCTCGATCCAGGCCCAGTAGGCCATCTCGGTCGAGACGTGTAACTGTTGGTCCGAGATCAGTGGTGATCTACGTACATGTCTTCGTGTCTTCAACTGAATCCTTCCTTCATCCTTCTAGTATAGTTCCTGCTTTTCTTCTTGTCCTTCATAATGCTCCATAATGTAGCTACATGACCTCCTTAGACTTCAATGCTCCTTTTTTGATCCAACATATGCCTTATTCCCTACAATTACAATCAAACGTGATGTAGACCTCGATCCTTGTAAAGTAAACGAATAATGACATAATCACTGAGAATATACACCTATGCATGCAAAATAATGATGAGAAAATGCCAAAATCATATCCGAAATATAGACAATAATTAATGCTATCAAAATACCCCATACTTGCCTCCTGCTTGCCCCCAAGCAAGGTTCAAAATCAATCATGAATAATCTAGTTTAAACCACAAAGTCAAACAACATGCTCAAGGTCTCAAAGGCTTTCAATCAAAGGTCAAGAAACATGTTAGGTATGGAATGTATAAAGGATATTGTGGTGCAAAATCCGGGATAAGGAACATCACAACTTTGAACTCAACTCCATCAACAAGCTTTTCTTTCTTCTTTTCAACATATTTCTTTACTTTTCACTTTTTGAGAACATGAACAGCGGTGCACAATAACCGAAGCCATGGAGATTAGCTAATCTCAATTTCTCGAGATGTCTCAAACCTTGATGCACATACCATGACCCGCTAGGACTGTCAATCAATCGGACTTTGGCAAGACACAAACACCCGGATATGTGAATGGTGCCGAGTTACTTATCCTCATGACTAACCTCCCCAAACCTATTGCTTTCTAACACTTCTCCACTTTTAACCTAAAGTTTCACTTGCTTTTTCACTTTCTTGCTCCCAAATTCCCGGATAGGTAAAGGGAGGCAAAAATATATCAATGAGGGGATAAAAACATGATCAAGAAGAGGAAGAAAGAAAACGAATCGGCTCAATCATTCCAATAAGAATGTGAGAGAACTTATAACGCAATTACAACCTTCAACACTCAACATGATTTAGAATGAAACAACTCACTAAGCATGCTCAAATTTCAAACAAAGCATTCAAACCTTTAATATATCATGAATCATTTCAAACACATAAAGATCATAAAAACTAATCAGCAAACAATTTTCATCATTGGGATCACTTCCAGTTTAGAAGCACAAAATTTTCAAAAATTCTCGTCTTTTTCAAACCCATCTCGGCCGACATGCTTATGGGAAAACGAGATGTTAGACTGAGGTAAGCTCCTGTTGTGGTCATCTCGTTCGGCCATAAGCATTTTGGTTGAGACAATTGTTTTTTTTAAACCAGTTTTGTACGTTTTTTGATCAAAAATCCTGATGCAATGATGCAGTATACCATACAACCTCAAAGAACATAATGGAAGCAATATAAGAAGTCATAAGCATATAAAGTCGGTTATTACAGACCCAAGTATCACAAAGCCCCCCATACTTAGGACACATCGTCCTGATGGGTATAAGAAGTCAAGAGAAAAGTACTCACATAGTATAATGCAGAACCGCAAAATAAGAAGAGAAAAATAGATAGCAGCAGCTCCGTGGAATCATCATGCATTCGGAGGAGGAGGAGGTGGATGGAACGGGTACAATGAGGGGTGGAAGGGATGGCCAATCAGATGCTGGTACTACAGCTCCATCATCTAGCGCTTATAGTGGTGGCTCTCCTACATCTCTCGCCTCATAGCGCCAATCTTTGCAGCATGAGCATCGAGGTGCCTCTCTAAGTCCGTACGCAGATCACCGAAGGACTCCTCCATTTGACGAGTAAGGTCGTCAATCCTCCTGTGAGCCTCGGGGTCGCGGCAGCGGCGTTGATGACGTGTCTACTGCTGCGGGAGCTGTTGTGGTGGCATCTGTCGCGGCTCATCAACAGCCACCTCATCATCCATGAGCTCAATCACTGGAGCACTCGGACCAGCAATGTCCGTCCCAGTGTCCATAGGAGCTCTACCCTCATTGTCCTTATCATATGTCCCTTTCTTAGCAAGTCTATCCGCCTCCTTTACTAGTGGAGCCCATATATCATTCCAGTTTCGAAGGTCGGAGACCGTGAACTGGGAACACCACATGATGCCTCTAGGAGCTTTGGTTTCCCAAGGCATGGCAACGTATGGTGGACCACTCCCTCGAGGAACCAAGATCCTAAGAGTTATGGACTCCTACATTCCAAACGGTTTAGCCTCAACCGCCAACGTACAAGCGGAAAGGTCAATGCCGATGATGGTGGCAATGTAAGTCATCAGTCCACCTACACAAATATCTCCCTTTTTCTTGCTCCTAGTCCGGGGTAGATCATCAGCCAACATGGCGGCGAAATCCGAGATCTCACTTGCAGTCATACACCAAAGAGTGAAAAGCTTACCTTGCCGGATCTTCTGGGTGTCTCGGTGCGAGCTAGTAACATCTCGCTCATGATCCAGTATGCCACCTTAAAGGTGACATGGAAGATACACTTCTCCTATGAATCTCCCGGTTGCCAATTCTCTGAGCTAGTGGGAATATGGGCGATACGGGTCCAAAATGCTCTAGCATGGTTGCGGGAAGGGAAGTGAGTAGCTGTGGGAGGGGAAAAACCAAATATACCTCCAAAGTTCTCCATGCTGAATTTGTAAGTCTTGTTCATTAGGCAAAACTTGACATAGTTTTCATCCGGCACATAAATGATGGAGCTTAGAAACTCATATGTCGGTTCTACATAGGCCGGTGCTCGGATTGAGATAAACGTGTCCAGCCCTATAGTTGATATCATCCTCCTAAAATCATCAACTCTGTGCAAGCAAGCAAATTCGTCGATGTCGATGTAAAGAGACTCTATGACCGGAAGGGAGCAAATGCGTTCATATTTTTCCTTGAGGTTAAGGAGAATGATTGGTAGCTGCGGAGGTGGGGGTGGTGGAGGTGAAGGTTGTCTAGCCTCAGCACGATCACAGAGCACAATCTGTCAGTTGGATCGGCGTAAACCTTCCATTTCAACAGGCTATCTCGGGTTGTTCTTGTGTTCACCTCTGTCGAGATGCCTGGGTTCAACCAAGACATAACTGGTTTTGATCGATATCCTGAATATGTAACTTTCTGCCCCCAAAATCACAACCAATTGTTTCCTAGGGGTTCTCTAGTTATTTCCAACACAACAAGCAAACAACAATCTCCAGAATCGAACGAAATCAACCAAAAATCAAGAAAAGGGGTTTCCAAACGAGATTACCCGATTTTCTGCAAAATGCGGTGGATCAAAGTCCCGATTGATGCTGGAGATGTCTATATCGTGCTTCCCCCTTGGATTTGGAGCCGAAAATCGTTGATAACGAGCAAGAAACGGAATTTTTGAGAGATTAGAGCTTGTTTCGGTCGAGACGGCGTCGGGAGAGAGGGAAAAGTGAGGAGATAGAGAGTGTTCTTCTCCTTTTATACCCGTCAGAAAATTTAACTGCATCTCGGTCGAGATGGTTTTCAGCATCCGAGGTGGTCAACCGAGGTGAGTCCTTGTTGCTTTCATCTCGGTTGACCCAAATGTGTCTCGATCTAGATGAACTGACGGCTCTCGAGATGACTTCCAGTTTCCGTTCTTTTCTAGTTTCTTCGAACTGTAGCTCTGCCCATGTGTTTCCCCTTTGTTATTTCCCTTGAGTGGTACCTAGTTCTTGATATCATGGACACAAAACACACAAACTACACTAATCTAATCTAGAAAACAAGAAAGAAAGCAATACCTAGGATTGTCTCCCAAGAAGCGCTTGATTTAAGGTCGCTAGCTAGACCTAACCCCATGGAATTACTCAATGTACATCGAACACCTTGAAGTATTCATCACATCCACAATAGATTTTTTCCAAAAAGATTCCGGTTTCTAATTTCACTGGCAAATGGAAGGATTTTTCATGTACAAGCTTGTACGGTTTGGTTCTCACCGGAATCCTACAGGTCTTCATATTCTTCCTTGGGACATAACTTAATTTTGTCGTCCCATCCTTTCCTAGATTGAGAAAACAATTTCTCGAGAATTCTAGTATCTTCCAATCTTCAGCTTGGGGATGACGTATGGTCTTTGTCACGTGAGTGACCCGTACTTGAACAAAAGACACTTGTTGCCTTAGCGGTGAAGCGCTTGCTAACTCCATTCCTTATAGTCCAATGAGCATCTACTTTCAACAAATTCAAGGGAGGTTTCATCTTGACCTTAGGAGGTTCTTTCGGAGGAGACCTCCAACTCTTCGGTACATCCATAGAATGATTGGTAATTTTAATAGGAATTTCAAAAGGAGTAAGAGAATGTATCTTGTAAGGTCCTTCAACACTTGGGATGAGATTTATGCTAGGATGACAATCCACACATGAAACCTCTCCCAACTCAGCCGATCTTTCTTCAACCTTGGCTATTGATTCAATGATTTGGCCAAGGTTCTCCACATATTTTTCTTCTTCCAACTTATTTGATTCTTCTTCAATCTCGAGCGCAATTTCAGTAGATGGGTCGAGGTGTTCCACTTCTTCCTCTTCTTCAATGAGGACTTCAAGAGAGGCTTCAGGTTCGATAGGAGGAAGGCTTAAGACTTGGAATTCTTCCTTGCTGGATAAATGATTTACCAAAGCTTTTCGAGCCTTTGAAATAGCATTTATGTTTTCTTCCACCTCTTCCATTTTTCTTAACACTTTTTCCAACATCATTTGTTCCCGATCCTCGGGAGGTTATTGTGGAGGTTGCTCATAAAATTTTTGAGGGACATGCAATTTATCCCAATACGCAATCTCATAATCAATAGCATCTTCTCTTTCCCTTTCGACACTAAATTCGATGAATGCAAATAAGTGCTGCAAATATTCATAATGGTTCGCCCTAGCATTTTATCTTGCTCTCCAAACTGGACCAAATGCAGGTTCATAGCTACTTGCAGCCATTGGAAACCGTGAGAATTAAAAAACTCACAGGAAAAAGATTAAAAGCAAAATGTCTAAGCTAGACAACCGAATTACCGAACTTGACCTAGACCAAGTCCCTGACAACGACGCCAAAAACTTGTTCGCTCCAAAGGTGTGTGCAAAGAAGTCTTAAATTTATATCCTGAATATATACCTAATGACAAGCGAACCGCAGTGTACGGATCTATCGTAGTAAGGGCTTATATTCCGGAGTCGATCTCAGGGAATTGGTGAGAATAAATTCAGCAAAGTAGTCTAGCTTATCAAACATGCAATAACACTGATCAAAAACAAATAATATATGATACGATTGAGAAACACAAATTCTAGAGATCAAGGTATCCAGTTGTGGTTTTGACCCAAGATTTCTCAAAGGTAAACGTGGACAAACCTGAGGTTTGCTGAGGGAAGGTATTTATACGATGGGATATATCACCGGGTAAGTCTCACCATCCACTATCCCAAACCAAAGATCCTATCACCGGGTAAGTCTCAAGGAACTAAGGAAAGGTACAAGCACTCAAACCAACATCACTCACCTAAGGGAACATAACTAAGCATCACCGGGTAAGTCTCAGGTTAACTCTCAAAGGTAGGATGATGGCATACTCAAACCCTAACAAAGGATAAACCTTTGTTACCTAATCACTCATCATCATCGGTAAACAAGCAAGGGAATCACCGGGTAAGTCTCATCCCAGGCTTGCATGTAAATAAGAAAAGGTGCAACAAGGATAGGATTTGACAAACTATAACCTAAACTCAATATCGGGCAAAGCAGTGGGCAATCTCGTGTAGTTCTTATCGAGATGACTTCAAAAACAGCGCAAGACGGGTTTCGGTTTAGGTTAAATTCAAGCTTTCAAGGTCTACTCACGATAAAGGTTCACTCTTTCATCGTCTATTCCACAACCTTCAACTAATCCCCCTAGAATCGCAGGGGGTTTAACCAACAATCATCATTATCAAGCAATCAAGTAATATATCAAGAATATCAAGAAAAGAGTATAAAGCAATCAACAAAGATGTCTCAATTATCAAGCAAACAACCAAACAATCGTATCAACAATGTGTTCCAAAGAGTATGATAACAACTCACAAACAACTTCCCAAGAAAATCCCACAAAATATCTTCTCTTCCTTGAATCCTAAGCAATCTTTCTTTAGATCTTTTCCTTCCAATAGCCGTCCTTCTATCCGTCGTGGATCTCTCTAAGATCCAGTCTCCTTAACTTCGCATTCACCTTTCATTCTTATAGAAGATTTTTTGGTCAAATAATATCTTATTTTCCTTGGGATGTGGGCCGTGGACCTCGAGCCAGGCCCAGTAGGCCATCTCGGTCGAGACGTGTAACTGTTGGTCCGAGATCAGTGGTGATCTACGCGCATGTCTTCGTATCTTCAACTGAATCCTTCCTTCATCCTTCTAGTATAGTTCCTACCTTTCTTCTTGTCCTTTCTAATGCTCCATAATGTAGTTACATGACCTCCTTAGACGTCAATGCTCCATTTTGATCCAACATATGCCTTATTCCCTACAAGTACAATCAAACGTGGTGTAGACCTCGATCCTTGCAAAGTAAACGAATAATGACATAATCACTGAAAAAATACACCCAAGCATGCAAAATAATGATGAGAAAACGCCAAAACCATATCCGAAATATAGACAATAATTCATGCTATCAAACCACCCCCTCTGTTTCTTCCTTTTGGTTTCCTTATGTGATCTCTTATATTTGTACATAATATGTTTACTTATTTGCATGGTTTTTGTTTCTTAATTAATTTGTCAAGGAGAGACATCACCTTCCTTGTATTTGATCATGATCCCTTGTACTACAATAGGTCTTGTAAGTATTTGCACTGAGGTTAACACTTCAACCCTCATCATTGTCCGATTGGTATATCAATCGAATAACAATAGTAATAAGTAGGGTCGAGCATTGAATTTTGGAGGTCCTCTTTAAAATAAGCTAATAAATTGGCAACAAGAGAGAATCAAACACAAGAATGGTTGGATTTGACAAGATATAATAAGGTCCTTATTTTTTACATTTCTCAAAAATGACATTGTAAAATACTATAGTTAAAGAAAACTGAATGGAGGCCCAATTTTAATTGGAGGCTCTATGCATGTACTTACCTCTCACATGCCGAGTGTTCGCCATGACAATAAGGGAGAGAAAATAGGGTTTGTATCAGATCATCTATTATCAAGGGAATCGAAAATAACATAAATTGTATTCTAATAATAATAAAAACATTTCATAATCCAAATCATCACAACAATGCATTTTCAATCTCAATTGACAATAATCACATCCAAATATCATATATATCACGCTATGAAGGAAACAACTATGTGTATCTCTCACATCTTGCAGGATATGAACAAAATCAATCACACAACTCTCGCATCTTGCAGTTATCACTTTAAAGAACACATAGGTAAAAAGTAAATTTATACGTCACTCTTACATTTTGTATAGTAAAATCCGAAACTACCATAACACATGAATGAAACATATAATCAAATGAATATTTATCATGATCAATATTATAGATTTTTTATGCAACTTCGGACTCACCAAACCCTAAAACAAGAGAAATTAGCAAGACATTAACTTATAAAATTTTTACTTTTATTATTGAAGGAATAGTGATTGATCGGCCGATTAGGGCACAAGTCGACTGACTTCTATAGTGTCGAAGGTGAAATTCTCGAATGAAAATTGGATAAAGAAACTAATGGATGAAAACCTTATTTATAAGGTGTATGTGTAACCTAATCATCTTAGGATTTAGGACTAATATTGAAAAAACCTATCTCTAAGGAATAAAATGATAAAAAAAATACTATCTTCTAACTATCATTACCTTTAAAAAAAGATATGATTAAGAGAAATTAAAGTAACATGCTATTGTAGATGGCTCAACTCGTATAAAAAACCATAGTCTTGAAAGATAGGGTCAAGTGTTCATAAATGTTTGGACCAATCGGCCTACAAGTAGTGTAAGTCGGAACGATCAATGCCTTGCCTTGAGCATCTTCATTTCTTCACTCTCGGATCTCAATTAATCAGTTTAGTCTTGACCTCGACTTCCTTAACCGAATGGAGAACCTTAATATATTGTAGACATTCTTCCCACAATAACTCCATTTTGGTTGCTAAAAGGACTAGAACATCTACAATATGATGAACGCACGAATAGATCTCCAAAACACAAAGGCTAGGTAATAAAATCTACCAAAATATGATATCATGTTAATCAACACTATATGCTCAAAGGATGGATAAAAATGGTGGTGGAAAAAGACATTATAATATGTTATAAAAATCATAAAATGGATGTTATGAAATACTCAACACTTGAACCTTACTTGTCATCAAGTAAGATCCGACGATACCTTTATGTGAAGGACAATATAAATGTTTCAACTAGGAAGGTATAACTCTCAGAACTTGTGTCATCATCACACATATCATAGTCATGTATATAAGTCTACTCATCAAAGATTCCAAGACCTCTCAAGGGCATGTGTATAAATATCCCATACGTGTTTATGCATATTCAATAATTACTCAAACTCAACACATATGCAATGATTCAAATCATAAGCTTAGCAAAGCGTACTCAATCTCCATCACCCACAATATGAATCAATAAGTCTTTTATAAAGTTCTCAATCTCCATCGGACCGTTTTAGGCTAAATCAAAGAGAGATTTTATTTCTGAAACAAAAGAGGGGGATGGAATTATAAAATGAATGCAAAATCCAAAATGCCGAATATCCGATACTACACTCTTGCATGTCCTCAATTTATCAAATAAGATGAAAGTAAAAATTACTCACAAAGAAGATTAGGGTTGCCTCTCATGAAGCACTTCTTTTAGTTCACTTAGGTGGACCTAATTTCTCCAATTTTGTTAGAGAGTTGGTAGAGGGGGTTGATCAACTTGTAAAGTCTAGAATACTAGAATCAAAGACAAAAGAAACGAATCAAATAGATAGGGGACTAAGAGTTTAATAAGACAAACAAAACAATTAACTCCCCGGCAACGATACTTACAAAGTGATCTAGGGTTGCCTCCCTTGATTCGCTTCTATTTGTTGGTCATGGAAGTGGCGGAATGAGGAGGTATTCCCAAATAAGTTGTTTGTTGGAAATAGACGTCACAATGTGATGAAAAGAGTGCAAGTGTATCGTCAAGCATGGGATAAGAAGCACCCTCGAAGGCCCCGAAAAGCTCGGCCAAGATTAATATGAACGGTGCTAGACAAAGCAAAATATATGCCAAAGTATCATTAAGAATGATACATGTGGATGGATTCGAGGGTTTGGGGTCATTTTAGGAGTGTGTACGCTTCCCATGACGGATATACAAGGAATCATACATTGTCTTGACTTGGCTTGGGAGAGTGCTCACGTGTCGGTGATTTTGAAGATGGATTCACTTTTGATTACTACTCTCCTAAAATAAACCCTCCCTAATCATCATCATTTCTTGAGCCTGATACGTTTGTGTGACTGTGTCGTGACTATCTTGAGAGAAACTGAACTATCAATGGACTTTTTACATGTGTTTGTGTCACATGAGTAATATAACGGGATCTTGACAGTTGTGTGGATGGATAAACTAATATTGTAGGTATTTTAATTTGAATGACTAGTTTAGAAAATGTGTGCAAATTTATAGGGGTGAGCACTTTCGGATATTCGATCCAACAATCTTAAAAAAGTCCGATCTGAATCCGATCCGAAAGCATCCGGATATCCGATAGTTTTTATCCGGACGGTATCCGATTCGAAGATCCGATCCGGGTATTTATTTTTAGACTAGTCGGGTATATCCGATCCGACTTTTTTCTCTCAACCCCGATCCGTATCCGTTCCGATGATCAGAAAAATATGTCCGGATCGGATCGGCTCGAATCACCAATTGCCGAATATTTTCGGATTCAGATTTTTTTTATCTGATCTTTGAATTAGTGGATTAGATTAGTCCATTTGGATATTTTTGCTCACCCCTGCAAATTTAGGGATTTATGGTGTAATATACCCAAATAAATAATAAAAAGGAAGGAAAAGCGAAGAAGGTGATGATTGACATAAAAGAGGAATCAGCCCACCACGTGCCGATGGGACTTCTCCCTCTTTCATGGTGGATGTCATCATGTGATTCACTATGCTCATCCTCTGTTCTTCGCTTCCATGACGTACTCCATGGACGCTCTCTCTCCGCCTTTAGATCCTCAGTTACTTCACCAATCATAACCGTTCGATGCTCAAACCAGAATATCGACTCTTTTTACATTTTAAATCAATAATCAAGTTTTTATTTATTTATTTAAAATAACTATTATTTTTATTTTAATTTATGCATTTTTATAATTATCAATAGGCAATTATATATTTTTTTTTTTAGTTGATAAATTTTTTAATATATAAGATATTTCATATAATTTTACAGGAATATATTCCTAATTCAGCATAAATCTCGATCTCATGTACTGGACCGACCCTTCAAGTTAAGGAAAGAGATAATAGGACCACTTTGTAATATTATTGTAATTAGAAACAAAATAATATCAGAACAAAAATTTCATTTTACGTATATGGAAATTTGGATTATTTTAGATTAAAATTTGTTGGTTGTGAAATTTAACTTTTTTGAAACATTTTAAAATCCGTATAGTTTCATTTATTGAGGCATAATTTAAAAACTCATACGTGGGTCGAATTTTGAGATTAAGATTTAGATGCATGCAAAAGTGGTCCACTCTTATCATAATATTATTAATTATCCCTAATTAATTGCGGACCTGTTTTCATATACAGACGTACACTTTGCTGTTTATCAACAAATGAAGAATTTAGCAGTACGTACAATAATTATTTAATTAATTAGTCGTCAAATTTAATAGTTATATTATACATAGGATCAATGGTAACCTTAAATTTTAGAGTGGAAAATTTTGGATGGTACCTCTGTGGTGGTTTGGAGTTTTTCAAATTTATCCAAAAAAAATTTTTAGTTCGAATAATGTCCTTGTCTTTCAGTGTTTTTCAGAAAATGCATTTTTTAAAAAGACTTATGTACAAAATATTTAGTCTCTTTTATCATTTTTTTAAGAAAATAAGTTTTTCTTATTTAAAATTTTTTATTTTAGTTGGTATCCCTTTGTAATTTAAATTGAATTGGACATTTTTCGAAAAAAACTAAAAAAAAAGCACTATACAAACTAAAAAACTTTAGGGCAAAATCCGAAACACCAAACCACATAATACCATCCAAAATTTTACTTTTAGTATTTTAACTGTTAGAAAAATAAGCTAGAAAGTTAGTTTTACAGAGGTTATGAGAATATGATAGCTTAATGCATTTTTTTTCATTTCAAATTACGTGAAATTACAATATAATTCTATAAAGTTATATTTAAATAAAAACTTAAATCTTTTAAATAATTTTAAGCCTACATTTATTATCATTTTATAATTATTAATCAGTTTTTATAATAATATATATTTTCTATCAGTTTAGCCCATAATTTTAATCTACTGAATGTTTATTATCAAAAAAGTTATTAATTTTTTTTTTAATTTACAACGAATCATCAAAATTATGCATTTTACCTGATACATCTCAAAATATTTTTTGGTCAAATTTACTAACTAAGGAATTTACAAATATTAATCTATTAAGTAGGTACATAGAATAAACACATTTATTAAACGTACCCACATTAGAGTAATAGTGATAAATCAATTAGATTGTAAAAATTACAAAAATCTACAAGACAAAGAGTCATAAAAAGATATTACCTCACCCAATTTTTTTATTTTTCTTATCGTAGTTATACTGTTTACCAAGATATTCTAGTGTTGTCCAAAAAATTATGTATTTTATCAAGATATTTTTGGACGAAACTTTTATTTTCGATAATTCCATAATTCGTGAAGTGTAAACACGATAAATTTAAAGTTAGCTACGACTTACATACGATGGATTAGCATGTATGACATGGATTCAATAAGATTGGAATCGATTAATGACATGATAAAATGGATTATTACATGTAATTGTACGACCTACATTATGTAACAATTTATAAGTTTATTGCTATTATTAAGTTGAATGAATGATTTTGAGGTATAGGCTTAAATCATTATCGAAAGCAGACATATTTTCTACGTGATAACAACATGCACTACGTCTTAAATATATTTGGAAGCAAGATAGATAAATATACATGGTGATGGTGGTCTTCACATGCAATTTCAAACCCTCATTTTCACATATATTCCATTATTACGACATTTTTTTTTATTATTTAGTAATATCATCAATTCTTTTTTACCTCCCGGAATTGCTTAACATGTTATCAAACAATTGAGGGAGGATCTTATTATCGAGAGTTGTCCTACGTGATAACTTATGAGATGTGTTCTAACATATAATTTTTGTAGGCTATATGTCAATTGAGTTTTAACATAGAACTTCGGGGTATTGATGAAAATGGATTGGGTGGATGTGTCACTTTCGTCACACGATCTGGCAACTAAAATTTTCACATGATCCGTCACCCAACTTGTAGCTTTTGTAACCTGTACCTGTATCTGTCGGTTGAACGGGTGTATCGAGTTGTTTTCGCGTGAAATTTAAATTAGTTTTTAAAAGCTAATACTTAACCAAAAATTCAAACAAAGTAAAATTTTGCAAGCTAAATTTAAATATACGATTCAATCCGGTTTAAGTCTAAATCCTAACATCGTTGGAATGAAAATATAAATCTAAAATATAGTTCTATAGCATAAATTGAACCGAAAGTGAAAAAAAAAAAATCAAAAACATTAAAGCAAGTACTTTCATACAAAGTTGTTTTCGACTCTCGTAATCTCAAAAGCTAACACATTTTATTTGGCCCGTCCTATTTAGTAATACTTTTGCGTGTAACAAAAATATATACCTTAAAATTCATGGAACTTGAAAGTTAGTAGCCGACAAGGTTATGATATGAAGGCAACAAGACAATAAAAATTTGGTAAATTGACTAATTAGGTATTTTACCACTATTACTCGATTAAGAGCACTCAGTACTCAAACTCATTTAGTAATATATCCTTATTTAACCTAATTCCTTTCGTATGAGAGAATTATATATAGGGCAAAATTAGAAGGGTTTACAAAACAAAAACTTACTAAAAAAGAGTATATTTAACCCATTTCTTTCTTAAAATATTAAAAACTTGAGTTCAGGAAACTTTAATATAAACTTGCATTATTTAATTATTAAAAAATATTTCTATTAAAATATGTTGGCTATAAAAATCTTGTATATTATGAAAATATGAAAAATATTAATATTAAAATAGGTGATAAATGCGGGTATTGTGTGCGGGTTGAGGGTACGGGTGATGGGTCGGGTGGTGATTGACGTGTTGGGTCTTGAACTATTCACTTGTATTCGACCCGTCTCATCACGCGTTGCACCCATTACTCGAGCGGGTAATGAATGCGGGCATTTGACTCCCATCGTCATCATGACTTTGAACTTCTCAAAACTAATCAACCATTTTTACTTTCGACACCAGCAATAATCTTTCGCCTTTCGACAATCAAAGATTCTTGTGCATGAAAATGTCGCGATCAGGGCGAAAGGTCTCCGACAACTGAAAATTCTGCCCTTCTAGCCCATAATTGCTCCAACCTAACTAGGTCTTGTTTCCGCCTTCTTCTCACCACTCTTTTTTTACTAACTGGGAGCAAAACAATGTCTTTAGTTCACAAATGACAATTTAAACTTTTCTCTCTGATAAATCAATTAAAAGGGTGACAAACAAAATTTATTTTCCTCAAACAAAAAAAATTCTTATTACATCAATTCTCTCTTTTAAAATTTAATTTTGTTGATTTTATAATATAGTTTATTATATGTCTATGAGTGAATATTTATATGAGTTTTGATTTCATAACTTGTAACAAAGAGAAAAATAACAAGAAGGGTTAATCAAGAAACATATGGAGAATGATGATTTAAGACTTAAAAAATATCTTAGATTCTTTCTTAGCCTAGGTTTATCTTAAAAATAGTTTTTTTTTTGAAGAGTTAATTAGAACACCCGGTTCGATCGGCTTTGCCGATCTACGTCCGGATCGGGTAGTAAATCGGGATTTGAACTCGAATCTCCAGGCTAACCACTTAAGGAGTCTAGCACCACATCCCACTAGAATAACTGAGTATTGGTATCTTAAAAATAGTTAATCTTAGAAAGTAAAAGATCAAACTTATAATTAGATAAGGTATGTCATTTATACTATAAGGTATGTTAGTTAAGTTGATATTACTCGGTAAATATTTTATTGACTTTATTTACTAAATAGGATTCATTGTTACTTACTAATTCATCTTAAAAGACAATAATGTTTAGTCGCTATGATTATATCGACTAAACATTATACGAAATCCCTTCACCGTTGCAAAGAGAAGGCTATTATAAGCAAGAGTGGGAGCTAGGAAAGCTACCATATATTATAGATTTGTAGGATCTAGATACTAGACTAAGGTTGTACGTTGTAACACATTTGTAAGTTGTAACATATATGAGCTGTAGCAAGATACCCGGAGGATGTCTCCCCAAAAGTAAAGCATTATTTATATATATATATATATATATATATATATATATATATATATATATATATATATAGATCCTGACTCATATGTAAACAATACTTACCATGTAAACATATAAATACCGAATATATGTGACTATACTGTCAAATATATGTGACTATACCGCCGAATATATGAATCAGGTCCGGCGAATATTTCTTCCACTAATCACACGATTTTTTCCCTTTAATATCGTCTAATCTCAGTCATCTATTTAACGATCTAACGAATACAATCTGTTCTCATTTTACATGGGAGTCAACCTCTCTCTCTCTCTATATATATATATATACATATATATATATATATATATATATATATATGATTAATGAAAGAATTTGGCCAAATTGGCCCTTTTTTATTTTCATTAGGTTTGTGTACCCTATCAATTTTTACCACTTTCATTAAATTGAAATTGGAAGGTAAGTGGTTTGATTAGGGGTACATTTACTAAACATATTTATATCATGAGCCTAGTTGCTAGGGAAAATTTTCAAAAATGCTTAATTAGTGTAAGACCCCAGTTTTGCCGTCACCGCCCCTACGGATTCGCCACAGATTGTGCCCGATCTGTTTTCGTTCGCTTTATCTTCTTTCCATAGATAGAATATCCGATCTTTTATCTTATGGGTCGACTTCCTTATCTTCTTTCAAAACCTAGATCGTCCTTCCTTCTATCTTTTTGCCCCTTTCTATAAATTCCCTATTTTCTTTCGTTTTCCCATTTCTTGCATACGTTCTTCAACCCTGAGAGTTGTAGTCGTTTCCCTTGCTTCTTCTGTTATCTTGCTGAACATGTAAGTTCCTTCTTCTCTGAGTTCTTCAGCACGTTCATGAGTTGCTGCATGCCTTTCCCTTCTGTTTCGTTTCCTTCTTCGTTCTTCCCTTTTCTTCTTCTCTAAGTATCAAGATTGAGCCTTTATATTTGTTGGCCTTCTCGTTGTTGATTCAGTGTTGTTCTCAGGCTCCTTTGGTTGAGTCTTGACGTGTTTGGATTAAGGAATCGAGCCTTGGTGACCTTTGCTGTCGAATGAGTCGACAACGTTGTTGCACCGAAAACCGCCCCCGCGCCTCTGTTGTGCCGCCCCGTGGGAAGTACCTAGTGCCGCCCCGCGCTTCTATTCAGTCGTCCCTGCGGCTTCTCTGCCGTCTTCCCGTTTTGATGAGCTGCTTTGCTTTCATGTTTTTCTCGTTTTTTTCCTTGGCTCTTCTGAATGTTGTTGTCAAGGTAAAGGCCTAGGGAAAAAAAAAGTTCCCAATGGAACAAAAAGCTCACCCATTAAAATTCAATAGAGAAACTATTAGGTGGTATGGAACGAATTGGAAATTGATTGAGAACACATTTACAATTTCGTGGATATTGGTGTTGATTTGAAAAATAGAGATATGGTAAGATCACATAAACACAAGCAATAAGATTTCTTAGTTTTTGAAAGAATCTTCAAACAACTTAAAGAGGTTGAATTACAACTCCAGGAAATTCAAGGTTCAAGGCTCATTTTTGTGAACCAAAGGGATGAAACCTTCCAAAGAAATCTCCAAACTATACAAAATTATTTACTATCCTTTGACCAAAGATATTAGAGACAGGGGACTAAGAATAAACACTTAAAAAACATGGACTCAAATGTAAAACACTTCCATCGCATTGCTACTGGTAGAAGAAGCCGCAAACACCTAAAGGATCTAACAACAAGAAATGGAACTACTTCCTCTTCTGAAAACGAGATACGACTAGAAGTTAAAACGGAATTTTTGTGAAAATTTTCGAAAACCCCATTAGATCTAACTCTACTGGAAGATAAACTTCAGCTTATTAAAAAAGAGTTAGTAACGATGATAACGTTGACCTAAAAAAGTCCCAACTAATGAAGAGATCAAAAATGCCATTTTTGATATTGGTTGCAATAAATTTTCAAGACCGGATGAAATGCCAACTGGTTTTTTATTAGAAGTACTGACATATTGTGAGAACTGATGTATCCAAAGAAGTTGGAGGATTTTTCAAAAGTGGAAAAATGCTTAAACAAATAAACCATAATTTTATAACTTCAAATCCGAAAATGAATAATCTATAACAATTAACCATTTCAGACCTATAAGTTTTTGCTCATTAATGCACAAAATAATGACAAAAATAATTACGAACATAATGGAAATCATCGCCTAAACTTATTCACCCTCTTAAGGGGTACATTTACTAAAGACAAAATTAGAAAAAGCCTAGTAAACCAAATTGTTTTCAAAAAAGTTTAGATTTAATAATAAATGCATGGGATGGATTAAGGAATGTATCCATTCTTTCCTTAAAAATGACTTAGATAAGGAGACCCCTTATCCACCTATTTGTTCATTTTAGAGGCCAAAAATCTAACAAAAATATTACAAGATGATTGTAACAACTACGATAACCATATTGGTTTTTCTGTGTATAGACAAGGAACCCCTGTCCCATTCTTATCATTAGCAGATGACATGATTATTTTTGCTAAAGCAAATATGGCTTCTAGTCGTAGAACTAAGCAAATCTTCGAAATGTAGTGCTCTATTTCGGGACAAAAATTAATCACCAAAACTCAACTTTCCAAACAACAAAAAACACCAGTGAGAGTTGTATTGTTCGATTAAAAAATGTTATGGCCATGAACCTGTTGTGATTTTTGATTCTTGTAATAAGACTTGTAACATGGGACTTCGAGTATAAATCTAGCATGTTATACATTGATCTTCGTAGAGTCATGTGATTAGGATTATTGTGATAGTTTGCCGTGTTCTATATCTTAATGCCTACTAGGATCTAATATTGCCACTTAGGAAACTAAGTAAGGTAGCTTAGTGACTAGTATGGTGATGAGATAATAACATATGGTATTCTATTATATGGTTAGGAGGTATTATGTTGTATAGGATATATATATATATATATATATATATATATATATATATATATATATATATATATATATATATATATATATAT
Organism: Fagopyrum homotropicum; assembly: GCA_033239125.1. NCBI lineage: Eukaryota > Viridiplantae > Streptophyta > Magnoliopsida > Caryophyllales > Polygonaceae > Fagopyrum > Fagopyrum homotropicum. Next base: position 151,586,828 of record BSWB01000001.1, on the reverse strand, counting down.
ATATATATATATATATATATATGTGTGATTTGTATGTATATATCCTACATTTTGGTAATTGGGCTTCACAACCCACTATTTCTTTGGATCTGTTATGAGACCGGCTGAGTGATATCTAGGTCGCTCACTTGAAGACATAAGGTTCGGCTTAGGGTTGCTAATGCGTTTTGAAAAACGCGTCGTTCTATTTAAATGGAGCATGGGTATATTAACTTCCTTATGAGAGCTCCTTTTAGAATCCTAGTTGCAGCTCGTTGTGTCGGCTCATGAGAGAAAGAGAGACTGGAGAGAGAAGAAGAACAGATCGTCCAAATCTTGCTCGAAGCAAGAAGGGTCTGAAGTTGAAAGAAGAAGCGAAAGAGAAGTTGAGAGATCTATCATTTCTTGGTTCTCTTCTCACCATCGCTACGTTGGCTTGCGAGTGTAATGAAGATCAATCTCAGATCTTCGTCAAGGTGCCTTTGAGGGTGCTTTTCTTTGTCCTTGCTTCTTTTATCTCTTGTATTCTTTATGGTAGAGGTGGGTCGCAAACCTAAACCGCCGGTTTAGGTTTGACCTTTGGCCAAATCTAAACCTAAACCGGCATAATTTGAACCGCCAAACCGCCGGTTTGGCGGTTTGGCACATGAATTTGAAAAAAATAAAATAATAATAATATAATTATATATAAGTATAATATATTTTAATTAAAAAGTTATGCATTTGTTAATCTTTGTACATTTTAAAATTTTGTAGATTGAAATTTTACATAACTATGTTTTTATAATTTATATTTTATAATTTATACATTGAATTTTTTTTTACAATAGCATTTAAATAGAATTAGTAAGTAAATAAAAGAAAGCAACTAAAATAAAATTACCAACTAAAAAACAACAAAGCAAACTCAAATTTTTTATACATTGAATTTTTTTTCATTACATTAGCTTTTGAATAAAATAATTACATAGTAAAAGAAATTACTAACTACAATAAAAGAAAGAAGCAACTAAAATAAAATTACTAACTAACATACAATAAAGCAAACCAAATTTTTTATACATTGAATAAAATAATTACATAGTAAAAAAAATTACTAACTACAAGTCTACAATAAAATAAAGCAAGCTAAATTTTTTATACATTCAATTTTTTTTATTACATATTTACATTAGTATTTGAAATTTTGAATAGAACTAAATGAAAAAAAAAAAAGGAAAGGGCTTGAACCGGTTTCCCGGTTGCCTACGTATCATCTTGGGGTTTAAGAGGAATCAAAGCCTACGTAGTTCTCTTACCTTTACTTACCTTTTTTCGGACTTCCGAGTTGTTTTCGTAACCCCCTTACCTTTGCGCCTCGGACTCGGAAGTAGTGGCCGGATCATCGGAGTTGAAATCCGATTTTGTGTCATAAGCGGGTGCATTCCGTTGTTGCCTCCTCACCGCCCTTATCCAATCTTGAACACATACTTGAGCCTCCAATTTATCGGGCTTCAATTGACTCCTCTTGTAGCTTAGCATGTTTCCTCCTTGACTAAAAGCTTGCTCCACGGCCACCGTTGATGCGGGAACGGCCATAATTTGTTGCACAATCTTGGCTAATGTTGGATACTTTGGGGTCATCTTCTTCCAATATTGTAAAACTTCAAAACTATCAATGTCACCATCAAAACTAAAAGGAGTAGTTAGATAATCTTCAAATTCCGCACTTGCGGTTGAAGATAAGTAGTGTTATATTCTCTTACATTAATAGATTCCGCATAAGAAAATGGAAAAGCTTCGGATGCAATTAAGTTGGCTAATCCTAAAGATTCATCAACATGATTATAATTAAATAAAGAAGATTGAGAGGAAGAGGATGCAAACCCGTGGGACAATTGAGTTTGTCCCCGTGTTATCCCGAGCTTCTCCGGATGAGTCTTTTTCGAGTTTGTTTTTTTTTTTTTTGATGATTTTCTAGTTGATTATACAACCACTCGATATATTTTATTGAATCAATATTCTTTATGCTATAAAAAGATATGCATAGTGACTAAAAAGTGTTTTTTTTGTAACTCTTAGTTCAATAGGTGATTTTATATAAATGAAGTTATTTAGTGGGTGATAGTTGAAAGTTGAAGGATAAAACATGGCGGGGTGGAATATCTCTAAGCACTCCCCCATCCCCATGTGAGGTGTTTGCGCGTTCGAACACATACAATACCCTCTTCTTTCTATTTTATTGTTTGCTTTTCCCCCAAATCACAATCACATGGATGCTCAACCAACTCCTTCACAATATATATATATATATATATATATTATTCAATGAAAAGGTGTATTAGGATAAAAAACAATTATTGGTTAATAACGATTATTTAATATAATATGTATTTTTTTAATTAAAATTTGTTTAATTATATTTATAATTGTTTAAATATGTCAAATGTTTGATTATATTTGAAATTGTTCAACTACATAACAATTGTTCAACTATATAACTACTTGTTCAAATGTTAATTTATATGTTCAATTGTTCAACTAAACTTTTGTTCAAGTATATGTCAAATGCTAAGTAATTTGGACGAATTACAGCCATTGATTATTTTGATCGAAAGGTTGTCAGTCATTCTCACTTTTGACCCTAAGACCTGTTTCTATTATCCAAATCTTTTATATATATATATATATATATATATATATATATATTCTCGGAAACTTCCGCAGGCTGCATTACTGACATTGTGATTTTAGTATGGCATTAGTGTTTGCTTAATCAATCTTCTAATTACGTACTTAATGTACATAACTATATATATAATATATGTAATGTAAGTTGTTGGTTAAATGGGGAGACATTAATAATGATTAGCAACCATGGGATCGGTGTCTGCATGCCGACTCCACACCTAATTCACTAGATCGAGTACCACTCCATAGGTACCTAAGCCCCTAATACAAATTCTATATAATTTACCTTTGTTAAGTACAACTTGATCTTGCGCCACTACGCATGATTAGGGCCGTTCTACGGGAGTAGAATGATACGAACCTTAACTTAAAAAAGATTTTTGTTAAAAGCAGACACAAACATATCGTAGAGCAATGATCGTTTGCGTACGAGCACATGCACATACGAATATATGCGTATTAAGTCCAAACTCAACACATAAATTTCGGTAGAATTTTATCATAAACCAATTGACAATAGAAGGGGTAATTCACTGACCTTATATACTAAACTCAAATTTCCTCGCTTTATATGTAATGATTTTGAAAATGATTTGTCTAACCTCCTCAACACTAATAGGTCTAATCCTAATTTATCTTTCTCAATTCATAGACAAACACGGTCAAATGATTTGTCCGCAACTAATGCATGTAGCTGCTACGGCTAACAAATGCCAGAGGAGGCGAATACGATAAAAAATTACGTGCTAGTGATGACATGAGGCCGACCGTTAACTTTTCTTATATTCATTGGGTCTTGACGCGTGAAGGGTGGTGTATGTTGGTGAGTCACACACAAGCCAACGAGATTCCTATGTACATAATGTGTAAATAAAGGGATAAGAAGGGAGAATTTTCTAAATAAGGAGATAGGCTCCTTAACCGTGGGTTTTTTATAAAGTAAAATATATATTTTCATAAGTCAATCCTCTATATATACTCGAGGGTTTTGTTATAGATCGGTTGCCTCTTCTAGAAGTAATATTTTGGATAAAGCACAAAACTTAGTCGAAGAGAAGTTAAAGAAGACGAAGTGAAGTGAAGTAGAGAACTTTAGAGGATATGTTTGGAGATTAGAAATGAGTGATGTTAATTGAAGCCGGCAAAGACACCGGAGGAGGCAGAGTCCGCCTGCGCGAGGGCTGGCGCGCAGGCGGACTCTGGGTGCGCGTGGCCGCGCGCACTCGGAGTCTGCGTGTGCGTGGCCGCGCGCACTCGGAGTCTGCCTGCGCGCCAGCCCTAGCGCAGGCGGACTCCGCCTCCTCCGACATTTTTTTGTTGTTTTTTTCGTTGTTTTTTTTTTGTTGTTTTTATAATTTATTTTGTTTTTTCAAATTAGAGTTTTATTTTAAAAATACACATCATTTTATTATTAAATGTCTAAACTACAATTTCAATTCTCTATTCTAAAATGTTTAATCTACAATTCCGATTCTCTATTCTTAAATGTCTAAAACTACAATTCCATATCCTCTATTCTAAAATTGCTAATTCTATAATTTCGATTCTCTATTCTAACATTGCTAATTCTATAATTTCGATTCTCTATTCTAACGTTGCTAATTCTACAATTCCGACTAAATAAAACGACATAAAGTAAAATATAAATGAGTTTGTACACTTACTTGAAGTTGTGCGAGAATTTCTTCCAGATCACTGTATTTTTCAATATCGAACGGCCTAATAGAGCTTTCACCAACGGCTATAATCCAACGGTCCATTTTTTTAAACGCTATAACAGGCAGAAGGACGCGGAGGTTAAGTCCGCCTCCGCGCCCTTCTTCACGCGGGCAGACTCCGCCTCTATGAAGGCACGAGTCCGCCCGAATAGTAGCCCTGTTTCCATAACATATCTAGTCACCTTCGTTGTCTCTTGGGAATTTCAGCCACTCCAATTACAAACCCACAAGGACACACATCGATACCGACACCAAACTCAATGTTGCCTTTGGTTTCCAATATCGGGCCTCACGCTCTACCGAAGATTGGAAAATGTTCTCTAATATCTCACCCTTACTTTTCCAAACATCGCCTATGTGGTCCAACATGTTTGTTTGTTTATGCATGACCAGCGGGAATCACATTTTTATGCTCTCAAACGCATTATGTGATATGTCCATGGTATTACGGTCTCGGCACCTTTACCTCCCCGACTCACACATCCGGCCTAGTCGCTCACTCTAACGCAAATTAGGATGGTTGCCCCGATACAAGACGGTCAACCTCCGGCTACTACGTTTTCTTCCATGACACTATCATCTCTTTATTTGGAACAAATGCAAAATGTAGTGTCCAAATCTAGTGTGGAGGTTGAGTACCGGAGAGTTGTCAACGTTGTGTATGAGTGTTTTTAGCTCCGCATTCTCTTTTTTAGCTTCATTGTCCCCTCACCAAGGTGTCTTCTTGTATACACTAGCAATGTGTTTGTGATGTACATATCATCGAATCATGTTCAACATCAATGCATGGAGCATGTGGAAATTGACTCACTTTATATATGAGAAGGTTTTAATGGACACATCAAACTTAAAAAGGACATCAAACAATGACATATTGTACCTAAAAGTAATACAAAACAACGATTGAGTTACAATTTCTAAGGAAAAGATGATTGAGTGTAGGAAATAAAGTAAAAATGTGCCTTGAATTGAAACTTACTTGTTGGTCTTATATGTCGAGTCCATTACAATAACATAGGGAAATATGCTGAGCAAATGCCTCGAGTCGGGATGTGAGATAAAGAAATCAATCACCTCATCGGAATCTTGACTTCTCCGATTGTTTACATAGTATCCACGTTCCCTCAACGTGTGAAGTGCTTGTTGTAATGAACCTCTTCCTTCGGCTTGTTCCATTCTAATCTTCAAACCGGCATAATAGAGCTTTCACCATTGGATTCTATATCTACTTCTTCGGAATACGACGACATTTTAACGTCTTTTTTTGTTTACATTGTTGAGGTTTGGATGAAAGTGAATGATACAATGACTTCACATGTTATTATATAGGCTCGAAAAATCTACAACGGTTATAATCCAACGATCGCTTTTTTAAAAAATATAACGGGCAGAAGGACGCGGAGGCGGGCATGCGCGAGGACTGGCGCGGAGGCGGGCATGCGCGAGGACTGGCGCGGAGGTGGACTCCGCCTCCGCGTCCTTCTTGGCGTGGGCGGACTCCGCCTCTATGAAGGCGCGAGTCCGTCCGAATAGTAAGCCTGTTAGAAATTGAGGACTCTTAGGTGGCACTAGGATCGAGGTGCGTATAATCCGGCCAAACAATCAATAAAGTTGTGTTAAGAGTTGAAGTCCTTTCTAATGGAGATGCAAGAAAGTAGTTTTAATCTCGATTGAATGGTATTTCAATTAGGGTTTTCATTGTAAATCGAGATGTCTTAATACTTTTATCTTTCTAAATTTATTTCATTTGTTGTTCATGTATCTGATATAAATTTCGCTGTTGTGGGAATTGACTTAGTTCCCAGTACAAACGATCTATGATTTAACACTTATCTGGTCAGGTATGCCATCTTTAAAAACATGTCTTGATGAGTTGAAACAAACCAACCGACAATAGAATGTTGAGCTTACTAAGCTTCTTCTCAACTTTGGTTTCACTTAGTCTCGACATGATCATTCACTCTTTGTCAAGCATTGTTCTATTGACAATATCGATTCTATGATTTATGGCATACATAAATCAGGGAAATTACTTTTGTCAAACTTGCTCTTGACTCGGCTTTTACCATTTTTTTGGCATGGAAATTTGCAGAAATTCATCATCTTGTACATCCATCACTTGTACATCCATCACTGGATATTGTGTTTTCTTTCGATCTTCTTTGGTTTTCTATAAGAGTAAAAGACAACAAATTTATTTACCAGTCATACATTAAAAGTGAGTACCGAGTCATGTCCATCACAACTATTGAATTAGTGTGGCTTCATGGTCATCTCGTTGATTTTCACACGTTTGTCCCTCTTTCCGTTACTATACATTGTGATAATAAAGTTGTTACGCATCTTATTGTTAATTTAGGTTCAAATAGGTTTAATTTTCACGTTTCATGTCATTTCTTTGGTCTTGTTTTCACTCATCCAACTTGAGAGGAGGGAAGTATATCGACATAATGTGTAAATAAAAAAAAAAAGCTCCTTAACCCAATATAAAAATACTTACAGTTTAATTATGATTATGAGAAGGGAAAGTTTTATAAATAAGGAAATAAGCTCCTTGGCCCGATGTAAAATAGGTATATGTAATAGAACAATATAGGTACACTGAATTTCATTCTCTAACAATTTTTTTTCTCTCTCTTTTCATCTCTCATTTGTCCTAAATTTTATAATTAAAATCAAATAGTAGCATGAGAAAACTCATAAAACTCATATATCAATCAATCTTAGCCACCAACACTTCAACATATTTTTCCTACATTTCAATTTTCAATACTCTCCTAAAGAGTAAATGGACCCGATCACACATGCTTTGATTCCTAATTACTTTTCTCATATATCTTGAGTTTAAACGACACATAAATACTCGACAAACCATACAAACAAGCAATATACGAAGTATATGATTTCACTAAACGAATTAACGATATGAGAAGTAACTCATAAAACATATACAACAGTTTCGTGCACCAATATATTAACTCACACTTTTCAAAGCTAACCGATCAGTTCATTGTGTTGGCCGGCAGTGGACCTACACTACCACTCTCGTGCACCAACATTCACATGTTCTCCACAATGTATACTGGGACAAACAAATACACAACATACAAAAGTTACTTCTACGCACTACATATTACATCTTTGCAAATTTCTATGTCCAACAAGTCAACTTGACCATTTATATATATATATATATATATATATATATATATATATATATATATATATTGAGTATCCAATAATTGAGACATTTCTGTTGACTACTCTATTCATTTATATTAGAGTTCTCTATATCAGTAACTTTTTTTCTTATTATATTTGTATCGGAATCAAACAATGTGGGATCGCATATTTATTGAAAACCACACAAGTGTATAGGGTTATGTCATAAATCATAGGAAGAGTTTGCTATAGAGTTGATGTGGGACAATCCACACATTTCAATAATATCGATTTTTCTGTTCTATGTTCCGACTTTTTATTTATTTACGTGTTTCTCTTTAATTGATTCTATACATGTTATGTTTTCATTCATGATCTTTTGGTTTATTGTTGTTCTAATTTGATCATTGGTTATCTTATAAGGGTGTTGTTCAGGTAAGACACATTATTCCGGTAGGGCCGTGCGGCTGAACGTAGAGCTGACACGTGTCCCGATTTTTTTTTTTTCTTTTCCAAAAACGAGTGAAAGTAATAGTTCAAAACTTATTAAGGAATAGTTAATAACTTATAAAAGGATAGTTCATGAATTATAATAGAATAGTTCATAGTGCAAAATTTATAAAGGAGTGAAAGTTATAGTTCAAAACTTATTAAGAGATAGTTCATAACTTATAAAAGGATAGTTTATGAATTATAATAGAATATTTCAAAGTGCAAATTTTATAAAGGATAGTGCATACCTTATAAAATGATAGTTCATGAATTACAATTGAATAGTTCATAACATATAAACGATTAATTTATAAATAACTTGATATAATATATTAAAAAGTAATAGTTCATGAATTATATGAGAATAGTTCAAAGTTTATAAGTGAATAATGTAGAAATTATAAGATGGTAGTTCATAAAAAATTTCATTCGTTTCGGAAAAAAAAATCAATCGTTTCTGGAAAAAAAAAATTTCGGGACACGTGTCGGCTCTACTTTCAGCTGCACAACCGTACCGTAAATTAGCATGCAGCCGCACCTGAACAGTGTCCTATCTTATAATTTCATTATATATAAACAATCAAATGAATCCTTAATACAAAAAAAAAGAAAACAATTTAACAAAATAACATAGGGCAATTTTGGTAACTAGGCCTTTTTGAAAAATTAAAGTAGTAATAGGCTTTTTAATGTTTCAATTAAGTAAATGTGAAGGGGCAACACCAAAAACCCTAAAAACACTCTCTACTGTTCCTGGAAGCAAACCTTCCCCAAATCACAACCACCCACCCGCCGCCTTCGGGGTCTTTCTTCTGATGGCCTTCTTCACCCCAATAGCCACCGCAAAACACCCTAAGCAAGTTGAATCGGATGTTGCTCCGATCTATGGTATCCTGGTGCCCCAAATCGGAAGAGATTCGAAAAACAACCGAACCCTACTCCAGTTCCGCCGCCACACGCTTAGATCCATAGATCTAAATGCCTCGACATCTCGAGTGATGTGTAAAAGACGCTGCTTCGATTCCGTTCCTGGTGTTAGACGAAGAAGAAGCAAGATATATACTCGCTGTATTCTCCAACCGGAAGACCTGAGGAAGAAGACTTTGTTGTCTTTGAATCGAGACTCGATTGACCGGCAAAGAAAACTGGGGAAAGAAGAAGTAAGAAGAAAAGGAAAATGTGTGAGGGCCTCATCTGCAGAAACTTGTTTTCAAGTTTGAGGATGTTTCTCCCTATTTTCACATGCTTCCAGATTTTCTCCATTAACGAACATTGTGGCCTTGTTTTTTTTTTTTTTTTTTTTTTTTTATCTCGAGAACCTGACCCTAACTACACAAATCATCCTCACCAAACAAGATTGGCTTTTTGATGTTAAACACAAGTGTTTTCTGATCTTGTTGTCTACCCACTTCATTGCTAAATTTGTCTTTTAAAAAGAACTTCATCGTGCTAATAGTTTGAAATTGCTATTTGCCTTACTGCATTATGACTTATGGTTCATACTGAATATCTTATTAAATGAAACTAAATTTGTGAAAACTTATTGGGGGTTGCATCAACCCTTTCAGAGTCCATACCCAAAAACAATGATCTTGTTGCTTGAAATCCTGGAAATGTCGGACCTAGGTTATCCCTGGGATACTCCGATCCCATGTTACATGACAATCCAATCAGCAAACCTGATGGCTTTTAACCTCAACTGCAATAGATCTAAACCAACAGGTTACGAGTCTATTTGTTCTACCATAACTATGTCGGCTTTTATGTTTACCAATTGCTTTCATTTCTCCGAGTGCAACCCTTTTTCAACGTTGCAATTTACTGTTGGCTTAATCTTTGGGCTTGGATGCTTTTTGCTTTGCTTCTACTTTGTTTGTGATGTACTTGTAGACTCCCTTTAAATGCACCAACAATTTCAAGAAGGAAATTCATGGACCAGTGATCACATTCAAGTGGGATACCAACTGCCTAAGGCGGAGAGACTTTACCTTGGTGATGAACTCCTTGATCACTCACAAATCCAACCACCGCTCAACCCTTTGTGGTGTTTAAGCTGAAAATCTATGATAATCTCATTCAATTTGATAAAGCTTTCCTTTTTCTTGCTTCTCTGGTTTCAAACTCTCTCTGCCTTGGCCTCTTACTAACAAAATGTTTTTTAAAAGTGTTCATCCTTATCACAGTAATAATCAATTGGGCTTAAACCCTTGTTCTATGGGAATGAAAATTCCAGCAATATACTCCAAAAGAGACCTTATCATCTTAAGAAACGAGACTCGTTTCTTTAACCAAATTCTTTCCTCCACGGAATCAATTGGCTAAATTAAACCCAAAAAATTCATACCAATATCGATTCCCCACAAATGTATATTAAGTTCAAAGTTACCTTTTTAAGAGGTATTATCACTTAAAACACGCAAATCTCACCATAAATTACCCTCTCATAAGTAAAAGTATGCCATGCTGCAAAGTCATATTTTACCTATTTTAAAAAAAATCCAAATCAAACCGAAACTAATGATACCATCTTACCCATGCCTTATATCACAAGATATTTCAACATTTCAATAACAATTCAACCAATATTACGAGGAGGTCTGTCTCGTCCTAAAACCTTCTCTCTTGTGGCCTACGGCTCCAATAATGGTATAACGGCCCCAATAACACCAAATTTGATAAGAATTAATAAATTTCAAATTTGAGCGAGCTTACATTTAATTTCACAAACTACCTATGATTTAGTGTTGGTTACCAACTCTTCTCGAACAATGTTTCCCCTTGTAAATCGCTGCTCTTCAAACTATCAAAGCTGAACACTTTTTTACATCACGATACCCGTGCGCTGCAGCTTCGTCTTCTCTGTTTTGATGTTGTCTTTGGTGGCGGTCCGAGTGTTTGTCGAGAAGGGGGCGTGGATGTGTGATCGACTCCTGATGGCTCTTTTGTAGTCCAAATCTGAGGTGTCCACAACTTTTCCCCAGACTTCCTACCTGTGTACTTCCTTCAAAGATGAACGTTTCATGCTCGTCGCTTCCGGCTGATTGTATCATTCTGCTTTCCCTTGGAGACGTCCTTGCTTTCGGGTTTTTATGATCTATTTTTGTGTTTTCTTTTTCTCCTTTGTTATGGTCTTTCATGACGGTTAGTCCGTCTGCCGATCCTTTTCGGCCTTTCAATCCAATTGTCGGCGTGCCGTCTATGGGATTGAACTGCTTTCCTTTATCAAAAAAAAATAAAAAAAATTAATTAAATGTACCCCAACCTTTTGTATTTATTTTCAAACTCTACACACGCTTCTCTTAAGGGTTCATTTACTAAACACAAAACTAAAAAAAGCCTAATAATTCAAATTGTTTCAATAAACATATAGTGAAATTAATCACAAATAAAGCAGGATATATAGTTTTCACACAAAAATAACAATATATTATAGTTTTTAAAATTACGTACTACAAATATATTTATATATAAAGAAATAAAAAAGAGGAATCGGGTTAGTTGGATATACTAATTGTGTAGCGTACGTAGCAATGTAAAAGCTATAGGATAGTTGCGAAACATGTTGGGACCCAACATTCATAAATACTCGTTTTCGTTGTTAATTATATATTTAAACATATGTAGGCGTTACCAATTGTTTACGGACTTGCATGTGCACTCTACTAAACCTTTTCTTAATTGCTTGCTTCGTACTAATTGAAGCCTTGTTACTTTTTATAATTGAACAAGCAATGTATCTTTTGTGTCCATCAAGTTTAATAATGCGACAAGTATGGCGTAACTAAAATATTGCAAGATTGTTAATTTTGTCACAAGTACACCAAGTTCGTATTGACGATTGTGTTACATGATTTAAGAATATGATTATAAGGTTTATGAGTATTATAACATCTTTTCAAAGTATATAATATATGGTTTTTTTTTTTTTTTCGTTTCGTATATTTATTAGTGAGAATTTATTAAGTAACAGATTCGTAATAATGACTTAGTGAATGTCGTCCAACGATAGATGTAACACCCCAAGTTCTGAGAAGTCGAAGCGTTACGGGCTAAGACCTCACAATGGGTCCCAACCTTCAGAGTAACAACATCCCAACGGATCTTACAACAAGAGACAAACAAATGAAAACCAAAACTCAATATAAAACCAAAGGTTTAAACAAAAGGAAGCGTAAAAGACTCACAGCCGAGTTTAAAACAAAAGGGAAAGCAACAACATAAACATAAACCCGACCCACTCCTATAATGTACGGGAACCCCGGCTGACCACACCATCCGGATCACTTAGCAGTTCCAATATCCTGCAAGGCATCTGCACATCGGTATAAACCTTTAGCTAACATTCTAGATATCAGAAAGAACGTAAAGACACAAACACACATAAGATAAAGTAAACACATAGCATGCTCACACTCAGCCGGTTATCATCTTTCTTAAGGTTATCCATTTCTAATTCAACTTCTTTTGTCACACGAAAATCTCCCGAAACTCGCATCCGCTTCCGTCTACCAACAAGAATAGATCATTACTATGCGTTACTTGCGGGCCTGGGTTGCAAGAGCACATTCTAGTCTCCTGTAGAACCAGACAAGTGGTCACCGCAGGTTATCATATACTTGGGTCAATTACGGTTATAAAGGTCAATCCTACCCCGCTTATCTTTATAACAATAAACAACACAAACAAGCCAAAACATTCAAACCAATATACGGAATGAACCATTTTTGTCACAAGTACACCAGGTTCGTATTAACGATCGTGTTACATGTTTTAAGAATATGGTTTTAAGGTTTATGAGTATTATAACATTATTTCAAAGTATAAAATATATGTTATTTGTTGTTCCGTATATTTTAGTCAACCATTCTTGAAAAAATGATGATAAATAGCACACACTTTATTAACACGAATTTTCAGATAAAATATCAACTTTAAGAGTGGTTGTGTTTTATAGCACAATCGTATTTCTGGTGAAATATATTATTATTTCTGACATTGTAACACCACAAATTCTAGGAACTCGGAGCGTTACAGGTTAGAACCTCACAATGGGTTCCGACCCTCAGAGTAACAACAATAGCATCACATCTTGTAACAAGACACAAATAAATGAAAACAAAAATAGATAAAATATCCCAAAAGGTATGCCAAAGGAAAAAGCAAGACTCTTAGTCGAGTTCAACAACAAACTGAAAAAACAACAACTAAAATATAAAGTCATATCCCGTCCTATAATGTACATGAACCCCGGCTGACAACTTCGTCTGGATCACTCTACAACATCTAATCTGCATGACATCTACAACGACGGTATAGACTGTTAGCTAATATTCTATATATCAAAAAGACAATAAAGGCACAAACACATATAAGAATATAAACACATAGGATGCTCACACACAACCGGTTATTATCTTTATATAAGTTATCCATTACTAAATCAACTTCTTTTGTGGCACGAGAATCTCCCAAAACTCGCATCCGCTTCCGTTACCGACAAAAATAGATCAGATGAATCAAATGCTATTTTTGTTCCAATTTGAGCCTCAATTTTTCTCCCCACTTGATAGAAGAGAAAAGAAAACTAAACCTCGAGAATTCTATTATTTTCACTAGTCGTAAGAGCACCTCCTAGTTTCCCAATTCTGAATTGGGCAAGTGGTCACCGCCCGGTTATAATACACTTGGGGCCAATTACGGTATAAGGTCATCCTAGTCTTGTTTTCTGTTATAACGATAAAGATAACAAAAACCACCAATACGGTCAAACTAATATATGGAACGCAGCTAAGTAAGTCCAAGTGACTTACCTGAATCAAAGGTAACTCAAACTCGGCTAAACTGCTCAGCTTCCCGAAGTACCACCACCACGTCCTCTACCCCTCCCCTGTCCTTGAGCGGAACCCTAAGGAGCGGTGTATCTTGGGGCTCTTTGTTACTACCCTTGTGACTGGTATTGAGGCGACCTCTGCCCGCCTCCTACAATGCTAACAAGTGACGAACCCTGTTGCGATGGTGCCATGCCCTGTCGGCAAAACACAGCTCTGTGTCCAGGCTTGCCACATGAAAAGCAGGTCACTGCGGTCTTCTTACAATCAGCCCACATGTGTCCAACACCTCCACGGTTGTGACACTGTCTTCCTCTATCCGAACTCTACATCGTTTGTTGGAACCTAGAGCGTCCCGACGTCAGACTACGCCCGAATCTAGAAGCTCCGACTCCAGTACTGGCTGGTCCGGTCCTTTGTCTCTTCTCAGGACCTCCCACCTAAGAAGCTCTCCTGGGACCCGGTCGATCCCTTTCATAAGTTGAGGCTCTGTCTTGGTAATCCATTAAGGAGTCACAATGAAAAGCAACAAGATAAGAACGGGTGGACTCTATCAGCCTCTTAAACTTGCTGATAGTCTCGAAAATAGGAGTATCCTCGAATCCAGCATCGAGGAAGTCATGTAGTCTATTTCTCCTCAATGCTACAAAGCAATAGCGATCCCTGATTATACTCGTCATCTGGTCATTACTCGTGACCTTGTTGTAAATTGTCCTCCACCAGTAATGAGCTTGGTCTCGCAACAAAGTTTGTACTATCTCCACTTGATGACCATTTGGGCAATGAATCAACTCTAAAGCTGAGTCAACATGACCTAGCCATAACTCCACCTCCAGCCATGTCTTTTTTGTGAAAGGAGTTATCTTCAGCTGGTTGAAAGACTTCAACCAACAATCCGGTCTCGGCTCTCTTGCCTCATCCTGAACTTTGACATCCTCAACAACTCTTACATGTGCAACAACTACCTGTGTCATGTAATAACTGAAAATTTTAAGCTCCACTTAATACTGGATCAAATCAGATTCCGATCCGCCAACCTAAATTCCGTTAAAAAAAAAATAAAACAATATTAAATTTTATCATTTTATGTGACCTGAATTCACATAAAATGATAACTTAGGTCATTCAGTAAATAATTCCGTAAATAATCCCGTAATTACCTTTCCGTTTTATTTATGGTTCCGGGCGATTAACGAGTATCCGTTCCGCTCATTGTAATATTTGAGGAACAGGCCCATTTCTGGCTCAATTACCCAACTAGCCCATTTTTAATCCTAAACCCTAATCAACTCCTAATGACGTTCAACCTAAACTAATCTTCTTGCCCTAACCTAATTGCCGCTGATCTATCTCGTCCTCCCAACCACAATCGTATCTCTCCTCTCCTTCCGGCACAGACGATGGGAGTACTCAGTTAGAGCCACCATTGATACAGCCAGAAGACCCTCGCAGCGCCGGACCCTTGTGTCTTCAACGTCCAGGCGAGCTTCGACCCTCGCTCTCCTTCCCTGAGCATTTAATCCCGCCAGCACCAGCCAGCACCAGCCTCTGCATAAACGCCTAGGACGCCAGCGCCGGCTGCACAGACCCCCTAGGATGCCTGCATCAACCTCCGCGCCAGAAGATCACCCACTGCACGCCTCGCTGAAGCGCCGGCCTCCCTTCTGCAACCGCTTCACTCCAGTCCGTTGCAGCCGCCTTCAAGCCGTGACCATACCGCCTGCTGCACAGCGTTGGATTGGCTGAACTCGGAACTGCTGCACGCTTCTTCGAACTGACGCAGGAAAAAGGAGGGCCTCCTTCCATCTGCTGCAGAAGGGAATTTGGTAAGCAGCTTCTCCTGCTGTTCCACTTTTCTCCCCTCCTGATTCTATTATAGTAAACCTTCCTACCTTAATTTATGGCAGCCTTTGTAACAACGTGCACTTACCCAAGTTCAGTGCGGGTTCCTCGTGTGTGGATCGATGCAAACCGTAACCTCACTGTTGCGGGTGAGTTGATACAATATCTAATCATAATAACAATATGCTGTATAAGGGAGTGTGTTGTAGTTGTTGACAATATAGAGGCTTGTATAAGGTGAAATAGAAGAAGCTAAAGAAGTCTGTAGAAAGAGAGAATTGAACATAAAATGGTTCAATAGGGTTCATGTATAATTGGTTATGTGAGATTCAAACTGAAGACTTCCAAGTAGAAATGAGGGAAACATATGCTAACAAGGAGAATCGAAGTTAGGACCTCCTGCACACTTTATGTTACAGCCTTGACCTACTGACTTTAGGATCTAGTTTCGATACCTTAGAATGAACATCCACCGTTGAATTTTTAATATGTTGTAGATTGCAATACGTAGTTTAATGTGTTAAAATTTGAGAGAAAGTTAACGGTCGGATTAGGTTTTACGAGGTCCTAAAGTAGGACGGTTGGGCTGTTTTTACAGCACGGGAAAATTGACTAAGTATGGAATTTTTTTAGCTTTTATACAACTTTGGAGAATTATTGGGAGAGTTTTGAGTAAGTATTTGTGAGAGATATTTACCCCTATGTTTAGTATGTATATCATATAAGAGCTAGGATTTTATTTCGGGATTTTATATCCTTATCCAAACCGTGTAGATGAACCCAAAGTCCAACCGTAACGACTTTTGTGTAAACTAAAAATGTTGGGTAACTCTTATAAATCCTTACCAAACTTTTCAATGAGAACTAGATTATGGACATAGGATCTAAAAGAAAATTTGAGAACTAAATGTTTGACTTTGAGAATTTTCGGCACTAAGGGTAAAATGGTCTTTTACCGTAAGAGAGCTTTTTCCGTAATTCCTTCGCATGAGGTTGGACATCTGGATGTGATTTTGATCCACATGCCTTATTTGACAGGCGTTTGAGTTACCACGGGTTCGAACCGAGTTGAGATTTGAGATAACGATTTTGATCAAGGTAAGTCCTTGCGACTTACTTAGCCAGTTTCTGGGTATTAGTTGAGTGATAGTGGTTGTGTGTGCTATGTGCGTGTTTTAATAATAATAACTTGCTAGGACGACTGTTATTATTACGTTTAAGGCCCAAGTGTATGTATAACGGGCCGTGACATCACTGCCCAGCTCTGACAGGAGACTGGGAGGTTCTCTATACCCAGACCAGGCAGGTACAAGGTGAGATGCATCGGATCCATTCCTGATGGTTACACGGGGGCGGAGGCGAGGTTTGGGAATCCCTCGTGTCACAAAATAAGTATCACTAGAGTGAACGAGTAAATTAAAGCAAGATAATAAAACGGACTTGTTTGAAAGCATGATGAGTGTTTATGTTTATCTGAGTGTGTTTGTGCTGCTATTATTCTGCTAATATTTAGATAACTAGCTAACGGTTCTTCTTGTTGTTGTTTTAGATTTACCGCAGGTTAGATCAGCAGCTGAGTGATCCGGAAGTAGTGGTCAGCCGGGTCTCCGTACTCCTTAGAGCGGGGTTGGGGGTTGTTTTTGTCTTTCCTTTCTTTTGGTTAAGACAGTTGTCCTTTCCTTTTGTTTAAGTACTTTAGGCTGCTAGACAGTGTTGCATTCATTATTAAAAAAAAACGTGGTTTTTATGAATTTCGGTTTCTTTATTTGTGTCTTGTTGCAAGATCCTAGTATTGTTGTTGTCAAACTGAGGTCGGGACCCATTGTGAGGTCCTAACCAGTAATACTCCGAGTTCTGAGAATTCGGGGTGTTACATGTCACTCTTTGTGAAACCTCAGCTGATCTCATAAATACCGGCGGTGCTGGGGCAAGTCCCTCTATCCTAATGGCCTCCTCGACCCTTTGGACATAGTCACGGTATGCAGATACTCCGATAGACACTCGAATAGACTTGATCGACTGCGCTCTCTATGCGCCGGACTAGCAGCGGTCCCGTTCCGTGCCTCGGGAACAACACTCTCAACAACTTCTTCAGGAAACGCCTCAGCGACGGGCAGGTCAACGATAGGGGCTTGGCCCCGAACTTTAGCTAGTGAAGGTCTTCTTGCACGTCCTCGTCCGCGGACTACAGGTGGAAGAGGTGGTCGACCCCTTCCTCGCCCTACATCAGATGTAACTCTAGTACATGTCATCTGCAATAATATATATGTATAGAGATATACATATATATACATATACATATATATATATATATACATATATATATATATATACATATATATACATATATATATATATACATATACATATATATATATATACATATATATACATATATATATATATACATATATATATATATATATATATAATATACATATACACATATACATATATATACATATACACGTACAGACACACACACACACACACACACATATATATATATATATATAAAAGGCCATACTATCAACTACGTTACTGCAAAAATCCAGAAAAAGCACATAACAATCCAACATAACAGAAGAAAAACTAGGGTGCAAAGATCCGCGGAAGTAGTGGTGATTCCCCGTACATCTATCCCACACCAACAACATAAGTTGTAACAAAAAAACACCTTTAAAAATTCAGACCCCTTGCGGTTTCTGTTTATTTATCTATTCGGCCTTTAAAAGATTACGAGTGCCATTGTTGTAAACCTAGAGCTCTGATACCATATTGTAATACTCCAAATTCTAGGAAATCACAGCGTTACAGACTAGGACCTCACAATGGGTCCCGACCCTCAGAGTAACAACAATAACATAGAATCTTGTAACAAGGCACAAATAAATGAAAACCAAAATATATAAAATATCTCAAAAGGTATAACAAAGGAAAAAGCAAGACTTTCAGCCGAGTGCAATAACAAACTGAAACGACAACAACTAAAATATATACCCTAATCTCGTCCTATAATGTACGGGAACCCTCGCTGACCACTCTGTCCGGATCACTCAGCAACATCTCTAACATGCAGGGCATCTACAATGACCGTATAAACCGTTAGCTAATATTTTATATATGAGAAATACAATAAAGGCACAAACACATATAATAATATAAACACATAGCATGCTCGCACACAACCGGTTATTATCTTTATATAAGTTATCCATTACTAATTCAACTTCTTTTGTGGCACGAGAATCTCCCCAAACACGCCTCCACTTCCGTTACCGACAAGCATAGATCAGATGCATCTATCCGTACCTTTTGGCCTAGTCGCAAGAGCACCTCCTAGTTTCCCAATTTTGACAAGTGGTCGCCGCCCAGTTATAATACACTTGGGCCAATTACAGTATAACGTCGTCATAGTCCGGTTTTCCCTTAAAACAATAAAGATAACAAGCACCACTAATACGGTCAAACTAATATACGGAACGTAGCTAATTAAGTTCAATGGACTTACTTGAATCAAAGGTCACTCCAACTCAGCTAAACTATTCAGCTTCCCGAAGGAAAAGATCTACGCCTGCTCAGACAAGGCATCACATATCAAAAATTATTCGAATGCTATAAGTCTATATACTTCAAGTCTCATTGACTTCTACAAGGTTTATTGCAGCGTGCTAGAAGATTCCTACTTCTAGTTTCGATGATCTCTAAGAGATCTCCAACATGCTAGGAAGAACGATTCCTAGTCTCAAGGTTCTCAAGGAACAACGTCAACAACACAAACTCAAGGCTCTCAATGCATAACCATCTCATAAGAAACCATAAGCCACTAACTAGCATTCACCCTAGTTCATCTAGGTCCATCCTAGCAAGATCTAGCACAAGGAAAAGGAAAAGGAAGCAAGGATGGAAGCAACTCACCTAAGACGAGAGTCATTGTAGAGAAGCCGCAGGGGCAGGTGACAGAAGGCGCGGGGGCGGCAACTGGGGATGGCCGCAGGGGCAGCAACTTGCAGCCGCGGGGGCGCTGCACTGACAAAAGCAGTGTTGGAGCCTTTCTTTGACAACAACGTCACACCAGTAAGACCAAGCTTCAATCTTCAATCAACACATGACAATACTCAACCAAAGGAGCCTGGAAACACATACGCAAAAACCAACGAAGGACAAGCAAGGATCAAGACTCGATCTTGATTCATGTTAAGAAGAAGAAAGAAGGAAAGAAGGAAAGAAGGAAGAGGAGATGAAGAAAGCATGCAACAGAGGTTCGAGAACGACAAAGGGTTGAAGGTATGAAGAACTTACAAAGATTCAACAGAGGTTCGCCCGGAAAGGTTGCAGCTTGGCTCGAGGTTGAAGAAGGATGTAAGCAAGAAAGAAAACGGAAGAGAAGACGGGAATATAAAGCGAACGGTTGAGAAAAAAATAAGGAAGGTCCAAAATTAGGGTTAGAAGATAGAGGAAAGACGGTAAAAACAGATCGGACGAGATCTGGAGTCAGCCGCACCTGCGACTAAACCCTGCCGCGACCGCGGCGGAAGTGGTTGGCCGCGGATGCGGCTCAATGTCACCGGGGAGCGGTGACCCCGAAAAACCAGATGTTACAGACGTGGCGGCGAAAAAGTATATATGATTTGACATATTATTTTTGCCTTTTGTCACCTATGTGCACTAACTTTTTTCTAACTAAAAAAATATAATACGATATGTTTTTTTAAAAAAATATAAATTTTATATTGTGATTAATTACATGCATATTTATTTTTCTTTAAGAAAACAATTTTTTTTTTCTAAAAATCTATTTATTAGCAAATGAGACTAACTCCACGTACTTGTCAATTAATTAGAGATTTCACGTCAACTTTTTTCTAAAATATTTTCAAAACTATTATAGTTTTATAGTAATTTTAAAACTAATTACTCTCATCCCACCCCATTTATTAAATACGTAATTTAGACTAATATTTTGTAAATAAGAATAAAAAAGAAACCAAACACAGTAAATTAACATAATTTATTTTCTAAAGTATATTAATTTTAAATAATTATGTTTCTTAAAAAAATACATTTCCTAAAAAATGACTTAACAAACTAATAGACGGTGCAATCGAAAATTTTAAAAAATAAATTAGTATAACTACTTATACCAACAATAAATGATTATAATCGGAAAATCAAATATATATACCCATTAAATTTATTTATAAGATGAAGTTTTTACATATATAGTAAAAAATTACGGTATATAATTTTATTTATATAATATAAATATAAATTTTATCAATGAAAATAAATTAATGCTAACTACTGATACTAAAATATATTCATTAATAAACAATTCTACGTATATATTCATACAAAATTCATAATCACAAAAAAATCTTATGGCTTATAATTTTTAACTTTATTGTATTATATTTTTTTAGTTAGAAAAAATTAATACAAATAGGTAAAAAAATTAAAAGTTGTGCTAAATTATCATTTTTCGGTGCGATGTCAGCAAAATGATAAAGATATTTTACTGGAATTAAACTTGTGCTATAAAACGCAACCACCCTAATGTAAATATATGAATTATAGAACGAGGAATTATATCATATTTTATTATATATGTGTATGTAAATATATATTATTTTTAATCCATATTGAAGAAAAAATAAAAACAACTAATGACTTAAAATATAAGCATGAACTAATCGTCAATTTAAATAAATAAATAAATAAATAACTTGTCTATAAAACTTATTTTTCTAATTAAATTAGTTATATTGTTTTTGAACAATTTCTGATGACTTATTATCTTAACCAAAATATCAGTATTATAGTTAATTATTTTATTTATAGTTTTTAAGATTCTTTCATTATTTTCTTATAAAATAATTAAAATATAATACAACTTAATAATGGACCCAATTTAAGCTATAGGTATAAATATTGCAAGGATTATAATTAAAAATTATTGAGATTAATATTTCATTGTCACCCATCATTATTTTTTCATCCTATTATCTTTAAAAAATATTATTAGCATTTTTTTTAGTAATTTTATTCACAATCATATTTATTTTATCACACACATTTCACTTATTTTTATTTTCTTCTCCTTAATTCTTAATCTAAATAAATCCCTTTATTTTTATCTTCATCGGTTACGTAATTTTACGAAATAATCAAATTTAAGTGTGTAATTTGAGTGTCAATTGACAACGTTATCAAGTTAAAATTGAAGTTTGATTTTTGAAAATCCATAAGTAATGGAATTGAAAGTAGGGTTGGAAGAAAGGAAAGGGAATAAATAAGGGGAGTGCCGTACAGACGAGGAATGAGAAGAGGCATTATTGCACGTGGTTAAGTCATCTTCCTAACCTTCACTTTACAAATTTTGATTACTATCCAAACACTAATTTCACCTTAATTATTTTTATATAACACAAACTTTTTGCTGCCTTTAGTCGGTGATTAATATATACTTGTTTACTTGTCCTAAAATCGACACAAATTCTGTACGATTTACATACCCCTTTACTATATTCGTGGCTGACAACCATCGTCCAAATCTCGTCTCACTTATAACGTGTAATCTGTGATACTCAATCTTACATATATTTGATCATAAAGGACGTTCGAAGATATAGGATTGTTAGGAATTAGTGTTAAATCCGGTTCGACTCAAACCCGTTTTAGTTGGGCTTGAGTTCTGAGTGTTAGGCCAGTTTGGTTTGGTGAAGAGTTGAACATGGTACTTGTATTGAGTTGGTGATGGGCTGAATGCAGAGCGAGTTGGGCATAGTTGATCGAGGTCCAACAATAAGAGCTCCAGTCCATTTCATCTGATTGAAACGGAACGTGTGTTATCCTGAGGTGTTGAACCGAAGCATTAAGTGATGAAACGCTGCATTGCTTAAGGTTCACTTCTGGGCACACAGTACTTAAGCTCCCTTCCTTCTTCAACCCTAGCGCGCCGAAACACTTTAGCTTAGAACCCTAGATCTGAGAAAGTGAGAAGAGAGAAAACCAGCGAGAAATTCTGAGAGGAGAGAGAGAGAGATCAGAGCCGAGTGCTTCACTTAAAATTGGTCTTGAAGTGTTCTCTGTTGTCTTGATCTTGCTTTGCCTCAAAGCACATATCATTACCTCGGTGGTTTACAAACCTCTCATCTATCCCTTGTTTCTTGTCTTTTACTTTGATCTGGTATAATTTTTGGTTGTTGTTTTTTTGCCTATCTTGTAACCGTTCTATACTGTACATCTGCCTAGTGGATTGGGATGACTCTCCCCTCCTGAGATCCCGCAAAGTAGAGCTTAACTCGAACTGCGTCACCAAATCGATTTGTGTTCATATGTTTTTGATCGATTGGATCACTCTAGATCCGATCCTTTTGAATTGAATCTTCGATCGAGTTTTTTCAAATTGGTATCAGAGCATGGTCTTTTTTCGATCTGGTGATGTAGATCTCGTTTTCTTCACTATCGATCTTTAAAATTTCTTCTAGTTTTCACTTGCTTCCGCTGTCTTCTATCACCTTGATTTCTTTTCTCAAAATCTTTCAAAAACTCTTATTCTTTACCTTTTGGTTCTTTTAAAACCCCAGAAAAGATGATAACTCCTTCAAGCACATTTGCTTAAGGGATCCTAAACCAAGGAAAATCAAAAGACCTAAAACTTGCAGTGTTTTAAGGATCTTTGATTTCTCCAACAAACAGACAGGTTCTTTGGAACAAAAACTGTCTCACACAAACCCTAAGTACGACATTAGAGATCATGTCTTCTTAGACACGGGACTATGTCGGAAAACACAGTGAGGATTAAGCCCTTTGATGGCACCTCGGACTTTGCCATAGGCAATGGAAGCTGAAAGCGATCCTGATCAAGGAGAAGTGTTGGACCACTATGCAAGGAAAGTTTCCACCGGACACCTCTCCTGATAGGAAACAAGAGCTTGAGGAGCAAGCTCATTCTGATATTTTTATACGGTTAGCTGACGACGTGGCTCGTCGATCAGGTTATAAGTCTCACTAATCCTTCTATGCTCTGGAAAAAATTAGAAGATCTGTATCTTAAAAAATCTTTGTCTAGTCGTATATCTCTGTTGTGTAGATTGTTCAATTTTACAATGAATGTCAACCTATCTTTGCATGATAATCTGGACATTTTTCTTGAATTGACACAAGACTTAGAAATATGTAATGATAAGATCTTTGATGATCATTCTGCTATCCCTTTGTTGAATGCCTTGCCTAGCCAGTTTAACAACTTTAAAGTTGTTATCTAGTTTAGTCATGATGAAATTTCCAAAGATAAAATTCTAGAACAAATCATAGAAAAATGAAAGTATGAAAGTCTTTAAAAATGGTCATAAAACTGATGATAAATTTGAGGCCCTTATGATGAAAGGAACTAAAAAACAAAATAAAATATAAGCAGAAATATGGGCCAGAAAAGGATAAGAACAAATATTCAAATGATCCTGACAAAAAGAATAAAAAATGCTTCTATTGTAGTAAACTAGGACATTACCAGAAAGAATGTAGGATGAAAAAGAAAGATGAATCTAATAAAGATAAATCTACTCATTATGCATCTATCTGTGAATCTGAATATCCTAATGAACTGCTTGTGTGCTCATCTAAACATGATTGTTCTCAGTATAATATGCATATGCCTGCACGTGTATATCATCATGAACTACTTATGTGTGCATCAAATACTAATACCATGAATGATTGGATTCTTGGTTCTGGATGTACTATGCATGCTACTTCAAATAAATCTGTCTTTAGTAGTATTAAGTTGTACAATGCTGGAGAAGTTATGCTAGGAGATAGTATTAGCTTAGCTATAAGAGGAATTGGAAATGTGCCCTTATGCATGCATGATGGTGTTACTAGAACTTTACAAAATGTTAGATGTGTTCCCAAACTTAGAAGAAACTTACTGTCAAAATATGTCTTTGATAATTTGAATTGTACCATTGTCACCAAAAATGGTGTGAGAGATGTGATTAGAGACAATATTGTATTAATTAGAAGTATTAAAAAAGGAGGCTTATACCATGTTATTACCTCATATGAAATTAATCTTTCCAAATCATCTGATCACATGACTCTAGCTCAAACTACTCTTCTCCACAGTATACTAGGACACATGGGTAATAAGGACATGCTTAGCTTGTATCAACAAGGTCTGATAGATAAGAAACTTGCTACTCTAGATATATGTGAAACCTGCATCTTAGGAAAGAAATCCAAGCATAGTTTCACCCCCTCTAGTAATGTAGCCAAACAACCTCTAGAGTACATACATTCTAACCTTTAGGGGCCTGCACAAGTTGACACCATACGGGGAAGGAGATATTTCATCTCCTTCATAGATCACTTTTCTAGAAAAGTTTGGGTATATCTTTTTAAAACCAAAGATGAAGTCTTTGAAACATTTAAGAACTGAAAGATCCTTGCTGAAACACAAACTAATAAGAAGATTAAATGTCTAAAAACTGATAATGACCTTGAATTTTGTAATAAACATTTTGATGAATTTTGCAAAGAAAAAGGTATTAAAAGACATTTAACCATCCCTAGAACACCCCAGCAGAATGGAACTGCTGAAAGAATGAATAGAAACTTGCTTGAGAAAGCAAGATGTATGTTAGTCAGTGTTGGTCTCAAACCTTCCTTATGAGGAAAAGTTGTTACTACAGCTTCTTACCTGGTCAATAGATCCCCTTCCTCAGCCATAGGTTTCAAAACCCCTTCTGAGTTATGGTCTAATAGGAAACCTAAACTAAACTACATTAGGCCTTTTGGTTGCACGGCCTACACTCATGTGAGTGAAGGCAAGCTGCAACCAAGAGCTAAAAAGGTATTATGTTAGGTTACCCTGAGGGTGTCAAAGGTTATAAGCTTCTCCTTATCCAACCTGGAGGGTATAAGGTAGTCGTGTCTAGGAATGTTATAATATTTCTCAAGACCCTAGTATTCCCTCGTCCTCCAGTGATGGAACATGTCATGAAAACCTCAACGACCTGAGTTCCTCTGGTACAAGACAAGATCATACCAACTCAGGTCGTTTTGGTTTTCATGATCTGTACCAGCTAACTAGGGACAAGGCTCATAGAACCATTATCCAAACAAGAAATATGCTAATATTGCTGAATGTGCTCTTATTACTACCTCAGTTGTGAAAAATCCCTACACTCCAGAGACTTATGAACAAGCTGTTAATTGTAAAGATTCAAACCTATGGATAGCTGCTATGAAAGATAAAATTGACTCTATGCATGCTAATGATACTTGGACCTTAGATAACAAACCAAATAATTCTAAGCTAGTTTAGTGTAGATGGATTTATAAAATCAAAGAAGGTCTATCTCCAAATGAACCTTACAAGTATAAGGCTAGACTTGTAGCTAAAGGGTTTACACAAAGAGAAGGAATATACTATAATGACATTTTTTCTCCAGTAATTAAGTATAAAACTCTGAGTCTTATACTTGCTATGACTGGGAATTAGAATAAATAGATGTTAAGAGTGCCTTATTGCATGGTGATTTGATTGAAACTATATACATGTAACAGCCTAAGGGCTTTACTGATTCTAAAAATCCCAATGCATGTTGTCTACTTAAAAAATCTATCTATGGATTAAAACAATCTCCTAGACAATGAAATTTAAAATTTGACTCTTGTATGATCAAATTGGGCTTTGTCAGAAGTGAATATGATACTTGTTTGTATGTTAAGAATGTGAAGAAGCATGATCCTTTGTAGGTGTTACTCTATGTTGATGGCATATTGCTTATATCTTCTTCTAAGGTTCTTATAGCCAGTATAAAACATGATCTCTATTTGACATGAAAGACCTTGGACATGCTAAGAAAACTTTAGGTATTGACATTGTTAGGGATAGACCTAAGAAAACCATGTTGTTATCCCAGACTGACTAGGTGCATAAAGTTCTACAGAAGTATAATATGCTTAATTGTAAACCTGCACCTATACCCTTAGGAGGGAACCTAGAATTGTCTAAAAGGGATTGTACT
The DNA here is from genome assembly GCA_033239125.1 of Fagopyrum homotropicum. Lineage (NCBI taxonomy): Eukaryota > Viridiplantae > Streptophyta > Magnoliopsida > Caryophyllales > Polygonaceae > Fagopyrum > Fagopyrum homotropicum. The sequence continues at coordinate 151,560,101 of BSWB01000001.1, read as the reverse complement.
ACCTCTGATGAAAGCAAAAATAAGATGTCAAAGATACCCTATGATGTTGTTGTTGGTTCTGTTATGTATGCTATGTTGTGTACTAGACTTGATCTTGCCTTTGGTATATCTACTTTAAGTAGATACATGTCTAATCCTGGGATGCCTCACTGGGATGCTATGAAATAATTACTTAGATATATGTGTGGTACAAAAGAAAAATGTCTTGTGTATAAAGAACATATCTCTCGTACTAACTTGATTGGCTTTGTAGACTCTGACTATGCTAGTAACAAAGATAACATGATCTTCCTGTTATCTTTGTTACTAGCTTGTGCTTGATCTTCTTCCTTATGTTGTAGCATTGTCCTCTACTGAAGCTGAGTATATGGCTGCTACTGAAGCTGCCAAATAAGCTACTTGGCTCAAAGGATTGTTAGAAGAAATAGAGAATAAGATCTATATTCCTGTTGTTTATACTGATAGTCAAAGTGCATTGTATTTGAGTAAAGATCCAATGTATCATGAAATAACGAAGCATATTGATATCAGGTACCACTACATAAGGAAGAAGATCAAGCACAAGCAGTTGTTCATACAGAAGATCAAAGGAGATCTCAACCCAGCTGACTTTGGAATCAAGATTGTCACAGCAGAAAAGCTCTCCTATTGCAGAGACTCCTTGCACATTGAGAATGGCTAATGGAGACAACAACATTGGAATGAGGACAGACAAGATTACCCCTAATCCACTACTAGTAGTATGTAGATATAGAACCAGGTTTAGGAGGGCATTTGTTAGGAATTAATGTTAAACCCGATTCGAGTCAAACCCGTTTTAGTTGGTTTTGAGTTCTGAGTGTTAGGCCGGTTTGGTTTGGTGAAGAGTTGAACATGGTACTTGTGTTGAGTAGGTGATGGGCTAAATGTAGAGCGAGTTGGGGCTAGTTGATCGAGGTCCAACAATAAGAGCTCCAGTCCATCTCATTTGATTGAAACGGAACGTGTGTTATCCTGAGCTGTTGAATGAAGTGTTAAGTGATGAAACGCTGCGTTGCTTAAGGTTCACTTCTGGGCACACAGTACTTAAGCTCCCTTCCTTCTTCAACCCTAGCGCGCCGAAACACTTCAGCTTAGAACCCTAGATCTGAGAAAGTGAAAAGAGAGAAAACCAAAGAGAAATTCTAAGAGAGAGATCCGAGCCGAGTGCTTCACTCAAGATTGGTCTTGAAGTGTTCTTTGTTGTCTTGATCTTGCTTTGACTCAAAGCACAGATCGTTACCTTTGTGGTTTACAAACCTCTTATCTATCCCTTGTTTCTTGTCTTTTACTTTGATCTGGTGTGGTTTTTGGTTGTTGTTTTTTGCATGTCTTGTAACCGTTCTATACTGTACATCTGCCTAGTGGATTGGGCTGGTTCTCCCCTCCTGAGATCCCGCAGAGTAGAGCTTAACCCAAACTGCGTCACCAAATCGATTTGTGTTCATATGTTTTTGATCGATTGGATCACTCTAGATCCGGTCCTTTTGAATTGAATCTTCGATAGCGTTTTATCAAGGATCTTCGTCACAATTTTTTTAAAATTGTACGATAAGTGATTAAGTTGGATCATCTCCTATTTCGTCTAGAGCATATTTTCAGATGAAGTATTTTACTTTCGAAGTGGTCGACGATGCGATTTGAGGGTAGTCATGTCCCAATTGTGTAATGCAGAGACGGTTCGAACAAAAGAGGAAAAAAATGTTGGTTAAAAGGATTCAACTTAGCTAAATCATAAAAGGCCGGAATTACTTTACAAAACATGTGATCAAAGAGGATGTTTGATGGACAATCTCACTTACATGATTGGAGAGCCCATCATGTTCGAAGGGATTATCAACTCAAGTAGAATCGAGATGCTTACTAGAAGACTCGCACCTCTACCTAGCTTTTCAGATGATATTAGTGATACCTGATAAGGTATGAGGTTAAACTTGACTTTTAATGTTTGGATATCCTTAAAATAAAGGTGTGCATAACATACACTCTTTATGGTATATCATTTTATGAGATCGATGGAGCCGTGTCTAGGAGTATAAAGAAAGGATGATCATCGCCAAGTTCACTCGTGAATAATTAGAGATATTCAAGGCTAAAATAAACACAACAAGAGACATCATTATGTGGTGAGGATGAAAATGTGTGATAGTTGTTGTCTAAGTTTAAATGAAAGTTCAGGTGGTTCAAAACATCATGTTCACAATCTGGTCGAGTAGATCCGATGGCTACTCATTATGAATGGTTCAAGGCTGAAAATGCTACTAGCCAAAATGTAGTGATTCTTCGATTTAGCTCTACAAAGTCTATTCCGTTTTTCAAAAAATAAAACCATATATATTTTAGAAATCATTTCTATTCATGTAAGAAATTGTTGGAACTCGATTAAAGTAGTGGCACTGGGCATTTTCCGGGCACTTTTTCGGTGGTATCTAGCCATGATAAACATTGGAAACTGGAAGCATTGACTTTGTACATCGAGTACTATAACGTCGTTTATTGATATAATGATCAATGTGGTGTGGTATCTAAGGAAAACTCCCTCACTAGGGTGTTTCTCCATCAGCTTTGATAACCATATACCATAAGTCTTGATATATATAATGATATATACCATTCCACTTTTCATGTGGGATATTTTTTATCCCCACATTACGTAGAAACGTATATACTATTCACCTAACTTTGAGACTTATTTCTTATTCATACAAAAATTATTAATACATATAAATATATATAACGTTAAAATACTCGATGCACGAAGTCAATACTTCTATTATCTGGTGCTAATCAAGGCCAAAGTCTACAGGAAAAATGCCCGAAAAATACACCGACTATACGATTTATAATGAGTTACAACAATTTAAACATCGATCAACATTGTTCATATTCGAAGGTATAATATATAACATATAATATGTACGTTGAATGTCATATCTCTGATTTTTGTTGAATAAGGAGCACAAAGTAAATTAAATATTCTTCCAAGGCTACATAGAGCCATGCAGATACAATACAAGTCATCCATCCAATGAGCATACAATTATATTCTTCTGTCATATACATATATAATGTGGATTGATATTCGTTACAAATCTGAAATATTCAGATTTTCTGCCATTGCCAACCTTCCATGTGCTTTCACAAGGGAGCATCACTTGCATGTACTTCCCAGTCAGGCTAAATACTCATCATAAGCTCTTGGGCACAATCCTACTTATCTCAAGTCATTTTCATTTGCCCTAATTTACTAATCAAACACCAATTGTGGTCCTAATTCATCATCTGATCAGATCTGGGGCATGTTGTTGTGTACATTCAATATCAGTTTGTGGGTATGTAGTTACCACAAGTTTCAAAATTTGTATGCTTGACCAGTCGCTATCGATACGAAAAGAAAGGTTAGAGCTTGTGATGAACCGAGAATGGTGACTTCTCCTTTAGGCTAACTGTTACCTAACCGATCTGATGCAGTAATGGCTTTGGAAATATATATATATATGGTTGGTTTACTACCTAGAGCCCCCGTTTGGTTATAGCTCCGGAAACGGAATGGAAATGAATCTAATCCATATGATTACCTAATTCATGAATATTTTTGGAATCATTGCATGTAAAATGTATTTGCTTTTCTCATTTTGTTTCCCTATAGGGTATCAAAAGTAATCAAATTCTACTACAAACAATTACTTTAAATCACTAGGAATGATTCCATAAAATTTCATGAATAATTACGGACTAGATTCGTTTCTATTCCGTTTCCTTTTCCGGACTTGAAACCGAACCGCCCTGAATGTGTATCACTCGTAGCAAATGAAAGATAGCTTAAGGCAAAGGGCATGTAAGGAAGCAATGAAGAAGCTAGCTAGTTGTGAGAGCACAAGTGTAAATGCAGAAAAAAGGCCACAATTGGCATTTCTTGTTTGGATTTACACGTTTGATCTTGAATTGCAAATGGGTTGCGCAATTTGGCCTACATTCACTTGTAAAAACACTTCATGTGGTATTTATGTTCACAATCCAGGATTCCCATCTTGTCGCTGTCTTTGGTCTAAAGAGCATTTATAGCAATATTTATCTCACTTTATATTATAATTGTTAGGAATGGTAAAACAATGAGAAGTCATTGAAGAAAAGTAAAACCGATGAAGAAGGAAACCCGATAATAAATAAAGAGGATATTACAGGAAATATGCTCTTTATATGTTTGTTTTGGGTAAGTAGGCTCTACGCATTTTATACATATGTATATATCTATTGTGAATAATAAAATTAACCAAATATTAATATAATATTTTTATAAAAGATTCGAGAACTGTATTAATATAATATCCTAATTCGTGCAGTTTTTACAATGTATGCATATTTATTATTTGTATTGTCAATTGTTTGATATTTACACAAGTCTTGTGTAGTTAAACTTAATTTCGTGTAAATATATTGATATGTTTATTTTACAAATATTTTGTGTAGTTAAAATAATGTTTGTACAGATTATGTAACTTCGTATATTATGTAAATTTCAGTTGTGTGGAGAAATTTGTGTAATGTATTTATATTACACTAATTTAGAGGTAAGAAAATTTGCTTCACCTAAAATCATGACATCAATAAGAAGCAAAAGATCGGGAGAGCCTTTCAATTAGAAGCAAAGAAATGAGCCAATTATAAGATGGCCCATTAACGAGTATTTCATCTGCAAACAACTCCAAATCGGCCTCTTCTTTATGAGGCTTTCTGTAGCTGGAGAGTGTTCATTAATGTGGTTCCACATTACCGAAATAGGCCCAATAGCTTGGTGTCATTCAACTCCGATGCCTTACTCCATAACTCGACTCTCTTCACACCACAAATGATATATTTCAGTTAGGGGTGTTATACGAGATGAACAAGTCGAGACTAAATTTTATATGAGTTTTAGGACGTGTTCATCTATGGCTCGTTTAGAAATGAATGAGTTCAACCTGAGTTTTTGACGAGTCCAAAGCGAGCCAAATCCGAGTAGCTCATCTCATGTAATAACCCTAATTCAATTGAAATAAGGGTACTTTTGGTAACTAGACTTTTTTGAGAAAGTAGAGTAGTAACTAGGCTTTTTAATGTTTCAATTAAGTAAATATACCCCAACCTTTTGTATTTATTCTCAAACTCTACACACTCTTCTCTCAAGGGGTACATTTACTAAACACAAAACTACAAAAAACCTAGTAAACCAAATTGTCTCTTGAAATAAAGGGTTTGTTTTCGCCCCGGGCTTTGCCTCATGTGCTCACTTTTCCGGGTCGGCTGTACGGACTCGAACAACTCTGTATAATATTATAATATAGGAAATAACCAAGAATAACACCAACAGTGAGGCATAAATAAAAAATAGTAAATTAATGGAAACCACCCGCTAAATTGGGTCAACTGTTCTTAACCACCCATTGAAGACATTCCGTATTAATACTCCTTCCCTACTCAGTCAGATTTATCGTCAATGGGGCCCACTTTAAATATTTTATCCTTATCCCTCATAAACCCACATGGTTTGTTAATATTATTACTCCAAATGAACCAAACCAATTTTGTTTTAAATAAAAACCAAATCTAAAGAATGAACCGAAATTTGTTCTTTTTGTTCCAAATTTAAGACAAAAGAAGTGAACCTGCGGCCATTTTGCAAAATTTTCAAACAAAGAACTAGTATCATATCTCGTATTTGGGTGAAATCGGGGAGCTTAATCACACTAGTTTGGCTAATTATAAAATTTGTGTAAATTACAAATTTGACCCATTATTATTTGGGTCAAACTCTAGAAGCACTCTTTTTGAAAAGTGATAGTAGTAACTAGACTTTTTAATGTTTCAATTAAGTAAATATACCCCAACCTTTTGCATTTATTCTCAAACTCTACACACTCTTCTCTCAAGGGGTACATTTACTAAACATAAAACTAGAAAAAGCCTAGTAAACCAAATTGTTTCTTATTTAAAATTAGGGTGAACATGTTAGGTTCGGTTTACCGAACTGAACCGACAATTTAGGTTCGGTTTTAGGACTACGTATTTTAGAAAATAGGTTTGAGTTCGGTTCTAGTATTTTTAGTTTTTGGTTTTAGGTCCAAATCAAACCTACTTTTATAGGTTCAGTTTTTGGTTGTTAGGTTCGGTTCGGTTTGGCTTATTGCGGTTAAAGTTGAGTAATACTTGTTTGGATAATTAGTAACTAGGTATTATTAAAACTGATAACACTAGTTGTAATGTTAAAATCAGGTAACACTAGTATGAGTAATTAAATATTCAGTATGAAAACTATTAACATAATAGTGAGATTCAATTATTTCAATTGATAATAGGATGAAAGGTTGGGTTTGTTAGTGAGGCTTTGAAATCCAAGAGCTACCAAATTCTAGTATTTTGAGATTGGGTAAATGAAAATTAGTAAAAAAAAATAAAAATAATAATGGAATTAATACAAGGGTTCTAGTGTGTTTCCTATTAAACAAAACATTTTTCATGCTCCTTTAGGCAAAAAGGGTCTCTTACCCAACTCACCCTTGTTTTTATGGGTAACTAGTGTAATTCTCGTGCTTTGCATGTTTTTTTAAAAAACAAATTGTGAAATGTATTTTTATAGTTATATTTTCTAATTACTATGATTAAAAAAATTTTATTTGGTTTATTATAAAGGATATATTTTAATTTTCGGTAATTTAAAATTTTTGTTTGAAAGAAAATCCACTCAATCGATTATAGGAAAGGAACATATTTTTTTTTATCAAAATTAAAATGTAATTAGAAGATAAACATATCAATTAGTTAGATATTATTTTATTAGATTAAAATTATTTTATTTTATCTTGACTTATATGATAAAAATATCTAAATTTTAGTTAATGAAAATATACAATTAGTAATTAAAAGATATATAATAAACAAAAAAAAATATATTGTAAGAAATGACACGTGTCATTCGATGTATAAGAGGATGACACGAGTATTCAAGGGCTTTTGCTTTAATATATATATATATATATATATATATATATAACATGGTAGTTCAAACAAATTTTCTTTCGTTTTGATGAAAAAAAAAATTGTTCCCGAAAAAAAAAAAAAATCGTTCCCGAAAAAAAAAAAAAAATTTCGGGACACGTGTCGGTCGTACCACATTAATTGAACCGTACTTGAACAGTGTCCATATATAAACTTTGAACTATTCTTTTTTTTTTTTTCATCAAAACGAAAGAAAATTTGTCCATATATAAACTTTGAACTGTTCATTCTTTAGATTCTTTTTTTTTTCAAGGGCTTTTGCTTTAATATATATATATATTTATTTATTTTTTTCGGGAACAATTTTTTTTTTTTTCATCAAAACGAAAGAAAATTTGTTTGAACTACCATGTTATAATTTATGCACTATTCTCCTATAAACTTTGAACTATTCTCATATAATCCATGAACTATTACTTTTTAATATAATCCATAAACTATTCTATTATAATTCATGAACTATTCTATTATAATTCATGAACTATCCCATAATAAGTTTTGAGCTATTACTTTCACTCCTTTATAAATTTTGCACTATGAACTATTCTATTATAATTCATGAACTGTCGTTTTATAAGTTATGAACTATTCCTTAATAAGTTTTGAACTATTACTTTCATTCCTTTATAAATTTTGCACTATGAACTATTCTATTATAATTCATGAACTATCCTTTTATAAGTTATGAACTATTCCATAATAAGTTTTAAACTATTACTTTCACTCGTTTAAAAAAAAAAAAAAAATTTCGGGACACATGTCGGCCGTACGGTCGGCCGTACGGTCGGCCGCACGGCCGTACCGGAATAATGTGCCTTACTTGAACAACACCCATATATATATATATATGTTTGACAATAAAGAATCGTGTTTTATGGATAGAATCTAAGAAAGAAAATATCGCTTATAGATAAATTTGTGTAATTTAAAAATTATAATTATTCTATACCACATTATTTTATGGAAGATTTTCAGTTGTGTTTTACAATTTCACATTCAAACTTACTATAATGTATGGGTGATTTGTGTACTTTAGAATTTTTATTGGTGGTTTTTTAATAAAATATAAGCAATTAATCTCTTATCTGATATGAACCAAAGGTAAAATCTTTGACTCTACTAGTATATCCGATCTTTCAAATGGGATCTTCATTGTCACCTTGAAGGGGTCACTTAAGCCTAGTCAATACTTGTTTTTTGAAAGCAAATTTGTCTTAACCCGTTATAAAGAGAGGGTGTTCTAGATTTTTCGACTAAATAACACCATATCTCTTGTCAATACTCGTGAACTAAGAGTAGGAACCTAGAATAAAGCGAGTAGAGAGAGAATGGTGAATTCTCTGATTATGGAGGTAATGATCTTGTGTTCTTGAAATTTGCAATGAAAAAACGGTTAAATTGAAACCAAAATGACTAAATTAAGGGAAAAAGAAACAAAATCGACTTGATCTAGTACTTAGACCAAATAGAACTCAACATTGCATCCCTCTTCTCTAGGGTTTTGGCAGCACAAGGGTGAGAAAAAACTTCTAGAACCTACAATTACGATAGTAAAAGTGATAAGGGGGGTATTCACCCGTGTAGTTTGACCTGATCTTTCGACACCTGAAGACTCGATAGAAAGATGTTAAAAAGAAAGAGATATGAAAATAAGATTATCAGATGGTAGAATTCATCGGTAGTTAGATAGATCAAGGTCAAATCCTAAGCAACGACCTAGAAGCACAAAAGGACACGATCAAGAGGATTGCCCAAATACACAACTACCGAAGTTTTGTACAACCCTTCCGCAACAACCAAATACAATAGGCGTTCTACAAGAACCCTAGAACACCTGGAGGATTGCATGTGACCCGTTGAAGCACCCTACTCTATCGTGGCAATTTAGAATACACTCAAATAAGTCCAAGTGAGTTGCGAGCAAGACTTCTCTTACTCAGGTTTGCTCTCCGCTCCGTGAAGACGACGGTAGACACCGCAAAAAGATAACACAACGTTTAAAAACAAATGTATATTTCATGTTTTTAGAAATAAGAGACACGACCTTCCTATATATGGGGTGATGGTCGGCCATATGGGCCTTGTAACCTAGTATGTGGAATCATATCCTATTTAGAATAAAATATCATCTTGTTCCACAAAAATAATAAAATAAGATTGATCTTTAAATAAGATAAAATCTTCTAAGACTTGGGCCTTAAGTATATTTAAAGATATGATTTCCAATTTATCTTTAAGTTTCTCAATTAGATGACTTAATTTATTTGCAAAAATAAATAAAGAAACTTGGACTGAAAATATGATTAAAAAACCCAAAAATAACCGATAAATAAACATGTCTTTATGTGCTAAATAATAAAGTAGAAAGTCCGAAAAGCCCCTCATGGTGCGCCTTCTAAACGCGGGAGGGGTCCGAAATAGTCTTCATGGGCCATGGTTCATAGTGGTGTTGATGATCAGGAAGACTTGCATAACTGGTACACTTATTGGAGAGACAAGTCATCGATTTCGATGGCTGGGTCCGGAAAGAGTACGTCTCGAGAATGTGGGTCCTATGTGGTGAGCATGCATGGATAACTTGTATGGGTATAGAAGGAATGACCAGATCTCGTACGGATATGGAATGACTTGCATGACTCATGGTATAGCGTGCATTGCTCGCATGACTTGCATGATGTAGCGTAACCAATTACCCTTCATGCTTAATTGTCAATGCAAAACGTAACCAATTAACCTAGTCCAATATCTTATACAATCTGCATATCACCATTGGGTCTCTTGCGTAACAACCAAGTTTCTTGAGTCACCGCGATCGCAGTGACTCCTAAAACTTCTCGTCTCTCTCTTTCCTCTCTTCCTTCCACACACGTTAATCTCCTCCGTCCACTCCATTCAAGTGATCAAGGGTTTGTATTCTTTCCAAAAATGCAAGTTACCAGACTAGGGACAATCTTGTGGTGCATCTCTTGGACGAACAATAAGTGATTCTTCTCCTTATCCTTCTTCTTCCTTTCTTAAATATTCAATCAAGATCAACTCTTGATTATCCCTTCTTTCCTTCGTATTGTGTGTCGATTATTTGTTCAAGGGATCTAGGGTACCTCCAAACAGAAGTAATCACCAAGAGAGGAATCGTCAGTCAAGGGAGTATGAGAGTCTTCCTGCACGTCGTCAAGCGTAGCAACAACGTTTTGGACTTCACCCGGGATCGCGTCTACACGTCGCCATGGTCGCGCCTGTGCCCCCACCTTACCGCGGTTGCGCCTGTTTGTCACCGGTCGCACCGACATAGAGATGCGTCTTGTGGCTAGCCCAGACACAGAGATGCGTTTTGCCGTTAGGACAATGCACTATCTCAGCAGGGTTCCTCACCTGCCAGTGTTACAGGAGGAGGACAGAGGTCTCAATATTAGTAGTAGTAGCAGCAACAACAAAGAGTTTTTGGTTCTACCGCTCCTCAGGGTTCCACCCCGGGACAGGGGATAGGTAAAGGACGAGTTGGTGGTTCTGCAAACACTAGAGATGCATCAGCTAGAGTGTATCAGTTGAGGAGTGTTGTTGAGCCGAAAATGCCAGCAACCACAAGTACCATTCATATAAATGGTTTTCCTGTAAGAGTTCTTTTTGATACCGGTGCTACACATTCTTTTATATCTGATGCTTACATAGATAGATTTGCCTTAGTTACTGTAGAAGGTAGACCCTTCTTTATAGGATTACCCGATGGGGGTAAGATTAGATGTACACGAGGTTCACGATTGCCCTATTAGATTGGGAGATCGCGATTGGCCAGCTGACTTCTTCGTTATGTACTTAGTACATGAAGAAGTTATTCTGGGTATGGATTGTATGGATCGATATCAAGCAGTTTTGGACATCGGCAAGAGGACAGTGACGGTAACTACAGATGCATGCCATGTTTAGATCTTCAGAGGATGGGATCTCGGGAAGACTGGTACAGTCATTAGTGAAGTGCGAACTGCGAGACTTATCAGTCAGGGTTGCGAGGCTTTTTGGTGCTATGCCATGAAGGATAGTACGAGTCCGGCTTTGGAGGAAATTCCAGTAGCTTGCGAGTTTGCCGACGTCTTTGGAGAGCCCTCAGGTTTACCTCCACAGAGGAGTGTAGACTTTGGCATTGAGCTAGAGCCCGATACGAGACCGATCTCTAAGGCTCTTTATCGTATGTCGCCTATCGAGATGCTTGAGTTGAAGAAGCAGCTCGAGGAGTTAGCAGAGAAGGGCTTCATCTGCCTTAGTGTATCTCCTTGGGGCACACCAGTTCTCTTGCTCAGGAAGAAAGACGGGTCAATGAGGTTATATATCAACTACCGAGAGCTGAACAAGGTGACGATCAAGAACAAGTACCCATTGCCCCGTATCGACGATCTTTTGGATCAGTTGCATGGAGCTTTAGTGTTTTCGAGGATCTGTTTGAGATCCGGATATCACCAGCTGAGGGTGAGAGAGCAGGACATAGCCAAGATGGCATTTTGGACCAGATATGGACACTACGAGTTTGTAGTGATGCCAGTCGGGCTTACGAATGCGCCCGCAGTCTTCATGGAGTTGATGAACAACATCCTCATCGACTTCCTAGATCAGTTTGTAGTTGTCTTCATAGATGACATTTTGGTTTACTCTTGCAGCAGAGAAGAGCACGCAGGACACTTGAGGATCGTTCTTCGGGTCTTACAGGATAGAGAGTTCTACGACAAGCTCTCTAAGTGCAAGTTTTGGATGTCCGAGGTAACATTCCTTGGTCATATCGTTTCAACAAAAGGGATCAAGGTAGATCCAACGAAGATCGAGTCAGTAGCATCTTGGCCGCCTCCTAAGAATGTCAAGGAGGTACGCAACTTCTTAGAATTGGCGGGCTACTACCGGCGTTTTGTTGAGGGTTTTTCAGTTATTGCCCGACCGCTCACTTTCTTGCTGAGAAAGTCTACGAGGTTTGTATGGTCCGAGTCGTCCCTGTACAGCTTTGAGGAGCTGAAGAAGAGGTTGACCTCTGCTCCTATCCTAGCTCAACCAAAAAGCATTAAGGATTTTGTGTTTTACAACGATGCATCCAAGCTGGGCTTGGGATGTGTTCTGATGCAGAGGGGTAATGTGATTTCTTACACTTCTCTACAATTGAAGACACACGAGGAGAATTACGTAACCCATGATCTGGAGTTAGCTGCTGTGGTTCAGGCTTTGAAGATTTGGAGACATTATCTGTACGGAGCTACGTGTCAGATATTCACACACCATAAGAGTTTGAAGTACATATTCACTCAGCGGGAGTTGAATAACCGCCACCACAAATGGTTGAAGTTGATCAAGGACTTCGATCTTGAGATCTTATACCACCCGGGGAAGGCTAATGTGGTAACGGATGCCCTTAGTAAGAAGACTTCCCGGGAGATGGCGATCGCTAGGCTGACAACTCAGCCACAGTTGCAGCGAGATTTGGCATGGCTAGAGATGGATATCCACTTTCCGGATTCCGACAGCCAATTGTTCACCTTGGAGATTGTTAGCATGAAATATTGTGATGTTTTAGGCACGTTTTCTAAGTGTATTTGATTCATATTGATAGTCTTTGATTTAGCATTGTTGCAATTGTGAGCTAGTTTGCCTATATTGTCAATATGGATGTCTACACTAGCTTTATGTTGATTATAGGTGATTGAGAGTCATTTCCGAACGAAATCGAGCAAAGAAGAGTTGATTGAGTATGTCCATGGATTGAGGGCATTATTAGGAGCAAAATGGAGTTCAACTTGAGGAATGCACGAGGCTAGGGAAGAATCACGTTCTTGCCCTAAACCACGCTCTAAAATACGGCCGTATTACAAACCACGTTTAGTTCCACGGCCGTGCAACCTTGCAAAGAGAGGCGTGATGCATTCCAGTAACTATTACGGTCGTGGAATCCATGGTTCAAACCGTGTTGGTTTCCACGCTCTAAATTACGGTCGTGGAACCGTCCACGACCGTGATCTTGGCGATCTTTTTCGCCACACTTTGAAGCCACGATCTTTTGAAGATTGGGCCGGGCCGATATTTTATCTTGCCCTATAAAAAGACGGACGAAGAGAAATTCCGTCACCTCGCTTTAGACCTTGGCTTACACTTTTGCTTAGTGGCATCAACCCTCGCTTAGAGGCATTTACATCTCGTGGGAGATTGAAGTTTGTGTTGGGATTTGCCCTAATCTCGCACTTTTGGTGGAGATTGCTGTTGAGATTTCCGGATTGGCGGAAGATCGAAGTTTTTGGAAGATTGTTGCAAGAAGATTTCACTTCTTGTTTAGGTTTGATTTAGAAGACGGATTGACATCTTGTTCTTCCTTCTTTCCTAAGATTGTGTTTATTTGCCTTATTCTGAATCTATCGACAACATTCATTCTTGATTGTGACTTTGAGATTGGTTTGAAGTTTATTGAAAGTTTTCGGAAGTTTTCATCTTTCTATCTTTTTAATCTTTGAATTTGATATCAACATGACTGTTATTGGCTAAAAACCCTTAACAATTCTAAGGTGAAGGGTTGATAGTTGTGGCTTAGATGATGATAGATCGATCGTAAACAGATTAGACCCTGAGAGTTAGAGAGAATCATCGACGAACCCTAAATCACGGTTTGTTCTTGAGTTCCACGGCCGTGGAGTCTCAAGATCTACCCGTAATTTCCCTTAAGTTTACGAACCTGCTTTTACTTTAATCCAAAGTTAAAGATTTGCTTTAACTTAGTTTAGGCTTGCCTTTTCTAGGTGGTAGTGAAGCCTCAACAACCTCTACCTCGATTGTGAGTGTCACAACCGTAATCGGTTAAGTTAGTCTTGATCCTTGGATTACAAGTTTGGGTATTTGACATTAATTCTTGCCTTTAGAACCTTTCTATATTGAAGCCTCAACAACCTGTATAGAGAGTGCCTTGTAGGTGAGTCATATAAGGTTTTTGGAACTTCACCGTACGATTACCTTACATTAGTATACCTTTGCATATCTCAACTCTGTCTTTATATCATTAGTATATCTTGAATCGATTGCCACAACTGGATACTTGGATCTTTAGGATTGTTGTTTTCCCAATATTTGCAAAAACTCTCATATTCACTCGCTTGATAATCTGCAATTGAATTTGTTCCCACCCAAATCCCTGTGTTCGATACTCTGGAATTCTTGCTTGACTACGTCGATCCGTGCACTGCGGGTTCGCTTGCTTGATTCTAGTTTTATAAATTTAAAGCTTATTTGCACACATCTTTAGGGGCGAACAAGTTTTTGGCGCCGTTGCCGGGGATTTGGTTTCGGCCGAATTCGGTAGCCGGTTGTCAAGCTTGGGAGCTTGCTCTCGTTATTTGATATTACTTTGAGTGCATGCGCAGGTCTAGGAACACCGAAGATCTCTTACCTCTTGATCAAGAGCTAGAGAAAACTTTAAGGCAAAAGCGCAAGGAAAAGAAAATGGCTGAAGAACACGAACGTGATCTTCAAGCGGAGTTAGCGGAGAAGGATGCTCAACTCCAATGGAATGAGACCCTCCGCCAGGATGAAATGGATCGTCATCAATCTCAAGTTAACAATCTACAAGACATGATCTTCCAAATGAGGATAGAGCTAAGCGACCTTAAGAATAAGGGAAGCAAGAAATCCTCAAGAAGAGCATCAAGATCTAGAAGAAAAGGTCACTCATCCGCTGATGATAGTGATTTTTCCATGCCACCACTAGAGGAGATTGATCCCACGATCAATGTGAATCCTTTCCATCCACGGGGAGCTGCCAATCGTCGTGTTCCACCTAGGAATGCGAGGATCGAACGTGTAGATGAAGAGCCAAGAACTCTTGGCCAGCGGATGGATCCAACACAATAACCACGCCGTTTGGGCGTGAACTTTGATGCTGATGATGTGCAAGGGTTTAGCTTCAACCCTCAAGTTATTACTCTTGTTGGCCAAAACTAATTTGGCGGGACAAGCACTGAATCTCCACACCAACACTTGCAGAACTTTGAGTGTATGATGGAGACAATGAGACCAAAGAGCGCTACTACCAACTATAAGCTCAAGCCTTTCTTCTTCTCTTTGAAGGGGAAAGCGTTGTCTTGGTACCAAGCTCTTCCTAGGGGGAAACTAGACACGTGGGAAGACCTTTCCGCGGAGTTCCTCACCAAATTCTTTCCGCCATCCAAAACGGCGGAACTTAGAGGTAAGATTAATGCTTTTTCCATGAGACCTAACGAAAGTTTGTTTCAATCTTGGGAAAGGTTTCAGGATTTGCTCTTGGATTGCCCTCATCATGGCATATCCAAACTTGCCTTGCTGGAGATCTACTACAAGGGGTTAGATGCGGGAACGCAATTCAACCTCCAATCCCTCTCATGTGGAACATTCATGGACATGAGAGAAGATGACGCTTGGGACTTCATTGAGAAGCAAGCAAGGGTCATAGAGAAGTATTCCCACTGAAAAGTGGAGGGAAATCGTGTGGAGCAAGGAGCAAAGCTCACACATGAAGCTCAAAATCAGATTTTCTCCCTCAACAATGAAATCAAAGAGTTGAAGGAGGCTATCAAGACCAACTTTCCAAAGCAACAAGAGAAGGATGTTGTCTATTTGGGCAACAACAATGGCGGTGATAACACCAACCGCAACAACAACAACAACCGGAACAATAACCGGAGCAACAATTGGAATGGAAACAACAACAATCGGAACAACAATTGGAACAACAATAGGGGTTCAAACAACAACAATTGGCGCTCCAATCAACAAAATTCCGGTAACTCTTATCCTTCCAATTCTAATTCACTAACTCCACCTTCCTCTTCCTCTACTCCTTTGAAAAGCCAGGGGCAAACATCAAATGGAGGAAACACTTCGGGAAAGGAGAAGCCCGATCCCATGTTGGAAACAATTTTGGAAAAGCTTCAAGGGTTGGAGAACCGCATCATTAAGGTTGATGATCAAATTTCTAAGGTTGATAAAGCTCAAAAGGTTTTGGAGAACCAAATGTTCAACCATGCGGAGGAAGTTCCTAGGAATCAAGGGAAACTTCCAGGAAAGACGGAGGACAACCCTAAAGGAAGGGTTATGGCAATCACAACTAGGAGCGGAGTAACTACCACCGATCCGCAGCCTAAGTTCGTTGAAGTCTCCGTAGAAAAGGACAAGGAGAAAGAGAAGGGGAATGAGAAGGAAGATGTCTACGTTCCTCCTTCAGCTTATAAACCTCCCCTACCATTCCCTCAATCTAGGGCAAGAGCGCGCCTAGTTAAACAGTTTGGTAAGTTCATAGAACTCATGAGCAAGCTGCATATTAATATACCATTTATTGATGCTATTGTAGGTATGCCGGCTTATGGCAAGTTCTTGAAGGAGCTTCTCTCTAACAAGAGGAAGCTAGAAGACTTCGGAGAGGTTAAGATGAGTTCGGATTCTTCGGATCTTATCAAAACCATGAAGGAGAAAATGTCCCCAAAGCTAAAGGATCCGGGGTCATTTTGCATTCCCATAGGAGTGGGAGATGTCACATACGATGCGTTATGTGACTTAGGAGCAAGTGTGAGCATCATACCACTTGCATTGTGTAGGAAGATCGGTTTAGGCGACCCTAAACCGGTGAAAATGACGTTGTACATGGCGGATCGATCCATCACTCGCCCCGTCGGTATTGTAGAAGACGTCCCGGTCAAGCTAGGTAAATTCTTTGTTCCCATTGATTTTGTCGTGCTTGACATTCCTGCAGATAGTCCGGTCTCGATCATACTCGGAAGACCGTTTCTTGCAACTTCCGGCTGCCTAGTCGATTGCAAGAATGGTAGACTCGCTTTTGATATAGGAGAAGAGAAAGTAGAGTTCGTTCTTTCCACTCTAGTGAAGGAGCCAATCTTTGATGAGGATATTTTCGATATCCAAGATGAAGAGGGTTTGTCTAGGGAGGAGGTAAGTGCGATTTTCTTTAACGATCCTTTACAAAAGGTTATCACTATGAGTCTAACCAATGTAGGGGAAGAAGAAGAGTGCAATGAGGCAATCGAAGCCTTAGAAGCACAGGAAGAGATGGGTGAAGTGGAGTTTGAAAAACTCCACGATGAGGCAGAAAACATGAGAATCCACGGTCATACCCTGTATTCCACGGCCGTGGATTTCACAACCAAAACCGTGTCTCACTCCAGGGAGTTATACGGTCGTGGAGAAGATGTGACAACCGTATTTCCCTTCCACGCCCTAAACCACGGCCGTGGAGGCCATGAGGAACCCGTAATTCTGGGCGTGGAAAGGAGTGATCGAGACACTTCTTCAACTTCTTCTAACTCTTCTCCCACACACTCATCACCCCTAGAAACTTCTAAGGAGGCATCGGACGCTTCTCAAGGATCATTGGAAGCTCCGAAAGCAATGGAACTCAAACCACTTCCTACTCATCTAAGGTACGCTTTTCTAGGATCTAATTCTACCTTTCCGGTTATTGTTAGTTCCGATCTAAGCATAGATGAACATAATCAGCTCATGATTGTCCTTAGGAAACATAGGAAAGCTATAGGCTATACTATTGAGGACTTAGTAGGAATTAAACCCTCCCTATGCATGCATAAGATACTAATGGAGGAAGATTTTAGAACTTCAAGACAACCTCAAAGGCGGTTGAATCCGACCATGAAGGAGGTTGTCAAGAAGGAAATTCTTAAGCTTCTTGATGCAGGTATCATCTACCCTATCTCCGATAGTAAGTGGGTGAGTCCGGTTCAAGTAGTTCCGAAGAAGGGAGGAATGACGGTCATCACCAACAAAAACAACGAACTCATTCCTACCCGAACTGTGACGGGATGGCGGATGTGCATAGACTACCGCAAGCTCAACAATGCAACGCGGAAGGATCATTTCCCATTGTCATTCATCGATCAAATGCTTGAAAGATTAGCACAACATTCACATTTTTGCTACCTTGACGGTTATAGTGGTTTCTTTCAGATTCCGATACACCCGGATGATCAAGAGAAGACCACATTCACGTGCCCATGGGGTACGTTTGCTTATAGGAGAATGCCGTTCGGGCTTTGCAACGCCCCAGCCACCTTCCAACGGTGCATGATGGCCATCTTCTCCGAGTACGTAGAGGAAATCATGGAAGTCTTCATGGACGACTTCTCCGTATACGGTTCCTCTTTTAACGATTGCCTTTCTAACCTTTCTCTTGTTTTGCAAAGGTGTGAAGACACTAACCTAGTTCTTAATTGGGAGAAGTGTCAATTTATGGTTAAGGAAGGAATTGTATTAGGCCACTTAGTCTCTAATAGAGGGATAGAAGTAGACAAGGCTAAGATAGAAACCATAGAGAAGCTTCCTCCCCCAATTTCGGTGAAAGGGATAAGAAGTTTCCTAGGACATGCTGGATTTTATAGACGTTTCATTAAGGACTTTTCTAAGATATCAAAACCTCTCACTAATCTATTGATGAAGGATGCGGTTTTTGAGTTTTCACAGGAATGTTTGGATGCGTTTAACACCATTCGGCAAGCTCTAATTTCAGCACTTATTATCCAACCCCCGGATTGGACTCTTCCCTTTGATATTATGTGCGATGCTAGTGACGTAGCTATTGGAGCTGTTCTCGGACAACGAAAGGAATGGCGAACCCATGCCATATACTATGCTAGCAAGACGCTAGATGAAGCGCAGCTCAACTACGCCACTACCGAAAAAGAGTTTTTAGCCATTGTCTATGCTATTGACAAATTTCGCTCTTATCTTGTAGGTGCAAAGGTGATTGTCTACACGGATCATGCTGCGATCCGGTACCTCCTTGCGAAGAAAGATGCGAAGCCAAGGCTAATTAGATGGATTCTTCTCCTACAAGAATTCGATCTTGAGATCCGCGACAAGAAAGGTTCAGAAAATTCTGTTGCGGATCATTTGAGTCACCTAACACATCTAGAGGACGACCATTTACCCATCGACGACTCCTTCCCGGACGAACACCTACACCTTATTGAGGAGTGCATCGATGTGATCTCCAAAGGTAACGAACCATGGTTTGCTGATTTTGTTAACTATTTGGTTTGTCAGGAGATACCGCCCGGACTATCCTACGCACAAAGGAAGAAGTTCTTTAAGGACGTCCGGGAATACTATTGGAACGAGCCTCTCCTCTTCAAGAGAGGTCCGGATGGCATCATCCGGCGATGTGTGCCGGAAGATGAGATGCAAAGTGTCATCCGTCATTGTCATTCACTACCTTGTGGAGGACACGCTAGTTCGAACAAGACTAGCGCAAAGGTATTGCAATCTGGATTCTTTTGGCCTACTTTGTTTAGAGATGTGCAATCCTTTGTTTCTTGTTGCGATGCTTGTCAAAGAACAGGCAATATCTCTAGGAGGAATGAGATGCCCCTCAACAACATCCAAGAGGTGGAGATTTTCGACGTTTGGGGAATTGATTTTATGGGACCATTCCCATCCTCTTGTGAAACCAATACATACTATTGGCGGTAGATTATGTTTCTAGATGGGTGGAAGCAATTGCCTCTCCCACCAATGATGCCATGGTGGTGGTTAAGTTCTTCAACAAGACCATCTTTCCGCGATTTGGGACGCCAAGGACGATCATTAGTGATGGAGGTTCTCACTTCATTGCCCGGCGCTTTGAAGCTCTTCTAGCTAAGTATGGGGTTACTCACAAGATCGCTACCCCTTACCATCCACAAACGAGTGGACAAGTTGAGATCTCAAATAAGGAGATCAAAGGAATCTTAGAGAAGACGGTTTCAAGGACTAGGAAGGATTGGTCCTTGAAGCTTGACGATGCATTGTGGGCATACCGGACTGCATACAAGACTCCCATAGGAACCACACCATACAACCTTGTGTATGGGAAGTCTTGTCACTTGCCGGTAGAGTTGGAGCACAAAGCGTTTTGGGCTATCAAGTGGTTAAACTTCAGCATGAAAGAAGCGGGAGAGAAGCGTCTCCTAGACATCAATGAGGTGGATGAACTCCGCTTGAATGCTTATGAAAACGCTAAGATCTATAAGGAGAGAGCAAAGCGTTGACATGATAAGCATATCATTCCAAAGGACTTCAAAGAAGGAGATCAAGTTCTCCTCTTCAACTCAAGGCTTCGTCTCTTTCCAGGTAAGCTTAAATCTCGTTGGACCGGACCTTTTCTAATTAACCGTATTTTCCCCCATGGTGCAGTTGAAGTATGGGGTGAAGCGAGCGGTACTTTTAAAGTGAACGGCCAACGACTCAAGAAGTATACGCCGGAACTCCAAGCTGAGGAGTTCGCGCCTACCGCACTCGAATAAGTGCGAGATTGGTCTAGCTACGGACCTTAAACAAAGCGCTTCTTGGGAGGAAACCCAAAGTATTGCATTTTTGTTTTTGTTTTCAATTCATAGATTAGCTTAGTATAGACGTTTTTGCTTTGTTTTTGCCTTCGATTTCTTCCGGTATGTTCGTGTTTTTGGATGTAGGAACGATGGAAAAGGAAAAGGAGAGGATGATGTTGAAGAAAAGTGACGAAATTTGGACTTCGGAGCTTTACAGAGAGTTCCACGGCCTAAACCACGGTCGTGACAGCTACAGTACCCGTAATTTCCAAAAGCCTTTGAAAAATCACCAAAACCACGGTTCCGTACACTTCCACGGCCGTGGAACACCCCGACAGACCGTGATTTTCAAAAAATTTGCGTGTGACTATATAAACCACATTCTTCACAAAAATCATCCCAAAACCCCTCTTCCACGACCTAATAGCCGAAATCTACGACCCTCTCTCAAATCCTCGTTTCTTAATCGTTTTTAACGATTCTTCCTCCTAAACTGAAGCAAACTCGATCACCAACAAGATCCAAGTGACAAATCGAGCGGAAATTCACCAAGGAACGCGCAATTCGGATTTTTCAATCCGAAAAATAGGTTTTTCCTCTCTTCTTGATTCTTGTCGATTTGGTTCGTTTTTGTTAGAGATTTTAGGAAGAACTGATTGAGATTGGAAGAAATTAGATTATGACTGTCTGTTGTGGAGATTGATTGCTGATTTGCTGAGATTTGCGATTTTTTGAGACGAATCACGGTCTCTGGAGGAATTACGGCCGTGGTTTCCATAGAACAGCCCGTAATTTTGAACAGAATGGATTTTGTGAGGAGAGTTTCGGGGAGAATCAAAGAGAAGAAGGATAACCAGAACAAGAAGAGGAAGGGTAATCCCTCCTCTTCCTCATCCTCTAGAGCACCACCACCCTCTTCCCCTTCACCTCCATCATCACCTTCCTCACCCTCACCCCCTATCCCTAGAGTCCCGACCATACATGATGATCACCTCGATGCACTCGAGAGGATCAAGGAGAGGCCTGTGATTGGCCCTAGATACTTGTTGTTGGAGGATCTAGCTCCTCTCAACATAGTTGATGACCTCACTTGGCTCTTGGATAGAGCCGGACTTATTGTCTTCTCGGCTATCCGAGAAGACGCTTATGAGGAGATTACACGGGAGGTTGTGACATCTTTTGAGCACAGCCATGTAGACAGGACCGTCTCTTTTTGTCTCATGGAAAGAGACTACCATTTTAGCATCCGTGAGTTTGGGACCATTTTCGGGTTTCAAGAGACCTTTAACGGTCGCTTTCCTAGTGGCGTTTACTCCAAGGATTTTTGGGAGGAGGTGGCGATGATTTACGCTAGCGAGGACCGCTGGCAGCCCGTTGACACCAAGGCTAGGTTGATGTACCACCTAGCCTTGAAGATTGCTCATCGTGTTCTTTCGGAGTGTCTCTTTCCTAGGACGGAGACGCCTCAAAAGATCAAGACGGATGAGCTCTTTTTACTCTACTCCATGTTGTATGGACGCCGTGCTGATTGTGCTACTCTCTTGGCTGCTACTATGAGCAAGCTCAAGAACAAGAAGAAGGGCAACATCGGATATGGTGGGATAGTGACCCACATTGCTAGGAGCTTAGGTGTTGATTTTTCTGCTTGCACCCGTATACCGGCCGTACCTTTAGGGCTACATGCTTTCATGACTAGGGGTCTCATTTTCCCCACACATAGAGGTCCGCCTTATGCGGGCATGCCATGGGAGAGCAGGACGGGTAGGGGTATAGAGTGGCTACCGGAGTACTCCATTATGGCGGGACGCCATAATTGGAAGGAGACGTTCGCTGCTATGCATGCGAACAGGATAACAGCTCCCCCATATGTCCCACCACCAGTAGTTGAGGAGGAGGAGATGGGAGATCAGTTTGAGGATGGAGGAGGAGCCGAGCAGGATTTTGGCACGTTTCCGGATCAGCCGGAGGCGGCCCCCGATGCACCTAGACGTTCTCCACGTCCAGCTAGAGCTTCAGGCTCGTCTTCTCGCCGCGCTAGCGTGAGTGAGAGACCTACATGGATGACCACACCTCCTGCATGGTACGGAGCTCCACCTCCTTGGTCTACAGAGTAGACAGCAGCACCAGCACCACCACCAGCACCATCCGACGCTCCGGCATGGTACGGTCAGGCTCCGGGATGGTACGAGCAGATGCCGGATTGGGCTACCGGACTTTCAAAGAGAGTGGGAGCATTGGAGATCCGAGCCGATGCTAGAGATGGACGCCTAGACGACCTCGACCACATGATGAGGGATGTCTACCGCCAGCAGTTTGGGCGGTTCTATGATCCTAGCTTCTCTCCATTCCCGCCTCCACCAGCGCCGCAGTGATGAGGATTTGATGATTGACCGTTCGCCTTAGACATTCCACCACCACTTTGTGAGTTTCTTTTTTTTTTCTTCTTTTCTTTCTTTCTTTTGAACATTAGGGACAATGTTCGTCCTAAGTATGGGGTGGGATGTACTAAAAGAACTTGTAATAACTCTTACTCACTATGTTGGCTTCTATTCGATACTATCTTTGCATGTTCATTATATTGTTGCACGTTTCATTATCGCATTGCATGAAAAAGAACTTGAAAAAACCCATAAAAATTTTGAAATTTTGAAATTTTGTGCTTCTAATGAATTGAGATGATTTCTATGATAATCACTACTTGTGAATTGAGTTTGATGACAATTGCATGCTTAAAAGAATAGTGAATTGAAAAGAATTTAAATGAATGAATTTTACCTCTTTTGCAAGTTTCATAATGTTATGAATGTTACCTAAATCATGTTGAGAAATTGAAGTTGAAATCATACTATAAGTTCTTATACTTCTTGTTGAGATGATTAAGGCAATTCGATTTTTCTTTCTTCTTTCTTTGATCATTCTAGCTCCTCATTGAAATATTGACCTCCTTTACCTATCCGGGAATTTGGAGAAGTGAATGAGAAAGGCATGTTTGATGTGGGAGGGCCATGAGAGCAATTATTTGCAATCAAAAGAATAGAAAGGAATTCTAGGTTTGGGGAAGTCAATCATGATGATCAGTAACTCGGCACCATTCACATAGCCGGGTGTTTGTGTCTTGCCAAAGTCGGATTGAGCGATATTCCTAGCGGATTATGGTATGTGCGCTAAGGGTTTGAGGCATCTCATAAAAATTGAGAAACGCCAATCTCCTAGGCTTCGGTTTTTGTGCACCTCTATCCATAACTCCAAGAGTAAAGTCGAAAAATGAAGGGAAGAAGAGCGAAGCTCTAAGTTGAAGTGTTGCGGAAACCGCAAAAGAAGAAGAAGGGTAGTTGTCCACTTTCCCGGATTCATGCACCACATTCCTTAAAAGTTTCCTTCCCTTTCCACATTCTAGACCTTTTCTTTGAAAGTCCTTAAGATCAAAAGAATGTTATATGACTTGGTGATCTAAATTGAAGTTTCTTATGATTGATTTTGATAATGTTTGAAGGTTATGATGCTTGTTTAGAAGTTTGATTAATTCATGAATTTTCTTTACTCTTTACTCTTTGATTAAGTGTATGAAAGTCTATAAACGATTGAAGCAAGATTTGAGAATGATCTATTCTTTAGAAGGCACATTCCTCCAAAAGAAGTATTGCTTTGAGAAGGTACACATATTTCATCCTAACTTTTGTTTAAAGCTTTTTGAGAGACCTTGCTTAGGGACAAGCAAGTGTTAAGTATGGGGCTATTTGTTAGCATGAAATATTGTGATGTTTTAGGCACGTTTTCTAAGTGTATTTGATTCATATTGATAGTCTTTGATTTAGCATTGTTGCAATTGTGAGCTAGTTTGCCTATATTGTCAATATGGATGTCTACACTAGCTTTATGTTGATTATAGGTGATTGAGAGTCATTTCCGAACGAAATCGAGCAAAGAAGAGTTGATTGAGTATGTCCATGGATTGAGGGCATTATTAGGAGCAAAATGGAGTTCAACTTGAGGAATGCACGAGGCTAGGGAAGAATCACATTCTTGCCCTAAACCACGCTCTAAAATACGGCCGTATTACAAACCACGTTTAGTTCCACGGCCGTGGAACCTTGCAAAGAGAGGCGTGATGCATTCCAGTAACTATTACGGTCGTGGAATACATGGTTCAAACCGTGTTGGTTTCCACGCTCTAAATTACGGTCGTGGAACCGTCCACGACCGTGATCTTGTCGATCTTTTTCGCCACACTTTGAAGCCACGATCTTTTGAAGATTGGGCCGGGCCGATATTTTATCTTGCCCTATAAAAAGACGGACGAAGAGAAATTCCGTCACCTCGCTTTAGACCTTGGCTTACACTTTTGCTTAGTGGCATCAACCCTCGCTTAGAGGCATTTACATCTCGTGGGAGATTGAAGTTTGTGTTGGGATTTGCCCTAATCTCGCACTTTTAGTGGAGATTGCTGTTGAGATTTCCGGATTGGCGGAAGATCGAAGTTTTTGGAAGATTGTTGCAAGAAGATTTCACTTCTTGTTTAGGTTTGATTTAGAAGACGGATTGACATCCCGTTCTTCCTTCTTTCCTAAGATTGTGTTTATTTGCCTTATTCTGAATCTATCGACAACATTCATTCTTGATTGTGACTTTGAGATTGGTTTGAAGTTTATTGAAAGTTTTCGGAAGTTTTCATCTTTCTATCTTTTAATCTTTGAATTTGATATCAACATGACTGTTATTGGCTAAAAACCCTTAACAATTCTAAGGTGAAGGGTTGATAGTTGTGGCTTAGATGATGATAGATCGATCATAAACAGATTAGACCCTGAGAGTTAGAGAGAATCGTCGACGAACCCTAAATCACGGTTTGTTCTTGAGTTCCACGGCCGTGGAGTCTCAAGATCTACCCGTAATTTCCCTTAAGTTTACGAACCTGCTTTAATCCAAAGTTAAAGATTTGCTTTAACTTAGTTTAGGCTTGCCTTTTCTAGGTGGTAGTGAAGCCTCAACAACCTCTACCTCGATTGTGAGTGTCACAACCGTAATCGGTTAAGTTAGTCTTGATCCTTGGATTACAAGTTTGGGTATTTGACATTAATTCTTGCCTTTAGAACCTTTCTATATTGAAGCCTCAACAACCTGTATAGAGAGTGTCTTGTAGGTGAGTCATATAAGGTTTTTGGAACTTCACCGTACGATTACCTTACATTAGTATACCTTTGCATATCTCAACTCTGTCTTTATATCATTAGTATATCTTGAATCGATTGCCACAGCTGGATACTTGGATCTTTAGGATTATTGTTTTCCCAATATTTGCAAAAACTCTCATATTCACTCGCTTGATAATCTGCAATTGAATTTGTTTCCACCCAAATCCCTGTGTTCGATACTCTGGAATTCTTGCTTGACTACGTCAATCCGTACACTGCGGGTTCGCTTGCTTGATTCTAGTTTTATAAATTTAAAGCTTATTTGCACACACCTTTAGGGGCGAACAGAGATAATACCTGATCTGTTGGCGGAAATCCGACAAAAGTAGGAGAGTTGTCCAGCTTTAACACAGATCCGAAACCGGATGTCTCGGGGAGAGGCGCCATAGTTTGCATTTCGTGCTGATGGAGTTCTGAGACGCCAGGAGCGTGTTTGTGTGCCTTCAGATCAAGAGTTGAGATAGAGGATCCTTCAGGAGGCTCATTCTTCACCTTACTCGGTGCACCTTGGTGCGAGTAAGATGTATCAGAGCATCAGACGCTCTTTCTGGTGGGGATGTTTGAAGCCAGATGTCACGAGATATGTAGCTCAGTGTGCGACCTGTCAACAGGTCAAGATCGAGCATCATCGAGCAGGAGGTGAGCTACATCACTTCCCGTTCCTCAGTGGAAGTGGGAGGATATCTTTATAGATTTCGTTACCGGTTTGAGTCCGAGTCGAGGCTTTGATGCTATCTGGGTCATATTAGATATACTGACAAAGACCGCACTTTTCATTCTGATCAAAGAAACATGGCCGGTGAGTCGATTGGTAGAGGAGTTCACTAGACACATAGTGAGACTTCATGGAGTACTTAGGACTATAGTCTCTGATAGAGACGGATGGTTCACATCCAGGTTTTGGCAACAGGTTCATGCCGCCCCAGGTACGAGTCTGTAATTTACGACTGCTTATCATCCTCAAACAAATTGTCAGTCCGAGCGGATCATCCAGACTTTGGAGGAAATGTTGAGAGCATGCGTGTTAGTTTGGGGACAAGTGTGGCTAGATCACCTTCCCTTAGTAGTGTTTTCGTATAACAACAGTTGGCACGCATCGATCAGGATGGCTCCTTATGAGACATTATACGGACAAGAGATGTCGTACACCGCTGTATTGGGACGAGCCTAGTAGTGCTAGCGGAGTAGCACCAGAGAAAATACATGATGACACGGCTCGAGTAGTAGTAATCTGTGAGCGGATGTTAGCAGCGCAAAGTCAACATAAGTCGTATGTAGATAAGAGGCTTAGACCTTTGGAGTTCAGAGTTGGAGCTCAGTTTTGGTTGAGAGTATCCCCGACACGAGGCGTCAGAGGTTTCGGCGTCAAGGGGAAGTTGATTCCCCGATATGTCCGACCGTTCGAGATTCTTGAGCGAGTTGGAGAGGCAACATACATACTTGCTTTGCCACCAAGACTCGAGGGTGTTCACCCCGTCTTCCATGTGCCTTAGAGCGTAGTATGATACGCTTGCGTTCGAAGAAAATACTGATGATGAAGATTCAGTGGTCGATGCGAGGAGCTGATGAGGCGACTTGAGAGGCAGAGGATAGTATCCAGAGGAACTATCCGGAGTTTTACGTTGGGCTGGATGCACCTATAGCGTAGTTGTGTGTTTCGGTTTTCCTTTTTGTTGAGTTGTGTAAGCTGTTGTGACGTTTTGAGTTACATTCCCCGTGTGGGAATATATGAGTTGTGTTTTGTGTTTCTACGTTGTGGCTATGTGTTCTTTCGGGCTTTTGCAAGTTTTGGGACAAAACTTCTTTTTAGGGGGATTTGATGTAAGATCCCAGTTTTGACCTTCACCGCCCCCGCGGTGAAGAAGGCCGCCCCTGCGGATGCGCTGCAAATTGCGCTCGATCTGTTTTTGTTCGTTTTATCTTCCTTCCATAAATAGAATATCCGATCTTCTATCTTATGAGCCGATTTTCTTATCTTCTTCATAACCCTAGACGTCCTTCCTTTTTATCTATTCCGCCTCTCCTATATATTCCCGTCTTTTCTTCCTTTTCCCGTTTCTTGCTTACGTCTTCTTCAACCCTAGAGTGCTGCATCCTTGCCCCTGTGCTCTTGCTAAATGTGGAAGTTCTCCCTCCCTTGTTCTTCATCACGTTCATGTATTGCTGCACCTTGCTTCCCTTCTATTTCATTTCCCTCTTCGTTTTCTCTTTTCTTCTTCTCTAAGAATCAAGTTTGATCCTTGATTCTTGTGGAATGTTCCATTGATAATCCTTTGATGTTCACATGCTCCCTTAGTTGAGTTGTGACGTGGTTGTGTGTTGAGAAGAGCAAGCTTTGGCCTTTGTTACGTTCATTTGCTGTCGAAGGAGTCGATAACGCTTCTGCACTTAAAACCGCCCCCGCGCCTCTTCTGTGCCGCCCCTGCGCCTGTCCAGCCGCCCCTACGGTTTTCTCTACAGTAGTTCCCGCCTTTGGTGAGTTGCTTCCTTTCCCCTCGTTCCTTTCCTTGTTCCGTTTGGTTATTCCTTGACCCTTGAGTGTGTTGTAAGACTAAGGTTGAGCCCTTACCTTGTGGAGATCTCTTAGAGATCATTGAGACTAGAAGTTATAGATTTGTAGCAACCGTTTCATTCCTGATTCGTGATGCTTGTGTAAACAGGCTTTTCTTGATCCTTTCCCGAGGGAAACTGAGCCGTCTCTGAGTTGTTTGTTGAGCTTTGAGTTACCTTCGAGTGAGGTAAGTCCCTTGGACTTACTTAGCTTCATTCCGTATATTGGTCTGAGTGTTTTGGCTTGTTTGTGTTGTTTATCATGTTTATGACGGATAACCGGAATAAGATTCACCCTTTTATAACCTTAATTGACCCAAGTGTATGATAACCGGGCGGTGACCACTTGTCTAGTTCTTCGGGAGACTAGAATGTGCCCTTGCAACCCAGGCCCGTAGGTAACGGATAATATTGATCTATTCCTATTGGTAGACGGAAGCGGATGCGAGTTTCGGGAGATTCTCGTGTGACAAAAGAAGTTGAATTAGTAATGGATAACTTTAAGAAAGATAATAACCGGTTGAGTG
The DNA here is from genome assembly GCA_033239125.1 of Fagopyrum homotropicum. NCBI lineage: Eukaryota > Viridiplantae > Streptophyta > Magnoliopsida > Caryophyllales > Polygonaceae > Fagopyrum > Fagopyrum homotropicum. The sequence continues at coordinate 151,531,460 of BSWB01000001.1, read as the reverse complement.
CGAGCATGCTATATGTTTACCTTTACCTTATGTGTGTTTGTGCTTTTACGTTCTTTCTGATATCTAGAATGTTAGCTAACGGTTTATACCGTCGTTGTAGATGTTCCACAGGTTCATGATGCTGTTGAGTGATACGGACGGTGTGGTTAGGCGGGATTCCCGTACATTATAGGACGGGATCGGGTTTATGTTTACGTTGTTGTTTCCCTTTTTGTTTTGAACTCGGTTGTGAATCTTTTACGCTTTCTTTTGTTCAAACCCTTGGTTTTATATTGAGTTTTGGTTTTCATTCGTCTGTGCCTTATTGTAAGATTCGTTGTGCTGTTGCTACTCTGAGGGACGGGACCCATTGTGCGGTCTGGCGGCCCATGACGATAGTGTGTTCGGTAGCTCATGTGAGGAGGGCTTCCTCTCCGGTGTTGGAAGCAAAGGCGGAGATAGGTTTCCGGTCTCTCCTGGTGGATGCGATCGAGACAGTTCTAGGTTAGGGTGTGAACGGAAAAGATAACGAATATTACTTCCGGGATATTACTCCTTAGTTGTAACTTAGCGAAATTTGTACTCCGCAAACAACTTCAATTAACCCCGTATTATTACTCCACCAAATTTTCAATTAAATTTCCTTTAACATTCCATTATCTCAAAAACTCGTTAAAGTCCAAATTATATCGAGTCTTAAAATTTTGAAAACCGGCTATTACAATTTTTCGGGTCTTGTAAACATTGAACAATATTTTACAAGTTGAGTATATTCACAATTTTAAAAGAGAACCTTACTGTAAATGCATATATCATTGAGTTAGAAAGGTTTCCCATAATTAATACTCTAAGGGTCGGTTTGGTTTTAATTCCAGAAACGAAAATGGAATGGAAACGAATCTATTTTATACATGTATCGTTGTTCATGAAATTTTTTAGAATCATTTCTCATGGTTAGAGGTAATTGTAGTAGAATTTGATTAGTTTTCATACCGCATAGGGAAACAAAATGGAGGGAAGCAAGTGCATATTGCATGAAACCACAAGGAATTAATCCAAAAACTTCATGAACAAAGTACACATATGGATTAAATTCGTTTTCATTCCGTTTCCGTTTTCAAAATTACAACCAAACGGGGGGCTAAGATTCTAAAAATATTACATCAATACTGAATAAAATTCAATTAGAGTTTATACAAATATACATATAAGAGATAATAAGTCCAAACGAACTCAAAGACAAGACGGTGAGATGAATTGTCCTTAATTAATCAATCTAGAGGTATTATTATCAAGAAAAATGAATTGAAAGAGATAATTTACGCTCATCAACTCTATCAAGAATATCTGAAAACCTTTATGGAAATCGGTCTTATTATCTTAGACATCTCTTTTCTTTTGTCTGTTTCACACATGTACATATCAACCACATTTTCAAAGATGTCAACGGCATTCCAGATATACTAACAACATTAGGTCGTGACACTTCCTTAATTGGAGTAGAGGCGGTTCCATTCGATGTCGATATTCTCATCTGAAAAGAAGTTATATGGTGCACCAATAGATGGTGACCGTGTCTAATTGCTTACCCCTATATTCAATGTTTGTAGAGGTGTTAAACGGGCAGGTCGAATGAGTTTAAATTGGGTCAATTTTGTTGTGGGTCACTTTGAGTCGGGTTCAATTTATGTGTAATGCACTAATGCAATGCCGGGTTTAAAATTGACTTCCTGATGCAACATTCAATAAGAACTCTATTATGGCTCCGTTTAAGAACCACTAGCTTATCGTAGTTGAAGCCTAGATGAAAAATGTTTTTTGGGCAGTTGAAATAGTTAGTTGATTGAAAGAGAATTTGTTTTTATGAACATGACAAGTTTTAAGAGAAAGAGGCTTATCGATATGATGCAAGTGTAGATTTACGAAAGAAAATTTTGTTTTCATTTAAAATAAATTTATAAGATTATGTGTAATAATTCATTCAATAAGCTTTCGTAAGCTTCATAATCAAGCTTCCTAACATAGCTTGTGAAATAAAAAGGTTTAGTGTCCGTTTAAAAAACATGAGCTTATTAGAGTTGACGTTGAAGCTTTTTGATAGACGAAATATGGAGCTGATTGAACAACTTCTTTTATTTTTTTTAATAAGTTTAATGAGTGTTTTAGAGGAAAAAAAAACTTTGTGTACGTAAGCTTCTTTTATGTTAATTTTTATAGGGTTTTGTTTGTAATATATCGTTCAATAAGATATCATAAACTTAATAAGGTTTTTTATGTAGTTTACGAAATAAGAAAAGTTTTAAGATTGTATAAGCTAGTATAACTTTCAAATGCTTCCACAAGATAGGTCTCCCAAACACCCGTATCACCCAACTTATGTTTTTCTACAATCTCCATAAATTTGGTAAACTCCATACACTTCATAAGCTTCCATAATCTAGTTTTCTAAGCGGATCATAGGTCTTTTAAGACACCCTATTTTATGTTATTTTACAAAATCTTCACAAAGCTTATATAATCTTGTCTATCAAACCATCCCTTACACTTCCAAACACTCATTTAATAAATTATGTTTATTTTCTTACAAGTATCATAAATCCATAAATTTTTATAAGCTTATAACATGTGATTTTCGAACACACCCTAGATCTTCAAATCTATGGCAAGAAACCGGCCACGTACGTGACATTATAATTGAATATCTACAACCATAACTTATTAACTAGTCATTACCCACGTACTATATTTTACAGATAATTAATTTAGCCTAACCACGATCTAGATCCATAATCATAGCTTAATATTAAGTAACATATATTTTCTTCCATAATCTCCCCTCCCTAATTATTTACACAATTATCCCTCTGAAAAGCTGCTATTGCTTTACTCTTGATGCTTAAGAGACCAATAAATGACTAGGACAGGTGTCCAAAGTATGATTAACATTTAATTATTTAACATGAAACATCTTTTGATATGTTGGAGTACGTTTCGAGTTATGACTAGAAATGGGTTGCCCAAATCATATTTGCTCATTATAGTAGTGCTGATCTTTCTATTTTTAAAGATTTCAATTCTTCTTATAGTACCTTTCTTTTTATAGTGGACCACTAATCTTGATTAAAATTTGTTAACTATTTTATTTTACATGAAACATCTGGATTTCGATTATTAAAAAAATAAGAAAATTGCCCGAAAGCATTACTAACCATCACCGACGAAGGTGCCAATTAAGCTTCAATTTCATGGCGTTACATAAAGTTATAAGTATATGACTCAATACTCTAACGTTCTCCTCAAGTTGAAAGTGTGATTCTACAATTTCAATCTTGAACAATAGAAATTTGAAGATTTTTGGACATTAAGATCTTTCGCCTACCCTTAGGTTTATGGCTCAACCAACGCATGTATACAATAGATATCCTCAATGAGGTTGGTCTACTCGGTTGCAAACTGATTCATCCGATCTAAACATTGCTTCAAACCCCACATTTCATGAGCATACTGCACTTGTTGAGATCGACTATAACAATGTTCGAAATCAGATCAAGTGTGATATGCCCCTATTTCACTCACAATGTTGACCAACTAGTTGATATTATGACAAAGGTCACGGGCCTCACTCGCTTCAAATATCTACTATTCAAGCTTGGAATTGTTTCATCTCACCCTGTTGGAGATTATAAGTTCCCACATCAATAGTTGAGAATATTTCGAGCGTAGTATATAAGGTCGGTGGAGTACTCTTGCTATTGTCAATTGGTTTTAGTATAGAACCTCATCGGATTTATGTGTTGGATTTTGACCTAATGTCCATGCGCGCTCGTATACACACGACCCCGCTCTATAATCGGACTTTGACACACATCCGGTTTAAAGGGAAGTGTTAATTGATAAAAAGTTATACCTTTATTATGGTATTTATTTATTTATTTTTATTTAAACAATTCAAGTTAGTGAATACAATGCCCTTTCATGGTACGATCCTCTACAACAACAAAATATAATATGGAAAATAAAAATGGCAAGCTTTATTGATTGGGAAGAGGCAAGTGATCGATTGTTTATGTTATGAGATGTACGGCTTAACAATAATGGAAATCATGACTGAAGTGGGTTCTGGGTATATATAAATGAAGACTCATACTCCCCCAAATCAACATCTGTCTATAGCATTCCTCAACAAGTACGTATAAACAACATGAAGATCTTAGCCTCCATTAATCTCTTCTTGCTTCTGTCTCTTCTACTTCTTCATGGTATGTACTGTAATCATTAATATATGACTGCATTTTTCTTTAATTTTGCGTACTGTATTGAATGATGAATAATGAATGGCAGGAGGAAGCACAGGAGCAGCAGGGCAGCCGTGTGCGTTAGGGACGATCGACATGGAAAAATGCTCGATACCCGAATGCGAGACCGGCTGTCACAGGAGAGTAGCTCACTCGACTGGCAAGTGTATCACCGTCGACACTTGCTGTTGCGCCTCCAGGCTTCAACCCTAATTTCTCCGCCTGCTTAACAAATAATGCTTTGCTTTGCGTCTCGGAGGTGTCTCCTTTTGTTTTGTTTGTCATGGCTTTCATTTACTTTGCAATGACCCAACAAGTGTTAAGGATTTACTATGCACATTGTGATTTTACATTCGAGATGTATTTCATCAGTGAATAATTGATCTATCGACTATAATGAATGAGTAAAAATTTTGTTTGGAGCGACAACTTCTTCGTATAAATCGAAGTTTCAATTTGCGGGTCTTTTCTAACCTCCCAAACTTACTATACTCCTATACTTTTACTCATTTTCTATTTGGAATTATTTACTTTTACTTTTATTATTTAGAAAAAAATCATGATTTAGATTCATTGATAAATTTGATACACGGGACTTTCGGCTATGCACAAATCCCGTGATATGATATTGGGTTTACCTTCTTGATCCCGCTAAATGTAAAATAAATATTTAGACCAAAATCTTAATTAGTAATTATATATGTTAAAAACTAAAACTATACTCAAAACTCAATAATGTGGCCCAAATTAACCGATTTGAAAGTTGTAAAATAAGCTTACACTTCAATACTTTCTAGTTTATATAGGCCGTACCGGTGCCCAATAGTCCAAGACCAGGTTATTAATGTGTAATTCTGTTTTAAAGTTATATTTTAGATGTTTGGACAAGTTAATTATGTGTTGAAAATTTTACCTAAAAAGTTATCACAGATTAATCATTAGTTATATATATAGGTCAATAAAGAATGGTTTCATTTTATCCTGCCCCGGTTCTAACAAGGATATGGCCAAATAACTTTCAGTCTAAAAATACAAGGCCCGTCATAATCCTATTTCATATGTAATTGTCAGGATGAGACGTGAGAAGATCTCAATATTGTCCAGCCCCGTCTCATGTCCAACCCAAGTTACAATAACATATCAAACATCAACATGCATTTAAGATCCAACCACCATGTAATATGATTATCATGTAATCTTAGGATATTTGTCAAAGTTAAGAAGATCAACACCACAATTGTTTACGCAATTCGGGTGTTAAAACCCTACCTCTGCGGAACCTCAAGGGGGAGGTCCGATCCCATATTTTTACTAGGCATTCAAGATGTGTACAATATAGTTTCGATTACAAGATGCACGCAAGATTAAACTGTAACAAAACCTATATCAAGAACAAGCAAGAACAAGACGAGATACGAAGAGCAAGGTAACGAAATAGCCTCTGTAAGACTAAGCAAAGCTTTCGGCCAAGCTTTACAATCTTCAACCTGAAGATCTTTGGCTGGAGAGATCTGGGAGAGGATGATCTTCTCAACCCAATCGAACCACCTCCATCTTCTCTTCGGTCGCTCTCTCTCTTTCTCTCAGAGGAAGAACTCTCTCTCTTTCTCGGCGGCAAGGCTTCAATCTCACTTAGGGTTAGATGAGGTAAACGCCAACTTATATAGCACCTCCTCAAAGTCCAAACGCATCGTTTCATTTAGCGGTGTCAAACCAAGCCAAAACGCAAAGATAATCTTCACAGCTCGAACCCGGTCCAGACCAACAAACATAAGCAGTTGTCCAGAAGACAACAATTCAACCCATAAAGCCAACTCTAAATATCAGATATAAGGAAACAACACGAGCCACACCTCCTAATGAGTCTAGGCTACCAGGGTTCAGTGAATCTCACTAGAACCGGCAACTAGGACAACATTAGTCACCTATAGCAAGCATTACTCACCTTAATCCAATACCCTAGACCTAGGAATCTATTACAGATCAATTCAATTGCGTGCACTATGTAATATATACTATACAACATGAATAACAAAGCTAACAATTGCCCTCTTGATTCATGTGAACAAATCATCTTGATCACCAGTAGTAAATGAGGGAGGCACTCTTGTCCGTCATCAGTTCATGGTCAGTTATCTTTAGGGAACATCCCACAAGTGAAGGGAATTCCTGCAAAAGATAAATTTGTCAACAGGGACAATTTTCGTACCAAAATCAGCAAGATTAATATCTCCTCTAATTTTCTTAACCTCAAAGTGTTTCTTTTCTATCTCATCCCTAACAAAATGATATCTAACATCAATATGTTTAGATCTTTCATGATATACAGGATCCTTACAGAGATAAAGAGCACTTTGGCTATCAATATGCAAAACAGGAATACAAGATTTATGTTGTATTTCAGTAAGTAAGCCTTTTAACCAAATGACTTCTTTTGATGCTTCAACTGCAACTATATATTCAGCTTTTGTGGATGACAAGACTACAATGGATTGTTGTTGTGACTTCCATGATATACAATTATTAGTCCAAGTGTAATAATAGGAAGTAGTAGATTTTCTAGTATCCTTATTACTAGCATAATGTGAGTCTACAAATCCAAGAATATCATGATTTGAAGAGTGCTTAGCAAAAACCAAACATAACTTCTTAGTTCCTGCAAGATATCTTAAGCAATACTTCATGGCAGTCCAATGTTATAATCCAGGGTTAGACATGAATCTACTCAGAACACTTATAGTAAAAGATAAGTCAGGTCTAGTGCACAACATAGCATCCAACACAGAGTCAACAACTACATCATATGGAATATATGTTCACCTCATCTGTTAGCATGATATACTCAACATTATTTGCATATTTTTTGTTTGGAATTTTAAGCCTTGGGGCCCTGTCCCTGGTTAATTGGTAGTTACCATGAAAATCAAAACGACTTAGGTCTTCATGTCTTTCATTTGACTTGAGTTGGTTTGAATTTCCCTCCTCAGTTTCAGCACCGTGGGCACTGGTACCCGAGTCGTCTTGATCTCCATAGTCACAACCATTACCAGATTCAAGGTTTGTCAGATTTTTATTAGGAATTTTATTAATTCGCTCCCCTAATTGTTGAGTGTTATAATAATTCCTATCATCCTCATTATTTTCCTCCCCTAATTTTTATGTGTTATCATCATTATTTCTGTCATCCTCATTTATGTCTAATTGAGGGGTGCCAATGGAGCTTTTATTTTGATAATATCCTATATCAAATTCTTCTTCATCATTTTCATTTATGTGAGGTTGATCATTATGGTTGTAGAAATGTCTAGATGTGCTAGGAATGTCTATACCATTATTTTCCTCAGAACTATGGGTTACAGCATTATCAGTTTTAGATTTAAAATAAAGTCTTCTTCATTGAAGGTTACACTTCTAGAGTTAATGACTTTATATCCATGGGGTTGTATAAGGAGGAGTTTTTAGCCTTTAACACCTTTTGGGCACCCTAGCATAACAACTTTTAAGGCTCTAGGGTGTAATTTTTCTTGGGAGAATTGGGAATAGGCAGTACAACCAAAAGGTTTTAAGTGAGTTAAATTGAATTTCTTGCCAGTCCACATTTCCTGGGGAGTCTTAAAGTCAAAAACAGAGGATGGGGATCTATTTATGAGGTAGGTAGCAGTCACTATGGCTTCCCCTCACATAGAGTGTTTCATCCCTGAACTAATGAGCATACATCTAGTCTTTTCAAGAAGAGTTCTATTCATTCTTTCAGCTGTTCCATTTTGTTGTGGAGTTCCAGGTACAATAAGGTGTCTTTTAATCCCTTGGGTTTTACAATAATTGTTAAACTCAAAATTACAAAATTTTAGGCCATTATCAATTCTAAGGCATTTTAGAGTATAACCAGATTGATTTTCTACAGATTATTTCCATTTTTTAAAGTATTCAAAAGCTTCATTTTTATTTTTCAGAAGGTAAGTCCAGACTTTCCTAGAGTAGTGGTCTATGAAAGAGATGAAGTATCTCTTCCCTCCTATGGTGTCAACCTGTGTAGGTCCCCATAGGTCATAATGAACATATTCTAAAGGTTTTTGAGCTTTGTAAGATGAGTTATTAAAACTGTGTTTGCTCTTTTTACCTAAGATATAATTTTCACAGAAAACAATATCAACAAGTTCTTTATCTATAATGCCTTGTTTGTACAGATTTTTAAGGCCAGTATTTCCAATGTGTCCAAGTCTATTGTGCCAGTTTTTAGTATGACTTAAGGTCATTTTAGTATTAGCGGTGGTAAGGATCAAATTAGGTGCAGTAATAACCTGATATTATAACCCACCCTTTTTGATACTTTTTATAAGAGTAGTTCCATTTCTTATGATTTTCCTTATCCCATTACTAGTATTAATTTGACAGTTTAAGTCATCTAAGGCATATTCACTCATTAAATTTCTTCTAAGTTGTGGAACCCATTGAACATTCTGGAGGACTCTAATTTTTCCATCAAACATGCATATAGGTACAATTTCTACTCCTCTATTGGCCAAGGCAGTATTATCTCCTAGCATAACTTCTCCACCATCAAAATCATGTAGAGAACTAAACAGAGATTTATCAAAAAAGGCATGCATGGTACAACCAGAGTCCAAAATCCACACATTAGAATTTACAGAATTAGATTCAGCACACATCAGCAATTCATAGGGATATTCAGCTTGCATTTTCTAAAATAAAGACACTTTTCCATCAGGGTTTTTTATTATTCTTAGCATCATCTCTCTTTTTCTTCCTACATTCATTAGCATAATGTCTTGGTTTCTCACAGTAATAACATTTCTTGTTATTTTTATCAAAATCAGAAGGTCCAGTTTTATCTTTCTCATATTTTTCCTTCATTACTGCAAAAAGGACTTTATAATCCGGTTAGTTGAGGGTTTATAATCCGGACCTGCACCGGATTAAAGGTTAGGGGTGTATTTGCCCACAGGTTTTATAATCCGGGCGTGTTTTTGCCAAGCACCGGTGTATTTGCTAGGTTCATTTTGCCCCTTTTTTGGATTGTTTATTTGCCCGGATTATTTGACATTTATAATCCGGATATTTGACTACATATAATCCGGATCTAGAACATCCAGATTATATAAGTGATCAAATATCCGGATTATAAAATGTCAAATAATCCGGAAGAACATCCGGATTATATAGTTGTGTAAAACACCGGAATATTCATTTTTTATAATCCGGAGGAACATCCGGATTATATAGTTGTGTAAAACATCCGGATTATTGGGTGAGGTTAATATACACCGGATACTTACAGCCGGATTATTATAATTTTGACTTTATACACCGCCAACATATATCCGGATTATTTTCTGTCTATTTTTTTAAAATATATTTCATTCTATTTTTCGAATATACCACCTGTAACATTTGATTTAAATCCAGTAATTGATTTTTCAGACATTTGAATTATACCAAAACATAATAAACCTGCTCATTAATTGTCATAAACTAAAACGTGCCATGAAAACATGTTTACAGCCATTGCTAAACTTCAAATCATACTCCAAACGTAACTAGAAAAACTTAGTCTATGATTTACAAGATTCAAAAGACAATTACTAATATGAGTCGTTCAAGGTACTCTGATTCTTCTAAAGGACCTCGTAAGCAAAATTTTGCCATCGCAAAAGGCCACTTTGCAGAAAATTTTGAGCACTGCAATAAACAAAGGTATATAACACGTCACATAGAGACAAACTATAAAAGAACAAACTTAAAAATATAGATGTCATAAGCACTGTATGTGAAGAAAATTAAGCATAAATACTTGTCAAAATTCCTGTTGAGACAAAACATAAGAAATGTGATGTTACTTGAGATGTCATTCAATACTATACCACTATAATATTTGTTTATTAGTAAGTAACAACAAACATTATCTAAATTACATCACTTTCACATACCTAAAAGACGAGTTGAAGCAAATATTCTAACCACTCTTTTCGGATTTGATCAACCTCGCCATCGGAGTAAGTACTCTTTCTACCATACCACTGTAAAATAATATAATTATATTAGAAGTTAAATTGATATAGCACGATGAAAAATAAGAATGTTGTTTTAAAAAGATTGGAGAACATACTATTTTTGGGACAGTGTCACTTTTTCTTAGTATTATCTCCCGCATAAACCTCAACACATAGTACCCACAATCAATCAAAGTTGTTTGACGTGGACACTGCAACATAAATACATAATTTAATAAATTATATCATGACAAGTTTTATTTTACAAAAAACAATAGTATACATATTTGATATCAAATTGTAAGTAAAATTTAAAAATATAGATTTTACCTTTATGACATTCCATAAAATTTGTGTTCTCGGCTTTTTCTTTCCCAAATTGCAATATTTGAAAGCATAACTCCTTCAAAAAGTCAAGCAAGTTTGGTTAGTAACATGTATACTTTTATTTTATAATTAGTTAAATAAAGCAAGATATACTTACAGTTCAACTAATTGCTCTGCATCTTCTCTTTGTTCACCATGTGATGAGTCAATCCAATATGCAACACCTTTGTGAGGATGTAAGACCAATAACACCCAATGATTCCTATATACATATGTTTGTTAGTATGTGTATATATATAAACATTTATATTTATAATTGTGAAAATGATATTATTTAAGATGAAATAAATGCAAAATTATTTACCGAAAATTATATGGTGCGAAAAAGAGCTTGTTTTCAATATTGCCTTTCATTCCATGAGCAATATAAGTAGCCCGTTGTTTGATTGTACCAGCACCGATTTCAGGAGATATCAAAGTCGGACAAAAAAATCCGAACATATCACATGATTTGCAATGAGTTTCCCACAAATATCTGCAACAACGTCCGGCGTAATATATTACTGTTCATTCTTTGTGCATAAAAAAAATTGTCGAAACATGCCTCATATATATTGATACATGACACATTTGTATGTGCTTTGTGTCGAGCATGACCTGAACTGGTTCCGCGTTCATGGAGAAGCCAATATGTTTATGATTAAAAAGATTTTCCGGAATTTGGACATCCCAAGTTTTACCATCAGCAAATTCTTCTAACATCCAACGGAAATCATCAACCAGACTCGGAACAGAATCCATATCCAAGGGTTTGATTATAGATTCTTTGGTCAAGGATTTACCCTTATTTACTTCCGTCAATGATTCCGGGGAGCCCTTCATATTAGCGATTACATTAATAAATATAAAAAGAAAATCTAAGATTAATTGTAAAATTATATACACTTTCATGATAACTTACCATGAAGGGCTTCACAAGATGATCATATCACTTGATGTATTGGCCCACTGAATCTGATAATTTATAAACTTCTTCGGTAATGAATGGCACATCAACTTCACCTTGACCTTGTGCAACCGTAACTACTTCAATCTTCACTTCACCACTTTTCAAAGGCTGATTGTGAAGTACTATTGCATTCGAGTACACGAATCCTTTAGCCACCTCTTTGGTGAGGTCAGGTCAAAATATCTGACAATGACTCTTTTCCTACACCAATACTAATAAGAGTTCTATATACTTTATAAATATAATAAATTTATTTTTAGTTGAAGTAGTACTTACATTCGGGTTCAAATAATGTCCTTCTCAGGCCCAAAATCTTCAAATAATCAATTCGTCTCCTTTTAATATTGAATCTTAATTATCAAAAATAATTACATTTTAATGTTAGAGAGATACTCATAACCAATATCCATCAAACTCAAGGGGAGTATGCTTTGTAAAAATCAAAATATTTAAAGATAATGCAAAAAATGAGGCAACCGGTTTGGGGATTCAGTTGAGTTACTGTGAAGAGTAGAATCCCCTCCAGAGTTCAACTTTAATTGCTAATCAAGAGCATAGTGTTTCATAGGATGGCTCTAGTTTGCATAGATTATCGGCTGCTTCAAAGAACTCAAATGTCAGAGCTAGTAAATATATTTCTAAGACAATCTCACCAAAGACTAAAAGAGAAATTAATTACAAAACTGCTAAGTCACCAGTTGGACAAAAGCATCATATTGTGAATCTGGATCAAATTTAATGGATAAGAGCGAGTTGGATAGTCCATTAAAGAATGAAAACCTAGATGAGAAATCTCACCTTCAGGATAATCAGGTTAGTAGTGATATAAAGCTACTCAATCCACATCTCTTGCACGAGTTAATCAATGAAGATAAAGTTGACATTGAGTACCCAGAAGAGAAATCTCACTTTGAGGCTAATCAGGTTAGCAGTGATTAGAAGCTGACCGCAGTGGATGTCTGAAGAAGTGGGTAATGCAGTTAAAGACGAGGATTTTGTGGATGGAGGACACGAACCAAAACCTACTGTGAAGAATGACCCAGAATGTGATGTGATAACTTATCAACAAAATGTATTTGCTGAACAGAACGTGATTGGGTTGATTGCATATGTGGATGTTGTTGGCAATATGAGTGGATTATGTGATAAAATGCAGAGAAAGAATGAACCTCATAGTAATGTTAACTCCATCTGTGATACTCAATTAGCAGTGCCATGTACTTTGGAGCTTTCGGGTTTGAATCAAAAGATGGAGCCAGCAGAAACTGAGACAATACTGCTAAAATCTAACACACAAACAAGCACGACAAAAACCAGGGAAGAGTTGCCCAGTGTTAAGCAAGGTAAAACATGGTGGCAAGGCAAGTGTGGAGAGACTTGGAACCGAACTTGGGGTGAGCAACACAATAGCTCTGAATGGGTTCATAAGTACGGAAAAAGCAGTAGCGGTGAGCACTGGGACACTCATGTCCCTGAAGATACATGGTATCAGAAATACCCACACTTTGGTTTTGTGCACTGTTTGGAAAATTCAGTTCAGCTAAGGGAAGTCAAGAAGCCATCCGAGATGCAGTAACCATGTAAGAATTAGGTGCTGGCTAGTGAGACATCTTCAGCTTGAGCTAGAATACTTTGCTTGATGATCTTGTATGTGCAAACACAGTGAGTCTACATGGGTCTATCTATCACTCTCTAATAGGATGTTTATATCAGACTCTACATACATGTCACATATATCTATTTTATCACTCTTTGTTGTTGGTTAAGAATCACCTAGGAAATTCAATTTATCCTCAACCTTTATTTGTTTGTTCAGAATTTGTTTGACACTTCAATATCAGTTTTTTACTCTATAAAAATCCTAGAAAATTCAATTTATCCTCAAGCTGCTAGCAACAGATGAACTTAAACATAGTTTCTGGACTCAACTGTAACGGCTGAAGAGAGTTGTTCTGCTCATCATACAATAAACCAACATATACATATAAAAACATAGATGAAAAAAGGATGATTCTTCAAAGATCAATTCAAGAAGCAGTTCAATAAGCGCTGATAGGCATACATTGTACATAGAAAACGATAGAAGCTTAGGGTAGACAAAAATACAAGCCATCCAATTCAGAGCATATGAAGACTTTACCTCTGATTTATGAAACTTCAATGACCAATTCAAGCACGAATCCGCCACCCTCTTCAGTGTCCACAGTTTCAATCAAAAAATTGAAACCTAAACCTCAAACAAAGATGTGTGTGGACAGTTGTTAGACTCGAAAGGATCTATTAGCACATGAAGTGAAAAGATGGAGATAAACTTACCTTAGATTAAGATTCTTCAAGGAGCAATTGATCGAAGTCTTTCTAAGCCCCAACGAATCGATCGAAAGAACCCTAAATTTCAACAAAGATAGATGAAAAAAGGGGCTAGGGCGCGCAGGGAAAAGTAAGTGGGAGAGTTTTTTTTTTGATATCCAGAGAGCTTATTAATCCGGGCGTATTTCAATTTTCACTAGACATATAGATCAAATAATTCGGTTTTCAGGAAACCGGATTATTTGGGTTATCAAATAATCTGGGCGTTTATATTATGGTGTATTTGTATTGCTTATCACATAACTTAGTTAAGTTTATATTCCGAATCATAATTAAATCCGGATTATAATTATTTACTCATCCTATTTCTTATTTTATAATCCATATATTACACGTCCGGATTATATGTTATGGAATATAAATCCAATTTTGTAGTAGTGCTTCTTCTTGTTTTTAAAATGTTTGGGATTTCCTTTAGCCATAAAAACTTCAGGTTTAACATCTGATTTCTTTCCAGTCTTACTTTTGAACACTTTCAGGGTATCATTCTTTTCAGTTATAGCTTCTATTATCTTTTCTTGAGTAATATTATCTGAGCTAAATTGTATCACATCTCTTAAAGTGTCAAACTGGACAGGTAAGGATCCTAACAATAAGACAGCAAGGTCAGTTTCTTTAATTTCATCATCACATCTAGTCAGGTCCTGATTCATTCTTAAAAATTTGTCCAAATTTTCATTAAGAGTCAAGTTAGTGTCCATTTTGAAGGTAAAGAGTCTATGTAACAAGGAGATCCTAGAGGGCAAAGATTTTTTCAAATACAAATTTTCTAGGGCATCCCACAGAGATTTGGCAGAACCTGACGAGCCACGTCGTCAGTTAACCTAATCATAATCTCAGCGTGGGCCTGCTCACTCATCTCCTTTTTCTTTTCTTCAGACGTCATGGTCAGGTAGTCTCCAGTGATGGCTTTGAGACATTTCTCTTTGGTGAGGATGGCTCTCATTTTCACTTGCCACATGGTGAAATCTCCATTCCCATCGAATGGCTTCATCCTTGTTGTGGAGTCTGTCTTGTTTCACCTACAAATACAAAAAGAAAAAATTAGTATTTGTATAAAGAACAATTTTTGACAGACAAATCTCAGTGGGTTTACAGAATACGATAGTAAAGGGAATCAAGAACAATAGTATGCAAGATCAGATCTTTCAACAGAGAACAAAGAACACAGCGGAAGACAAGATTAGATATGCATGAGTTTTAACACGAAGATACTTTTCAAAGCAAAAAAAGGTTACAACAGATGCTCTGATACCAATCGGTAATATGATTATCATGTAATCTTAGGATATTTGTCAAAGTTAAGAAGATCAACACCACAATTGTTTACGCGGTTCGGGTGTTAAAATCCTACCTCTGCGGAACCTCAAGAGGGGAGGTCCAATCCCATATTTTACTAGGCATTCAAGATGTGTACAATATAGTTTTGATTACAAGATGCACGCAAGATCAAACTGTAACAAACCTATATCTAGAACAAGCAAGAACAAGACGAGATACGAAGAGCAAGGTATTGAAATAGCCCCTGTAAGACTAAGCAAAGCTTTCGGCCAAGCTTTGCAATCTTCAATCTGAAGATTTTCGGCTGGAGAGATCTGGGAGAGGATGATCTTCTCAACCCAATCGAACCACCTCCATCTTCTCTTCGGTCGCTCTCTCTCTTTCTCTCAGAGGAAGAACTATCTCTCTTTCTCAACGGCAAGACTTCAATCTCACTTAGGGTTAGATGAGGTAAGCGCCAGCTTATATAGCACCTCCTCAAAGTCCAAACGCATCGTTTCATTTAGCAGTGCCAAATCTAGCCAAAACTCAAATATAATCTTCACAGCTCGAACCCGGTCCAGACCAACAAACATAAGCAGATGTCCAGAAGACAACAACTCAACCCATAAAGTCAACTCTAAATATCAGACATAAGGAAACAACACGAGCCACAGCTCCTAATGAGTCCAGGCTACAAGGGTTCAGTAAATCTCACTAGAACCGGCAACTAGGACAACATTAATCACCTAAGCAAGCATTAGTCACCTTAATCCAATACCCTTGACTAGGAATCTATTACATATCAATTCTGTTGCGTACACTATATAATATATACTATACAACATAAATCACAAAGTTAACCCACCAAAAGTTAATGGCTTAGGTCCGTAGTGGATGAAGCTAATTCTATAAGCCCAACATTAAGACTAATGGGCCTCCATTTTAATTTATTCAAGCACCATTTAAAATGTATAAAATAATATTAACTTTCGATCACAGTCTTGGCGTCAGTAAGTGGGTGGGTAAGCCGTATGTTTAATGGTTTTCTTATTGTTTAACACAAAGCAAATGGGCGTGCAATTGCAATATAGAGAACAGTAGGCGTGTTCCTCATTAGAAGAGCATAATAGTGGTTTGTCTCCTTGCTTTTTCACACCTTTAAATTACTTTAGAACCACTTAACAGTTCACACCTAACAGTAATTAGGGTTTTATTGCATATCCAATATATTTGCCTCACTTTTCTTTTTAGCAGAAGATGGGTTTTTTTAGTTTATCTGCACATCTTCTAGGGTTCCTTAACTAAGCTAAATGCAACATAGAATAACTAGTTCAATTGGTAAGACTAGGACTGATATATAACTTGATTTGGTTTCTATATCTATAATAAAGAGTTAATGGTTCTAGTATATAAGCTCGGTGGCTACTCCTATTCCAAATAATTAGACTTCAACAAATCCGGGCGGCCTGTTCGGCCCACTCACGTACCCGTCCAAAAACATAGACATGAATAACCAGTTTGACTCGTTCTGGCCCGACCCGAATGTGTACGGGATGGGTTAGGGTAAGCATTTTACCCCACGAACCAACTTCGCCCGTGTGTGTATATATATATATATATAAATTTAGAAAACTAAATTCTAAAAAAATCACCTAGCACCATCCTAAAATTGTTGTTCATTACTGCAGATTGAATTGAATGCTAAACATTTTAATTCCTAACCCTAATTCTCATATCTCCTCTCTAGTCATTCTTTCGGTCTCGCTCCTCTTGTTTGCGACGAACTCCATCTCGCTCTAGTTCTCTCTGCTCCTCTTGTTCACGACTGATGCGTCTCGCTCCCGTTGTTCACAGACTCACTCTAGTCCTCTCGCTCCTCTTGTTTGCGTACGGGCCGGTCCGACTGCGTATATATGTTGGTGGACACGGACAGTCCGACCATTTCGGACAAAAGTTTAAATTTGACCCGAACCTAACCTGAATTTGTAAAGTTCTACAAATAATATTACATTACAACAGAATCGTGTGGTTGAACACAATCCATATGTGCAAGTTAGTTTATTACAATATAAAATGCTTTCTCTATTGGCAAGTGAGACCACTATTTTCAATTCACACGTAACTTAGTATCGAGATTGATTTAGTTAACAAATGCACACAGATTTCTCTCTACAAGTTACGAAGAAACTAGCTAGCCTGAAAGCCTGCATGCTTGTTCAGTGTATCTATACCGACCAAAAAGCCAGTCAAAATTTCTGCTAATTTTAAATTAATAACCACAAATTACATGGTAAACAACGTGTTTTCATCATTTTAAAACTCAAACTTTATCTACTAATCTCTGCTATAAATTCGCAAGTACTCCATCGTCTTCCCTATCCCACTCCCATTAGCAGTTGATTCATATCATTGTATCAGCACATTCTCCATTCGAAACATGAAGAGCCCTATTGCAACCACTCTCTTTCTCGTCCTCCTTCTGGCCTTTTCTTGTGGTACGTTAACATCCTTACAAATCATTATTTTTTATATCGAAACATACAGATCAGATTAATTGGAACGTTTAGAATATAAGAACGGAATTCATCTTACTTATGTGTTGAGTTTCATCTTTCGATTTCATTTTAGGGTTCAATGCGAAATCATCATTAATTTTGACTCTCTTTGTTATTATCCGCAGACATTGAGTCCGTGGAAGCTCAAAGTTGCAGTCTGGGTACCATTGAGATGGACAGATGCAGCATTCCTCAGTGCGTTTCGGGGTGCCGTAGAAAGGGTGCTCGTTCAGGCGGCAAATGCATCACTATAGACACTTGTTGTTGTGTTTTCTAGAATCTGCATAAGTTCGATTAGGGTTTGAGAGCTTGCAGTTTGATTGAGTTGTATACAATAAAGGTGATCGGATAATAGATAATCCGACTAGCTACACATCAAGAATATGATATGTTATTTTCCTTAGAGTGTCTACTTGACTACTAATCAGCTATCTATAGATATATGTTTGAGCTATTGAGTTTAATAAGATCATTTTTTAGTCTTGGACATTCTTTATCTTTAGTTTTGCGTTTCATTGTTTCAACAAATAGTTTCAAAATTAGCGTTTCGTTGATCCGGGTATAATAATGAGTCTTAGTATCCAAGTTTGGTGTAGTGCTCCTTTTGGACCTCACTTAACTTATGTGTTGACTCGGACATAATGTGTATGTGTGCAACATAGCTGCGCGCACACTTGTGTACTTTCACATTATATTGGCTCGTCATGAGAGCTATCATGGTACCATAAAAACTTTCCGGTGTAGCCCAAATTCTTGGTGCATTGGGTTTGACCTTAAGACGGCATCATAGTTACACTCAACGTCGAATGGCGACTGTCTAGGCTTACCGGCCTAAGTTTCTTTCAACCGTATATATTGAGCTATCATTCCCTTAGTTGTTGTAGGATATAAAAATGCTGTAGCTAGGGATAATGTTAGATGAACAATAAATGAATAAACGACCGTCGAATGATATTACAAAATCGCTACTTCGTGGAAGAACACTACCTTAGACGCAAAACTGCACACTAAATTGAACATTGAACCATATGGGTGTTTTGATGGTAAAACAACCAAATAATCAAGCAACGAGACAATGGTAAAATCTTTTGATTCTCTCGAAATTGGTTGGATCGTATGTTTGATATATGATATATTTTACGAACGAGGTCAGCATGACGGTCCAATTACACCAAGGAGAAACATAGAAGAAATATACGTCTCCTTTATGTATGTTTTACCCGGTTTGGGGAATATAACTCACTTGGTAGAGCTCCGCTCCTACAATTGGGTCGTTGTGATTACATGTGTGAGATCACAATGAGACGAAGCAAGACAAGCGTCTCTTATGCATGCTAAGACTTCATCTGAGAGTATAATTTTATAATCAATTTATCATGGTAAGTAGAGAGTATAAATGTTCTAGTATCTCGAGAGAAGAGCATAATGGTGCTTTGTCCACTTAAGCATGGCATTTTGAAATTGTATTGTGTGTTCCTCGCTAGAAGAACAAAATAGTGCTTGTTTTCCACCTTTAAATTACTTGACTCGATTCACTTAATGAATTGCAATAATCTGAGAAAGCGTTTCACTGTTCACACCTACCAGTAAGTCACCAATTAGGGTTTTTATTTATTGCATATTCAATGTATTTGCCGTAGCAAAGTCGCTGGTCTTCTATTGCCTAACTTTTCTTCATGGCAAGAAATTATATTTTTTTTAGTTTATCTGCGCATCTTGTAGTGTTTTTTAATAAAATAAATGAAAAACATACAATTTTGGTGAACCAGTTTACTCGATCCGTGTTCCATTTTGTGCCGGTATGGATCTGCATGTAATGGGTCGTTGTTGGAAAATTCCGCACGTTTTCCGACTCTCACCGAGTATGTATAAATGAATATTTTGTTCTGCACTCACACTCGTATAACAAGCTCTCTTTAGAACCTTTATTACTCTCTTCTTGATGGGGTTATTCAAATGTGGGGTGACCTCCCCTATTTATAGTCATTGTCACCTTTTCTATTAGAAGGTTTCGGACCTCGATTTTCCTAGGTCATTCCAGAGTCTTCTCACTCAATCCTATACAAGCCTAGAACTCTCTCTAGATTTCTAGTCTATAGATTTCTAGTCTATTCTACGATGTTCCGCGGAGTTCTAGTTATCTCTATTGTCTTCTGTGTAGCTCCACCTCCTTCCGGAACGTTCTGCCACCATCCGGTATTCCGCTTCATTCCAGAAAGTTCCACCACCTTCCGGAATATTTCACCTACTTCCGGAACGTTCCGCCTTCTTCCGAAATGTTCATCCGCCTTCCGGGATAACCCATTATCACAATATTTATATATTTGAAAATATGAATTATAACAACTTTGGATAAATCCTGAAAATTCATAAAAGAAGTCTCCCAAAAAAATTACATCTTTTTCGAATCTAGCTAGGTCCGGTTTGGACCAGAAATCGACCACTCCGATGTATAACCGTAACATGTAAAACATTAGACATAGTCAAGTGTTTGACAATTTTCAATCCATTTAAACATGATTAACCCATGTGCACACAGATTTCTTATAACAAGTTTCTAAGAAAGCCTGATGGTGTTTTAAAATCTTTGTTGGTAATATACAGAAATGATGCATGCTTGCTCAGTGCTATCTCTACCGACCAAAAAGCCAGTCAAAATGTCTGCTAATTTTAAATTAATAACCTCAAATTCATATGGAAACTCCACGTTTTTCCATCAATTAAAAACTCTATCTTTATCTATTAATCTCTGCTATAAATTCTCAATTACTCCATCGTCTTCCCTATCCCACCTCCATTAACAGTTTATCTATATCACTATATCACCACATTCTACATTGAAACATGAAGAGCCCTATTGCAACCACTCTCTTTCTCGTTATCCTACTGGCCTTTTCTTGCGGTATGTTAAGTTTTTCTCCGCATTATATATACTATTTCAATTTCATTTTATAAATTTTCAATACGAAATCGATCATCGTTGATGACTCTCTTTTTTATCCGCAGACATTGAGTCCGTTGAAGCTCAAAGTTGCAGTTTGGGTACCATTGAGATGGATAGATGCAGCATTCCTCAGTGTGTTTCGGGATGCCGTAGAAAGGGTGCTCGTTCAGGCGGCAAATGCATCACTATAGACACTTGTTGTTGTGACTTCTAGTATCTGCATAAGTTTGATTGAGTTGTATGGAATAAAGGGTGATCGGATAATAGATATGATCCGAACTTCGTACTTAGTACTACACTATGGATATATATGTTTGAGCCATTGAATTGAATAACATAATTTTTGAGTCTCGGACATTCTTTATCTTTATTTATCATAGTTTCACGTCCGTCCGTGTTAAAGTATATTGAGTCGTATATTACGCTGTATATTGAACGTATTTTTTATTTTTTAGTTTTACCGTTTCACCCGTTTATATTAGTCTATATAAACAATATTTTATTAATGAAATAAGCAAGTATTCGGTTCACAAATTTCTACAGCGTGCAAAGGAATTTAGGATGTAATGTATGATACTTGAAAAACTAGTGTTTTGTTGTTCAAAAAAATAGTTTCACAAATTCTAAAATTAATGTTTCTATTTTTTAAAAGATTACGTATATTGAGATGAGAATTTACATAAGTGGTCACTATGACCCATTGCTATAACCAAAACAAAGCGAAGGCGGAAAAAAGCTTAAGAACACCCTACACAAGATAAATACCAAGCAACCTAGCCCACATGATGGAGTCGGCTGATCGATCTTTCCAACGTTGAGATGCGATATTCTTGACAGCAATGATGGTGTGGTGAGCGCAAGGAGTGGGGGAGGGAGGAGTGTTGTTGTAGATGAGGGGAGGAGTGTTGTTGTAGATGAGGTCGTTCCTAGGTTTCCTTGTGAAGTAGATGTAGGCCGTGATCAAGGAGAGACATATATTTGAGATTAGATCATGCTTACGAGGTTTAGAGTTCACGAGCCAGGCCCAAATGTCACTAGGGTAAGGGTAGGGGGTGAAGCTTGGTCCAGCGGGAGATGATGTCCAAAACGAGGCTAGTGATGCTGCAGGAGCTCCAAAGATGGGAGATGGTTTTGGGATGGTTGCCACATAGTTTACACAAATCATCGGTAATGAGGTTCCAGTGCAGGAGTTTGCTAAGGCTAGGGAGATTTTGGTGGAAGGAAATTCAAGAGATAAAGCTACACATGGGGATATTAAGCCCTTTCCAAATATGCTTGAGGTTGATGGGGTTAGGCGGGAGGGATTGGATCCTGAAGAAGAGGTAGGTTGTAGACGAGTTGAAGGACCCATTGGGGAGAGTGATGGGGTTAAGAGGACCAGAGTTGAGCCTAGGGAGGATCTCATCCCTGAACTTGAGTAACATACTCCAAGTTTGACTATGGTAGTTCTTATGCTCGATATTCCAAATGGTAGAGTTCTTAAGGATGTTCTTAGGGACCCAGTTGCTCCAACAGTTGTTGTGCCTACTATCCAATTCGAATATGAGCTTGTACATACTAGCTTTGTTCCAGGACAAAAGCTCCTTGAAACCGAGACCACCATGGTCAATTTGAGAGCAAACGGTGTTCCAAGCGATAAGAGCACGGTTACTGGAGCAGGTACCGGACCAAAGGAAAGATCTGAGCAGGCTTTGGATGGTGTGGAGGATTTTTGTGGGGTGGTGCATAGCCATGAGAATGGAAGTGATGGCTTGATTTCTACCGGCGTAGGAGAAGTTTTTTTTAATTGCCAAGAGTTTATTTTTGTGGTGATTTTATTGATGAGAGGTTGGTACTCAGGAATACTAAGGCGCTTGCTACCGATAGGAAGACCAAGGTAGTGAAATGGGAGGCTACCAAGAGAAATGACTATCCCTTGGTGAAGATGTGATGATCTTGAGGAGGTACTCCGCCAAGGAAGAGGGAGGACTTATTGATATTGATCTTAAGCCCCCGAGTAGTCGCCAAAGAAGTCGAGAGAACTATTAAGGATGGAGATGGAGGTGATATCAGCCCTGCAAAAAAGTAAGAGATCGTCAACAAAACAGACGTGGGTTGCGCGGGGGCTATTGCACTTAGGGTGAGGGTTGAAGTTTGGGTTGAGGGTGTTGACATTAATCATAGAGGAAAGTATTTTCATGGCTATGATGAAGAGGGGAGGGGAGAGAGGACAACCCTGACGGAGACCTCTAGAGCCTTTGAAGTACCCTTGAAGGGAACCATTCATATTGATAGAGTAAAAAGTTTGAGTGATACAAGCTTTAATCAGATTGATAAAGGCGGGGTGGGGTGGGGAACCGAACATGTTAAGGTGGTGGAGAATGAAGCTATGTTAAATGGTGTCGAAAGCCTTGGAGGGATCCACTTTTAAGCACATTGAGGGGATATGTGGGTTTGGTTATACTTCTTGACGATGTCTTGGCAGAGGAGAATGTTGTGCTTGATAGAATAACCTTTAACGAAGGCACTTTGGTACTTGTCAATGATGTTAGGGAGAATGATAATGATCCTGGAAGCCAAGATCATAGCGATGGTTTTGTACACAACATTGCAATAGGAGATAGGCCGGAAATCGAAGGGGTGATAAAGCGTTAAATCCATCGGGGCCAAGAGCCTTATTATCTCCCAAGTTAAAGAGAGTGTTCTTGATCTCCTCAAGAGAGACGGAGCCGGTGAGGGCAAGAGCATCAATATGAGAGATTCTTGAACAAGGGAGGCTAGGAATAGATGTGGAATGGTTGAGGATGGGGGGGTTAAGAATGGAGGAAAAGTGGTTGATGATGGTGGAGGCAATGAGCTTAGGGTCGTGAAAGAATTTGGCTTACTAGGCCTTTTTTAGTTTTGTGTTTAGTAAATATACCCCATAATTTTTTATCACTCTCATTTAATGGTAGGTAAAAGTAATTAACCTCTCTATTTTAATAAAAAAGTAAAAGTAATTAACCTCTCTATTTTAATAAAAAAGAATAATAGACATTTGTTAGTATTATGTAAGTGTAAGCTTTAATTCTTAATTATTGAATTTGTTTTCTTTTGTCTTTTTTATTTTCTTATATTCCGTAATTAACATACCAAAATTTTTTCATACCAGAATTTCCCATACCAGAATTTCTCATCCTAGAAAATTTTCATATCAGAAAATTTTCATACCAGAAATTTTTCATACCAGAAATTCATACTAGAATTTTTTCATACGAGAATTTTCTTTTTGTTTTTTTTGGTCCTTTCTTATTTTTTATAATTTTCTGGTATGAAATTTTTTTTTATTTACCTTTTATCCTTTTTTTTATTATTTACATATCAGAATTTACATACCGGAAGATTATGATTACCCTTATAATCAAAATATTCAACAACAAAAATGTCGATCCCATTTTTGGGGAGTTTTTGAGGCTCACAATGGGACTAAAACCATCGAGCTTGAAGCCAACCATTCCTATAGCTTGAACTGGGGCACTTTATTGGGTGTTGTCGAAGGTGTCGATCCCATTTTCACCTTTGACCGGCATGGCCTTGCACTCTCCACTATACACTACACACGTCCTCTCGTAGTCGTGAACGTGACCGAATAGAGCCACGTCAACCTTGAGAAGAACATATTCAGCTCCCACAACACACAAACACAACATCCAAGAGAAGCAAGTAAGTGCAAGACCTTGTTTTGTTGGAGCAACGGCTCCACAACTCCTACAAATGCAAGATCCACGCTAAGAAGAGCCGACTCACTTGTTGAGTACATTGGTCTGTGCCTGAATTAATTCTTATATATTATTCATCGCTCTAAGGGCCCGCTTGGTTTTAACTCCGGAATCGGAAACGGAATGGAAACGTATCTAGTCCATACGTATACCCTTGTTCATGAAAGTTTTGGGAATCATTCCTTGTGGTTTGAAGTAGTTGGAGTAGAGTTTGATTACTTTTGATACCCTATAGGGTAACAAAATGTGGGGAAGCAAGTGCATTTAATTTGCATTTAAACACAAAGAATGATTCCATAAAGTTTCATGAATAAGGATATACATATGGACTAAATTCGTTTCCATTCCGTTTCCGTTTCCGTTTCCGGAGTTGAAACCAAACGGGCACTAAAACTAAAACAAATTATTAAGCTTACGTACCTAGCAAAGACGAGCCAAGGCATTCTGGAGCGGTTAACCGAGGCCATGTCGTACCTCGATCATTCACTCGTACTGCTCTGAGTTGGGTCTCTACTCATGCTTAGTGGAGATCACCGTCAAGTGAACACTTCCCATCTCAATAGAATACCACGGCTTGTAGTAGCAACGTCAACAACCTATTGCATTTTGGCTCGTGCCTCAGACGCAATTCACTTATTTGGTTTTGCATGAATGAAGCTTTCTCAACCTCAGGAGGCCGCTCATGTCCCAGGTGTAGATATTTAAGGGAAGCTCCTGATCTAACGAATGCCCAATTTGAATTTCCAACTTTTGTCATAGCCATGTGACGGATCAAATTTAGCATCTTGACCTTATCCTCGCTGCCTTCCCTAGTGGCACTCTCCAAAAGATGTGCATTCTTCAGTACTGCGAGAGTATTTTCCCCTATTCTCATGCTTTTTTTCAATGTATCAATGCTACCCAATAAACCCTCCCACATCCAGTAACTGTATTAGTGATACGACATTCAGAAGTGAACGAACGCAATTAGTTGCAAGTATGAGAAAGTTCAAAAAATACACCAGAATACTAAAAAGGATGAACAAGGCTCACCAATGTCATCTGAAACTCCTTTTTTGATAGCATTCGGACTAAAACACACAAGAACATTATGTTTGTAAGGATTGAAGCTCTTGTAGAAACCTGTTAGCAAATAGAACAAATTTAGGACCAATAATTGAACCTTATGTATGATTTAAGTCTACAAAAATTAGGTTTCAGCTGAGCTGAAGCATGTAAAAAGAAATATTACTGACATGGTAAGATAACCCAAGAATCAAACATGCTTCTTTTTTGTTAAACCTACTTAAGTTTGATCGTTTTCTATGTACAACCAACATTCTTGAGTAGATATGATTGTTGTAATCTACACAAATGTTCAAACATACAAAAGGGATTGATTAAAAGAACAACCATGAAACAAGAATGAAATAGAGGAACCCATCAATCTCCCTTCTTATGAAGGATATCAATTTTGAGATTTTTCTGGTATGAATCATACCAGAAAGGCGCTGCAAGGGGCAAAGCACGCCAGTCCAACCCCCACACCGGTGCCAACGCTACAGAGCTCAAGGTTAAGACAATAAGGAAGGCCTATTGTTGGCCTTCTTGGCGCAAGGGTAAGGGAACACCGGCACACTAGAACTAGTCTTCATTCGGGTCCTAAAACTCGGCGCAAGGGTAAGGGAAGATCTAGGTTAAGGCAATAAGGAAGGCCTATTGTTGGCCTTCTTGGCGCAAGGGTAAGGGAACACCAGCACACTAGAACTAGTCTTCATTCGGGTCCCAAAACTCGGCGCAAGGGTAAGGGAAAATCTAGGTTAAGACAATAAGGAAGGCCTATTGTTGGCCTTCTTGGCGCAAGGGCAAGGGCTGATCTAGGTTAAGACAAAGAAAGAGAGATATAGGGTAAGGGCAGATCTAGGCCGGAATTGTGGAGATTGAAGAGCTGTTAAAGCAGTTTGAAGATCGATCCTTCTCTCCACCTCCATCTTTGCAAGCGGCAAGACTGGGCTTTTAGATTGGGACAGGTTTGAAGAAGGTTGAGGGAGAAGAAGAGGTGCGGCTATAGTTGTAGATAGAAGAAAGGAAACGATTTAGGTTTTAATGGTAAAAATAATTAAAGGTATATTTACTTAATAAGAAAATAAGAAAGGTCTAGTTACTATATAATAAACTCAAAATAGACTACTTATCGAATGAACCCTGAGCTCAGGGTCGTGAGATATGGAGTTGTTTGAGTCAACAATGTAGTTGTTGTTATTACCGCTTCTTCTTGATTTGATGCTATTGAAGACATAGGATTTGCACTGGTCCTTGTACTTGATCCAGTTAGCCTTGGAGAGCTGAGCAAGGGAAGTGTGGAGCTGCTCAAGAGCGGTGAAGAGTCGTGTGGTGATATTCTTCTCGGATTTAAGGAGAAAAGCATTAAGGGGATCTCTTTGAAGTCACTTTGAGTTGTGGAGAAGAGGCCTTTGAGGCCCTCAATTGAAGCATATTGATCCTCAATTTTCTTGTTAGGGAAATTCTTTAGGATTGGTTTGAGGAGCTTCAGTTTAGAGGTAAGTTGAAAAACATAAGATGACCGTGCATGGGTTGCTCCCAAATCTTGGATATGGCGGGCATGAAGTCCTCGTGAGATGCCCACGAGTTGTTGAATCTGAATTGGGCTTTGTGAAGGGGTCTCTTCTTGTCAAGGGATAAGATGGCTGGAGAGTATTCGGATATGAAAGGATTGTCGAAGAAGGCAGACGAGTTACGGTAAGTCGAATCCCATCTTTGGTTGGTGATGATCCTATCTAGTTTACACCAAGCTCTATTGTCAGTCTGCTTATGACTCCACATGAATTTGCTTCCGGAGTAGGCATGAACGGAGAGAGAGTTGAGTGAGAAGCAAGAGGAGAGTTCACTGGATGATTGAGAAATGGTTGGGGAGTTTTTTGTTATTTTTTCATCAGGCGACAGAGTGACATTGAAGTCACCAAGTAAGGCCCCAAGGGTTAGAGGAGTTCAGGAGCCTAATTGAGGCAATGGAGTTCCATAGGGAACAACGGTCCTGAGGATAGTTGTGGGCATAGGTAAAGGAGCGATTCGAGGAGGGTTGGAGGGGTTGTCATGGATGATGTGTTATGGCATAGAGGAGAGTGAAGATGGCAGTGAATGAGTTGGTCTATTGTGAGGAAGGGGTTTAGGTGGAGAGTTTGCGGGTTCCACCAAACCCAAATCCGGAAGTAATGAGCATGGGAGAAGTTGGATATATGCTTACATCCGGGGAGAAGGTGATTGGATATCATGTTCATTATTTGTTTCTTGAGCCTTGTTTCAAGAAATGGCGATAACATCAAGCCGGTGCTCTTTACGATCTCTTGAATAGCTTTATGCTTGTTAGAGTAATTCAAACCTCTAACATTCCAAGAGCAAATGTTTAGATACATAGGGTGGTGTGGTTGAAATCCACGCAACTCTTGATGTCCGAAGGGGCTATGGGGTGAGGTAGAGGGTTTAAGGGGGTTAGCGGAACGGGATGAGAGGTAGAAGGAGAAGAGAGAAGAATAGGGTGAGGTTCAGGTAAGAGGGGGTAAGAGGCATGGGGGCTAGTAATAGGTCCGGGGGAAATGTGAGAGGACTTATCTTTCAAAGAAGGGTCAGGCGGGGAGAGAGGTGTGGGATTAGGGTTTGGAGGGGGGAAAGCGTCCCTTGGGACGAGGAGGCATTGTGGTTGGTGTTAGGAGGTTGGCTAAGCACCTAATAAGGTTGAGGGGTAACATGTTTGAGGATAGAAGAGGTAGGTAGGAGCCAAAGGGTAGGTTAGGATGGATACGGAGAGAGTCGTCTAGTGAGGGGAGGAGGCGGGGCTTGGTCGACGTGTGAAGCGAACTGGTTCCGGCTTGCTCTCAAGGGGAGCACCTTTGGGGGGAGGCTTGCATCGGTGGCCAAACATCATGCATTTAGTGCAATGATCTGGAATCCAATCATATGAGACTCTTTAAGTGATCTCCTCTCTATCAAGTCCTTTGAAAGTGAGCACTCGAATAAGAGGCTTTGAGGCAGGCACATCAACAAGGACCCTGACGCAAGGCACATCAACAAGTCCGTAAGGATAGGGTTTCCGATTGCAGACCCTATCTTAGCAAGCATACCTGGGGACTAGAACCTATAATCCAAGTCATGAAGGGTGGCCCAAATAGGTATGGAGGAGAGACTTGAGTAGTCGAGTTTCATGTCGGGATGCCAACGTTTCAAGATAAGAGTAGAGGAGCCGTTAACAAACCATGGGTTGCCGAGCATTGTTGCAGTAAGATCTTCCTCATCATCAAAGTGGAATATGAATATACCTTGGTCGTTACGAAGAATTAAATGTTGCTTGATCGATAACCAAGAGACGAAGGTGAAAGATTTCATCTTATGAAAGGGTATAGGAGCCTAGGGGAAAACCAATGAGAGATAGGTTCCATTTATGGAGCGTGTCAGAGACATCCGCCTAGGAAGAAAGGATAACTCCACCCTTGAGCCCAGGGATGTAGGGGAGAGGTACGTGGTTAATGGAGGGAGCTTTCAGTAATAATTCCTTGAAGGAAGAAGGAAAGGCTACCACCGGGGCCGACACAACGGTTGAACTGGATATATGGACAAAGTTGGGTTGCAAGGAAGTATGTTCTAAAACGGGATAATGTACGGTGAAGTCTCCACTACCCACTTATCTCAACCCAAAGGCTCTAAATAAAGGATGTTGAGTTTCGATAAGAAAGAGATTTAACGGAATACTCTCAAACCAAACACTTAACCCAAGGGAATCATGTTAACTCACAAAGGTAAAGAATTGGCACACTCAACCTTAAATAGAGGGTTTTGAATCCTCTATTACCTAGAACTCATCATCATTGGCAACCAAGCAAGGGAATCACCGGGTAGGTATCTTCCCATACTCGAATATAGGTTAGGAAGGTTCAAGAAGGCTAGGGTTTAAGCAATTTTTAACTTTGGTTTAAGGATAAAGCATCAAAGGTACGATAGAGGAGAAAATCGGTATGTTCTTCTTGAAAATCGGCTGATTTCTCTCAAGAACAACCTGATTTTTCTTCTCTGCAAAGGCAAAACTCAACTCTCAGGGTTCAATCTCAACGTAAGGTTCATTCTATCATCATCTTAACCACAATCTTCAATCAATCACCCTAGAATCGCAAGGGTTTTAGCAATAACACACATAGTTAGAATCAAGAAAATTATTGAATCAAGAATATCAAGAAAACGACGAATCTTGAAACAAAATAAACAATCCTTGAACAAAGGTTCACAATCTCTGAAAACCAAATAAAAACTAAAAACAAACTCCAAACTTGTGTTCACAATAACAAAATAATCAAAAACTAACAAAACCTCTCAAGAACTTCTTTCTTGCTTCAATCTTCAATGTCAATCATCAAATCCGTTTCCCAGGGTTTCTTCAATGCTTTCTGAGTGTATTTCACTTGTGATTTGATGATTTAGGACGTGGAGAGACGTCCTCTATTTATAGGGAAAAGGTAGGGTTGCAGCACTTTATCTTTTGAGTAATCCTACAATGAATCGGTCGATCCAAGATAGAAATCGGTCTATCTATGAGAAAATCGGCCGATTTTTATCATGTCTTGATCCGATTTTTGTCTTCTGAGCATGTTATCTTTTAGTTGTGTCTTCTATCTTATTTTGTGGTTTCTTCTCATATATTTTCCTATCTTTAAGACTCCTTCATGATCCTTTATGATGTTAAGTCCAATTTTTGCCTCAAAACTCCACCATTTACCTACAAATCCATCAAGAACTCATGTATACCTCTATTCTCAAATATATGTGAATATAGACTTAAAGACACATGATTCTCATCAAATGTACGTAAAACTGATGTTATATACTCGCAATATGCATGAATATGATAGCATATTATTCATGTCATCACGAGGTACGTAGTTATGGTGATGAATATAGATTTTTTCCAGTACGTCTATCAAGCCCCTAAATTTATGTATTTTTTTTTCTATTTGTTGAATTTCCGTTCTTTCTCAGGTTGGCAATAACACAGGCTTTTATGACAGTCGGTTTGGAGCGAATAAGCATGGGATTTTGATCGATATTCTATTGTGTTCCTCACTAGAAGAGCACAAAAAACTCCTTTGTCCCCTTGCTTTTTTCTAGAGCTGAGCAAGTTAGTTTCGGTTTACCTGAACCGAACCGAACCGAATAATTCGGTCCAAGTTGAACATGAACCGAATTTAGGTTCGGTCTTAGGTCCTTATTTTTTAAAATATCGGTTTTGGTTCGGTTCGGTTAAAACCCGTAAAACTAACGGTTTAACCGAACCCGAATTTTAATTTAAGAAAATAAAAAAGCGGCCTTGAAGAGTGAAATGAATTACAATTTTTATAGGTTTTCATATTTGTTATTTTATCGAGATTTGGATATTTCATATTTGTTATTTTATCGAGATGTGTAACTATTTTTAAGGTCAGTTTAGGTCCTAAATCGAATCGAAACCGACCTAATAGGTTCGGTTATAGGTTTTGATATTTTAAGTTTTCGATTTTAGGTCAAAACCGAAACCGGAAGTAGGTGCGGTTTTCGGTCCAAAATTTCAAGAAAATCAATTTTTAGTTCAATTCAATTTATTGTAGTTCGTTTCGGTTTTGACCTATGATCGCCCCTACTTCTTTCATACCTTTAAATTACTTGACTAAACTTAATTAATTCTTAAAAGGCCTTTCACAGTTCACACTTATCAACAATTATGGTTTTTGTTGCAGATCCAATGTATTTGGTGCTGCTATACTATTGCCTAACTTTTGTTTGTGGCAAGTTGAGTTTTATTAGTTTACGGGGATTTTAAACAAGATTTTATATTTTCTTTATTAGTATATCCTAAACCATGCACGAGAATTGCAAAATTCGGGTTTTTACCATTTTGATTACAACTTGTACAGTTGTACGTACGTTAATGTATGTGTGCGTTATCGCAAAGAAGATTACATTACAAGAGAATCGTGTGCTTGAACACAATATCGTGCAACTTAGTTTGTTACAGCATTATAATATATGTTTGCGTTACTGGCAAGTAAGACTAAGAATTTCAATTCACACGTAACATAGGATCGAGATTCATTTAATTTACAAAAGCACACAGATTTTTAGACTTTTGGTACAATACACAAAGCATGCATTGCATGCTTTGCTCGGTGCTACCTTTACCGACCAAAAGGCTAGTAAGATTTTTGTGCTGATTTTAAAGTAATAACCTTTAATCATATGGGAAAAAAAACACATGTTTTCAACAATTTCAAACTCGAATTCTACTATAAATTCTCTTGAGCAATCGATTCATATCATTACATTAAAATCTCTTAAAACATGAAGAGTTCTATCGCAACCGCTCTCTTTCTCGTCTTTCTGCTTTCCTTTTCTTCGGGTATGTCAACATATTCAATGTACCGTAATCATAATATTAATCATAATATTTAGAATATAATGTTGGGATTCGTCTCTTAATACTAAGGCTAAACTTATATGTTAGTTTTATTTTTGAATTTCGATCGTAGAAACTTTTGAGCTATATATTTGCATTATCATTAGTTTATGCTGATTTTAAAGTAATAACCCTCTTTGTTATCCGCAGACTTTGAGTCCGGGGAAGCCCAAAGTTGCAGTTTGGGTACCATTGAGACGGATAGATGCAGCATTCCTCAGTGTGTTTCGAGGTGTCGTAGAAAGGGTGCTCGGTCAGGCGGAAAATGCATCACCATTGACACTTGTTGTTGTGTTTTCTAGAAACTGGACAAGCTTGATTAGAATTTACGAGTTTCCGTTTGATTGAGTTATATCAAAAAAAAAAAGGGTGATCGGATATCCGAATTTAGTACTTGGAATGTCTACTTCACTCCTAATTAACTATCAATATAGATATTTATGTTCGAGGCATTGAGTTCAATATAAGATATATAATTTTGAGTCTTAGACATTCTTTATCTTTAACTTATGTTGGTTCCACATCCGTGTGCTATGAAACTTATTAATGTGTGTGATATTCTCTAAATTTTGTTTGGCATCTTATACTTAAATCACGAAGCTATATAATGTGTGTGATACTCTCTAAATTAGAGTGTTCGTTGGTCGAACAAATAGTTTCACAATTTCTCAAAATTATTTGGTTGGTACGTACCGGCGGTAAAGATTAAGTTATGTGATTATTTTCCGTTTACTTCGTCTTATGATGAAATTTCATTTTTTAAGCGATCAACTCGTACATACATAATGTCTATGTGTGGATGTTTCATGTTATATTGACTTGTCAAAATCTGTGTATCCAGAACTCTTGGTGTACTGGGTAGGGGTGTCAGTTGAACGTGAAGTGTCCTACCCATCCTCATTCTCATTTAAATAATGTATCTTGTCCCGTATTCATTTGGGGAACGTAATATTGGATGTTTTCCCGACTTCCTTGAAAAATCTCCTCCCCATATAATTTATTCATGATTCAATGTTTTCGTATGTGAAGTATTTCGAGTAAATTATCGTCAATTTACTAATATATACTTCATAGTGTGATACCTCAATTACGAATTGAGCAATCATATTCGGTTATGATTTTATGGGTTTTTTGGGCTTAATTTCTTCTCTTGTAATAGTCTTTTCTACGGGTTTGCTTGATGGGTATCCCAGTTGATTCCCTTCCCACGACGACGGGTTTACCCGATAAGCCGGGGCCATCTTCATATCCGCTAGTTTTTTCGAGAGCGGCTACAAAGCAAAGCTAGTTGCTTCACCCAACGTCCCGAAATCTTATACTTAAATCATTAATTGCTTGCGGACTTGCATCATATGTGTATTCGCTAAATTTACGATAACTAACATAATTTTATATTCTTTATTGTTACAACCTCAATTTTGGAGCACTATATATTACAGCTCAGCAAAATAACAATCACATATAGTAGTCGATCATAGCCACCATGATCGAACAATTCCTGGTGCTTATTGAACTTATGACACTTTTACTAATCGAACAGTCCTTCATATCCTGCAAACAAATTTAGAAAGAAGAAGTGAAAATGGAGACACTATTAACACGTGGATCAGTTGGGTGTTTGGTAGAGAGCTTACGGAGTGTAAAGGATTCGGACTTTGCCAGCAATGGGATTGGCAATTTTCTGAAAAGCAGCTTTAGAAAGATTGATATCTCCGTAGCAGATGGAAGCGCAGTAGTCGATGACTGTGATATCGACGTGCGAATTTGGCTTGCAAGGGTTCGGGAACTCGTTTGCGGCTCCGACGCATGACACTCGGTATCTCTTTCCACACGCTTTCCCTCCGTTCCACAACTTCTCGCTTACTCCGCCAACCATCGATCCCTTGTTCGTGTTCCCGTAGCATGCAGATGCTACAATAACATGCAAACTAATAAGCAAAACGATCGAGGATGTAGTATTAGAGCCCGTTTGGTTCCAACTCCGAAAATAGAATGGAAACAAAATGAGGAAAACAAATACATTTTGCATGCAAACACAAGGAATGATTCTAAAAATATTCATGAATTTGGTATACATATATGTACTAGATTTATTTGCATTCCGTTTTCGTTTTCGAAATTATGACCAAACGGGGCTAAGAGTATAAGACTGAGCATTGTCCGGTTCGGTTCGGTTTTCGGACTGTACCGGACCGAAACCAACGGATCCAAACAGTCCGGTCCACAATCGGTCCGGTCCAGTCCACGATCGTTTTGGTCAAGACCTATATTTTTAAAAGAAAATTAGACAAAATGCCCTTCAATAATCAAAGTAATCAAAATCATTGGTAAAATATGAGTACTGGTATAGGTATTACCGTATTAGACGATTACTATTAGGTATCGGTTTTTCAGTCCATCCGGTTCTAGACCGGACCTGGACCGGTTTCGCCTGGACTTGGACCGAATAATTCGGTTCATTTCCGGTTTGCATTGTTCCAGTCCGATCCAGGTCCGGACCTGGACCGGTTTCGCCTGGACTTGGACCGAATAATTCGGCTCATTTCCGGCTTGCAGTGTTCCGGTCCGATCCAGGTCCGGACCTATGAATAGTCCTAGAAGATTATATATAGAGAGATGTTATGACTTACGAGTGTATTGGCCATATTGATTAGGTTTGTAGTAAATGGCTAGACCTACATCCGCATAAGCATGAGAAGCAATACATATCACCAAGGCTATAATGAACAAAATGGATTTCATTTTAGTTTGATTTTTTGTGAAAGAGTAAGAGGCATTTGATGCACATTTATAGGTAGCTACCGAGCAACTTGCGAGAAGACTAATGCAATGAAATGAGGAAAAATGCCCACTTAAGTGACACAAAACATTATTCTCCGCTTTGACTAACTTTGAATGAAGAGACAAGGAAGTTTCCTCGAACAAATTATGTCTACTCAACTATTGCATTCAATGATATTCTTACGACTTTTTTTGTACCACTACCGAATTTCAATATTAAACGCGTAGAAAAAAGTTATATATGCTAGTTGAATTTGGTTTGTTTGGCAAATGCAACTTAAAAATTCATAGTATCTTCAATTCTTGATCATGGTGGCTATGCAGTCTCACTTTGACTAATATGTTAGGTTTCAACTGAACATGGGGGAAAAAATTCGTTCTCATAATTTGTGTAAAGGATAAAAAATGTCTCATTATTCTCAACTTCAACCCATAATTTTTTGTCGACCGAACAATCCATAACCTCAACTTTAGCGCATAGCTATTGTTATATATCTTATTATTGCAATTAAATAACAATCACATACACAGTGCTTGATTGTAGCCACCACGATCTAACGATTTCTGGTGCTTATTACACTTTGGGCCCGTTTGGTTCCAACTCCGAAAACGGAAACGGAATGGAAACGAATTTAGTCCATATATATATCTATATTCATGAAATTCTATGGAATCATTCCTTGTATTTACATGCAAAATGCACTTGTCTCCTCATATTTTGTTACCCTATAGGGTATCAAAAGTAATGAAATTTAACTTTAATTACTTCAAATCACAAGGAATGATTCCAACAACTTTCATGAATAAGGGTATACATATAGACTAGATTCGTTTCCATTCCGTTTCCGATTCCGGAGTTCAAACCAAACGGGCCCTTAGTATAAATTGAGCATCACTCTTCATATCCTGCAAACAAACACAAAGAAGAAGTGCAAATCGAGTTACTAACATATGTGTTAGGTCCAACACATAAATATAGTAGATTTATATCATTGGTTTTATAGGTAATACGAGCTAACCCAATCAGACACTTGATGACCTGTTTTAAAATGTGCTAACCCAATCAGACAAGCCAATTTTAGTCAAAACCCTTGATCAATGTGTAAATGTTGACAAGTCCGATTAGTTAGGTCCCTAGATAGAGAAACTCTAATACAATGTGAATTTCTGATGGGTCATATATACCGTCGGGTTCAGACAAGACAATTTTAGTCCAAACCCTTGATCAATGTCTAAATGTTGACAAGCCCGATTAGTTAGGTCCCGAGATAGAGAAACTCAGCTCTAATACAATATGAATTTCTGATGGGTCATATATACCGTGGGGTTCGTCGCACT
The DNA here is from genome assembly GCA_033239125.1 of Fagopyrum homotropicum. Classification (NCBI taxonomy): domain Eukaryota; kingdom Viridiplantae; phylum Streptophyta; class Magnoliopsida; order Caryophyllales; family Polygonaceae; genus Fagopyrum; species Fagopyrum homotropicum. The sequence goes on along the minus strand of BSWB01000001.1, from coordinate 151,495,380 downwards.
TCCGCACGCAATGTTCGCTAGGTTCATGTCCAACATATAAACCCAACAGGGTTTCATACTAAAACTAATTGGTAAAAGTTAGGAAGAATAGCTCACCTAACTTATATACTAGGCTATAGTTTTGTTTAGATCGATGTGGAAAAGAACTTATAATAACAGGTCAGGTTGCGTGTATACGAGTAAACATACGTGTCACGCCTAACCCATCACATAAGTCCAATGAGATTTCATTCTTGCTAGAGTATGAGCTTACTATATATTGGACCTAGTATAGTGGGTCATATGTTGGGCTTATCTTTTATTTGTTAATTTATCTTTTTATCTTATCTTTTGTTAGTTTATCGTTTTATCTCATTATATTTGTCTATATAAACAATATTTGATCAATGAAATAAGCAAGCTTTCGATTTTCAAATCTCTTTATGGTATCAGAACACTTTCCTTATCTTACACTTCCATACAAAACAAAACCCTAGATGCGCCGTCATCGTCGTCGTCATCGTCATCACGGCGGTGATGGCGGCGGCGGTTCATAGAAGACTTTGGTTGCGGTATCAAAGAATACTTTGTCTGTGGTATTAGAGAATATTTTTTCCTCTGTTGTTCATCCTAAAAACAAAACCTATCTTAGAACGCTAATCAACCTGCGTCATAGGGCGCAAAACATACCCTATGATGCTAATCAACCTGCACCGTAGGACCCAAAACTTACCCTAGGACACAAATTAGCGTCTTAGGACCCGAAACTTACTCAGAACGCTCATCAACTTGCGTCATAAGATCCGAAGCTTACCCTAGGACGCTCATCGACCGCGTCCTAGGGCCCAGAACATACCCTAGGACGCTAACCAACCTGCGTCTTATGACTTGAAACTTATCCTAGGACGCTGATCAACTTGCGTTCTAGGGTCCAAAACTTACCTTAGGACGCTAATCAACTTGCATCCTAGGACCCAAAACTTACCCTAAAACGCTAATCAACTTGCGTCCTAGGGCCCAAAACTTACCCTAAGACGTTAATCAACCTACGTCCTAGGGGCCAAAACTTATCCTAGAAAGCTAATCAACCTGCGTCTAGCTAGGACCCAAAACTTACCCTAGGACGCTAATCAATTTGCGTTCTAGGGCCCGAAACTTACCCTAGGACTCTAATCAACCTGCATACTAGGGCCTGAAACTTACCCTAGGACGCTAATCAACCTAAGTTCTAGGGCCTGAAACTTACCTTAGGACGCTAATCAACATGCGTTCTAAGGACTGAAACTTACCTAGGACGCTAATTCAACTTGCGTCCTAAGGCCCAAAACTTATCCTATGACGCTAATCAACTTGCGACTTAAGCCCCAACTTACCGGTGTCATATCGACGCCAACAAAACAAAAACCGATGAAGGAATGGAGGTACACCAAGTCCCTCTTCAAGTTTCAATAGTTCAAGCTTGTAGTTGTTGAATCACAACTCCAGCTTGAGGGAGAGTGTTAGAGTATGAGACTAGTATATTGGGTCATATGTTAGATTGTTAGGTTTATCCTCTAGTTGTTAGTTTATCTTTATATCTTATTTTTATTAGTTTATATTTTTATCTCATTATATTTGTCTATATAAATCGTATTTGGTCGATGAAATAAACAAGCATTCAGTTCACAAATAAACAAACTTATTTATTATTCATTGGACGGTTCAGTCGAATCGTTCCAGAACTGAAAAAATCGGTTACAACAGAACCGTAAACCGCTAAACTCGGTACGGTTATCGGACCATGTTATTAAGAATTTTGGTTTTTGTTCGGATCATCAACCGAAGTTGTCGGATCATCAACTGAAGTTGTCGGTTCAAACCGGATTTTTTTTAAAAACCGAAATAGTATAAGGGGTTAGGAGGCGGCCGTTTAGGGTTAATACTTCCAACCCCGTCCCAAATTGTCTTTCCCGCACTCTACACTTAGAAGAAGAGTATCAAGAAGGCGACTAGGCGAAAAAGTGGAATTGTTCTCCCTCACTCCGGGCCCGACAGGTTCGTCAATCGTTCCCCCTTCTCCCCTCTTCGTTTACAAGTTTGATAGAGCTTGAACTAAAGTTATCTTATACCGGTAACCAAAGTCTTTTCTAATACCGGCGGCCAAAGTCTTCTCTAATACCGGCGACCAAAGTCGTATTTTATACCGCGGCGGCAACCAAAGTCGTTCATGATACCGGTGGACAAAATACCGACGGCAAAAGTCTTCTATAATACCGATGGTCAAAGTTTTTTCTAATATCAGCTGCCAAACTCGTTTTTGATACCGGCAAAATTCTTTTGTGATGACGGCGTAACTAGGTTTTTTTTGCAGAAGTGTATGTTAAGGAAAGTGCTCTGATACCAACTGGAAAAATCTTCTCTAATACAGGTGACCAAAATCTTCTCTCAAACCGGCGGCCAAAGTTGTTTTTGATACGGCCATCACCGGCAAGGGTGATGACGGCGCAGGTACGGCTTTGTTTTGTACGGAAGCGTAGGTTAAGGGAAGTGCACTAATACCATGAAGAGATTTGTGAACTGAAAGTTTGTTTATTTCATTGATCAATAATATTTATATAGACAATATAAAGAGATAAAAGATCAACTAACAAAAGATAAGATAAAAAGATAAACTAACAAATAAAGTATAAACCCAACGTATGACTCAATATACTAGGATCAATATATTAGGCTCATACTCTAACATGAGATTTGTGAACTAAAACTTTGTTTATTTCTTTTTTTTTTTGAAAAGTTAATTGTATTGAGAAAGAATATACAAGGTGGGATCAGAACTCTAGTTCAGGTTACATAATTCTAGGACAAAGAGCATAAACAATGATCAAGCAGCATACAATGGTGAGGAACCGACAACCTCGGTCAAGGTGGAGGTTCAGAAGCCCAGCTGAGTGAAGAGAATGGGGGGATCGATCCTTCCAAAAAGCTTCAAAGTGAAGCTTGATGGAGTTAATGATGTTGGCGGCGCAATCGATGGCTCTTGTGAATTCATTGTTGTAGAGCATGTTGTTACGTGCAGTCCAGACATGGTAGATGAAAGAAATTATGGAAGCAATCCTTATGCAGTCGATCAGCTTCATCTTATGTGAGGTACAAGAGCTCAGCCAGTTCCAGATGTTACCAAGATAGGGGGCAGGGAAGGGAGTTCTAGTCCATCTTGACACTATGTCAAGGACTAGGGATCCATAGCTACAATGAGACCATAGGTGATCGTCATTATCAGATGCACTCTTGCAAAGCTTACAGATGTCATTGTCGATCAGGTTCCAAGCTTTGATCCTTGCCAGCGTGAGCAGTCTTTTGAGGGCAGCAATCCAGGCAATATAGCTACACTTAGGAATGTTGGATCGGAGCCAAATAGCATTGAAGGGATTTGGGAGACCAGGGGGTGGGGTGGGCTTGAATAAGTCATATACTTGCTTATGGGAGAAAGAACCGTTCGAGCTAGCAAGCAAATTCCCTCTCCCATTCATGGCCAGAATGTCATCTCGAATATTGAGCAAGCTTTTCCAGAAGACGATATGATGGGGTTTTGACCTACAGTTCCATATGCTATAATTCCCTTTGATAGTATGTTTTGCAAGCCATTGAGTCCAGATGCTGGAGTCACCTCTATCAATATCGTAGATAAGTCGAGAGAGGGCCACTTTGTTACGAGTATGCAAGTCAGGGAACCCAAGACCACCATTAGATTTAGGGGAGCAGATGGTTTGCCAGGCGATCAAGGCTCTCTTACTGTTCTCGATGCCCGACCAAAAGTAAGAGCGGATGAGCCTATTGATCATGCTTATGATCTTGGCAGGCAGCAGAAACATGGTACTCTAGTAATAATTGATAGAGAAAAGAATAGACTTCACAAGCTGAGCTCTCCTAGCATAAGAAAGGGCCTTTGCACTCCATGATTGAATACGCTTGGTAACTTTGTGGATCAAGGGAATATAGTCATGTATTAAGAGTCTACTACTCCCAATTGGAACTCCCAAGTAGAGAAAGGGTAGAGTTCCAATAGCCATTCCTGTGATGTTGGCAGCACGATTGATCTCATCTTCCTTCATTCCACCGGTGAAGAGAAGGGACTTAGTAGGGTTGATCCTAAGTCCCGAGACATCACCAAAGACACCCAGCGTATCTTTCAGAATTTTGATGGAGCATAAATCACCTCTACACATCATCAAGAGGTCATCAGCGAACGTAAGATGAGTGATAGCTGGGGATGTGCATTTCGGATGGTAGTTGTTTAGAAGTTTTCAACTGGATAAGTTTGGTGAGAAACTCCATCGCAATCACGAAGAGTGGTGGAGAGAGTGGGCACCCTTGCCGTAAACCACGACCTTCAGAGAAATGCCCGCAGAGGGAACCATTTATATTAACCGAATACGTGATGGTTGAGATACATTCTTTTATCAGCCCAATAAAATGATCCGGGAAGCCCATTTTATGTAGACAATGGATGATGAATTCATGGCTTACAGAATCGAATGCTTTGGAAATGTCCACCTTCATGGCTGCCCTAGATGATATGTGTTTCCTCCCGTATTTATTGAGCAGTTCTTGGCAGACGAGTACGTTGTGTTTGATCGATCTCTTGGAAACAAACGCACTTTGATTGAAATTGATGATTCTGGGAAGCACCGCATTTATCCTAGCTGAGAGGATCTTGGATATCGTCTTATAGATTGTGTTACAGCAGGATATTGGCCTAAAATCATATGGAACAAGGTCACGATCATGTTTAGCAATAAGGGAGATGGATGCATGATTCACCTGCTTCAGTAATCTTCCATGGATAAAGAAGTCTTGGATTGCATTCGTGACATCAGAATTGATAATATCCCATGTTGACTTAAAAATTTTGGAGCTGTATCCATCCAGTCCCGGAGCCTTATTGTCACCAATACTAAAAAGAGACTTCTTAATCTCGTCGGGAGAGACCCTCAGATTCAAAGAATCAGCCTCCACAGTAGTTAGGGAGGGAAGACTAACTTCAGGATAAGATGCAGGGTTCTCAAGGCGTGCTCTACTGAGTGATTGTTTGAAGTGATTAACAAAGGCCTTGTCAATGGTTCCCTGATCATGAGTGATAGTCCCATCAGTTAGTTGCACAAATTTGATGCTATTGGAACTTCTGCGTGCTTTGATACTCCTGAAGAATACCGAGGAGCATTGATCACCATGGGCGATCCAGTTTGCCTTAGCAAGCTGGGCCATTGTTGTGTGCAAGTTATTTTAGCTTCCCTTCAGAGCATCCGATTGGAGCCTTTCTTCTTTCTGTAGCGCGACATTATGTGGAGATGTTTGGAGACTTGTCTGCGTTTCAGTGAGTTTCCTTTGATGATCTTGAATCCTGGATTGGAGCTCTTCAAATTTGGTACTTGGGAATCTTTTGAGTAGTGGCTTGAGCAGCTTCAACTTCCTTGTGAGCTTGAACATAGGATTTCCTTCAATCTCAATATCCCAAGCACACTTCACCGTATCCAGGAAAGACTCATGGTTAATCTAGGCATTGTTAAATCTGAACGGGGCATTCATGTTAGCGTTGATCTCCTCAGTAAAGAGTAGAGCCGGAGAGTGATCCGAGACAAGAGCATGATCAAAGTGAGCTTTGGAATGTGGGAAGGATGCGTGCCAGGAACAATTTGTGATGATACGGTCCAATTTGCACTAGATCCTAGAGCCAATCTGTTTGTTATTCCATGTGAACTTACATCCAGAATAATGATGATCAAAGAGGTTGTTCTGCTCAAAGCAATTAGCAAGTTCCTCCGAAGCCTGTGAGATTGTAGGGAGGCCATTTGTGGTTTTTTCATTCGGAGAAAGTGTTTATATAGACAAATATGAAGAGATAAGATAAAAAGATAAACCAACAAATAAAGTATAAACCCAACATATGTCCCAGTAAACTAAGCCCAATATATTATGATCATACTCTAACACTCCTCATCAAGCTGGAGACGTGATTCAACAACACCAAGCTTGAACAATAGAAACTTGAAAGAATGACTTGATGTATCTCCTTACTTTATTGGTCTTTGTTTTGTTGGCGTCGATATGACGACGGTAGGTTGGGCCCTAGGACGCATGTTGATTAGCGTCCTAGGGTAAGTTTTGGGCCCTAGGACACAAATTGATTAGTGTCTTAGAGTAAGTTCTAGGCCCTAGGACACAAGTTGATTAACGTCCTAGGGTACGTTATGGGCCCTAGGATGCAGGTTGATTAGTGTCCTAGGGTACGTTATGGGTCCTAGGATGCAGGTTGATTAGTGTCCTAAGGTAAGTTCTAGGTTAAATGACGTAGGTTGATTAGCGTCTTACGGTAAGTTTTGGTCCTAGACGCAGGTTGATTAGCGTCCTAGGGTAAGTTATATGTCCTAGGACGCAAGTTGATTAACGTTATAGGGTATGTTACGGGCCCTATGACGCAGGTTAATTAGCGTTCTAATGTAAGTTTTGGGTCCTAGGACGCAGGTTGATTAGCGTCCTAGGGTAAGTTTTGGGCCCTAGGACGCAGGTTGATTAGCGTCCTAGGATAAGTTTTTTGCCCTAGGACGCAAGTTGATTAGCGTCCTAAGGTAAGTCTGGGTCCTAAGACGCGTGTAGATTAGCGTTCTAAGGTAGAGTTTGGATTTTTGATACCGGCGATCAAAATCGTTTCTAATACCGATGGCCTTACAAAGTCGTTTCTAAAACCAATTGGCAATATTATATACTAAGTTGGATTTGTATATGTAATCAAAGTTAGGAACATATCTCAACACGCCCCACAAGTGCAGTTAAGGGAACAAACCTAGTTGGCTTTTAGACAAACGAGTTTAGCATCCCATTTTACGCTAAACCGCCCTGATATCATGTTAAAGTCTACCAGAATGCATACTAGGGTTGTGTACATACAAGCCCATATGCGCTTCAAACCCTATCCCGACACATAAGTCCATTAAAGTTTCATCTTAAAAACAATTGGCAATATGAGTAGTACACCGAAAATGATAGGTTAATGACGGGTTTGGACAAGGGGTGAAGTCGAGCCCGAAAATCTCGGCCCTTCTACCCAGCCGGATCCAGTCAATCCAAAAATTCCAGTATTGCCGAAAAGCAAGGCTAGCATTAAAATAAAAATATTAAATAACATGTATATAATATTATTTATAATTGTAAAATGTTTAACAAAAAAGTATATTAAGTTTTCAATTAATTACTTATTTTTTTTAAAGTATATATTGTAATATAATTATTAAGATATATTTTATTTTTAAAAAAAAGTTGAAAGTGGTTGTGTGTTCTTCACCGGATCCGATAATATCTAACTTTTACATATTTAAACCTAAAATCATAGATTTATAAAAGTTTTATTAATGTTTATATTGTAAATTTGTAATAACACATTATATATAGTGTTTATATTATATTTGTTTATCTTTAGTTGTTTTTTAATATATGTGGAGGATGAAAGTTCTCATATCAATGATAAAGGATTAACGAGTCTAGGATATAAGGTTGATGGATTACTCCTGCTATTGTCAATTGGTTCTAGAATGAATTCTCATTTGGCTTAACGTGCATATGCGCTCAAACGTGCAATGGACCCCATGTCATATCTAACCCTACATAAATTATCTTTCATGGTATCAGAGTAGTTGAATCTCTCAAGTCCTGAATTATTGGGTTTGTCGGCCTTAAGATCTTAATTGTGGACATGAACAATGATAGTCCATCTGATTGGGCTAGCCACTCTTAAAGCATGTCGTCAAGTGTCAATCGAGACAGACAATGCACTTAAGGGGGTGTGTGGATGATAAAAGTTCTCACATTGATAATAAAGGGATTAACGAGTCTAGTATATAGGGTTGATGTGCTACTTCTCGTTTCCTCCTATTTTTAATTGGTTTTAGGATGGAATCTCATTGGGTCTATGTGTTAGACCTGAGTCCAATGCGCATATACGCTCAAACGTGACGTGTGATGGACCTCACGTCATATATTACCTAATAGAATCTTTCAATATGAACTTTATATTACATGTGCAAATATACTTTAAAAATGCAGTATAAGTTTACATAATTATAAATTATAGTTGTCAATGGTTGGGCCCAATCCTCCCGATAGATGATAGTCGAACGCACGCAATAAAGATAAATGGGATGATTGAAAGTGGTCTATCCGCTCATCACCCGATTATCATCCTTACTGAGAGTTGGCTCATCTTGGATCTGACCCGAATAAACAAACTTGACTTTTAGTCAAGTCTGTCCGGCCAGATCCAACCCGAATCAACAAACTCTATGTTTGTTATTCCGGAGTAAAAAAAATGTAAAACATACCAAAAAGTTCTTCGTAGGGAGCTTACGGAGTATAAAGGATTCGAACTTTATTGGCAATTGGGTTAGCGATTTGTTCGAAAGCATCTTTCGAAAGATTAATAACTTCAGTGGAGAAGGGTTTGTAATAACCCACAACCGTTACATCAACACTTGTATTTGGCTTGCAAGGGTTAGGGAAATCGTTTGCCGGCCCGATGCACGACACCCGGTATCTCCTCCCGCAAGACTTCTCGCCTTCCCACAACTTTTCACTTACTCTCGCAACCATTGATCCCTTGTCAGTGATCCCAAAACATATAGACGCTGCAACGAAAAGAAAAATATACAAATACTTAGCAAGATGGGTGTTTTTGTACGACGATTGTATACAAATAGAAGTCGTTATAACTTACGAGTGTATTTGCCATTTTGGTTAGGATTGTAGTAAACGGCCGGACCTACATCTGCGTAAGCATAAGAGACAAGGGTTAGCACTAAGGCTACGATGAACAATATGGATTTCATCTTAATTTGATGTTTTATTTTGTGGAAGAATATGCACCATTTATAGCTAGTGAGCGAGAGTATTAGGAAATTATAGGTAGAATATCACTTATTGATTGCTTAGGATTATATTATGTTAGAATCTTGTAAAAATTATTTGTTAGCTTATATGAATAATCATATCTTTATTATTTGGAATGATTATCTTTTTAATTTTACCTACAATTAATATAGGCATAACTAGTTTAGTATTCGTATCTTGCACGGAATTTGAAAAATTAGCACTGATTTTTGTTATAATCGTAAGTGATGATTTGCTATCAAAACAAAAAAAATTAAATTTAAATAATTTTTAATGTAAAATAAGTAATAAATATACTAAACTTGGAAATTTGTAAAATTATATTGTCAACTATCTATAAAAGAGTTGAGAATAAAATATTAATCATTACAACTAAAAATATGAAATAATATATATATATATATATATATATAATCAAGAATATTATACATTTTTACTAATGAAATATCGATTTTTTATATAATCAAGAATATTATACATTTTTACTAATGAAATATCGATTTTTTATATATATCATAAACTTAGTTACAATAGTTTTTTGGCATACTCTCATACGCTAAGTAGAAGAAAGAGATGAGAGGTGTTTTGATGTTGTATTGGTGTGTTCTATGAACGAGTGTTGTCCCTTGTTATAGGGACTCAATAGGATCATTGAGAGTAAATACAAGGGACATGACGTAATATTCTATTTAAATACGCATATTAGATATTTATTATGTTCGATATCACAAGCATTTAATGATCGATTACATATTTAATATATAATATTTTGGAGAACTAATATGGAATATTAAAATTAATATCATAATTATGTAAATTAGGTATCTTGCAATCCGACGAATTAAAAAGGAGAGATATCAACTCATAACTAAATGTGGATCAGCCCAGCCCGAATAGATAGTTGGGTGGTCACTCAACCCAATTCATATATGGTCCAAAACCATTTCCAAGAGCCCAACATTGATACCCATTATAGCATATGCATATTATATTAACTATAATAATGTTCTCCATATTACATCATATGTGTATATTATACGCCTAACTTTGGACCTTTATTTGTCATTCATCCGAAAATCATTTAATGCATATGAGTATACTACGTTATAATTCTCGATTATAAGAAGTCAATGCTTCCATTATGCGGTGTTTATCATGGTCATGGCCCACCTAAAAAGTGTCAGGAAATTACCTAGATGCCGCTACTTTAAATGAGTTTCAACGATCTCATACATGAATATAAATGAATTCTAGAACAAATGGTTATTTTTATAAAACGAAATAGGCTTTAGAGAGTATAGTCGAAGAATCACTACGTATATTTGGGTTGATAGCGTTTTTTAACCATGAATCATCCATAGTGAGTAGCTATTAGATTTACTCGATCAGGTACCGAACATGATGTCTTGAACCACCCGGACTTTGATATAAACCGAGACAATAAATATCACATTGTTTCATCCTCTCCACAAAACGATGTTCTCTTTGATGTGTTCATTTTGACCTTGAACATCATTGGCTTCATCATGAGTAGACTTCGAGAAAATCATGCTTTTAAAGATTCCCCTAGACAAGGTTTCATGTCACACTTATAAAATGATACACCATAAAGAGTGTCTTTTACTTATTATAATTAAGGGGAAGGTAATCTCAAAGGAGCTTGATGTTCTTCACAAAGAAGAAGAAATGTATTGGCTTGCAAGGTCGAGGGTGAATGAACTTCGCGAGGGTGATCGGAATACAGCCTACTTTCATCACAAAGCATCTCAGAGAAGAGAAACAAACACCATCTATGAGCTTATCTCCAACGACGGAACAACATGCAATACCCAACCAGGCATAAAGTGTGAAATCAAATCTTTTTTCACGGAACTCTTTGCTTCTTCCCACCCTACTGACGCTGCCATTGATCGCATCCTTGATGGTCTACCAAGCCGGGTTACGGTTGCAATGAATGAGGGTCTCGACCTTCTCCCCACGCCTGAGGAGATCTTTACCGCCCTCAATCAAATGAACCCGAATAAGGCTCCGGGCTGGGATGGAATGCATGCTCGGTTCTTCTAGTGTTTCTGGCCTGTTATCGGTAATGATGTTGCTCAGTTCATTCGGGAATGGTGGAGTTCCGGTTTCCCTTGACTCGATCAATGCCACTGTCATCACCCTTATACCTAAAATTAGTAAGCCGACTCGCATCTCTGAATTTCGTCCTATCAGTTTATGCAACGTCATTTACAAGCTCATAACTAAAGTTATGGTTAATCGGTTGAAACCTCATCTCCATTCTATTATTTCTCCGTCCCAAAGTGCTTTCATTTCAGACCGCTCTATCACGGACAATGCGATCATCGCAATGGAGATTTTCACTGCACTTAAAAAAAAACTGAAGGAATGAACGGAATGATGGCTTTGAAACTTGACATGAGCAAGGCTTTTGATCGTATGGAATGGAATTACCTTAAAAAGGTAATGCTATGTCTGGGCTTCTCTAGCGCTTGGATCTCACGTGTTATGAGCTGCGTGCGTGGCACACGTTATTCTTTCAAGATTAATGGGGTTATTGATGGTTGCGTGCTCCCATCCGAGGCTTGAGACAAGGAGACCCGCTCTCCCCGATTCTCTTTATTCTTGGAGCGGAGGGTCTTTCTTTTATTATCGACCAAGCGGTTGAGGTTGGTGCTTTACATGGGATCTCGGTTTGTCGTTGGGCCCCTGTTATTACCCATTTGTTTTTTGTTGATGATAGTCTTCTTTTTGCAAAAGCTAGTCTTGCAGAATGCTCTAAAGTAACTGAGTTACTCAGGCAATATGAGGGAGCTTCGGGTCAGAAAATCAATTTACAGAAATCAGAAGTAGCTTTTAGTAGGAATGTTGACGGTAATCAGCAAACTCTTCTTGCCAACCGTTTAGGAATTGGCATGGTCGACCACCACATCAAATATCTGGGGCTACCATCCATCATTGGCCGCTCTAAGAAGGTTATCTTTGCTTTTATTAAGGAGCGTATTTGGAAGAAAGCTCAAGGCTGGAAGGAGAAATTGCTTTCTTCGGCGGGTAGAGAGCATCTGATTAAGTCAGTGCTCCAAAGTATACACACTTATGTCATGTCTGTTTTCCGTCTTCCGGATGGTCTTATTGATGAAATTCATACTATGCTCGCGAGGTTCTAGTGGGGGTCTACTGCTTCCCACCGGAAAATCCATTGGAGGAAATGGGAGGATCTTTGTTTGCCTAAACGACATGGGGGTATGGGTTTCCGGGATCTCAAAGTATTTAATGACGCTCTACTCGCACGCCAAGGATGGAGTATTTTACACTCTCCGGAATCTCTTGTTTCCTCGGTTCTTAAAGCCAAGTACTTCCGTCATGACACCTTCCTTGGTGCCTCTAGGGGTGGAAGCCAAGTTTCACTTGGCGTTGTATTTGGGGTGCAAAGGCTCTTTTAATCGAGGGTCTTAGCTGGCTTGTTGGTAATGGTCTTCACATTAATGCCGCATCGGAAAAATGGGTTCCTCTTGATATTGGCTATGGGCGTCCTCTGTTGAATGTTGGAATGGAACAGATGTAATGGTGTCGGAATTTATTGACCCCGACACCCACTCTTGGGACCACGCAGCCCTTCACGCTGCTTTCTCCCCCTCTGATGTTGTCCGAATTCTCACGATCCCCTTACTGTCTCCTTCAGACCCTGACCACCTGATTTGGGGAGCACACCACTCGGGTCTCTTCACTGTCCGGTCTGCATATTGGCTCGGGAAGATGGGTACTGTTAGCATTGCTTCCCACCCATTGTGGCCTGCGGTTTGGGGTTGTACCCTTCCGCCTAAAGTCCTTCAGTTTGCTTGGCGACTTTGCAGCGGCTTCCTCTCCGTATCATATGTGCTCTTCAATCGTCACGTGATCGACTCACCAATCTGCTCACGGTACAACCTACATGATGAATCAATTTGGCATGCTTTGGTTCACTGTCCGGATTCCCGGCCTGCATGGGAAAATACAACCACTTATCAAGCTTTTCTTGCCACGGACCAAACTGGCCCACTGGAGGTTCTGTCTGATCTGGGCGCTCAGCATGGGCCGCAACTGGTTTCGGAGTTCATTTCTAGCTGCTAGATTGCGTGGACTATTAGGAACAAGACACTATTTGACTCCGAGCCCTTTTCCGGACAGCTACTCTGTGCTAGACTTCGGTCTTTAGTTTCGGACTTCACCCACTGTCCTCCCCTTGCCAGGTACAATAATGCACCCGATGCTAACCACGATGCTTCCTGGTCTCCGCCACCTCTCGGCTCACTTAAACTGAACTCGGATGATGCCCTTCTCAATGGCTCAATTTGTTTGGGCGGGGTCCTACGCAACTCCTCTGGGAACATTCTGATGGTGGCTACCAAGCGCCTATTTGGCACTGTTTCCTCCACACTGGCCGAAGCAATGGGCTTGCTCTTCGCAACGACTGCTGCTATGGAGTATGGGGTCACTAATCTTATTGTTGAATCTGACTCGACTGCCCTAGTGCAACTGCTGCTCCACCACGCCCCTATACCAGGTAGACTAATCAAACTTCGTGTATTCTTTTGCCGATACACAATATTTAATACACAATTTTTATACATAATTTCAATTACACAATGTCCGTACACAATTTCAATTACACAATGTTAATACATAATACACAATTATCATATACATAAAATGCATTGGACATACATATTCTATTACACAATTTCAATTACACAATGTAAATACATAATTTCAATTACACAATTTCAACTACACAATGTTAATACATAAAATACTTGTATAACCAAACATTCTGTAAATGACGAATTTGTGTAACCAAACATTGTCAAAATGACATACACTTTACTACATAAACGTAATCATTATGTAGAAAGTTGCAAAAATTATGTATCAGCATATGTACATAACCACGAAATTATGTATCAACATATGTACATAACCACGAAATTAATAACAACATATTTCTTTAATTATGATAAATAAATAAATCATTAAAGAGCAAACCTCCATTGACGATATTCGAGTTTCTTAAAATCGAAAAAATGGAGATTAGAAAGGTAGACTAAGAAGAATAATGAAAGATTGTTGTATTTATGTGAGGAGTTATTTTAGGAGCTGTTATAATTTCTTCCCTAATTTGACGTAATAATTTAGTTTATCAATTATTTTAATTTGCCAAATCCGTTACATATTTAAGGAGATAGAATATTAACATTTATGGCAATATCAATTAATATTTATCAATTTATCTTTTTTTTACATAAAATAGGGTGTCTAGTTTGTTAATTGAAAACAAAAAGTGCCTACTTTATACACCAAGATACATAAACTACCTACTTACCATAAACACTCTATTGGTTTTTATAAACAATTCAGTTATGATTGATGCATTTATCTTTAATTCTTTTACTATAGGATGAATCTCTAAAAAAAGATTTCAACTTTCAAGTCTCACTATTTGTGCTTGATTTTGTTGCCATAGTCAAGAACATAATGTTTGAATTTTAATGGATTGAAAATTTTATTTTAATGATTTCTTGATTTGATTTGTATTTTACAGGTACATAATGTCTTATTTATATGGGGATATATTTTATTCTCAATCTCACGCGTTCGAAAGCGACCATGAGTGCGAGGAGATTGTATATGTACCATCTCAACGACAACAATAATTAAAGAAAGTTTTTTTTTGGTGGATACAATAATTAAAGAAAGTTATGAGTAAAAAGAACACTTATTTTTTATGTCGAGATTATTTTCTTTTGATAATTTGTTACTTGTTAATTTTATTTATTATTTTAAGATTTCAATTGTATATTAGAATAGGTCATGTACGGTCACAAAAGGCTCAAATTAGGTATGTTCCAAACGGTTCAGCTCCGGTTTCATTTTAGGTGAGATTCCAAACGCTTCTTCCCGATTCCGGTTTCAAACGGTGCTTTTCGGTCCGGTTCCAAATGGTTCTTCTCAGTCTGGTTCCGTTAATTATTAAACGGTGTGGTTTCGATTCAGGGCAAAACAGTTCCATAAACAACGGACGGTTGTGGAACCGTTAACGGCCCTATAATTTTTTTTTTTTTTGATAATAGAAAGCGGTTAGGGTGGACTATCTTCTAGAGGTAGTTCATCCTAAAGCATCCTTACGGATGAGAACACAAAGTTCAAGATCATCAGAAAAGTTGGTGTTGGGTATCGAAATTCCCAAATGGGTTAGTCGGTCTACAACACAGTTTACTTCTCTGAATACATGCCTAATCTGGACTTCGTCAAAAAACCGGAGGTCCAGTTTGGAGTCGGAAATAATCATCTCGACCTCCCAAGGACAACTCCAACATCCTTGGAGTGCCTTAATAACACAGAGGTTGTCCCCTTCAATTTCAATTTTTTTGATTTGTAGTCTAATTGCCTCGTGAAGGCCTGATTTTAGGGCAAAAGCTTCAGCTTTTAAAACCGAGTTGAAGTTTTTTTTTTTTGGCATCAAGGCTTACTACTTTTCCATTTTGGTCCCGAATCACGTAGCCAATAGAAGTAATTCCGGAATCTAATTTCGATCCGTCAAAGTTTAGTTTATGAAAGCCCGGTTTTGGTTTATCCCATTTGATATTATGTTTTTTCCTTGTTATAGGATTTACATTCTTTAGTTGTTTAAAGTCATAGTCATCTTCATCAAGCGTGTTGACTTTCCACCTATGAATTTGGTCTTTGATGAAGCCGGTGACCTTGTTACATGACCCAATGGGTTCATTACCAAAGATGATTTTATTTCTAAAGTACCAAATACTCCACCAAATGGTTGCGATGCAAGCAAGTTTGTTTAGTCCAAGTATATTTTTAAGATCAATTAGAATTTCATGGGGTTTCTTGTTGTTATAGTTAATTTTGTTTATTTCGAATAACATTGTTTTGTCAAATTTTTCAATAACTTGTTTGCTAAAAGGGCATTCGAGGAACAAATGGATCAAATCCTCGCAATGGTGGTTGCATAGTTCGCAATGTCTTGTAACTGCTATTCTTCTTTCGTCCAACTTTGCTTTAGTTGGGATACCATTTTGTGAAAATTTCCAGAGAAAATTTTTTATTTTGGATTGGGTATCAAGTTTCCAGATCCATTCACAAGCATTTGTCTAATTAAAGCATGATTGTGTTTCAATCATATGAGCAGCAAATTTTGTAGAAAACCACCCATTATTGCTACCTTTCCTGTAAAGTCTATCCTAAATATCGTTGTTTGGGATTATTATTTCCGTTATTTTTCGCCTAATATCTTGGCTTAAGATGTTAACGGCCCTATAATTGACATCAAGCACAATTCTTCTAGTTCGGGACAATTGGGCCACAATAGTATGGGCTTTTAGGCCCAATACAAAATCCCATTATTCTAAAGGCGGCTTCTTCTTTTTTATGGTTGACAAACACGTGTCCCTCCGAGTCATCTCGCGCTCGTCTCCCTCGTAGAGTCGTACATTGTCGTCTCCTAGCTGTCTCTCTGTCCTTCAATTTCCGCTAACCGCTCAGGTATCTTCGCATCTTTCGTGATTTTCTTTTATCGTTTGCTTCCGCTTTTCTGCAATTATCTCTCAATTTGATTCGACAACTAGGGTTCACAAAATAGGCAAGGGGGCTCTTAACTCTATGGTTGTTTGCCTCTGTTTCGTTCATGTTGATTCAAATTTGACTTTGTTTACAATATAACGATTCCAGTTGAGCTGGGGGTTGTTCGTATTGTTTTGCGTCATTCCTGGGCTGATGCTGTTAGGGTTTTGGATTTGTGCTTTATGTGTTTTTATATTGCAGGGGAAGGGAAGGGAGGTTAAGCTTATGACAGCTCTATATTAGATTATCAACCAATATGCTTCTCTGGATTACAAAGTTGATGTTTGTGTCTTGAATTGTGATTTCTCTTTTTTAATTGAGAAGATGGAGATTCTTATGTGTTATGATGCATGAAATTAATGCACTCATAAAGGGCCGTTAAGGTCAATAAAGTATAAATGGTAATTGTGTCCCTAATATTATGTCATGGGACTAAGTTGTTTGATGTTGATGTATGAGAAGGTAAACTAAATACCATCTTTGGGTAAAATGGGGAAAAGGAAGTCAAGGGCAAAACCTCCACCAAAGAAGAGAATGGACAGGCTTGACACTGTTTTCAGCTGCCCTTTCTGTAATCATGGAACCAGTGTTGAATGCCGTATGTAAGTATTTACTGATCTTCATTATCCGAGATTGTTATGTGTTATATTTCTATTTGTTACTAGTTTGGCAAATAAACTTTGCTCTATTCAGTCTGATGTATAGTTTCTCAGTACAATTTGATCTTATTTGGTTTCTTCTCAAATTTCACACATGTATAAACTAACATCCATTTGCTAGTGGATGAATGGGAATAGCTTATGACAAAATATTTGTCTTATTGGCAAAGTATTGAATTTCTAAATATCCTTTCGACTTAGCTGATATAATTTGGAAGGGAAAAAAAACAACTTTCCATACATTATAGGAAGAAATAGTATATCAATATAGCATCCCAGATGTGCGCCTTAAGATTGACCTATACCATATAAGTCTAGTTTGTATGTGCTTCGAGCTGCACTATTCTGCCACATGATATTATTATTGAAATTGATCTCTTCCTGCTCATCTAATTTAATCAAAGACATCAAGCTACTTGGTTTGAGTAGTTCATCCTGTAATCGTTTGTCTTCTTATAGTTCTGCATTTGCTAGTGATACCCGTGATTAAAGTTTATTAGGTATAAATACTCGAATGAAACCCAGCTAGGGTTTGTGCTGATTTCGCCATTTCGGATCACGCATTCTGGATTATCTTTGTCCTCGTCTACTTTTGTTTATTTTTTTCAAGTTTGAACAAAGTTTCCATATCGATTTGAAGTAGGAGAATGGTTTGCCAATACTTTCTCCTTTTTGCACGGATGATTGAGAGTTGTGTTCATACAGTGACATGAAGAACCTGATCGGTGAAGCTGAATGTGGGATCTGCCAAGAGAATTTTAGCATGACAGTAACAGGTATGGTTTTGTTCAATTGCAAATTTTAGCAATGTTGACATTGGCAGTTACCAAAGAAATGGATGCAATAACTATTTTGTTTTGCTCTTCCCCGTCCCGTGTCTCTGCAGCTTTGACGGAACCTATAGACATGTAAGTTACAAGCAAGTTAAGCAACATTGCTCATTTGCTCCTTTCTGCGTTACTAGAGTTTTCAAACAAAAATCAAAATAACGAACGCATGTTACGTGTTCATGATCTGCTTGCAGCTACAGTGAGTGGATCGATGAGTGTGAGCGTGTTAACAATGCAGCTGAAGACGACGACGGTTACAAGTAGAATGCTTATAAGTCAATATCGAGACAAATGACTGAAGTATAATCTGTAATGTATATTGTGTTGTATTGTATGCAAAGTTTAGGGGGAAAGAGCATGTATGTGCAGAGTTGTTTCTTGTGTGTAATATGTATTATATCAATAAGTCAATATGTTGTATGAATTGGACCAGAGCTGTTTCTTGTGTGTAATATGTATTAGTCGTAATTTATTCTTCTTCCTTCAAGTTCTAAAGTATTTTATTCAAGACCGTAGTAAACAATTTTGTATCGTATTATGTACTTTTTTAGTTTTTTTTCTTAAATGTCGAACTGTGAAACCTAAATATATAGGGTGGTTAGTATTATGATCGATCTAGACTGTATTTGAAGCACTCAAGAGGTTTAATGAATAATAAAAATGGTATGATGGGGGTTAATCCGTGGATTGGATCGTATTAGATCGTTATGATTTGGTTCATGGTTATGACCCCTATTGTAAAGTCGAGTCCCGTCCATAGCATTTGCACTGTCATTGGCGTGTGTGAATTGTGTCATGCCACATGTTGATTTTTACTTGGGGTTTCCGGACTGCCATAATCGAAAAAAAGGAGGTGATCGGACCAAGTTTGTTGTTTCTTGAATTCTTGGTAAATTAGGATTTGCGAGGGATTGACGGGATTGAGCGGCGATTATACTTGACGGGATTGAGCGGCGATTATACTTGACACCTGTTAAATTTTGAGTCTTTTGTCCAAAATTGAATCCTTTAAAATTTTAACGAACTAGTCTGGACCTGAATACTCGTTCATGTCCAATCCAACCATAGATTTTTTTTTATCCAAGTCAGGCACAAACCGGTCCGGATCCAATCTGCTCCAAAACTTCAAATTATACGCTTGGGTTTCCTAATAGGTCAAGATCATGGAGGGTTTCCTAATAAAATAAACTAGGATGTAAGAAGGTGAATAATTCACCTTGTACAAATTACTTCACATTTTGACCAAGTTATACTAGAAGAGATGTATGTGATATATGTGTAAAAAAACATCATGTACACACTTGCATGCATGTGATATGTACAAATATCTTGTACATGTTTATCCATAACACTCCCCCTTGAATATTCACCTTCTTCCATTATCAAACTTGAGCGTTTGTTGCTGACTCCATACTCATTATACGCTTGGGTGAAGTTGCCTCATTAAAAACCTTGTCAGGAAAAATCCAATGGGATAAAAACCTGATCGAAGGGAAAAAGAGTGCAGCGCGTATAATGCTCCCCTGATTTCAACATATGTCTCGGAGTCTACACATTCCAATTTTGCGCACAAGCTCTTCAAATTTCTTCGGGCACAATGATTTCGTGAACAAGTCAGCAAGATTGTCACTAGAACGGATTTGTTGAATATCAGCTTCCCCGGTTTCCTCCAACTCACGAGTGGAGAAGAACTTTGGCAATATGTGCTTTGTACGATCTCCCTTGATATGTCCTTTCTTCATCTGAGCAATGCATGCTGAATTATCTTCGTACAAGATGGTTGGTTCTTTAGTGATAGGTTTCATCCCACACTCCTTTTGTATGAACTCGATCATAACCCGTAGGGACACACACCCTCTTTCAGCTTATTACAAAGCGATTAACTCTGCGTGATTTGAGGAAGTGGCGGTAATTATTTGCTTTGTTGACCTCCATGAAATTGTTTTTCCTCCATATGTGAACACATATCCATTTTGGGATTTGGCCTTGTGTGGGTCAGACAAATATTCTACATCTGCATATCCAACCAAAGTGGCATCTTCTTTGTATTGATAAAATAGACCAAGGTCATGCGTACCTCGAAGGTAGCGGAATATATGTTTGATGTCATTCCAATGTCTTCTTGTAAGTGCACAATTGTACCTAGACAACAAATTTACAACAAAGGCAATATCTGGTCTTGTATTGTTAGTCAAATACATTAAAGCACCTATTGCACTTAAATATGGCATTTTTGGGCCAAGGATTTCCTCATCCTCTTCTCGAGGACGGAACTCATCGTTTTTCACATTAAGGGATCGAACAACCATGGGTGAGCTTAAAGGGTGTGCTTTGTCCATGTAGAATCTTTTTAGTATTTTCTCTGTGTAATTGGATTGATGGATAAAGATGTCATCCCTTAAGTGCTCAATTTGTAGGCCAAGACAAAGCTTGGTCTTTCCGAGATCTTTCATCTCGAATTCTTTCATCAAATACTTTGCAGTTTCTCTAAGCTCGTTGGAAGTTCCAACGATATTTAAATCGTCAGCATAAACTGCGATTATAGCAAATCCACTTTTGGATCGCTTGATGAAAACGCATGGACATATAATGTTGTTCTTATATCCCTCCTTGAGAAGATATTCAACAAGACGATTGTACCACATTCGTCCTGATTGTTTTAATCCATACAAGGATCTTCTCAATTTTATGAAAAACATTTCTTGTGGTTTTGAGGAGTTGACCTCAGGCAATTTTAGTCCTTGTGGGACTTTCATGTAGATGTCGGTATCAAGTGACCCATATAAATACGCAATCACGACATTCATAAGGCGCATCTGTAGTTTTTCAAAGACAGTCAGGCCAATTAGGAATCTAAATGTGGTCACATCAATTACTGGCAAATATGTTTCATCATAATCGATTCCTGGAATTTGAGAAAAACGTTGGGCTACAAGTCTCGTCTTATATCTCACAATTTCGTTTTTCTCATTTTGTTTTCTTATGAAAACCCATTTATAGCCGACTGGGTTTACACCCTTTGGTGTATGGACTACAGGCCCAAAAACTTCACGTTTTTCAAGTGATTTCAATTCTGTCTGAATTGCCTCTTTCCATCTTGGCCAATCCTTTCTGCGACGACATTCATCAACTGATTTTGGCTCAATGTCGTCATCTTCAATTGCAATATCATTAGCCACAGAATAGGCAAATATATCATCAACAATGACATCATTTATATTCCATTGTATCCTTGTATCGACATAATTTATAGCAATTTTATAGTTGTCGACGTTTCATCAAGGATATTATCTTCATTTGGGATGTACTCATCCTCATTTTCTTTGTCTTTCTCATGTTCCTCATTTGATTCATTCACTATAGCCTCTCTTGTTATACCCTTTTGGTTCCTTTTTTTCTCGGTTTCAAATCTTTTGAACCAAGTGGTCTACCATGTTTTCGACGTGTTGTAGACTCATTTGCAATGGACACATTTTGTTGTCCAATTGGTACATCTATCCTTGCAGGGGCATTTGCTGCAGGAACATGTGACTTTACCACCTTCTTAGTGTCTGTAAATGTATTTGGTAATTGATTTGCAACACCTTGTAAGTGAATGATTCGTTGAACTTCTTGTTCACACATTTTTGTTATTGGATCAAGGTGTGATAATAGTGTTGCATTCCATGTAATTTCTTTCATACTTGGGTCCACTTTCTTTTTTTCTCCCCCTAAGATTGTAAATGTATTTTCATCAAAATGACAATCAGCAAATCTTGCTGTAAACAAATCACTCATTGTTGGTTCAAGATATCTAATGATCGAGGGGGATTCAAAACCAACATATATTCTCAATCTTCTTTGTGGACCCATCTTTGTACGTTGTGGTGGAGCAATATGAACATAAACTGCAAATCCAAATATTTTTAGATGTGATATATTAGGCTCCTTACCAAACACTAATTGCAATGGGGATTGTTCATGGTTCGCACTTGGTCTTAAACGGATCAAGGCTGCAGCATGCAATATCGCATGTCCCCAAGCAAATGTTGGTAACTTTGATTTCATCAATAATGGTCTAGTAATTAATTGTAATCTCTTTATCAATGATTCGGCAAGACCATTTTGTGTGTGAACATGAGCTACTGGATGTTCCACATCAATTCCAATTGACATGCAAAAGTCATTGAATGTTTGGAATGTAAATTCTCATGCATTATCAAGCCGGATTTTCTTTATTGTATAATCCGGAAATTGAGCTCTCAATCGGATTATTTGAGCAAGGAGTTTAGCAAATGTCGCATTTCTAGTCGATAATAGACTTACATGTGACCATCTTGTAGATGCGTCAATTAAGACCATAAAGTAACGAAATGGGCCACACGGTGGAGCAATTGGTCCACATATATCTCTTTGTATCCTTTCCAAAAATGCAGGAGTCTCACTTGTAACCTTACTTTTAGAAGGTCGAATTATTAGCTTTCCAAGTGAGCAAACTGCACAATGAATATGAGTTGGCGGCAGAACGTTCATGTTCTTTAGTGGGTGTCCAAGTGAAACCTTAATAATTTTGTGCATCATCGTTGATCTTGGGTGACCCAATCGGTCATGCCAAAGTGTAAATTCATCTCGGTCATCCAACATTTTCTTAGATATCACATTAGCCTCAACCGGATAAATATATGTCTCATATAATCTGGAGGTTTGTCCTGGCATTCTCTCAAGGATTTGTTTCTTATCATGTGTTGTGATGCACAAATATTCTCTCCCATTTTCATTCATGGTTTCCATATGAAATCCATTTTGACACACATCCTTAAAGCTCAATAAATTTTTTCGAGATTTACACGAATATAATGCGTCATTTATTACTATTTTTTTTCCTTTTGGGAGTAGAACAAGAGCTCTTCCCGAGCCTTCGATGAGTTTAGCCACACTGGATATGGTATTCACATTTCTCTTAAAGGGTTTCAATTGTGTGAAATGCTCTTTATTTCTCAAGATGGTATGTGTGGTGGCACTGTCCACAAGACATTGCTCCTTCTCATCGAGTCTTTCCTTAGAAGGTTCCATGTATTCTATAGAGAGGAAAACATAGATAAGTCAAGCCATTAATAAAGAAAACTTCATATTATACATCAGGATAAGCATATTTTACATAGTCCTACTAGATCTTAAAAGGAAGCATTACATGGCATTACATCATATTATACATTATTATACAATAAAGGATGATCTCATAAGTTCTTAAAGCAATGCTTCAGTCCAAGGCACGTGAATCATCATTCTCAAAGTTGAGAAAGTGAGAGACATCTAGGCTGGTCATGGGTGAACTACCAACACCTTTGTTTTCAACAAAGTTGGTTTCATTAGCCTTTTCTTTGTTTCTTTCAGCTTGGTAAGCATCCACTATATGTGAAGCGGTACGGCATATTTTTGCCCAATGACCAACTATGCCACATCTATAGCAGACAGTTCTTGGCTTATGAGAGGGCCCCTTTTGACCCGTCTGAACCTTTTGCTTTTCATTCCCTTTGTAACCATAGTTACCTCGATTATCATGGTGGCCATCATTATAGCCTTGCCAACGGCCACGACCACGACCACCACGGCCATCACGGCCACCATGATTTTTGCCCAATGACCAACTATGCCACATCTATAGCAGACAGTTCCGTGACTGTTGCCCACATTCTTTGTAACTCTTGCGTTTGTCATCGGATGCCTTTCCAGTGGCATTGACATCCATAGCTGCTACTGATCCGGTGGGTCTGAGGTTGTGGTTCTCGTTAAGAGCTCATTATTCTTTTCAGCCACTAATAATACTTTCAAGAGGTCTGAGTACCTCTTGAAGCCTCTTTCTCGGTATTGTTGTTGTAACAATACATTCGTGGCATGCATAGTAGAGAATGTTCTCTATAGTATTTCTTCTTGAGTGATCATATGACCACATAGCCTTAATTGGGAGGTGATTATGTGGATAGCACTATTGTAATCAGATTTGGACTTAAAGTCCTGGAACCTTAAGTTGTTCCATTCATACAAAGTTTGTGGGAAAAGGACTTCCTTTTAGTGTCCATATCTTTCATTCAAACTTTCCCACAACTCTTTAGGATCCTCCACAAATAAGTATTCGGTCTTGAGGCTTTCATGAATGTGGTTGCGGAGAAATACAATTGCTTTTGCCTTCTCCTGTGGAGTGGCATCATTGTTCTCCTCAATTGTTTTTTCAAGGTCATTCGCCTTAAGATGGGTCACCGCATCTACCTTACATTCAAGGTATTTTTGGCCCGATAAGGCAAGAATGTCAAAGTCTCTTTTCGCAATATTTTCCATTGGTTACTACATAAAAATATAAAGCAAATATATAAAGTAAGTAAAAGATGACAGAATTATAAAATTGTTAGTACGCATTAGCCATATGTTAGTCATGTGTTAGTAATATGTTAGACATAAGCATAAGCAAATATATAGTCAATAGTCAGTTGTGTCAGTAGTCCGTCACATGTAGTATGTGTGTCATTGTCCGTCAAGTTCAATAATGTAAGTCATAGTCAATGGTCTGATAGGAATGTCGTGTAAGTCATAGTAACAGTCTGGCAATAGTCACTTATAGTCCATGAAGAGTAGTCATGTAAGTCATATCAATAATCCGAAAAATGATTAATTATGTATCATAGGACTAAATTAGTCTAGTGGGAAAAATTGTAAAAACCGATTCCTTTTATCCCCTTTAATCTTCATCCATCCATTTTACTTTCATTTTCACTTTCACTTTCACTTTCACCATTCTTATCTCCTCCTTCCTTAACTCCATTTTCATTGTTCAAGCTCAAAGAAAAAATCATGGCCGATGATGAAATTACTAATCGGCTTGTTGCTAATAACAACCGATTTTTAATCGAGCTTTTCATTTGCCTTGTGCTTATTTATATCATCATCATTATCATAATCATTATTTTGGTGGGAAATCTTCGTTCATAAATCAAGTGGTGAGAAAACAAAAAGTGTGGGGGGCTTTGTCGAAAGAGGTAAGCAAATCTTAATTTTGTTTGTATCTTAGCATAAATCCAAAAACCATGACTTTATTTTGACAAAAGTTACTTTTAACTCTCAAGTTAAAATAACGAGTTTCTGATGTAGAGTTTCCCGAACTTGGGCAACTACAGAGCATCCTCCTCGGATTAAGTTAGTTTACAAACACTCGAGTTTTTTATGTAGAAGATCCCGCAAAGGGCAACTACAGAGCATAATCCTCAAGTAGATTTTATGTAATAGTTTTGTGTAATGAAAGACTAAGAAATGTTTACGAAAGATACCTTAGTAGTAGCAAAGCTCAGTTGGGACTTAGAATCCTCGTGCTGATAACGTGTTATGATTTGATTGCTTTCGATCTCTTGTTTACTTAGACTTTTTTGTGAGTTGTGTTCAAGAACACTTAGAACTAGAAAAGAGGAGTGAACAAGAAGAGTAGATTTCTTGCTTGCTCTTGGTACATCTTGTTACAATGAAAATGACCTCTATTTATAGGCCAAGATCATGGAGGATTTCTTAATAAAATAAACTAGGACGTAAGAAGTGAATAATTCACCTTGTACAAATTACTTCACATTTTGACCAAGTTATACTAGAGGACATGCATGTGATATATGTGTACAAAATATCATGTACACACTTACATGCATGTGATATGTACAAATATCTTGTACATGTTTATCCATAATAAGAGGTACGATAACTTTAGGTCTATGTAGTTTTTTCAAAATACTTGTATAAGGTAGAAAGGTACTACATATAGGTATGAGGTGTTAGCACGTATATCTCCTATACATATATAGATTAGTGTGCAGATGCTCCTAAATCAGGCCTAGTTTCAGCAGTTGTCACAGGCCCATCAGTGACCAGCCCAGTCTTGGCCTTCTCCAATAGCTTATTGGATCTGGTCCACTACGCCTCCCTGCCCTTATCCAATGTTGAGCCACAACCAGCAGGCCCATTTCCGGCAGACTCCCCAACAAACAGCCCACCAGGCCAATGCAGTGATGCAGCCCATGGAAATTGCACAAGCATTTAACACTGTTTCGTTTCAACCACCCGATGGCATGTGATATATGGACACGGGAGCATCCGCGCATATGACTTCAAATGCAGGTAACCTTTGTACCTATTTTAATTCGGACACTTTTCCTTACATTATAGTCAAATGGTTCTCGTATTTCAGTTTCGGGTTCCGAATCGGCTGAACTACCACAATTGCCACCCAACCTCCATCTTCAAAATGTCCTTCACACAACCAAATGCATTAAAACCTTATTTCTGTAAGACAATTTGTCACTGATAATCAAGTTTCCGTTTCATTTGACCCGTTTGATTTTTCGGTGAAGGATCTTCGCACGGGGACCCAAATCGCGAGGTGCAATAGTTCGAGCGGCCTTTACCCGGCTCTCAAGACCACATCCGTCATACCCGTAGCACTTTCCGCCTCTACCACAACGTCATCCTCCCTTTGACATGCCCGTCTTGGTCATCCTAGTGATCATGTTTTTAGTTTCCTAAGTCGCAATTGTTTGACCCTAAATTTTAACGAATTTATTATTTGTAAAATAATAAATAAATAATGAATTTCTCCTCGGAGAAATTTGTTTTATATGTTGGGTTGTATATAAAATATACAAATGATGCCTTAAGTCTTTAAGGTGTGAAAAGTAAAGGAAAATAAAAAGAAATTCATTTAAGCAAAAGAAAAGTGGAGATTTGAAGAAAAGAAAAGGTTACGTGTGTGTTCTGTTTGCTAAATATCCTGCAAAGGAATTGCAAAAAGATAAAAAGTAAAAGTATATATATTTTAAATAGATAATTAGGCAGTTATGGTAGTTATTGGTAGTTATCACTACAACTGCCTAATCCCATTTCTATTTAAACTCTATTCTGTTTAAAAAAAAAGGGGAGGACAGTAACAAAAAAAAAATCGTGAGAATAGCAGAGGAAATCAGGAGAGAGAAAAAGAAACAGAGGAAAGAAGAGGTAAAAACCAAGAACACATTTTTTTTGAATGATTTTATAGAAATCATTCTTCCCTTTTCTTCTTTTCCTTTTATTAACCACATGAACGATTTACTACGTTCTCCACAAAATCGGTATTCATCAAGGCAGATTTTCGATCCCTACACAAGGCACCACTGCAAACCCGGGGTTGAATGAAACTAATCGCATCCGCTGCAAAAAACTCGCGGTCGGTAGGAATCGATGGATTCCTCCACTGCACAAAAACTCGCGGTCGGTAGGAATCGATGGATTCCTTCACTGCACAAAAACTCGCGGTCGGTAGGAATCGATGGATTCCTTCACTGCACAAAAACTCGCGGTCGGTAGGAATCGATGGATTCCTCCGCCGCAACCGAACCGCTTGGTTCCTTTACAATGGCAACGATCCAGATTGAAATATGAACATGTACAAAGTTCTTGTCGAGAGTTTATATACAACCGACTTGATACTGTTAAGATGGCTTTGAAGACTTATGTTTGAAGGAATTTGTATCCTAAAGCAGTAGACACAAACAGATGGAAACAATTATATTAAAAGGAAGGGACAATGTCCGTCATGAACAAGAAAGAGCCTCATATCTTCCTTCCATGCATGCCTAAATGTTAACGATAATGTTAAATGCAACGTTAAATCCTGAAGAATCCTGAGTGTGTCCTAAGGCTTGTTAATGTACGGCTTGTCTGTATTCTTGGGCTTGATTTGAAACCGCTTGCTCGTTGCCGCAGCGCTTGGGCGAGTGATTACCTCGACCTTGAATCCCTAAATGCTCACGTTGTCAAAACATAAGAGAATCATATTCTCCAACTCAGGCCCATTTAGATATTGGCGAGTTACAAATTATTCTCCAACGTCGGGATTAAGTCTCGCCATCACCTAGCCTTCTACATGAGTTTCTTCTGTAAAGGTCTTAAAAATGTTCTCTTGAACAACAGAAGATATAAATATAGAAGACAGCATACAAAAAGAAAGAAGTATGCAGGAAGGAAAACAATAAAAATGGATTAGGAAATTAAAGAAAAAGATATTCTTGTTGCCATATATATTAAAGGAAGTTAATTATCTTCCTATTATTAAGGGGAATTCAAAAGGAAAGGCCATTGTGCCAGAATGTTCACGTATAAAAAAAAATAGATTAATTAAGAATAAAAAAAATATACAGAAAGAAAAGAAAATTTAATTTGAAAACAAAATAGACGGCTCATTTAAAATTTTAATATGGCCCATTTCAAATTAGGAATAACAGTGGTATGCTGCATTTCATAAAATAAAAACCTTCAAGAACTACGTAAGATTTGATGTCTTTTAAAAGACTACGTAGGAAACTCGATTTTTAAATTATCGAGTCCAATCACACTTTTAAAATTGGCTTATAAAACTTGACTAAGCCAAAAATATTAAATCAAATAAAATAGTTCTTCAAGAACTACGTAAAGACTTGATGCTCTCTCCGAGCTACGTAGGAAATCCGATTTTAAATTAAATCGGATTCAGTCGTCCCGTCCAAGTAAAAAATGATTTAAGTCGCATCTTGGACATAAAATTCAAAAATCCCTAAACTCGATATAAGGCTTCCGCTCATCGAGTTTAATCACAAAAATATTCAAACACACGTGTTAGTCGACTTTGAAAATATAAATAAAGTCGCATATAAAATAAAATAAAATAAAACTTCCAGAACTACGTAAAGACTTGATACTCGATTATGAGTTACGTAGGAAACTTGGTATGAAGTTAAAATATACCGAGTTCAATCGCCCAAAATAAATAAAATATAATAAAGTCCATGTGACAAAATTTTAAAATACCAAAACAATAAACCAAAGAAATAAATAATACATTTCCTAATTATGCATATGATATTAGGAGAGTTAAGCAACCCTTCATAGAAGGTGGGTTTAATCTTATCCTTGTGATGCATGATCGGAAACATAAACCATGCAAATGATGGTTGGATTATATTTAGGCAACCCTTCATAGAAGGTGGGTCTAGATTACATCCTCTGATGCATGAAACCAACTGAACTACGTAAGGCTTGATTCTCTTTAAAGAGATACGTAGGCAACCCTTAAAAATAAGGGTGCAGCCCAATTAATAAAAACCCCTAAATATTTTGGTATTTATATTATTTCGAATCAAGAGGATAAAAAATAGGGTCGAACTAAAATATATTTAAAAATGAAATAAAATAATGTTTTGAGAAATTTATACACATTTTTCCTCAACAGCAATAAATTCATACCAAAGAGTAACGAGCCTTGCTCTTCTCTTTGTCATTCTTGCCAGCTTGCAAAACATAAACGTTTACTTTTCTTTGATTCAGTTTCAAAAACTTTTGCTCCCTTTGATATAGTTCATAGTGATGTTTGGACGTCTCCTATTGTCAGTGAATCGGGTTTTCGATATCTTGTGTTTTTAGATGATTTTACACATTTTGCATGGGTTTTTCCTCTAAAACACAAATTGACACTTGTGTTAAATTCCATTACTTTCACTCTTTCGTCCGCACTCAATTCGGGAGCTTAATCAAATATTTTCGATGTGATTTTGGAGGAGAGTTTAACAATCATGCTTTCACATCTTTTTGCAACCGACAATGTATTCAACTTCGTTTTTCTTGTGCCCAAACATCACCACAAAATGGAAAAGTTAAGCGCATCATTCGTTCCCTTAATGACATCACCCGCTCATTACTCGCCCATGCGAGTATGCCTCCCGGGTTTTGGGTTGAGGTGCTCAATATGGCGACCTACCTTCATAACATTACGTGCACCACCACCCTAAAGAATTATACCCCGACTTTTACATTATATCGACATCAACCGTCCTACTCTTTCCTACGGATTTTCGGGTGCCTTTGTTATCCTAATACTGTAGCCACGTCCACTCACAAACTTGCTCCTCGCTCCACTGCGTGTATTTTCTTGGGTTACTCGGCCTCTCATCACGGGTTTCGTTGCCTTGACCTTAACACCAAGCGCCACTCAAGCAGGTCCTCACCAGCCGCCACGTCACCTTCGATGAAAACACTTTTCCATGAGCCCAAATACCAATTGCATCCACCCCAACCTCCTCTAACGAAACCAGCTTCCTGCATCCTTTGGTCCTTGACCAGCTTTCCTTGTCAGGCCCACCTTCATTGCCAGCCAACAGGCCCATAGTAACGTTGGACCAGATCAGCCAACTACCCCTCCCCATGCCCATACACGTTGCACTTGATACCCTTTTATGTCACATACCAACCCACAATCCATGCCTTATTTCTCCACAAGCTAGCAGGCTTGCTACCCCAGCCGAACTCCCAAGTCCACCACCTGACCCACCAGCCCGTACCGATACCTCATTAGCCCAACCCATTCACCCTATGACTACCCGTGGAAAACATGGAATCCACAAGTCCAACCCAAAATACCTTATGCTCACATCCTCACCCACCATATCGCCTCTTCCGAAATCACCTATCCTCGCCCTGAAAGATCCGAACTGGCTTATTGTCATGCAAGAGGAATTTAGTGCTCTTATTAAAAATGATACTTGGGAACTTGCATTCGTTACGAGGCCATATGATACTAATATTATTCGATGCATGTGGTTGTTTAAACACAAGTATAGGTCTGATGGTTCTCTTGAGCGCCACAAAGCGCGATAGGTGGTCAACGGAAAGTCTCAACATATGGACATTGATTGTGATGAGACATTCAGTCCGGTTGTCAAACTGGCAACCATTCGGGCAGTTTTGACCCTTCCCCTGACCCAAGGATGGCCCATTCATCAGTTGGACGTCAAGAACGCCTTCCTTCATGAAAATCTCCAGGAGACCGTCTACTTGCATCATCCTCCCGGGTTCCGTAGTGCTCAGTTCCCGGACCATGTGTGTTTACTTCGTCGGTCCCTCTACGGTCTTAAGCAAGCACCCCATGCTTGGTTCCACCGTTTTGGCTCATACATCCAGTCTCACGGCTTCACAAGCAATAAAAGGATCAATCTTTGTTTATCTACAACTCCGGCTCTGAATTGGCATATCTCTTATTATATGTCGATGATATAGTATTGACTGCATCCTCTACTACTTTATTGGATCGATTAATGTCTGTTTTGGCCTCTGAGTTTGCTATGACTGACCTTGGGCCTCTTAGTTACTTCTTGGTCATACAAGTTACTCGGCATGCGACATGGATGTTTTTCTCACAAGGGAAATATGCTCGGGAGATCATCAATCGTGCTCACATGACCTCCTACAAGCCTTCCTCTACCCTTGTTGAGACCAGATCCAAACTAGAGGCCCTCGTTGGTCCTTCGGTTTCTGACCTGAGTTTGTATCGCAGCTTGGCAGGAGCCCTATAGTATCTCACCTTCACCAGACCGGATATATTCTATGTTGTCTAGCAGTGTTGTCTTTATATGCATGATCCTCAAGAGCCTCACTTTCAAGCACTCAAAAGGATTATTCGATACCTACAAGGTACGTCGGATCTTGGCCTACACATGATCACCACACCCTCCTCGGGATTGACAACCTACTTTGACGCCGACTGGGGTGGATGTTCAGACACTCGCCGTTCCACTTTCGGATATTGTGTCTACTTAGGAGACAATCTCATATCTTGGTCCTCCAAGCGACAAACCACTATGTCCCACTCTAGTGCAGAGGCTGAATACCGCGGTGTAGCTGAACGTCGTTGTTGAGACTTGTTGGCTTCGTAATCTCCTCATTGAGATTCATATCCCTCTTCAACGGGCCACTGTAGTCTACTGCGATAACGTCAATGCCGTTTATTTGTCATCCAACCCTGTCCAACATCAGCGCACGAAGCATGTTGAAATGGACATCCGCTTTGTAAGGGAAAAGGTTGTTTTGGGTCATCTACGCGTCCTCCATGTTCCTTCCAGTCACCAATACGCCGACATCTTCACCAAAGGCCTTTCCTCACCACTCTTCTTGGATTTTCGCTCCAGTCTCTACATTCGGTCCCCTCCAACTTTGACTGCGGGGGAGTGTTAGCACGTATATCTCTTTTACATATATAGATTAGTGTGCATTTATAGTTATGGTAACTATCCTTGTAAATACAATACTTTGTATCTCCTATTCTCTATTTTTTTTTTACGTACAATGAAATGCAATAGAGTCAAGACTCAATTCATACAATAACATGAGGTAGGTTTGTTGGGTTCATAAATTTAAATTTAAATTATACATTAATATTCTTTTTCTCTTACTAACATATTGAATAACGAAAAGATATATTATGTATTTATTTTTCCATTGATTTTGGGGTTGATAGACGTATCGACGAAAATCTCTACTTTATGTACTTCGCGTGCGTAGTTGATAAGGTACACAACTACGCATATGGGGTGCGTAGCTGAAGTACATGAAAAAAGTAAATAAAAAAATAAAAACTTTCAACTATGCATATGGGGAGGTATTAGTAGTTCCAAAAAAAATAAAACTACTACTACTACGCTCCTGCGTGGTTGATAATTTTTGTTGGGAACTACTACGCTCTTCATATGCGTAATTGAAGATCTTATCAACTACACACGTGAAGTGCGTATTTGTGGGGACTAATTAGATATTTTTGTCAGTACGTTTAGAAATCACGTTGACTTTAATCAACACCATTCTTCAACGTCAAACACACGTGATTGTTTTACATAATTTTTATCGACGCCTCAAATTGAAAGGTTTCTCTAATTCCTTCATATTCGTCACAATTGACACCTAAAATTCTCTGTTCGATTTGTATCGAACCTTGATCCCCTAAATTGAGAATTTCATCTTCTCTAATTCCTTCTCCATCCGCTTTCTTCATCTCTCATCCCGGGGCTTCCTCTTCCCTAAAGCTTCTGCTCTAATTCCTTCTTCACCTTCTCTAATCTACCTTGTAAATCGGTAATACCAATTTAACCCCAATTTAATGTCTTATTACATCGTACCTAAATTCATTTAAATTGAAACAAACCTTCTCCGAAACATTTTCGTATTTACTCTGAAGAGAAAATTGCCTAAAAGGGTACCCGTCTTTTAGGCTGACTAAACTTTAATACCCCGTCGTTTAAACTATCAGAATAGTACCTCACCTATTGACCCGACCAAAGAGTAGTATCTCGATCACTGTTCACACATTAAACTATCTGAACGGTGTTAAATATCAAGGGAAAAATTGTCCAAATTTCTTCCTTGTGATTTTGAAGATGAAGAAGACGAACCAGAAGCGGAAGATGAATAACTATAGTGAACGGCTCTTCAAGATGGAGAAAGGGGAACGAGGAGAAGAAGGATTAGATGCAAACTTTCTTCCCGGACCTAGCAGTTTCTTCTCAAAGGTTCTACATTGAGCATGGACGTGTTATCAACAAATTGAGACTCAAAGGTGGTGGTGCGACATCGGAGCGTTGGAGTTGTCGGCAACTGTGCACTAGAGTGCGGCGTCGAAGGATTGCTAATGCTGGAGAAAATTCGTAGCTTTCCACTGGTTTTGATTTGGGATGAGCTCGAATTTTGGGAAATCTGAGTTTTGATTTGGGTATGTTTTCACAATTGAAAAACTAGCGAAAAGCTACGAATTTTCTCATCTTGGAAAATTGAAGGGTGTTCTTTAAGAACCCTAAGCTCCAAATTTCCTCTCCCTCGTCTTCCCCAGCCCCTCTCCCTTTATCTTTCCATCACTTCGTATCCTCTACAACACCAACACCCCCCTTTGTCAAACCCAATTTTTAACCTACAGAAACCGGAGCTCAAACCTACCTCCGCTTGGAGGCCTTTACTTTGTCGGAAGTCAGTACCATGGTTGCCACCACTGTCGCCGGAGAAGCCCCTACCTTATGTCGTCAGTACCATGGTTGTCACCGTTGTTGCTAGAGAAGCCCCTAAATTCCAGATCCAACATCTCATCGTCAATTTGGGGCTTAGGGTTGCAAATTTACGTTGTGGACTATTTTGCCCCTGATATTTAACACCGTTAAGATAGTTTAACGTGTGAACGGTGATCGAGGTACTACTCTTTAGTCTGGGTCAATAGGTGAGGTGTCGTTCTCATAGTTTAAACGACGGAGTATCAAAGTGTAGTCAGTCTATTAGGCAAATTTCTTTTGCTCAGAATGTCTAAGGCACATTTCACTTTTTAAAAAAATAAAACAAATCCATAAAATGTATTAGAGGCCTAGTTTGTAGCTTACCTACAAAATAGACCCTAATACACCTTTTCTTTTTTGAATAAGAGATTTCGTGTATTTTGATTATGTATTTATGCAGATATTTTTCATTAATAAAATATCTTAAGAAATCACAAATAGTTTCAACGTGATCAAATAAAATCCAAAAAAATTTCATATAGAATCTCTATAATTTTAAATATTTTGAATTATGTCTAAAGATTTTTAGTATTTGAATAGTGCCCTTAAGCCTAAAACTTTTCGAATTATATTCTTCTAAGATTCATAAATTAACATTTTTAGAGAATAAATATTCATTCAAGAAATTATTTATTCTTTTAAATTATCTATTAAAAATAATAAAGCAAATAATAATTTAACTTTTTCCCTCAAAATGTAAACTTATATATGATACGATAAATTCCAAAAAATTATAAAACTCAAGGATACCGTCATAAAATATTAGTCATAATCCAAAAATATTTAAAGTACATGAATATCATTTAAAACTATAAACATATAAAAACTATAAACAAATAGTATTTGCAGGGGAAATTATCAAAGGAGTAAATTTAAGAAAAACTTTTTTTACTCGTATTGAAATGACCATTTTCTAGATACTAACTTTTCCTCCTATATATATCAATAAACTAAAATTAAATAGTTAAACTTATATGGACAATTTTTTTCCTTGCAGAATATATTATATGCACAAATTGAACGATACCAATCGTTAAATAATAGAAGTATATAACTAATTATCAAATTTTGTAACCTAATTGAGTGATTTCATACAGAAAAATCTTTAGGTGACTTATTCTCAGAATCCCACTTATCCTTAGTGTTTAGTTTTACAACCTAAATGCATGGACTTCTCACGTACATGCATGAACCCTAAATACAAAAATCCTAGATTTGTCACTAATCTCTACTATAAAATTTGCGGTGTTCCGCCCTCATTTGTACTTGAAGGAGGTCATCGTATAAACATATTTTGCATCGAAACATGAAGAGCCCTGTTGCAACAACGCTTCTTCTTGTCGTTTTGATCGCCTTCTCCGTTGGTGTCGGTATG
This sequence comes from Fagopyrum homotropicum, assembly GCA_033239125.1. Lineage (NCBI taxonomy): Eukaryota > Viridiplantae > Streptophyta > Magnoliopsida > Caryophyllales > Polygonaceae > Fagopyrum > Fagopyrum homotropicum. The sequence goes on along the minus strand of BSWB01000001.1, from coordinate 151,460,129 downwards.
TATATTTGTATTATAACTAGATCATTGTTAATTCTTTTAATATTAATATTGTTGTTCTTTCGCTCGATCTAATTTGACCCATTTTCTTCTTTGAAGATATGGTAGCCGCGAAAAGCTATTCTTGCACTTTCGGATACATCCAGTTTGACGTCAAGTGCGACCCCAAGTTGTGCAACACAGGGTGTATCAAGAAGGGTGCTGCGAATCCCGGTGTGTGTCTTACCGGTGAAGACCAAGACTATTGTTGTTGTGTTTAGTAAGAATATGCATTGGCTCGATTGGAGTTTTCGGTTTACTTGATTATATAAAATAAAGGGTTATCGTATGATGTTGTTATGTTATTTGTGTTGAATTAGATCAATTTTGAGCTTCAATCGCAAATTTCCTTATATATACTAATTAGGTTGGTGATTTATTTCCTCTTCTTTCTTAAAAATTGGTTTTGAATCGAAATGTGTGTGCTCGTTAGAGCTTTTTGTTAGATTATGGGAGAACTTTGAATCCTAATGGGTATTAGGAGATGTTTGTGGAGGCTAGATTTAGTAGATTTTTGTTTGATCTCGTAAAACGTGTGAAATAACACCCTTTTGCAACTAATTACGTACTGTGTGACAATCTATCTCGATGTGTTTTGTTCTCTTTTGAAACACGAGATTATTATATATGAATGGCCGACTTATTGTCACACAATAGATGCATCGAATGACAATGAGGAATGCCAAGAGAAACTATGACATTTGTAACCACAAAAGCTTACATGTCATAAAAACATTGATCGGTATTCACCTTTGGTGGAAGAACGCGAGAATGTGTTTTGTTTCTTTGGCTTCCAAGAGATGAGAGAGGTGTCGAGGAGGACATAAAAGTCAATACGACGATGATTGTCGAGTGAAAGAACAAGTTGTGTAGTCTAACTCACAATACCCACGAATACACAAATTACTTGAACATGACATGAAAATACCCCGAGCCGGTGCAAGTTTCACATAATGCAGAACCCATAAGGCAACATCTCACTACTCCTGTTGTGGAGTATGCATATGTTGCAAGAGTCCATAAACGAAATAGGACAATCCTAGACGAGTAATTGTAAGATAACTGACCTGTTAATCTTGGATACTTCTTTGGGCGGTAAGAACAACACTACAATCCATTTAAACACATAATTCTTATTGAGGGGAACACTGAGGGTTTAAATCCTAGAATTCCATTATACTACCAAAACATCCTACATATACTTTGTTTGGTTTAGCAGCAGTCCAGTGGACGATTTGACAATTTCTATAATAAGGCGTTATTCGGTAATATGTTTGAAATTATATAAATTTCTTAATTTTCCGTAACTCCCATAATCTATCAAGTGATGTTGAAGAAAATTTCATAATTTCCCATAACTTTCATCCGCGGTGAGTCCCATAATTCTCATAATACACCCTTACGGAACGCGCCCTAAGAAGATAACGGAAAGGTCCCAAATCCTTCGTGTGAAAGCAACAGACTAAGTACGCTTTAAAGCGTGCAAATTTGACCGGATTGTGTCCGATGATAAGGAGATCGTCAACGTATTTCAACATTTGCAGGTTGTTGTTAGAGATATAAGTAGGGTTAGGTTAAAGTTATAAGTACTTTACCGCTCTATCCTTACGTTTATGTTATAGAAACGATATGAAGTCAATAAAGAAAACAAGCTTTACGATTACTAAATTATACACGGTATCAATCTATAATCCCTAAACACGTTTTTGCCTAAACAAACCCTAAAACACAAACCCTAACTATGTCGTTATCACTGCCGCCGGTGATGGCGGTGGTTATCATGCCAAATACCGACGCCCTATAGCCAACTCTACTAGCGTGTTGTTATCACCACCCAAATCCTATTACTACCCTAGGATGCCAACCTATTGGCACCATAGGGCCGAATCTACCAGTATCACAATGACGCCAAGAAAACAAATATCAAAGAAAAGAGGAAGGTCCATCAAGTCCTCATTGCATCATTCGCATTAACACCCTATGATGGTAACTTACCGGCGCCCTAGGACCAAACCTACCGGCGTGCTACTATCGTCAACCTATCGGTGCCATATTAGCGCCAACAAAACAAAAGACTAAAAAAGGGACGAAGGTTCATCGAGTCTTTATTGTATCCCTTTCGTATCAACTCCCAATGGCACCATCTATCTACGTCCTAGGGCCCAACTACCGGCGTCATGTTGGCACCAACTAAACAAAGACCAAAGAAGGGAGGAAGGTACATCAAGTCCTCATTACATCCCTTCGCGTCAATTGTCTAAGACACCAACCAACCTACGCCCTAGGTCCGAACCTAACGATGTACTATTATCGCCAATAAAACAAAGAGTAAAGAAGGGAGGTTCGTCCAGTTCACCTTGTATCTCTTCACTCCAACAACAAATTTTGCTCAAGACTCATTGTCTTCAAATGCATGTAAACAAGAATGCCAAAACCCCAAAAAACTTCATGCTTTTACTATTCAAGCTTGGAGTTGTTGAATTACACCTCCAACTTAATGAGAAAGTGTTAGAGATAGCATTACAGTTATGTTAAAGTTATATGTAATTTGCCGTTTGATCCCTACATTTATATTATAAAAACGATACGGAATCAATAAAGAAAACAAGCATTACGATTACTAAATTCTACACGCGCAAATGACAGATTTGTTGAAACAAAACAAGGAATAATTTGCATATGATTGGATATGAAACTATATTGTTGAAGAGCTTGGGCGAGTTTATGAACCAACTTCTCGGTGCCTAACATAGACCGTACAAGTATTTATTGACTTTACATACTTGAGACGAGTTCTAGCATCAAAACCCCGACAAAGGACCGGAGCTCTTTGTGCTAAAAGCATTGTGAATTTCCATCTGATGAAGCTCCCGTATTCGGACCAATGCGACAACCAGGAACAACTTTATTGTGACTAGTTTCATAACTAGCACAAAAGTCTCGTTGAAGTCGATGCCTTATCATTGCTAGTTTCCAATGACCACCAAGCGAGCTTTGTACCGCTCGATCTCACCAGTTGATATGTACTTTATGCGATAGACCCACTTCAAACCAATGGCATGTCGATTGAATTGGAGATCAACAAGATCTCAAGTGTTGTTTCATCGAAGAGCCTCGTATATCTAGGTGCATGGCCTAATACCATTGAGGACTCGCCACAACCTTTTTTGAGTTGTTAGTTCAAGTTCTTGATGTGTCGATCTAATCCCCGCAACATAAATGTGACAAGTGGTTATAGTTAACATAATCGACAATAGTATAAGGATTACCTAGTTCTGGTGTAGACCGAGCATTGTGTGAGATCAATTCAATATGGGTTGTTGTTTTACAAACGAAGTATTTGAGAAGGATCGAGGGTTTCGTGTTGTGAGTTCTAAGGGGAGTAACCACAACCGTTTGGAGGATTTCGTGGAAGATTGGTCATGATGGTATCTGGTAAGGTTTGGTTATTATAGTTTAAGAGCAAGTTTGGATTTTCATTGATGAGAATATGGGGTGATTGGAGAGTGTGTGACTGATTGAGTGAGTGTTTAGGGTTTTATCGAGAAGGTGGGGTGTGTGAGGGAAAATATGTTAAAAATTTCAAACATGTTATAATTGATTGAGTGTGGGGTTTGGGCTATTGAATTTGGGTCATCATATAGAGAAGGCGTAGCTCGGGATTATTGTGGATTTTATAGGTGGTGGGGTGATTGAGGATGTGTAAATATTTTCATAAAATACAACATCTCGTGTGGTAAAAGTTGTATTGTTTTCGATATCAAACATTTCTAACCCTTTTTGAATATGAGGATAATCTAAAAAAACACATTTAGGAGTTTTAACATATATACGAATGGATGAGGATTGACGAAACGATACCCAAGACACCCAAAAACCTGTAAATGACTCATTGAAAGACTAATGGCATAAAGTTTTTGCCCAATAATTCGGGCCGGACTCGAGTTGAGTTCGGAATTCAAGTCACTCATCATGTCCGGACCGTTGTATTCCCGGACCCAAGCAACATGTGGGTCCCATTTTTTCTTTCTCGGGAATACAACTTTTGAAGTTTCCCATGATTCATAATTTCCTCCTCCAAATTCAAAAAAGGTGTTCCATGTTCTTCGGTCAAATTGTCTGCATAGAACATCTATACAAAGAGAAATAAAAAAAACATTACAAACCCTCAAAAAACCTAGTCTTTGCTATGTATCGGCAATCAATCTCGTATTGAGAAGATTACAATTGGGTTCCGAAACTTTACATTCCGATCGAAAGGGGAAGAGAGATTTTTGAAGGAATACCTTCGTTTGTAGGCCAAGAACAATCACAAATTTGCTAAAGAAGAACTGAAGAAGAGAGTGGCACTAGAGGTTAGGGAGGAGGAGCGGCACCGAAAGTTAAGTATATTACCGTAGACATGCGTGAAGGATTAAGAAGGGTAATCAAGGGCTAGGGTTTGCAAAAAACGGGATATATATTTAGATACCTTTTTTTTATAAGGAGTCGTTCAGTTTGCCGTACCTGTCTGTCGGGCTTGGTGGGGTGGGCTCAACGGCCCGAACAAGCATGTTTAGTTTGCCATACCTAGTTAGGCCTGGATAAACTCATTTTGGACTTCTAAACAAAAACCTTACCCGTTCTTTAGGCCGGATTCAAACCGAGTCATGAATTCGGGCCTATGGTCCTACCCCGGGCTTCATGCCGGCCGGGACCCCTTTTTTTCTTTTTAAAAGTAAAAAGTCAAAGTATTACACAAATCTAGTCATACCACCTGTTTATTTAGGAGGGCCGGACAGACAACAAGACTCGACTTTGCCCAAGTCGTCATACCCACCTATTGCCTCGCGTCGGCCCGTGTTTGTCCAAGTCTAAATAACAACCATTTTAAAATCCTTTTCCCTTTGTTCTTATCCACCATTTGAGCATATTTGTACATTTTTGCATTATATTATCGTATATTTCTTTTCCTTTTGTATTTTGGAGATATACTCGTACGTTTATGACATTGCAAGCGTTCTAGTCCTTCCATGAGCAAAAATAGAGTTATTTTTAGAAGAATGTCCGCTAAATAATAAGGATCTCTTTGCGATTAAGGAAGTCGAGGTCAATATTGAAATGTTTGAGATATGAGAGTGAAGAAATGAAGATTGTTCGAGAAAAATCGTAAATCGAACGACCTACCCATACAAATTGGCCGACATGTCCCACTTTTTTTAGCATTTTTCGGGCTCTTCCAAGATTATATGTTTTACTACGAATTGAGACATTTATTGTAGCAACTCAAGCGAACTACTCTACAAATTTGGCCTTTTTTTTGAAAACGGAAAGCGATTAGGAAGGACTATCTTCTAGAGATAGTTCACTCTAAAGCATTCTTGCGGATGAGAACACGAAGTTCGGGATCGTTAGAAAAGGGTGTGTTGGGGTTCGAAATTCTCAAATGGGTCAATCGGTCAGCAACACAGTTGATTTCTCTAAACACATGCCTGACCTAGACTTCCTCAAAGAAGCGAAGATCCAATATGGAGTCGGATATGATCATCTCGACCTCCCAGGGACCACCAAAGTCCTTGAAGTGCCTTGATAACACATATGTTATCACCCTCAATTTCGATCTTTTTTATATTTAACCTTATTGCTTCTTTTAGTCCAGCTTTTAGCGCAAAAGCTTCTGCTTTGATTACCGAGTTAAAGATGTTTTCCCTTGCGTCCAAACTGATAACTTTGCCGTTATGGTTTCCAATAACATAACCAATAGACACTATACCCGAATCGAGTTTTGATCCATCAAAGTTGAGTTTATGGAATTCAGGTTATGGTTTGTCCCATTTGATGTGATTTTTCTTCCTTGTAAAGGGTTTGTTGTTTTTTGGGGTGTGTTTAAAGTCGTAGTCCTCCTCCTCCGTAATACGAGTTTTCCAATTATGCAATTGGTTTTTGATGAAGTTTACGATATCATGGCCCGATCCAATAATATCGTTATTAAAGATGGTTTTATTCCTGAAGAACCAAATACTCCACCAACTAGTTGCAAGGCGAGTAAAGTTGTTGATACCGATCTTGTTTTTTTATCTCTTGTAATATTTTATGGATTTGTTTGTTTATAGTACTAATGGTATTGAGGTTGGTTAGGATGGAATCATCAATTCTCGCAATCACATTTTTAGTGAAGGGGCAATAAGAAAGAATGTGAAGAAGATCCTCGAGATGGTGATTGCAGAATTCACAGTTTTTTTGTAACCGTGACTCTTCTTTCATTAAGTTTTGCTTTATTAGGGAGACCGTTTCTTAAAAATTTTCATATGAAGTTTTTAATTTTTTTTGTAGAGTGTCTAAAATCCATATCCATTCGCAAGAATAGTCAGGAAGCCAACTAGATTCTTCTCAATCATTTCCAAAGCTGATTTTGTGGAGAACCAACCATTCGAACTACTTCTCTAGTATAACCTGTCTTGTATTTCGTTTGTTGGGATAACTGTTTCTATAATTTTTTTCCTGATCGATGGGTTGGTTATATTTTGTAGTTCATTTTCAATTTTGTTGGTATCCCATTCGTTTGATTTGATGAAATGGTTGACTTTAATCTGTGAATTGATTAGATTGATGTTTTGAACCAATTTAATTAACGGAGTCGTTGTGACCCAGTTATCTTGCTAGAAATTGATGCTTTTTCCATTGCCCACCTGCCAAATAATTTCCTTTTTAAAATCGGATTTGAGTTTTATAAGGTTTTTCCATTGCCAAGAGGCTGGGCCTTTTAAGTGATATTGTAGCATATTAGTATTCCTCAGGTATTTTTCATTTACCATTTTCACCCATTTGTTTTCTAGTTCAGCAAGAATTTTCCAAATTAGCTTCATTTGAAGGGCTTTATTAGTGGTAAGGGATTTTCTTAATCCGAGTCCGCCGTTTCTTTTTGATATACAAATTGTATCTCACCTTATCATTGGTCTATAGTTATCGCCTTTGTTCCAAAAGAAATTTTATACGTCTTATCGAGTTCGTTCAAATTATGCAATGGTAGCATAAAGCTTTGCATTACAAATGATGGTTTGGTTGCTAAGTTATGCTTTATAAGTATGTTTCTGCCTTCTTGTGAAAGGAAGTTTGTTTTTCATTTACAGAGTTATTGCTTAGTTTTATTATTAATGTTGCTAAATGTCTCTCTATTGACTCTACAATTAACAATTGGGCAACCAAAATAGTTGTCAAGAGTAGTTGTGTGATCCATACTTAATATGTTTTTTTAATTTTGTGATGCATGTATCACTTGTGTTTTTTGTAGTTTGGAAGGTAGATTTGAGGTAATTTATCTTTTGTCCAGAGATTGAGCAGTATGTTTCGAGGATTTCTTTGGTTCTAAGACAAGAGTTCGTCTTTGCTTTAGTGAAGATAATCATATCATCAACAAATGATAAGAAAGGGATTGGTGTTGCATTTCTACATACGGAGAAACCAATATGGTTGTCATAGTTATCGCAGTCATTTTGAAGCATTTGTGTAAGAATTTCTGCTTCCAAAATAAATAGGTAGGGGACAAGGGGTCTCCTTGTCTTAGACCTTATTCCAGAAATAATTGGTCAGTAGGTCCATTATTTACAAGAACCGAGAATGAAACTGTGGATATGCATTCCTTGATCCATCCAACAAATTTTTCATTAAATCCAAACTTGATTAGTATACAAATTATAAATTTCCAATTGACTTGGTCATATACTTTTTTCATATCCAATTTAATGGCGGTCCATCCTTCCTTGCCTTTCTTAGATCGGAACGAGTGAAAGATTTCATGTGCAATGAGAATGTTATCGTGAATTGACCTTTTGGATACGAAGGCTCCTTGGAGAGGGTGAATAAGTTTTGGCATGATGGGTTTCATTCTATTCGTGATAATCTTTGCGATGATTTTGTAAATTGTTGAGCAGAGGCTGATAGGCCTAAAATGGTTAATTGTCGTAGGGTTGTCGTTTTTGGGAATTAATGTAATAAAAGTGTGATTTATTTGTTTGAGCAGTTTTCCACTTCTGAAAAAGTTTTTAACTGCTTTTGAAACGTCAGTTCCCACAATGTGCCAATATTTCTGATATAAACCGGCTGGCATACCGTTCGGTCCTGGTGATTTGTCACAACCGATGTCAAAAATCGCATTTTTAATTTCCTCATTTGTTGGTGGTTTTGTTAGACAATCATTGTCTTCGTTACTGACTTTGTTTTTAATGAATTGTAGCTTTTCATTCAAAAGGTTTTTATTTAGTGGGGTTCTAGTGAATTTACAAACAAAATCTTTTTTTACTTCCATGCGGATTTCTTTTTCAGAAGATAGAATCGTCCCATCCGTGGAGTTAATTCTTTTAAATGTTTCCTATTTCTTCTTTCGGTGGCAATGCGGTGAAAGTGTTTGAAATTTGTGTCAATGTTTTTCAAATTTTTATTCTTTGTTCTTTGTCTCCAATATCTTTGGTGAAAATTGATGAGATGATTTTGTTTATTTAGGAGGTTTCTTTGTAGGTTTTCAATTATTTGGTTTATGTTGATAGATGTGAGACTTTGAATATCCAAAAGTTGAGAATCAACTTGTTTTAGTTGTTTGAAAATATTTCCAAAGTTTATTTTGCTCCATTCTTTTGCTTTTGTTTTTAGGAGTTGTGTCTTCCTTATGAGGTTAAAAATTTCATTCCCCTTATAGTTAGCACGCAAAGTTTGTTTAACGATGTTCTCAAAAGCTCTGCGTTTAGTCCACATCATTTCAAATTTAAATGGTTGTGGTGTGAACGGTATCGAGTCTGCTAATTCCAATGAGATTTGACAGTGATCCGATATTGTGAATGCATGATTTTTTGTTTTTAACATGGGGTATCATTGAAGAATTTGATTATGAACTAGTACACAGTCAAGTTTTTCAAGAATAGTGTCAGGGCTGTCACATTTTTTTCTCCAAGTAAATTGGTTGTGTGTTGTTTGAACCTCTTCAAGATTACATAGGTTTTTAAAGTTAACAAGTCTATTGAATCTGTTGGAATTGATTGTGGCTCCTCCTTGTTTTTCCGAGTGATGTTGGATTTCATTCAGATCTCCCATGATAATACATGGTATTGGAACTGCATTGATTAGATTAGAAATCGATTCCCATAATTGATTTTTTGATCTTTCTTGAGGTGGTGCATAAACAAAGACAATGTTCAATTTACGGTTTTGATTAATACAAATCAATTCAATACAAATGAATCAGTCACTTTTTGAGATAAGACGAATCTTTTTTTTTTTTCTTTTTTCCTTAGTCCCTAATTAATCAAATTGAAATGAATATTTTTCTCATTATTTGAAATATCTTTTTATCAATATATTTAATTTCAGTAGATACCTTGAAAACTTTATTTGTAAAAAACACATTATATTTAATTTATTTTTTATGGTATAATTATTTTTTTTTGTTTATAAAAAAATATAAAAGGTTAATCCCGCTCGAAAAATCCTTCAAAATTTTATATTAGAAAATATAAAAAATATAGAAAATAAATGAAAATACATTAATTTTAACGGGTTAAAAAAATGAGTGAAATCACATATTTATTGACAAAAAATATTATTTGACTTAATAATATTTACATCATGATTTTTCACATTTTGACCTAATTGAATAACTTAGTCTTGTGAAATATCTTTCTGTTATAAAAAATTGTATGTCGAGTAGCTGAGGGTATGCTTGCTTGTAGATTGATTTATTTTCGGGTTTATACGAATTTATAGTTTATTTTTGAGTTTATTTATCCACCGATCCACGGGTTTATATAGATTAACCACATAAGACCGTTTACTTAGAGTTTATTTTTTGCATTTATTTATTTTAATAAAACTCATGCTCCTAAAAAAACTCGAATAATAACGTTGAATATCCAATGATGAACAAACAATATCGGTATGAAAAAACACAAGGTCAAATCGGGTCTTAAACAAAAATAAATCCATCCAAACAAAAGTAACAATGGTCTAAAAAGTTTATTTTTAAGTAATTTATAAACCCAAATAAAATCATAAAAAAATAAATCAACACCCAAATAAATACTTATAAAAAATTAAACTCAAAATTTATCAAATTAATAAAACACAAATAAACTACAAATGTCTTAAATTATCAAGAAACAATTTGGTTTACTAAGCTTTTTCTAGTTTTGTGTTTAATAAATGTACTCCTTGAGAGAAGAGTGTGTAGAGTTTGATAAATACATAAGGTTGGGGTATATTTATTTAATTGAAACATTAAAATACCTAGTTATTACTCTAGTTTTTCAAAAAGGTCTAATTATCAAAATTGTCCAATTATAAAAGGAAACAACTTTAACCAAAGTAAATAAATTTAGTTAAAAAAACCTAAAATAATAACGTGAGATTTTGGGCTTGAATATCAGGCCATTTAAAAAAAGGCGGTGCCAAGTCAGCAATCCAGTACCACAATCCGTGCGTTTCCCACCTTAAGCTAATCTACACCCTAGATTAATTCAAAAACCAACGGTCCAGATCTCACTTCAGATTCTTCAGTTCCCTCCCAATTCCCAATCCGCGTTATATAAAACACAATCCCTAAACTCATATCTCAGCACCACATCTTCATCTCCAATCCTTCAAATCCCACGTACCTCTCTATCATTTCAAATCGCAATGGCTCGTACTAAGCAAACTGCAAGGAAGTCCACCGGAGGAAAGGCTCCCCGGAAGCAACTGGCTACCAAGGCCGCCAGGAAATCGGCTCCAGCCACCGGAGGAGTGAAGAAGCCCCACCGATTCAGGCCAGGAACAGTGGCTCTTAGGGAGATCAGGAAGTACCAGAAGAGCACCGAACTTCTTATCAGGAAGCTTCCATTCCAGAGGCTTGTCCGTGAGATTGCGCAGGATTTCAAGACCGATCTCAGGTTCCAGAGCTCGGCTGTGTCTGCTCTCCAAGAGGCTGCTGAGGCTTACCTTGTTGGACTGTTTGAAGACACCAATCTCTGCGCGATTCACGCCAAGAGAGTCACGATTATGCCTAAGGATATGCAGCTCGCCAGGAGGATCAGAGGGGAGAGGGCTTAGGGTTTCTATACTGCTTTTGTAGATAAAGGGAGATTGTTTGATTTCCTTGTTATGTAGTTCCTCTGGAATCATCTGGATTATGTTGTTGCATGCCTTAAGATATTAATCAAAGAGAAATATCTCATTCCGTTTCTCCTACTCGATCTGTTACCACAACTCGCAACCGGCTGATTCAAGAATTCCGAGTAGTTGTTCTCTCCAAAATCATGAATGAGAACTTGAATCGATTTTGCCAAAAGGTATTACTCGATCCATACTCTTTTATTTAAGTTGTTGAATTCGACAGCAAATTCATCAATAAATTTATATGCATTACATCTAAATACAATCTCAAATTTCTTTATTAATATGTAATCCAATACAACCTTCAATTATAGAGCAAATTAAACTATAGAGCCGTATATTTAGTACTTGTTCTAGAATCTTCGTCGCCAAGATCGAACATTTCATGGTGCTTATTTAACTTATAACATTCCTGTTTATATCCTGCAATATAAAAGGAGAAAAAGAGTGAATATAGAGACATTAGCAATATATGTCAGTTGTTTGGTTTGCTATCTTACGGAGTGTATAGAATTCGGATTTTTCCAGCAATTGGATTAGCAATTTGCTGAAAAGCAGCTTGAGAAAGATTGATATCTCCATAGCAAATGGAAGCGCAGTAGTCGACAACTGTGATATCGACGTGCGAATTTGGCTTGCAAGGGTTGGGGAACTCGTTTGCAGGGCCGATGCACGTCACTCTGTATCTCCTCCCACACGCTCTTCCTCCGTTCCACAGCTTCTCGCTTACTCCGGCAACCATTGATCCCCTGTTCGTATTCCCATAGCATGCAGATGCTTCAAACACAAACAAAAACTATGTAAACAATACGAAAGATGAATATTTAGTAAACTAAAATATACAACTCTTACGAGTGTATAGGCCATATTGGTTAGGTTTGTAGTAAATGGCCAAGCCTACATCGGCGTTAGCATAAGAAGCGAGACATAACGCGAAGGCTACAATGAAGAAGATGGAATTCATGTTTGTTTTGTGGAAGAATAAGAGGCATTTCATGAACATTTTATAGGTGGTGAACAAGAAGTTGGGAGAAGAATGATCAAATATTCGATCTATGAGTCAAGCCACGTGATCACTTTTTTTTAGTGTGAATAGTGGTATCAAAAATTTTCCACGATGACTTTGACTAAAATGTATACGGGTCTTTGAGTGCAAAGTTGAGGAAGTTTCCTTGAAGAATTATGTCCACTCAACTATTACATTTGTTGAGTATAGTTGAATTGTCTACTCAACTATTAACTTTGTCGATTTAGGCTCAATATCACTCTCTTCCGTTAAAGTTTACCGGGTCCTGACTCGGTGAGTTACGAGGTCCCGTGCAATAAGTAAAATTATCTTTTTTGTGAATATAAATTAAGCGTTCTAATTATATATTCAGCTGTAACCATAATAAATATTAAAGATAATACATTGTGATAATTTAATGTTAAAATAAGTTATTTAAATGTGTTTTTGGTTTTGGAATAAAAATAAGACCCCAAACAAAGAAATTAAATTTTATTTTTGGGTCAAGTCAAGAAGAAAACAAAAACAAAAGGAAGCATTCAATGTAGTAAATCTAATTTCATGAACCTAAAAAATTTAGGTCCTGTGAAGAAAAACTTCATGCACATGTAGTTGGATCGGGTCTGAGTTTATCGCTATATATATATATATATATATATATATATATATATATATATATATATATATATATATATATATATATATATATATATATATATATATATATTTGTTTAAAATATAGTCGTTCAATGTGTTGTTATATGTAACTCAATTTCCCCAATAAAATCTCTTTGTAATTTGAAAGTGATCATTTTTAGACGGGCTACTAAAAATTTGATGTTTTCTTTATTATTTGTTTGTATTCTTTCTCAAATCCTTTACGACAACAATAAATGGTGTTTCAATTAATATTTAGGGTTCGTTTTGTATGATTGTAGGAATGATGTTGGAATCAGAAATAGGAATGAACTAAGAAATTAGAATAAGTAATTCTTGATACTCGATCTTGGTGTTTGACATGATGTTGAAATGAAAGATTTTTTCATATGTTTTTTAATTATATAGTTATGAAACGATAAATCGTATCATATTTGATGATATATGTGTGAATGGTTATAATGTAAATATGTGGTAATTTATAAACTACATTAAAAAAAAATGAAGATTAACTAATAAGTAATTACTAAAAGAATAATACTAAACAATCGTCAACCAAAATAAATAGGTATATAACTTCTTCTATCAAATATATTTTTTCTGGTTGAATCAATTATAATATTTTTTTAGCATTTTCCATTTAAATTACATCTTAAATGAAATATTTGTATTATAGTTAAATTTTTTTTGTCAAAATCATGTTTTTCTACAAAATTATAATATAATTGAAATTAAATTAATAAACAATAAATATTTTTTTGTAAAAAAGTATTAATTTTATTTTGTGAAACTAAATAAACAAGTATATTATATATATATATATATATATATATATATATAAATGTAATTATAATTATTTTCATTTAAATTTGAAATGAGTTTGTTGGAATGAGTTTGTTGGAATAGGTTGGAATGAGTCATTCCATAAAATCATTTTCATTCCGATTTCAAGTCTTACCAAACACGAGGTATTGATATGACAAATTTCGATTTCGATTCCTGATTTAATGGGAATCGTACGAAATGTGTCCCCAGTGATTACAGATTAGCGTTAAGCTTCGGAAAAGAATTTTACGTATTAATTGAGAAGGAGGGATGTTAGATTTATCGGAGAAAAATGCTATTTATAGCCATAACTACGCACGCGAAGTGCGTAGTTTCGCTTTTCCCATATGAGTTCGAACTACGGAAATGACGTGCGTAGTTGGAGAGCCGTCTAAGCCGGTTGGAGCCGATGATTATTTTTTTTAGCATTTTGAACTTCGGAAATGGAGTGCGTAGATGGGGCTTTTTTTAAAGACAAACTCCACACTTATCATAAGCGTAATTTGAGTGTTTTGTTTTTTTAATTCAACTTTGGTAATGGGATCCAAAGTTGGAGTTTTTTTTTTTTTTTTTTTTTAATTCAACTCCAACTACGCTTGCCATAAGAGTAGTTGGAGTTTTTGTTTTCAAAAACATTAACGGGGTTGCTATTCGATCAGACAAGCGAGACAACACGGTCGCATTGTGCATTTGAAGCGCAGCCGGAATCTGTGACTGGGGCGCAGCCAGAGTCTGCTTCTGGGGCGCATCCAGAATGCGCCTCTGGGGCGGATTCTGGATGTGCCCCAGAAGCAGACTCTGGCTGCGCCCCAGTCACAGATTCTGGCTGCGCCCGATACTTAATGGGCCGAGCGTCGAGTTTAACCTAGCCCGTTGTTGCGACTCTATATATTTCTCTATGAGCGTGAAATCCAAATCAAATTTCACGTCTCAATCCAAAAAACCTCGTAGAATATGTCGACATTTTCCGAAGAGATTGAAGTTGAATCCGATGGTGAAAGCGTTAATCTTCCGTTCGATGAAAAGAAGTATAGCGATCCAAATGAACTTCTTACACATATGGAAGTAAGTATATTATTTCCCTTTTTTGTCATTTATTTCATTGTTTTAGGCATGGTAGAATTGAGAACTGAAATCATAGAATTAATATTTTATGTATTTTTACTCTTTTGTCCATCATCAAGTGTTGACTTTTCCTCTTGATGTCATCACCAAGTTTTGTTTTTTCCTCTTGATATCCACAAGTTTTCAAGTTTTCTATTGATCTCATAGTTTAATTCGTTTCTCCCTTCTATCCATTCTTTACATTGAAAATTCAATTATAAATATAAAAAAAATTTGAAAAAAGATATTTAACTATATTTATGACCTCATTAAATTTAAACTAATTAATAGTTTAATAAAAGTATTATATATTATATAAATTAAAAAATCTAGAAGAGTAACTTAAATCTACTTTTTATTTATTGGTTAAAAATATATGTTATGATTTTTCTTTTTATTAGTTTTAGACATCTTAGAATAAAGAGCCGATATTTTAATAATAATATTTTATTTCTTTTATAATAGGATCTTATGGAATATTCTCGTGTGATCGGTACCGATTTTTCGTCAAAGTTTGAGCTTCATGGATATTTTTTGGATAGAGATAACTTAGTGGGTTGGACTCGGTTTGTGGGGTACTCGATGAATATGGTATTGGTCATAAACAAATCATGGTTGGATAGACGAGGGTTCCGTATCTTTCATTTGGCATGCGATAGACACGGTGCACCTAGAAAGGAGAAAGATGTTGATCCCGATCACGTGCCAAGTACTAGCCGAAAAAAGAACTCAAAGAAGTGTATGTGCATGTTTGAACTTGAGGTGACTCAAGTTGAAGAACAAAAATGGACATTGAGAGTTATATGTGGAGTCCACAACCATGTAATTCCATCGGTTTTAAGGGGTCATGCATATGCTGGACGTTTGACTCCAGCCCAATATCGAAAGGTGGAGCGTGAATTGGGGTCGGGGTTGAAACCGAGACATATATTCAAATCCGTGCAATTAGACGATCCTGGAAATGTCACAACCATACGGAAAATTTACAATACCGGTTTGAAGATGAGGATGGAACAAGCTGAAGGAAGAGGGTCATTACAACAAGCACTTCATACGTTGAAGGAACGCGGATACTATGTGAGTGCAAGAAGATGTACAGACTCCGATGAAGTGGCTGATTTTTTTATCTCACATCCCGATTCTAGGCATTTGCTCCACATGTTCCCTTATGTTATTGTGATGGACTCGACGTATAAGACCAATGAGTAAGTATTCTTGTTCTAACTTTGTTTGATAGAAGTCTATCTTATTTCACAACACTTTTACTTAATCCTTTTTTTGTATTATTTCAAGATATAATATGCCGTTGTTGGAGATTGTCGGCATCACAAGCTCAAAAAAAACTTTTGCAATTGCTTTCGTATTCATGGCACACGAGAACATAGATCACTACAAATGGGCTTTAAGGAGACTTCGTCATTTGTGCTTCGACAAGATACCAGAAGTGATTGCCACCGATCGAGAGTTGGGTCTTATAGGTGCCTTGGGTGAAGTCTTTCCGGAGGTGAAGCATATTTTGTGTATGTTCCATGTAAAGAGCAATATTGGAAATAGAGCGGGTGTCGTTTTGCGTTGTAAGGAAGTACAAGCCGTCTTTGCATCACAATGTCATGCCCTATTCGAGTCGAGATCGAGTGAAAGCTACGAACGGCGTTTGACGGAAATGAGGGTCCATTGGGCACCTTATCCGAGGTTAATGAACTATCTCGAGACGACGTGGCTCACCCCATACAAGGAGGCAATCGTTCGATCATGGTGTGACTTATATCATCATTTTGGCACAAGGACGACAAATGCGTAAGAAAATTTATTTAAATCCATTTGCTTCTCATATGTTCAAAGTTTGTTCTTGTGGATAATTTATCTCTCTATTTTTGTAGGTGTGAGTCCGCACACAAATTACTCAAACAAACTCTAGATTCAAGTGTTGGAGGATTTCAGTTGGTGTGTGACAACATACATTTGATGGTCACGGATCAAGTCCAGAAGATACAAGCTTCGTTAGAGATGTCACGGGTGAGGATTCCTCGGGAGGTGCGTATACCGATATTTGACTTGCTTCGAGACTACGTCACCAGTGAGTGTTTCACGCTCTTGTGGGATAACTACACCAAAGCTAGAAGGACAAGAGATGATGTTGTGTGTCGGGATAGTTATTGGAGGGAAGCTCATGGAGTGCCATGTGTGCATGATTTTATCATAGCAATCCGTGCAAGAAGAGCTATAACATTGAATCAGATTCACCTATTTTGGAAGCAAGTTCATTGAATTCCAGTTACATTTCCAAATGGTGACATGGGTGATGATGATGATGATGATGATGATCCCATCAACCCGAGCCTAGTTTCGTTGAACAGATTCAGAGAAAGAATGGAGTCAAACACGCTCACCCCCGATGAGATGGAGAAAATGGCATCTTGCTTCGAGGACATCGAGAACCCGGGAAGTACTACGATGAAAGAGCCGACACAAAAGGCTCGGGCCAAAGGAAGACCGCCAACCATGAGATCAACAAGAAGAGAGCCGAGCTCGTTTGAGCATTCGGCTAGACGTGGTCCTGGACGTCCCCGTTCTGAGAGAGTGGTGGATCCGGATGATGGAGAGGCTACACCCGAGGCTTCACCTAGACGTGGTCCTGGACGTCCTCGAGGTTCACAGGGGAAAAAAGCAAAGCATGTAGAGGCTACACCTGAAGAGTTAGTTTTCTTTACTCTTGTTTTTATGTGTTACATATTTATCCCGATTAGCTCATTGTTCATTCTATTGTTTACCGTGTTCTTCATCTTTTATGTGAATTTTCTTAAATTTTTTTCTCCACTCCATCTAGTCAGCTACGTCGTAAAGGAAAGGAACCAATTGATGTAGATGCTACACCCGAGGTTACACATGATGGTGCAAAATATCCTTGGGAAGAAGGGGAATTCCGAAAATTCATGGAGCCATATGTGAATGGAGCCATGAATGTGTTAGGTGACGGTAATTGCGGATACAGATCCATTGCTTTGGTTTTGGGTTTTTCAGATGAAGATTTCTTAGTAATAAGGAGAGAGATACTTATGGAGTTGAACTTGAGAAGAACAATATATTCAAAGGTCAGTATTTTATTTTATAAAGTTTATAATAAATTGTGATATCATATATATATATACATATAACATGATTATACATGTGAATCTATGCAGTGCACCCTATTCAACAAATTTATAAATGTGCTTAAGAATGTTAACTGGACTAGAAATGCTCCATGTCCAAGTAGATGCTGGATGGAGTTGCCTATCGTTGGGTGTGCTGCAGCCACATACTACAAGATAGCCCTAGTTGTCCTTGGTAATAACGCGTCAACATTCCTTCCTATGATAGCCAGCACACCTAACCAAGGCCCACCTACGGTGATCCGTACAATAGCGTTTGTCTCAGACAACACACACTTTGTAGGGGTTAGTGGAAGTTTTACATTATCTCATTTTTTTTAACATAATTAATAATCATGAATAACCCTTTTCAATTTTTTTTGTAGGTTTGGCTCAAGGAGAATGCCCCATTACCCGAGGTGGATATTATGTGGACTAACCATCACGATCCGAGCGTTGATGGATGGGATGCGCCGTTCATTGAAAGGATATTTCGTTACACAGAGCTTCGTCGTAAGGAGTGTCCTCCAGTACCCGGGCCAAGGATAGACGTTCCGAATAAGTAGTTTAGATTCACTACATTTGATTATTTGAAATCGTTGATGAATAGGATGTGTCGTTCATTGAAAGTATATTTTTTTTATAGGTTTTGTTATACGACATTAAAATTTTAATTAATTTATATAGTATCCACAAAATAAAACACAATATACATAAAATCCAAACTATCCATAAAATAGAACTCAATATCCATACATACGAAAATATCCAAAAAATAGAAGTCAATATCCATGCAAAATAACTAAATAATAAAATATGCTCAATGATGTTGTGATGCCCGGACTTGAGAAGGAGCAACCGGTATCTGGTGTCCAACTGCCTCCTCAAGCATGAAGACTAGCTCCTCTGTAGTGTATGGTGGACCATGAGCTAGAATATCTCGTACACGACCGATCATGATACGAAGACGCTGTAATAAATATAACATGTTGTTAGAAACTCAAACTACAATTCAACAAAAGGTACATAGTATGAAAAGATAGATAGTAGAAAAACACTTACTCTGGTATCTGAAACTGGAATAGGTGGGGGACGGTCAATGGGTGGGATCAATGTGGCCGACGACGCCAAGACATACGGATGTCCTCGAGCAATGTACCATGTCATGTACGCATCATCGACAAGCCATGGGGAGGATGCCTGAACCAACCTATCAAATGACACTCTGGTCTCCTCTAGATGGCGGGAGGCCCAACGATCATGCACGCTGTGATAAATAAGTTTGTAAGGACGTGCATTCGCTGGACGAGACTCCTGGATGAGCGGGATAGGGTGCAATGGCACGGTCTGTACGTATCCAAACTGACGTAAGAAGCGATCTGGCATATACGGCTCCTCGATGTCAGATATCCGTATAAGGCCCCTATACCGTGATATCGCATGCTCGCCTCCAAAGTCGAGGACCCGATCATCATATCTTTTTGATCGACCCCGAAGAAATCAACATCCTCCAAATTTGTAAGGCCGCTACGTCTCGCTATACCAAACCACGAATCATGGTCATCCACATCACGACGCCAACCACGTATCTTTTTGATCTCAGCAAGTCTCTTCACGACTCTAACAGTCTTGTCCCAATGCTATGTTTATATCAAGTATTTTTAGAAAATTTTTAAAGAAATTGTTTTGAATATTTTTAATTTATATACTGGAATTTTCTTAAAACAAGAAAATTATACCTCGTTGTCCCATATCGCTCTAGCTCTGTGGGTAACATAACATGTCAACAACTCTGGATGTCTCTGCTCCTCCGGTATCTGATCACCCTCCGATATCTGATCCTCCTCCGGTATCTGCGCATCCTGATGTATATGCTCCTCAGGTATCTGATCATGCTCACCAGCATGTCTAATATCATCTAAATGTCCATCATCATCTGACCCCTCCGTATGATAATCAACATCATAGTGTGATGGTGATGATGCTGCAGCCTCAACATCTACCTCAACGCGCCCATGTGATGAATGCTCATCGATGGGTACATCTGCGTCAGTAGGAGGAGTTGTCTGCTCCTCAATAGGTACATCAACATTGGAAGGAGGTGCATGCTCCTCGATAGGTGTCTGCTCCTCGATATGTACCTCTCTACCTCTCCCTGCTCGACGTGCGGATGCTGTCACCAGTCTCATCTTCCGTCTTCTATTTTTTTGAACATTTCTATACGCAATCTGTATTTTTAAAGTTAGAAATATACGAATTCTATTTTATCTAACCTTATTATATTTTTTAAAGTTAGAAATATGCGATTATTTTTTCAAAGTTATAAATATGCGATTTTTAAATTTCAAATTTATTTCAAATTTTAAATTATAATTATATGATTATTTTGTTTAAAGTTATAAACATGCAATTTTTATATTTAGAATATGTTTCAATTTTTAAATTTAAACTCACTTTATTTTTTATATTTAGAAATATGCGATTATTTTTTCAAAGTTATAAATATGCGATTTTTAAATTTTAAATTTATTTCAAATTTTAAATTATAATTATATGATTATTTTGTTTAAAGCTATAAACATAAACATGCAATTTTTATATTTAGAATATGTTTCAATTTTTAAATTTAAACTTACTTTAATTTTTAAAATTATATTTTTTATATTTTAAATTCAATTTTTAAAGTTACAAATATGCACTTATTTTGTTTTAAGTTACAAATATGCGATTTTTATATTTAGAATATGTTTCAATTTTTAGATTTAAAAATTGTTTAAAATTTTAAAGTCACAAATATACGATTTTTATTATTTATATGAACAAC
The DNA here is from genome assembly GCA_033239125.1 of Fagopyrum homotropicum. Classification (NCBI taxonomy): domain Eukaryota; kingdom Viridiplantae; phylum Streptophyta; class Magnoliopsida; order Caryophyllales; family Polygonaceae; genus Fagopyrum; species Fagopyrum homotropicum. The sequence goes on along the minus strand of BSWB01000001.1, from coordinate 151,439,431 downwards.
TACACAATGTTATTTGCCCCCTAACTTTATTTGAATTTTTTAAAGTTACTAATATGCGATTATTTTGTTAAAGTCACAAATATAAGATTTTTTTTTATTATTTATATGTGAATTAAACGACATTAAAAAAATTTAAATTTATTTGAATATTTTTATGTTAGACATATACGATTTTTATTTTTTCTAAATTTATTCGATTTAAAAAAAAATAGAAATACGCGATATTACTTTTTTTACCTTTTTTGAATTTTTAAAGTTAGAAATATATTAAACCCGACTAAACAACACATTCTACATTTTTTTTAAAGTTATAAATTTGTAATTTTTATTTTTTTTTTAAAGTTACAGTGATTTTTATATTTCAAATTTATTTTAAATTATATAATTTTAAATTTTAAAGTTATAGATATGAGATTTTGTTATTTATATGAACAATAAAATGATGGCGGTTTCAATTCCAAAATATCCGATTTTGGAATTCTAAATTTATTAGAATTTTTTAAAAGTTAAAAATATACGGTTTTTTTTTCTAACTTTATTTGAAATTTTGATATTTAGAGCGAGAGCTCCACACCGTCAACAATGGTGGTTCCACTTCCGTAAAACGCAAAAAGAATTAATCTAATGTACCATTATATTCCATAACTTCCAATTCCGATTCTTCCTAATCTAACCAATTCCTAATCTACTAAGTATCAACTATAAAACGAGAAAAAATCACCTCGAGTGGCGATAATCGACGTTTCCGGCTAGAGTTTGCATCTGGATCCATGTCTTGCAAATAACCTGGACTAGTCTGTTATTCATGAAATAATATAGTTGGATTTAGTGAATTGCAAAAAGTGTTTACAGTGGGGTACCTAGTACTCTAGTAGCAAAGAATGGGATGAAGTCTTATATTATTGACAGTGCATTACACAGCAATTACCTACAATGAAGAATGGGATGAAGTTGGGAGGAAGAAGACTGAGCCTGGAACGCCTTGTACCCGGATGATGGGGCGGACTGGGATGAAATCAACGATGAAAACAACTGCAAGGATGAACACAAATTCTGAGCCAAAATCTGTTTAAATCAATCTGTTTAAACTCCAAAATTTGAACCAAAGTCACAGGAACAACATTGAGAGGAGATTGCCAAAATAACAGCAACAAAATCTGAGCCAAAATCATAGGCTATTCGACAATACAACAAGAACAATAGTTTAGGGCGAAAACGCACCAAACGAGATCGGCTCTTCACCGGAATAAACGAATCCTCGCCGGCGGCTACTAGTTGCGAGGGGAAGAAGGCGGAACAGCACCGGGATAAACGAATCCTCGCCGGCGGCTACTGGTTGCGAGGGGAAGAAGGCGGAACAACACCGGGATAAACGAATCCTCGCCGGCGGCTACTGGTTGCGAGGGGAAGAAGGCGGAACAACACCGGGATAAACGAATCCTCGCCGGCGGCTACTGGTTGCGAGGGGAAGAAGGCGGAACAGTACGAAGAAGACGAAGAATTGGGGCGGCGGCTTCTGGATGCGAGGAGGGCGAGGGTTTTAATATCCCTGGCCTGGGGCGCAGGCGCAATGCGCCCGGGAGGCGCAGTCGCGTTGCGTTTGCGCCCCATGTACCCAATTTGTTTCCGCCTCCTATTCCTAATCTGGTTATCCTGTTTCGATCGTAATTTTAGGTCTGATCGGATAAAATCACTCAAAATTTAACTCCAGCTACTTCGGAAATGGGATGCGGAGTTGGAGTTTTTTTTTTTAAATATAACTTTAACTACGCTTACCATAAGCGTAAAAATGTCAAAAGTCATTAGTTTAAATATCATTGAGTCAAATATTATTCGTTTACTCGACATGTGTTTCCACCCGTTTTGTTTTTTAACCGGTTAAATTTCATGTGATTTTATTTATTTATTTATTATTTTTAGCTGTATAAATAAGGTTTTCTTACCTTTTATTTCTTTTATAAACAAACAAAAAGTTATTATAAAATACGGTGTTCATACAAATATTTTTTGAAACTATTTACTATAATAAAATCAAAAGAAGATTGTTTTTAAAATAATGATGAAAGTATTATATTAAATTGATTAAGTAGAGATATTTTTTAAAACCTGTTTTCTCAGATTAAAAATAAAAACTATTTTAAAAAAACAAATAAAATGAAATGGAGTCACATATATAAATAAAATACAGTTATTAATCGGTTAAAAAATATCACAATAAATGTTAAAAATCTAACATTTAAAATTTTTAAAGTTACAAAATATTAAATGAAAATTTGTTAAAATTGGGTGAGCGTGTTATTACAATTACAGATGTCATGTCGCCTACCTACTGATATTCTTCAAAATTGAAAATAATTGATTTGATCTATACAAGTTGAAAAACATTGAAAAATAAGTCTATGTTCACACATTTAATGATTTTCATCAACGATGTTGATGTGCGGACATATT